>OX454529.1:4011818-5384159 GCA_949715645.1 Portevinia maculata
GCTGCTTGAAGATTGTCTCACTGATTTCCTTAAGCCATTCTTGATGACCATTGTTCATCTAAGCAATTTCTTAAAGCAGGTCCTATTCCTCAGAGGAGGTTCTTATCGAACTAAAAAAACACATCGCAAGCTACAACACTTGTCTCAGAAATTTCGCGGGACACTAGGTGAACAGAAATTTCTGAAACGTCGCGCATCTGGATTCCGCTCATAGCTTGCAACATTTCGATAAATCAAATCAATGATTCCATCCAGTTGCCGCAGCTGACTACCTGATACATGAAGTTGTGAATGTTGGTTGTAACCAATACTAACTAATCATCGATTGATTTGTATCAAAGCAAACCGTAATCCTTGTTTATTTGTTAAGTTGAATGCAAATAGCTTTATTTGACATTGCAACCAGTAAGCAAATTTTGGTATGCGAAAGTTGGTGAGGTATTGAGTGCGGTTCGAATGCGAATCGATTGGTTGGTTGGGGGGTAGTTAGCTGCTTTATTGCCTGATAGCCTGTTACCAAGTAAGAAAATCAATGTCTACACACAATCCTGTCACTGGGTGAACTTTTTTTCAACGGCGAGGTTATGATCTGAATTAGGCTCCCATTTTACTTTAGTAACGTCAGTCCTCCCGGTAGGATATATTACTAAAGACGACAATTTTATTATTATTTTTTTTCTTGCGCATGTGGTTATTTATAAAAGTAAAATTCTCCCATGATATAGTATCTTGACTTATAAATATAGCATGCTATATTTTTATGAGAATTTGTCTCCATTCAATAAATGTTATATATATTACTAAAGACGAGAATTTTATCCCTTTTTTCTAGCGCATGTCGATATTTTTAAAAGTAAATATTTTTCTCCCATGATTCAGTATCATGACTTATTAATATAGCATGCTCTATTTTTTATGAGAATTTGCCTCTATTCAATATATGTATGTGTGTATTTTCTTTTCCGAATTAACGGGAGAAAAATGTCAGTAAACCAAGTTTTTGGTTCTATCATGTATGAATACTTTTATAGGTCCGCTGGGATGCGACCTTGTGGTAGAGCTCTGCTCTTAACGAAAAAATATTAAGGCCTTTATTGGACTAAAAAAAAAAATATTTTAGATGGTGACGAAGTACGTTAGGGTACCTTAAGCCCAGGCTTAGGAGGAAAATGCTATAAACAAAGCTATTTCGCAGGTAAGAAGCAGACATGTGGGGATACTCAAGTTATTTTCTGTTCCGAGAACAACTTGGTAAAAAAAGTTTGGACCGAGAACAAAGCAAATGGAAAAATGTGACACTGTCTTCACAAAAGGTGAAGAAGATGAGCTGGACGCTCAGTTTTTGAATTGGAGAAACGATTTTTTGGAATTGCTCGGAAAGGTCTCCGCAAACTGGCTTCTGATTCTGAAGCTTCAGGCATTGCGGGAAAGGAATGGCTTTGTGGATTCAGCGCTAGACACGTTCGAATTGTCTCTTAGAAGTCCAGACGCTATCTACATCTAAAGCAAAGGCGCAATCACTTAACAAACCAGTTGTTTCGTCCTAATTCTCTCTGATGCAGGATGTTTTAGAGGAGGGCAAGTTTTCTGTTGACAGAGTTTATAATGTGGACGAGACGGGCCTAATAAAGGTAAATTACGCACAAATCTATTACCCTGACCAAGCTTTTCATTACTTTACTTTTGGGTGCAATCGAAGTCGTCCAATTTATTTGCCTTAAAATGCTGAAAACGAATTCGAAGCTTCACATCTACAGAAAGAGGTTTTCTTGCCAAGGCTTCTATTTGCATGTCTGATGCGGATCGGATCCACTCGCGGATGCCGTGCAGGTACCGCCTACCTTAGCCACAGCTACAGAGCTTCATCGACAGGCAAGACTAGCTATGGAGATATGGGACAAAACTACAAGTTGCGTCATAACTCGTTATCTGTGGTCCGTCTTTGACAAAAAGAAATCCAAGTCCCTACCTTCCTTCGACAGAAATCATATCCGTGTGCTCGTCGGCGTAATAACCGGACACTGCATAATCGGGAACATGGCCAGAAGGCTAGGGATTCCCACAAATGACTTGAGATGAGGTTGAAATAGAATTAGCGGATCACCTCCTATGCCACTGCCCGGCACTCCAGGAACGACGGTTCTCCTGCATGTCAGCACGGTTCTTTGACTGCTTGGGCGACCTAGCAGAGACACCTCTAACGGATTATAATCGATTCATTAACAGGTTCTTGTCTGGGATCACACTGAAATTTTGCTCGTCCCTTTTTTTCGGGGGATAGACTATCCATTTTTCCTTTAGAGGGCATTGAAAGCTCTTCAGGAAGACCGGAAGCTGCCGATGAACGTATTGCGAACTACCTCTTTGATGCGGGCTCAACTCCTTGAACTTGTTCGGAAGATTCAACACACTGGGTCTAGTCTGGGATCCAGGTCACACTGAAATTTTGCTCGTCTTTTTTTTCGGGGGATATACTTTGGATTTTGACTTTAGAGGGATTTGAAAGCCCTTCAGGAAGACCGGAAGTTGCAGATAAAGGCATTGCGAGCCACCTCTTTGATAGTTCGGAAGATTCAACACACTGGGTCTTGTCTGGGATCCAGGTCACACTGAAATTTCGCTCGTCGTTTTTTTTTCGGGGGATAGACTTTCCATTTTGAGTTTAGAGGGCTTTGAAAGCTCTTCAGGAAGACCGGAAGTTGCAGATGAAGGCATTGCGAGCCACCTCTTTGATAGTTCGGAAGATTCAACACACTGGGTCTTGTCTGGGATCCAGGTCACACTGAAATTTCGCTCGTCATTTTTTTTCGGGGATAGACTTTCCATTTTGACTTTAGAGGGCTTTGAAAGCTCTTCAGGAAGACCGGAAGTTGCAGATGAAGGCATTGCGAGCCACCTCTTTGATAGTTCGGAAGATTCAACACACTGGGTCTTGTCTGGGATCCAGGTCACACTGAAATTTCGCTCGTCATTTTTTTTCGGGGGATAGACTTTCCATTTTGACTTTAGAGGGCTTTGAAAGCTCTTCAGGAAGACCGAAAGTTGCCGATGAACGCATTGCGAGCCACCTCTTTGATAGGTCGGAAGATTCAACACAATGTGTCTTGTCTGGGATCCAGGTCACACTGAAATTCTGCTCGTCATTTTTTTCCTAAGGAGAGGCTTTCCGTTTTTTCTTTAAAGGCCTTTGGAAGCTCTTCAGGAAGACCGGGAGTTGCCGATGAACGCATTGCGAACCACCTCTTTCAACTTGGTCGGAAGATTCAACACACTGGGTCATGTCTGGGATCCAGGTCACACTGAAATTTTGCTCGCCTTTTTTTCGTAGGAAGTCTTCTCAGGAACTGAACCTGTGTTTTGAGGACATCTTTTGTAAGGGCTTCAATTGACGACTGGATCTTCTTTAATGACGAGGAACAGATGATCTGGAACAGAGGGATCCCACTACCTCCCATTTCACTACATCCCTACTGGTCCGTCTGTAAGGATTGGCCGGTTTGACTTCTAAAAGTTAAAAGGCAGCCCTCCCGACTTCGAGCTACTTTGTCACTGAGGCCACTCAAATGATGGTATTGTTGCATTTTTGTGATCCAGGAGTATTGAGGCATGCCTGCCTTTCTATCGAGTTAAGGAACGTTGATGTATATCGCCTTTTTGACTGGGTTCGTCCTCGAACCTCCTCGAACCGTTGGACTTCTTTCTCGACTGGATCTTCCATAGACACAATATTCGATTGCATGACCTTCAGACATACCAAGCTAGTCAGTCTGTAGTCGGGTAAACTAGTTAGTAAAAAGAAGTATCTAAGGTCATGTAAAATGGGCCAGGCTCTGAGTCTGAGTGCTTTCGCAGATGTAGACCAAAAACTTACCAGCGACATCTTAATGAAGATGTGTCAGCCCCTAAGTTACAAACCTCACAATTCAGCGCATGCTTCTCAGCATGACGCAATGTCACTGTGAAAATGAAAAGTCTAAAGATTGGACAAACATTTTATTGGCTAAAAAAAGGAAATTCATTATCAAATATTTAAAAAAACATTGGAAAAAAAAACAAGTAAAAAATCTTAAATTTATTTAATCAATCTCTCCCAGGACCTGCACACTGCGAACAGGATACTTCGGCATTTCGTTGCGTTGACGCAACCCCAAAAACCCTGATGGCGGCGGCGCTTGTGCTGCTGACGAAGGCGGTCCAAAATACATGTAGTGAGAGGGCAAGATCGGTGGACTCCTGGTCATGGGTTTGGGCTGCGGCTGCAAGTGCAGGGCTAAAAGGAGCATTCGAAACAGCAGTTCCTCGCGTACATTTGAAGGCAACAATCTGGTATTGGATGGTTGGCCACTCCTCGGTATCGAACCTTCGAGATATTTCGGCTCCCTGGTGTTCTTGTAGTACGGGCTTTCGGGCATTTGTGGCACTTTTGGCATGTCGTAGTAGTAGTTGGGGTCCTCATTGTACTCCCTCGTTGATGGATATTGTGAGGGCTCTTGTGAAGCATGCAAACGTCGTTCCCTTAACACTAAAAGCTGCAGGAGGAGATCGAAATCGCGCACGGTAAGCGGCTGGTATTGTTGTCCCTGCTGGTTTTGCTGCTGAGACAGAACAGCGGGAGTAGGCTGCTGCGGAACATATACCGGCGATGGGCGATACATATCATCCTGATAGCCATCGGGGGCCGGATATCGTGACGATTGTTGGTAGTAGTTTTGCTGGGGATCCTGGTGATTCTCGTACATAAACTGAGGTGGCGTTGGTGGGGGCATTCTCTGCATGTAGTCCTCATCCGTCCATTTGTGATTGGGATAAGGATTGACGAATGCATTTCGATTGTATGCTGGCATTTCGTCCACGTCCTCGTTGGAGCGAATTCTCGCAAAGGGAATGCTCTTATATAGATTCCGCTTACGTTGTTCCACTTGGTGTGGAGTCGTTTCGTATGACCTTGGAGTCGTCGATTGCTCCGAGTTGGTGTCAATTTTAAAGGCAGGCTTCTCTAGGACTACATTCACCTGGGCCTTTTGCTCCAGCTGCTCCTCGGAGGAGGAGAAGGTCTCGATAACCGGCTTTGTGCTCGTATCCTGGTTTTTATCCTGCTTACTTTCCGCGACAATTGTTGAACGATATTTTTGTGCGGACAACAGCGGAATCGGACGGATGTTGACGTATGTCCTTGAAGCCGATGTCGGTATAGAGGTAGCGTAAACAATTGTTGTTGTTGGCTCACCGGTTCCGTAATCCTTTGTCGCATGTACACTTGGTGGCCGGGCGAAAGGCGAAGATGTGGTTGAAGTGGAAATACTTCCTGGACCACGCACCTTTCGTGGTATCGCCTGAATGACAGCCGACTTTCGGGGAGGAATAAAGATTTTCACCGAAGACGAATTTAACTTGTCTGTCTGTTCCTCGTCAGCGTTGCGCGAATTATTGTTTCCGTCGGGATCGTAACCTGATGCATGCTTTACCGTATCATAAAGCTGACGGTTCTCGATTTTTATACTCTCTTGGCCAGACGCGTCCTCAGATGGCTTGCCATTGCTGATGTAAGGATAGGAGCTGTAATCAACCGATATAAGGCGAGTTGGCATTTCATTTGAAGAAGTGCTAATGGCACTCATGAGAGGGCAACCTACTGTCGCAATGATGAGCGCAAAAAGCATCTGAAATTGTACCAAAAGGGGGGGTGTAAGGCTGTGTCTTAAATCGCCATCGTATGTGTTCGGCCCGAGGAGCTTGGTTCAGTGGTTAGTAAAACAAAAAAAACCCCTACTCAACGAAACATTGTTGTCTTTCACGAATCTTCAATTCAGTATTCCCTCGTTCGGTTTACGTCGGTGCTGTCTTTCTTTCAACCGCCGCAAATAATACCAAACCAAACCAAGAACGAGCTTAACCTTTCTAAATATGCCATCCAATGTCAAGCTAGAATAATATAGTTCATAACATCGCCATCTAGAATTGATGCAATAGCCAAATAGATTTATATCAATTCATAGATGAACATAAATTAATACCGATAGTCCAATAATAACAAAACCACCATTAGCTAGTCACATCCCATCACCGCCAAAAACCATGACAATCAGAAAGAAGAGTTAAACAAAAACACCCACCCAAAACCTTGGCTTGACGTTAGTTAATAATTCTTTTAAAATCCGACAACTAGATCATAATCACAATAACCACTTTAGCATCGTCTTAACGTTCTTCTCAACTGGTTACCTCAGCGACGACAATGAAAAAACATTATGCAACCACATGTCACTGTTTGCTATGGCTGGCTGTTTGCTATGGAGAAGCAACGTGAGAAGTTGCCTGAAATTTCTCACATAAATTTTGCACAATTGTTTGGTTTTGTCTGATGGTATTCGTAATGTGGGATATGAGGTAATTCTTACAAGATATTACATTTAGTCTGCGATATGAGATAAGTATCTGTTAAAGAATGCGGATAAGAGATTTTGGATGCACGGGCCAGTAATTTGTTAAGATATGAGAGACAGCATGTAGGAGAGCAACATTGTGTCTAGCAGAGAAGGCAATTCAACGCAATCTATCTCATTCTATCATGATAGATTTTTTATTCATTTATTTAATCTACGATTCAACAATCAATAAATAGATTCTGAAATTCGTAAATCAATAGTATGGTTTTTTTTAATTTCTCTCATGCGATTTAGAAGCAAATTTAATAGTCTATTCGGGATATTTGAAAAACAATAAAGAACATTTGTTTGTACAGAAGAGAAATTAAGCAGTCCAATAGAGGAGGAAGCCAAATACATCTGACGATATTCTTTTCCAACGATCTCTCATGAGAGATAGTACTAGACAAATTAAAAAACAATTCAGCGTGTTTGGTGTGTGTATACGTATCGTAAGCATAGCCTCGAAATTAGGAAAGAAGAGAGAAAATATTCAACATTTACAAATTAAAACCCCTCAAAGTAAAAACAGCCAAACCCGATTCGCAAACAAAACTTTTAAAAGCCAAAGAAAGAAAAAGTATTTTAATCACCGAAAAGCCATATCCCAGTTTTGTACACTGACACTTTTCACGATTTACAGGCCTTCAAAGACGGTATCAACGTATACCAACACTCTCGTTAAGTAAGTAGCCACTATCGGACTCTTATCTTCGGAGATGTGCATACTTTTACACTTTCTAAGTCGGCGCCACGATACCAATGTCCGACCAGCTACAGTTCAAAGTGAAATCCTTCGTTTCTCTTCCAGTAAAAATATGGCAAATGACTGACTGTTTGTGTATGTACCAAAAATACTTCGACGACCAAGTTTAGCATTTGTATACCCTCAATCAATGTCGATGAAGTGAAATTAGCCAAAAAGAAAAGCCATCGAAATGTATAAGACTGCCTTTGCTGGAGCGGCTGATCTAAACGACAACCGAGGAATCTCTAAAGCAAGTTTTAGAAAGAGAATCTGAGTTGAAGCAACATTCGATATGATAAAGAAAAAAAAATAGAATTTCCAGGAATATGTCATGGGAGATGAAAATTGTTTTTGTTCGGGAATTCTAAATCGAATTTGAGAACGAGAATTTGCGTTCGCATCAAGCAAATTGAGGCACTAATCGAAATAAAACAGAAACAAACCTAGCATATAGCCAAATATGTCATGGGAGATCAAAAATTTGCTTGACTGACAAACTTTTCTAAACGACGAATCGTGGGTTTTAATCAGGCAAAGTGAGGCACTGTCGATATGAAAGAGAAACAAGGCTAGCATTTCCCGCAATATGTAGTGGGAGATAAAAGTTGTATTTGTTCGGCCGACAATCAAGTTATCCAGGAAATTCTAAATCGAATCTGAGACCGAGAATCTGAGTTCGAATCAAGTAAATTGCGGCACTGATCGAAATAAAAAAGAAAGAAAGCTAGCATTCAACCAAATATGTCATGAGAGATGAAAAACGACGAATCGTGAGTCTCAATCAAACACATTAAGGCACTGTCGATATGAAAAAGAAGGGAAGCTAGCATTTAACCAAATATGTCATGGGAGATCAAAATTGTTTTTGTTCAGCAGACATCAGATTTTCCAGCGAATTCTAAATCAAATTTGAGAACGAGAATCTGAGTTTGAACCAAGCAATTTGAGGCACTGATCTACATGAAAAAGAAACAAAGCTAGCATTTAATCAAATATGTCATGGGAGTTCAAAAATGTATTTGATTGACCGACTTCTCTCAGCTTTTAATCAAGCACATTGAGACACTGTCGATATGCAAGAGAAACAAAACTAGTATTTCTCGAAATATGTCGTGGGAGATGAAAATTATATTTGTTCCGCGGAAAATCGTGCTATCCAGAGAATTGGAGGCACTGTTCAATATACAAGAAAAACAAATCTAGCATTTTCCCAAATATGTCATGGGATATGAAATATGTGTTTGTTCAGCCCGGCTGTCTAAACGACAACCAGGGAGTTTGAGAATGGAAATCTAAGCTTGAAACAAGGGAATTGAAGCACTTTTCGAGATGATAGATAAAGAAAAATGCTACCGATTTCTCAAATGTATCATGGGAGATGCTGTGGTAAAACGAGTCCTAGAACAAGAATCTGAGTTTGAATCAAGCGAAATGAAGCACTATTCGATATGATTGAGAAATCATGAAATAAAATTTTAAAGGCGACACAGCAAAGGAGTTGGGGTAATGGTATGGGGAGCAGTAAGCTTTTACTGAAAACCTAAAATTTCCCCAAATATGTCATGGGAGATGGAAAATATATTTGTTCGACGAGAACTAGGGAGAACGAGTCTGAGAATTAGAGTCGTGAATTTAGATCAAGCTAATTAAGGCTCTGTTCAATACGAAAAAAAAAACAAATATGTCATGGGAGATCAAATGTGTGTTTGTTCGGCCAGGGAATCTCTAAAACGAGTCGGAGAATGAAAATCTAAGCTTGAAACAAGCGAATTGAAGAACTTTTCGAGATGATAGAGGAAGAACAAATCCACAAATATCTCAAATGTATCATGGGAGATGCAGTGGTAAAACGAGTCCGCGAACGAAAATCTGAGTTTGAATCAAGCGAAATGAAGGAAGCACTATTCGATATGATTGAGAAAGGATGAAATACAACTTTAAAGGCGACACAGCAAAGGAGGTGGGGTGATGGTATGGGGAGCAGTAAGCTTTTACGGAACTGCAAATCTACCATTTTCCCAAATATGTCATGGGAGATGGAAAATATATTTGTTCGACCGGCTTACCAAGGAGAACGAGTCTGAAAAGGAGAATCGTAAGTTTAGATCAAGCTAACTGAGCCACTGTTCAATATGAAAAAAAAAAAAAAAATATGTCATGGGAGATCAAATGTGTGTTTGTTCGGCCAGGAAACTTTAAACATGTCTGAGAATGTAAATCTAAGTTTGAAACAAGCGAACTTTTCGATATGAGAGGGAAAGAAAAAAATCTACCAATTTCTCAAATGAGATGCGATATGAAAATCATAAAAGCGCTGCAAAAATCGCACAGAATTATTATTGCTCGAATGAGAGAAAGGGCATGTATAAAGGAAAACAAACTTTAACAGAACTCTGTTAAAAGAAAACGATTCACCAAACAAAATGATGTCAAGAGAAGGACAAAATATTCAACCGAAGGACAAAATATTCAATAGAAAAAAATAAAGACTAATAAAGAAGAATAATTAATTCAACGAATAATTGACCCAGGTAAAGGCAAAAAAAAAACACCAATATCTAAGAGGCGAGGCCATCTGGTCGTTAGACGGTTATGGGTACTTCTTATTCCGTGCAATTGCAATTTGATTTCCATTTTCATAAAACTGTCCTGAAGATGCACTTAAAAAGATTGCCGGAATTCGTATCGAGAAATTCGTCACATAGAACCAGGAAAAGTTAGTCATCGTGCGAGGGGAAATAACCTTCTTGATTTTTTTCACCGAGTTTAATAACCAATGGACTGGTATTAATCGCTACTTTGCTCAAAATGCTCCCACGCGGAAAATAGGACTTCTTCTAGATACGAAGAATTAGCAACCGAATTAATTGAAAAACCGATTCGAGGCGATTGTGGCGAAAAAGATTCACAATGAGTATGAAATTTGGACGAACCGCTCTTAAGGAGACTAAACTTTGAACAACAAAAACCAAACACATGTCTTCCTTAGATAGGATTAGGCGAAACTATAGCCTTTTAGAATTTTGTAGAGTATCAAGCACACTGATTTTACTTTAATTTATTAGCAGCACATTGATCGATTACAAATGTCTATGAGTTCAAGCCACTTAAATTGTTTTACGGTATTCCTTCAAGGACACCCACCATCTACTTCACTATTCTCACAGTTGGATAGTACAGTTAAAAGTCTGTCAATTATTAGTTTTGAATGATTTTTAAGCAAGTTCATCTACCTTCAGGGTAAAGTTGTGATTAATCATATCGCAAACTCTTGCTGCAAGCAAAAATAAACCAAGTAAATCCAAACTAACTGCTGCGACTTTTCGGATACATTTGAGATGAATTTTTGCAATGTATCGCTTTATAGTCTTTATACTCTATTTAAATTTGTTTTGCGTCGACGACGTCAACGTTCACATTCACACAAAATCTTCAATGGAACAATGAATTTGATTTAAATTGAATTTCCCACGCGCACGGGTGTGTAGCTGTAGCTACAACAAAACCGACTTACAACAAAATAAAAACAAAGCGGTACGCGTCCATGACTTACAAGGAGAAGCGAACGCGCTTCTCAAGACACCAAAAGCCGTATCCGCAAATAGCTGGCTGTATGGATATTGTTAAATTTCCCATAATTTTGTCATCGGTAGACGATAGGTAGGTAGCTTTGTTAAATAGTTACAAGATGTGTTTCCCTGCAGCTGGAAAATATTGTTTTAACAAGAAAACCGTTGACTTTTGGATTTTCGCGGAAATAAAAAATCAACTTTTGCATTTCGAATAGGAATGGTGTCCTGAAATTGGCTCTGATCAGCGTCGTCGTGCTGGTGCTAAGGATTCAGCCATTGACAGCTTACATTGACATTAGATATACGAGTATGATTGATTCAATCGCATACTGCCATTTAACTTTTACTTTATAAGAATTAATATGTCCACTTACACTAAACCTAATTACTGAGTGAATTATCAGCAATGCAACATGCTTTTCTGAGAGGCAAAGCCACGACTACTAATCTTACAGAATTCGTGTCCAATACCATGTGTGCCCTGGCGGCAGGCAACGAAGTAGACGCAATCGCAACTGATTTTAGCAAAGCTTTCGACAAAATATCCCATAGTGTTGTCCTTTTCAATCCCATAATGTTGTCCTCTTCAAACTAACTAAAAGTATCGCTGTTTTATCATGGCTTAGTTCTTATCTGAGTGATCGTCTGTATACAGTCCTTTCTAGATCTTGCGCTTCAAACCCTGTTCGTGCAACTTCAGGAGTTCCACTTAGGACCTTTGATTTTCTTGCTAACCATTCATGATGTCAAGTTTATTTTTTCAAGATCTGACCTAGAAATTTACGCTGCTGACATGCGGATCTCTAAGGATCTCTGAAAAACAAATATGTCATGGGAGATCAAATGTGTGTTTTTTTCGGCCAGGGAATCTCTAAAACGAGTCTGAGAATGGAAATCTAAGTTTGCAACAAGCGAATTGAAGCACTTTTCGATATGAAAGGGAAAGAAAAAAAGCTAGCAATTTCTCAAATGTATCATGGGAGATGCAGTGGTAAAACGAGTCCGAGAACGAGAACCTGAGTTTGAATCAAGCGAAATGAAGCAATATTCGATATGATTGAAAAAGGATGAAATACAACTTTAAAGGCGACACAGCAAAGGAGTTGGGGCAATGGTATGGGGAGCAGTAAGCTTTTACGGAACTGCAAGGCTACCATTTCCCGAAATATGTCATGGGATATAAAAAATATATTTGTTCGACCGGCTTCTCTTAACGAGAACCAGGGAGAACGAGTCTCAGAAGGAGAATCGTGAGTTTAGATCAAGCTAATTGAGCCACTGTTAAATACGAAAAAATTATCTCTAAAAAACAAATATATCATGGGAGATCAAATGTGTCTTCGTTCGGCCAAGCGAACTCTAAAACGAGTCTGAGAATTGAAATCAAAGCGAATTGAAGCACTTTTCGATATGAAAGGGAAGAAAAAAAAGCTACAAATTTCTGAAATGTACCATGGGAGATGCGATATTTCACGCCACCTTTTATCTCAACGGCAGTATTTTATCAACAACGAGCCACTTTTATATGTTATCTCGATTAGAGACTTGGGTGTGATCTGCGACACTAAGCTCAACTTCCGTACTCACATAGACAGCATCATAATGTAAGGCTAACTCATCCCTTGGATTTGTTAAACGTTGGTCCAAGGAATTCTGTAACCCCTGTGTCACTAAGTCGCTTTATGTAACCTTTATTCTTGAATATGCCTTACAAGTCTAGTCACCGTGCCATCGCGTCCATGTCAAACGCATTGAAGCCGTTCAGCGTAGATTCATTCGATTTGCTGGGTTGGAATGACCCATAAGATATTGTTAAGCCTACAAACGTTAAACTCACGTCCCGATAATGTTGTAATTTTTTTTTATACAGCTATTAGCTGGTTGTGTCCACAGTACAGTTCTCCTCTTAACACAAATCCTCGTCGTTTTAGATCTTTACCATGTTTCTCCCTTCCCTACCATCGTAACGAATATGTCCAACACGAACCTATGATAAGAATGCTTTGCAAAGTGACCTGAGTCACTGAAAACACTCCTAAAACTTGTAGCAAACGTGATACTGGGGAAGCTACACTTTTGGAAAATGGCACGAATATAACATTTTAGCGGGAAAGGTAAGCCGATAGTTTAATTTTTTTAAAAGGACTTTGAAAATAGATTTTTTAACAAAACTTACGTGTTTTTATTCTGTTCTTGACAGTCGACGAATAAGCTCCAAACTAAAAAGAGAAAGAAGGGAAGAAATAGGGGTTAAATGGAGCTAAATAAAAACAAAAAAAAATTAAAAATAAAAGGCACACATAAAATAAATAAATAAAATATTTTTTCTGGGGGAATGTCGTGTCATAGATGTTTGTGCCATGATATATGAGATAAAGGTTAGGTTAGGAAACTGGGTTGACGGGGCAAGAGAATCCTGCACCCGTCGCACTTAGGTCAATGCAGATTTACCATACTTTAGAACCAATGAAAAACCTATGCAAAACCCTAGGGCCTTGAATCCATCCCGATGCATTTATGAACTTGTGCAAGCCATTTGCAGACTCGGCAGAGAGTTCTTTTATTTCCTGGAAGAAATGTGTTTCAAGGACGTTATTTATATCTGCCGTATTGGAAATAACGTCCTCGGAAGAAATGCAGGGCAGTGACAGAGGAAATGAGTTAAATCCTCGTTCACTTTCTCGTCCCCATATCCTCTGCAGAGGTCATCTGTTTGGATGCATGATAGCCCAGGATATTGTGTCCTGTGACAAAACACCCACAGAACAACGATTTTTGTTCATTTTTTTTTTTTTTTATAATAAGCGCGCACTAAAGGGATTGGTTGGGACCCTTATAATGTATTAGCTACACAGCGCGGGCGTGAAGGATTCTCTCAGCCTTTTGTTTGTTCTAAAGTGGAAACATTTTTCTGGTAAAAACACAGGAATCGAAGGCACTTCACCTATCGTTTGCTGCCACCATTTTTTGATGCCTGTTTTCAATCACCTGTTTAAGGTAACAGTGTGGGATTTTCACTGTAGTATCGTTACCACAAAGGACCAATTGTCATGAGAAGCTTCTCAAAGGACTTGGACTTGGATGTGATTTCTTGTCGATGTGATTTCTTCCCTTAGTCGAAGGCGCGTAGATGCAAAAAGATCTTTGGTAAACGTTGGGGTATGCGCCCTTACATAACCCATTTAATGTACACAGCGATCATACGACCCATACTTACTATCACCATAACCTCCCAAAGGTACAGAGATTGGCACAACAGGAGGAATGAGATCAACACCTCAAGCCGGGCTGGAAGTCATTTTAAACCTACCCCCTGGGTGAATATATTCGCAGCATGGCAGCCAAAGGAGCCCTCCGCCCCAAGGAGGCAAATATCTGGAAACACAGGGCCTATGGACACGGCTCCATAATTCACAATTACTTAGGTATCGATCTATCCAGAAAAACGGACTATATAATCCCCAAACGAAACTTCCAGAAAAACTACTCCACATACATACCCCAAAGAGAGAACTGGAACACTAACGCGCACGCTAGCGTACAAGGAATCCATATCTATACGGATCATATTAAAATAAATGCATTTTACAAGCAGTTGATATTTGTCTGTTTTTAAAAAATGCCTGCCTAATATCTATTTTTATTTTATTTTTCTAGACAAACAGGCAGAACCGAACTGACATTTCCTTATGCCAAATGTCCCGAAATTGTCGTCGAAAATGCTCTGGATTTGAGGAAAAAGAAAACACTCCCACAACAGCTGCCTTTAACATTTCACTTATTTATTTTATTCTGTTGGTTTTTTTTTTTTTTTATTTTTTTTATTTTTTTGTTTTTTTTTTTTTTCTCTCATTTTAATTGAAATATTTGTGTAAGGAATTCTTTTACTTGTATAATTAAACTATACATAATGATGTATTATAATTCTATAAATTTAAAAACAAATTATTGCGATAAAAAATTAAAAATTCATATCCATCGTATACGTACGCACGAATTTAAAGGAACAAAAACAATCACTGAATGTGGGATATTTGGGTATGCGTTTTTTTTTCTTTTATAACCATAAATATTTTACATAAATATTCATCTAATTATTTGTTTACTTAATTTGGAAGTACACACACGTCAAGTCTGTTTACTTCGTTAAGGTTAAATATCCTAATAAGAGGTTGAAATATGTATTTATATTGTTTCTATTGCTACATATTTTTAATTAATTACTTTATAAGCTTAATTTAATTTTTAAATAACTTATGTATGAAGCACCACTTATGAAAGTAGATTTTTATATATATATATTGTTTTTTTTTTTAATTTATAATAAATTCAAAAAATAAACACTAGTAGTTTTTTTTAAGAATTTAAATTCTTAAGTTGTTATAGGTAATTTAATAAACTTTTTATTTTAAGTACTGTTGCATGATAAAGATTTCGATTCGCTTAGGGGCAAGTTTCAATAAATATGACTACAAATGGAGTACGTACAGATAGGTGTGGGTTTCGATTATTTACAATTTGGATTTTGAGTTTGAGTTTCGGCGCAAAATTGAAAGAGCGTAAGACTTTGGAAGCTAATCAGGAAATAGGTGGGACTGCCTGTTATAGAAAGGGGCTGAAGCTGAAGGTAGACCCTACGGAGCCTGGGGTGGTTTGTTTGTTACCTTCAAGCCACCCATTGTGTTGGACAACTAGCTAAGGTCCCAGGTTCCCAACAAAACAAAATTCATAGAGCGAAAGACTGTGGAAGACAATAAGGAAATGGGTGAGAACGCCTGTCATGGAAATGGGCTGAAGCTGACTGTAGACCCTACGGAGCCTGGGGTGGTTTGTTTGTTACGTTCAAGCCACCCAGTGTGTTGGACAACTAGCTAAGGTCCCAGGTTCCCTACAAAACAAAATTGGTAGAGGGTAAGACTGTGGAAGACAATAAGGAAATGGATGAGAATGCCTGTCATGGAAAGGGACTGAAGCTGACGGTAGACCCTACGGAGCCTGGGGTGGTTTGTGTGTTACGTTCAAGCCACCCAGTGTGTTGGACAACTGGCTAAGGTCCCAGGTTCCCTACAAAACAAAATTGATAGAGCGAAAGACTCGGGAAGATAAAAAGGAAATAAGTGAGACTGCCTGTTATAGAAAGGGGCTGAAGCTGAAGCTGACGGTAGACCCTACGGAGCGTGGGTGGTTTGTTTGTTTCGTTCAAGCCATGTACAAGGCCCAATACCTTTTTTTTTTGGTGAGTGTGTTGGACTACTGGCTAAGAGGTTCGAGGTTCCCCACAAAACAAAATTGATAGAGGGTAAGACTGTAGAAGCTTATAAGGAAATAGGTGAGAATGCCTGTCATGGAAAGTTGGTGAAGTTTTATCACAATGGACCTTTTTATTGGTCTAAGTGTGTCGACTTCTGCTGACGGCCACTATAGCCTAAGTTGACGTCAGAACCTACGGATCCTGGGCTTTCTTGTTTTTATCGTTCAAGCTGTGTAGAAGGCCCAATAGGTTCTTTTAACCTTTTTTAAGCGACAAAGAGCTGTTCAAACAGAAAATCTCTCTTGTAACAGAAATATAAGGTCGCGAAAAGTTAACAATCGCGAAAGACAGGCAGGCCCCGAAATTTCTGGATCACACAAGTGCAACAGCACCTGCAATTGATTGGCCTTAGTGGTCATTCGAAGCCGGGAAGGCTGCCGGGGCCTTTTTTGAGGTCAAAGGAAAATGCAGCGAAGTGGCAGCGTTATATTTTTTTAAGACGGATCATAACTTCTTCGTTGAAGAGAAAGAAAATGAAGAACAGATGTTCTTAGACTTTTTTTTTTGTGCAGAGCACAAGCCATGAGGAATTCGCTACAACGAACTTGCTTGGATAGAGCCAAATCCATGTTTGGGGCTTCAAAAGGACCCTATCAACACGGCAACGACACATGGTGGTGGACAGATGAAGCTACAGCAAGGCTAAGTGACAAGAAAGCAGCATTGAAAGCTTGGTTAAAGTGCTCCACTGATGATGGAGATGAAATAGCCTCACCTCGAATTGGAATACAGACTTTGCAAGATGCTCGCGAAGAGAAGTTGCGCTCAAATTCAAGCAAAGTGTGTGGAGGACCTAGATCGGGAGTTGGAAGAAATGTCTACTTCGGCCGCTGATAGAAACCAGGCTATCCACGAACTCTGAGAAACCAGCTTGAACAGGGGCACGACCATTCTCAATAGCCGCTCGGAGAAGGAGAAATGCCCAGGAAGTCTGTTCGCCCAGTGTTCATCAATAATGCTCAAGGGCTTCTTCTTGTGGGTGACGAACAAATACAACACAGCTGGCAACAGCATTGTGAAGGATTTCTAAAAGAGCAGTTTTCGCAGATATATTTTAAGGGAGCAGTTCCTAACAATGAAGAAGTTCACGACATTAGTGTCGAAGAAGTTAGGAAGAAGGTCAAAGACTCCAAAAAAAAACGAAAAGCAGTTGGGCCAGACGAGATACCCTCGGAGTTCTGTAAAAAGATTGGAGTGATCGCGTCCAAATGGCTCATGATTCTCATATCCAAACCGATGAGAGGCGATCCAATGCCTAACCAGTGGAGGAAAAGTTTCCTTCTTCCTTTCTACAAGGGAAAAGGCGATACGCGAGACTGTGACAATTGCCGTTCGATCAAGCTGATTGTCACACTCCATGAAGATCGTTGAGCGGGTATTAGGTGGCCGAATGCGTAAAAAAATACGGCTATCTGAGGACTAGTGCGGGTGAAATCAACGCAATCCAAAGTATAAGGGTCCTGATGGAAGAACATCGTGATTCCTTCAAGGATTGTAAGGTGTTGGTTGATTTCATAAAGGCCTTTGATAGACAACCAGTGGATCTGTTATGGGTGGCGCTAAGACAACGAGGAGTTCCAGAAACCTACGTACAGATAATCATGGACATGTATGTGTATGAGGGAGTAAAGAAACGAGTAAGATGCCCCGTTGGCGTCATGGAGGAGTTCGCAATCAAAGTCAGCGTTCATCAGGGAAGTGTCTTAAGTCCTTTGATATTTATTACAGTCGTTGATTATCAGTTTGAAGGAAAAGTGACGGAGCCCAAAGTGCATCAGTTATTCTTTGCTGACGATGGACCCATGATTACCGAGGATCAAACGTCCCTGCAACGAGCAGCGGATTTATGGGTGGACGGTATGGAGGGGAATGGGTATCGTTTTAGTCCGAAAAAAAAACTGAATGCGTGTGCTGCCTGTTCACTGATCCACTCCGACCTATTCCAGACATTTATATGAATGGAGGAGTGATTCCCAAGTGGGAAAAGTTCAAATATCTGGGATCTATGTTTAATAGATGACTTTAAGCGGTGCCTAAGCGTAGGGTGGATCAAGTGGCCGGAAAACGCTGCCATCTTCTGTGATCAAAAATGCCCCCAAAGCTGAAAGGAAGGCTTAACATATGATCGCAGTTGTGTACACTGTTGGACAGCGTACAAAAAGTATTAGGGCAAATTAACGGCAGCTGAGATCCTTCACATGACAGCAGGAGTAAGGAAGATTGATCGAATAAAAAATTTCAAGATCCGAAGTCAAACAACCAATCTCGAGCATATGGAGAGTGACCGGTGACCAGTCATGTTCAAAGGAGAGATCCTACGAACTCCGTCAAAAACGCGATATCAATCAAAGAGAGGCAGGCGTAAAAACTCCCGGACCACACGAATGCAGCGACACCACCATTTGATTGGCCTCAACGACGAAGTGATTCAAAACCGGGAGGCCTGCTGCTATTTTCTGAGGTCGAACCGGCGAACCCCAGAGGCGGACCAGTAGAGATGCAGTTTAGTGCGAGGGTTATGATCCCCTTAATCCTCATCGCAGCCTCAACGCCATTAAAGGAAGAAGTTTGGCCTTTTTGTTTGAGTGAGCATGACCGAAGTAGCTTTTACCGAAAGGCGGTTGCCTTTGATGAAAGGGAAAACGAGTCGAAACATTCGTTTGTTGCAACCACTTTGCTTAGCACACGCTGGTGTCTTCCGTCTTGAGTGTGGATGTTGGATAGTGCCTCACACCTCGGTTTCCAATTATGTGCTTTCCCAATTCTCGCTTAGAAGAAGTTAAGGCGCGCTTAGTTTTCAATGTAAGGATGCACTTGATGCACTGGAATCCAAGTGCGACGGGTCCGATTGGCCGTGCCTTGCATAGGTTTGGCTCACCCGCTTCAGTGAGTCTTTTTGAACCACGGATGTGTATCTATTCCCCACCGTCACTTCAACATGAGTCTGCACTAAAGCCACTTGAACGTAATAGTGATGGGTTCCGTCAACTCATTAAGCTATCGTGACTTTCCGTACATTCGGGTCATTCGGCTTCTGTGAACTTCCTTCTACTACGGATGTATGTTAACAATCGCCGCTTCAAGGACATAGGACAAGCTTATTTACTGCACTCAAGCCACTGAAAATTAAAAGTGACAGCTGCAGGAGTCTCTTGTCTTAACCTAAACCAAACACTTTCTAAACAAGCATGAACTTAGGTCTGCCGTGGGAAAGTTGTGTCATCGTGGTTTCGAGTGAGAACGTCAATAGATGGCGACGGAAATAATAAGACAGTTTCAGTCAATGTAAACGGATTTGCTTAGGTTCATTATAATGACGGACGCAATGAATGCGCCAATAGAAAGAGGTGAAAACATATTGTGGGTGTCAGTGGTTAGTGCTAGGGGAACTGCTTGTGGATCGGAAGGAAAAGAAACGACGACGAAAAGCCTACCTCAAGGCATCCTTCCTTTGTTCCTTATTTGCCAGTGAACGGTTCATATCGTTTGTCGCTGAAATATGTTGGATATCGTGTATTCAAGGATGACCTAAGAGATGAGATTATCTCCAGATAGGATGCACGCACAATGAATACGAATTGGCTCGTGGAAATGACGTCGTTCCCTCGATTTTCTTTTACCTGGTCCGGCTTGAGGGGCCTCTTAACCGAACACAACAATACGCTCGTTTGACAAGACTTGTTTAAGGCTTTTACAGGCCCCAGCTCATTGAAGAACCCCAGTGGGGAAAAATAAAATAACTACCAAACCGAAATGTTTTGTCAACTCATTGCAAATGGCGCCAAATGTGGCTGTCAAAGATCGGCAACAGCAAGCACGGCTGACTCGATTCTTCCAAATTATGGAAGATTTGGTTTGGCGTTGGTCAACATTGTTCTTTAAAGTAAAATCACAAGAAAGCAACATCACATACCTGAAGAACAAAATGCCATCCACCAACATATTTTCGCAGACACTTTATACCGGCAAAAATGATATGCAAACACTTTTTTTCTCAATTTTATTACTGTTCACTTGAATTACTTTCATTTGCACTTAATTTTCTCTAATAATCTACTTTAATTCGCACAGCAATTTTTTAAATCAATTTTTTCGCAAAGAAAACACGAAAGAGTTTGCGCGCGCACCAACCAACATGAAAGACAATGGACGTTTGGTGTAAAATGGCTGCTGTCAAAAAAAAGTTGCTCTCAAACTGTGTTGAGGCGAAAATAAGAAATTGGTATAAAGGTGTTTTACGCGTGATGGAATAATGAAATTCTTTCAACAAATTAGCAATAAATATTTAAAAATTTTAATTGGGCACAATTTGGACGCCCAAATAGCAAAATTAATATTTGAAGATGTCAACAAATTAAGCTTTGAGCGACAAGTGATGCCGAATTCAACAAATTTATGTACGATCTTTCAAGAACGCAAATATACCAATTTAAGTGACATTGATTTAGGAGGGGGGTGTTCCCAAGTCGGCACAGCTAAATGAGCTGATTTGGGTTCGCGTAGGTTTACACTTTAGACTTGTTTTGGTGACAATTTGCTACTCAGTGAAGTGGAATTTGACGCGAAGTACAAAAACTGAAAGCTACTGGGAGTAACTCTGCTGTTTTTTTCGCATTCAAAACTGAGCTCGGCTACTCCCGTTGAATCCGCTTTGTTCTCACTCTTGAAACCAGTTTGACTGGGAATCGTTTTTGGTGAGCATTTTTTAATTGACTTTTGTGCAAAGTCAATTAAAAAATGCCTAATAACGCAGGTCGCTATGAGCGTATATTTAACTTTAACAGAGCGGCAGTTAACACTGCCAAATTCACAAAACAGTCGCCATTCTCCTTTTAGAACTTTCAAAAATGCCCAACTTCCTATGTTGAAATTGAAATCAAAATGCAATGATTCAATTTTGACATAATTTCGAAATTGACATGCTAATGACTGAAACACAATCAAGCTTTGGCGGGTGCGCTTTGACCTTTGGTTCAAACCAAGGGTACAAATCCTATGTCAAGGGATATCTTGACAGTTCGTATGTTTCTCTACCGTCGTCGCGTTGAAACACACCGGTTAACAGCAAACGTTGTGGATTTACGAATGACATTTTAAAGTTATAGCAGAATACAATGTAATGCTTGTCAAATGTCAAAGCGATGCTCCAAAGGGTGATAGTGTTTCAGGCGTAAAGCGCTAATAAAATCCAGCGAAAATCATTACGCAAATCACTTATCTATCTGCAAAAAAAAAATTATTTGGAGAACTGACAGACAAAGCTTATTTCATATTCTCTATCGAATTCGTTGACAGATCTTCTGGCGTTGATTTGACATCAACACAACTATCCATTTCCTTGCTTAGATTACTCGCCGCATGCTCTAGCAAAATATCTGATGGGAGTGATTCGGACGACTGCTGCTGCTGATGGTGATGATGATGCTGCTGCAGCTGATGGTGTTGTTCCAAATTCTTGGCTAAAGCCAATATACTATTCGAACTGTTACTGATGGCGCTGCGACATCTTCGCTCCAAATTTGATAAGAGAATTTTGTCATTTGTCGAAATAAACTGATTACAATGGGCTGCCGCTTGCATGCTGTTGCTCTGTTGCATTTGTAGAGATCTATAAAAAAGGAAATATATAGCAAATGTTTTTTTTTTCAACTAGACTTTGACAACTTACCTGGGATCGTTGTCATGTGGAGACCGTTGTAAGCTTAAACTCCGAAAGTTTTCATGATTTTGCCGGAGAAATTGCGCATTGGCTGTCATTGCAGCGGCTTCGTCTAATGACACAGGTGGACAAGCCCAGATATTCTAATAAAAAAGTTAATCAATGAACGAAACACGAACTTGTAGGAACGAAATTTGAGGTAAACAAAAAACATAAAACTGTAGGTTTTTCTTCTAATTCGCAGGAAGAGAAATCGCGCAACGCGAAACACCCGACGGAATTATGTCGTTTTCCATTTTGCACTGATCTAGAGCATTTTTTTTTTTTTAAAGTCTGACTTATTTTCATTTTCCATTGGGCGCAAAAAAGTAGAGCACTTTTTTGGAATCGAAAACGGAGCAAGGTTCACATTCCTTACGTTTCTTTGGAGTTTGTGGTTTTTAAGCTCTTAAAAAATTTTTTTTGCCGCTGTAGAAAAAGACAAATGCCAAGTCTGAAAAGACCAATGGAAAACATAACTTCATATCGAATTCATTCGATTTAGCTGTCAATAATCAAAGCATCACTTGTGTCATTTTCGATAAACAGAATATAAATTCAAATACGTTTCGGTTATGTAGGACTGGCGGTCAGTGAAATACCGAAGATTGAGCTGTCATTCACAAAAGCATTCCGTCAGAGTGTGAGTCTATCACTTGTGTAATTATTCTTATACAGACTATGAATGCTAAAGATAAAGGAACTAGGTTTGATAGAAGTGGCTGTCAGTGGCGAACCCCACATGCGGAACAGCAGAGATCCAGTAAAGAGGGGGTAATGATCCCCTTCATCCTGATCGTAACCACGACGAAAGGGATAGAAGTGACTGTCAGTGAAAATCAGACATTTGATTGAACTGTCATTCTTCAAAACAGATGTCAGAGTCTGCAAGACATTTGATTGAACTGTCATTCTTCAAAACAGATGTCAGAGTGTACTGTGATTTGCGGAATTTTTGGTAAACATAATGTTAGTATAATCAAAGGGATTTGCAGGTTTAGTAGAACTTTAGTAGGGCTGTCAGTGAAAAGCCTACAATTCGTTGAGCTTGCATTCCTTAAAGCAGATGTCAGATTGTCAGATCACTATTTTTGATTAACAGAATATTAATGAAAATGAAGCGAATACAAGTTTGGTAGAAGTGGCTGTCAGTGGAAAACCGACATTTTAATGAACTGTTATTTTCGAAGCAGATGTCAGAGTATGAAGCTGTTACTTGTGTCATTTCTGGTAAACAGAATATTATTGCAAATCCCTTCAGTTAGGGAGTAGCGACTGTCTGTTGAAAAATTCTTCAGTTGATTGAACTGTCATTCATCGAAGCAGAGGTCAAAGCATACAGCTGTCACTTGTGTTATTTCTGGTAAACAGAATATTATTGCAAATCCCTTCAGTTAGGGAGTAGGGATTGTCAGTTAAAAAATCAATACACTGCCTCATTTGATCGAACTGTCATTCATCAAAGCAGAGTTCAAAATATGCAGCTGTCACAGACGGTGGGTTTCACATTTTCGTTGCCTATGTAACAAATTTGTGTAAAAATAAATTTACCTGTAAACTAGGCGAAAAATTTCCATTTCCATATGTGGGAGAGTTTGACATAGATTCGTGAGATGCACTCCTATTGTTGTAAAGAAACAAATATTGATTAGACTTCTTGCCAATTGTATCGTCTTAAATGAATACAGGGTGGTGTCCGGTGATATTTTCTCTTTTTATTTTGAGAGAAAAAAAATTAATTTAAACCAAAATTGGAAACAACCTATTACTCGGTTGACAGCTGAGGCTGGCTTTCAAAATAAATAAAAAAAAAGTACCACACTACTGGATCACCTTGTTCTTAAAACTACTTAACTATTATATCAACGGTAATACAAAATTGTTCAGTTTTCTTTTTAAGATTAAAATTTTATTTCGAAAAAAGTTTAAAGAATTTAAAATATTTTAAAAAGAACAAAATTTAAGTTTAAAAAGACTGAGTAAAATGAGAGAAGAAAATCGAGTAAACATTGAATGAAAGGAATAAAAGAAAGTTGTACAAAAAAAAAAACCAACAGTAACAACAACATCAACGGTTTAAGGAATTGTGGATTAGTTCACAAAAGTTGGATATAAACAAAAACAAATACTTACCTTTGTCATTCTCTTTACTGCACCACAAGAGTTAAGAGCAACAATTGTTAAGCTCTAGAATATAGAACTGAGAGCATTTGATGAATTTAGTCAAGTTGATACATTCTTTAGTTGCAAACTGTTTCCAGTAAGGAAACGTTATTAGATCACTGTTTAAGAACACGCTGTACACCACGAGATACCACGGGGAGTGAGTAAGAGAGAGCATAAAGAGCTGTCACCATCGCGGGCAAGTAACTCTAGACATTGAAGCAAATGTCCATGCTGCCTTTAGTTCTGCTGAGCATCTCTCAGATATTCAGAATAATTAATTCCCTGTATTTGGATCACTCAATCAGAAAGTTAAGTTGCAACACATTTGTCAACACTCGCAACATCCATAAGATTCTCCTTTTGGGCTTGGGTGGATGTTCATATAGTCCTATGCCAACTTGATTTTAAAATGTTGTCCAAACATTAGCACCACAAGCAAAAGATGCACATGCAAAACCCCACGATTGATGGTAGCATGTTTAATCGAATTACAACATGCCCTATATGAGGTTGCAGCGATGCGATGATATTCCCGCCAACGATAGTATGAGATCTGACAACTACCACTATCGAGTAGAAGCTGTCAGTTGCTAATAACTGTCAAAATCAATCATGTTACAGAGAGATTGAGGTCCTACTGGAGGATATCATGCAATCAAAAAGGACAAGCAGTTTTTGTGGAACTAAAACTGATAGCTTATTTTTAATTTTTTTTAGAGCTGTCAGTTGCCAGCAATGACAGTTTACCCTATTGTTATTTTTTTTAAAGCTGTCAGTTGCCAGCAATGACAGTTCCACTCTGTCTAATTATTTGCTTACTGACATTTTGAGTTTACAAGTTGTGCGGGTTCAGGGTGATACTTGACGCGAAAGTAAGAGGGAACTTTACAGCAATGTCAGTGTCAAACAAACTCGTAGGAAAACAAACACAGCGGGTACATTTGATGATTGAACTAGAACATTCCCACTATGCAATGCGAGGATACTCCACCAACGATAGTTTAAGATCTGACATCTAACACTATCATGTTACAGAGAGATTGAGGTCTTACTGGAGGATATTTTGCAATCAAAAAGGACAAGCAGTTTTGTGGAACTAAAGCTGACACCTTTTTTTTTAAAGCTGTCAGTTGCCAGCAATGACAGTTGCACCCTGTCTGATTATTTGCTTAATAACATTTCGAGTTTACAAGCTGCGCGGGTTCAGAGTCACATTTTGCATGGAATTAAGAACGAACTTTGCGGCAATGTCAGTGTCAACCAAACTTGTAGGGTCAAACGCGCGGGTACATTTGAAGGAAGGCATAACCCAACGTTTGATGAGTGAACTACAACACTTCCACTGTGCGACGCGAGGATACTCCACCAACGATAGTTTGAGACCTGACATCTACCACTATCGAGTTGAAGCTGTCAGTTGCGAATAATTGTCAAAATCAATAATGTTACAAAGAGATTGATGTCCTACTGGAGGATATCTGCCATTAAAAAGGACAAGCATTTTTGTGGAACTAAAGCTGCGAGCTTATTTAAATTTTTTTTTTACAGCTGTCAGTTGCCAGCACCCTGTCTGATTATTTGCTGTGACACTTTACATGAAAGTAAGAGAGAATTTGGCAGCAATGTCAAATATGTCAAACAAACGCAGCGGGAACATTTGAACGAAGCCAAAACTCAACGTTTGATGGTAGCATATTTGAGTGAACTACAACATGCCCAATATGCGATACGAGGATATCCCACCAACGATATTTGGAAATCTGACATCCATCGAGTCAAAAGACATCTTCCGCATATGAAAATCGAGATCCCACTGAATGCAATCAAAAACGATTATTAGTTTTTGTGGAGCTGAAGCTGTCACTTGCCAGCAATGACAGTTGCACCATGTTGAACCCAAAACCCGTTTACTCGATTTATGTGTCAACAAAAGAGAACTTCGTGACAATGTCAGTGTCAAGCAATCACAGCTTGGCTAAATCAAACTAACTTCTATATCTTAGAATGCAATTCCCTTGGATGTAACAAAAATTAAACAGACCGCCAATCGACCGATAAAACTCAACATACCCTACAGACAATAAGAATGCTTTATTTGAAAAGCAATCTTATATACATCACTTTTGCCAGCTTGTTTACGGTCTTGTTGTGAAAATATTTCCCTCAACTCTCGGTGTATTGTGTAAACAACATGTCATCGTCAGCCGCCGCACAACAGTGCGATTGCGAATTTTTGCCAATAACTCGGTTCGACTATGTGTGTGTCCAGCCAGACATAGTTGCAACGGATGCATTCCTCTCTGGCGTACGGAGGAGGCGCGCAACCACAGACAAATTTATATTTACACATCATTAATTGTGTTTAGATTACTAATTTCCAGTGGACGCATTGTATATTGTGCATGTGCAGATACGAAACATGAATTCCAATAAAACAAATGCAAAACACAAAACAACAAATATCTGTCGATAAATACAGGAAATACAATTTCTGTTTGGATTTCAGCTGCTGTGGCTGGTAGTGTGGGCAGGGCCTTAGAACAATCAAAAATACGTAAGTCATGGAAAGACTTGCTTAGCCCCTTAAACTAACTTGAACACTAAGAACCGGGGAAGAACTGAAGGGGGAAGTTCTGCGGTTGAAGTCGACAAAAAAAGACAGACGGGTTGGTTCTTTGGAGCCATGAGAGGTGTAGTTGGGTCGGTAACATTAGATGGAAGAAACGAGGGCATCGGAAATTTCGACGGTTGGAGAAACTTGAGTTGCAGTGCGATGAGATTAATGCAACTAATACCTGCAGAAGCTGTAGGGACGAGGAAGAAGAGGAGACCATCAGTCACTTCCTTTGCACGTGTCCTGCACTCGCCAACACTAGGAAGGCTACATTGGGTGAATACCTTTTCAATGATCTAAACGATCTTAACAACGCCTGCACAGCAAGGATTAGCTCCTTCATTCAGAGGAGCAAATGGTTCCCTGAGTAAGAGGGTGACCCACCCACCTTACACATCGGCAGCACAATGGACCTACTTCTGGTCTAAGTGCATCCTCATCGAGGGCCGGTTTTCAACCAACCAACCAATATCTGCAACGTCGTCGCTACGTTCCTCAAGGGTCTTCAGAATAATGAGGTTGATACGGGTTGGGCTTTTTCATTACTTTAAACTACACGGACGGGAAATGATTAAACGATAGTTTTGGGACCGACCGTTTCTGCAAAGCTAGCATTAATGACGAGGGATATGACCCCTTTAGTCCAGTGCATCCTTACTGGTCCGCCTGTGGGGTTCGCCACCCGTAAGTCAATGCAAATTGCTTCTTTTTTTCATTTAAGTTTAGGTGCAAGTTCTGGTGCTCAGTTCTTAAGTTCCCTTCCGGTCACAATGCCTTTTGGCCATCCAGTTTTCGGAGAATGCGTTAGAAGCTATTGGTCGAAATCTTTGCACTTAAGATCAGCCTTTTCTTTTGGTGTTGTTTGGCTAGGAAACCGTCTTCTTTCACTAAGATACTGAAATTGCTTTTTAATCACTTTTCATATTGACTCCAGGGACAGTTACTGAAACCGACTCTGCAACTTCCAGCGATTGGGTTTACCTAGACTGAACAAATTATATCCCTCTTGCTTAGTTGGATGTGAACAGAAATGCCCTTTGCAGGTGTCGCTTGCGTGCATTGCTTGTTGAACCAAGATTTATTCGATTCTTAGTTTGTTGTCGAATAGGAAACGTAGAGTTCCACGTGAAGAAGAATGATTTCGGTAACACTTTCGGCGGAGATCAAAGTAATTCCAATAGGAAAGCATTAGCACAGGGCTTTAAGAATAGCCTCTTCCACCATTTGTATCTGCGAAGCTATATTTTCGACACGAATGTAAGGGAGCAACAGTTTAACGTTGATTCCGATCGTCTAATTCTGGAAAGCATCTCGTGAACAAAATTGAAGGGTTCCCTGGATGGGATTCGAACCTCGCTCCAACGCAGAAACCACAGTGCCTTTGACCCACTAGGACAATGAATTCACATAGAAAACTAATTTCAGCAGATGGATGGATAGACTGAAGCTAATCAACATGTCGGAAAATACAACCGGCCAGGATCCTTGCATAAAGGTTGCAAAGTACACTGCCTCCTCGTAGTGCGAACTGGGTATCGCTTAACAGTGTACCCTACCGGATGCCGGAAATACTCGTACAAAGCGATATAATTTCTCCTGGCAACCAGCGACAAGAAAAAGACAACAAGATATCATCAAAGCATGGTTATCGGAAAAAGTGGCAAAGCCCCAAATTCAGTCGGTTCTTTTTAGCACCAATTGCAAGGCATATCGGACAATCAGTCCGCATATGCCAACTAAATTTTGAAGGCATTAACAAATCGAAAAGCGAATGCCTGGCGCAAATGTTGAATGTCATTATTCAAGAGACGCATGCTCTAACAGAAGAAAACCTTCGAGGCAAGATTCCAGGGCACTCACTAAGTGGCGCAGAGTACCATCGTACGAAAGAATCTATCTAATGTCTGCCTGATAGATCAGAACGATGGATTTAGTATTATGAACGTCTTCAAACCACTAAACACCTGGCAGAACAAAGTCCTTGATGTGGACAGTAAGCCCACAGTTTTTGTATCATCACTTGCGGAAGTATGGAGTAAATGCCACAAATAGGATCAGGAGGCAAGGGCTCCTGGAGATTGTACCTTGTCGAAAGATAACAATAAGCTGACTAATCGGGTAAACCAATATTTCCCCAATAATGCCAAGAGTGACATCAGAAGCTAAAAAAAATGGTCTACCGCAAGGTTCAGTAGTGGCACCAACTTTATTTATCCTGTGCAGCTACGATTTACTTCCGAGTGTGTCGAGAAAGTTCTCGTACGCCGACGAGACACCAGAGCCGAGCGTGCCTTGAAAACCGACCTGGAAGTCCAGAAGCCCTACTTCAGGGAATTGCGATTATGTCCGAGCATGTCAAAGACCGACGTTTGTGGCTAACATCTCAACTCGAAGCTGGCATCCTATAAATTGAAGCTGACTTTCAACGGAGGGACCTTGCAGTGTTGCAGTGATGCTTGACAGATCTTTATGCGACACACAAACGCAGCAGGAAAATTGAGAACGAGAAATTATTTCATTCAAAAACTGTCCGGTACGACATGGGAAGCAAGCGCATCCTCACATCGAACTGGAGCCATCAGACTTGTGTACTCAGCGGTGGAATACGGTTCACCGGTATGGATGAATAGTATGCATGTCTCAAAACAGTAAGCATGTCTTATAACTGGCGCTCTGAGTTCCAAACCAATACATTGGTTCAATGTACTCAGCCAGGATGGAAGGCTACTGCGTCTCAGGCAGAGACTCTCCATGGGTCGGGACCCCGTTGAGTAAGTAAGCAACAACATACGCCACCCAAATCTGCATCTTCCTCCTCCTTTCGACCAATGTCAAGTGTTAACTGTCAACTTTCAAATGTCAACTTCAACTGTCAACTGTGATCTGTCAACTGTTCTACACCAAAAGGAGGATTTATGCCTGGTAGTACAATGGACCGTTACCGAGCCTGAGTGCTCTGGGATTTGGATTTGCTTCTTTTTTTTGCGAAAAAAAAAGTAAGAAAGTACTGAAGATGCAGTTTCCATGCATTATCCCATAAATAGCCGCTAGCCTCCCACTGCCAATACCTGATGCATTCCCGATTCTTAGATGACCTACGAGACCGAAATCCCGAACACCAACCCTAACAGCGGTGGCCTTAGCCAACTTTAACGTGAACCAAGCATGGCTACGGCAATGAACGGATAGTTATACTACTGATTCCAATTAAAAACTCCACGATGCCTCTCACTGGATTCAACTTGTCCCAAAGTCTACATGGGTATAGGCGCTCCAACTGCAGCGTTTGTGACGACATACTGCATAAGTAGGACGGCCCAAGCTCACCCAGCTCCGACTATTAGGCCGAGCAACAAACAATAAGGCACCGAATTGTGATTCTGTAATGATTGCAGAATGCCCACGAAGATGTTACCCTGGAGACATCTCGGGCTTCATAGCAATACCTGATAGCGTCACCAACTCGCTTAGAAATCTCGATCTTAACATATAGTCTTGTATTTTATGTCCATCGATATTAGGTCCTCATCAAAGTTTAAATGGACTAAGTGCCCATTTGAGGAAGACATAATGGCTTACTTGAAACGGCGGAATGAAGTTAGGCCCCAAAGCAAAATGTCCCTAATTGCTGTATGAGTCGAAGCAGTGTACAGATTTTATTACCCGCGAAGGGGCCACACAGGTACTGCTATCTGATGAACTAGTTCATACCGAAGGCCGGACGGTGTTTGAGTCGAAGATATGTCAAGAGTTAAAAACCATTTTACCCGTGAAGCGGCCCAAACAGGAACTGTTATCGTATGAACTATTTCATACCTAATGAGCTTTGAAGCACGCCCTGAGTACCTACATGTGAGGCCGAAGGCCGGTCGGTGTAGAAGCCGAAGAGGTGTCCAGAGTTTTAAACCCTTTTAACCGCGAAGCGTGCCACACAGATACTGTTATCTGATGAACTAGTTCATACCTTATGAGTGCACGCCCTGAGTACCTACATGTGAGGCCGAAGGCCGGTCGGTGTAGGAGCCGAAGAGGTGTTCAGAGTTTCAAACCCTATTACCCGCGATGCGGGCCAAACAGGAACTGTTATCTGATGAACTAGTTCATACCTTATGAGTTTTGAAGCACGCACTGAGTACCTGTATGTGAGGCCGAAGGCCGGTCGGTGTAAGAGCCGAAGAGGTGTCCAGAGTTTTAAACCCTTTTAACCGCGAAGCGTGCCACGCAGATACTGTTATCTGATGAACTAGTTCATACCTTATGAGTTTTGAAGCACGCCCTGAGTACCTAAATGTGAGGCCGAAGGCCGATCGGTGTAGGAGCCGAAGAGGTGTCCAGAGTTTGAAACCCTATTACCCGCGATGCGGGCCAAACAGGAACTGTTATCTGATGAACTAGTTCATACCTTATGAGTTTTGAAGCACGCACTGAGTACCTGTATGTGAGGCCGAATGCCGGTCGGTGTAGGAGCCGAAGAGGTGTCCAGAGTTTTAAACCCTTTTAACCGCGAAGCGTGCCACACAGATACTGTTATCTGATGAACTAGTTCATACCTTATGAGTTTTGAAGCACACCCTGAGTACCTACATGTGAGCCCGAAGGCCGGTCGGCGTATGAGTCGAAGAATTGTCCAGAGTTTCAAACCCTATTACCCGCGATGCGGGCCAAACAGGAACTGTTATCTGATGAACTAGTTCATACCTTATGAGTTTTGAAGCACGCCCAGAGTACCTACATGTGAGGCCGAATGCCGGTCTGTGTATGAGTGAGCGGGCCACGCAGATACTCTAATCAGTGCTACTTCCTGCTAAATACGTATTTTGTGTTGCGTTATTAGTGGAACCCAAGCAGGGGGGTCTCAGGGGACTGCATGCAGCATGGCAGCCATTTGGTTATGGTAGGGAAATAAGGACAAGTTGGGGTTTTAATTCGAAATTTGGTCTTATTTCGTGTGACGTTATTTCACGTCACCGTAGAATAAAGTAGGTCCAGGGGGACTTCATGGAAAAGTTATCTTTATTCCTAAGAAGTGAAACTTTAGGCTTTAAATCCTGAATGGTCTATTAACGTCAGCGAATAGTACATCACTCCAAGAGTGATCTTTTCATGCCAAGGGCTTACCATTTACTTACCTTTTCATGCCGCCACTGTTCCAGCATCGACATTTGGAGACAGTCTTTTAGGGGCCGGTCTCCAAATGCATGCTGTATTCGATCTTTGTTTTGACTCAATACAATAAGCAAGTAACATAACAAGTAAAGAAGGGAAAAGAAAATAACATAAAGCATTCCATTCTTACTGATAGTTGCAGGGTAAAAATCCACCACCAATCATATTATTACTACTTCCTGTCCTACCGAGTCCGCTGCCATTGTCATTATTACATCCACCACCTACACCAGTACCGATATTATTTCGAAATGAATCGCGATCACGATCACTTGCTGATGACGATGATCTTCCTCTATCTCCACCTACTCCTCCTCCTCCGCCGCCTCCTCCTGTTCCACCAAGACCAAGCCTACTGCTGCCATTGCCGCCACCGCTTATATCAATCATATTGCTAACGCCATTGCTCATTGCCTGCGAGTAGTTGTTGTTATCATTGTTATCGCCGATGCCTGTAGTTAGATTTGTACCAACACCGCCGCCGCTGCTTCCGCCACTAGATGGTGCAGCTGGGCCACCATTTTGCGAGTTCGGCGACGATGATGGCTCATACTTTCGAGGTCTACCTCTTGATAAATGACGACGCTTAACAAATTCATTGTCGTCGACCATCCAAAATGATCCGAAATCGTCCTCGTAGCGCACAAAACACTTGTGCAATGATAAATTCGTTCGAATGGCATTCTTTGACAGGAGGGATGTGGATTGTAATCATTTTCATTTTATTTTTATTTTTATTGTTTTTTTTTCGGTTTTTTTTTTGTTTTCGGTTTCGGTTTTTGGTTTGGTGGTTTTTGAGACAATTTTTCCGGTTATTAATTTTTTTTTTTTTTTTAAAAGTTTTTTTTTTTTGTAACACACACATATAGGAGGGCACAGGGAAAAATAGAACAAAGATGAAAGTATTCAAATGAACAAACAGTAATAAACGACTAAATTGAAAGAAAACAAAAAAATAGTAAAAAAATTCTATTTTTGTCATAAATTTGTTGGTTAGTAAATTTTAAAATGTTTTAATAAATATTATAGTAAATTTGTTATTGAAAATTGTTAAGTTTAAATAGAAAATTGTCAAAAAGAGATTTTCAAAAAATTAGTAGACAACGCTTAAAGCTGTTTCAAAAAGTGGGTAGATATATTTTTTACGAAATTAAAAACTTAGTTTTAATATTTTTAAAAATTTAATTAAATTTTTTTTTTTAAGAATTTCAAAAATAGTGAAAATATTTAAAAGGTGAATTTGAAGGAAAAGTTGTTAAGAAAATTTAAAAAGCGAATTGAAAGAAGTTCAAAAATTTGTAAAAAAAATTTAAAAAGTGAATTAAAAGAAGTTCTAAAAGTTGTGGAAAATATTTAATAGAAATTCAAAAGCGGTTGGAATATTTTAAGGAACTTCAAAAACAGTTTTTATATATTTTTAAGATCAATTAATCGGGGCCCTTAAAGGCATACAGGGTGTCCCAGTTGGGCAGTGTAATGCTTTAAGGGGAGATTCCTAAAGTTCTGCAGAACAAAAAAAATGCATGGCAGGGTTTGACCTCTTATTTGGAGATGGAAACATTTTAAACGCTATAACTCCGAAACTATTCTTATTTTCCACTTAAAGACGGTGAGGCTATGATCAGGATTAAAGGGATCCTAACGATTCCTAAACTATTATAGGTACAATAGAAATTTTGCACATTTTGGAAAGACAATTTGGTGGCGCATAGCCTTTGTGGTCCCTCGAGCCGGATACTGACTTGGGTTTTTCCTTTGATTGGCGGCTTAACATAATTTTTAGGCATTTTTTCAAGGATGAAAAAATACATTTTAGGTAAAAAAAATGGAACAAAAAATTTTCATAATTTTGACTTTTAAAAAAAATAAACAAATATTAGGCACAGTGCTTTAAACCAAGCTTCTCCAACAATTTGCTGTGCACAGTGGAAGGGACCCACAATTTGAAGCCGAATCCGAACGGCAAATTTGAGAAAGTTCTCATGACCATGGATACTCTTGGTGGGACAGTGGAAACAAATGTTTAGAAGTTACTTGGTGGGATTCGAACCTGAGACCTTTAGATCAGTAGTTCAACACACTTATCTCTGCGCCCACATTTTGAGTTTAGGGAGCCATAACTTTTTTGTAGATGCACAGATGTACCCAAAGTGTTCAGGCTGAAAGTGAAGCCGTGAACGCGATATTTATCCGACAAAGCGCATGTAGATACCCAGCTTCCAGCAATGGATCTTCCGCACTTTGCTGGTGATGCCTAGGAGTGGCGGGCGTTTCGTGATGCTTTCGTATCCTTAATGTATCCCTCACCGGTTCCCAAAACTTGCACTTCTTCCGGCGTAGTTTGAAAGATGAAGCGCTGCATGTCATAAAAAAATTCCCAATCACCGACAACAACTTCGAGGAAGCATGGAGATGACTTGCCAAACGGTAGGACCATGTTGGTGTAGTTGCGGATGCTCACTTCCACCACGAATCTTCGTGTTCCATCAAATCCCTATTGGATAAAACTCAAGGCATGTTCAGTCTGCCAGAGCGCTTGGAAGACCAGTCGAAAATTGGGACGCTTGGTTAGTGCACCTAATGGTTAGCAAGTTGGACAACGCCCGCGCTGTGTAGCTATTACATTGTGCATTATAAAAAAAAAAAAAAAAAAAAACAAACTGATCGACAATGGGAGCTATCGATAAACGAAGACAGGGTGATACAGTTTGATGTGCTTGTTAAGATGCCTTTCTTCAGTTACCATTAACTCGCAAAAAAAACTCGCATCCTCCATTTCTGAGTTTGTGCCGGGCCGCCAATCAAAGGGAAAACAAAAGCCCGTATCCGGCTTGAAGGACCACAAAGTGGTATGCGCCACCAAATTGTCTTTCCACAATGTAAAAAATGTCTATTGTACCTATAATAGGAGGGTTAGGATCCCTTTAATCGTGATCATAGCATCACCGTCTTTAAGGGAAAATAAGGATAGTTTCGAAGTTATAGCGTTTAAAGTGGTAACACCTCCAAATTAGAGGTCATGCACTTTGATGGGCTGCAACTTGAAATAGGGTGAAAATAGACCCACCCTGGCATACAACTTTTTGTTCGACGGAACTTCAGGAATCTCCCCTTAAAGAATTTTACTGCTTAACTGGGACAGCCTGCATAATTTTTTAAACAAAATTTTAATTTAAAAGCTGAATTTAAGGAAGTTCAAAACATGTATAAAAAGTTCGAAATTCTTAATTTTTAAATAACTTTAAGGAAGTCGAAAAGTTGATGAGTATTTAAAAAAACAAAAAAAACTTCAAAAATAGCCAAAAGCATGTTAAAGATTAGAAAAAAGGTGCAAGATTTGAAAAAGTCGAATAAAAAAATTAAAACGATTAGAAAACGTGCAGCGGTGAGCTATTGAAAAGCGTGCTCGTCCTAAATGAAGTCAGTTGGGCTAGTCGAATAAATATGTTCGACGTCAAACGTCACTTTGGTCGCAAAAAGTGTCCAGTTTTTCAGGTGGGGTGATTGTTTTTTTTCAAAAAGGATTTTGCTGATATATTTGTTTTTTTTTTGTGGCCTTCCATGTGTCAAACAAATTCAGTATAGTTTGGATTTTTATCATGCGGCGTTGGACACTTTCTGACCGTTGAGAAATTATTAAAAAAATATTACCAAGGTTCGAGATCAGTTATGGGTGGTCAACGTTTTTTCACAAGAGAATCGGGTCGCCACCAGCTCGGTTTGTGAATTAACTGGGAGTCGAGTCATGTGGTTTGACTCCATTAGATTGTTTCAAATCGCAAGTCTATGCCGACAGACTTTGGACCATTTGGACCATTTGAAAGCTTTTGTGTTTTGAATAAATAAAATACAAAATGCTTTCAATTCAATTCTTTTTCCTTTGTTCTGAACTCGAGAGCGGCTACCGCAAAACACCTGTCATCCCAAATCGTCATTTTCCCCGTGGCATTACGATTGCCATTCATTACACTTGAATTCGACATCAGAGCCAGTGTGGTATTCAGCGCGGCTCTAATCAAGTTAATAACCAAGCTATTGCCGGCATACAGCCGCACATGTTGGACAGAGTGTCCTAAAATCGGCTGCGTCGGTGGAAGCAAAGCCATTGTGGATATTTAAACGATATCTTGTTCCGAACGGAACTGCATTGTCCAAGCTTCAAAAACAAAGTGACATGTCTAACCGCTGTCGTTTTATTTGAAATGAAAATCATATCACTCTTAATGGAAGACCGATGGAAGCTGGAACGAATCACACGAGCACAGGCAGAAACTCATTTCCCAGAATGCACTGACGTACAAGGTACAGTTGCCCAGGGCAAAAGACAGGGAATCGATGTAGATTCAATCGACGAGAGTTTGCCCCCTTCAAAGTCCCAGGAGTAGACAATATTCGAGCAAACTGCTTTAAAAGTCTGAGGAAGCTAGAATCCCAAGGCTGAGAAGGATCTACTCATGCCCAAGACTAATTATGCTTCCAAAGTCAATCCCAAGGCTGAGATGCATCTACTCATGCTGTCTAAGGCTATGATGTGTTCCGTAGGCATGGCGTGAGGTGAGGGTAGTATTTTATCCCAGGACCAATAATGCTTCAAAAGTCTGAGGAACCTACAATCCCAAGGCCGAGATGCATCTACTCATGCTGTCTAAAGCTGTGCTATGTTTCGAAGGGCATGGCGGGAGGAGAGGTCAATATTTATCCCAGAATCAGGGAAAGCCGACCACAGGCAAGGACTATAGACCTACTAGTGTGTTCCTATTCCTGATGAAAACAATGGAACGGCAAATTGATCTGTATGTAAGAGATGCGATAGGCGACAACTACGTCTCGAAATCGCAGGACGCATACATGAAGGGCAGATCTACAGACACAGCACTACATAGTGTAGTATCAGTAATGGAGAAATTCCTTCGAGCACAAGGAGTAAACCTTGAGGGCGGTTCTAGACATAGAGGAAGCCTTTAACAACTTTGAAGCTGACCCGATTCTGTACAACCTAAGAAGGGCCCATCTCAATGGCAGTCTTTGCGAATAAATTGCGCACACGACGGATTAAGTCTTACCTAGGAGAGACAACACGTGTAGACTATGCGACGAGGACGAAGAAACAGCAGAACACATCCTGCGTGACTGTAACTGCCTAATCAGACTACGTCAACACCTTCTAGGTAAATTCTACCTTGAGGTAGAGGACGTAACTGACAGCTGACTGTTACTATGATTCATCATCAAGTCCGGTATGATAAGCGAGCCTGAATTGGAGGACATGACAATAGGCCCACTTGTGGTCGCAGAGATATGGTAACTTGCTTCCACCTCCCCCACCAAATCGAATCCAATCAACCTATGAGAGATCTGCATTGAGAGGAAAACAAGTAGGGAAACACCGCAAGGCGGCGTCCTCTCTCCACTCAATGGCTGCTGGTAATAGACGAGCTAATGGATATACTGGGAAGGGGATGCTTCAACGCTTATGCCGACGATGTAGCAATCTTAGTCCCTGGACCTGGCACATTCACCCCAGTTCTCAGCGAGCGACTCAGCTATGCACCCTTACCTGTCAACAACTGGGTTGCGGGCAGAGGACTGGTGGTAAACCCATCCTGCTGGTCAAAAGAAGAAGGGCGATTGAAACCTTCATGAATGAGTGGAGTGGACCTGCAAATATCCAAGACAGCAAGGTACCTGGGCGTCATACTAGATTCCAAACTCACCTGGAAGGAAAATATGGAGGATCGGGTTAGAAAAGCGTATATGGCATGCAGACGAACGTATGTTGTACCATATGTCGTACACTGGCTGTACACTGGCTGTCCAAAATGGTTTTAAGGCCGCTGTATGGTGGAAGGCTACCGAAAAGAATTTTTATCTCTCAAGCCTCACTAAAATCCAAAGGACAGCTTGCATCAGGATAACAGGGTCCTTGAGGGCCGCACTGCAGCAATATACATAGGTAACTTAATCTCATACCCCTGGACATCTACTGCAGCAGTAAGGTGGTTAAAGCAGCTTTCAGACTCAGAGATTTGGGACTGCGTCTTTGAAACCATACGGACATGCCTCCGTGGAGACGCGATGGAGTGCATCGAATAAGAAAGTAGCTACTGACTACTTACCACACACCCTCGTCCTCAAAAGGAGATTCGTTAACAAAATCCGAGAAAAAAGCGAAAGGAGTAAGAAAAAATGGTCACGGAAGAAGAGGAGATAGCTATCCACACCGAGGGATCGAAGATGAACGTGGGTACAGCATCGTCTGTGAGTCTCTGGACTCTGCAATGAATCCAACGTGTTCCAGGCAGAGACAACTGGGATCACTCAGGCTGGCAAGGAGGTGAAGAAGCGCAAACTAGCCGACAAACACATCATGATATACTCTGACAGTCAAGGGGCTATAAAAGACATGGGGTCAGTAGTAGTCAACTCAAGGATGGTGTTCAAATGCAAGAAACACCCAGACGAGATATCAATCGTGAATACCGTAACCCATGCTGGGTACCAGGGCACAAGGACATCTCGGGTAACGAGAAAGTGCATGAACTAGCGAGGCACGGATCGGAGATTAATGCATTTCAGGCCCTAACTCCGCTGAGCACACTATCGCTAAATATCGACACCGAATCCATGAGTAGAGCAAGCTTACGTTGGGTTAACCTCGATACATGCAGATACACAGGGGAGCTCTGGCCAGCAGTTAACAAAATGAGATCTAAAATCATGATCGGGATTCACCGCAAAGATATTCGAACACTGTCGGTGGTCCTCACAGGACACGCCGAGCGGCTGGGCATGGCGTTGAAGAAATCGAATCTATACGTCATGTACTATGCGAATGCCCTGCCCTTAGAACCACATTGAAGATTTTTGGCAGCTACTTCTTTAAGGATCTGGAGGATCTGCCTGATAAAGAGCTGAAGAAACTCCTGAAATTCACATATGAATCCGGGTGGCTCTTCTAAAGCGAATTATTGAGCGGTTTCTTTTGTTTTTCTTTTTCAGGTTCCCAAATTTTTTTAGAGAATCCCAAATCGGACACAATGAACGCAATAGACCCAAACTGTTGGTCTAAGTGAGCCGTGACACCCGAGGCATCCATTTACCTAACCTAACATAATGCTTTAAAAGTGATGTGCAGCAACTCACATGAAACAGATGTTCATTTCAGTATGCTTTTTCCTGAGCTAAATGTCACTGAACGACCAAACAGACTTAAAGTATGTAATGTCAGAGAGTTTCAAACCACGAAAAGTCAAACTGGAAAAAATTGGAACAAATTGTGCTGTTCTACAACTGGAGGTGCAGTCAAATTGGGAACAGAGACAGCTTGCAGCACGAACTGACAGCACGTTATGTGTCAGTTGATATCTAAATCTAACTGCAAGGATTTCGTTGCACATCCATTTCACTTTTCTTTACCAATGACAAAGGAAGCAAGCGTCATTTCGTCATTGTTGACGCTTTTAGATTAGCTTTCGGAAAATGTTCATCTACTGTTTATCCAGTTAGAATAAGTCGGTTATAGTTTTTGCAGTCTTATCTAATCGGGGTGTCCCACTTCAATGGGCTGTATAATTTGAAAAGGGAGTAAATAAAATTGAACTTCCCTCCAATTGAATTTTTGCACGATTCTCCACTTACCCCCTTGATCGGCGACGATCTACAACATATGTAAAAGCTTTTGCTTAAGAGCCCAGCCATCTAGATTCAGGGAGTCCTCATGAGCAAAAAGTTTCCTACTCCTTAAGAAAAGAGTTGTATAGTTCCTGTCTACTTTCTTTGACTGGCCTCAAGCAGGACACTTTGGATGGCTTTACTGCAGAATAATACGTGCTTGAATATGTATACATAGGTATATATAGGAGTCGAAATCTATAACCGACTCTGAATAATTACCGGATCATTAAAGTGACCCTAATGGGATAAATGACGTTACGAAAATGGCGACAAAAAAGTCAATTCCCGAAGAAGCAAAAATGGCTGATGGATTGCAATTTGTATTATTTATTAAATTCTTCATTACTGCTATGTCATTTTGCATTGTGGTTATAAAGAAACATCTAAACTTCTAGCACATACCTGAAGATTATAAAAACTCATCTGATTTGACAGCTTCAATTGGCCCAGCTCACAAAAAATCCTCAACACACACTTTATACCGATCAAAATAGTTTTTTTTTTTCTGTTTTATCTTTACTAATATTTACTTAAATTAACTTCATTAACACTTGATATTGTATAAAGAAACTAATTCGCACTGCAATGTTCTTTTAAAGTCCGATTTTTCGCAAAATATTCGCAGAGTCTGCGCGCGCACCAACTTGCAAGAAACACTGAAAAAAACTGACAGCAGTCATCAGCGCGCTTCAAACTGCGTTTAGTTTGGAAAAACTACATGGGACAAGCAACATTTTTTTGGAATCTGGTATAAAAGTGAAAAAGCAGAGATATTTCTGTTAACAAATTATCAATCGATGTTAAAAATTTCTTAATTTTGCACGATATGCGCCCGAGAATTGATATTGATGTTAAAAAAACGATTTTTGACGAATTGATCTTTTAAAATTCAATTTTGTTGTAAAATATTCGCAATTTGCGCGCGCGCACCAACTTGCAAGAAGCACTAAAAGAAAAAACTGACAGCAGTCATCAGCTCGACTCAAACTGTGCTTAGTTGGAAAAATAAATGTGACTATGATATTTTTTTTTTGGAATCCGGTATAAAAGTTTTACAAGCGTGTTAGAAAAAATTGCCGATTCTTTTAAAAAATTATGAATTGATGTTAACAATTTCTTATTTTTGTACGATTTTCCCGGAGGAGCGACATTGATGTTTAAATATCTAATAAAAAAAATAAAAAAATATGAACAACGATTTTTGACAACTGTTTTTTTATAAATCCGTTTTTTTCGCAAAATAATCGGAGAGTCGGCGCACGTACAAACTTGCAAGAAACACAAAAAAAAACAAACTGCTGTCAAAACAGCTGCCCTCAAACTGCTTTTAGTTGGAAAACGCAATTTTTTTTTTTAGAATCCGGTATAAAAGTGTTCGTGGGAAAACAAAGAACTTTGCGGAAACTTGTTGACTTGTATTATTGTGGTACTATACAAGTTATTGACAATACATTACATATCAATATAGTTGCCGCTGGCCGGAATAAAGCCCGTTTGGCTCATTCATTTCATAGCATTAATTTTTAAAGTGGGGTGAAACTTATACTCTCGACATCAGGAACGAATTCAGTTCGTTTGTCAGTTGGTGGGGTAGGACTGACTAAGCATCAACTGTGCAGTGATGCGTTTCCGAATTCACCCTATCTAAACGGGTTATAACAGGAAAGGGACGGTTCATGTTTTATGACAGTCTGTCTATCAGTTGTGGGGTAGGGCTGATTGAGCATCAATGGTGCAGTGATGCGTTTCCGAAATTACCCTATCTGGTGGGGTTTCCTGTCATAGGAAAGTGACAGTTCGTGCTTTATGACAGTTCGTCTGTCAGTTGTGGGGCAGAGCTGATTGAGCATCAATTGTGCAGTGATGCGTTTCAAAATTACCCTATCTGGTGGGGTTATGACAGGAAAGTGACGGTTCGTGTTTAATGACAGTTCGTCTGCCAGTTATGGGGCGGGCTGATTGAGTATCAATGGTGAAGTGATGCCTTTTCGAAATTACCCTACCTTGTGCAAGATACTCGTATAACAGGAAAGTGACGTGTGTTTTGTTTTTTATGACTGTTCGTCTGTCAGTTGTGGGGCAGGGCTGATTGAGTATCAAATATACAGTAATGCCTTTCCTATCTGATCGGGTTATATCAGGAAATGAGAGGTCATGTTTTATGACAGCGCATCTGTCAGTTGTGAAGTCTTCTGTTTCATTTTTCATGTCATTCCTTTAAGTTTATTTGACATTAGTGCAATTTGCCATTTATCATGAACTCTTTCAAAATGATGTGTAGAAAATGTTGTACGTAACTAAGTCCGACAGGTAGTTTGATTTTTGTATTCTTTTGCTCATCTACTTGTATCAACCCCTTTTTGAATTCCTTGCGTTGATAATAATGAAATTCATATTCCTTAAAACGTCGGCCACATTTAAACTGAACACTTTTGTATACGAATTCGTAAGACTTCAAACACATGCAATTTAATAGGACTACAAAATATGTTAAAAGTTATTTAAGATTAAGGCTAGGCACGCATAAGCATTTTCCCTTGCAAGAAAAAGGAGCACTCAAACAGAGAATAGTGATAGTTTTCTAGTTTTTGCGATGGAAAACGAATATCCGCGCCTAGCCGAGGGCAATAGTATGTTCAAAAAGTCGTGCAGAATTAATATTTTTAAATTATGGTAAAAAAAAAGTTGATTATGACGAAAATTTATTATTCAAAAAGTTATTACAAATTGTTATAATTCATTCGATACATTTCAATCATCCATTAAAAATCAAATAAGGCAACGAGTGGCATACATAAGACCGCGCATAACCCGAGAACGGACTCCGATTCGGGCTGTTTTTTTCGCATTGATCTCTGCTAAGCAACGCGCCAAAACGAATGAACAGTTTTGAGCACATGTGTCGTGAATTCTTGCAGGACGAAGTACGGAGGATAGAGAAGCATACGCAACTAATGAGCGACTGAGACAGAAGCACAATCGCGATCGCAATCGTCAAGTGGAATCAAACGCCAATTATCGAGGGAGAAAAGTGTCATCGAGTGAAGAACACAAATTTCTTCAAATTTATTTCGTTGACAGTTCTGATACTGAAATTGATCAGCGATTAACGGTGCTATGAAACGTCAGATCATTGGAGGTTTGAAAGAACTTCTTCCCAATACAACGCTTTGGTTCGGTTATTCAAGACGGCATTGGAAGATCAGAGCGAATAAACGTCCCACTCGAAGTCATGAACGTCAATTAAGTGACCCCACAATTCATGAAACTGCTGTCGTCATCGTTGGTGAAAATATTGAATCGCCAAGTGATATTGTTCTGAAGTGGCCTATAGATGGCCAATTGCAACAGGTTTTTGAGACTTATATTCTGCCGAGAAGAGGATGGATATCATTTTGAAATTAGTATGATCAATCCATCGATAGGTAACCAACCGTGCTATAAAGTTTCAGAACAGAGTTTCTGTATTGTGGGTATTGAGTGCCTGAACTTCATCAGATTCAATCAAGCAAAACTGTGCCCAGGAGTACATACACAAGGAATAGTCTGTCGAACCGTCATTCTTCGATCTCAAAGCACGGGTAGGGCCAGAAACACGTGGAACGTCCTCCTGGTCAGAGTATGAAAAAGCCAAAACTTACAAACTCCTTCAAAAAAATGGCAGGCAATCTGATTCGAAGAATCACAATATGAAATGCACCTTACTGATGAGGAAACACACTCTCTACTTTCTGTGACACTGCCCAAGCAACAGTCAATTAGAAGAAGAACTTTAGAAAATCATTTTTCCATAGCCTGACGGAACTATCCGAAATCCCTCTTTGCAATCTTTTGAAATTCTCAGCAAAATGCGGACGACTGGAGAGGATCTAAGTTGACACCATCAACAAGACAAATGAAGAGACGCCCACATGCGGGCCCCCTGTGTGCGTAACAATACATCAACATCAACACCTAACCAAGCCTTACTTAGGGTCAACGCAACAGCCTGCCACTCTCTTTGTATGGACAATTTTTCTATTTAAAAATAATCCTTTCTGCTTTAAAATGTTAAAATTTTTAGAAAGCACACCAAGCTTCGTTCGTTAGTCACAAAAAAAAACAAATAAAAAAACAATACCATCGCAAGCTTACACATCAACGAACCCATCCATAAACACACACAATCTAGTCTCTGGATATAAGAACTACCGAAAGTCGCACACCATCCCACATACACACTAACAATAAATTTGAATATAGAAGAAGAAAAATTTTATAAGTAGTGGAAAATATGTTTGAAAATATGTTTGTATATATATATATATTTTTTTTTAATTTAAAAAGATGAAAAAGGAAATAAGTACTTCGAAAGAGAGAAAATTTTTTTTTTTTTTTTTTTTTGACGATTGTAATTGACGGTTTTGTTGAACGTACCCAAAATTTGGATTTCCAGTCATTACTGCTGCGGCCGCCGCATTTGACCTTTGTGGTCGCCTCTTATAAAATTCTATCTCGTCGACTGTCCAAACGGCACCCTTAACATTCTCAACTCGCATGAAGCATTTATGTAGCGATAGATTATGTCGAACTGCATTCTATTTTTTTTTTCGATTTTTTTTTTGTTACATACATAGATATATATATATTTATTTATTTTATGTAATCCTATTATACTTGGAAATTTAATTATTCATAAATATATACAATGATACAGGATACTAAGCGCTCAAATGCACACACACACACACACACGCACACAAGAAAAGCAAAGGGTAATGGTAAAGGGGAAACGCGTTTGAATTCAGAATTCACTCCACCCACCCATTCCATATGACAGCAGCTGTCATCTGTTAAACAATCATACATTTAAAATTTGGTTAATAATTTATATTCACGAAATACTCGGCGCTATATTTAAAAAAAAAACAAAAACAACAAAAAGAAAACTATTTCAAATGATTTGCAGGACTTGTTTGTGTGTAAAGTTAAACAATGAACTAAGGATGTTTAGAATGTCGCTAAAAGGCCATTGTGAAGTACTCACCTTCCATGTCGCTGCATTTCGCCGAAAATAACAAAATGTATTCTGAAACCAATTGTATATTTCATTGAGCGTAAGTTGCTTGTCTGGTGACTCGATTATAGACTGAAATGAGAAAAGAGCGAAATGAGAGTTGAATTGTAAGCCGAAATATTGAAGAGGGAATATTTGAAAATGAAGTTGAGTAAAGCAAAGAAAAGTCCTGACTCGAATACTCTCGACAAATTGAGTGAAATAAACATTTTTTTCTCTGCTTTAACCCTAAGCCCGTGTTTGGTGCTTCAAGCGATTTTCAAATTGAATTTCAACGGATTTTTCAGATCGCAGTTGATGGCTTAACTCTAATTTTTTTTTGGTTACGTGGAAACAATTCCGTCCTTTATCACTAAGTGGTCTTTTTTGCATTTTGTTACTTTTTAGCACCACTGTCAATCGAAAATAGACCTAACTTTGTTAAGCACTCTTTGTTAACACACTCGCAAAATTTCATCAAGATCGGTTGAGCGGCTCGTGAGTCTATAAAGGACAAACAAAAACAACTAGTCATATTTTGGGATTTTTAACCCTAAACCCGTGTTTGGTGCCCTAAGCGATTTTAAAATTGATTTTCAACGGACTTTTTAGATCGCAGTTGATGGCGTAACTTTTATTTTTTATTGGTTACTTGGGAACAATTCTGTCTTTTATCACTTAAAGTGTTCTTTTTTACATTTTGTTACTTTTTAACACCACTGTCAATCGAAAATAGACCTAATTTTGTTGAGATTAATCCAGACAACACAAAGAACACACTCACAAAATTTCATCAAATTCGGTTGATCGGTTCGTGAGTCTATAAAGGACAAACAAAAACACCGAGTCACTTTTTTTTATATCACGGGATATACCCCGGTATTTTCGTTCACCAAGTAGTACGCCTGCAAAAATGAAATGCAGAATTCAAAATAATGAACAGTTCTGCAAATTGTTAGAGTGCGCCGGTTCATGAAAATAATCCCCTTTCGTGGGACATTCGAACTGCACAGGGACAAAGGGAAATCCTTATCATGGCGAGTGAATAAGTTTTGTTTAATAAATCTCATCCGAAAAAGTAATTACGACAAAGAGGGGATGCTGAGGGGCGAGGTGATGTTGATGTTGTCGACGTTGCAGAGCAAGAATTGTCGAGGTTGAATATGAAGAGTGGCGATTCATATGCTGATGGCCCCAACTGCCGTAGATCGTAGAAGAAATTCAAGCAGTAGAACAACCAGAAGATGCGGAAGAACAGCAAATGACGAAACGAGAACCATTGTCTTTGGAAATTGAACGTCTTAATCGATGGAGAAGACGTGTATGCCCTAACAGTTTTTCTATTCGCCAAAATGAGCGCGGCACTGAGTTGAGTCTTTGTGAATTTAGAAAATGTGTTTAACATTCCCTAGCATTGCCCGTGCAGGGACGGACTAAGAATGTCACAGCGGCGCAATTTAGTAAGGCACACGTTACATTTGCCTCTCGTAAGTCTTTAAAAAATGAGACTCACCAGACAAACTTCAATATCTTAAAACTTAAAAATAAATCGGTAAAGGAAGGATACGAGCTTACAGAAAACTAGGTAAAGCTTTGCATATTTTTCTTTGTTTTCCGTTAGATAAACTACTTACTTGTCTTATTAAAGATGCATATGTAAAAGGAGGTCGAACATCGGCGTTTTTATAAAATTCCCGATTTCTTTGTATTTCTGAAAAGGAAAATGGAAAAATAATCTGTGAAACTGATTCTGGATGAGCCTTAAACTATTTCTAAGTGGTAACATGCAGAATAAAAAAAAAGAAATACAACTTCCAAAATGGCTGCTCAAATGCACAACACTTTGGAAAAAAAAAACAAAAAAAAAAAATTAATATCTATTCATTGAAAGTGAACATCTATTTGCAAATTAGGAGCCCTAGAAGATCGGTTGGTGTCTCAAAAGAACCAAACACCTCGACAGGTGGTAGACAGGAACCCATCCCTTTGTGAAATACCACCACATCTGCTCTAGGTTCCCTGAAGTTGTTTTGTCTATGTTTCGTTTCGGAGTTTGTCAGATGATGGACTGCAACAATTTAGATGAAAAAGCCTTTACAATACGTTTTGGGGTAAGTTAAGGTGACTGTCAGTCAGAGCTGATACACTTAGCCCAATATAAGGTCCCCTGCGAGCAACGTTGTAAGGAATTTTGGTGTTTTTGTGGGCAGGACGCGCTGTAAATGCAATTTTAGGGTGATCGTGGATGGGCAATTTAATGGAATAATGACACGACAAATGGGAGGCCCACTGTGCTAGGTGGCACGTCTATGAACGCTGCAATTGAACAACATGATAAATCAAGAGGTGTGGTTTTGGAATGTCCACAAATTTTTGGCATAAAGTCTCCATAAAAGTTTGGTGTACTAAGCTCTCGGTACGTACCCGCGAAGCAATGATTTTTATGTGAAAGAACAGGCTTAACCAGGGTAGAACAACACTTCTTCAAAACTAGTGGTAGAAACTCCATCAGGACCCGCAGATTTGTTACAGTTGAGATCTTTAAGAACTCTAGCTACTGGGCGGGTTCGGAAAAGTATTCACCAAGATTTAGAATAGGAGCAAGAGAGCTGTCTGGTAGGGAGGAATTCGCAGATGTGCAAAATAGTAGCCATTTGTTCTGTTTTGGTTCCTATTGTTTGACCCAGAGAGGGTAACGACGATGGGGCAGCGTCTTTGGAAAAATGCATCGGACAATAGCAGCCATTCTCGTCTTCTGGTTCCGGCTGATCGCCCACGATTGTGGCAGCGATGGACAATGTCTTTAGAGGGATGCATCGGAGAATGGAAGCCATTCATATTCGTTTTCTGGTTCCAACTGATCGCCCACGATATTAATGGCGAAGGGCAGTGTCTTCGGAAGGATGCTTTAGAGAATGGCAGCCATTAATATTCGTATTCTGGTTCCGAATGATCGCCCAGGATGGTGGCAGGGATGAACAATGTCTTTAGATCGATGCATCGGAGAATGGTAGCCATTCATATCGTCTTCTAGTTCGAACTGATCGCCCACGATATTGATGGGGATGGGCAGTGTCTTCGGAAGGATGCTTGAGAGAATGGCAGCCATTCATATTCGTCTTCTGGTTCCGACTGATCGCCCACGATTGTGGCAGCGATGGACAATGTATTTAAAGCGATGCATTGGAGAATGGCAGCCATTCATATTCGTCTTCTGGTTCCGGCTGATCGCCCACGATATTGATGGCGATGGGCAGTGTCTTCGGAAGGATACTTTAGAGAATGGCAGCCATTAATATTCGTTTTCTGGTTCCGAATGATCGCCCAGGATTGTGGCAGCGATGGAAAATGCCTTTAGAACGGTGCATCAGATAATGGCCGCCTGATTCTGATTAGATGTTCGGCGTCTTCGGTACGAAGCCACTCATCCGACGATGACGGCCATTCAGATTCGTTCAAAACACAACAATACTATTTTATTAGGTTCCTTCGGAACTTTGCAGTATTTTCTGCATCAACTTTTGGTCTGCCTGGAATTTAGCAACCCCCAAAGTGAAGTTGCAATCATTTCTGGCCGTCTGAAGGAGGTTTTCCTCAGATTGGCCTTTGCAAGAAAATATCTCATCAAATCGCCCTCTCACCGGAATATCACACTCCCGGCCAAAAATAGATAGAATCAACCATTGCGTTGTACCCTTCAACTTGGTTAGGCATGTGGAGCAGATTCATCAAAACAATATTCGACACACAGAGTTTCATGCATTTCAAACATTTCGCATTTCGCATTTCCACAAAACGACATCGATTGTTGTACCGACAATTTCAGCATTTCAACTTCGTAAGTAACATCTCTCCTCACACGCTATACATTTGAGTGTGAGTATCCCGCAATCTTCTACACGCGTATTTGTTTAAAATTATGATTAATATCACAATAATTCTTGCACTCGCCAACTGAAAGCAGCCTGATTGTATCTGATGCCACTTAGCTGCCTTTTGGATGTTTGGAAAATCACAAACGGAAAAAAATAAAAGAATATATTTTCGTCCATGACACGGTGTGTGCTCACCGCCCGCCCCACTATGAGTCTTGCAGAAATTTATGGCGCAACACCAAAGATGAGGATACAATCTGTTGTGGCTCCACAAGGATTTTCTTCTTTTTTTTCGTATTGAAAAATCGATCAATGAAAATCTGGGAATATGAGTTTATTTCAGGAAAAGACAAACCGACAAAACAAAAGAAATCCAAAGCAGCAAACATTTATCGAAAAATTAACAAATCAATTGACAGATAAATAAACATTAGATGAGCATGACTTGGGGTATTTGTGTGTGTGTGTGTGTTTTGGTGTGGATTCGTAGTGAACTATTTGAAATGTTATATCTTGTGCGAGTGGGAGGAATTGAGTATCGTCAAGGGTCAAGGACTACGGTATGCGGGGGGAACTCAATTGCGACACAACTTTTACCTTCACCATGGACATACGTGCCCTTTCTTAGTTGATGGACTGACAGAATCGGTGGGTGTAAGAGCTGTTTTCTTGACCTACACCAAACGAGGTATGCCTCTGACACCGAGGCAAGGAGAGTAAAGTTGAATTCAGTTTGCGAAATAAAGAGCAGCGTCTAGTTTGCTTGTGAACCGGTTGTCATGCCCTTTGCCGCCTTGCGTCCTTATGCCTAATTCAATTACTTCTCCGACATTAATGACAAAGTTGAGGCAAAGGCAAGGATTCTCTTTAATCTTGATGCCTCGGAAGACTCTTTTATTCGGCCGCAAAAGAGCTTCCAAGACGTTCGATCAGCTTTCCGCAGTTCTTTTTTATTTGATGTGAGGGAATCTTTATAAGAATCCCAATCATTGCCTGCTCTCAAGCTCTTGGATAGGTTGAAGGGTTTCCTGCAGTCATTTCTAAACGGATCTAGCTCTGTGGTGTCATTTTACTTCCCCGTGGTTAGACCCACGGTAAAATCCCTAAAAACGTAAAAAAGCAGATAAACTGGAGATAATGCCCTTCTTAGGAATTCGCTGATACAAACTTGTTTTTAGCACGTCCAGTTGCGCCGGCGTTTTGACCAATTTTCCAAGTTTTGGAACGACACACCTTTTTTAGTGGATAGGAATAACGATAGAGTATCCCGGACTATTGCATTCCTCATTTTTTTGTAAGTAAATTTCCTTCCATTTTGACAAACGCATCCAGTTGAAGTTTCAACTTTAAAATGAATCTCGAAAAATCAGAACGTAATGTTTCGTGACGTTGCTGTTAAGCGCCGTGCATCAACACAGCCAATCCGACTTCGACTTTGACAGGAGTGAGAACTTCAAGCTGCGTTGCGTTTCAACTTTAAAATGAAACTCGAAAAACCAGAACGTAATGTTTCGTGACGTTGCTGTAAAGCGCCGTGCATCAACACAGCCAATCCGACTTCGACTTTGACAGGAGTGAGAACTTCAAGCTGCGTTGCGTTTCAGCTTAAAAAGGAATCTCGAAAAACCAGAACGTAATGTTTCGTGACGTTGCTGTTAAGCGCCGTGCATCAACACAGCCAATCCGACTTCGACTTTGACAGGAGTGAGAACTTCAAGCTGCGTTGCGTTTCAACTGTAAAATGAAACTCAAAAAACCAGAACGTAATGTTTCGTGACGTTGCTGTAAAGCGCCGTGTATCAACACAGCCAATCCAACTTCGACTTTGACAGGAGTAAGATCTTCAACGTTCAAAGTCGAGTCAAAGGCAACTTCGAGAGCAAAATAAAAACGCAATAGAGACAATTCGCTCAAATAAAAAGCATTTGTATCTTGGAAAAACTGCAACCATTGTGGCAAAATTGGTGAAATTTGAACTTCAACTTCGAATTTAGGATTAGGTCTAACGTTGAAGTCAAAGTTGTGAAGCGCTAATGTAATGACAACCATTAAAAAGCATTGGTCCTAAAACATGCGGCGTGGTTGTCAAAGTCAAAGTCGGAGTTGCTGTGTTGATCTGTTTCTACTATTAGGATAGAAGGCTTCGGTCATATTTTAATTTTCAGCGCTGGAGTTCGGAAAACAGGGGCGATGGACAGGAATAACACGCTGAGGTTAACCTTAACGTCACCCAGTTACTCAACGGGCACGGATACTTCAACGTCTTTCTCTACAAGATCGGCAAAACGATCAGTCCAGCCTGCCAGTATGGGAACTCCCAAGAAGACGACGCGCAACATACCTTCTTTGCATGCAGCAGATGGGAAACCGAAAGAGTGGAACTAGAGGGAAATACCGGTTTCATCACTCCAGACAACATAGTCGAAAAAAATGCTGGTCAGTGAGAAGTATTGGAACCAAATCTGCACCTAAGCCAAACATATTCTCAGAAGAAGGAAAATGGAAGAAGGGAAGAGTGAACTCGAAAGGGCGTAAGATTACAGCCCCCCTGAAGTAATACGAACAGTCGTCCCAGGGGGGGTGGACCAGAAATCAGCAGCAGGCACAGACGTCTTAGGCCACAGAAGCCTAACAAGACGGCGTCATTTTACGGACTTATAAACGGCTCCACCCTGATGTAATGCAAGGAGCGGTCCCATGGTGGATTGTAGGCCATTAGCGGGGAGAGTTAAGTCCGTGCGTGTCGGACACACCAAGTGGTGCTGGCTTACCCCTTCACCGTACATAAGGTATTCCCTCCTCAAAATAACTGTCTATGAGAAAAAGAGAGAAAGAAAATGTGTACTGGCACCTCTCTTTTCGTAACGCTTTCGTCGCGCATTCATCAGCTTACTCCCCAAGTTAAGCGTGCGTAAAGAAGTTTTACTTCAAAAAAAATATTTGAATTTTTAGTTCGAGTCAAAGGTCAAAGCACACGTAAGACCTTCGGATGCTTGGCGCGTGCATTGGTTTCGTTACGTCCAAATGATTTACTTGCGCTTTGACCTCTGACTCAAACTTTTCTCTACCTTCGCTTTGAAATACAAAACATTATGTTCTGCTGTTAAGAGTCTCAGTTTGAAAGTTGAAACGCAATGCAGCTTTGTGAGAGCTTTCATTTTTTGCCTATAGGTCAACTGGATGTGCTTGTCAACGCGAAGCTAAAAAGCGTGATTGTGTTTCAGGCATGATTTTGTTCTAGACATTAATGACCAAAACGTAAGGTTACGTCAAATTATAAAGCAAAATGCACTCTGTAAATTTTTCAAAATTCAATAAAAAAAATCACGCTTTGGCGCGTGCGTTGCTTTTGCTACGTCCAAATGCTTTACCCGCGCCTTGACTTTTGACTCAAACTTTACTCTACCATCGCTTTGACATACAAAACATTACGTTCTGCTATTAAGAGCTTCAGTTTGCCAGTTGAAACGCAATGCAGCTTTGTTAGAGCTATCATTGATTTTGTATAGGTCAACTGGATGCGATTGTCAAAGCGAAGCTAAAAAGCGTGATTGTGTTTCAGGCATTGATCGTGTTTTAGGCATTAAAGTCGGTTGACGAAAACGTAAGGTTACGTCAAATTATAAAGCCCAATGCACTCTGTAAATTTTTCAAAATTCAATAAAAAAAAAATGACGCTTTACGTCCAAATGCTTTACCAGCGCCTTGACTTTTGACTCAAACTAAAATATCAAATTTTACCGAAGATTCGTAACCTATATCCAGAAAAAGCTTGTTAGTTCTTACTTTTCGCTATCTTCACTTTGACATACGGAACATCAATTTAAAGTTGAAACGCAACGCACATTTGTAATAGGCTTTATTGGAGCTTCGCGTTGACAAGCTCATCCAGTTGAATTAAAGGAAATCAAAGCGTGATTGTGTTTCAGGCTTAGGTATTAAAAACGGTTGATAAAAACGTAAGGTCGTGAAACGTCAAATTATAAAGCTCAATGAAAGCTTTCTAAATCTTTCAAAATTCAATAAAACTAAATTATATATCTATCAAAGAAAGCATTCTAATATTTGTTCGAAATTTCTAACAGCATGCACCTATCTAATGGATATTTGTAAAACTTGTGCCATCCTTACCTTGTTGCACATCTAGCCCGGCACGTTCCAACATATAAGGAAGACCTGTTTTCGATTAATTTTTTTTTTTTAAATAAAATCTAAAAAACAAAACAATAGCAAATATTTTCAAACAGAGAACAGTTCTTGAAACCCCTCAGATGTTCGCACATGTCTAAGGACTATTTTTTCGAAAGGAATATAAATTTCATGTGTGGCTCAAGTTTCGAAGAAGATTTTTTTATTTTTTTTTTTTTGTATATAAAACTCACCACCTGCTATTGATAATGGATTCTTGTCACTAATTCGTTTCCTAATCGATGATATGTTTGAGTTGTTTAACATTGGTGAACTAATAGATACCGGCATAACCGGATTTGTTAAATTCGGTGGACATGGAATATTGTAAGGTCCATCATTATCCTGTAAATAAACAGAGCAGAACTTAGGGTAATGTGTCAGTGTTGTTTGGGTGGGTTGGGTGGGGGTTGGATAAGAGCTTTTTTTATTGAATATACCTTGCAGTCCCTTTTGTCAGGTGATAAAAATTGCTTCGCCATGTATAAGTGATGCATCATGGCTTGCAGACGATCACGTTCCTTTTGCAAGTGGATCTCCAGCTGAGAGACAACTTGCATTTGAACACGTGCCTGGGCGGTGGAACGATCGTCTAAGCTATGTTCGGTGTTTAGGTGTCTATGGTGGAGAAAGTTTAGAAAAAAAAACAATATATGTGGCTGTGAATTTGATTGAGACATGGTTACGATATGGTTTGAGAGAGAGAGAGAGAGAGGGAGCGAGAGAGAGTTAATTGAGAGTAAAGCGAGAAAGGTTTGTACAAGAGTCATTTTTTATGGGCACTCGAAGACTGTTGATTGGGCCGGAATTTTATTAAAGTTCCACTTGTCTTGGGACCGGCAAAACAGTGGGGATTCGACCTAAGTTTTGACGAAAGGACGACCAAGCTCTTCATCCGAAAGCAACTCGATAACATTGTCTGCAAAGTTTATTAGGATTGACACAATGAACCCAAACTGATGGTCTAAGTAAGCCGTGACACCAGTCACAAGGGCATCCATTTTCTTAACCTAAGATTTATTAAAGCGTTTGGCAAGATCACTTGGGGAGCTATAAATTCGTTCCAATTTCGTTGAGTCCGGAGGTAGCCATTGAGCCCCGACCAATCAAGAAACAATGATAGACACAGAGTGAGGTGGATAATACAATGTAACTTTAAATTGGTTCCCTTTGTCGAGAAGTTCGGGGTGAATGCCGCAATCGACCCCTCGAAAAGGAGCACCGAGTGAGGTGACTGACGCAATCGACAGACAAATCACATTCTCTGGCAGTAGAGATGCAGATTGGGGTGCCTGAAGCACTGGAACCCCAACCCACTGATCGAAACCCGAGACGGAGATCAGTGCGAGGCAACCGCAACGTCGAACTTCGAACTGTTGCCTTTTTTGGAAAAGAACTGCTTTGGGGTGCCTAAAACAATCGAACCCCAATTCGCCAGTGGAATCCATCGAACGAGATCAGGGTGAGTCAACCAAACAGTCGGGCTGTGAACTAAAATCGGTTAACTGGGGCTGAGCCGAAAAGACTGGCTGAAGCAGATGAACCCCTCACTGAAGCGGCGTAGCTTGAATGGCTTTTGACCTTTGATGAATTTGCCGATGTAGCAAACGTCCATCTCACAAAGATCACTCAGATCTTCAAAAAAGTACTCGGCCAGGATTTGTTGCTTTGAGTTGGCAAAAGGGAAGCAGTTTCACAACAAGAGGAGTGCTCTGTAGAAATCATTAGAAGGTAGCCGCATTCTGGTGGCATGGAACAGTAACTCCCACCATCGAGCTGATGTGTTTCCTACTTTTGGAGAGGAGTCTGTTTGTTCTTTTTGCATCATACTAAGTCCAACTTTGTTTGGAAGCTGAAAATCGACTGATGTCGGTCCACCTTCTGTTGGCTTCCATTATCAGATGAGTTGAACCGGACGGCCGGTGCTTCTCTGTTTTCAGAAAGGCACTGCCCGGTTCCTAGTCTGGCTAGTTCATCCGCGCCGAAGTTTCCCGCAACGGTGCTGTAATGCGGAAATGATCTCTTATCAGGTCTCGACACTTTAAAGAATCCCAAAAATGGACAAAATGGACCGAAACTCTTGGTCTAAGTGAGCCGTGACACCCGCCACAAGGGTATCCACTCACCTAACCCAACCTATTTGGGAACCCAGCTCAGCGAGATGCCATCTATCGGCGATCTCGATATGCATACCTTCTATGAGTCCGATAGACGGCAGAACTTTCGTGACCTACACAGATAGCCAGGCAGCGATTAAAGCCTTAGGCCTATCAACAACAAGATCCAAGTTGGTAGAACAAAGGCTTTAATCGCAGCCTGCTACCCACTTGGATCTTGTTGTTGGTAGTTTTTAGGCTTTAATCGCTGCCTGGCTATCTATGTAGGTCGCGAAAGTTCTGCTATCTATCGGACTCATAAAAAGTATGCATGAGACGTACTTCCAAATGAAACTTTGTCTGGAATCTACAGGGAGACATTGGGCATAGGGCGATCTGAGAAGATGCCTGCTCCGGTGCCGTCCGAAGCCTGTGTACATTTTTAGGGCGAAATTATTCAGAATTTGGCCTTCCTCACCTTCTTTGTACATGTCCTGCTCTCTCCCAGAAAAGAAATGTATATCTAGGAGCTTTCTTGCTTGAAGATCTCAGCGACTTGGCTAACACTGACGTTCGAAGCCTATCGCGCTTCAATAGAAGCTCTAAATAGCCCTAGATAAACGTGGTATAAAAATAGACGTCACATTGGTCTTAGTGTGTTGGCTTAAGCTGACAGCCACCTCAGCTACCAAAAAATGTCGCCTACTTTGAAAGGAAGGTTCTGTAACGGCTTACAGTTTTGCAAGTTCTTCAAAAGTACGTTAGTGACTCTCTGGTTAGTTAGTGTCTCTGCGGTTAGTCAGTGACTCTGTGGTTAGTTAGCGACTCTGTGTTTAGTCAGTGACTCTTTGGTTAATCAGTGACTCTGTGGTTAGTTAGTGACTCTGTGGTTAGCTTGCGACTCTGTGGGTGGTTAGTGACTCTGTGGCTAGTCAGTGACTCTGTGGTTAGTTAGTGACTCTGTGGTTAGTCAGTGACTCTGTGGTTATTCAGCGACTCTGTGGTTAGGTAGTGACTCTGCGGTTAGTTCGTGACTCTGTGGGTAGTTATTGACTGTGTGGTTAGTTAGGGACTCTGTGGTTAGTCAGTGACTCTGTGGTTAGTTAGTGACTCTGTGGTTAGTCAGTGACTCTGTGGTTAGTTTGCGACTCTGTGGTAAGTTAGTGACTCTGTGGCTAGTCAGTGACTCTGTGGTTAGTTAGTGACTCTGTGGTTAGTCAGTGACTCTGTGGTTATTCAGCGACTCTGTGGTTAGGTAGTGACTCTGCGGTTAGTTCGTGACTCTGTGTTTAGTTATTGACTCTGTCGTTAGTTAGTGACTCTGTGGTTAGTTAGTGACTCTGTGGCTAGTCAGTGACTCTGCGGTTAGTTCGTGACTCTGTGGGTAGTTATTGACTCTGTGGTTAGTTAGGGACTCTGTGGTTAGTTAGTGACTCTGTGGTTAGTTAGTGACTCTGTGGTTAGTCAGTGACTCTGTGGCTAGTCAGTGACTCTATGGTTAGTTCGTGACTCTGTGGTTAGTTTGCGACTCTGTGGTTAGTTAGTGACTCTGTGGCTAGTCAGTGACTCTGTGGTTAGTTAGTGACTCTGTGGTTAGTCAGTGACTCTGTGGTTATTCAGCGACTCTGTGGTTAGGTAGTGACTCTGAGGTTAGTTCGTGACTCTGTGGGTAGTTATTGACTCTGTCGTTAGTTAGTGACTCTGTGGTTAGTTAGTGACTCTGTGGTTGGTTAGTGACTCTATGGTTACTTCGTGACTCCGTGGTTAGTTTTTGACTCTGTGGTTAGTTAGTGACTCTGCGGTTATTTAGTGACTCTCCGGTTAGTTACGTGGACTACTAAGCGAGGGGTTAGAGGTTCTAATGCCACCCGGAAACACCTGACATTGGTTTCTTCTGCCCCATCACTTGCGAACGTCTAATTTAACTCCAAGGGTATAAACCGCCATGACAAGCTCATTGAAGTTGGCGTTATATTGCAAGTCCCTACTATTCGTGCCAAGGCGACAACACACATGGATACGATATGTTTCAGACCCTATATGGTCGGTGAATGCCTGATAGGTTTTTTTTTAAGTAGTCCCAGCTTTCATACATAGTTCTCCAAGGACTTATTGAAAAGCTGTCCATTCCATATAACCTCCCACAGATGACCGATCCAGTACACTAAAAGTCATTCCCATGTACATATTCCAAGGAGCTTCATGTCTGGCCTACGGGATAGGACAATTTCGAACTAATACGCCTTTCAAGGAGACCACTTTGGGCTTCTTTAGTGAGGGTTAAATCTTTCTTGATAAAAGACTTAACTGAAAAGCGCACACGAAGTCCGCTACAGTTCGTTCCACTAGAGCTTCGTGGGCGAGTAGGCTGTCTGTATGTCAGAACTTGGGGATCTAAGTCCCAAAATGATAAGCTGGGCTGTAGGTACAAGATTGCCGTTGGTTACGCTCTAAGAGTATTTTACCACGTTTCCAAGAAACAGCCTATTTTTCAATTTAGTATTTCAATCCACCTGTCTATGTTTGTGGCTCATATTTCTGCCTGAAAAATGATGGAGCATCTGCCATGGATTCGTAGTGTTGTCTCAAACACCTCGTTCTCGAGCGATCTGTGGAGCTCTTTATCGTGGGATTGCTCCGTCCATAAGTTGTAGATTTATCGATCCAGTCTTTCTTATTGCTGAGCCTTGGTTGGAAATTCTTTTCGCAGTTAGATTTGCTGATGCTTTCATCCCTTCGTATAGCCAGAAGCCGACGTTTTTCGAGTAAGTCCCTTCGAACCGATGCGATTCTCCCTTTCCGTTCCTCCTTTTGCCGTCCTACGGATTGTCTTATCTGCTGTATTAATCACCATAGGGGGTAGAAGAGTCAACTCCAAGAGCACCTCCATGGCTGCGGCTGGGCAAGTGTGCATTGCTCCGGAGGTGTCGAGGCACGCCAGTCTTTGCACTTTTTTGAGGATCTCTTTTGCCGCGGCTATACTGGTTTCTTTAGACCCCTGTTTCCCCTTCCTATGCGATCATTGGTATCACAATTACAATATACATCCATGGCAGGATGCTTGGTCCGACAGTTGCCGCCAAGGCCGGTTATCTTTTCCAGCAGTTCGTATATAACTGGGCTCAACATTAAGGGTAATAGCACTCCTCTTTGTGGACATCCTCTTGATGTATCAGCTCTTATTGTGTCAGACAGTATTTGAGTTTCTGCTGATCCAGGTGGATACTGTATTGTACAATCTCTTTCTATCCAGGAAGCGGTTGATCGCCTATTGTGAGGTATTGTTAAACGCCCCTCGATATTAAGGAAGGTCTCGGTCTCTGTCTAACTGCCCGCTTGCTCCATTCCTTTACTTCCTCTCTTATATAGTTGTCCACTGCCTTTTCTGTCATCTTTAGAAGAAATGACGTAAGGCTAATGGGTCTGTACGATTTTGGGTGCGTCGGGTCTTTTTTTCCCCCGCTTTTGGAATAAATAAAAAATTCTAGAAGCTTCTTGTAGATTTTAGAACATTCTAGAAGCTTATAGAACATTTAAAAAAAGCTATCGGTTGAACATATCAGCTAAGGAGTTCAATAAAACAGCTATCGGATGAACCGCGTAGCTGATCTGTTCAACTGCTTAGCCGATATACCCGATAGCTGTTCTAGGATGTTCTAAAAGCTTATAGAATGTTCTAGAAAATTCTAGAATACAACACATTGCGAACGAAATTCAAAGCCCACTTAAGTCCTCCCTCTGAACAGATGACTGAAACTGTTTCCCAGTCTTCCTGACGAAATGAATGAAAAGGTGCTGCTCCAAAAGTCAGTACTAGGCAAGGTGCCTGGAAAATGAGTTTTTAGTAGGAAAAGTGCCCTTTCGTCTTCGGACTCCATGAAGCTGCCATCTGGTCTCGGCACTCCTTCTGGTATTGGTCTTGAAGTTAAGGCGGACAACTTCAAGTACATGCTATCAACAAACAAAGAAACGTTTGTCTTTCGTCTAGGACAAAACGTCACTGTTGATGGCAATCACTTTGAGGTTAGATCAACTCGACGAATAACACCTCACTGGACAGACAACTACCTTAGGAAACAAATGCGTTCAAAACTCCAAACCATCTGTAAGCTGTACAAAACAGTGATACTACCAGTCCTTCTTTTGGCCGCCGACTTCTGGACGATAAGTAGGAAAGGAGGGGTTCATTCGATGGAAAAATTCTCCATTGGATGATTGTTCATGTGTGCGAGGAGGGCGAAATGAGGAGAAGATACAACCGCGAACTCTATGAAGTGTACCAAGATGTGGATAAAGTCCGAAAAACTTAAACACTTCGACATTGTGTAATGGACTATAATGCTCCAGCCAAGAGGATCTCCGACTCCCAGCCGGCTACAGACACTTCCCGGGTCGGCAGCCTGTTGAAAGTAAATAAGTTTGATCGTGTTCAAAGCTTGAATGGGTTATTATCGAGTTGTGTTCAAACGAAGGTTGAGCTTCCTCAGGGGTTACTGGTTGGCCCTTTATTGTGGTCGATATTGAACAATGATATGTCTTGAAAAACTGCAAAATCAAAATGTTTGCAGATGATGTGCAGATGTATCTTAGCATTCTATTGACCTAGAAGATTGCTCCTTCAAGATGAAGATCTCAATCTTATCTCTGATTGGTCAAGTCAAAACGAACTTATTCGCAATACACATTAGAGACACGCCAATCTATGTATGGCGGTTTCTTCTTGACATATATTCGATGAAATTTGTATCAACAGACCTGCCTTAGGACAATCTAAAACTAGGGCATAGTCTTCAACCGGTGGCGTGAAACAACGCCAAACAAAATAAGGCCAAATGTAAATTTTGTTCTTCTTTCTAGAAAATTCCAGAAGCATCTTGTAGATTTAGAACAATCAGATTTTAAAAACTTCTAGAAGCTCCTTGTAGATTTTCGAAAATTCTAGAAGCTTCTTGTAGATCTCAGAACAATCTAGAAGCTACTTGTGTATTTTTGAAAATTCTAGAAGCTTCCTGTGGATTTTTGGAACAATCTAGAAACTACTTGCGGATTCTAGAAGCTTCCTGTGGATTTTTGGAAACTTCTGGAAGCTCCTTGTAGATTTTTGAACATTCTAGAAACTTCTAGAACATTTTAGAAAAGCTATCGTTTGATCGCTATAGGTTCTGCGTCGATTATAGGAAGCTAAATAAAGTTTCGCACAGAGATGCGTATCCACTGCCTTATATTTTCACGACCCTTGATAAGGTTCGGAATGCGAAGTATTTAACACCTTTAGACATCAAGTCCGCTTACTGGCAGATCCCTATGGAAGAAGGATCACGCTCACAGTCTTAACAGTGCCGAACAGAGGCTTATTCCAATTCAAACGGATGCCCTTCGGTTTAAACAATGCGCCTGCGACGTGGCAGAGGTTTATCGACAGCGGTCTAAGTGCCGACCTCGAGCCACACGTCTTCGTGTACCTGGATGACATTATAATCGTCACGAATACGTTCGAGAAACATCTGGAGATACTCGAAGAGGTTTTCAAGCGTTTATGTGAGGCAGGGTTAAAAGTAAGCAGGGAGAAATGCAATTTTTGCAGGCCAGCACTGAAATTTTTGGAAAACGCCTATAAATTTGAAAGCATGGTTAGAATCCCTGCTCCGAAGAATGTCAAAGAAGTTAGGAGTTTCGTTGGGATCATTTCGTGGTACAGGCGTTTCGTACCCAACTTCGCAGAGTTGGTAAGGCCCTTAATAGACTTGTTAAAAAAAGGTAGGAATTTTGTTTGGTCAGAAGAATATGAGGAAAGTTTTAGAAAGGCAAAGGAATGCCTTATAACGCCACCAATATTGACATGTTCGGATTTTCAGCGCCCTTTCCTGGTGGAGAAGGACGCGTTAGATTTTGGAATCGGGCGATACTTTCGCAAGAGTTTGAAGAGGGGGAAAAATTTGTCTGATACCTAAGTAGGTGCTTGAATAGATGCAAACGGAACTAGGAATGTTTGGCGGTGCTGTGGGCAATCGATAAGTTGCGACCGTATATTGAAGGAGTTCGGTTTACAGTCGCTACTGACCATCATTCCCTAGTATGGCTAAGCAACCTTACACATCCGCCGGGTAGACTAGCTCGCTGGGCAGTGAGACTGCAACAATTCGATTTTGAAATCGTTCAACGAAAAGGAAAAGAACATGTCGTCCCAGATATGCTATCGCGTGGAATCCCGGTTGTAGCCGAGGTCTCGGAAGCGGATTCAGACCCTTGGGTGACAAAAATGATCTCGGCAGTCGAGTCAAACCCTTTGGCGTACCCAGCATTTAGAGTTAAAAATGGCCGTCTATTCAAGTTTGTGAAAGCAAATCACACAATAGACCATGGGGATAATTCAGAGTGGAAAGTAGTCGTTGGCAAAGCAGGTAGATTGAGTGTACTGAGGAAATGCCACGACGCACCCGTAGCAGTTGAAAAAAACAGCTATCGGTTGAACTGCGTAGCTGATCTGTTCAATTGCTTAGCTCATATGTTCACAGAACATCTATCGTTCTAGAAAGTTCTAAAAACTTATAGAATGTTCTAGAAGTTCTAGAATGTTCTAGAAAGTTCTAGAATGTTCTAGAAAGTTCTAGAATGTTCTAGAAAGCTCTAGAATGTTCTAGAATCGGTTCGCTTTACATGTCCCAGAACCTACCTAAACCTACTTCTAAAGGATATCTTTCAGATTGCAGTGGCAATGGGTATGAACACACAAACAAATAGAACTAATATATGTACTGTTCCATAGAACTCTTCACCTCCAAAGAAAATGTAAAAAACATGGTATCTGGAAAAATAAGTTTGTTAAATAAAACATTTAGTTCTAAAGCAGCTGTCTGCCTTAGAAAGCCGCCCACATTGGCAGACTTCACTGTACTAATTCTTCTGTCATTTTTATTCCTTAAATAATTTTCATTTCATTAAATCCTTAAAAGCCTAAAGACTTACCCCGATCTGCATTATCTGGAAAAAAACCTACCTTTGTGTTCCATCAAATATTATCTCTTCAAGGATATTCGATTTCAACAAAGAACATAATTGTTCGGCAAACATTTTATGTCTCAGGTAAAGTACTATTGAATTCACGTGACAGTAATTCAATAGAACTTTTGACATTTGATATTCGAATCGAAAACAAAATTGCGAAATAAAATGCCTTGAATTATATCTCTTTGAAGAAATCGAAATTTAAAATTAAATTAATTAAATAAATGTTAGTAAAACACGAAGACAATTGTTAGTAATATATTTTTTTTTTTATTTAAATTACATAAACCTCCACCATTTTATTTTGTTTTTCCTGTCAAACAGAGTTGTTAAGTCAAAAATTTATAGATACAAATTGATGTCATATAATATTTAATAATTAATGGCGACATCGATAACTTACCGCAAAGGCACCTCCATTTAGTCTTCTGAAATTATTTGACAGGTGTATCAAACTGTCAACGAAGCAACTGTCAAGTTAAAGCTGTCAACTGTCTTTGTCGAAAGATACTAAACGTACTTTCAGTAACTTTGTTTTTGAAAGATTGAATTCTGATTTTTTAAGGTTTAAATTGTGTTCAAAAAACATCACAAAGTTAACGTTAATGAGACTACGTAGGTACATAAAATTGAATTCAGCCGCTGGCAGTTCAATTTAGGTTCAAAAAATGTCGAGGAAAAGTCACCATCCCACTATGAGACTACGCAGGTCCTCAGAATTTAGTTCTGCTTCTGGAAGTTCGAAAAAACGTCACAAAGCTCTTATTCATGAGACTACGTAGGTACAGCTTCTGTGCGTTCAGTTTAGGTTCAAAAATGTCGCAAAGTTCCTCTGATCGTCCCGTTTATGAGACTACTTAGGTACCTAGAATTGAATTCTGCTCTTCTGTCTATTTAGATTAAAAAAAAATAAAAAAAAAGTTCCTCCGGTTGTCCCGTTTATAAGACCCTAATTGAATTCAGCTTCTGTGAGTTCAATTTAGGTTCAAAAACGTCGCAAAGTTCCTCTGATCATCCCGTTTATGAGACTACCTACTTCGGTACCTAAAATTGAATTCTGCTTCTGCAGGTCTATTTAGATTCAAAAAAAGTAAAAAAAAAGTTACTCTGGTTGTCCCGTTTATAAGACCCTAAATTGAACTCAGCTTCTGGAAGTTCAATTAGGGTTTAAAAAAAATCGTCCCAAAGTATGATCATGTCACGGAGAAGTGAGTGCCTGAAAGTTTGTTAGTAGGAAAATGTCTGTGAAGTAAAATGTTAGTAAAAAAAAAACCAACTAACTCTCTCTCTCAAAACCCTTAAATACCGTTTCTGTACAAACCGCGATTATAAGATGTACTTACTTGATGAATGACGGCACATCATCCAGGACCAACTCACAGCCCGGCCAACGACACACTCCATGGGCATACAACGGATGATAATACTTCTTCGCATTGTAGTCATCGATCAGATGATTCCTTGATCCAGGACCAGGACCGCCAGAACCCATACTGCCAATGGCATCGATAATGCCGCCAAGACCCACCATGCAACCAGATTGATTTGCAGCACCCGAATGCAGGTGATGTTGATGTTGATGCTGCTGTTGGTGTTGATGTTGCTGCAAGGGTGATGCTACAAATCCCGCCGAATGATGATTGTCTGGAAATAGAATGATAAGAGGAGCGTTTTTGCAGCGTTAGATAAATGTCATTACTGGACGCGATAATGTCGCTGTTAGGTGTCTCTGTCGACCATGTTGTGTCGCCATTTCCCGCTGCAGCTGAGGTCATATGACCGTTGCTCGATGGGGTGTGCTGCTGATCACGATCGATGTCGGCTTTGATCTCCGGAGGACTACTGCAGCGCACAAAATCACTGCTGCTGTTGCTTTTGCATTTGAGTTCATCGGCTTCGTTGTTGTTGGTGTTATTATTATTATTGTTGATATTGGAGACATTATTGTTGATATTTGGGATGTTGTTGTTGGGCGCTGTATGACAATTGTTGTTGTTGTTATTGCTGCTGCTGCCAACAGGACTTCCCGCATCGTGTGGTGACAATCTTTGTCCATCTTCATGCGAGTTTATCATCATCATACTTAAGTCATCGATCGAGTGATGCTGTTGTGTCGACGATGTTGATGATTTCGGTGACAGTTGCTGGTGTTGTTGTGGTTGTGGTTGTTGTTGGTGTTGCTGCTGCTGCTGCTGCTGCTGGTGGTGGTGGTGTTGGTGGTGATGGTGGTGGTGATGATTATTATTATGATGATGTAGTTGATGGCTCCCGTGATGCGAGGAATGTGAATTGGTGGTATGGACTCCGTGGCTTGGATGTTGCTGCAGATGATGATGCGATGACACTTGCTGATGCTGCTGCTGCTGTTGTTGGTGTGGTTGTTGTTGCTGCTGTTGCTGTTGTTGGTGATGGTGATGGTGATGACTAGAATGCTGATGATGCGAGCTAACCTGGTTGGTGTGATGATTTTGAACAGTTCCCGTCATGGGATTAATTGGTGACATTGATCGGTGGATTTGCGATTGAAAATCTAGTTGCAAAGGTTTAACAAACCCTTACAATGAGAACGAAAAGAGAAAGAGAAGGAAGAAAATACCACGTAAGAAAGTTAACACCAACACTCCCCGTTCTGACTCACCCTGATGTATCAGATATTGTCTCTGGACCAACTGCAGCTGCTGTATCAGCTCCTGCTGTTGTATACTCAAGTGATGTTGCAGTTGCATGGTGGAAAAGTTCGTTTGCTGCTGGAATTGAGCGAGCGCCTGCTGCAATTGAAAGTGGTTCTGCTGATAGTATGTGGCGCTTAGGTTCTTGTCAAAATCGTTGTCACAATCCATAAGATTTCTTTGGTACCGGCTACCAGCAGCAGAATTACCATCATAATCACTGAGGATGTTATCAATGAGCTCCTCCTTAATTGCTGTCACAGTCTTGCTGCGGTCAATCTCAGCCTCTTTGTCAATCTCCAATTTAATAGTACAATCGTTTTCGCTTTTTTTATCCAGATTTGGTGATTTTGGCAAACTATCGACTGGACAGGACTTTTGCTGTTGCAACAAATGAGCCTGCTGCAGTAAATTCAACTGCAATCGTTCTTGCAGTTGGTGCAAAGTGATTTCAAATAGTTCGCCACTTAAATGAAAATAAAATGGCGACAGAGATGGTGACGGCGCCTTGGATTTAGCAAATGATCGATGATGTTTCTTCGATTTTCTCTGCTGTCGAGGATGTTGATGTTGAAGTGAGGATTCGCCACGAATACGGTTTTTTGGTTTGTGATATTTTTTAGAAAATGTCGACTCAATTTGTTGTGAATGCGCGCGTTTCATTCCGTATCCTGCAAATGAATAAGGATTAAAATGTGTTAGTATGCTATGAGAGATGCAACTTGTTAGAAGACAATGTCAGAGGGGCTAAGAGAGCATAAAATAAGGCGTCAGCGACTACCTCTTGCCAGAGTGAGAATTCCTTTCCTCAGACTGACTGATGATCGGTGTTCATGACCATGAAGAGGAATCGAATGGGTTTGAAACAGAAAAACGAATGCATAGAGAGAGGGTCAACAAATCGTAGAAAGGACTTATTCCCAGAGTAGATAAGTTTAAAAACAATAAAATCGGGGACGGGCACAAGTGCCCAACTCGTTTATCTTCCTCAGCGACAAGGCCCTGATCAGGGGTCAGATCTCGTAACATGAAAACGATCGAAGGACAACGTTTTGACCGCACCAGTTTCTGTCTATCTCTGTAGAGACAGCTATCGCCAAAACGATCATCGTCTTGCGTGATCTGGCCCCAGGATTAAAGGGATCATAACCTTCCCATTTTAAAATATCTATCTTTTAATCTCTATCTTTCTTAATACTCGTATGTACACTAACCAAATGCCTAAACAAACATCTCCTTTTTTCCATATTCGTGCGCCTTGTTTTACTTGTCTGTTTGTTGTGGCAAACGGAAGCTATACTTTTTTGAAAATGATTAACAGCAATGTTTGTACATATGATAACAGAAACAACGTGCGCGTTATGCTTGAAATTTAAGATAGATGAATTAAAACATAATTTTGATGGTTCAAATGTTGATGTAATATGTGTTTCAGAGACTTGGTTTCAGCACGACATTTCCGATACTTTGTATACGATTTAAATGGGTATAGAATGTTTCGCGCTGATAGAAATGGGCGAGTGGGTGGTGGAACTGCAATTTAAATTCGCAGCTGCATTAAGAGTATAAATGTATTGTACGATCAGAAAACAACTCACCCATTGAATATGGCTTTATTGAAATATTAAATGGTATAAATAAGTGCTTACATGGAGTAGTCTACAGGCCAAACCAATATGTTGATCTGACAAATCTTTACACGTCTCTTGAATATTGTTCACCTTTTTATACTGAAATCATTTTGTGTGGGGATTTTAACTGTATTTTTGCTGTGTAGAAAGATATCTCAACCATTTATTGATCGTATAAATACGCTTGGACTTAAGACGGTAAATTCAGAATTTCCAACACATTTCACAAGTTCTTCATCTACTTTAATAGATGTTATTGTCGTCAGTGATACCGATAACGTTCTTCTCTATGCCCAGCTGTCGGCCCCTGCTTTTTCGAAACATGACCTTATTTTCCTAACTCTGATCTGCCTGATATAGTTATTAATAGTAATGTTCATATTTACGCAGATGATGTAATTATTTATTTGTCTAGAAGGCCTGGGTTAATCGAGGACTGTGTGGCTAGAGTTAATGAAGACCTACTACATATTCAGAATTGGTCTGATATCAACAAAATACGTCTAAACCCACTAAAATCTTCTGGTATGGTGCTCTCAAGAAGTGAAATATCTTTACTAGATTGTCCTACTCTTGATCTCAATGGTATAACTTTACCCTATGTACAAAGTGTTAAATATCTAGGTTTTATTATTAATAGGACATTGAGTTGTTGTGATGCTACTTCAGATTCCATAAGAAAAGTCTATGGTGGATTACGAAGTCTTAGGTCATCTTCGAGCTTATTGCTTCCAAATATGAAATTGCATCTTGTTAAATCCTTGTTACTACCATTTTTTTCTTATAATTGTTTAGTTTATCCCTGTCTAGATTCTGATTGTAAACGCAAAATCAATGTCGCATTTAATGACTGCTTGAGGTACATTTACAATATACCACGGCATATGAGTGTTTCTAGGTATAAAATGACACTGTTAGGAATGAGCTTGGATGATTATTTCGAATTCAGATCAATTCTTAAACTCCATTCCATAATTCATAATCATTGTCCTGAGTATTTGTATCAATATTTAACTTTTTTACCCACGCCTAGAGGTCTAAAGCTATTGATACCACGATTTGCACATACAGTAGGAGAGCGATCTTATTTTGTAAGCGCGATTCGTCTGTGGAATAATCTTCCACATCGATTGCAAAGAACAGTTTCGTCGAGGGTATTTCGGAAGAATCTTTACAATCACATGTCACAACAATAGTTTTTCATAGGAATGATAAATGAACATCTTATTTTTATTTAATAGTCTAATTCATTCTATCTAATACAATTATACCTACCTATTATTTTATAAAAAACTACGTAACTAAATACTATTTTCCATTTATTTACACAACAATTTGTAATTTAAATTTTGATACTTATTATAAGATTCAATATCTTGAAGTACTATGTAATAACTTTAATTCGAAATAAATGAAATGAAATGAAACTCATAAAACAGTACCAGAAATAACAACATCTATCTACCAGTTTGGGGATTTTAAAAACATAAACCTCATAACCCTGGAACAGGATATGAATTAGATAAATTGGCAACAACTCTATTTTATGAACTCACCAAATGATCAAGTCACTTTTATGCAAAATGCTATTTCTTTCCTTTTTAATTCATATGTACGAGTATGTTCCGCTGAAAACAAAATACAATCACAACAAAAATGGTTCATGGTTTTCAACTGAAATAAATGAATCAATGAAACTAAGGGATATTGCTTATCTGCAATGGAGGAGATTCCGAACTCGTGAGTTTCATAATATTTTTAAAGTTCTTCGTAATAAGGTCTGCCTTAAAATAAAAGAAGCTAAAAAATGATTTTTCTCTAATCGGCTTAATCCGAACCTTTCTCCAAAAACGCTCTGGAAAAATATTCGTGAGTTAGGTGCTGGTAGACAAAGTGGAGCTTGCCTTGAAAATGTTGATGTTTTTTTTTTTTTTTTTCTTCGGAATTCGCTGGAAGTAAAAAATCATCGAAAGACATTGAAATCAATACCTGATTTCTTAGCCCTAGCTAACTCTTAGAGATCAAGAGGTTTTACCCGTCTCAATATCGAGGTGAAATTAAGAAATCAAAAGGCATTCAAGATTTGTTGTGTTTACTTCCCTGGTGGGAATGCAACAGATGCAAAAAGATTCGCCCTTAAAAGTGACTCTATGAGATTGTTTGATCAAAGTGAAGGCGATCTAAATTGTAGACACAGAGCTTGGGGTTGTCAAAGGGCAAATTCTTGGGGAAATGTTCTTCATGCACTTTCGGTTACGTTACCAATCTATGTTTTGTATCCTCTTAGTCGAACCTATATCCCAGCATGTTCTCGTAATAGTCCCTCTGTACTTGATATGTTTGTCACTAATGTTTCTAGTCACAACATAACAAAACCGGTATCTTTAAACGCGCTAAGCTCTGATCATAACCCAGTATTTTGCCGACTTCTTTGGTCAGGGGAGAACAAAGTTCAATACATGTCTTCAAGATTTTACAAATGCCGATTGGGCGCGTTATCAAACAGAAATTACTTTAAGATTGAGAAATGTTCCGATGAATCTAGAAAATGCTTCTTGTAGACAAGACGTGGACGCTATTGTGAACGATTTTACTACTCAAATGTTAAACGCTATTGAAAAGTCTGTTCCAAAAGTTCCAAAAAGAAATTTTTCTGCAAAACTTCCCCTCTATGTCTTCGAACTTATTAAGCTTAGAAACAAATGGAGACTAGATTGGCAGAAATATCGACAGCTCCTTTTCAGATACCTGGTACTACATCTAAATACTTTAATAACGAAACATATATCAGAGTATCGTAATAAGGAATGGAATTTCAAACTGAAGTCGCTTGAAAAAAATTCAAAGCCTTTTTGGAATATAGTTAAAGTAGTTAGGAATAAAAATAGGCAATTACACTTTCTCAAAAATTCTTTGACCATCTTCTTTACAGACATCGAGAAAGCAAATGCACTTGCATTAAATTTTTCCAAAAACCATACTGTATCGAGTAACCTGGGTGATCAAGTCACAAACAATATAGTGAACAACACTATCCAAAACTTTTTGGCAGACAGTTCCAACCAAATATCTTCTGTTGTCAATGTCACCGAAGAAGACATTCAATTTTGTATTAATAACTTACAAGTAAGAAAAACAGGAGGTCTAGATATGGTAAAAAATATATATATTAGGAATCTAACTACAATCGGAATAAAGGTTATAACATTTCTTATAAACGCATGTATTAAAATGGAATATTTTCGTGACGCATGGAAATTAGCCAAGGTAGTCCCTATAATTAAGGTTGGAAAGCCCCCCGAAAATCCGGAGAGTTACAGGCCAATAAGCTTACTTAAGCCGTGTTTCTTTGCACGCGGATATAGGAATAATTTTCAATTTGCATGTAAAATACAACAACAACTTATCCTATATACGCTAACTTTAGCGGGGATAGCTATCGCCGCTAAGTCATTTAGCGGGGATAAACAGTGCTTCCAAAACCCATTTTCTTCGTTTTTGATGAATCGTAGCGATGAATTTTTCAGGAAATGTCAAAGTTTGACATCCAGCCGACCACTAACACATCCCGCCGAATATTTTGTTCGGGATTTTATTATAATTTTTTTTCAAAATTTAGTAAATCTGTGAATGTGAAACTGTTTTTTATAATTTTAGAATATGTTTGGCATTAATTTCAACTGTGGGAAATTAATATTTTTGAATTTCACGATTTTCAATAAAAATTTCTTAACTAAACTTACAGCTGTGTCACTAATAAACGTCATAGGTGCATGTGTGCTGCCAAGTTTTTTTTGATGAATTCTTAAGCGGCGATGGTCGTTTTCTGATGCCATCCCTATATCCGCGTGCAAAGAAACACGGCTTTAGTAATCTAAGCAAAATTTTTGAAAAACTTCTTAAAGACGCAATGTTAAAACATATTTATTTTTATTTATTTATTTATTTATTTATTTATTTGAATGCATACACATTAAGATATAATATCTTATAATTTTGTGATGCTTGACAAAATAAGCATTCAAAATATGGTACAAAGAGACAAGAGTGGAAATTAAATTCAATAATTTGGTAAAATATTGGTGTGACAATTATTCATTAACTTAAATTCATTAAATAGAAAAAGAAAAAAAAAAAAAATTCAGCAAGTAAAAAGTTAAGCAAAATGAAAAAGATAAAAGAAAGAAAAACTGTAACAGAAAGGGCATAGAGTTATGTTGGTTCAGAGTCAGACAAAGTTTGAAGAACTAAAGACTAGTCAGATGTGTTGAAAAATAATTGCAATCGTGTCCTAAATTCCGTGAAATTATTTGTTCTTCTCACAGTGGGTGGCAGGGAGTTCCATAAGCGAACGACATTGACGAGAAATTGCTTCTCAGATGTCATACAAGTAAACCGGGGAACGATTAGTTGCGTTAGTCTGCTTGATGCTAAGAACGAAAGTCTATTATAAAGATATGAAGGGTGGTGGCTCTGTATTATATTAAATAGTAGCAAAAGTGTTCGGAAATTCAAAAGGTTATTGAAAGACATACCATAGATACTTTTAGAGAATCGCGAAACATGATCGTATCTCCCTAACCCGTAAATCAGCCTTATTGCGAAGATCAATCTACAATTGATAATTGACTATTTTCAATGTGTGCTATTGTGAACGAACTATTCATTTGGTATTTTTGTCAATCGAATTTTTTTAATTGACTGCGATTGACAAAATCCTTTAGAATCGTTCGTTCACAATAGCACACATTGAAAATAGTCAATTATCAACTGTCGATTGATCTTCGCAATAAGGATCAATATATCGCGCAACATTGTTATATGCCATATTAAGTTTTCTCTGGCTTATCGAATCGCTTTTACAAAAAACTTCACATCTGTACGTAAAGATTGGTATAACCAATATGTTTGCGAGCATTTTACGTGTTTTTAAGGGAGTAAAATCTTGTGTAACCCAAAGTACTCGAAGAGCACCGTAAACTTTACCAACAATTGAATTCACGTGGTCGTTCCAGGTTAAATTTCTATTAAAAATAATTCCCAAGTTTTTAGCATTGTCAACAAATTCGAGAGGAGCATTATTTAGATAGATTCGAGGAAAATACGATAAGTCTACCGATTTCTTTGATATAACAGGATTTATTACTAAGCTATTGGCTCGTGACCAGTTATTTATATTCTGAAGATCGTCATGTAAGGTCTGGGCGCAGTGCTCGATGAGACCCAAGGGACAACTTTTATGTAACTGGACATCATCGGCATACATATGAATTAACGATTGATCAGCAATTTCGGGAATTTCATTTACATACAAGGAGAAAAGAAGGGGTCCCAAAATAGAGCCCTGAGGGACACCCTGGGGTAAGCTTAAAAATCCAGATGTTTTTCCTCCTATAGCAACGACTTATTTTCTACCCGATAAATAGGAAAAGATAAGTTTCACTGCTTCAGGTTCAAAATCAAACTGATTTGATAATTTGCCGCATAATGCAGTGTGACTTATGGAGTCGAATGCCTTGGAGAAATCGAGGAGCACCAAAAAAGTAACTAAGTCACTGTCTACTGCGTTTCTTATGTCGTCAACAACGTTTAGGATTGCTGTTGTGCAGCTACGCTTAGGTCGAAAGCCTGATTGGAAGTTGGAAAGCAAGTCTTTTTCGTTCAAATACGTGGTAATCTGTTTTTGGATAATTTTCCCGAATACTTTAGAAAGAAAAGAGAGTATGGATATCGGTCGGTACTCGTTCTTCTTTCTTCCTTTAAGAATGGGAATAACCTTTGCCAGCTTCCACAGTTTGGGAAAAACTGAAGTTGTTAGAATCGTATTTAACAAAAGTGTTATAAAAGGTAAAAGCTTCGGAAGGAGTGCTCTTACGAAAACAGGATGAACTTCGTCCAGACCTACCGCATCAGATTTAATTGATATCATGCTTTCAACTACATCAGCAGGCTCATTCCTGGAGAAACTAAATTCCGTTGACGATCGATTTAAGTTCATGGGAGCTGGAGGCTCGGATACCGGCTGTGGAACTTGGGAAACAAACTTTAAGTTGAGTTCATCGCAATTAATATTGGTAGGCGAGTCCGGTCTTTGCCTTCCAATTTGCATAGAACGAAAGCTTTTCCAGAGTTTTCGCCCGTTGCCTGATGTGGCGATCCGGTTCGAAAAGACTTTAGCTTTTTCTATGCGGATAGCAGTAACAACCTGGTTTCGAAGTAAGCGATACAGGCAACGATCCTCTTCAACTTTGTATTGCTTCCATCGATTATAGACTTGGTTCCTTTCGTTTAAAAGCTGGCGAATGTTATTTGTGAACCAAGGCTGTGATGTGGTTCTTAAAACCCTTTTTTTAATCGGGACGTGCTCGTTAAAGAGATTTACAATATTTGTGTTCATGAACTCGACCTGTTCATCTGATGATGCCATGTAAAAAATATTCTCCCAGGGAATACCTACTATCAATGCTATTTTCGAGTGCCTGTCTATCAATTCTCCTAAAATCACGAAACTCATATGACCGAACTGGTGGTGTAGGTAAGTTGAAATGATATGTGAGATGAATAAGATCATGTCTTCAAAATGCTGGTGCAGACAACTGATTATATAAAAGCACTTTACTGGTATCAGTTACAAAAAATACGTCCAAAAGTGTGCTCGAAAATTGTGAGAAATGAGTTGGCGTCCGGAGATTGACTGAGTACAGGTTAAACGATCTCATTTTATTGATAAGCACATCATCGGTTAACAAATCGCTATTGAGATCTCCACAGACGATGATATTTGGGCTGCTCACAGCGATGTCCTCAAGCAGGAGCATTAAAGGAGATAAGTTAGTTGACCGATTAGGTCTGTACACAGTTCCCAGTAATAGTTTGTCATTATGACTGAATAACTCAACGAACACATACTCTATTTCGTATCCAACTGATGATATACATCGAGGTTTGCAACTCAGTTCTTCTCTTACGTATATCGCAGCACCACCACCAACACCATTACTCCTATCGGCTCGAAAGAGCCTATAACCATTTAACCCGAACAAATTGCTATTGTCGTTGTTATTTATGCCAGTCCAGAACCATGTTTCGGAGACACAAATTACATCGACATTCGAGCCTTCGAACAAATAACGAAACTCGTCAATTTTAGGCAACAAGCTCTGTGCATTTACATGACATATTTGAATGCCTTCCCTCTGACAACAAAAGACCCCGATCATGCTACGTAGAACATTTCCGTCAGGTTCGCTTATGAAAGTGGAACTGCCATCAACCAATACCATCAGTGTTACGAAGGAGAAAAACCAACAGAGAAGAACAACCTAAATACCGAAAAGCAGGACGATAAATCTACTAATATAAGGAAAAAAAGAAGCAAGTAGTGAACCAGCAAAACTATTTATCCTGAAGTAAATAAATAAAAATAATGTACCATTTGAATGAAAATCTATACAAGTATTAAACTAACAATTATACTCGTATTAAATGTATACTACTTTTATGCATTCAAGTTTAATTAATTGGTAACATCCGCTCCTATCGTCGTGACAACGGCAACACTCCTTAAGTCTTCGCTGCAATCAACAAGTTCCGGTTGACAGTCATCAGTGCGTTTTACATAAACACAACCCCGAATTGTAAAGACAGCTAAAATTTGTTTAGCTTTTTTCAGTTTGAGCGCGGCATGTAAAATGTCCAGTCTCCGTTTAGTATATATATATATCCTAATGAACAATTTGGATTCAGGCGTCTGCATAACTCTTCTCAACAGGTGCTTAGAAAATGTAACCATGTCAAGAGAAATTGGCCAGTGGGCAGATCTACGGGAATGGTTCTACTTGATATAGAAAAGGCATTCGACACTGTTTGGCATGAGGGTCTTTTATATGAATTAATAAATTTCCGCTTTCCGCCTTACTTTTGTAAAATTGTCCAAAATTTTCTCTCTCATCGTAGTTTCAAAGTTCACGTCAATAGTGGTGACTCTGATTTGATATTTTTTCATTCGGGTGTGCCACAAGGTTCAGTTCTTGGCCCAATTTTGTTTTCCCCTGTATACATCAGACTTTCCCAACTTGAATGTCATACTGCAATATTTGCAGACGATACTGCGATATTTTCTTCTCGTGAGTTTGCTCTCAATATTGAGGAAAAATATTACAGCAAATGGGAAATCAAACTAAATGAGGAAAAATCGCAGGCCATCTTTTTCACACGAAAAAGAAAGCCCTGTTTTCTTCCCAGTAGTCAGTTGCAGACAAATAGATCATTTATTAATTGGAAGCCCTCTGTTCGATATTTGGGAATATATCTAGATACAAAACTTACATTTAACGACCATATCAATAAGACACTTAAAAAGATGCATATATATTATACCCTTTTATAAACAGGAAATCATTACTTTCAGACAATAACAAAATGATCATCCATAAAGTAATTTTTCGGGCTATTCTGCTTTATGGTTGCCAAGTATGGGGTAACTGTTCAAAATGTTATATTAAAAAATTACAAGTATCACAAAACAAACTGTTAAAAATGATGTTTAATTTACCATGGCATCATTCAACCTTAGATGTTCACTGTAAGGCAAATGTTGAATTGATTTCAAATAGGATACAAAATCTCGACTTAAAATTTATAGAACGCTGTAGTATCGCTGAAAATCCCCTCATCACAGGCTTAAATTCTGTATAACTAAAAGCTAAACCTTTTTCTTTTTTTATTTATTTATTTATTTAATGTTTTGTTATTTGTTATATACACAATTGTTTTTTGTTAAATTCTGTATGTACTTCGATTTGTTATTTTTTTGATTATTTCAACTTATTTATTTACTATTATTTATTCATAAATAATCACATCTATTCATTTTATTTTATTTATTCATTTGTTTCAAATTTGTTATTATCTAGTCAATTTTTTATTTATTTATTTATTGTTATTATTAATGAGTTTATTTATTTATGTACCTATTTATTTATTTATATATTTCCTTTTTTTGTATAATCTAGTCAATTTTTAATTATTTAATTTAAGTTATTATTGATCTATTTATTTACTTATTTATTTATTTATTTATATATTTATTTGTTTATTTTATTATTTATTTATTTATTTATTTATTTATCTATTTATTTATTTTTTATTTTTTTTACACTGTAGGTTTTTCTCGTGCTTTCTTTAATTTCTTTGGAACGTTCTTTAGCTGTTACCGGCCGAATAGGTCTATCTTCTTCGCACCTTATTTCGAGTCCTTGATAACCTTTATCTTCAAAAGGTTTGAATACGTCTTCAAGATACTTAGCGAAAGTGTTTTTTGCTTGCTCTTGGCTGCTTTTCGCCCAGTTACCTTCTCTGGTTTTTACTGGCGGAATGTGAGCTATTGGCCTGTTCATTTTCTTTGTTGCCTTCCAGAGCGAGTAGTCGGTACTAGCATCATTTGTAAGACTTGTGAGGTAAGTTTTCAAAGACTCATTACTGAATTCTCTTACAGATTTTCTGAGCTTATAATTTAAGTTGTTCAGTGTGGTCTTGTCGCTTGGCGCCCTTGTCTGTTGCCAGCGTTTTCTAGCTTTCCTCTTTTCTGTAATAATTTCACATATTTCGAGAGGATGAGTTTTTTTTTTTGATCTTTTTTGTTATTTTGGGAGTGGCAGCCCACGTAGCTTTTTGCATTCTGAGCGTCAATATTTGAACTGCTTCTTCTAGTTGATCTTCTGTTTGAATAGCTGGTGATAGTTGGATACTTTCTTCCAACTTCTGTCTGAAGTAGTTCCAATCAGTCAGTCTTTTATTATTATTCTATCGCTAAGTGTTAAGAGTATAGAGGAATGATCTGATTGAAGATCAGGTCCTTCCTCTATGCTTATTTTATTTGAAGATATATTTTTTGATAGAAAGAAGTCGACAAGATCTGGGGTTTTATTCCTATCTGTTGGCCAATAGGTAAATAATATCCCGTTGAGTGATATTTGGCGCCATCTTCTTCAATTGATTCATAAAGTTCAAGCTATCAGGCAACGAAATAATAGGAAGCGAACAAAAGGTGGATTAGAAACAGTAAATGTGCGTCCTTAAAACAAATATGGACAAAATATTATGCGAAAGGACATCCAAACTCCTCTCCATAAGCGGGAAAAATATGAGCTCGGTAGTCGGCGCAATCACCGGTCACTACGATTTGAACAGACACCCCACCAGAATGGGAGTACCCTCAAAAGACTTCTTCAGAAGCTATAGAGACGTTGAGGAGGAGGAAGCCACCACCCACTTCCTGCGTAAGTGCCTCGCATTCGCCAACACAAGGAAACAAATTCTTGGCCGGCATGAGACCTCTCTGACACCAGGAAAACAGGGAGCCGGGAGCCGGGAGCATGTCTTCGAAGATCTAAGCGATCTCAGCGAGACAGGCGTTAGCTGCATCAGCGAATTCATCACAAAATCCAAAATGGTTGAACGAATTTTGCGGATGGACACCTCCGATGCTTGGGCTGTGGCAAGCACCTCTCCCTGGTCCATTTCTGAGGACTTCATATTGCAAGAATGACCCTAAACTGCACTCCCTTCGCGATGCGTGTAGCATTCAGGAGGTCACTTGCTTCATTCAACCCCCTCAAGATAGTTCTCAATCAAAAATTCGACGGTGCGGCCGATTCATCCCGGCCGCCCTCCCATGGAATCTTATTACGTGTTCGAGGCTGGATTTTATCAGACCCCCGACTCGGAATTACCTGAAATTTGAGGATCGGTTGCAACAGTCATCTCAAAGGGGCTTTGCTTTCCGTGGATCAGGATGCTCTCCCTCCGCTACGCAGTGAAATGCGATCCAATGTTCGATTGCATCAATCACCTCACCCTGACCCTAGCCCATGGTTCGTGAGTCGGGCCGAAATCTCGACTGCACTATTCATTCTCAACATGCAAACCCCCTTTCTCCCGGACTCTCCCAGAGTACCATCCTCACAACCACTACCTCTCAGTAGGTTATCTCAGGGCTCCCAGTAGACCGAAGATGGAACCACATATGAAAGACTGTGCATGGATCGATTGCACAAGATATTCCCCCAACAGTGAAGTCGCTTGTACCTTGCTGGGAGGAGACGGGAGAACCCAAGCTGCAAGAATGGGGATTTTCATAATGTACAGATGCCTGCCAGGAGAGATATCGATTCAAAAAGTCGCCGACAATAGAAGAGCGGCTTAAAACACAATAAACCACTCCACGGGAACTAGCCACCGAAGACAATAAGCCGCTCGCTTGTAGTCGAACCAAGGAGTCAACGCATTGGAGAGCTGAATTGAATACCCCGGCGTCGAAGAGCTCAAAAGAACCACAAATTGAAATTGCATCTTGCTGATGACGACCTGTGTAGAGGCAGGGGATGACCCTCCACTTCCTATGCCACAGGAAATAATTTTTTCCACGACTCAATACCATCTTACCCATCTTTCCAGGTTTCCAACAATATCTGGATGGTTGTAGACCGTCTAAGTGGACATCAGCGGGACAAATGAAGAGACCACACACATACGTCGCCCCCCAATGGGTCAACATTTACCTGAATGTGATGAGGAAGCTCCAACATCGCCTACCAAATCCTCACTAACCTAAGACCAACCTCCGCCAATTAATTATTTCTGCGAAGTTGTTATTCTTGATTCCGAATGGGATATCTGGGGAAACTTCCCAAGACACGTTATACTCTTGGATGTGTGCCAGGCCTTCCGCAGAGGAGCCTTGAATTTGGAACCCCTCGCACGCTCCCAAAAATAGTTAAAAGAAAATACGTTTCGCTGTTTTACACCGAAAAGCAAGACAATTTAATTCCGTCGGTTTTCGGTTAATCCTTCAAAAGTCTTCGTTAAAAAAAATCGTAGAATTCATTTCAATGGAGACACAATCGCGCAGGGAACACTGCTCTTAATTTCTAAAACAAATTTCGAAGGAATAACTTACCCTCTAATCACGAAGGATATTCCATTAAAGAGCCTTAAAGTAATTTATTTGAATAACTTGTAAAATGCACAGAACTTTTGATTCAAATAACGTCACGCACAGCTTTATATGAAAGGAACGTATCAGGACTGTCCGAAATGCGGCAAAGGATTAAACACAACACAAGATACAATAACAAGAGAACGGCGGCAAAAGGACAACAGCCTCGTCGTTGTCCTCGTGTGCGGCGGATACGCACGCAGTTTGTTTGTTTCCGAAAATAGATATTCTTTATTTTACTAACAAGTGTCTAGACTCACACGCGCACAGAAACAGGACGAAACAATGGAAATATATTTGTTTCCCCAAAAATTCCACTCGACGTTCTCTGCTTGTGCATGTGTCTGTGCGGCTGGGTGTGAGCTCAGACGACAATGACGCGACGACGACGGCAACGACCCACCCACAGCCCCCTGGGGTAATTGCAAAAAAGCAAAACACAACAACAATATATTCGTCCTTTCCCAAGCATCATTCTCGAAAGAAAACTACAACAGCAACTCCGAGAATCACGAAGGATTTCTCAGAAAAAAAAAACAACAAAACAATCGAAATACGGTCTCTCGAACAACAACAGCAAAGTATCCTTTTTGGGGTAGGATTTCAAATTTACAATATTTATTGTGGCAGTCTAAATATGAGCCGAAAGCTATTCGTGAGATTGATTGAAATTTAGAGCGAAGGATTAGACATAGTCCAACGACCGACACACCGCGACGTCTACGTGTGCACTTCGTTATCGCGCGCCAATTGATTTGGCCGATTGCTAAAAAAAGAAGAATTACAACTCTTTCCGTGGCGACAATAAAAACATTCGACTTCGACACAATGTTCGAAGGCAACTCGCACTCGCACAAAACTACACGAAGACGAGGTACGCGTGTTACACGTACGACCACGAACGACGTTTGCCGTACTGCACACGTTTAGTACGATCGTGAATTAAACCGAAATAGATGTGTCATGTGTGTTTCTTTCTCCGCCCGTATCTTATGTTTATCTGTGTGGGTAAACAAACTGGCATCAACACACCCGCGCGGATGGGGCAAACCCAGATACAGGTGCAGCAGAAGCATCCGAAATTGCGAGTGGGATGGTTGGAGACAGAGTCTACAACAACGATTGCTTTTGTGTATCTGTTTTGTGCACAATAAAATAGAAAACAAACAGACGAATGAAAGGAATGGAAGAGTTGCATGAGTAAACGGTGGCCACCCCAAAAACGGTGAAGTCTGAGGGAAATGCTGTTTTTCACTGACCGTAATGTCACAAAGTAATCGGTGAAAACTTCAACCCCCGCTCGCAACCTATAGGAGCTAGTACGAGTATATAATGTGTTTGGGTGGGTGGGTGTCTTTTCAAGGGCTGAGTGCATAAGTAATTCGGATGCGAACCTCGCTCAGTAGTCCAACGCACTAACCAGTCCAAGCGATCAATAGATATATCTACATGTGCATAGCCTCCATAACCCTACTCAACATTTACTAGTTTAATCCTGGACGTTTCTCGTACTTCCAATTTGAACTATTTGTCAGTAAGTGAGGTGAGTAACTAACAAAACGAAAAAAGCCACCATAATATAAATTTTTTTTTTCCATTTATTTGGGGCCATTTTCAAGACAAAAGTTCTCCCCAAACTGAAGAATGAAAAATGCCCCAAAATATGATAATTTTCGGGTATTTTTTTCCGATTTATTTGGGGCCATTTTCAAGACAGAATTTCGACCCACACTGAAGAAGGAAATATGCCCCAAAATATGATAATTTTCGGGTAATTTTTTCCGATTTATTTAGGGCCATTTTCAAGACAAGATTTCACTCAAACAAATGAATATATTTTTGGTCATTTGAATTTTTTTATTTGGGCCCAAACTGAAAAATCAAAGCGAACGAAAAAATTTAATATTTTCGGGATCAATTTTGATTTGGGGCAAAATTCACTTAAAACTAAAGAATGGAAAAAAACGCCCCACAATTTTATTATATTTTTTGGGCAAATTTAAAGTTTTTGTTCGGAGAATTTTTCATATTGAAATTTAGGATGTGCCCCAAAAATTTTCCATTTCATTATTTGGGGCGAATTTTCATAAAACCTGGAAAATGAAAAAGGGCCCCAAAATTTAATATTCATTTTTATTATTATTTATATTATTATTTTTTTTTGGTTTTTGTTTTTTGGGCCCAGCTTTTAAGATGAAATTTCACCGCAAATTGGAAATTGAAAAAAGGCCCCAAAATTTGGATAATTTTTGCAGTAAATTTAGGTGTTTGGTTTGGGAAATTTTTCATATTGAAATTTAAATATGTTTTGGGGCCATTTTCATTTGTTTATTTGGGGCCGATTTCCATGAAAACTGAAAAATGAAAAAAGGCCCGAAAATTGAATATTTATTTTTAGGGATTTTTTTCGATCTTAATATTTGGACCTAGCCTTCAAGATGAAATTTCACTCCGAGTTGAAAATTGAAAAAAGGCCCCAAAATTTGGACAACTATTTGGGGTAAATTTAGATTTTTTGTTTGGGAAATTTTTTATATTGAAATTTAAATATGTTTGGGGCAATTTTTATTCCATTACTTTGAGCCGATTTCCATGAAAACTGAAAAATGAAAAAAGGCCAAAAAATTAAATATGTTTTTGTGGTAATTTTTAATTCTTTTGTTTAGGGCCAGGCCAAATTTCTTGTAAACTGAGAAATGAAAAAAGGCCCCAAAACTGAATATTTATTTTTGGGATTCTCTTTGATTTTAATACTTGCTGCCAACTTTCATGATACAATTGCACCCGAAATTGAAAATGGAAAAAAAGGCCCGCAAATTTGGATAATTTTTGGAGTAAATTTAGGTGTTTGGTTTGGGAATTTTTTTATGTTGAAATTTGAATATGTTTGGGGCCATTTTTCATTCGTTTTTTTGGGGTCGATTTACTTGAAAACTGAAAATTGAAAAAAGGCCCCAAAATTTGGATATATTTTGGGGGTCAATTTACCCGTTTTCTTAGATAAAATTTTGCTCCAAACTGAAAATTAAGACATGGCCCCAAATTAGGAAATATTTAGGGACAATTTAGATTTGCTTTCTGGGCCCAAACTGAAAACTCAAAAAAGGCCCCAAAATATAAATATTTTTGAGGTGATATTTTTCACATTTTTCAGTACAAAATTGCACCGTAAGTTAAAAATGAAAACAGGCCCAATTATTGAGAATATATAAGGCCATAAGTGATTTTTTTATTTGGGGCCATTTTCAACATGAAATTTCAGCCCAAACGGGAAAATGAAGCAACAAAATATTGAATATGTTTAGGGGTGATTTTTGATATTATTATTTGGGGCCAATTTTCATGGTGAAATTTCACCCCAACTGACAAAGTGAGAACAAAACAAAATGAAAATGAAAAAAAGGACCAAAACTAAATGTTTGGGAATCATTTTTGATTTCTTTATTTGGGGCCAATTTAAATCCAAATTTTTTGTCATTCATCAACCCAAAATGAAAAATGAAGAATGTAAAAAGGTCCCCAAATATTCACCCAAATCCTCCAACAATCTTCTTCAATATTCATTTAAATCGTGAAAGCATAGAATATACAGTCAAGGGCACTTCGCAGCCTGCTTCTCCCATTCTCTACGAGGCCTTAGACAACCAATCTGAAGCCAACCAAACGCTTAAGCTAAATAAAAACAGCAACATTCTAGGAAAACTTCTTAAAATCATAAAATATCTAAGCGATGACGATTTATCCGAAATAAATCGACTCCGAGAGGTTGCCTTGCCCCAACATCTGTGTGCGGCTGTTATGCGAGAATAAATTATTTCAAGCAACAATCTAACTGCAATAAATAAAGGCGCGATATGAAACAAAACAACACCGAGGAGAGATTGAACTTTTTTGTTTTTTTTTTTTGCTTAGAGTTATGGAAAGCAAACAAAGATGTCTCTTGCGCCCCGTGATGTGGGCAAAGTAAGCAAACAAATAGGAAAACAATTACTACACGATGTTCCGTCAACAGCATTTACATATATTAACATTGATAGAGATGGCAACAGATAGAATGATCATAACTGCAGGTTAAGAATAGTTGTTCGGTGTTGTGGTGGAAGGTGCGCGCCTTTTATTGACCCTTAAGTGTGGACCGGGATATTGTTTGTTTTCCATTTATAGGTGGATGGCCGGTGCCCACATAGTGTGTTTGTTTATTTGTGTTTACATGCTGTATTGGAGTTTTTATTGATTTTAAGCCAAAGTTGGCAAACACGGCCACAAACAAGCACGGTTTGAATAGCATCTGAAGAAATATTTTAAAGAAAATAAATATTGCTGTCCAGTGGTGGGATGTGTGGAGGGGGGGGTGCACCTATCTACTCGTATTTAACAAAACTTTTCACATTTTCTTCCAAATTCTACTGTTTTTGATTTTTAAAAATATTAATCATTAATATTTTCTCTTTTTAATTTTATACAAAAACTATTTTTAAAATATTTTTATATATTAAAATATTTTTATATATTATAGACATAAAATCTATACATTTTTGTAAATATTATGCGTGAAGCTTTTTAATTTAAATTTTTATTTATGTATTTATTTATTTAACAAACCGTGATTTATGAAGTTCCTTTTTTTTATTACTTACTATCAATTTTCTTTAAGGTACAGCATTTGCATCTGCCAAAAAGGTTTCTTTCGAAACCACTTTTCTTATACTTTAGGTTCATTGTAAATTTAAGCTTAAATGACTTGAAGTATAAAAAATTGGCTTGAATTGCTTTACTTCTATGCGATTTGCAGTACACAATATAATTTCAGAAAGCGTTTGCAGGTGCATATTTTTTCCGACTTACCATTTAACATTTTCCACGCCACGCCACTGGTATCTACTCCACCTTTTGTAGAGTTATAATAAAGATTTATCTCAGATTAGTTTTTATTGCTTGTATCAATTTCTGGCGTATGGTGCATTGTTGAAAGTAATAAAACGACTCTATTTTTCTGCGGAACGCAACTTACTAATGAAATTGTCTTTCGAAATCCAAATAAGTTACTCTCTATTTCTCGACTTCTGTTAGGGAGAAAATTTGGTGGGACACATATTTTATATTTACGTAACGACCCAACGCAAGTAAGTTGCTGTGAAAGCAAGCTTGCTGCCAATTCGTAATTTGTGAAGTAGTTGTCAAAAGTTATGTTCCTATTTGTCCTTTCATATGGTTCACATAATTGTTCGACAACACGATGTCCCAAATTTGTACCTCTATTAGGTCCTTCTATTCCTAGATATGGTATACCAAACAGTGGATAGCTATTTCCGCGATCGCAGATTCACCATATTTTTATACCGTATTAATCTGGTTTCGATGGTATATATTGTCGAAAGGAAACTTCCCCTAAATGGTACTAACTGTTCGTCGATAGTTAAGTTTTCCCCCGGGTCTCTGATAGGAGTAAATTTATCTTGAGATCTCCGGAAGGACCTCGTCGATTTATCATCAAATCGCAAATATCGCGACAAAGCCACAAATATGTTTTTTGACATACACGCACGAAAAAACACGAGACCAAACATACGAGTAGGATCCCAGAATTCTTCATAATCACACACACCCTTCTTTTGCGTTCCCGTTGTCATTTTCTGCTTCGAATTCTATACTTTCTGAGCTGGATAACTCGTCTTCAACCTCCGAAGCCGCTTCGAATCCTTCACTATCTGTCGAACACATGTCATCTACAATGGAAATGTTGCCAACGCTTTCGTTCTCAACGTCATTTTCCATGAGAGCATTATGAATAGTATCGGCTGATAATCCGCGTATTCCTCCATACATTTTTATCTAAAATGCAATGCGGAAATACCCCATAAGAAATGCAGAAACAGAAATTTTCTATTTTTTTTTTTTTCTGTCTTGCATGTAGGTTTGTATGGCGGTTTACGGCATATTTTCTTATATTAAAAAATAAAAATAGTTAAATAATATAAACTAAAAAAACAAAACAAAGTATTTCAAAGAAAAATATTGAAGGTAGGAATACACTGTACCCTTGATATAAAATAAGAAAGATTTTGGAAACGACAGCAATTTAGATCTCAAGTGTGACCCAAAGACACAGCATGACAGGAATAGGGTTAAGACAGATGTTGTTTAACAATTTGGGAGTTCATGCAATCACATCTGATGGTGAAAAGCCCTACATGATGACATATACAATGATCTTAGTAGTAGAAAACATGTAATAATATGGTCAGATTCATGTGGTCTGGTCAAAATAAAAACTTCAACATGATTTGCTTGAATCAGGTCCTCATTTTGCAAGGATAATTTGATGTCATTGACCACAAGTTTCCAGAAGTGGAGCATACCTTCCCAGATAGCGACCGCGATTTTGGAAAAAGTTTTACGCAAACATGAAAATGTGTAGGTACACAGCAGAAAAATACCGTCAGATAATAAGGACTGCAAGTTGCCGAAATACTCGTCTAATCGATATGGAAAATCATGTTCGTTCCCTGAACGAAATTAATTAAACTGAATGTAAAAAATGCAACTAGGTTAGGTTAGGTTTACGGGCTGATGGAACAGAACGAATCTGTTACACCACACTTAGGTCCATGTGGTCCCATTGTGATAGCCTTTGTTGGGAGTGTTGGCCGCGCTGTTCTGGCCTTTGTCTTTCATCCTTGGTTTTCTTCCTACTCCAGTTTGTCCAGCCATTTGGATGTCCTTATAAACCTGTAAAGATTTGATAGTGAGACATCAGAAAGTTCTTGAATGTCTTGGAAGAAGTATCTTCCAAGTGTTCTGTTCCTCAGGTGACAAAGGCTTGGACAGTGACAGAGAAAGTGAGGTGTGTCCTCATGGCCTCTACAGATGTCGTCATCCTTGAGATTTAGTTTCATTGTGTGATTCCTTAGCAGGTTGTGGCCAGTAAGAGTACCGATCAACTTTGACAGCGATGTCCTGTCGTAACGTAAAAGTTCGTTGGTTCGGCCCTTATTGTATTTTGGCCACAGCTTGCGAGATATATCACAAGTGGTAAGTGACAACCACCTGTTGTTGGCTTTCATTCGTGTTTTGTATATAAAAAAAAAAAAAAAAAAAAAATGCAACTAAAAACGAATTAAATATAAAGCTACAGTTCCGAGATTGTGTTAAGTGGATACGTGTCGAAGAATATGGATCCTATTTGTATAAAGAATGCTACGATGAAGAAACACCCTTCAGCAAAGTTATCATTACGAAAAACAAAAAATTGCCAAATAAAAACCCGGACTTTTTACCTCGGAATAAAAAAATCAAGCGGTTGTCAATAAAAAAAAAAAACAACAAATCTGGAGGATCCAATGAAGTTTGTCCCACTGGAACGCCGTTGGCTTTATGAAAAAGTCATGTCAGCAGGTCCTGACCACATAAGAGTTAAGAAACATAAAAAATGAAAAGAAAGTTTTAAAAGAATTCCAAGCCGGTTTTCGAAGAAACTACTCTACAATAGACCAAATATTCTCACTGGTTAACATTGCGGAGATATACAAAGAAAAGCGCAAAAAACTGTACGCTTTCTTCGTGGATTTTCGTGCAGCCTTTGACTCCATCCCGCGAGAAATGCTATTCTATAAGCTATATAGGTACGGAATTTCGTCACAAGTCGTTAATGTTTTAAGAGCTATGTACTGCAATAATAAGTCATGTATCTGGGATGGTGTCCATCTATCGGAAGAATTTGAAGTCTCGATTGGTGTCAAACAAGGTTGCGTGCTTAGCACATTGCTGTTTAGCCTGTATATAAATGACATAACGGACGAAGTTAGGGGTGGAATAGATCTCTGTGGAATCAATATTCCGGCGCTAATGTTTGCAGATGATATCGTGTTTCTCGCCGATACAATAGATACCATGCAGTTATGTAATGATCAACAGGCTAGATACCTACTGCAAAATGTGGAATCTGACAGTAAATCTGTAAAAATCAAAGATGATGGTCTTTAGAGATGGTGCAGGAAGGTACGCTCGAAATGAGAAATGGAGGTTTCAAGGTAACCAGATGGATATAGTTAAGCAGTATAAGTATCTTGGAGTGTTAATCACACCGAACCATAACATAAACAAGCATTTTAAAATTAAGCTTGCAGAAGCTAAAAGGGCGATCTGTTCTGTTTGGGGAAACTGCATCAAGAACACACACATATCTCATACATCGAAAGTGAAAATATTCCGCGCTACATCCTCTTCCATCCTGCTGTATGCAACGCAAGTCTGCGGTTACTGCGCTTTCGAAGCTGTGGAAAAGTTTATCGGCTATTTTCTGATTCTGAGTTCGCCCAATTACATGCTGCACTTGGAAACTGGAGTGGCACCTTTGTTCCTGAATACTTTTAAAATGCACTTGAATTATGTTCTCAAAGTTAATGCGATGAGCGAGGAAAGAATTCCGAGGTTGGTACTCGCTCAAATGATAAGGTACAAGGTAAAATGTGTAAGGGAGTGGGAAATACTGGGAGCGGAATGCGGTTACAACTTTATTTTCACACCAAGCGAGCAACAGGATTCACTAAAACAAAATTGTTACATGCTATTTCAAAAAAACAGTCACAGAATTTATGACAAATTTGTAAATGAAGCCCAGTCATCTCAATACAGAGCTTACTACTGCAAGATGGTTCATAATCTACAGGAAAGGGCGTATTTTTTGAACAGCTAGCCCGTGGATAAAATGAGTACCATCTTTAAAATAAGAGGCGAACTTTTAGAACTTAATTTTATACCGCACCGCCCTGTATTCTTCCAATTTACTGCGACCTGTGCAATCTCAGGGAACGAGAGGATGTGTTGCACCTCATTGCGAAATGTCCCATTCTTAAAGATTTCCACAGTAACTTTTTCGGTACTCAATACTCTTGGGATGGAGGATGCAATCGATATTTTGAATGGTGGCAGAGGTTGGGACCTACTCTATAACTACGCAGTGAACGCATTGCGCTACAGGAATTGCATAATCGAGGGAAATTTTTAAACGTTTGCGCATACTATACTTTTTTCTTTTCATAAATTATTATACTCGTATGTACGAGTACCTACGTACATAATGTATTAAACATAGGTAGCACCAAATTATTTTTAATTCATTTTTAATGTCAATCTGGTAGACGGCTCTAAGCCAAACCATATAGACTAAGCATTCACAATTGTTAACAATCTCTTTTTTTATGAAATAAATAGTCAAATAACTAACTAACTAAAAAATGAAAATGCCACTTAACACCTTTTTAAATTTTTAAATAAAAAGTGATTATAACTTTTTTTGCATAAAGGCGTTATTTTATTTTTTTTTTATTTTATTTATTTCAAAATCGCTTACAGAGTAGGACAAAAGTCTTATAAATTTTTGAAAGCCTTTAAATTAATTTAAGAATTTGAGTTTAATGTATTTATTAAGCTATTTGCAAAAAAAGAGAAAGCAAGCAATAAAAAAAAAAAAAAAATAAGGCATTAATTTGTAAAAAATACCACTTATTATAACATTTTTAATAAATAAAGTCACGTTGTCTAAAATAATATTTTCTTTATTTAGTTTTATTTCGTATTACCGAACTCCAACTGCTTTTATAAGGAGATTTAGGTTAGGTAAGGTTAGGTTTAGGTGGCTGTCGGCAGAAGCCGACACACTTAGATCAATTTAGATCCATTGTGATACCACGTATGTATTATCTACCTCAACTCTGTAGATGGAACTAGCCAACGACACGCGGTTGTTCTCAAACGGTCCCCCATCTACGTACTAACCGCGCCCAACGTCGTTTAATTACGGTGATCTGACGAGAACCGATTAACTCGACGTGGTATTAAGGAGATTTATAAGCAAACAACTTTAAACGTTTTTTACTCGAAACTTTAAATTTGTTATTTAACACCTTCTCATTCTAAACGCTTCAATTATTGTATTTTTATTTGTTTTGTCCTTACTAACACCTGCACTAAATGATGAGCCTGTGAGAGCACTTTTAGTGCCGGCAAAGTTCTGCTCGTGATAGTTGCTTGCTTTAAGCACTCCACGACACAGAGCTGATACTGTAATATAGGTAAATCATTAAATAAGTAAAATAAATAAATAAAATTGGTCTATTGTCGATCTGCCGGGCTGGAAGTCACATTTTTTTTTTTTTTTTTTTTTTTGTCGGGGTGTGTGAGATTTTCTGCACTGGAGCACTCAGATTCAATACTGGTCCATTGTACTACCAGGCAGACACACCACATTTTATTGTGAGAATTTACTCGTTTTCCTAAGAAAAACGAGAAGGCGCTTCAATGGTAAGGAGCTTAGGTTTACAGCACTCACCATATCCGCACCAAATACCTGCCACCTGACACAAGCAAAAGCAGGACAATCACAGAGGAAATGTTCCGCAGTGTCGTCGCTTTCTCCACAGGCTTCGCAGTTGGTGGTATCGCTTAGGCCTAGCACCTTCAGGTGTTTGGCAAAAGCGTAGTGTCCCGTAAGAACGCCAGTAGTCTGTCTGCAGTCTTTTCTGTTGAGAGACAACAAGAATGCCGCGGATTTCCTACAGACGTCGGGAGAATTAGCTTAGTCTGTCTGCACGCTGGAGAGTCATGCCAACGTCGATTGTGTTCATAGGAAACCCAACCGTCAATGGAAGCCCTAACCGAGGACGCAGGCAGACAAAACGCTGGTTCAGGTACTGAGAAGTCCCCCTCTGAGCCCTGTCTAGCAAGTTCATCGGAGATCTCATTTCCCGCGATCCCGTTATGACCCGGCACTCAGACAAGTTTAAGTGAATTCAGCCTTCCGACCGAATTCAGAGATATCTTGAATTCACGTACTATTTTGGAGGTAGTTAATGGTTTGAGTAAGGCCTTAAGCGCAGCCTGACTGTCGCTACAGACGCAGATACTTCGCCCCCTCCACCTGTTCCTCGTAACATAGTCCATGGCCATTAGGATAGCATAAGTGTCTGTTTGGAAGACTGACGCATATTTGCCTAACGGAAAAAACAGTCTAACGTTTTCGCTCTCCACGAAGACACCAGCACCAGATCCTTGATCGGTTTTGGAGCCATCCGTGAAGATTCGACTGCATTCCCTTCCAGGTTCAGAGTCCGGCCAGAGCCAGTCCTGGACGCGAGGAAAGTCGACCTCGTAGTTGAGCTTTAGCCGAAGTTCAGGTGTCATCGCATCAGACGGCATATCCATAAGACAGGAGTCGCAGGACAACCGTTGCGCAAGTTCATCAAAACTCCAGTGCGAATTATACCAAAAGTCACACTGCTACGTGCCGATTAGTGTGTCAGAACGGCTTCAGATGTTCACACAGTATTATTCTTTACCTGACCTAATTGTCGCCTCTTGTTCACCAAGTCCCTCCTTTTCTTTTTCCAAATAAGTATTTTAATTTCTTAAACCGTATTCATCATTTAATATTCATTTAATATTTTAAGCCTGACCTTCCTTATTTTGTTTTCTTTTATTTTATTTCCTAAGCACTAAAAAAGACACTTGGTCTTACTACTTGCTCTTTGCCAACAAATTGAATTGAATTAAAATGAATTGAATGTCACAGTGCGTCTAGGTTCGAGTCCCACTGGACGAAAGCCAGGGTTTTTCGGAAATAATGAATGGAAAAACCAAGCCAGCACCACAAAACGAATTAATCTGATGATCGGTTGCGGCGAACTCTAACTCCACTTCACGTGATATTGTCAACAATTGCGTAAGATGTGGTTGTTCATTCGAAACATCTCAAGCTGGAGGCTTAACTTGTATTGAACCCCCGGTTGCCATGCAAATTAAACTAGTCTACCTATGTCAACTCAAATCCGGATTAGCCGTCTCTCCCATTCCCACCTCATTCACAAATGAGGCCACAATACCAAACAAATTAAAAAATACATTATTTGTTCACAAAACTACAAAACACCTTTATTGTTTGCCCCCCAAACAACGAAAAAAAAAATAAAAAAAAATATTGTTTACCCCGAAAATAGGTAAAACAACAGCCAAAGTTCACAAATAGGTAAGACGCGTGTTGGCACATGGAACGCAGTTCTTTGCGACACCACTTGAATGTTTGCTGCCGGAATACACACCGTTGGTGTTGTTGGTGGGTGTATGTGAGCCTTTGCTGCATATTATATGTAGTTAGCTGGCAAGTAAATATGTGTTGTCTTAAAAAATACCAAAAAAACAATTATTAAGAAAATAAACAACAAACACAAAACAGCAAACAAATAAATATGTATGCGGCGAGGTTATGACAACAAGCAATACAGATATGAACACTTCACAAATCGGTTGCGAAGAAAATGCTCAGTTCTGGACATGGCAGGTTGACGTTGTTTTGCCACCTCCTCGACTGTAGGCGCGGGCTTGTTTCGAGGAGAGGCAGCTGTTAAATTGCAATCATGCAGAAAGAGAGAAGAGAACTTATGTCCAGCTATGAAACAGCTTACTACGAACTCAAGTCCTATCAATAATTGAAGGATCATTCGCCTCTAGTCACGTAAGTGCTACAGAATGATACGAGTACCGATTTATTCTTTATCTTTTCAAAAATGTTAACTTGACTTTGATTTTTTTTTTATTGAATTATAGAAACTTTGTAAATTATATAAGCTAACACTTTTGGATTATTTTTTTATTATAAAGAAGGCTTTGCTATGAAACAGCTAAATAACAACAAACCGCCGGCTCTGAGTGCTCTTACCAGCGGGATGAGCACTAGCCGTTGCCTTTTCCACTGCTTCGGGAAAATACCCGTCCGTAAGGCATGTCGTGAAGGGGCGCGTGCAAATCTCAGATCTGCTGTCCCCTTTCTGGAGTATTTTTATGATTTTGCAGCTCGTCCCTAAGCATCTGGAAGGATTGTCTTTTACTCTTTTTGATGAGCTCTAGTCTTCTGAATTTTTCTCTCGGTACCTCTTCTTTCATTTCATTTCATTTATTGAGCATCATGTACAAATATTCGACTCGTAGGTTGGCCATGGCCATGTCGTTGTACCACTAGTGCACCGGTGCTCTTCTGTTGGCTTTCCCCTAGCATTGCATAGCTGTATCTTATAGTCGAGGTATGGATCTTGGGACTTCTTTGGCTTGTTCCTCTGCAGTGCCCAACATTTTTTTTGACTTCCATCCAGCCCTTTGTACCTTTGGAGTGGGTTGCTCTTTTGTTTCCAAGACGATACCACTGTGGTCGCTGTTTGTGTCAAAGTCTAAGACATTTCATTTCATGCTCCTTGCTAGGCATTTGCCGGCGAAAGTCAGGTCGATGTGGGAGCATGCTCTATCGTGTTCAAAGGTGGGCTTGTTGCCTTGGTTAAGTAATACTAGATCAAGGCTGGAAAAAGTTTCTAGTTAGAGCCTTGTCCATGCGTTAAACTCCCCGGTTACAATGGCTGCTGTTTTTCCTCTTCCCTTAGCAGCAAGACTATCCGTCCTTTGTTCAAGTTCTACTATAAGCATGCTCGGTGGCGGATAGCAGCTGAAGAGACGAACTCCTTTTTCTTTGGCGTGTGAAATATTCTACATTTGTTTGGTATCCTTGCATTGAAAGGGGTATCTTCCGCATGTCCAGTGCATATAGCTGTTTTATCTTCTACCCATCTTCCATTGTCGTTTTGGGCTTCACATTTCTCGCGAATTAGGATAACGTTTGCTTTTTCTTCTTGCGCCGCCTGTAAGAGGAGAGCCTCCTGGGCAGCTTCACAGCGATTTAGATTTATTTGGATAATTTCGCATAAAAGATACGATCCAACCTACAGTGTGACCCTATCAAGGCGTTCTATAACACACTAATCAATCGGCACGTACCAGTGTGGCTTCCGGCCCGGCAGATCGAAAATAGACCAAATTTTCACAAAAAAAGCAAATCCTCATAAAGACCTAAAGACCAATGAACTTCAAGTCGAAACCCACCACCTTTTCATCGACTTTAAGGACGCGTCAGGAGCTCGGGATACCGGGAGAACTGATCCACGCTGGAAAACACAGCTCTTCGCAACTATTCCAAACCTTCACCGGATTGCGACAAGGAGATGCGCTGTCATATGACTCAAACTTGTTTTGGAGCAGAAAGTGCGCAGGGCAGGTGTCAACTCGGATGGCACTGTCTTCTGTCGAACTACTGGGAAACGTGGACGGTATCAACATCATCGGCTAATCGCAGCGTTCCGTGTCAGAGGCTTGGTGATTAAATTGGTTGGCCTTGAAGTCAACGAGCAAAAAAACGAGGACCTTGCTTTCAACAAACAAACAAACAACTGTCCGACGACTAGGATAAAACGTCACTGTAGTGTTGATAGCAATAGCTCGTTCAGGAGTTCATCTAGCTTGGAGTTAGCATCAACTCCACGAATGATTCCTAACTGGAGATTCGACGGAGGAAACCTCTGGTACTTCGGTTTGGCAAAACTCCTGACTCGAAGGTCAAAATGCTTGCCCTATCGAACCGTAATCCTGTCAGTCCTGCTTTATGGTGCCGAGTGCTGGACGATAAGTAGGAAAGCGGGGCTAATATTGGGTACTTGTGAAAGAAAAAAAAATCCGTCGGATATTTGGAGAAGATACAACCGCGAACTCTATTAGCTGCACCAAGATGTGGATGTAGTCAAAAAAGCTTAATCACGTCGACTAGATTGGCTCGGCCACACTAAGCGAATGGACAACAATGCTCCAGCTAAGAGGTTCTTTGACTAACAGCCCCCAGGGCCGAGAAGGCAAGGACGACCGAACCTCCGTTTTAAAGACCAAGCCATTGCAGATGCCAGAGCGCTCGGTCTGGCGAACTGGAAGCAGCGTACCCGGAATTGTAGAAGATGGAAGGCTGCAGTGCCCAATGTAGAGACTCTTCACGGGTCGGGAGCCCGACAAGTAAGTAAGTACACACACACGGTTGGAGAACTTAGGTTTTAGGCCCTGTATGGGCCTTTATTGTCTAGTATTTACTTATTTTAAAAAGTGCTCCCGCTAAGTCGTCAAAGCTGTCAAAGAACCGTGCTCGCATGCAGGATACGAAGGGGCACATGAGGGATGTTACTTCCTCCTCGTCCCTGCAGCGGCAAAAGTCATTTGCAAGCATCCCTTCTTTCCCAGCTATATTTCCAATTATGCAGTTTCCGGTTAATACCCCGACGAGCACTCGGATACACTTTCTTTTTTTTCAAATAAATCAGAGCAAACAAAAAACTCCCAAGAACAACCGCGAAATAAACTTTTTTTAAATTTCACATATGCGGTGTATTTTCCGCAGGCTAGGATACAATTTGCATGACTTTATCCGCGGAATCGGAAATGCAATTTTATTTAAAAAAAAAAAAAAAAAAAAAAAAAAAAAACCATTTCGGAGGACGAATGCCGACGGCGAATTGAACACTTAAAACCAAATCTTTGTCTATTTCAAGCGAAATAAATTTTTACTGCAAACTCACCTCTTCTTAAAGCCAGTTAGCAGTTCCATTGAGATATTTTCAGTTCATCCAAATTGTCACAATTTTTGTTTCTCAAATTGAATTTATTAAATTTTTATTTTTTTCTTTTTGTAATTTTTTTTTTATTTTTTCGCGAACAAATAAGAATTTTATTTATCACTTTAACTGGCTGTCCAGAAGGTGGACAACATTGCCAAGAAATATTCAAAAACACTCTGTCCCAGCTGGTGTGCGACGAGGCGCAAGGACTTCTCTATGCAGAAACAAAAAATAAAAAATAAATAAATAAAAAACAAAACCGTCTTCTCGCACTTGGTAGTTTGATTTTAATTCTGTATATCCTTGGATATATATATAAATCGGTTTTTCCTTTATTTATATCCTTTTGTTATTGTTTTATTTTTCCTTGGATGGGGTTTCGGCTTGTATGCAGCCAGGAGCGACGATACTATTGCTGGGATAGAAACGGGCCGAAGAATGCAGAAAATGCAAATCTATGTACTAAGCACTGGGGACACGTTGAGGGGGGCACAAATCGGCAGTATTTCTCTTTTGTAAATATTTATGTAATATTAAAAAAAAACACCGTACACATATATATATAAACTCTATCCTTTGTGTTGTTATTTTATTTATATGTTTTCCTGATATCCTTGCTGGATGGTGGAGCAATAAACTAAACTACACGTAAGAGCACGTCGCACGAGCGACATACTAGTTCACTACCGAGGCAAGAAGAGTGCATCGTTCCTCTTTACTAGAGCACAACCTTATGAGCATACGGAACAAGGCAAAAAAGGACACAAAAAACATCGTTCACAACAAAAATGCAAAATAAAAAGAAAAAAAAACGGAAAAAAAAACAAAAAACGAAGACGAAAACCGACACGAAGAAGTTATAAAAGACTCTGGGACTTTGCACAGTATAAACAGGGTGTGCAGCAGTTCGGTTGCATTTAGTATATGGGAATTTCCCCCGGCCTCGTCGTCGTTATTACTTGTTGTTTCTCCTTCTGCTGCCTTGACTGTTTTCCTTTACCTCTTTTCATCGTTTATTTTTATTCTTCTCCACCGTATCGGAGCCGCTCACCCCACTTGTTTTATTATGTTGCTTCAGCATTTAACGTATCCACCTCTCCCTGCTGCACCCATGGATTGGAGGGTTTCGTTGGTTGGAGCAGATAGCTGCTGCTGCATCGCGCTCGCCACCGCCGCTTCGTCCTCCATAAAAGTTTGCAATAGCTGAAGCAGCAACATAAACAGGACTGCCTCCTGCTACAATACTAACAACTCCCAAGCACCATCACCATTACCGTTGCCATCCAAGTGTAGCGGTTATATTGCAATTTAGGGGGTCTCGTCATCTCCCTCTCAGCACACACACTTTGCACTTTCCACCACCCCTATCCACACTCCTGCTACCAGAGCACTGTTCACTATTAGTCCTGGAGGAAGCTAACAGCCAACACACATAGGACTGCCCAAAAATCCAAACTTTCAACAGAAAGAGGACCGAGGAGAGGGCGCACGAAAACAAGGAAACTAACAACCAGTAAGACACAACACAACGAATAGCGATAAAGAAAATTGTGTATGCACAGGCACTTTTCGGCTCTAGTCCCATCCAAACTACAGGCATCCTGTGTGCATCCTGCCACACCACATACATTTCGAAACACCACCCCCTACGGTGCACCCACATCGAGGAAATGTTATCGAATTCACATTCAGTTTTGAATTAGTATTGGTTCCTTATCGGGTATCCCCCTCGAGTTGTGTGTCAAAACTCCGTTTTCGGTTCGGAGAACCAAAAAAAAAATGCAACAACCTCAGAGGTACTGTGTAGGCAATCAGTACCCCTGCGTAAGGAACAGGCATGGGACTTGTCTTGCGACCAGAACTAGAGACAAGTCTGTTTTTTTTGTCAGAGAAACCATTGTCCGGACAAAAAAGGTGGAAGAAGACCGAAACCAAGAGAGAGAGATAGCATTACGGTGCGCAGGCAGAAGAACTAAAAGACTGGCTCAAGGAGTCCTGTGGCCTTGGGTCATATGGCTGGATATGAAGATGGAAGGATGTAGACTTTGCCGTGTACATTTTTGCTTAAGACCTTTTTAGTTACGTACGCGACAGAGGACGGGATAGTGGCATGCCTTTGTCGGAGCGTCAACCCTCCTTCCTTGCATGTGGGCTGTCCCGCCTCCTTTTAATTCGTTACACCCTTAACAAATAAGTGTTAGGCACTAGCGGCCCAAACAGGACCTAGAACCGAGCTCCTCGGACCATTTGCTTGCGCGAAGTTTAAGGCCACAGAAGACTTGAAGAACGGCGTCCCCTTAACAAGTAAATTTTATGAACAAACGCCCCTTACAGGACCTGAAAACGAGCTCCTCGAACCATTTGCTTGCGCGAAGTGGAAGGCCACAGAAGACTTGAAGAACGACGTCCCCTTAACAAGTAAATTTTAGGAACTAACGGCCCTTACAGGACCTAAAACCGAGCTCCTCGGACCATTTGCTTGCGCGAAGTTTAAGGCCACAGAAGACTTAAAGAACGGCGTCCCCTTAACAAGTAAATTTTAGGAACTAACGGCTCTTATAGGATCTAAAACCGAGCTCCTCGGACAATTTGCTTGCGCGAAGTTTAAGGCCACAGAAGACTTGAAGAACAGCGTCCCCTTAACAAGTAAATTTTATGAACAAACGCCCCTTACAGGACCTGAAAACGAGCTCCTTGAACCATTTGCTTGCGCGAAGGGGAAGGCCATAGAAGACTTGAAGAACGACGTCCCCTTAACAAGTACATTTTAGGAACTAAAGGCCCTTAGAAGAACTAAAACCTAGCTCCTCGGACCATTTGCTTGTGCGAAGTAGAAGGGACCTACAATTTAAGTCCGAATCCAAAGGGCCAATTTGAGAAGCTTCTTACGACAATTGCTACTCTGGGATGTTTGTCAGACGCTCGCAAGAGGTGGAGGGGTGGACAAAGCTTTTAGGTGTTACTTGGCTTCGGCGGGATTCGATTTGCAGTCCAACACACTAACCTCTGCGTCCCTCGTGGCCACCCCACTTGAAGAAAAAAAGGGACTTATCTTGGTCTTCATTTGCCATTCGCTGCCTCTCACTTCGCCTTTGACTTTACGTTTGACCTCCCCAAAAGCTTCAAGACTGTCTGCCCTGACTGGATGGCCGTCCAGTTAAAACTATCATCGATTCTCATTGCGTAAGATATTTCTTTGATGAGACTTTCAGATCATTCTCATTGCACTTAGATCAGAGACGATGTCGTCAATACCTCGCCTTTCGGGTTACTGACAGCCATTCGAATTCCGGCATGACCTTGCCTCATGCAGGCATTCGAAGAAACTTATCGGCGGTCCCAAAATCAGCTAAAGATTTGCTTGGATCGAATAGGAAAGACTTGAGATCCTTGTTTGGTCTCGTCACTGGTTTTAGTCCTCTTAACGAGCATCTAAAAACTATCTGCATAAGGAGCTTCGGCGTGACTGTTGCCTAGAGGTGGATTAAACGACATCTGATCGGTGAATGCCCTGCTTTCACCAGAACAGGGCTATACTTTAGGGAAGCACTTCGTCCAGGAAGATGACTTTTTTTAGAAACAGCTCGCTAGTATCCCGGCCACTGGCAGGTTCTCCGATACTCACTCTAATGCCAATCGCTAGTAAGCAGCGAGCGGGCAGCTATGCTGTGCTCCTAATGGTCTAACTGCTTTTCGTATACTGATGACCCCCCTGCAAATAAAAATGTATGTCCAGCTATCCTGATGTCCGCAGGAAGTACATGAATTTCTTCTTTCCAAGTGCTCGAAAGAGACTTGGTGGCAGTGGCAGAGTAAGTGGCAGAGAAATATGTGTAAAGCGTCTACAGGTATCGTCGTCCTTGAGATTAATTTCCCTAGAACGTTGTGACCAATGGAGAAAGCCAACCCACAGACAGCCAGACAGCGAGGTTCTGTCATACCGCAAGGGTTTGTTGGTGTCTTGACCACAACTTCCTCAATGTCGCAGGTGGTTAATATTTTCGGATCTTGCACTCCAGGCGTTCTCTAAGATTTCAGTGTGGAGTATACCACCACGGAAATGGTCGATCGCAGACCCCTTCCTTACCATTTCGTCAGCTCGCTCGTTGCCGTATCTGTCCGTTTGTCCAGAGATTTATCTCATGATGCAAGCCAAGGGCGAATAAGCTTGGTCTTTCTTTCGGGAGCAGAAACTGTTTTAAAAAACCTTTAATAAATGAACACCATGACTCAGCTTGACCGTCATCAGGAAGCTTCATCGAGCTTCGTAGGTTTAACTCCTTTAAGAGCCGTCCAACACCAGGTCTACTCCACAGCCCATCTGTGTGGATGGATATCGATGTCCTTTTCGTGTTTTTTTTCGTGTCCCACTCTTCCATACCAGTCCAGGTAGGCAGAGTTGACATGGTTCCATCCGTATTCGTTCAAGATCTGTGCATGCCATAAGGGACTCGGGTTTCAGCTGATTTATTTGGCAGCCCTCCGGCTTTATGTTCGCCGGTTTGACCTCAATCAACAACGGCAGGCCTCTCGCTTTCGGAACACTTTTTTACTGAGGCCAATCAATGCTAAAGTCATTGCATTTGTGTGATCCCGGGGTTATGAGGCCTGTCTCTGTTCAACGATTTCGACATGCGCATGCTCCTCTTATGGATCATTGCTCGACTGTCGTGTCAACTCACGGATTTTCCACCAAATTTGTGGCAGAGTTTCAAGATGTTCAAACTCACTGGAAACCATTTTTTCGAGAGGCTCTGCAGAGATATTCTTAGTCCGCCGTCCCTGCAGAGGAAAAAGGGGGTAGAGTACGATTACTAGGGCGCCAAAAATTGATAACGGTTTTTTATAGAATGGCCAAACACAAGCTTTTCTTACTATTGGAGGGGGGGAGTGTATCTCGCCCCGTTTAGGAGGCAGAGGCAATTTTAGAAAAAAATACTTAAATTGAAAAAAAAAATTCTTAAAAAACAACGGAAACACTTACAATAAAGTACTATAACTGGTTTGATAGCCAGAAAACTGTTCTATAATCCTAAATTTAAATTAAATTATTTATGTGAATAGTTTTTGAAATATTCGCATGCAAACTCAAAATTTTGATAAAAAAAAAATGAAAAAAAAGTTTAGACCAATTTTTTTCAAAATCGTGAAATGAAGTTCTAAATTGACTTTTTGTGGTCAGTGTTACCATCAATTCTGAATCGAACACAAAAAACTGAACTGTTTTATGTGTTCTAGTTTTTGAGAAAATTCAAAATTACTAATTTTTCAATTTAAGTCATTTTTTTAAAATTGCCTCTACCTTCTAAACGGGGGGAGATAGACCGGGGGGGGGGCACCCTCAAGGAAGAAATGCTTGTTTTTGACCCTTCTACAAAAAACCGTTATCAATTCTTGGCGCCCTAGTTATCGTACTCGTGCCACTTAAAATTTCTGAATTTTCCAAGCCTCTTACTTTCAAAATTTTTTTTTTTTTGCATTTAGCTGAGTGAAAATCGTCAAAAGACATCGCATGCGAGCTCGGCGAGTGTGAAACACCCTTAAAGGCCGTCCGTCCGATTGGTCCTCAGACTGATTAGCAAAAAAATTCAAAATTTGTTAAAAACGAATTTTGAGCCCAACCTGCCCAACATGTCGTCTACAGCAAACCTTACATTGCCCTGATCTAACCTCTCGCATACATTCGAAGAGGTTGGTTGATGATCCAAAAGTGAATAGGGCCAAAAATCTTCTCGGACTAAAATAGAAGAACCCTGCTAGCTCGTCACAGCTCCAGTCCCCTAAAAAATCATCTCAACACTGTACATATATGTATTGACGATCGGGCTTATGTCTTGAGGTAACGCTCTTCATTAAATCTCCTGTATTTAGTCGACAGGTCCCCTAGTGCAATTTTGCTTGGTAAGCCCAGTGTGCTTATTAAACAAAGTTAGATTTGCAATACCCCAACTCACCCCTTTCGAATCATTCGAAAGTTTCGGCAGTTCAGACCAAAACACCAAACTATCAATAGAAAGAGAGAGACAGACACAAAGTGAATAGCATTCAAATTCAAAACAAAACTAAAACGAATAAAACAAAACTTTGCATTCAAGTTGCTTGCGATTCTGAGGGTTGCAAATTAATACCCCAACACAAAACAGAGACACATACAGCGAAACGCAGATTCGCACTGTTCCATTGAAAATTAAAAACAAAAAACAAATACAGCCCAACTCCCAAACGAGAAACACACGCAGACAAAAACTATTGTAGGAGAGGTGTAGTTGGTATACACTGCCACCAAACCACTGGGGCACTCAAATTCTCTCACAGACAGGAGCCTTTGCTGCATACGTATAAAACAAAAGCAGCAGGATTTCAGCAAAACAATATTGCAAGATTTTAATCGAAATATAATATTCACGGGAAGGCGGAAAGTCTTGCAGGAAAACTGCCAAATGTTGGCCCACTATTAAAGGCTCTGTATGTGATATTTTTTTGAAAAGTGTCTTGGCTTGGGAGTGCAAGGATATTCTTACCTGCGTGATGGGACAAAATGAAAATAGTGCGGACGCAGGAAGTGACCATCATGGGAATTGTCAAACGGCGCTGATGGGATTCAGTGAATTTGGTTAACCATTCGTGGAAGTGGGATTATGACCTTGAAACTGGGACAACTTCGAGCAAGAAAAAAGCAAATGGCGAATGTCCAACAAAGGGCGGCTCTACACACCGGTACCAAATAACTTTCAAGATAATGCAGCGCTGTTGCTGTCGCTTCACGGCGCAGGTTGGAGTCAGAATCTAGAAAACCCAAATTCCAGCAAATTTTTCATTTTATATAATTTTTCCGGATTTTTCTTTATTTGCCATGTAAAATTGACAAGTGTTGATCCACGCTCATTCCCACTACATATTTTGCATGGCTTAGCCCGCCCTCGCAATTTGTTGCTTCGCTGAGGGTGGTGGTTTTTTTTACAATTTGCACGCACGAAAGGGATTTTTTTTTGTACCCTTATAATGTAAATATATAGTTAGTAGTTACACAGAAAAGGGAAGAAGGGAAATTTGGATTAGAGAGAGGGAGAGAGAGCGAGAGAGGAGATGCCGGTGCACGTTGGTTTCAAATGTTTGTAAATTGAAGTGCGAAGGAAAATATAACATTTCACATTCGTGCGGTTCAGGCTTTAGGGTGAGGGATGAGCTGATGTGCATTCCTAGCATGGCGGGTGTTGCGGTTGAAACGTTCCAAGGGAGGAAAACAACTGACTATGGTAGACATACCGATAGAACAACGAAAGCCAGGAGACATTGCGACGATGGCGAAGAGAGTCAAGTGATTTCGCGATGTCTCGATTAGGTTCACATTTTTTAGGAAATTTATCAAAGAAAAAACAAAGTTTTTGTCAAAAATGCCCCCAAAAAGTGGGGAATGGCGGGGACTTTGTATGGGCGGATTGTTGCACAGAATTTGGTTAAAATTTTTAGGGAATTTATCGAAGAAAAACAAAGTTTTTGTCAAAAACGCCCCCAAAAAGTGGGCATGGCAGAGACTTTGTATGGGCGGATTGTTGCACAGAATTAGGTTCACATTTTTTAGGGAATTTATCAAAGAAAAAAACAAAGTTTTTGTCAAAAATTCCCCTAAAAGATGGGCGTGGCGGAGACTTTGAATGGGCGAATTGTTGTACAGACTTAGGGTCACATATTTTTTAGGGAATTTATCTAAGAAAAAACAAAGTTTTTGTCAAAAATGTCCCAAAAAAGTGGGCGTGGCGGGGACTTTGTATGGGCGAATTGTTGCGCAGAATTAGGTTCACGTTTTTGAGGGCAACTTATCAAAGAAAAAACAAAGTTTTTGTAAAAAATTCCCCCAAAATGTGGGGAATGGCGGCGACTTTGTATGGGCGGATTGTTGCACAGAATTAGGTTCACATTTTTTAGGGAATTTATCGAAGAAAAAACAAAGTTTTTGTCAAAAATGCCCCCAAAAAGTGGGGAGTGGCGGAGACTTTGAATGGGCGGATTGTTGAAAAGAAGTAGGTTCACTTTTTTTAGGGAATTTATCGGAAAAAAAACAAAGTTTTTGTAAAAAATTCCCCAAAAAAGTGGGCGTGGCGGGGAGTTTGTATGGGCGGATTGTTGCACAGAATTAGGTTCACATTTTTTAAGGAATTTATCAAAGAAAAAAACAAAGTTTTTGTCAGAAATTCCCCTAAAAGGTGGGCGTGGCGGAGACTTTGAATGGGCGGATTGTTGCACAGAATTTGGTTCACATTTTTTTCAGGAATGACTCGAAGAAAAAACAAAGAATGGCGGGGACTTTGTATGGGTGGATTGTTGCACAGAATTTGGTTCAAATTTTTAGGGAATTTATCGAAGAAAAACAAAGTTTTTGTCAAAAACGCCCCCAAAAAGTGGGCATGGTGGGGACTTTGTATGGGTGGATTGTTGCACAGAATTAGGTTCACATTTTTTAGGGAATTTATCGAAGAAAAAACAAAGTTTTTGTCAAAAATGCCCCCTAAAAGTGGGCGGGGCAGAGTTTTTGTATGGGCGGATCGTTGAAAAGAACTAAGTTCACATTTTTTCAAGGAGCTTTGTATGAACGAACTCTTGAGATAAACTTTGTGAACTTGTGGAACCTTGCAGGACGAAAATCCGCCATCATTTCCATCAATTTTCTTTTATAATTTTTTTTTGAAATGGGAGTGGCCGGATTCGAGATACAGCAACATTTTCAAGGCCTAAAAATTAGTGTCAGACGGGCGTACCTGATGATCAGAAAAATAGTAACTACGACCAATATTATGTCATGCTATGAACTATGAGTATAAATTGCTGACATTAGAAAAGGGTTTGCATAAAACACAACAAACGACACATTACCCTACACAGCAAAGAGCAATTAACCCAGCACAGTAATCCAGGGCTGTATGTATTGGAATGCATGTGGCAGAGGATGGGAAGCAGAATATGGTGGAACCCCACGTGGCCCCCAATGCTTTCTTGTTTCTTGTATCTTTCTGTATTCAGCTTTATGTATTTTGTATTTATGTTTATTGTTGTTGGTGCCTTGCATGTATACAAACTCATGCGCAATAACCACTGCTACACCATCAATGGTAAGATAAAAGTTCCATAACTCGAGAAGCGCAATTCTTCCCCTGCTTCTTTTGCATGGGGGTGTGCAACAAGGAAGGATTATCCGCTCTTATGGAAACTATTATTTTTACTGTTTGTTTTTGTGCATACACAAGCACATACAAACTGCTGTGACAGTGCAGTGTTACATCTCTGGGAAATAACTATTGTTGTATACCTACAAGAAATAACGATACATAAAAAAAACAGAAGGACGATATAGTATCGCCTTCGACTTGGCCGCATTCATACCAACACAGCCAGCCGCAGAGAATAGCAAACTATGTTTGTGTGGCGAGCGCGCTACTAGACGATGTAAATCGTAAACCGTAAACCGAGAATCAGTAGCGTTGCAAGTCGAGTCTGGGGGAGAGAGGAAAACTTCTGCATTTGTGTGGGTGTTTGGAGTCGTGTACTCTGCAGTAACGGTGTATATATTTTGGACTGCGTTGCACGCCCTATCTATGCTTCGGTTCGTTCGTCTAATACTTTCGTGTTTATAGCTCGATTGTAAGTTCTATTGCTGTTGCTGTTCCCTTCTGCTGTGTTCTTCTCTGTTGATATGGATGCATGTAATTGTCTATAGCTGTTCAAGGGGGTGGAAGGCGAGCGAGGAAACAATGTAAAATTACACCATCTAGGCGTAGACGGTGAATTTGGGGTCGTTTTTTGGGGTTGAGGTAAGGAATTGTACTTTAAATACAAATATGATACAGTCTGGTCGCGGCAAAGCTTCCCATATCACTAAGACCGTGGGAAACCATGCTAACAGACAATACCCACTGCCTTCCGAAGGGTGGTATACCTTTAGAATCTCTGTTCCTTTAGTTTGCTGCGAAACGAAAATATGCTGGAGGATGCTCGTTTCCGTGTTTAACCGAGGAGAAGCTTTTCAATTGCTGGGCACTAGGTACCTATCAAAGCCCTTACATCTCACATAATATGACCCAAGGAAAGAAAAGGACTGCCGCGTATCTGTTACAATTTAACACCAAACTTTGCTGTGTCCGAGGTCATAGCGATATCCAAGGGAATTACGAATCTGAGCTGACGAATTGGCTATACGAGGCTTCTAAGATGGAAAAGGCATAGCACAGACAACATTGATGCAGCAATGACGTCTGCTTCAATACCTTATCCACGCCGATGCGCTTGAACAGTCAAACACTAGATGGAGCCACCAAGCAATCTACGCGTTCAATTTGCAAGGCAAATGCGAGTTCCCTAGCAGGTCAACCTCTATCACTTGCCAAACGATGGTCACGTGAGTTATTCTATCAATCAGGAAGGGTTAAATAGTAGGGACTAGCAGTTGTCCTGCAAATTGAACGCGCCCAATGATGGCCAAAACTAGGCCAGAAAAGCTCCAACGGACAAAATTGGTTGATCTTGGAGTTAATGAGTACAAGACAAGATCTCCTCGCCGAAATCCGGTACACGTTTGGAATAAATCGGAACAGGTGCTTCCAAACTGTTTCCAAGTGTCACGCGACACATCTGGATCATTTTGCCGGGATCCTGAATTCGGAGATCGCCATAACATGCGGCTTCAAAGTCGATAAAAAGGTGGTGGGTCTCGACTTGAAATTCATTGGTCTTTTCCAGGTGCAGATTTGGTCTGTTGTTGATCTGCCGGGAAGCGAACACCCCTGGTACGTGCAGAACGGTTTCCCACGACGTTCACACAGTACATTGGATAGGATCTTATATGCGATATTTAGCAGGGATATGCTTCGATAGTTCGTGCAAGAAAAATTGTATACGATGAGCTGAACCAAACACATTTGTCCTGCAAATCAGACTGTAAATCCTGACAGTGAATACCAACACAATAAATTTCCTCCTGCCCTCCTGTGCATGGACAAAAACCAAACAAAAACCAAACAAAAAAAAAATACAACTAAAAATTGCAACAATTCCCATTTGCAATGCAAAATCAAGCCAAACCGCCAAGGAATCGACGTGAGAAAGAGATAAACAGCACAATTTGGGGTGACTGGGGTAAGCAATATAAATGCCCATAAGAAGGCGCGCACACACACCAACACCATACAAATAAAATCAGATATCAGTAACAACAGCAGCAAAAGTAAAAACATCCCAACAGCAGCAGGGGGACAAACTCAATATATGTAGCCGCAACGCGCAGTGGAACCTAACCCAACATATCGAGCAGGAGCCTCCACACAAATAGTGCTGCACATCTGCATATGTGTGCGCGCTTGGTGTAGGTGATGTAGCTGATGTTATTATTATTGCACACAATATATACATATACAGGAACCGGGTCCTGGCAGCACTGCAAAAAACAATAAATAATTAACAGTTGTGTGTGTGCCGTCGACTGTTTCTTTGTTTTGCCTTTTGTTGAAGTTTTCCCAGCCAAACTGCATCGTGTGTTTTGTATTGTTATAGATACATGCATATATGCATGCAGTATGCATATATAAAAGCTTTGGTATTTCTGTGGAGCGACAGCGACAGCACTATGCGGGTGCAAGTGAGATGGACTTGCCGTTCTTAGCTTCTATATACGCCCTTCCTACTCTTGTATATTTTCTACTTTTGTTGATTGTTCTTATTTTTTGTTTTAACTGGTATAAAACAATTCACATGAACATTGTTGTCAGTTAGAAGGAGATAATTGATTTCTTTTGTTGTTTCTATTCTGCATCTGGGAGTCGCAGTTGCGGAAGGGGAGAGGAGAAGATTCCAAAAGTTCAGAAGAAAGCGAGGGGATTGAATAGAAATGCAGCAAAAACAATGCGGAGTTGGGTTGACTCAGAAAAGCAATTATAAACAAAATTTATTATTAAATATTCAGGATGACAGGATTGCTTCTGTTGCCTGCTCTGGTTGACATTATGGGATGCGGGACCGGCAATGGAGTGATAAACATTTTTAATGGCATATCGTGCATGTAAGGTGGAAAGAAGTTGGTGATGAATAATGAAAGGAATTGGCCCGATACATGCCTCTGTATGGATTCGGGGTGACGTTTATCGTGGGATAGGGGAATCTTCGAATGGGACCGTTGCGATTCCTGGGATAATCAACTTCCAAAGTCGTCAATGCTAACATGACCGCAAGTTTTTTTTATAGACAAGTTATCAGCATAGAATGTATCCAAAGAGGAGTCACTGAGACTTTCGGGACACACTGACTGGAATCAAGTTTGAAAGTGTCGACATTTTTAACGAGGCAGGTTAAAATCATCACACAAATGCAACAACACCAGCAGTTGACTGGCCTCAGTGATGAACTGATCTGAAGTCAGGAAACCTGCTGATGATTATTGGAACGGGCGAAGGCATTACAGGCGCACTTGTAAAAGTGCTTGCAAAATTCAATTGTCGTGTGCGGTTAAAATGCAAAACTAATTTATTTACTGGATTAGGAAATATTGGAAGATTGAAAAGCCGAAAGAAATTTTAAAATCGGTCGAAGCATTCGCATAAATACGGGAAATCAAAGTTTCTTTATTTTTAAAATCAAAGAAAAAATATTTGTTTTAAAGTTTCGGCGCTAAAAAAATTATATTTTTTTTTTATTTGAGCTTGTAAAAAGGACCATTTCGTCGCTTGAAAAGCAAACTGACATAAGATTTTTTTCCCGTGTCTTCAGGTGTTCCGCAAGGATCAATCTTGGGCCCATCCGTATTTAACATCTATCTCCAGGACTTCCCTCTCTCAGACCCAATTTCAGAAGAACCAGGATCTATTCACTATGCTGATGACACCACTATACTAGCCTCTGATGTACGACCAAGCGTTGCTCTTAATAAAATCAAGCAGAGAATTCCACATGTAGAAAACTATTTTAAAAAGTGGAGGCTCAAAATAAACACTGCAAAATGTGGCCTTACGTGTTTTAGAAATGCCAGTGGAAAAGGACATTACTTAGCGGTGAAAGAAAGTAAATCCCTTTCTTTACTAATAAATGAAAGACAGATACCAGTGCGTTGTGAAACCAAGTATCTAGGTGTGAATTTCCACAACCGATTCCTTTTTAATAAGCACGCAAGGAAAATCTTAAATAGGGCAAGATATATATCTATGACACTAAAACCACTAATTAATTCTAAACAAATGTCAGGAAAAACAAAGATACTAATGTACAAGACTTTGATTAGACCGATTCTAACTTACGGTTTTTTCAACTTGGTTCACAATATCTCCTATTGTAGCCAAGGAAATGGAGATTTTTTAACGAAAATTGCTTAGATTCTGCTGTGGAAAATTTAGAAAACCAGACAAAAGATGGTACTCCAATAAATTTTTATACGAATCGACAAAAGTATAACACCCTTATATTTATTTTTTTTTTTATTTTTTGTCGGGATGTGTGAAACTTTCTGCACTGGAGCACTCAGACTCAATACTGGTCCATTGTACTGCCAGGCAGACACACCACATTTTACTGTGGGAATTTACTCGTTTTTCTAAGAAAAACGAGAAGGCGCTTCAATGATAAGGAGCTTAGGTTTACAGCACTCACCATATCCGCACCAAATACCTGCCACCTGATACGAGCAAAAGCAGGACAATCACAGAGGAAATGTTCCGCAGTGTCGTCGCTTTCTCCACAGGCTTCGCAGTTGGTGGTGTCGCTTAGGCCTAGCACCTTAAGGTGCTTGGCAAAAACGTAGTGTCCCGTAAGAACGCCAGTAGTCTGTCTGCAGTCTTTTCTGTTGAGAGACAACAAGAATGCCGCGGATTTCCCACAGACGTCGGGGAGCATTTGCGTAGTCTGTCTGCACCCTGGAGAGTCATGCCAACGGCGATTGTGTTCATAGGAAACCCAACCGTCAATGGAAGCCCTGACCGAGGACGCAGGCAGACAGATCGCTGGTTCAGGTCCTGAGAGGTCCCCCTCTGAGCCTTGTCTAGCAAGTTCATCGGAGATCTTATTTCCCGTGATCCCGTTATGACCCGGGACCCAGACAAGTTTAAGTGAATTCAGCCTTCCGACCGAATTCAGAGATATCTTGCATTCACGTACTATTTTGGAGGTAGTTAAGGGTTTGAGTAGGGCCTTAAGCGCAGCCTGACTGTCGCTACAGACGCAGATACTTCGCCCCCTCCACCTGTTCCTCGTAACATAGTCCATGGCCATTAGGATAGCATAAGTCTCTGTTTGGAAGACTGACGCGTATTTGCCTAACGGAAAGAAAAGTCTAACGTTATCGCTCTCCACGAAGACACCAGCACCAGATCCTTGATCGGTTTTGGAGCCATCCGTAAAGATTCGACTGCATTCCCTTCCAGGTTCAGAATCCGGCCAGAGCCAGTCCTGGACGCGAGGAAAGTCGACCTCGTATTTACGCTTTAGCCGAAGTTCCGGTGTCATCGCATCAGACGGCATATCCATAAGACAGGAGTCGAAGGACAACCGTTGCGCAAGTTCATCAAAACTCCAGTGCGAGTTATACCAAAAGCCACCTCTTGTAAGACGCGAGATAGCCTTGATTGTACATCCCATGATGTAAACATCAAGGGGCGGAAGGTTCAATAGTGCATCTAGGCCGGAGCCAGGCGTGCTGGGGAAGGCCCCCGTGCAGCCGAGACATACCTGCCTTTGGAGTTTGGCAAAAGCAGCAGTGACGTATTTACGTGAAAGCTTATTCCACCAAACAACCGATGCGTATGCTATAAATGGTCTTATCATAGCCGTATAAACCCATAGGACTCTTTTCGGTGATAAGCCCCATGTCTTGCCGAAAATGCCTTTGCACTGCCAGAAAATAGACAGCGCCTTGGCAGTCTTCAGCTCAACATGTTTGGACCAAAGAAGTTTGCTATCCAGGATGACTCCCAAATACTTTGCTTCATTGGAGAGTTGGATTGTGACGCCTTTTAGCACTGGCTGAGTCAACCCGACCAGCTTCCTCCTTCTCGTGAAGAGAACAACCTCAGTTTTAAGAGGATTGACCGAGAGCCCATTCCTAGTGCACCATTCGTCGATCACGTCAAGGGCCGCCTGCGCCTTGGCGCATACAGTCGCTAGGCATGATCCAACAGAAAGCACAGCAACATCATCCGCGTACGCCTGAGCGTAAATATTAGAACTGTTGAGTGCGTTCAACAGAGAGTCGACCAGCATACACCACAGCAGTGGAGACATGACGCCGCCTTGCGGGCAGCCTCTGTTTACCCCCGCCATAACATAGCGGCCACAGTCCGCATCCGCAACCAACGTTCTATTCATTAGCATTGCTTTAATCCACAACACCAATGGTTCGTCTACTCCGTGTTGTCTGGCGGAGCTGCACATGCTATCAAAAGTCGCATTGTCAAAAGCACCCTCAATATCGATGAAAATGCCCATCGCGTATTCTTTTCTGTCAAGCGCGCCTTCAATTCTACCAACTAGATTTTGGAGCGCAGTCTCGCAGGATTTTCCGCGTTGATAGGCATGTTGCATCGGAGATAGTGGGTGCAATCGCAAAGCACCTTTGCGCACGTGAAGCTCGACCAGCCTTTCCAAGCTTTTCAGCAAGAAAGAAGTCAGACTGATTGGTCTGAAGCTCTTGGCGAGCGAGTAGTCGCTTCTGCCAATTTTTGGTATGAATGCCACTCTAACTGTACGCCAGGGTGTTGGAATGTATGCCAGTGCTAGGACAGCGGTGAAGATTTTCTTCATAGTCGGTAGCAGCTGGTTTGTACATTGTTGCAGCATGGCTGGGTATATTCCGTCCGTACCAGGCGACTTGAAGCCGTCAAAAGACGTAAATGCGTATTTAATGGCCTCGTCCGTCACCACGGCCTTCGCAATATACCAGCTACGCCGAGTCGTTTGTCTTGGCTCACTCATAGTCTCGGTAATCGGGGCTGGTTGTGAACCAATTGTAATCTGGTTACCCGGAAAGTGAGACTCCAGCAGATAACTAAGAGTTTCCGCTTTCGTCTCAGTGAAGGTGCCATCAGGTTTTCTAAGTGAGTCCAATTTGGCTGGTTTGCCCTTTTTCAGAACTTTAACCAGCCTACTAGTTTCACCCAGTGTTTCAATCTTTTCGCAGAAATTCCTATAAGAAGCACTTTTCGATACCCGAATTAGCCTCTTATATTCCTTCTGCTTCGATCGGTAGAGATTCCAGTCTGTCTCTAAATCAGTCTTGAGTGACCTATTTAGAAGCTTTCTAGCTTCTCTACGAATTCTTTGCAGTTCCGAGCTCCACCAGGGAACCGGCGTTCTGCCAGGGGGTTTACTTACTGGACACGTCAGTTCGAAACAGCTAGTAATGGCACTATTCAGGTTTTGAACAGCATCCTCTACCTTTTGTCTCGTCCTGAGTTTGGTTGGAGTTTTGAGAGTTTTTCCCATTTCCTCCCTGAAGCGTATCCAGTTGGTTTTTCTTGGATTCCTCCTCTCCTGCAAAGTCATGGCTTCGCATTCGATTTGGAATTCGATATATCTATGATCTGAGAGGGATGCCTCCGAAGAGACCCTCCAGTTAGTAACCGAATTAAAGTATCTATTTGATAAAGTTAGGTCGATCACTTCCTGTCTTCTTGACGTCACAAAAGTTGGTTGCGAGCCAACATTGTTGATAGTAAGATCAGATGATAGAATGAAATCCAGGAGATGGTTTCCTCGCATGTTGCATTTGCTGCTGCCCCAAACAGTGTTTTGAGCATTGGCATCACAGCATATAACTAGGCCCATCTTCCTGGTGTCGCAATAGTCTATAAGTTCAGCAATTGCCCTTGGTGGTGGAGGCACTACTGAATCATAGGGGAGATAAGCTGACGCCACGACGAAGGTCGTCCAGTCTCCATTCGTTTCGTAGCTAATGGCTGCAGCAACCAAATCTTGGCCACAAAATTGTCCAAGCTTAGTCACTGAGAGAAGGTTCGACACAGCAAGACAAGCCCTTGGTCTCTCGGACCGCTCGTCACAGAGTATCGTGGTGCCACGGACACCTCCAAGGCCACAGATGCGATTTTTCCACACCCATGGCTCCTGTATGGATGTTATGTGGGCTTTTGTGCTCAACACGGAAAGCTTCTTACTGATAAGAGCAGTAGCAGCCTTGGAGTGTTGAAGATTGATCTGAGTAAATACAATCATTGGTATAAACTAGGGGTTTTCGTCCGTTACTCGCACTCACTTGGAAATAAAGCGGAATTGAATCCTTCCAAGGTGCAAATAAGGACGCATCCCATACCCGGACCTGATAGTCTCGACAGAACTTTTATCTAAACCAACAACGAGAGTAGATCCTTCCTTATCATCCTTGTTTCTACTCTCCCTGTGGGAATGAACAGTCCAGTCGCTAGTATCAAGCCCAGGATTCTGGGTGTGTAGGCGCGCTAGCACATCCGCCGTCTTCCTAAGTTTCCCTGGGATCCAGCAGATGGCGCGCGTTTTTTTGGGGGGTCTGGAAACCTCGAAAGTTGTGGTTCCCAGAGGGGGAATTTTCGGCACCGTCTTACTAAGCCATTCAAAGGTTTGCTGTGTTGAGCACTTCACCGTAAAGGTTCTGTTCTTCAGTTCACTGCCCTCCATTTGAATGCATTCATTGGATGCTTTTGCCAGCTCCCACAGGTGATCTTCACAGTGTTTGCACTCTGCGTCGGTCATGCTGTTGTCTTCGCCAGCCTTTCTGATGAGTAACACCAGAGAAGAGGTAACGGCTTTCTTGTAAGATACCGTCTTTTTCTTGCTGACAGATGTTCCCGCGACAGCCGTTTTCTGCCTACTGCCGCCGCGAGCATTTCTGCTTGCAGCAGCTGTTTCACTCAGGTTTTGGGCGCGGGGACCTCCATCAGCTGGAGGTGTTCTAGTGGAAGGGCACGCAGAAGGTGCGCGCGTAGTTCCACCGACAGGAGTGCTAGAGGCCTTCTTCCTCCGTTTTTTCCTGTTCGAGCCATTGGAAGAGGAGGCAGCGTTGGTTTCAGTCAGCTGGCTGGTTTCGGTTGGGGTAACCTCTGCCGACCTGCATCTCTTTGCCGTCGCCGCCGGGGAAGGGCAGTTCTCAGCGCTTGCGCCTTCAACTGGCGGTGCAGTTTCTTTGCGCCGCACGATAGCCGCCTTTCTCCTTTTCCTCTTTCGCTGGCTCTTAGATGGACGCTGACCAGTGGACGCCGCCTCTGTGGCCCGTTTCACCTGTTCGGTTTCGCAGGCCTCGTCGGCAGCATCACACCTATCGGCTGTCTGTCTATTGGTCTGAAGATTAAGCGTATCAGGTTGAACCTCTCCGCCACTTTCTTCATGTTTCCAGCCCAGTCTACCGAACGTGTCGGAGATAGAGCTGCAGGAATCTTCGGAAGCAAACTTTTTCGCAGCTCGAAGGTCAACGCCTGTACAGGCGGGGGGTAAATGTATGTCGGTTGGGGCCTCCAGAATCCGTGCCCCGACCGTGGTCGAAAAGACCACGGGTGGATTTTCGCCCATGCGAGTACCACCTGGAGTATTCAAATCATTACGTTGTTCCTGCATACTTGTTTTTTGGTTTGGTTCGCGATAGAGCTTTGACGGTGTATAAAACGCCGCTATGACTCTAAAACCTCGGATCACGAACGTATCGTACCGAGGTCCCCCTATCCACCACCTGGGGACGCGCCTGGTGGGTAACCAACCCGACACCCTTAATGATGTACCAAATTGAACTTCTCTTTAAAAAGATCGAACGAATCAGTTCTCATCCCAATCCACTCGTTAGATCTTTGATTGACTCTAATATTAGCCAAAGTCTAAATGAAAACTATTATTTATCTCCATTAAATTTGATTAATGAAAATTCTATGACATTATTAAGACCAGATGCAAGTGGGACATTGTCCGTAGCTTTTTACGAAAAAGCATCTCTATTGAATTATAGGGGATGATATTGAGTTGAAATATAATTGTAGAAATTCTTTAGATGATATATTTAAATTATATTTATGTTTAAGAATTTTTATGACTTATGCCCCATTTGTATGTAATTATGTACAGTTTTATTATTACCTCTCAAAAGATATCTTTTTAGATGGGGTCATCCTCTTAGTTGTAGTCATAGGTTTATTATATTTTAGTCTTAAGTTTTAGTCCTAAGTTAAGAATGCCTGAATGAGCAACGTTGAGAATGTATACCGAGAGCAAGTGTAAGTGTACACAAAATTAAATTTAAAAAAAAATGTATAAATTATAAATTTACTCGTACATAAATGAAATCTTTGATTAAAAAGTTAAAATAATCTTTTTGTTAATTTATATCTATTGAGCCATAATGTACTATAAAAGACAATGTGTTCTTATTTGTACTTTGCCAAATAAATAATTGAATTGAATTGAATTGAATTGAATTGAATAAGTATAGCTTAAGTCAGACATATCGTTAAGTCGGCCAAAAATTAATTATTAGTTGTTAGAAGAATATGTAATTGTTTAATATGACTCAATAAAAATTCATTCATTCATTCATTCGTTTACATTAAAAGATTGCCTGGCTCTGCAATTAAAATATTGACGGTGATAATAAATGCATGCCTTACGTTTTATTATCTTCCTCCTGTCTGGAAAAAAAAGAAAAAGTTGTTCCTATTTTGAAAGCAGGTGAAAATACCGAATGCCCAGCGAGTTACAGGCCAATTAGCTTGCTAAGTCCCGATTTACACGCTGCGTGCTTTGTCGTACGATACTTCTCAATTCTCTTTTGGGCATGCACCGCGCATTTATACGCTGCGTGCTTTCAGTTTCCGTGCCCTGATTTTCAAATTATTTTTGTTTCCTTTGTTTCTTATTCGTCGTTCGCGGTGGTAGGTTTACTTTATTTTTATCGGAGCAAGCAACGATTTTTTTTGGACGAAATGAGTAAACAATTATCAAACGTAAATACTATTGCTTTGTTCCGATGTATTAATTCTAGGAATTGAAAGAATGCCTTCCTAAGCAATTCTCAATGAAGGAATGGGGAAATCCTTATTACCCGTAGGTACGAGGGCGGGTCAATAAGTCCGTGACTTTTTGAATTTCTGACCTCTTTACTGAAACAGCAACACTGCTCCTGTCAACAGGCGTCTGTCAGTTGACTCCTGTCAAAATTTAAACTTGCTGCGTCAGTTAGTTTGTGTTTGACAGCTATTTTTATCAGACTACTCACTAATTTGAGGATAAAATGGAAAAAAGTGAATTTCGTGTGCTTATTAAGCATTATTTCTTGCGAAAAAAAAACCATTACCGAGACCAAGGCTAAGCTTGAAAAATACTATGGGGACTCTGCACCATCGATTTCAATGGTAAAAAAGTGGTTTACTGAATTTCGTTGTGGCCGTACAAGCACTGAAGATGCCGAACATCCTGGACGCCCAGTTGAGGTCTCTACACCCGAAACAATCGAAAAATTCACCATATGGTGTTGGCCGACCGAAGATTGAAAGTGCGAGAGATTGTGGAAGCCGTAGGGAACTCGCATGGCTCGGTGGTTTCAATTTTGAATGATCACTTGGGCATGAGAAAGCTTTCCGCAAGATGGGTGCCGCGTTTGCTCACAGTCGACCACAAACGCAATCGTGTAACAACTTCACAGGAAGGTTTGGCGTTGTTTAATCGCAATATGGATGAGGTTTTGCGCCGTTTTGTAACCGTGGACGAAACATGGATCCATCACAACACACCAGAGACCAAACAACAGTCAAAACAGTGGGTTTCTAAGGGTGAATCGGCGCCAAAGAAGGCCAAGGTGGGTTTGTCAGCCAATAAAGTTATGGCGACTTGGATGCACGCGGGATAATCCACATTGACTACCTTCAAAAGGGAAGAACAATCAATGGGGAATATTATGCCAACTTTGGACCGATTCAATGACGATTTGAAAAAAAAACCGACCTCATTTGGCCAAGAAAAAAGTTCTTTTCCACCAAGACAATGCAAGGGTGCACACATGTGCAGTCGCCATGGCAAAAATCCATGAATTGGGCTATGAATTGCTCCCTCATCCACCCTATTCTCCAGATTTGGCTCCGAGCGACTACTTCTTGTTCCCAAACCTGAAGAAATGGCTTGGTGGAAAAAGATTTGACTCCAATGATGAAGTCATCTCGCAAACAAAGGCCTATTTTGAGGACCTTGACAAATCATTTTTTTTGGAAGGGATAAAAAAATTGGAGAAGCGTTGGACAAAGTGTCTAGAGCTCAAGGGAGACTAGGTTAAAAATAAAAAAAAAAATTTATCAAAAAATCTGTGTTTTATTCCAAAAGTCACGGACTTATTGTCCCGCCCTCGTACGTATAAAATCTGAGCAGATAGAGAATGCACACAATTTCATTCAAATGTCTAGCGCGAACGTAACACGACAGAACCAAATTCGAAAATAAAGCAAACACAGAAAAATACGAAAGAGGGCCAAAAAAGAATACAGGAATCGGATGAGAATTCGCGGCCCATCCGTGTTTGGCTATCCCCTGGACTTTTCATCCCCTTTACCTACAAATTTAGGGCACGTACGACAAAGCACGCAGCGTATAAGTCGGGTCTAAGCAGTGTAAGCAAAATCTTGGGAAGGGTAATAAAGGAAAAATTAATGGGTGTTATTTCTGACAGGAATATATTCCCGAATGAACAGTTTGGTTTCCGGCGCTTCCATAGTACTTGCCACCAAGTCCTTAGAATGGCAAATAGCATCAAAAGAAACCGTGAACAAGGAAAATCAACGGGAATGATACTACTCGTATTAGACATAGAGAAAGCATTTGACTCTGTATGGCACGCTGCGCTGGCCTCATACACAAAATGATAAATTTTAATTTTTCCTCGTGTCTATGTAAATTAGTCCAAAGTTTCTTCTCAAACCGTTGTTTTAGTGTGCATTTTAATGGTAGCGCGTCCAACTTAGTTTATTTTCACGCAGGTGTGCCGCAAGGTTCCGTACTCGGGCCCATTTTATACAATATATCCACTTCTGATTTACCGAGTGTACCGAACTGTGAAATTGGTATTTACGCGGATGACACTGTAATTTTTTCATCACATATATTCGCGCTCAACGTTGAGAGGAATCTACAAAATGCGATGGAAATATTAGCAAGTTATTTTAAAAAATGGAAAATCAAATTGAACGCTGAGAAAATGCATGCCATCTTTTTTACCAGAAAAAGAAAATCGTGCAATCTTCCAAACAGCCAAATAGATATTAACGGGTCTAACATTACTTGGGCACCATCTGTGAAGTACCTGGGTGTGCATCTTGATCCAAGGTTAACTTTTCAAGATCACACCAGCAAAACTATAAAAAAAATTAACATCACCATTAAAATGTTATACCGCTTTATCAACAAAAGGTCCAAAACTATCCACAGAAAACAAATTGATAATGCACAAGGTTATTTTACAAGCCATTCTTCTTTATGGGTGCCAAGTATGCGGAAATTGTGCAAAATGTCACATTTAGAAGCTGCAAATAGCTCAAAATAAAGTACAGTATGAACTCGATTTACGCAACCCTCGATTCGTGCAAATCCTCGATTTTTGCAACACTAAATTTGTAGCACGTCTTGACTCTATAAGCGCAACTTTTCAAAAATGCTACCTCGATTAATTTGTGCAACTTCTTGTGTTTATTCATCCGTTTTCTATTTGCATGCTCTACTTTTGATTCTGTATTCCTGCCGTTAATTTACAGCTAGTTTGTCTGAACAAAATTCCTCTGTGTTTCTGTGTTTATTTGAATGGGTTGCGATTTCATTAGTGTCTACGGAAAATTTTTACAGGATGGGTGTTACAAGAAATATTACAAAATTGTCTATTAAAAAAGAAGTGATATTTTATCAGAATTAGAAAAAGGGTTTTCAGTAAAGACAATTTGTGAAAATTATAATGCTCACGAATCAACAATAATCGCCATAAAAGGAAAGGGAACCGCTCTTAGACAATTTGTGGCTAGAGCTGAATCTGAACCAGGGAAACGGGTAACGTTGAAGGCTTCTGAATATCCACAGATGGAAAAGGCTTCTTTTTTTTTTTTTTTTTTTTTCAAAAAAAAGGAAATCCAAATCCCAGAGCACTCAGATTCGGTAACGATCCATTGTACTACCAGGCAGAAATCCTTCTTTTGGTGTAGAGGCATGTGAATGGGTGGCGTATGTTGTTGTTCCCCATGGGGATTGAACCTGCACCGCACGGGTCACAAGCCAACACACTAACCTCTACACCGTCGCCACCCTAAAAGGCTTTATATGGATTGTTTCAAAAGCAAAGAGCTAAACACATTCCACTTTCTAATGACATTTAAAATCAAAGGCAATTCAATTGCACAATAAAATAAAGGAAAGACCATTAAACGACATGGCATTCGAATGTTGAAAATCTCTGGTGAAAAATTATCGAATAAACATGAACTTGTCCAGCCGTTCGTACAAAAATTAAAAAAAAAAAATAGAGGAACTTAACTCTACAATGCAGATGAATCTGGCTTATTTTACAGAATCTTGCCGAACAAAACACCTGTTTCTTTTAAAGAAGCGTCAGCGCCAGGACGAAAAGTAAGCAAGGACAAATGCATCAGGGATGATGAAAATAAGACTGTTTTTTTATAAAGCAAATAAAAATGCATGGATTGTCTGTTCACAATAGCACACATTGAAAATAGTCAATTATCAACTGTCGATTGATCTTCGCAATAAGGCTCATTATGTAGGTGACATTCATGTTTTCAATCATTCTTTTGTTAGTCATGCATTTGTTTTTCTGCAGTTTTCTAACGTTTTAAGGAAATCGACTGCATAAGCACCTCCATTTGTTCGAGTTCGACGCACATTGACTGTTAAAGAAAAGTCGGCAATAATTTGTCGACTGCAGAATGGGGAACTTAATGCAGATGTTTGCAAAGAATTCAACATGTCGCATTCCTCTCTTTTTACGATTTGGAAAAATCGAGAAAAAATTCAACAAGATTTTGAGTCAAAAACTTTAAAAATCAAAAGGAATCGGAAATCCGAACATGAAGATATTGAACACTCGCTAATCATATGTTTTAAATTGCAACGAAGTAAAAATATTCCCTTGAGAATGCGACTGATTCTACAAGAAAAGGCTAATCAATTTGGCATCCTACTAGGGAAGACAGATTTCAAATATTCTGAAATTTGGATCTTTCGATTTCGACAACGTCATAACATCGTGGTCGGAAGAATTTGTGGTGAAGCAGCAAGTGTTTCTCAAAGTGACTGCAGTGAATGGTTAAGAAACGTTTTTCCGAAATTAAGAGATGGATATACAAATTCTGAAATTTATAACGCGGATGAAACAGGGTTGTTTTATAAACTAACGCCAGAAAGATCATTAAAGCTAAAGGGCGAAAAATGTGTGGGTGGTAAGTTGTCAAAAGACCGGATCACGGTCTTAGTTGCTGCAAGCATGGATGGAGTAAAGCGGAAGCTACTTATCATCGGTAAGTCAAAGAAACATCGATGCTTTAAGAATATTAAATGCTTACCGGTTGATTATGAAGAAAAAGAAAAAGGCGTGGATGACTTCTGAAATTTTTGAAAAGACTTTGAGAAAATGGAACTCTGAGTTAAAGCGCGGAAATAAAAAAATTCTCTTGTTTGTTGATAACTGTCCTGCCCATCCGCATATTGACAATTTGACAAACATTAAATTGGCATTTTTACCACCAAACAAAACGTCCGTTCCTCAACCCATCGACCAGGGAATTATAAAGTGTCTTAAATTGAATTACCGAAAATTATTGGTATTAAAAATGATAAATCACCTAGAGAATAGCACTTCCGAATTTCGCGTTAGTCTTTTTGACGCAGTAAAAATGATAACAACGGCATGGGAAAGAGTAACCCCAGGAGACTATAAGAAAATGTTTCGGACATGCAGGCTTCTGTAACTCTTCACCTTCACCTGCACACGTTGATGATACCGATTATGAACTGGATAGTTTGCCTTTGGCAGAACTCACTAGAATTTGGGAAAACGAGGAAAACTACTGTAACTGAGAAACGTACATTGATGTAGATAGCCATGTTTTGACTGCCGTTGACCCTACAGATCAAGAGATAGTTGAAAGCGTAACTTCAACTTCAGCTTTAGCAATAAACATGCATGAAGTCCTATCTGATGACGATGAGGAATCTGACGATCCGGAATTGGAAGAGCGAATTCCAATAGTCACAGATGCTTTAGGTGCTATTTCGGTCTTAAAACGATTTGCTCTATTTGGTGAAGGTGGAAACGACATGGAACTTTCGTGGCTTATAAGAACTGAAAAGCGACTAGAAAAAGTTTTTGCTGAAAAAAGAAAGCTTAAGCAGCGAAATATTACTGATTTTTTCAAAGAAATTACTTAAATGCAAACCAGTTGCGCATTTTTTATTACATTTGCTATTACAAGTTTTTTTTTTAATTCTGTATGAATAATACAACTATAAATACATACAACATGTAAATCATGAGTTTTTTATAATTTGTCTGACCTTCGGTTATAGCGACCATTTAGCCCGGTCCCTTCACCGTCGTTATATCCGGAGTTCACTGTATTCTGTATGCATCACATATTAATTTTTGAACATTTCATTTTCGTATTTAATAAAAATATATTCAAAAATAATTGTTTGTTTTGGTTTCACTAAAGTTTTTTCATAACATTGTCGTTATCTATAAGAAAATAAGCTATTTCAACTATAATTTGTATCAAAAAAAAATACAACCGAGTAAGTGCACCAACCTCGGCTATTGCAACTGCCCCAATTTCTATTAGTTGCGTTAATCGAGTTTGTACTGTATTAAAAATGATGTTGAATCTACCATGGCAGTACTCCCCTGATCCATCAAATGAGTCTTTAAATTCCACCTTATGTTGTTCCTGTTTATATACCTACTTATGTGCTTCTTTATTTGCTTATATATATGTATATATCTCTATTTATTCGTCTATTTATTTATTTGCATTTTATTTATTTATTTATTAATTAATTATTTAATAATGTATTTATTTACTTGTTTATATGTTTATTTGTTTATTTCTATTTATCTATTTATTTATTTATTTAATTACCTATTTATTTATTTATTTATCTAATTATCTATTAATTTATTTATTATTTATTTATTTATTTATCTACTTATTTATTTATTTACATATTTATTTATTATTAATTTATTTATTTATTTATTAATTTATTTATTTTTTGTTTATTTATTATTTATTTATTTACATATTTATTTTTTTTTTTTTCGTTAAATTAAAGGTTTTTCTCGCACTTTTCTTCAATTGGAACCGGAGCGAAAAGCATGTTTAGACGCAACTCCATGGCAACTTATATCTTGCATAGTTGCTGAAATAAGTTGAGATAAAATTATTCTATCTTTGAGGTGCAATTAAAAAGATATATTAATTACTTAAAGGGAAGAAACCTAAGGGACCTCAGGAACGAAACGGGAAACTTTCTTTTCTGCATTGTTGAATTGTTAAGCGTAGCTCATTGTACTATATATATCCTGAGGACATGGAAATATATCTGAAAGGCATATTGCTGATGGAAAAACGCCTTTTTAGAGATATAACTCTGTGGCCAATTAAAATAGAGTCGTTTATAACTGGAAAGTGAAAACCCATCAGACACGATTGATTGAATTTCGAGGGAAATTTCTTTATTTGCCAAGCAACTACTACGCCGATCTCCACACACCTTCCACCATTTTACATCTTTACGCCCGAATTCACGCATAGGTTCTTCCGCCCAAAGTCTTGGCTGCCCCCCCAGCGTTTTTGCGGTGGTCAATAATAAGTGCGTCTTGGGTAGTGGGTGGCGGTCCTGGGTTCTGATGAGAGTAGTGGTTGATGTCAGTATTTTGTAGGCGTTTGGAAAATAATAAGTCTTCCCAACAGAACCATTTAATCGTATTTAACTTTTGTTTTTCATTGCAGCCCGGATTTTCGATCGTTAAATTACACAAGGCCGCATAGTTATATCTCTTGAAAGGCGATTTTTCATCAACAATATGCCTTGCAGATGTATTTCCATGTCCTTAGGATATATATAGTGCAATGAGCTGCGGTTAGCAATTCAACAATGCAGAAAAGAAAGTTTTCTGTTTCGTTCATGAGGTCCCCCTTAGATTTCTTCCCCTTACTTAATATGTAGATATATCCTTTAAATTGCACCTCAAAGGTAGAATAATTTCATCTCAACTTATTGCAGCAATTATGCAAGATATAAGTTGGCATGGAGTTGCGGCTAGACATGCTTTTTGCTCCAGTTCCAGTTCTAAAATGAAGTTTTTCAGCACGCCTTTTTTGTCTTTCTTCTTTAACGACGAGGTTTGCATTGGACCAAGCCTCAAGAAGTATCGGCGGGTCTCTCGATTTCGAATCACTTCGTCTGTGAGGAGATTTTTGAAACCTCTTATTTTTTTTTTTATTTCTATACTTCGAAGTCAACTCTATTTGTTTTTCCTCAATTTTTCGTTAAAAGCGACTAAAGAAGGCCATGGAAACAACAGATGCCTTTGTCCTGTGTGTGCATTAAGAAGACAGTTCATTGAAAAAGTTGGCAGGAGAGTTCCGAAAAGGGCCAGTGTTTGACTATCTCTGAGAAGAAGAAAATTGTCTCGGCTGTAGAAGAAGGACAGAAGAAGAAAAAGGACGTGGCGGAATTCCTTCATCCACTCTGTCAACGATGTTAAGCAAAAAGATAGAATTGCCACAGACACATCACATAAGGCAAGAAAAAGGAGTAGGGCAGGGACTTGCAACACAAAGCTACAAGTGTAGTACAAAAATCCCTTAATCGACGAACCTCACCGGCAGAAAAGTAGATTGCCGGCTACACAGACACTTTACTGACTGCAAGGACCGAGAGGTAAGACAATAACCCACCAAAAGGGCGGTAGGTTTATCATGTGACCAACAATGCATTGGCTGTACACGTCGGTGGCCTGGGTGACCGCCCTGGAGAAGCAAATCATTCTCATGCAAATGGAAAAGGTTCAGCGAGCGGCATGTCTCAGTATTACTGTCGCCCTGAGAAACTCTCCAACAGCGGCACTTCAACCCATGCTATATCTCCTTCCAATCGACATCATAGGTAAGCAAAGCAAAGGTAAAGCTCAGCACTACGACTGACGGACTCTCACCAATGGAGACAGCAAGACACTCGCCATGCCAACATACTTAAGATGCACCGCTATCTTCCACATAGAATGTGGAATGCGGATCGCCTGCCCACTGAAATGAACTTCAATCTAGGCTTGAAACACTCAATACCAGACAGATCAGAATGGACGCAAAGCGATGTCCTGAGGGTGGCGACGCTGCAGACGTTAGTGTGTTGGCTTGTTACCCGTGCGGTGCAGGTTCATTCCCCATGGGGAACAACAACATACGCCACCCATTCTCCAGCCTCTACACCAAAAAGCGGATTTCTGCCTGGTAGTACAATGGACCGCTACCGAGTCTGAGTGCTCTGGGATTTGGATTTCCTTTTTGTAAAAAAACAAAAAAAAAGCGATGTCCTTACTCGCTGTCATTATTCACGGATCGGTCCAAGACCCAAGAAGGAGTCGGTGCCGGAATCGTCTAAGAACACCTGGACATTCACCTCTCCTTTAATCTCCTAAGCTTTTGCAGACTCTTCCAAGCCGAAGCCACAGCAATTCGCCAGGCTGCTGACTGGTTTACGGTAAATAGCAGCCACAAAGTGATATCGCCAGTCAGGCAGGTATCAATCCCTTACATGCAGCACAATAAGATCCAGGGTAGTGAAGGCCTGCCGCGTATCCCTTAACGAAATAGATGCTCAGTGCAACATCACCCTTTGCTGGGTAGCAGGTCATAGCGACGTCCAAGGGAATTGTGAAGCCGGCGAATTGGCTAGACGAGGCTCCTCTGGTAAAATAAGCATGACAATGGACAACATTGACAAACCAACTATAAACTGGATCAAAGCAATGCTGGGAAGTCGCAAAATGGGCTGCCCACAAGGGGAGTACTTTCACCCCTCTTGTGGGCCTTGGTCATCGACACCACAATTGGGTACGCCGATGATATTGTCATCATTGTCAGGGGCATAGACTCAATTGGAGTCACATGAAAAATGAAAAACGCTCTAAAGACAGCCATAGACTGGTGCATCAAGGAAAATCTTTCCATAAATCCCAATAAAGCCGCCATCGTTCCTTTCACCAAAAGAAGAAAATAACACCTATAGGTCTAATCACAATTAACAACACGGTCGTAGAGTGTTCCGAAGAAATCAAGTATCTTGGAGAAATCCTAGACAAGAGACTTAACAACAAAATCACCAAAGCTATGTAATAGAGATTTATGGGCCTGTCGCCCATTAGTAGGGTACCTCACTGGTCACCATGGTTTAAGATATCATCTAAACAAAATGAGAATAGTAGACTCTCCTGAGTGCCGACTTTTTCTTGAAGAGGACGAGTCAGCTGAACGCATTTTATGTATTTACATGTCCAGCTCTCAATGGAATCAGGAAGTACTTTTTTTAGGGAACATATGAGCCACTAAAGAAATCTTCTAGAAGAAGTTAAAAAAAATAGTTTATGTGAGGGGTTGTGGGATGAGGTAGTCTCATTGTAGAAATCACCTGTGCATATGGTACCTACCGAAGAGGCAACCATCTTAGTTTTGTTTGCAAAAAAATAAATACATTTTGTCATCTTCAACCTGACTGAAATGACTGGCGTAGCATGACGATAAGAACTGTTCCGTTATTAGTGGGAGTGGCTTGATTTTTATTTCTCGTTTCTCATTGTCACTGAAAAATAAATTCCCTGGTATTTTTTTCCGCCCCACTTCTGTGATATCGACCAAGACCGAGGCCGAGGTACGATTGGGCATGCGCATCTGTCTATCCCTTTCTGAATTTTTGTCGGCAAGTAAACGCTGTAAATAAGTATGCAGTGCGAATGTATGCATGCGGAAGCGAAGGCTTTTCAAACGATAAGACGAGCGTGAGTGGGACAAGGATAAGCCTGTAGTTTGACAATCAACTGACTTGTGTCTTCTTAAACTTCAAATTTCCCTTTGAAAGAAATTTCCCAAGTGACCTGCAGCTGCACCTGGCCGCCTGGTAATTTATTTTCACTAAGGCCGGCCATTCACTCAAAATATCTGCGCAAATTGATTTAAGCAAAAATCAAAATTGTTTTGATTTTTACACAGTTAACTGTAGAAGCAGTACAAACACCGCCATTCACAATTCAAATGCACTGCGCGAACGCCAATTTGCGCAGTTATTTTGTATAATGAATGACCGGCCTAACTATCTCTCTCTCTCGATTTTTGCTAAGCCACACAGAACGAAACGGAGGCTACTTAAATGAGATCAGATGAGCGTTAGTGAGATAAGGATAAGCTTAGTTCTTGAACGCCATTTTGTCCGTGATTATGATGGTGAACGTCACAAGTCAGCAAAATGATAGGGGAGGCTTTAAATTATCATTTTTAATTTTGTGCTGGATTCCTGTGGTTTGGGCGACTGCGTTCCCATAACTGTGTTTTGAGGAGGCTACGTTTCAGTTAATTGCCTTTCTTATAGAAACTCCAGATGTAGTTTCGGTCGCAAGACTCATTTCCTTGAAGTTTCATCAATGTCCTAGGAACCGGTCTTTCAAAACTCCCACCGATGCGACGACTCTGGGAAATGAAATGGCTTAGTGCCTGCCTTCATGTTCATGGTCGCTGACAAAATGAATTTCCATGGGATCCTTGCTGAAAGAGGAGAGACCAAACCATGTTCATGCCGAGAATTATTTCTGAAAGTGTTTTTTTCAGTGGATTTCCTGAACAAACAACCCCTCTCTTGTCTACTCACTTACAACCGACCTGTCTCGCTGGACATGACTTTCAATCCAACGAATGTGTGGCCAAGCAATAACGAACTTGTTTTGCTCCTTGTTGCGTCCATTTGTCTTTCTTATTAATTCTGAAACAATGGTAGATAGCAGCGCTATTCTGATACCACCTGAGTCCTTAGCTCACTTTTGAGAGTATTCCCGAGTTTAAAGGCGCAACGGTGAGGGCATCTTTTTTTCAGTGGCCCCGTTTACTAGGTTGAAACAGAAGAATGCATCGTCATGGCCTCGAAGGCGGGTCTTTAACGATGCGAGAGGGGTACATATTTGCATCGACTTCTTAGAACTCATTAGGTTGCGACAGAAGGAAGCATCGCATATTTGGGGGTCCTGCTACGTTGCAAGGAGTATATTTCCATCGGCTCCTTAGACTTCATTTGCAAAGCTCCGACGGAGCTTAGCCAGGCCAAAGTTGCAGGAGACTGCAAAGTTTCAACGTGTCTATTTCGTCGACTTGGGTATAGCTAACACGGTTTTTGAGACTTCTTGAGACCCAAGAACACCTGCGGTACACCAATGGCCAGATAAAATGCCACAACAATGTTTATGAGCGATGAACAGAACTTCTGGAATTTGGGATGAACGTTGATTTCGAGAGATTTGCAACACCCGTTTTGGATGCATTTGTTTGGTTTGCAATAATGACCTAATAAATCAAAAATGAGCATCCACGACATCATAGCGGACCAAGAAAGAGACGACTTGTTTTCCTTTGGCAGCTCTGAATAACCCGACATCTGGTTCCGACGACAGGAGGAACTTATTGCCTACACCATTCGGGATATTCTTTGAGAACTTTTAAGTGACTGGATTATTTGGAAAAAAATCTGATTTCGCTTCCTGAGTTCTGATTCCTCTTAACCAGCATTTACCTTTCGATTTGGAACGGATTTACACGAAGAACTCACACAAAATGCCAGTCCCGGTGAGTCATCTACCTAGACACTCTCTATTCTGCTGTTTTTGCTACCCATTAAAATTTACAAACATTTATAGCCAACGCGCATCGGTTTCTCCTCTGTCATTCTTACACCCCTTCCCTTAACTATGGAAATAAAAAAATATCTACCCTACAAGGGTACGTAAAATCCCTTTAAAGTCCCTGCGCGTTGATTAGACAAAAATTGGGCCTTAAGAGTTGTTGCGTCTCACCGCCTTCTTTGTTAAAGAGGAGATCTGTTGTTGGTGACATGTACAAGATGCAATCCGCTGTCTTTTGGGTCTTTAAAACTTCAAATAGGATGCGAAAATTTAGCTCGAAGAACCCCACTAGATATATGGAATTGTGAAAGACAATACTCTGTTTCCAGACAGAGGAAATATTTCATGGAACAACATATACACCACTATGCTGGCCAAAATCTCTTGACACATCAATATTCCAAAAAAAAAAAAAATCCAAACATAACCTTGCACAATATTCAAGTGAATTTCAGTCTTACTACGAGGCGCAACTTACAGGGAGGTGGGTGGAGAGGGGTTAGAAAAACTTTAGGAGAGGGTGGGGGGGGGGGTAGATAAACTTAAAAAAAGGGCGGGGTTGCTTAAATATATCCTGCGAGGGAGGAGGGGGTGACTTCGGGCGCACACTGCTGGTAATGTAGTATTAGAGGCGCGGCCTCCTCCGAGAGAGAGAGGGTTGAAATGAGTAACGCAATTGCTATTTTTCAACCGTGCTCTTCGTACAAGGATATGGACTTTTTAGATGTGCTCCTCCTGCACACAATCGTAAAACTATCCATGCCGATAGTTTAGGGATGGAATGAAATACATTCAAGTGGTGGATGACGCTCTGCAGCAATGAGGAACAGGATAGACGTGGTGTAGTTTCCTTTCGTTTGAAAATGGCTTTTAGTTTGCAGCACTTAGTCAGCCTTAAAGGTTCTACTTTGCATTTAGCAGATGGGAAAGGATAGTAGATTATGATTTAATGGAATTCCTGCTTTTCATTTCAAGTTACCCATAACAGACGTTGTGGTGGTTTTTCGTAACGCGCTGAACACTGAATCATGATGAGATGGTGCCGATTGGGAGCCGATGGAGCCCTTCACACCAAATAAGCAATTATTTTTAGCTGGTATTCCGGAATAAAGTCGGTTCCAAGGAGCGGCTCTGATTGGTAAGGACCTTTCTCTAGCATCCGACTGGGATACGATCTGGAGAAGTTGTAAGGGTTGTAGCTGGCGATTGCAAATAACATACTGTTGAAGTAATAAAGGTTCCAAGAAGCTGAATATTGAGGTGTTCTAAAGGAAAGCAACTCTCCAACGCCAAAGCACTCGTTTAGCTTTGTTGTCCAACTCACTGCCTCCATAGATGTGGTATGTAGCTGAGTTGATCTGTGGTTCAATGTCAGCTTCCAAAGGCAATAAACTCGACTCTCTATCCTTACGTTGGCCCATAAGGTCACTGAGTATGTGTTGGTTGATTTGAAATGGCCCTCGATGAGGAATAATAACACACCCTAGGGATTGAGTTGGAGGTTCACACCTCTTGCTCCTAGATCTAATTTCTGCCCTTTACGAACCTAGCCGTGCAGGAATCATTGACATCGGTGCAGAGAGAGTAAGTGAGCACGTGTAGTGTTCTTCGAAGTCATTGTACCTACGTAATTAACGGCCCATCGACCCCTAAAGAGTCCCTGCCTTAGGCACTGCAGCTAGCTTGCACTTGACGAATCACTTTGATCTTCAAAACGACGGTTTGGTCTTGCTTGCCGTCCCTCGCCATGACCCTTGGAATCGGACCATCTTTTGGTTGAAGGATTTTTATTGTTTTTTTTTTTTATTAATCTTCTGGCTGCCGAGATGGTAAGGAAAAGTCCGTTTGACCTCTTGAATCTTCTGCGCCGTAAGGACCAGCAAATATTTTGGCTAGTAGAGCTTCCATCTTTAGTTTTATTGTCAACTCGATGTTGCCGAGTCAATGGTATTCAAAGTACTTTAGCTTGTTTTGAAATGCTTCCCGTCTTGGTGAAGCCTATAGGGTTTGCGGGTAGATCTTTCCCACCATTCACTCATCTCCCTCTTTGTTATTCTAACTATGTGTGGCAGTAGTTTATTTTTGGCTTTGATAGAATGCCGTCAACGGACCTTACTGCCAATTCTGGTCTCCCCATAGTCATCGACAGACATCGTGCATTAGGGAAACGGTTTTTTGATGACCTCTCGGACTCAAGCATAAAATTCAATGACATCATTGCGTTGCAATTTTCCACAAATATGCAGGTCGGTTGCCTCAGCGGTAGTTGCATGTCATCTTGGAAGGAAGGTGGTCTACTAACAGATATTTAATACTCTTGTCCAGCCTTCATTCCACGGTATGGATGACTTCGTTCTAGCCAATGCTAAGCGAGTTAAGTATCTAAAAGGGCAGCCCTCTTTTTACAAATTTATAGAAGGTAGTTTTTTTGTATAAGCGAGCACTCTCATGCAACTGATCACGTTACCAGTTTTCAATGCTTGGGAGTTGGAAAAAACACGACTGCAATGTTTTTGCTACTCAAAAACTTGCTTAATGCATTTTTTTCATCCATGCAATAAGTGTAACTCTAGAGTGGCGACGGTGTAGAGGTTAGTGTGTTGGCTTGTGACCCGTGCGGTGCAGGTTCAATCCCCACGGGGAACAACAACATACGCCACCCATTCACATGCCTCTACACCAAAAGAAGGATTTCTGCCTGGTAGTACAATGGACCGTTACACCGAGTCTGAGTGCTCTGGGATTTGGATTTCCTTTCTTTAAAAAAAAAAAAAAAAAAAAAAAAAAAAAAAAAAAAAAGTGTAACTCTCATGCAACTGATCACGTTACCGCTTTTTAATGCTTGGGAGTTGGAAAAAACACTACTGCAATGTTTTTGCTACTCAAAAATTTGTTGAATGCATTTTTTCATTCATGCAATAAGTGTCACAAAAACTATCAAAAGTGAAAAATGTCCTCCAACTTTCATTGCTGTTTCAATTTTAGTAAACTAGGCGGTGGGCAAAGCAACACGCATGAACATGAAAAATCACTTTTTTTTCTTTTGAATCAAGAAGTGTTGTACAAAATTAGTTAAAGTGTATTTAGATATATCCCAGGTAAAAACTGCCATGCAACTTATATCCACCTTTTGTATTGCTGTTTCAACTTTAGTATTCCGAGGTGTTGGACAAAAAACATGACTTGTTAGAAGAGACGCTATTTTCTTTTGACATAAAAAATATCATACACCTTGAGGTGTAGTTTCTGTACATATATCACAGGTAGAAAATGTCATGCAATTTGTGTCCACCCTTTTTATTACTGATTTAATTTAAATATGCCGATGGACAAAACACATGTTTTGTTTGGAGGTACACTATTTTCCTTAAAATCGAGGAGTGTCGTAAGACTTGAGGTGAAGTTTCTTCACTTATATCACAGGTAGAAGCTGTCACGCAAATTATATCCACCTTTTTTGTAGCTATTTCAACTTTGGAATTACGAGGCGGTGGAGAAACACATGAATTGTTAAGAGGGACACTGTGTTCTTCGACTCCAGAAGACTATATCCCAGGTGAAAACTATCATGCAACTTATGTTCACTATTTTTCTTGCTAATTGAAATAAAATATTACGAGACGGTGGACAAAACACATGACTTGTTAGGAGGGACACTATGTTCTTCGGCTCAAGAAGACTATATCCCAGGTGAAAACTATCATGCAACTTATATTTATTATTTTTTGCTTATTCAAATTGAATATTATGCGATGGTGGACAAAAAACCTGACTTATTAGGGGTGGCACTTTGTTCTTCGACTCGAGGAGACTAAATCCCATGTGAAAACTATCATGCAACTAATTTTCACTATTTTTCTTGCTAATTCAAATAAAATATTACGAGACGGTGGAGAAAACAAATGAGTTGTTAGGAAGGACACTATGTCCTTCGACTCAAGAAGTTTTGTACAATTTCAGGTGAAGTTCCTATACATATATCCCAGGTGAGAACTATCATGGAACTTATGTTCACAATTTTTCTTGCTAATTGAAATTAAATATTACGAGGCGGTGTACAAAACAGATGAGTTGTTAAGGACACTGTTTTTTAAATGTAGTGAAACATTTTAAAAATCATCAATTTTCACAAATATATCCTTTTTTTAGGTTTGTAAAACTGACAGTAACAACACCAACACGGAAACAGAAGGGATGCTGCATGATATACTTTTAAGTAGACAGTGTATTTATGCTCATGCTTAGGAGCTGCAATAAGGTAATCCATACACCCTTTATTATCAATGACTATACTTGCGTTTTACTTGCGCTCCTGTTTCCAAAAGCCCATCGCATTATGGATTGGGGGACTTTTCCGTTTGACTGGAGCAAACACCCAAAAGCGTACCTGTACAATGAGCTTCGAATCTATGAAGGATACAATATTGTGCAAAATTAACTTGTCTGCATTTTGGAACTTGTAACAAAGCTTCTAAAGTGTCCGGTGAGTGGGAGTATGGGATTTCGCCTTTTGGAGAACATTTTATTTGCAAATTTTTCACTGAAACATCCCTTGGGACTCTTGCACTCCTTTCTGCTAGTCTGGTAGTCATGTGTGACTTGCAACAAACTGAATTTCCCTAAAGTCTGATCTGTTGAGATTTATTGCAATTTCGTAGGGTAAATGTTTATTAATTAAAATTTAAAAGGACAGCGCGAGAAATAAGGCAAATCATTGGTATCTACTCGTACATTTAATTCTCGAACACATCCTTAATAATGCAAATGCTTGCGTTGATTTTATTATAATTTATTTAATTTTGTTCAAGGAGAACAGGAAAAGGGGGACGTAAATACAAAAAGTATCGATTGTGACAGGTGGCGAAGAAGTTGAGGGTTGGTGTCTTTCAATAAATTTGAAGAAGTCCTTTACCTTTTTCTCCCTTAATGACGATGATCAGAATTAAACGGATCATTACCCTCCCACTTCATTATATCCCTTCTGGTTCACCTGGTTCCTTTATATATACAAAAAAAAAAGAACACAGATACTCTCTCCTTAACGATGTGCACCACAACATGGTACGAGTATGTTGGACGAAGGCCTAACGGGAAGAGATTAATTTATCGACATCGTTGTGTCCTTTTGCGTATATCTGAATGCCTCGCCGGATTCAAAAAGTGGACTCCAAATGTGCGCAATTATTATCCACGAAGAAGCTCCGCTACTGCATGTAAGCCAGAGGATGCTATGAAGCTTGAAGTGAGTTCGATAGAGGGGATTAAGCGTGCCCGTGAATTAACTAGGCTAAGAAAAATCCTTGCTAGACAGTCGTCAGTCATATACATTGTTAATTTCATCAAGAAGATAGGCAATTGAATGATTAATTCAGAACACTGAGGTCGCATGGGTTGAAATGCCACATACGACGAGTAGACCCACAGATAAATTATGAAGGACATTGTTCAAGGAGGCACTAATTACACGCCACAAAAGTCCCACGAACAGTGACGTAATGCGGGCAGAGGTAATGCACGTCTAATTTGTCTGCAGATTCACTCCTGAGACACGTCTTTTGGCAGACATTGAATTTGTTGCAGTTCTAAATCGGTTCCTTCACAATCTTCGCACACACGGCCAAGTATCCGATGAAGAATTTTCCTTTCAAAGCAGTCCAATAACAACTTCCCCTCAGACGCTACCTCCGGCATGGGCTACTTCATTTGATTGAATATTGATTCCAAAAATATAAAAAAAAACGTAGATACAGATACCTCTCCAATCGCATCAAACCCTGAAATGTTGAATCCACTGGTTGCCCAACGACAAGTCGAGAAGCCGTTGAGCTCTCAACGGCTGTTATCCTTACTGCAGTAGAGCACATACCGGGTGTGCCGTCTGGCAACCTAAACCACCTCAAAGTACGAAAGGTGCTGCCACTTGGGCCGCATCCGCACTTTCTGTCCTCCGATTATTAGCTATTTTCGGGGGTGTAAGCGAGAGTGTAACGAGTGTTTGACTAGTGGGCAATCCAAGCAGTTCCGGAAAGGGATAAGATACAAAGGAAGCTGTTCCTAGCACTGCTATTTTCGTACTCTCGGGTTGGCGCAAGGATAACGATGTCTGGACCTCTGAATCGCGCAAAACAGAAGAGTTGGAGCCCAGCGGAGATTTGGCCAACAACTGTAGTCCGATCAGCGAAGCCTGTTGCCAGGCTTTTCAATGGGACGCTAATCACTTCCTTGTATTGGGGAAGCAGAATGTGATTCGATTCGAGTAGCCTTCGAGTAGATTCGATTGTATCAGTAGCCTTGGGGTTCGATTGTTACAGTCAACTAAGGGCACCAGGTTGGGGTTCGATTGCACCAGCCACCACACCCGTCTCTCATGGATTTGATATTGCTCTGGGTGCGAATGCATTGGTCACCTCCACTCTACTCCCTCTAGTTTCGCATTGATATCTTCACCCATTTTGCAGGTGTCTGGAGGGTGAACTATCATCGTACATCGAAACCCTCCCACTTCACTGCAGCCCTGCAGTACGGCCACAATGTCAAATATTAATTTCCTTCAGCTACGCTGCCATTTCCTTCGTCCTTTTTTAATACAAAACGACAGACAACAAAATCGCGTATCCCTCTGAATATTATTGCTTGCCTAGTACATTTACTTGCAGAAAGAAAGTGCTTCTTAAGTCTGCAATAGAGAGCGGTCCTGCTTTCCAAAAGTAGAACGAGTTTCTGCTACAGCTATGAAGTCACAAACACACCCCCCACACGCACACCGCCGTTTGAGTTCTCCTGGAAAGCGTCAACCTACATTTGTTCATGCTCGCCTGGTGCAAACTACGATAATCGTACATCCACTAAAGTTCCAAAGTTCCTTTAAAGTTGTTATCATGTCCTGCGTCCTCACGAGAGACCCATCATTTCTCACGGGTATTCCGAAACTACGCACTTAAAGTTTGCAGTTCAACATGGTCGCCTGTTCCTCATACAGCGAAGACATACTTTTACCTAGTTCAGCTGAAACTCGAAAATGACCTTGGGGGACAGACACGACACATTCAGCCAACCACTTTGCCCGGCATTCATTCATGCACTGCTCTCGCAGATGATGATGCAATTTTGAAACTATTTTTGTTGTCTCTCTCTGTATACCGTCATATGCGCGGTGTTTTGGGTAACTGTTTCTCCCTCCTTGTTTGCGGAATAAATATCAATTAACAGTCCTGCAAAATGGGGAACAGTAGGGGCACATTCTTATGCCAACTTATGTTTGAAGAGCACGCAAAAAAAAAGTTCGAAAGTCCTTTTGGGAAAAACTAACAAAATGGGCTAGGCTTGCGGCTAATATGAGGCGGCAGAGAGAAAGTACGGAATGGGAACCAAGGAGCCCAAGACAGGTAGAATCGAGAGAGCAGAGGTCGATGGACCGCGAGGCTTATTAAGAACGTCGTAGGGTTGAATGAACGGGAACGCGGCAAAGTCAACTGCCCATTTAAGAATTGGGTGACGTAGTCCTAACCGGGCATGGGTACTTCAAAGCTTACTTCCACAAAATAGGCAAAACGAGGAGTGCCAGTCCGGAGACTCTGAAATGGAAAGCGCCACTCATATGCAGTAGATGAGAAGTGGAGAGAAGAGGCTGAAATCTCTGATCGGACCCATCACTCCAGGCAACATAGTCGCCAATTCCTTTGTTCCATATTTGCCAGTGAACGCTTCATATCGGAAGTCGCTGAAATATGTCGGATATCGTGTACTCAAGGATGACCTAAAAGATGAGATTATCTCCAGAAAGGCTGTACGCACAATGAATACAAATCGGCTCGTAGAGGCACCTATCGTGGAAATGATGTCGTTCGCTCGATTTTGTTTTACGTGGTCCGGCTTGAGAGGCCTCTCAACCGAACACAGCAATACGCTCGTTTGACAAGACTTGTTTTATGATTTTACAGGGCCCAGCTCATTGCAGAACACCCAGTGGGGAAAAATTAAATAAGTACCATTTATCAACTCGTTACAAATGGCGCCGAATAAGGCTGTCAAAGATCGGAAACAGCAAGCACGGCTGACTCTATTCTTCCAAATTATGGAAGATTTGGTTTGGCTTGTCAATCAACATTGTTGTTTAAAGTAAAATCACAAGAAAACATCATCACATACCTGAAGTAAAAAATTTCATCTTATTTGACAGCTTCAATTTGCCCTTCACACCAATATATTTTCGCAGACACTTTATACCGACAAAAATGATAAACACTTTTTTTTATTCAATTTAATTGAAATTCACTTGATTTACTTTCATTCGCACTTGATTAACTTAAATATACTACTCTAATTCGCACTATATTGTTCTTAATTAGATTTTTTGCAAAATAACCATCGGAGTTTGCGCACGCACCAACTTGCAAGAAATACAATACACTGACTGGTGAAAATTGCTGCTGTCAAAAAACAGCTCCCCTCAAACTGTGTTGAAAACAAGAAACTGGTATAAATTCTTTCAACAAATTATCAATAAATATTTAGAATTTCTTAATTTTGCACAATTTGGACGCCCAAATAGCAAAACTAATATTTGAAGATGTAAAAAAATTAAAATTTGAGCGACAAGTGATGCCAAATTCAAGCCAACTAGTAAACCGAGTATCCTCCATCATAGCAAAGGTACTCAAAATCAAATAGAGAGAGGAAGACCCAAACACACCTTCGTAGGGCGCATAGACGTCTTAGGCCACAGGAGACTTAAAAGACGGTGTCCTTGTGCGGCCTTAAAAATGGCATCACCCTGCTGTTATGCAGAAAATGGTTCCAGGGTGGTATTCATGGCCGGCGAGGTGGGGTGGAGTTTAGTCCGCGAGAATCGGTCATTTGAAGGTAAATAACGAATTCTCTCCTCGAAAAAATCATAATATACGAGGTCCTTCTCCTTCGTGATACCACATAAATTTAGGAGATATCTACCAACTTGCTGAGCCTCTAATGAAGCGCAAGAGATTTTTAGTATCCGTGTTTGCTAAGATAAATCCCGAAATGAAGTTGCCTCTGCCAATATCGTTTGACTGTACGCCAAGCCGTCTTGTTTCACGATGCAGTCTGTTAAGTAGAGAGATCAGACTCTTAGAGCCGCTGCGGCGCAAAAACAAGACAGTAAAGGAAGACTATCGCGTTACGAATAAGGAGGAGAAGAAGATCCGGAGTATAGAAAGAAGAGGGCAGCCGCAGTCGCCCAGCTCAAGAATACATGTATAAGAACCTCGCAATCTAAACTACCCACGGAGGTTTTATTGGAAAGCAAAGCAACTGGCTGCTGGCTTTGAGATTGGAACGCAGGCTCTTCGAAACAGCGACGAAAGCCTAGTCGCCGAAGTGCGGGGAATAGGAGATGACCGAAAAATTACATTTTATAGGCGAACGTTGAACCTCAGCATTTATTTAGGTTGGACACAAAGGGCCTTACCCAGTTACAAATTCAAGGACGAGTTTTTACATTACAGCGAAGGCGACTACAGTAAATTTGCCATTGATACGGGCCAATGTCCTTCAAAACCATAGTGACGACATCATTAAGCGAATGACGAATAAATTTTAACAACTCTGTTATACTAAAGAGCACGATGAGAGAGAACCCAAATTGCTTATTAAAGAGATTGGAGGCGGCCATAAGCTTACATATCGATGTTCGATAACATCGAAAAGTATTTACCATCAAACCAGGCAACATGTCAGCGCGGATGGTTAGGGGAAGTGAGGGGAGTGGTGCCTGTGCATAAGCACAAGTTACCTACCGTTTGTTTATGAACGCCTGCTGCTCCGTTATGCGGAAACGTTCATTTTCTATGGAATGTAGGTTAATGTTAGATGCACTTGGGAGGGGAATCAAACGAAACTTGGTACATTTCCCCTCAATTGGAGGCGGCCATGTTCGATAACACCGAAGAGTAATTACTATCAAACCAGGCAACATATCAGCGCGGATGGTTAGGGGAAGTGAGGGGAGTGGCGCCTGCGCATAGGCACAAGTTGCCTACAGTTTGTTTATGAACGCCTGCTGCTCCTAAATGCGGAAACGTACATTTTCTATCGAACGAAGGTTAATGTTAGAAACACTTGGGAGAGGGATCAAACGAAACTTGGTACATTTCCCCTCAATTGGAGGCGGACATGTTCGATAACACCGAGGAGTAATTACCATCAAACCAGGCAAAATGTCAGCGCGAATGGGGGGGGGGGGGTAATATGGGTAGTGAGGGGAGTGGCGCCTGCGCATTAAGTTGTCTACAGGTTTGTTTATGAACGCCTGCTGCTCCGTTATGCGGAAACGTAAATTTTCTATCGAATCTAGGATAATGTTAGATACACGTGGAGACGGCAAAGTCCACCCAAACTTGACACATTTCCCCATCATGGTGTAGGGGACTCTAGTACTGAAAATAGCGATTGCCCACCTCGAAAAGATTCAGCAGTCGAATAGGCGCCCACGATGAATTAGCTCGCAAACATGAATACAAATCGTTTTGGGGCTTTCGAATTGTTATTCCCCTTTGCTCACAATTTCTCCATGACATTTTGCATACCATCTAGTGGCTGTTTGCCAGAGTAACATTCATAGATTCCAAAAGCAGGATTTTGTATTCGTAAAAAAGCGGGGGTTTGTATCTTTAGCCGGTACAAATAATAAACAAATATCCAAAACAAAGCACGCCAGATCGTAAGTTAACTCAAGTCAGTCATCAACTGTAGCTTCTGTTGGAGGGTGTAGCGCTCTTGCAACAAAGGGAAAAACCACGTGATTCACTTTTACACATATCTCGTAGTAAAAAGCCAGGCGAACAGGCAATGAAGAGGCTGACACTGCAGAAATAGATGAATTAATATCGACATTTTGGGGGTATAGATGTTGTGCAGCTCTACAAGTGATATCTATTCCTATTGCGAGTGGGTAGTGCATGAACGCCCTTGCCCAAAATGGGTATTGGTATGGGAGGCTGGCAAATATTGGACAAGGTCGAAACGGTGTACCAGTAGGTATGCAGTAAAGTGGGAGGGTTCTTGCCTAAATGACTGAAAATGCTTCATCCTAATGAGTGTCAGTGTATCCTTGAATTTCTTTTCTGGTGAATGCATTTCTCTGCGGAAAAAAAACGACTTCTGCACCAATATAGTGCCGGCCATTGACGGAGAATGTCATCCTGTAGAAACGTGCCTTTGACGACAGATTTGATTTTTTTTAGACGTAACCAGTACGTCGACCTCAACCCACAATGAACTCACGGAAACACCACCAGCTTCCTATTGCTGGTATTGTCTAATGAAAAAATTGTTGAAGTAAAGACTGATTAACCTGGTGACTGAAGGTTCTCCCAATTGGGATGTAATTGTGGTTCCAATCTTCAGGCAGTTGTCCAGTTGACGCTGCAATAAGTTTGGCTACTTCAAATGGTCGCACTTGGGAACAGCTGTTCGATTTATATAAATACCTGGAATATGTCGAAATGGATACCCATTCTCCTCGAAAATATCTCGTTCCAGGGACGCTTGATCCCTCGCTTAAGACTGCTCGATCGTCAGCAAATAATAAACAATGCACTTTGGGGTTCGGTGGCTTTAAATTCAAGCAGATAATCAAGGACTGTAATAATTCTCAAGGGCGTTAGGACGCTTCCCGACTTTGACTGCAAACTCCTCTGTGACGCCAACGGGTATCTTTCTCTTGCCTTGTCACGGACTCGCGTATCGGCTTTTCCTTTGTACAAAGGAAGAAGAAAACTTTCCCTCCACTGGTGGGGCATTGGATCGCTTCTAATCAGCTTGGAGATGAGAATCATGAGCCATTTGGACCCGATGTCTCCCATCTTTTTCCAGAACTCAGACGGTATCTCGTCCGGCCCAAATGCTTTTCGCTTTTTGGAGTCTTTGACCGCCTTCCTATCGACAGTAATGTCGCGTGCTTCTTCATTGTTAGGAACGGCTCTCGGGAAATATATCCGAGGAAATTGTTCATTTAGAACTCCTTCACACCTGTGTAGTATTTTTTCGTCCTCCACAAGAAGCAGCCCTTGAGCATTGTTGATGAAGTTTGGCGAACTTATTTCCTGTGCATTTCACGTTCTCTGAGGAGCGGCTGTGCCCTTGTGTCGGAGTTTGTGGACAGCCTGGTTTCTATCAGCAGCTAAGGAACACATTTCTTCCAACTCCCGATACAGGTCCTCCACACACTTTGCTTGAATTTGAGCGCACCTTCTCTTCGCGAGCCTCTTTCAAAGTCTGTATTCCAAATCGAGGCGAGCTCCATTATTAGAGGAGCACTTTGACGAAGCTATGATTGCCGCTTTCTTGTCACTTAGCACTGCTTTAGCTTCATGTGTCCACCACCATGTTTCTTTGCCGTGTTGATAGGGGCCTTTTGAAGCCCCTAGCATGGATTTGGCCCTATCCAAGGAAGGACGTTGAAGGGAATTCCACATATCTTGTGCTCTGCACTCTGTATCCTCAATTTGGGTGATGCATTCTCAACTTGGGTGATCCATCCTCAGCTTGGGTGATGCATCCTCAACTTCGGTGATGCATCCTCAACTTGGGCGATGCATCCTCGACTTGGGTGAAGCAACCTCAACTTCGGTGATGCATCCAACTTGGGTGATGCATGCTCAACTTGGGGGGTGCATCCTCAACTTGGGTGATGCAACCTCAACTTTGGTGATGCATCCAACTTGGGTGATGCATGATCAACTTGGGGGGTGCATCCTCAACTTGGGTGATGCAACCTCAACTTGGGTGATGCAACCTCAACTTCGGTGATGCATCCTCAACTTGGGTGATGCATCCTCAACTTCGGTGATCCATCCTCAACTTGGGTGATGCAACCTCAACTTCGGTGATGCATCCTCAACTTGGGTGATGCATCCTTGACTTGGGTGATGATGTGATGGAGATTATTTTGCAAGGACCCACTAAATACTTCGCCTTTCTCTTTGTCCATTTGATTCTCGCAGATGCTTTTGTTTGTTTATAGTTCTGTTCGTCCCCGCCGCCATAAAAATGACTGTCAGGAGGATGCGGCGTTGCTGGGCGACTGCGTCTACTAGGATCACTTTGCAAACTTTAACCCGAGGCTTCATGTAACGTGCTACCAAATGGTAATCAATCTGGGTTTCATTTCAGTCACTGCTGTAAGTGACCAGGTGTCACCATGGTATTCCGAACGAGGATGTCTTCACCCAGCAAGTTCCTCGTGCCGTATCCCAGTCCTCCATGGCAGTCTTCATAGCCCTCGTCTGCCTTCCCGACATGTCCGTTCAAATCTCCGCCAACAAACAAAGAGTCTGCTTTTGGGATGTCCTTAATGAGTTTGTGAAAATCCAGTCAAAATGCATCTTTTCCTCTCTGCTCGTATCAAACTTGGGCAGCATATGCACTGACAATATTCCACACCTCGCCTCGCATCACTAATTTGAGAGACATCAAACGATCACTGGAGTTTGAAATTTACAAGACGCTGCCGACCTGCTCTGCCGCAAGGATGATTTCGTTTCTTGAACACATAAGATGCCAACTTGCCTGCTAACCATCATTTCACGACCACTCATACTTCCAACGTTGCAGCTAGCTTCTAAGCTTAAGCATTACTTTGCTATCCCCGGAAACCACTTCCCGAACCCGAAATCCGTTTCAAGGCTTCTGAAAGATGTGCATCCTAATATTAAGTTCTGTTTATAATCCACTACCTGTGCTGCCCTCCGAAATGCCTTGTGGTAGGTGTTGCCTCTGTCCCTAAATCCCTGAGATAATTATCATATAACCGGCTGACTGAACAATTCAAGGACTTCACTATGACCTTTGCCCAAGGTTCATCAAATGGCACGTGGTTTTGTTAACAATAACAAAAGCTGACTTTTGCTGGAATTAAATTCTCAAGGCATATTGATGTGCCTGTCATCGTAATGTCCGCAAATATAATGGGCGATCATGAAGCACAAAGCAGAAACTACCCTCCGCTGAAGTGCTGGATACTATTATTGTAATTGCAATCTCCGAAGTCGAATTTGTCAAAGTATTAGTGAAACGCTGATAACTTTTCTCTGGCGGAAAATCAATCATGGATACCTCTCCTCAATGTTCGTCCTTGATTTGTGCGCTTGGCGCATCGTAGTTCTTAATTCTGTTACGTATCAAATGCAATTGAGGTGCTATATCAATCTGTTATTAGAAGTACATTGAGAAGGATTCTATTTGCGTCCTTGCAAATTGGAAAATTAAATTTTACGAATATCGTAACAACAGGCAATCATGAACGGAGGGAAGCTATGTCGTTATGTTTACTTTTATCGTTGGCAGCAGATTGCAGGGATATAAATTTCGAATTGGAGGACATTTCCCCCTCACTACCACCGGCGGGGTGGTGCATGAAAGGAGTTAGAAAATCGAGTGTCCTCCAATGAAAGTGAAACTCCTTTTCGCATCTCAACGCAAGGATAGCATTAAAACTAGCAAGTGTCTTTTGACATTTTAAATAATGCCAACAACGAAGTGGGACGCATATCCTTGTGCGAAATTGGGGAAATTCCAACAAAATCTGTTTCACAACATGGAGCGTTCCTTCAACACTTCTCGCCTGGTGTTTTGTTAAGGAATTAACACAATCTCCCAAGGCTATTAACACAACAGCAGGACCTTGACTTGACGGGCTCCATACCGCACTGATAGACGCCCAATCAGGTCGTCAGGTGTTCACTTAAAAAAGCAAACAGTCTGCAAGGTTTCGGAAAATAAATAAATATTAGCAAGGACCTACAATTTCAAGCAGACTCCGAACGGCGAATTTGAGAAGCTCCCCATGACAATATGAATGATTTATTTTCAAAACATGACACACTTGAAAAAAATCAGGAGACGAAAAAAACAGATTATTTTCTGCTTCCGTGGAAAATTAATCATAACAAAAATATGTGTCTACTAGAATCAAAAACAACGTATTCCACTGTTCGAAAAAAAATTAACGATGCAGTTTAACTAATTTTTTTAAATCTACGAGTACCTTTGACTGTCTTCGAAACTTTCAAATGTGTACTAATTCCAGAGATATTTTGATTTGCGTTTGAATCAAAACCAACGTATTCCTCAGACGTTTTTAAATCAAAGTAGCTCTATTCCAAAGTAAATTAAAGTATTTTTGTTGGCTGTGAATCAAAACGAATGTATTCAAAATTTGGCGCGAAAATCAATTACTGTCAAACTATTATGCAGGAATTTAATATTTTTAGTTCGATCTATCGTGTTGTTGATTGCGGATGCAGTTTAATATTAGTGATACACAAAAATTGAATATTTAATAAACATGGAATCAATCGCATCACCTGTGCTTGCCACATATCCACGCGAAAGAAATGTCATATTTCAAAAAGGAAACGTCAACTAGCTAAAGTAGAGCGGTAAGTAAATCTTTGCAGGCATAGATAGATAGGTATGCATATCATTATTCTTAACTATGTACAAAAGAACACAATCGCCAATAATGCCCACACGCAACCATAGACGTGGTTCATATAAATGCAGAATATTGAAAACAGCCGATGCATTATATTTTGCAAATGTTTTCTATACAATACCATCAAAACTTGCCCAAGATGCATTTATATTGAGTTACTGCAACATTAAAAAGCCTGAACTCCAGCGCACTCTCACAATTCGCAGAGCTGTTCATTATTTCGAATTCTTCATTTGATTTTTGCAGACGTACTACTTGGTGAACGAAAATACCGGGATACATTCTGAATTTTCTGCGCTTCTGCTACCTCGGTGGGATAAGAGAAAAATTGCGAGTGACTGTTACCGTCACTACTGGCAGCCTGGCAGCACAGCAAGTGACTTCAAATACTTTAAACAATAATGTAGGTATTCCAAAATAAGGGAAATAACCACACACTGCAAGTTTCCGTTCAACAATCTACAGTAGAGTCATTTTAATCGATTGCGACTGATTGCTCCTGCTATGAGAAATGAATAGAAACCAAGCTGCACAACACCCACACACATTTCACCCAGCATCGAGGGAGGGATTTCAATTTGAATTGCATTCATAAATCCATCCGAGTTTGGGGTGGGCACCATTATTGTGTTCTGCAAAATAAGCAGTCCGTTGGAAATTAATTTGAAAATAGCTTAGGGCACCAAACACAGGTTTAGGGTCGAAAATACAAAAAAAAAAGTTTATTTCACAAAAAAAGTGACTCGGTGTTTTTGTTTGTCCTTTGTAGATTCACGAACCGCTCAACCGATTTTGATGAAATTTTGTGAATGTGTTCTTTGTGTTGTCTGGATTAATCTGAACAAAGTTAGGTCTATTTTCGATTGACAGTGGTGTTAAAAAGTAAGAAAATGTAAAAAAGAACACTTTAAGTGATAAAAGCCAGATTTGTTTCCAAGTAAACAATAAAACATAGGGACGGGCTACAGTCCGCTTGGACAAACTTTGGATACCCTATTCTTATTCCTATATTTTAAATTTCAGTTCCCTAGCTCAAACTTTGGTTTTTCAAAAAAAAAAACTTTTAATTTTGGGCATGTCAGTGACCGGATTTTGAAAATATTTACACATGAGCATAAAGTAGGGTTTCCAGAGCATCTCTTTTTTAGATAACATATTCTCTTTTTCGACTCCGATCTTTTTTACACTCTCTTTTTTCATAAAATTCTTTTTTTGTCCTATTTTTTGTATGTCCTCTTTTTAGTCTCTTTTTTTATTTTCCTCCATAGCCTTTCTGCAGATTAACAATTAACATCAAAATTGTATTTCATATAACACAACATTTATACCTTTGAAAATAGATTCAAGAGTCGAAAATCAAACCCTATTCAAACTCAATCTTTCGTTACAGCATATAAACATAGTAATAGAACGTTGGTGTAACTTCACCATTCACACTACATTACTGCAAATGGATGCTCACCACGTTCACAATTTAATACAACATGAAGCCTTTTGCACTGTTTGTGAAATTAAAGTTTCTATAGCCAACAAAGGACATTACGATTTGGAACAATATGTATCATCAAAAAAACATCAAAGTACTTTGCAAGCAGGTGGCATGTCTGCAAATCTTCCTTCAATGTTTATTCCCAAATACACCAAACTTGATAACAAAATAGCTGCTGTCGAGAGAACCTTAGCTTCTCATGCTCTCAAGCACCATTTCAGTTTCCGTTCAACAGATTGTTGCAGTAAGTTATTCAAAGAATTATTTAATGATTCCGATATCGCTAGGCGCCTTTCATCGGCTCACACGAAAACTAGAGCAATACAAAAGGATGTCATAGCTCCATTCTGTATGGAAAATATATTGAATGTCATCAGTGAAACAGCTTTCTTGTCCGTGTCAACAGATGGAAGCAACCATGGCAACATAAAAAAATTTCCGATTTTAATTCAATATTTTAAAAAGACAACATGTATCGAAACCAAATTAATTCATTGGGATAAATTGTGCAGTGGAAATTTCGAAACCATTTCAAACTTTCTTTTAGATTCTGTTAAAAAGTTAGATATAGGAAAGAAATGCATTGCATTCTCTTCAGATAATTGCAATACAATATTTTGGAGGCTTGAAAAGAGCTAAAGTTAATAATGTTTTTTTTTAAACTTAAATCAATGCAAAAAGATTTGATTGGCATTGGTTGTCCCGTTCTCGAATGCAGCAAAATATGGTTTCGACACATTTTCAACTGATATCGAAACCACAATTATAAAAATATATAATTATTTCGCGGTATATACAATAAGAACTGAAAATCTTAAAGATTGCTGTGCATCGCTTGAAGTGGAATATAAAGATTTGCTCGTCACTGTACCACTAGAAGACGTTCTCTATTCCCTGCTATTAAATGCGTTTTACAAGTATATCCAGCTTTAGAAACATATTTTTTATCTAATGAAAACTGTCCCACTCTTTTGAAAAAAGATGTTCAGTCTAACTTATCGGAAGCTTTTTTTATATTTTGTGCATTCACTTACATTTTTGTTTAATGAAAGGGCCAAAGAGATGGAAAAAGAAAATAATTCACTTTTGAAAGTTTCACAAATTTGAGATTCTCCCCAAACAGATTTGAAAAACCGATGCGATCAGTCTTTTCTTCAACTCGGCACGAAATCAATCCTTATTGATTTAAATAAATCGGGCTTGCAAGGGAAGTAGAATATTTCAAAAAAGAATGCAATAAATGTTACGAAAAATGTTTTGAGTATACATAAAAAAATGGACAGAGCAATTTAAAGAGTTTAAATGTTTTCACTGGATGAGTTTGGACAAAAAAATGGTTTTGGAAGATGTAGAAAAATGTTGCGAATATTTGATTTCGAAAAATATTACAATAGATGATGCAAAACTTTTCGACCAGTTTTGTAATCTACAAAGTTTTTTAAATATGGAATTAATGAATGAAGAATTTCGAAAAAAATATCAGTTAAAAAATGGGTTCAGTTTTTTTGTTCTTCAAATAATTCTGAATTTTATTGCGAGTTATTGAAAATTTGTCAATTTTTTTTTCTCTATTCCGGGTCAAAATGTAAACGCGGAGCGTATTTTGTCTTTTAATAGACACTAGATTGTACAAAGCTATTCCATTCAAAAACCTTAAAGCTCACTATTAAAATGAATTATACTGTACTTTATGTTTAAGTTCCTTGATACGAAATAATGAAATAAAAAAAAAAAAATTTCGTTGATGGGGTCACAGTGGACCAAAGAAAGGAACCGTTTAAAAGTGGGAACTGTTAAGTCAATTTTGATAGTAGTTTTTAATTTGAAAGATTTAAGCTGTCAAAAATTCTACAAAATATTTTTAAAAGAAAATAAATACCTTTCACAAATAAGAAGTTCTCAAAAATACGAAACTTCAAATGAAGAAGAGGAATCATAGTATTTTTGTTAATGTCACTGAATTGTTTTAAATTAAAACTCTTTTGCAATCTTTATCAACTTATGTTCCTAAAAATATTATGATCATAAAATTAACTAAAATATAAGCTACTTAAGTGAGTACCTAACGTATTTAGGTACATATATTTGTTGTTATTTTATTCGCATTTGATTTTTCTTGATAGGTAGGTGGGTGGGGGGGGGGGAGGGGGGGTTAGTGTTTGAATGTTGGAAATGTTCTCTTTTTTTATACCCTATTCTAATTTTTGACGCATAGTTTGTAACATACCTTAATATTGCCCGTAGACCCCTAAAAGTTACTATATTTATGATCAGCATCGATAGTAATGTCGATCTAGCCATGTCCGTCCGTCCGTCGGCAAAAATTAGGCCTTTAAACTGGGCCTAGAGAGCTGAAATTTTAACCATATACTCTCTAGTGTCCCGAAATACACACAGACACACGCCCACAAACTCAAAAAAACAAAATTTTGGAAAAAATCGAATTTTGAACTAGAAAGCTGAAATTTTTTATATATGATCTATAACTCCTAGAACTGCTCGGGATATAAAATTTTCAAAATCCGTCCACTGACACGGCCACAAAAAAATAAAACAATTTTATTGAAAAACCAAAATTTGCGCTAGGGAGCTGAAATTTATAATATATACTCTCTAGGGGTCCTCTATGCGCATGTGTTAGTTTTTTTTTAAATCCTCTTACTGACACGCCCACAATAAAATAAAATAAGTTTGAGCTAGGGAACGTTTTTTTTACAAAAGCTTCGTTTTTGTTTGATAAAATCTTTTAAATGTTATATAACAGAATATGTAGACCGTTCTTAACAATTCAACCATACTTAGACTTTCGTCACGCCCACTTATGAGGGATAGGAATAAGAATAGAGTATCCAACAGTTCGCCCAAGCGGACCCCGAGCAGTTTTAGGAGTCAAAGATCATATATAAAAAATGTCAACTTTCTAGCTCAAAATTCGATTTTTTCCATAAATTTGTTTTTTTTTTTTTAGTTTGTGGGCGTGTCTGTGGGCGGATTTCAATAATTCTTAAACCTGATTATTTTGGGCCCCAGAGAGTATGTGGTTAAATTTTCAGCTGGCATCATTATCAAAAACCATAGCACATGATAACATTGGTTATTTTCTGGGAAAAAATGTCAACCAACTTGGATGCGTTTATTCGTCTAGAGTTCGTTGGCGTTGCAAAAAGTATCATAGGACCATAGGATCATGTTTTGAAATTCGTCACACAGAATAATGTATTTTGTTATACACCATGGCCCATTGTACTCAAATGAGTACCCCCTATATCTTCAAATACATTACAAAAAAAATAATAATAAAAAATAGCGTTTTGCTATTCTATTTTTAGTTTACATTAATTTTATTTTTGAAGAACCGTTTGCTGGAAAAGTAAAGGCCTTTGCAGATGATTTGGGTATCGCCTATAGATCAGTTAGCCCCTTGAACTTAGTATCTGATATAAATCAAGACGTTCATTTGCTTAGAATTTGGTTTGCTGGACATAAACTTTTAGTAAGTAATAAAACTAATCTTATGTTTTTTAGCCTTAATACGGAAGTCATCCCGGATATTGATGTTACATTTCATGCATCAACTTGTATAACAATACCTGTTCTGTTCGCAATGCTAAGGACTCCTTTGATGCGAATGCCGCTTGTAACGTCAATTGCTTTAAAATTGAAAATGTTGATTGCTTCAAATACTTAGGCGTTATAATTGACAGAAAATTTCAGCTGGTCTGAGCATATCCTAAGTCTGAAGCAATATCTTCTTTCCACTATTCGTTGTTTTTATCGTCTAAGAATGTTTTGTTCTAACAGTTTGTTAAAAATAATATATTATGGGATTTTCCATTCTGAATTGCAATATGGAATAAGCTGTTGGGTGGTGCAATAAGAAAAGTTTGTAACTCTTCCCGGCTAGGTCATTCCATGGAGCTATTTAGGCTTACGAGAACTCCCCCATTGAAACATCTTTTTTTATTTTAAGGTACTTCGAATTTTCTGAGAGGTGGGAACTTGCAAAGTCCAATATCTGACGCTTATACTTTACGAAGCAATTCTCAGTATTATGTCCCTGTTCCTCCTTTTCGCACCACAAGCTTTAGAAATTCATTTTCCATTGTCTCATGCAAGTTATTTAACAATCTCCCTGTTGACATACGAACCATTGTAACTCTATTCTCATTTTTGAAAATAATGAAATTGAAGTTTTGCTGCGCTATACGGTTTAATTATTTAATTATTTATTTGTTAGTTATTTTGTGTTGTCATGAATTTGCTCTAAATGATTATTTTTTGCTTTATTTACTTTCCTTATTACTTATAATCATAATTTGTTATAATTTGCTCACCTCACATTGAATTGTCACTTGAAGTGGCATTAGCTCTATTTTTTTCTTCTTGAAATACAAATGCCACTATCTATTCTCATTTTATTTGTAAATTAAATTTACTCGTAGCATAAAATTGTATCTATACCTATTATATAGGTAATGAGAATAATATAATAAAAAAAAAAAATCGAATGGGGTTAGAAGCCGTAAACATGATTTTCAGCAAAACATTTTCAGAGGTTTAGTTTTGGGTCCATATACGTTGAAGTCACTTCCTGGGATGCCAGTAATGACGGTAACTGTCACTCGCAATTTTTCTCTTATCCCACCGAGGTAGCAGGAGCGCAGAAAAATCAGGATGTACCCCGGTATTTGCGTTCAGCAAGTAGTATGTCTGCAAAAATCAAATGCAGAATTCAAAATAATGAACAGCTCCGCAAATTGTTAGAGTGTGCCGGATCATGATAATAATCCCCTTTCGTGGGACATTCGAACTGCAAAGGGACAAAGGGAAATCCTTATGATTGCGAGTGAATAAGTTTTGTTTAATAAATCTCATCCGAAAAAGTAATTACGACAAAGAGTAGGTACAATCGATTATTATTATTTTTTGTTTTACATATTTTTTGGGCGTCAAAGCGATGAAAATGTACTTTGACCTTTCCTTTGTACCGTAAGGGCAAGCAAATAGTCGAGGCTAGTCGAGTTTCATCTTTCTGTTTAAAGCCGATAACCAGCAGAAGATTGCTGGAGAAGCAGACATTCCTTCGAGTTGTTTCGCTTTCTTCAAGTCATAGCCGGCACCACTGAATGTCGACCATTTTCATTTTGGCATCGTGAACCGTGGTGACTATAAAGATAACCTACTAAGTTCTTGATATCTTCCCTACGAAGATTCGTACATCGAAGTATTGGTATTTCTATTGCGAGCTCCTTAGCTGAGTTTGAAGTGCCTGTCAGCAAAATCCAACACCCTTAGACCAATGTGAGGTCAGTTGTGATACCACTAGGATCTAGGGAAGCTTATCGCTCTATTTGTAAAACCATTTAGAGCTCCCGATGAGGAGTTATAGACGTCCATTTCTAACAATAGCAAAGTTGGTTACATCATTAACTTGGCCAGGTTAAGTCAAATTTCCTTCGAGCCTGCCCAGGAATTGTTCTTTAATATAATTTGACCAGGAGGTGCATTTCCTCACTGAAAGCGATGGGGGTGCAAGCTTGGAATTTGGTCATGTAAGGGTTGGCGAATTCCTTGGACTACCGTCTTACAAAGTCAAGTGATGCGTAAGCTTTTACAGACTATGTCGTCAATATGAAAACGAAAATTTAGCTCGGATCTCGCGCAATATGCGAAGGTCACGAAGGAGTTGAACACGTGGGATATAGCTTGACCATGAAAAAGATAAATTCGAAAAGGGGTTGGCTCCACTTATATAAAGGTAAAAGATTGACATTTGGTCGAGGTCTTGATGGAGGTAGCTAGAGTCCTGCGGTGAAGAGTATTAAAAATGTTGGAATCGTCAGCTTAGAGGGAAAGGGATTACTGTTGACGCTTTCAACACCATAAATAGTTAGAACGAAGAGAAGGATACCTCTATTGCCGCCTTGTGGCCAAAACAGAATCAATGACGACGGACATAAAGCCACTGTTCGACACAAAGTGTTTGACATCAAATAGCAGTTTGACAGACAAACAGTGTTTGGCAGAATATCAAACATCTAAATTACTGGAATTCGTGTTGAACCTTAGAACTGCCAAAAAGTGTCAAACGTGTTACTTGTAATCAAAGAATCTATGTAGTCTAAACGTCACGCATTGGTATTGACGACTCTGGAATGAAACGAACACATTGGTGTTGTTTTACTGCGCCTTGCTTCCTTAGGTTATATGAACCCTCTACGACACCTCTTCTTGTCATCTTTACCCTATTTTATAGCTTTAAGAGCTCGTCATAAGATGAGATGATAACATCGAATTTTGAGCTAAAAAGCTGAAATTTTTTATATATACGATCTTTGACTCCTAAAACTGCTCGGGAGATAAAATTTCTAAAATCCGCCCACAATTAAATAAAACAATTTTATTGAAAAGTCAAAGTTTGAGGTAGGAAACTGAAATTTAAAGTATAGAATCTCTAGGTGTCTGATAGGATAGGGTATCCAACAGTTCGCCCAAGCGGATTGTAGCCCGTCCCAATGTTTTTTTGTTACATTGGAGGTTTTTCTCGCACTTTCCTTCAAAAAGATTGTTATTTGCTAAATCATAATTCTCTTCAGATTTGTTAAATATATTGTTTCAGTAGTAAGATACAAAAATAGCATATCTCTGTACGTATGTAAAATGTGTGGTAGCGTACCGAACGTAAATCATTATTATGCGAAATAAATCTATCTATCTATTATTTCGAATTCTTCATTTGATTTTTGCAGACGTACTACTTGCTAACGAAAATACAAGGGTACATCCTGAATTTTCTGCGCTCCTGCTACCTCGGTGGGATAAGAGAAAAATTGCGAGTGACTGTTAGCGTCACTACTGGCATCACAGCAAGTGACTTCAACGTATATGGACCCAAAACTAAACCTCTGAAAATGTTTTGCTGAAAATTATATTTACGGCTTCTAACCCCATTCGAAGTAAAACGCATTTTTTTTATTGCACATTTGAGTACAATGGGCCATGGTGTATAACAAAATACATTATTATGTGTGACGAATTTCAAAACATTTTTTTTCGACGCCCAATGTTCTAAGAAACTTTTTGCAACGCCAACAAACTCCAGACGAACATACGCATCTAAGTTGGTTGACATTTTTTTTTAGAAAATAACCAATGTTATCATGTGCTATGGTTATTGATGATGCCAGCTGAAAGTTTAACCATATACTCTATGGGGGCCCGAAATAATAAAGTTTAAGAATTTTTGAAATCCGCCCACAAACTCAGAAAAAAAAAACAAATTTATGAAAAAAATCGAATTTTGAGCCAGAAAGCTGAAATTTTTTTTATATGATCTTTGACTCCTAAAACTGCTCGGGAGATAAAGTTTTTAAAATCCGCCCACTGACACGCCCACAATTAAATAAAACAAGTTAAGGTTTTTTTGCGTGTAGCTAGGTGAAAATCGTTGAAAGACATCGCTTGCGAGCTTTGCGATAGTGTGGGACTTGAAACACAAATTAAAAACACCCAGCGAAGGCATGATGTTACCATCCTTCCAGCAATCGCACCTAGTCGTCGGACTAATCAGCCATTTTGTTTTAATATTTGCTTATGTACTTATGTATTGTTTTTAGGAACTAATAATTTTAATGAAAAACAAAGTTTTAGCTAGGGAGCGTTTGTTTTACAAAAGCGTTCTTAACAATTCAAGCATACTTGGACTTTTGTCACGCCCACTTAGGAGGGATAGGAATAAGAATAGCGTATCCAACAGTTCGCCCAAGCGGACTGTAGCCCATCCCTATGTTTTTATATTTATTTTTACTTATTAATTTATTTATTCTCCACTGTTAAACTTGAAATATATTATTGAAATAATTTGTTATGTTGATGTGCCACTAAATAAAAAAAAACTTTTTCCAACACAAACGTAATTTAAATGGTTCTTTTTTTCCTCTACTGTTTCACTTGAACTATTTTTCAAATGCTCTGCAATTACTGCACACATTAAAGGCCCATTTAGACGATCATTTCAGTTTCAGTTTCAGTTGAGCTATCGTTAAGATTTCAGTTAAACTGATGTCCAAATGCAAAAATTGAAGCGTTTAACTGAAACTGAAACTGACAGCTTATGGAATTCCCTCAGTTATCAGTTAAACTGATGTGTAAATACGTTTCAGTTCAGTTGTCAGTTCAATCGTCATTTCAATTGCAGTTGGCGGTGAATCAATAGGTTTATATTTCCTGTTCTTCTTTCAATATGTCGAAACGGAGTGATAATATGGTCAATTTCATTAAAATTTATCGGCTTTCATCGTCCAGTACGCAATGTATTTCTTCTGACTTTCGACTGCTCACAAGAAAAATTAAAGCTCAACTGAACACTGGACTGACGTCTAAATGCACTGTCTTTTTTGACGGAACTGACAACTGAACTGAAATCTGAACTGATAACTGATCGTCTAAAACGGCCTTAACAATTGAGTTTTATTTTAAAGTAAGATACTACTTTTACCTTTTCGGATAAAAATGTTTTATTTTTAACATAGAATTCTAGAACACCCTGTAAAGCATTTTTTTCTCAGGTAAATTTTATTATTTTATAGCACTTTACATACTTTCTCTATACCTTGACTTAAAATGTATGTACCACTGAAGTAGTATATATTCAATCTAATGTGCAGCAATGTAATAAAAGAAAGCGGCCAAGTGTGAGTCGGACTCGCCCATAAAGGGTTCCGCGCGAATTATAATTATTATTTACTTAGGCACCTATTACAGATTTATTATTAAAAAATAATGGTTCACGGTTTACGCATAATGGTTTATGAAATTAAATGTTTTTAACTTCCCAGTGGAAGTTCTTGTAATGGGGCCGATTTTTTGAATCGCGGATTTTGACATATTCCGACGTTTCAAGGTCACCAGAATCCAAATTCACCGTTTTTATAGAGATGTCTGTCCGTGTGTATGTACGTATGTGCGCATGTACGTATGTGCGTGGAATTATCTTTCGCCACGATTATCTCGAGAGCCAAAGATGATATTGACATGAGACCGGGTTTATTAGAAGCGTAATTACGTAACTCAGAACTGATTAAGTTTTCAACGAAATAGGTCCAGCCGTTTTTTGTAAGTAAATAAATAACTAAAATAATTTGCCTTTATTTGTTCTATTTATTGTCATTAGTCATTAAGCAAATCATTATTACATTAATATATATCACACTTCGCTGTTATTAAAAACATTTAATTTTCATGAACAATATTAAAAAGGATTTTTTAACATTAAATAATTCTTAACCATATCTTATGGTTAATCACATTTCAAAATTTCCCACTAATCGCATAAATCATATTGATCCCACTGGGAAGTTAGTCGTGTGGACCTTGCGGGTCGCACCCAGCACACTTTTTTTTATTTTTTTGCGAACCCCAAAGGGCCTCCGCCGCCATTAAGGATGAAGAAAAACATAGGGACGGGCTACAGTCCGCTTGGGCGAACTGTTGGATACCCTATTCTTATTCCTATCCCTGACAAGTGGGCGTGACAAAAGTCTAAGTATGGTTGAATTGTTAAGAACGCTCTACATATTTTGTTATATAACATTTAAAGGATTTTATCAAAAAAAACGCTCCCTAGCTCAAACTTGGGTGTTTCAATAAAATTGTTTTAATTAATTGTGGGCGTGTCAGTAGGCGGATTTAAAAAAAAATAACACATGAGCATAAAGGGCCCCTAGAGAGTATGTATTATAAATTTCAGCTCCCTAGCTCAAACTTTGGATTTTCAAAGAAATTATTTTATTTATTTGTGGGCGTCAGTGGGCGGATTTTGAAAAAAATTTATCCCGAGCAATTTTAGGAGTCATAAATCATATATACAAAATTTCAGCTTTCTAGCTCAAAATTCGATTTTTTCCAAAATTTTGTTTTTTTGAGTTTGTGGGCGTGTCTGTGGGCGGATTTCAAAAATTCGTAAACTTGATTATTTCGGGACCCCAGAGAGTATATGGTTAAAATTTCAGCTCTCTAGGTCCAGTTTAAAGGCCTAATTTTTGCCGTCAGACGGACGGACGGACGGGCATGGCTAGATCGACATTGCTATCGATGCTGACCATAAATATAGTAACTTTTAGGAGTCTACGGGCAATATTAAGGTATGTTACAAACTATGCGTCAAAATTAATATACCCTTAGAATAGGGTATAAAAATGCATCCCCCTTACAATGGATATATAGTCACATTCAGTCCTCGGAGTGTAAATTACTCAAATCCCATTTTGCCGATTATATTTTTATATAATTTGGAACTTCTGTGGAAGACTCTCTTTAGCAAGTGCACTTAGTTTAACACTACAGAGAACTGGTTGTTTTTTTGATATTAATAGGTTAGCAGCTATATTTACTTTTCGTTTAACAGGGCGACATGAAAAGAAGCAAGGATATTTTCAATCCTAAAGGAATTGACTCCTGTGCATTGTAAGCTTTCAGTTGAAGAGAATCAAAGAGAATCGAATGCATGCTGGACATACACATTTCATTCACGCTGTTTCGGGTATTGCTGAATTACGGCAAAGGGATACTAGTTGCAGGGGTTTTTAAATTGGCCATTGAATTGCCCTTGCGTTTTAAAGTTGGGGTCGATTTTAGCATGCAAGCCGCCAAGGAGACGTTCCACGATAGGACTGCTTCTACAAAACTAATAGATATTCCAAGCAAAGAGAAATTAGCTTCTGTCTGTGCGAAGTTGCATGTATGACAAGAATCAATTGTGCAATTGGGGTATGTCGAAGGGGCAAGGGGAAGGCAATGAATAATAAATTCATCCTTCCTATCAACGGTTTTCTGTATTGCATTTCTCAGCTTATCAATGGTGTTGACGTCACAATGCTTTGCTGATTTGACGGAAACGAGAAGACGGAAATGAATGGTCGCACTGAGCTACATTCTAAAATGATTTCCTTCGTACCAAACACCGTGGGCGATTAATCGGAACAAGAAGATGCATCTACATGGCTGCCATTCTCAGGTGCATCGTTCTAGAGACGCTGCCCATCGCTGCCAACACCTTTGGCGATCAATCGGAACCAGGAGACAAATCTGAATGGCTGCCATTCCCTGATGCATCGTACCAAAAACGCAGCCCACCGTCGTCACCATACCTAGTGTAATCAATAGGAGCCAACACTGAACAAATGGCTGCCATTCTCACTTCCGTAGCTTCATTCCAAAGACTGCGGCCATCAACGAAACCGAACTGCATTCCCCCAGGGGTTCAGTGATAAATATTTTCTGCTTTAAAACATCGAACAGAGCTGCAAGTGGAACATGCTTGTTGGTACGTGGAACCCATGTTTGAATTGGATACCGAATCCCCTTGCTCTGTTATCAGCTGCAAAGCAGAATAATTCGAGAACAACCTGTGGGGTGCTTTGAAACATCATTCAGAGATGGTAAAAAAGTATTAGAGGCTTTGATTTGTACAGCGCTGCTATTAGGGCATCAGACGAAACAGCCAGCGTGCGAATTTCATAATAAAAATAAACTTTCCCGCCAGACACAGGGGACTGTGATAGCAGTACCTGAAAAGAAAATACTCACAGGACATTCGCACACGAAATTCGTCCTCATACAAAAAGTTATCACGTAAATACATCCTTCGTACGTAAAGAAACCTATTTTTGAATCTCCGGCATCAGAGCGCCATAAATATTAGTAGGGCTATGGTGCAGAAATGCATGTAGGGAATGCATAATGCAGTGGAGTCCGTCCAAAATCAGTTCACACAAAGCTCCATTAGAGCTACGTACATGAGAGGTACCTGAACGAACCAACATGCCTGTGCAAATAGGGCGAAACGAACCTAGCTGAAGGGGAACACAAAGATTAAATTATCCTTCCGCCAGCTCATCGTTGACTTGTCGTTGACCTCTGCCTACCATGGGAGAGACACAAAATGCAGACGTCCTTCAGGAACAGATGCAACATCATCTCCAGGATGCTGCTGTGCTAAGTGAGGAAATTTAAAATTTCTATGAGTATTCGTGATACCCGAACTAAAGCAAGACCTGGCCGAAACCCACGAACTCGGTTTCCCCAAAAATGCTAAGCAGCCTTTTCAAAAAGCAAGACTTTAAAATCACTGCACAAAAAATCACAGGGCCATCATGAAAAACAGAACGCACGAGTTGGTATTTGTTCAGCAATGACTCGTCGTCGGTAAATCAGACAGTCACGTGTGCTGCAGCTGGAGCTGTGTTCAGCGAGTAATACGTGTTTCTCTACAGACAATTTGAGAGCGGAAAAGGCCGCGTGTATCTGGTGCACTGCATTGCATTGCAGTCTTCTGTAACGATGCAAACACAACAGCGAGCAGGAGCTCTGTCAAATTTAAAGAAAATTGCGTTATTACGAACATAAGGGTGGTCCACAAAATTTACGTTTTTCGATTCCTGACACCAGGACATCAAAAAAGGAAGCAGGGATATTTGACGCTGCACAATGTGCCAGTTTTCCATTCAATTGAAAGGATTCGTCGCCACCTTCCTATAAACACCTGCTGCAGCGATACATATATATATATACGAGGTAAGGCCATAAGGACGTACATGCAAGGAGCAACAAGTGTGCCGATACTGAGAAGGACGAAACAACATTTGAGTAGAATGCAATAGTTGGGGTGAAAGCTTTCACTCTGCTCTTGCGAAAGAGGCTGTACTCCTGTTACTGTTTCCTTTCTGTGGAAATTCTCTAGCGAAAAATCGCATAATATAAAAAATCTGTCATGCTATTTCAAACATAAGGGTGCTCCATTAAATGGACGTTTTTTGATTCCGGATACCAGGTCATCAAAAAAGCAAGCAGGGATATTTGACGCTGCACAAAGTGCCTGTGTTCCATTCAATTGAAAGGTTTCGTCATCACCTACCTATATACACCTGCTGCTGCAATACATACCTAGATATACGAGGTAAGGACATAAAGATACTGCGCAGGACGAAACAACATTTGGGTAGATTGCAATAGTTGGGGTGACAGCGTTCAGTGTGATCTTACGTCAGAAGCTGTATTCCTGTTACTGTTTCATTTCTGTGGAAATTCTCTAGCGAAAAATCGCATAATATAAAAAATCTGTCATGCTATTTCAAACATAAGGGTGCTCCATCAAATGGACGTTTTTTGATTCCGGATACCAGGTCATCAAAAAAGCAAGCAGGGATATTTGACGCTGCACAAAGTGCCTGTGTTCCATTCAATTGAAAGGTTTCGTCATCACCTACCTATATACACCTGCTGCTGCAATACATACCTAGATATACGAGGTAAGGACATAAAGATACTGCGCAGGACGAAACAACATTTGGGTAGATTGCAATAGTTGGGGTGACAGCGTTCAGTGTGATCTTACGTCAGAAGCTGTATTCCTGTTACTGTTTCATTTCTGTGGAAATTCTCTAGCGAAAAATCGCATAATATAAAAAATCTGTCATGCTATTTCAAACATAAGGGTGCTCCATCAAATGGACGTTTTTTGATTCCGGATACCAGGTCATCAAAAAAGCAAGCAGGGATATTTGACGCTGCACAAAGTGCCTGTGTTCCATTCAATTGAAAGGTTTCGTCATCACCTACCTATATACACCTGCTGCTGCAATACATACCTAGATATACGAGGTAAGGACATAAAGATACTGCGCAGGACGAAACAACATTTGGGTAGATTGCAATAGTTGGGGTGACAGCGTTCAGTGTGATCTTACGTCAGAAGCTGTTCTCCTGTTACTGTTTCCTTTCTGTGGAAATTCTCTAGCGAAAAATCGCATAACATGAAAAATCTGTCATGTTATTACGAACATAAGGGTGGTCCACATGTGTTCCATTCAATTGAAAGGTTTCATCGCCACCTACATATATACACCTGCTGCCGCGATACATATATATATATACGAGGTAATTCCCTAAGGACGTACATGCAAGTAGCAACAAGTGTGCCTACTGAGCAGGACAAAACAACATTTGAGTAGATTGCAATAGTTGTGGTGAAAGCGTTCGATGTTCTCTTACGAAAGAAACTGTACTCCTGTTACTGTATCCTTGCTGTTCAAATGTTCTCATGAAAAATCGCATAACATAAAAAACTGTCATGTTATTACGAACATAAGGGTGCTCCATAAAGATACTGCGCAGGACGAAACAACATTTGGGTAGATTGCAATATTTGGGGTGACAGCTTTCAGTGTGCTCTTACGTCAGAAGCTGTACTCCTGTTACTGTTTCCTTTCTGCGGAAATTGTCCAGCGAACAATCGCATAACATACAAATCTGTCTCGCTATTACAAACATTAGGGTGCTCCATAAAATTGACGTTTTTCGATTCCTGATACCAGGTCATTAAAAAAGCAAGCAGGGATATTTCGAATGAAAGGTTTCGTTTTCATTCACAAATTGGGATAGCCACCTACCCATATACACCTGCTGCTATGATACATACCTAGATATACGAGGTAAGAACGAAAAGATACTGCGCAGGATGAAACAACATTTGAGTAGATTGCAATAGCTGGGGTGACAGCTTTCAGTGTGCTCTTACATAAGAAGCTGTACTCCTGCTACTGTTTCCTTTCTGTTGAAATGCTGTAGCGAAAAATCGCATAACATAAAAATCTGTTATGTTATTACGAACATAAGGGTGGTCCATCAAATGGACGTTTTTCGATTCCTGATACCAGGTCATCAAAAAAGCAAGCAGGGATATTTGACGTTGAACAATGTGGCAGTGTTCCATTCAATTGAGAAAGGTTTCGTCGCCAACTACATATATACACCTGCTGCTGCGATACATACCTAGATATACAAGGTAAGGACATAAAGATACTGCGCAGGACGAAACAACATTTGAGTAGATTGCAATAGTTGGGGTGAAAGCTTTCAGTGTGCTCTTACGTAAGAAGCTGTACTCCTGTTACTGTTTCCTTGCTGTACATCGCATAACAGAAAAAAAAAACTGTCTACTATATTTCGCATTTATTAGAGTTTTTTTTATGTCATACGATTTCTCGTGAGAGAATATCAACAGCAAGCCATTTCCATTCCAAATACAGATTTCTTCTGATTTCTATTTTCATCACAAAATTTAGTTTGACTATAGTCCCCCAGGGGCGCTTTTACGTGAAGCTACAAGAAGTTCACGACAGGTGTCGCTTTAAGTGTGGTTCATGGCCATACTTAAAGCTTTGCTAATTTGAATTCATGTACCACAACCTTTAATAATTTACCTGACATGTAGATTTCGCTGGTTTCCGGTTCTTAAATACAGTAAGAGCTTTCTAAAGCTCAAGTTTGTACATATTGCAAACGAAAGATACAGGATGACACGAAAAATATGCTGTACGTGTTTTCTTCCACTCAACCGACTGCACATAGGCTCTACTCTAGGTGTCATTTCATAGTGCCTGGCCACACGTTTATAGGCATGAAAGACGTTCGCATGAAAATCAACACACAAATTTGATTTCCATAGCAAATTTGCTGAGGGCAAGAGGAAAAAAAACGGATTTACTAGAAGTTCGTTTTTGCTTTCACCGTAGGTTTTCCGCGGATTTTCGGTGCAATTCACCCATCTCTTTTTTTCTCACTTAAAAGGTACCTGTCTCGCTGGATATGACTTTCATACTTATAAACAGGCAGCTCAGACAAATACGCGTCAAGGATTGGCGCATATTCAAACGACTTCTGTAGAAGCTGCATGGCCGAAGAAGAGACTATGCTTTAGCTTCTTTGTATATGCCCAGCTCTCTTCCATAAAAGAAGGCCCTTTTCAAAAATGTCACAGTCACTTGCCAAACGATGGTCACGTGAGTTATTCGATCAATGAGGAAGGTCAGAATAGCAGGGACTAGTAGTTGCCTTACCAATTGAACGCGCGCGATATCATAATGTTGCTATTTTTCAATCTATCTATCTATTACGTTACAGTTCCAGGAACGACTTATAGGCGATACTGAATTAAAGAAGCTTTATGAATCGCTCACAGGTGTCACCGTCAGGATTTATATTTTAAAAAAATATAGCCAGTTCACTCCACTTCTAAGTACGAAAGCGGAGCTAATGTTGGATTCTTTTGAAAGAAAATACTCCGTCGGATATTTGATCCTTTGTGTGAGGAGGGGGAATAGAGGAGAATCGCAACCGAGCTGTACATAGATGTGGATGTAGTCCAAAAAGCCAAATCACGTCTTATACATTGGCTCGGCCATATTGGTTAGGTTAGGCTAAATAAGGGTATGAAAACTTATACAACACTAGGCTACAGACTGGGCCCTGGAGAACCAAACCAATTGATCCAAAAAATCAAACGGAATACGAAACTAACACTTTGACTGGAGAAACGCCTAATTTCCCTGCAGAATCTGCTCAGTCCCCTATAGCTTACGTGTTCTATTTCCTTTAACTGCTTAAAGTACCTTTCTAGGAACCTCCCTTGATTTCGCGACACTTCCTTACATTGACACAGAAGTGTGTTATGTCCTCCACTGCTTGCAAATCGCCGCAGTATCTACATGTATCCATATATGTCAGTCTCAGTCGCTTTTTTGAACTTGGGTCTAGGAAAACTCCTAGATCTGGTCGAGTGGGAGAGGGCGCTACGATTAGGCAGTCGGGTATTTTTATTTTGCGGGTGTCAAGATGTTCAGTTTTGCGGAGTCAAAGGAACTTTTGACCAAGCTGCTTACTTTACTTAAAGCGCTTTCCATGCCCTCGCATAATATAGTTTGATTCTTTCTGTATAAAGTTACGAGGATCAAAGCGATTGCCTTGCAGAAAAAAAATATATTAGGCATTAACGCCCATACAGGGTACGTATGTGCTTAGAATAGCACTGCTGCGCCCACCAAATGGCGCTTGTCGTATAAGGCAACTAGGGCGGGAGATCACATCTAGGCAATTTGAGCATCCAGGTGATCCTAGGGACACACTAAACATTTTAAAGCTGACCCGTAAGTAAGTTTGCATGCAAATCCGCGGGTTGATCCGACTGGGGATCACCGGCGTCGTAAAAGGTCAATCAAACAATAATCAACAATGGAAGCACGCACGTGTCGAAATCGTACAAGAGGCAAATGCAACAACACCAGCGCATTTGATTGGCCTCAGTCATCAAGTGATCTGAAACCAGGAAACCTGCCGATGTCGATTGAGGTCGAACCTGTAGGGATCCGGTAAAGTGGAACGCGCATGTTCATCTTATTCTGGTCATAACCTCCTCGTTAAGGAATAAGAACGCCCATATAGGGGCCTAAAACCTGGATTCTCGAACCGTTTGTTTGTGCGAAGTGGAAGGGACCTACAACTTTTTGCCGAATTCGAACGGAAAATTTGAGAAGCTTCTCATGACAATTGATACTCTTAGATGTTTGTCAGACGTTCGCAAGATTAAAAGCAGTGGATAAAACTATAAGGTGTTACTTGGCTTGATGGGAATCAAACCTGAGACATTTAGATTAGTAGTCCAACACACTAACCTCTGGCGCCCACTTGCCTTGCAGAAGCTCTGCCAAAATCGATCATTGTTCAATATTGCAACCCTTAAAGAACGCAGATTGGTAAGGTAAGAGTAAGGCTAACTAGCTCTCCATCCCTATGTACACGGGTCTATTTATTTTTCACCTTCGCCGACGACTTTGCCTTAAGTCGAACAAGGAACTTCCCAAATTATAGACCCCTCTTGGAACCAATTGGTAAGGCTTTGTTCTAAATATTCCGCCAACCTTTTAAAGAGTCACCTGAAACAAATATCCTGAAACACGAGTCACAATATCACAACTAATACTCTTGGATGTTTGCCAGACGTAAATATAGCAGTGGAACAAAAATACTTTACGTGTTACTTGGCCCCGTATTGATTCGAACCTGGGACCCCTAGATTAGTAGTCCTAACACTTACCACTGAGTTCACAAATACTTACCACAGAGTCCACAGATACTTACCACAGAGTCCGCAAATATGTACTTACCTGTTTTCTCTGACGTGGTGAAAATGGAAATCGTTTCCATATGCAAAGTTCGAGTCGCTTTTTCACGAAACGACCAATCCGTCCCAAAGAAACAATTAAATAGTAAAACAAGTTTTATAGTTTTAATTTGCCCTCTGGCGGGCGCGACAATAATTTTATTAATTCTTACATTCAATCTTAACAAATTCTACATATATACAGATACAAAGTTTCTATGAGAGTGTAAAGGAGAGATTCTATGTATATTTTATTTATATAAATGTGTGGGAAAAACAAAAGAATTGTTTTACAAACAAAAAATACTATGGAATGTATATATAAATTGCACAATGATAACTAGTTCTAATATTCATAAGTATCACCCCTATCATTTAATCGGCTGGGGGTGAATCTTGGATCCGCAACGATCTACCGCAGTTTGTATGGAGATATTCGGTCCCTTGTTTTTAATGATTAAATTTTGCGGATGTATTTCACCCCGGCGGATTTAATGATAGATAAGTATTGCATCTCGGCTCTATATTCATCAAGTACTTAAAAATGTATACAAAAAAAAAACAAATAAATAAATAATCTGGTCGATACGCTTACAAGCAAACCGTGACTGACATAAACGTTCGTCTGAGCTTTTACTAAAAATCAAGGAATCGATAACTTTAATTTGACAGAAGTTGACTTATCGCTAACTTGAAAATTTGACACAAGTCGACTTATCGATTACTTAAATTTGACACAAGTCGACTTATCGATAGCTTGAATTTGACACAAGTCGACTTGTGCATTAGTTGAGAGTCACTTAATCTTTAAAGGTACAACCGACTAGATAGCTTTATACAAAATTAAATCTCAACAGTATATAAATAAGAGTACAAACAATATAGATTAAAAATTATAGCGCCCTATGTACACATGTATGAGTTCGAATGGTTTGGTTTTACAATACATAAATTAATTTTTAAATTCTTCGGTTTTCGTATGCATTTTCTTTCTGCGTTTGACAGCCTATGTCTCATCTGTTCGAAGTCGACAAGAAAGTCCAAGATGATAAGAACATGACCTATTTGTAGTTTTAAATTTGAGCCAAACAAAAGCATTTACCCCTTTGGGTATGGTAGGTAACACCGGAATCTGAGATTCCTTAACTTAAGAAGGTTGATCGGATCGCGGAGCGAGTTTGTCGCCGAAAAATGAAGAGCGACAATTCCCCAATTAGATCTATAGGTGGAATACGCAATGAAACGGACGCGTTATGAAACGGACACTAGAGGAATTTTGAAAATTTGTGAACGAACATTTTTGTCTTTTTGTTGTTGGCAACACTGATGAGGATGACCATAGATAAACCCACAACAATGACAGACTCCGGCCGCTAATATTTTGTTTACTTTTTAACAGGTTTGTTGAAACGCTTGAGTTCTGTAAAAAATATTGTATATTTGCAAACTTATTTAAACTTTTATAGTTACTTAAGCTTCAATTGTTGTGGTTGTATTTGTTTTGTCATAATTTCGAAAAGATACGAAACGGTGAGTAATAATCTCATCAATACCTAGCTATTTGGAATTTGGCTATCTAAGTGGTGCGGGCACAAAATGGTACCTCCGCTACCTCAAAAAATGCTTCGGACCTGAGGAAGCCATAAAGGAGGTCCGAGGAGCATCGGGCCAAGCCAGAAAGCGCAGAAGTGGCGGCAGGGAAAAGGGGGAAAAACACCCCCCCCCCCCCTCGGGCCGAGAAATCGAGAGCTTGCATTCTAATAAACAATAAAAACAAATTTATTTTACTTTTAGAATACGCGACACGAGTTCTGGTGCCAATTCAGGTACATCTAGATGTTGAAGGATGTCACCGCACCATTGTCATCGTATCGGCGTATTGTGCCGGGGATGAGACGGCTGTATCATCCCAAATGCAGCGACTGGTGGAGCATTGCAACAAGCTCCGCATGCCGCTCCTTATAGGGTGCGATGCAAATGCCCACAACATCATATGGGGGAGCACCGACACCAACATCAGGGGTGAGTACCTACTACCCCCACTTTTGTAACTAGGGTCAGGGAGGAAGTCCAAGCGTAAGTAAATTAATTAGTAACTGGAGAGTATCTAGTGAGCCGTCACTATCTGACCACCGAATAATAGCATTCGAGTTGGACAGCACAAATACCATGAGAAACCCAGTAAGAAACCCAAGGAAAACTAAATGGGAGACTTATAGAAATGCTCTAGAGAGCAGTCTGGGGCGCCTTGTTCTGATGAAGACTCCTGGCCACCCCTTAGAGCTAGAGAGCGCAGTGGAAGGCATAACAAACGTCATCATCACTGCGTTCGAAGAAAACTGTCCTCTAAGTAGAGAACGGGACAGTAAACAGACCATGGCGGAGCAAGAACTTGTCAAAACTAAGATCCGAGGCGCGGAAGCTTTTCAATAAAGCAAAGCGCAGCGGAGACTGGCAAAGCTACCAAATGGCCCTTACGACATATAATAAGGAAATCAGAAAAGCTAAAAGAAATTTTGGGGCACTGGCACGTTAGTCCAGTGACAGCGACGTCATTCGCGACGTCACCCGCAGCACTCAGCTGCGTGGACCATCGTCCCCCTGACGCAAGTCGCTTCTAACTCAGGGGGCACGACGTCGTATCAAAGCGCTGGGCAGCGTTTCTCATCATACTCCCGACATTCATCGTCATATCTAGCTATGTGCTATCACATCCGTGCACAAAACAACAACACCACCACCGGCCTTTACCCACCCAACCACAATTCGCGATTTTTGCTTCAGATGCTTTCGCGTCCGGGATAGTTTTTTTTATTAATTAAGAGTGACAACCATCTTGTTCTTCAGTTGATTCTGTGTTTTTTTTTTTAATTTATTTTATTCAATTTATTTAGTTCCCTTTTTTGTGAAAGAAGGAAATCCAAATCCCAGGTCCATTGTACTACCAGGCAGAAATCCTCTTTTTGGTGTAGAGGTCGGAGAAACGTTTCTCTCCCTTAATGAGTGAGCGTATGTTGGGATTGAACCTGCACCGCACGGAGTCATAAGCCAACACGCTTACCTTTGCACCGTCGTCGCCACCTATCGGGCCTTGCTATACTCCAATATAGGGGGGTGGGCCAAGGCGTCGTCCACATATCAATTCGGCGGTGTATGCCAATTACAAAAATGTTCATGACAAAATTACACATTTGACCACCAGGCCTAATCATAAACATGGCATTTGGTCATATAGTGTAATCAAAGAGTAAGATGCTAATGGCACAGAATTACCAACAGTTTAAGGAAAAAGTAGTATAGTAAACCGACTCCCCAGTACCTAAGAAATCCTGCACCAAACGCTGAGAAAATACAATATGTCAAAACCGACCAAGAAAATAAATATAAAACGAAATGGATCAAGCAGACGCACTCACAATGGCCTCACTTCCACCTGGATCCACGTAACTCAAGTGAAGTCATTTTTGACAGCTCATTGCTTCCCCGCGTGGACGATCGCACCACTCTCCAAGATGGGATCCAACGCAGGGGGAGGTCATCGTACGTCGCTGGTTGTGACAGCTGACATCGCTAATAAAACATGTGTATAGAATCTAGTACGTTCACGACAGAACAGTTCCAATACTTCCTCATTTCAATGAACATTCCCGGCCGTAAATTGTTATGTATTGAGTTTATTTTGGAAGTATATATAAGCCGTTGACGATCAGCACATAGGGGGTCAGTTTTGTAACGTAATTTTAGGCAACGGATCCAAAAAAAAGGAAAAAACGCATCATCGGCGTCAACAAAAGCCATATATTTGGACGAATAAAAAATTAAATGGAAGGTGTTTTCATTGCGCGCATAAACACCGAGTTGCATAGATACATACAAGTGCATCCGTGTAAACTTTGTCAAGCGCATACCCGGAGCACGTCGTCGAAACTCCAAGGTCAGCGATATTCGCTGCACCACGTACCATCCCAGGTTCGCACATTGCAGAAGCATCCAGCTGAACCAACGGACTTCGTCCCGTCCAATATTTGGTGAAAATAGAATAAATCAAGTATTAATTTCTTTAATACTAATTCTAAAACGAATAGAAGTTTTATTGAAATCTAAAAAAAAGAATAGAACAATGATTAGTAACACAGGTCGCAGCGACGCAGTAGAAGGCGGGCCTTACTAAATAAGATAATAACTTGAATAAATAATTTTAATAAATAGAAAAAGGTCGCAGCAACGCCGTGGACGGCGGGCCTACTATAACTACATTATATATCTTTTTTTTATTTATTTACGGTACTCTTCCCTCGTTTAACCGAGGAAGCACGGTATCAAACGCAACATAAGCATTTTTATGTTAATTAATTTTAAGTATAAAAGAGGCATATGGCCCAACAACAAATGTCAAATCATTATTAAACCAACATCTGGTGCGGTGTTAGAAGGCTTTTCAACTGTCATCTGCGAAATCTGTTGTTCAGTGACAGATTCCAAATCACCATGGCAAGTTATACGATTGAACGTGCGCCCGAATGAGAAAACTTTATTATCAAAACGAGTGTTTGTTAGTGCAAACGTTGCGCGAGTTATATGAACCATCCCAGTAACCAGATTGTCTTCAATGTCTAAACGAACCATATCGACCTGCGGTCATTTTCGCCACATGTCCATTCGTCAGCACAATCCAGCAGCAATTTCTCGCACTTTGGAGTAAGCAATTTTAATATTTTAAATAACTTAAAATTTTTGTTATCAGCTGAGTTTATAATTTTCAATAAAGCGATTAGTCGCAGTTGTCAATACAATTAATAGTTTTTTTTTCACGAACCCCGAGCTCATTTTACGGTAGACGGTGGTGGCCCTTCAAAGTCGACTCTTTAACGTTTGGTGGCCAAATTTGAGACGACCAACATTCGTACTTCGTAATGGGTATTGCCTTGCAAGCGCAGTAGCGTAGAATAAATAAAAGGGAATTCCATGCACACGCCGAGATTGCATATCTGTTATACCCAGACCTATCTACCCACAATACACTTATCATTCATTCAATTATAATATCTCACAACCCGATACGAGATACGACATATTCACTGGCGCCTTACCATCTATGTGTAATGACACCAAACCCATGCACACAATTATGTTCGCTGCACTCATAAATAATAACTATTACGTCAACCCCGATTCTCCACTACGCATGGCAATAGCAAAACAAACCTGATAAAAATAAACAATCGACTTGGCTCTGTGTCGTCACCCGCTGCGGCGAACACCGACCACACATGAGTAATGCGATTGTTATTATTATTACTAAGGGTAGAATTGCTGTCAATGCATTTTTGTATGGAAACGAATTATGAGGTGACGATCGATATAGGTGAGCGATTCATATGCTGTAAATGCATTTATTGGGTATTGGTACATCTGGACTAGATCGATGAATAGGGCCAGTGCTTAATGCGCAATATCGATCGCACTAGGGCAATGTGTTAAGTAAAGCGAACACTAAAATCATATATAAAGGGATCGATGAAGCTAGGAAAGGCAGAGTAAAAGTAACATTCAGAGTAAAATCAGAACTAAAACTAATAGTCGCTGCGACGCGTGGACGGCGGGCTTGTAGTAAAAAACAAAAAACCAATAAAAATATAATACCAGAATAAACCAAGTCTTTTACTCTCCGCTTGACACTCTTCCCTCCTAATAAGAGGAAGCACGGTGTCATCGCGTAACATAACATATCCACGACTAGTGCCAGCGGTGAAGACATGGAAATACTCAAAAATATAGGTTACAGGCTCTCAGGTCATCATAAACGAATAAAGAAAAATTAAATTGAATTAAACGCACACCACCCTCAATGGGGATGTGTAAATAAATATCATGTACCGGTTTTATAATGAGAGAACGGCAAAGATGGCCAAAAAATTCAAGGCAGGGTGTGGCCTAGATATACGCACCCTGTCTGACTTGGATTCTTTGTGGAACTCATCCGAAGATGTTTTGTATAATTCTTGGCAAGACGTCGTACACTGTAACGCTACACTGATGTTTTCTTGTCGGCCATGTTGGCAGGATAATATCATGAGATCTATCGTGGATAAGTTTGGTATCGATTCAGACTTCCGGCTATTCCGCGAATGCGAAAAATACTCGTCTCGGGTCGATATAAACCCTGATGACGAGTTTTTGGACACGATAAAAATTGACGAGAACGCGAGTTTTCACGATTACTATAATTATCGGGGTAAGAAGGAAGCTTTGAGCTTCGGTTCTATCCCCTTGTATCGGTGGTTGATGTTCTTCTGCTCCGTCGGGCGGAAGGACCATGCCGAATTGAGATTACTTGCTGGACTTATTCGATCGAGTCAAAAGCCGCTGTTTATTTCTTCTAAGAGAGATAATAGTGGGTTAGACTCTCTAAGTCTATATTATAACATTGCTAATATTGTAGAATGTTTGTTAAATATCTGTGAGCTACGAATGAGCATGATTTACGATCAGATTACTCTTTCCGGCGTCTCTATAGATATGTATGAGTTACTTGATGAATTGGCACTACACATTAGTGTTTCTCCGAAACTCTGAATTTCGAAGCAACGTTCCAGCATTTTTGAAACTGTTCAGCCATATAAATTTCGGCTTGGACTAGCCATAACAAGAAGTCCCATAGTAACAATAGGGATACAAATATTACACACCAGAGGACACGGTCGAAGTGCCTCCCTCCCCAATACAAAAGAACTTGTCCAGTACTATGCGGATCAGCGCGTACATGTTATCAGCGGTAGCGACGCTGCCAAATAGATAGGCAAAGGATGTGACCCTACCATACATGGGAAAGGAGAGTTAGATTATACGACGTGAGTCACTTTGTGAAGGGATCACATCATCGATCATTTATCGTTCATTCATAAATGTTCTCATTCATAAATGTTCTCATTATAAATGTTCTCGTTCTGAGCTTCGATACTTGAAACCCACGAGACATGCATCAAGCGTCGTATAACATGTCTAGCGCGATGGTAATTCATGTCCATCTGACTGTTACCCATGGTACACCATGTGTATTCCGACACCTTCGGTATCCGTCCGAAGTGACGACCATGCTCAGCGACATAATCAAATCACATAGATAAGTATGTATCTTGTGAATGCATTTGCCTCACCACTAAGCACCATAGCAAATACTATGACGGGTTCGGGTTGCACTATGCATTCCTTTGCCCACGTCCGGTGCATGGGATAATAATAATGCTGATAGGGTGATATGCACCGGCAAGGTATGAAATGATTGGATTTCAAGTATCGAGGGCCAGAATCTGAGTGGATTGGAATGTGAACCAAATCCAAATCTGAGTGGATTGGAATGTGAACCAAATCCAATGAAGTATTTTGTATAAATAGCATAAGATTTAGTAAATAAAATGTTCTTCTCCTAAAAGCAACCAACGAGTCAAGACTGTTTTATTTTACGAGCAACTCGCTCAACTTGAATTCTCTTGTACCTCGGCCCGCTCTATGAACATAGTGTTCGTCGCTAATAGAGGTAAACGACAGCATAATAGCTAACGTTTTGGGTCGAGGAATATTACACAATAAGACCCAACCTAACACAGTACGTTGCCGCCAGGACCAGGCAACGTCACATGGCGATCCTGCCAGGAGAAGAACTCTGTCTTGCTAAAGAGCTCCCAAGTTTTGGGAAAACACTCCGCCTGGAAGAAAATCTACTTGGGAAAACCCACATAGCTAAAGCCGAAAACCTCCTGAGGAACTCCGGGATAAAGCCCGCGGTGCCATCCGCGTCCCCAGAAGCCCCGAGAAACGTCCCCGGACCAGAACGGCTCACTCTTGAGGAGTACAAAAGTCGCCAGTTGCGACGAAAGGAGGCAGAGAAAACCATCCTACCTCCCACCGCCCCTCTGTCAAAGAGAGGAGGCAAAACGGTTAAACAGAAGCAGCGCATACGAGAGCTGTATCGCATAGCCAACATCCCCGGCACCAACTCAGACGACCGGAAAAAATACGAGCGACAAATTAAAGCCAAAAACCGGCAAGAAGAAGCACAATTTCACTCCCTGTTTGCCCAAGTTTCCAATCTAATTGCTCGGAATGGGAAGCAAAGAAAGTAAGGCTGAGGTTATAAATACCGGACCCCAGTTTGTCAATGCCCCGAACTCAAACCAGAACCAACCGGACCATACGGCTATTATCCTCGGGCTGATGTTCGTAACCGCAGTGCTCGTAGGATTAGCCTATCTATTCATTCAACATTTTCGCCGAAAGCTCATCGCAGACGTCACCCATCATCTAGAGTCCCGACCAGCGAGGGTATAACACCAACATCATATATTTTCCTATTTTTTTTTACTAACTATCATTTTTAATTCAAACTAAACAATGTTAAATAAATAATATGAAAAAAAATTTTTTTGAAAACAACTTTTCTCACTCGAAATAGGTAACCAGGTCGATGATTTTTGTTGAGGTAGGCGAAGCATTAAAACAACTTGAAAGGTGCTACGAAAGTTTGAAAAAGTCACCAAACCGTACCAGAACTCCCGAGAACGCTGAGAAAAAGCTCCAGCAAATCCAAATTCTGTGGAGTACCTTTGTCCAACTTTTCAAGGGAATAGATCAAAAAGCATTAAGCGAGTTAGAACTCGTCAAGTTAAAACGTATAGGTGTTCAAGCAAACGAATACAGAATCAATTCGGAAGATATACACCCCTGTTCTGATTTTCGTTCGAATTACCAAACCGACCGTTTTCGAATTTTCGCAGTTCTGTTTTCCGTATTGTTTGACGTTTTACGTATTTAAGGGTGTTCTACAAAACGAACGGATCTGCAAAACGCCAAATATTTGACGTTTTCAATTCGTTCATCTTTTTGTTGGCGAAAACAGATTCGGTAGAACAAAAATGTAAGCGTTTATTGTATTTTTAATAAAAAATAAATGAATTCAACTTTTTTTCATAAAAAATAAATGAAACTTAGGGGAAAGCATACCACACAGCAAAAATTAGCGATGTTAGTTGCATTTATGGAGAAGTATCCTGACTTCACTTTAGAATCGGATTTCATGGTAGGGCCCCTGATGTCATGGAATTCCGATTGAATGACCTCGCCTCAATAACAGAGACTGAGGTTCATTCTGAGACAACATTTAATCAATAGGTATATCAAAACTGCCCACAAAATAAATTTAATTAATTAATAATTGTTTTTTAAAAAAGAAATTTTATTGATAAAAATGGAAGTATTAAAATTAAACGCGTTTTTCAACACAAACAGTTTTTTAATAAAATTGATACTGGACGAAAAAAATAATCGATATAACAATTAAAATTGTGAAGAAGCAACGTTCCAGTATTTTCGAAACTGTTCAGCCATATTAATTTCGGCTTGGACTAGCCTTAACAATAAGCCCCATTGTGAGGGGATCGCACCAGCGACCACCCAATAATATAATTACAATAATGTAAGAATACTATTTCGATACTTGAACCCGGCACAAGCCATAAATCATTGACCATAGTAATTCAAGAATACTACTTCGGTACAAGCCATAAATCATTGAACCATATGTACAATAATAATCCACACAAAAGATATGCAGAGCATACTCGAATTACATACACTGGGTACGCCGGCCGTAGTCGACGTGCATGTCACAGCAATATGCTGATTAGACAAAAATTAGACAAAAAAAATACTTAAGTGTTCGGGTACCTGCTGCAAGTGGAATTGTGCATCATATGCAATAATTATCGATGAAGCAGTAAGTTCAAGATTCGAAATAGGTATAGAAGTAAGACGAATTTTAGTATAAATAACATGCATTTTTAAATAAAGAAACACTTTCCACACGAGAGTCAACAAGGTTGTTTCAGTTTATCACAAACATTCTCTGCAGCCAAATCCCACTCTGTGAGCACAAGTGCTATAGAGTCCAAGCTATAGGCGGAACAGCCAAGCGAGGGATTTAGGATTCCAACTATTTTGCAGGCAACCTTAGGTTAGATTAAATATTACACTAGAGGACACGGTCCAAGTGCCTCCCTCCCCAATACAAGAGAATTTGTCCAGTACTGTGAGGATCAGCGCGTACATGTTATCAGCGGTAGCGACGCTGCCAAATAACGGGTGATCCAACTAGAGGTACTCTTTTCAATGGCCTTTTTTGACAGATCACGTGTGAGTCGTGTCATGCTGTCATGTTATTTTTGTTTAGTATTGTTTGGCATTTCAGAATGGAAAGACTTACGCCTGAACAACGTTTACAAATTGTTCAACTTTATTATGAAAATTCACGTTCTGTGAGGAATGTGTTTCGTGCACTGCGCTTAACTTATGGTCAACACAATCGGCCTACTGAGCGTACTATTCGCAACACCATCCACCCATTTTGAGACCCAGCATTCATTATTGGATAATATTTGACCGAATAGACCACGTGCAGCACGCTGTGATGACAATATAGCGGCCGTAGCTGAGAGTGTACACGAAGACCGTAGAGAGTCGATTCGGCGCCGTTCGTAGCAACTCGGACTGACGTATGGAACGACTTGGCGCATTTTACGTCAAGATCTTAAATTGAAAGCGTACAAAATACAGCTTGTGCAACAACTGAAGCCGCTCGACCTTCCCAAGCGACATTGCTTCGCTCTATGGGCTCTTGAAAAGTTCCAAGATCCGACATTTTCGAGGCAAATTTTGTTTAGCGATGAGGCCCATTTCTTGCTCAATGGGTATGTAAACAAACAAAATTGCCGCATTTGGGACGAAGAGCAACCTGAAAAGACTCGAGAACTGCCACTTCATCCAGAAAAAAACAACGGTTTGGTGTGGTTTGTGGGCCGGTGGAATCATCGGTCCATATTTCTTTACAAATGATGCCGGTGCGAAAGTAACCGTCAATGGCGACCGTTATCGTGCCATGATAACCGACTATTTGATGCCTGAAATTGAAGCTCGTGATCTCAATCAATCGCATCAATCAATGGATTTATTGAGAGAACATTTCGGTGAGCACATAATTTCAGGCCTTGGAGGAAAGCATCACGCGTGTCATTCGCCAGTCGAAATGCTCGACCGAGTCATCGAAAATTGGACTCAACGGATGGACCATCTGCGACGTAGCAACGGCCAACATTTGATAGACATAATCTTCAAAAACTAAATGCCAAAGAATGTTCTTTCAAATGATAATAAACATTCTCCATTAAATTTGAATTTTCTGTGTTTTTTTTTCTTTAAAAAAGTAGGGAACCTCGAAATGGATCACCCAGTATAAAACCTTTTCGATTATATCGCTAACATGAAACAAATTTTTTTTGAAATATCGTAATTATTAAAATAAATTCCAAATCTCGTACTTCTTAGCTGCTTTGCGGCCGGCGTGAGCACTTCTTGGATTCTTGAATTAAAATATTAAAAGAATTTTGTTAAAAAAACATAGCTGTTAGCTACTGACCGCCAATCGCGTCTAACAAACGCTCAAGCCATCAAAATTTACGCTTCTGGGGCACTGAAAATCCGCGTGTAACCAACGAAGAGCCATTACACCCGCTCAAAGTCACTGTATGGTGTGCTGTTTTCGCTGGAGGAGTCATCGGACCTTTTTTCTTCGAAGACGTCGCGGGCCAAACGGTTACTGTGAATGGTGAGCGCTACAGAGCAATGATCAACGAGTTCTTTTTGCCGCAACTTGATGAATTGCAATAATTATCGATGAAGCAGTAGTTTCAAGAATCGAAATAGATATAAAGGGTGATTTTTTAAGAGCTTGAGAACTTTTTTTAAAAAAAAAAACGCATAAAATTTGCAAAATCTCATCGATTCTTTATTTGAAACGTTAGATTGGTCCATGACATTTACTTTTTGAAGATAATTTTATTTAAATGTTGACCGCGGCTGCGTCTTAGGTGGTCCATTCGGAAAGTCCAATTTTGGGTAACTTTTTCGAGCATTTCGGCCGGAATAGCCCGAATTTCTTCGGAAATGTTGTCTTCCAAAGCTGGAATAGTTGCTGGCTTATTTGTGTAGACTTTAGACTTGACGTAGCCCCACAAAAAATAGTCTAAAGGCGTCAAATCGCATGATCTTGGTGGCCAACTTACCGGTCCATTCCTTGAGATGAATTGTTCTCCGAAGTTTTCCCTCAAAATGGCCATAGAATCGCGAGCTGTGTGGCATGTAGCGCCATCTTGTTGAAACCACATGTCAACCAAGTTCAGTTCTTCCATTTTTGGCAACAAAAAGTTTGTTAGCATTGAACGATAGCGATCGCCATTCACCGTAACGTTGCGTCCAACAGCATCTTTGAAAAAATACGGTCCAATGATTCCACCAGCGTACAAACCACACCAAACAGTGCATTTTTTGGGATGCATGGGCAGTTCTTGAACGGCTTCTGGTTGCTCTTCACTCCAAATGCGGCAATTGTGCTTATTTACGTAGCCATTCAACCAGAAATGAGCCTCATCGCTGAACAAAATTTGTCGATAAAAAAGCGGATTTTCTGACAACTTTTCTAGGGCCCATTCACTGAAAATTCGACGTTGTGGCAGATCGTTCGGCTTCAGTTCTTGCACGAGCTGTATTTTATACGGTTTTACACCAAGATCTTTGCGTAAAATCTTCCATGTGGTCGAATAACACAAACCCAATTGCTGCGAACGGCGACGAATCGACATTTCACGGTCTTCAGCAACACTCTCAGAAACAGACGCAATATTCTCTTCTGTACGCACTGTACGCATTCGTGTGGTTGGTTTAATGTCCAATAAAGTAAACTGAGTGCGAAACTTGGTCACAATCGCATTAATTGTTTGCTCACTTGGTCGATTATGTAGACCATAAATCGGACGTAAAGCGCGAAACACATTTCGAACCGAACACTGATTTTGGTAATAAAATTCTATGATTTGCAAGCGTTGCTCGTTAGTAAGTCTATTCATGATGAAATGTCAAAGCATACTGAGCATCTTTCTCTTTGACACCATGTCTGAAATCCCGCGTGATCTGTCAAATACTAATGCATGAAAATCCTAACCTTAAAAAAATCACCCTTTAGAAGTAAGACGAATTTTAGTATAAATAACATGCATTTTTAAATAAAGAAACACTTTCCACACGAGAGTCAACAAGGTTGTTTCAGTTTATCACAAACATTCTCTGCAGCCAAATCCCACTCTGTGAGCACAAGTGCTATAGAGTCCGAGATATAGGCGGAACAGCCAAGCGAGGGATTTAGGATTCCAACTATTTTGCAGGCAACCGTAGGTTAGATTAAATATTACACTAGAGGACACGGTCCAAGTGCCTCCCTCCCCAATACAAGAGAACTTGTCCAGTACTGTGCGGATCAGCGCGTACATTTTATCAGCGGTAGCGACGCTGCCAAATAGGTGGTCCTATATAGGCAAAGGATGTGACCCTACCATACATGGGTAACGAGAGTGAGATTATACGACGTGAGTCACTTATAGAATATCTATAAATAGTAAAAACCGCGTAAACAAACATCATTCAGCCATCAGATATCAACGGAAACATAGGAACAGCCAACTTCAAGAAAACAGAGAGAAGAATTCCCTTGCTTGTAAAAATAAGAAACGGTTGCAGCAGATTGAATCCTCAGATTGCCTCTTCTGTAATAGCCAAACTCCCTGATGGATATGATGACCTGACTGACGCATGGTTCACAAAGAATATAAACGTATCTGACACAGTATCAAATGCAAGCTTCATGTTTTCAGGAGATGACATGATGACAGCCTACGAACTGATGTCATGGAATTCCGATTTCCAAACCTATGAATCTGGGGTGATGAATGACCTTGCCTCAATAACAGAGACTGAGGTTCATTCTGAGACAACATTTAATCAATACATATATCATAACTACCCTTAAAATGAATTTAATAAATAATTATGTTTTCTAGAAAAGAAATTTTATTGATAAAAATGGAAGTATTAAAATTAAACGCGTTTTTCAACACAAACAGTTTTTTAATAAAATTGATACTGGACGAAAAAAATAATCGATATAACAATTAAAATTTTGAAGAAGCAACGTTCCAGTATTTTCGAAACTGTTCAGCCATATTAATTTCGGCTTGGACTAGCCTTAACAATAAGTCGCATTGTGAGGGGATCGCACCAGCGACCACCCAATAATATAATTACAATAATGTAAGAATACTATTTCGATACTTGAACCCGGCACAAGCCATAAATCATTGACCATAGTAATTCAAGAATACTACTTCGGTACAAGCCATAAATCATTGAACCATATGTACAATAATAATCCACACAAAAGATATGCAGAGCATACTCGAATTACATACACTGGGTACGCCGGCCGTAGCCGACGTGCATGTCACAGCAATATGCTGAATAGACAAAAAAATACTTAAGTGTTCGAGTACCTGCTGCAAGTGGAATTGTGCATCATATGCAATAATTATCGATGAAGCAGTAGTTTCAAGAATCGAAATAGATCGATCGCGATCGATTTGTGCCAACAAGTATCCGGGTGTCTACAAAACGGATCTCGGCTTCTTAATATCCACAAATCTATCCAGCTTACACCTTAAAGAGTTCGCAAATCCAATGGAACAACTGTTGTCCGGCCCCGATCTCCAGTTCTCCCTGAAAGATGCACAGATCAATTATAACCTGGAAGTGATCCAGAAGACGTTCAATTGGAACTTGAAAGATCTCCATCATAGGATATGCTTACTCAGGTTGGATCAATGGAGGTCCATTATGATCTCCAGTGACCCGGATCTCTTGGCGTCTTACATTACCGGGGATCCGTTTGCCCTTGGACTTACTATTAATCAGACCTTTTATCTCCAGCTCCGAAGGCCATGGGTGCAGGTGTCGGATCTAGATAATTTCATCTACGTTCCTATGGGTCATATTTTGTATCCGTACAAGGGGGTATGGATCAATATTCGCTGGGGCTGCTCTCAGACAGGACTACCAATTCAGTGGCTCTTGACCTATCTGTGTCTGCGGTCACAGCAAAGCCAGCGGACGTCGCGGATGTGAGAAAGATACTGCGAAAATCGCTATGTTTGGACAGAGCCATTGATAAGAGGTACGATTACCACTACAATGGTAAAACTAGGACGTGCAGAAACAAAAGGGACAAGCAGCAACCAAAGGACGTGCACTACATTTGGTCCACCAGCGATTACATCCCGGTACAACAGGTAATCTCCGACCACCGTGAGAAGGATCGGGAGACAAGTGGGGGAAAACCACTTTCCGCACTGATGCTCTCTCTCAGAATGAGACTGCAGGATCAGTCTGCAACCAGCGCACTCGGGAACATAATTCGCGGGCCTACCATAAGGGACAGGAGCACTATGCTCTGTTGCTAAGGCTTCAATGGATGACAACGGCACATGTAAGGTCTTCCTGACCCAACAATATCAACAAGGGAAGTAGAGAATTATCTCAGCATGATGACGGATTATGAAATGAAGGCGGACATAACCTAAGTCGCTTTCCAACATCTGAAGAAAAAATGAGGCATTGACTAAAGTTATCATCGACTTGTGCAACTATTTAAAAGAGAAAAACTGTTCTCCAAGTATTGTGGTCTTGTGGAGCAAATAAAACAAATACGGAAAGATATGAAAGCAATAGGCATCGAATTCCCAAATTGCGATAATGAAAATGCCCGACAAACCGTCCAGACTGCCCTAGAACAAGAAGATCAAGCGCAAGGGGCACATTGCAAACGCAGACCCGGGTGCATAAGATCGCGGTGCAAATGCAGAAAAAACAGCAAAAATGTACGCGTAAATGCAAATGCAAGAGGAAATGTGCCAACGGTGATCCTCCAGAAGAAGATGCTCAAATAGAGGAAGGGCCCCTGCCCTTAACCATCAGATGCCAATGTAGAAGCGGATGCATTAGGTCCAGATGTAGGTGCAGGGTTAGCAGCAAGAATTGTACATCGAAATGCAAATGTGGCGGCCACTGTGCTAATGGCCTGACAGAAATTCCAGAATAAGAAGCTTTCAGCAAGGGTGATGAACAAAAATAAAAAGTAAGTGTAAATTACAATGTGTGTGGTGTGGTGTTGTGCAGTGGAAAATTCCTCTGCTAAGTCAATTTGTTTATCATCTGCTTCAGAGGCCTGCTTTTCAGCTTGAACAGTCTGCTTTTCCAGCTTAATTCGGGGAGTTTCCCTTCCATTTCTTCCTCTGTTAAGTCAATTTGTCGATCGTGTGCTTCAGAGGTCTGCTTGTTCACCTTAAGTCTGGGAGTTTCCTCTTCCATTTCTTCCTCTGTTAAGTCAATTTGTTGATCATGTGCTTCAGAGGTCTGCTTTCCAGCTTTAACAAGAAGATGCCCAAGAACCAGAAGATCAAGCGCAAGGGGCACATTGCAAACGCAGAGCCGGGTGCCTACGATCGCGGTGCAAATGCAGAAAAAACAAGCAACAATGTACGCGTAAATGCAAATGCAAGGGCAAATGTAAAAACGGTGATCCTACAGAAGAAGAAAACGCTCAATCAGAGGAAGGGCCCCCGCCCTTGGCCATCAGATGCCAATGCAGAAACGGATGCATTAGGTCCAGATGTAGGTGCAGGGTTAGCAGCAAGAATTGTACATTGAAATGCAAATGTGGCGGCCACGGTGCTAATGGCCTGACAGAATTTCCAGAATAAGAAGCTCTCAGCAAGGGTGATGAACAAAAATAAAAAGTAAGTGTAAATTACAATGTGTGGGTGTGGTGCTGTGCAGTGGAAAATTAAAGGTGGAAAACGAATGTTTTTAGTTTATTTGTTTTTCCCTATGAAGTCTCTTTCTTCCTGAGTTTAGATTTACTGAAGACAGAAAATGAAATGCTAAAGAGAGGCAGTCCGAGCAAACATAATATTATTAACAACGATTATGTCAACACGAGGGTGAATGATTTGTTGCCAGATTTCAACGGAGAATGTTTCTTATATTGGGAAACATAATTTAAAAAATTGATCGCTGCGTATAACGTCAATGACAAAAGTGCTCGGATTTTTAAGCAAATTAAAAGGAAATGCGCTCAAATGGTTTCATTCTAAAGCTGACCTGGTGCAAATCACAACTGCTCAGTTATTAAAGGAATGTAAAATGTTTGTTACCAACGATGTTTGGCCCAGTCAGTCCCCCGATCTCAATCCGATTTAGAACTTATGGAGCGAAATAAAAACTCGATTTTCAAGGACCATATCGACGAATAAAAACCATTTATGTGAAAATGTGAAATGACACTCCTAGCAGTTTGTAAGCCAGTACGTTGTTTGATCCTTGGTCGCAGCTTGTCGCGACGACATTTAGGCCGCATGCCATTATTTTGCTGATGTTTGTTTTTAACATCTCTGCAATATCTTTTCCTTTTGGGCATCCCACGTAGTAGGAAACGATTTGCTTCCAATTTCCATTAAGCCCTCTTAACGTAAATACCATCACTTTGGTGGCTACTGTGGTCGTCCTGCCAAGCTCTCCAAAGTCGGTAAATCCATAAATTAGGTCGTCCTTAATATTATAATCGAGTTCGGGTTTAATTGCCATCTCGTCGAATAATAAAACGCATTTCCTGTCCATCGCTGTCATCACTTTAGCTTTATTACTTAGCAGGCAAAATATTTGCTCTGAAAAGCCGGCCGGCAAGCTTAAAGCCGAATGCCAATGTTAAATAGTTCTTACCGCTGGCAATTTGAATCCCGTACTCAACAAATATGAGTACGCAGATGGGGACTTATAAAAGAGTTTTAAACAAACGTCTTTTTCGTCATTTGCCCAATGACTTTTGGGTTTATGGAAGGCTTGCGCAAAGATGAACGTCTGCACGTCAGCAGGCAAACCTTCCAATTGACGATCTAACTGCTTACGCAAGTTATACTCCCTGTCCATCTTCAGTCTTTTTGGCGTTTCAAAAATGTGTTGGGGAATGTTCCTTACTTGCAACAATTTGGGTTGCTCCATTCTATATGAATGGAGTCCCGGAGAAGGAAATTGACTGGGTGAAATGTGGGAAGAATGAGGAGCTAAATCCCGTAGAGAATAATCTCTTATATAAGTTATGGGGTCCGATGGCCTTCTTACAATGAAAGGAGACGAAGGTGGCTCATTCGGTCGGCGAGAAGATCCCGATGGCTCAATGGGCTGATCAATTTGCCCCGACGTGACCGTGGAAGTCGGCTCATGTCGGGGCATGGACGAATTCATGATCCGGAAGCACGAATAATCAATAGCAATTTCGGAGCAACTGCAGATTAAAGCCAATGATATCGGCAAAGCATCTGCATCCAGTTGCTTCCGATTGTCCCTATATCTTATGTTAATATCATAAAAGTGGTTTTCGCAAAGAAAGACAGATTTGAAAGACTTATCACACTGCGCGTGCTTAAGACAAATTTGCCGAGTGTGATCTCCCGGGATCTTAAAAAAGGAGCATCTACCCGGTCTTTTAACGGTGTTGCATCCTTTATACGCACATAGAACCATTATATAATTATATGTTATATGATATGTAAAATGATAAAAAATGTGTATGTAAATAAATGTAAAATCTATATGTAAATTAATTAAATTGAGTCTTAAAAAAAACTATTTGTAATGTAATATGAATAGTGAAGTGTAAAATAATATAAAATTTATATGTTATAATAAAATTAATAAATGAATTAAAAGTATTTTTAAATAAAATTTGTGAATAAGTTGGTACTTAGCAAAATTTTAAAATGCGTTTACTCCTTCTGACAATCTTATTTAATTCACAAGAAAATCCTTAAGCACTTATCACAACAAAAATTTTGAACTTCTAATTGAAAAAATTGGTTTTGGTCATGTATTTAAGTTAAATTGGCGGGTATTTCTAATTTCTTAACTGCCACTACCTCTATCAAAGATTACCATTCCAACATACCTACGCTTTGTGTAAATCATTCATCAATCGCACACTTCCAGCTCCTACTACTACAAGAAAAACTTACCTACCTATGAATGAATTTTTTTTTTTACCCTTCAGTTTTTGTTTCTAAGAAATTATGTTTTGAACTAAGGTCCCTGTTACTCTTAATGCCTTTAATTTTATTTAAAATATGATAACAGGTAGATATGGTTACTTTTTGTAATCAGGTGCGACGAAAAAAAGGACTAATTTTATAACCTTTTTGGGAAAAGCATCAATAAAATCGAATTTATCTACCTAATCCCAATTTTTTTTTACAACATAAACTTAATATAGCCTTCTTTCATATTGCATTTGGTTTTTCCCATATTATCGAAGGAGTTAAAAAATTTCGTAAAATTAAATCAAGAAACTACCTGTTCGTAATCAGGTGAGACGGAGGTACATACCAATTGTATTAAATACCAGCAAACATCCTACGGCCTCCTCGCAATATGCCATAACCTACCCCAAATTTCTATTAGAGCCAACAATTAATATACCATCTTTGTATATACATACATAAGTGAAGACTTTTCTTTTTAGCTTAAAGATGGATAAGTTGTTTTAATTTTCCTTAAACGGTAAACTCTCTTAAGCGGACAAAAATGTGCACCATTAATGTCCCCTCAAGGAAGATTTCACTGTATGTATATACATACATATGAAACTTATATTTTTTCTGGCTGAGGTATTAACGAGGCTAAAATAAAAAATGTGGGTTTCTATAACATGCGATACGTCTAACCATGCGTTTGATGGAGTTTAATATTTTAATGCATTTGGGTACCTACCTATAAAATTTCATAATTGTACCTACCTACTTCAAAAGATAAATTTAAACTATACTTAATTTCTTTAGTACCAACTGGGACATCCTGAAACCGAAATTTGCATTAAGTATATCGGCCGTTAGTGGTCGGTATGACGGTATCAAAAAGAATACCTAAATCAATGATATTTAGCTGCAAAACTGAGGCACTCAGGTGCTTGTGCAAAACCAAATGAAAAAATTCTGTTTATATTCGGAGATTCGATTGTGTAACATAATGCAAACGAAATATGAACCTAATATGATTTTGAATACCGATTATGAATGAATGCCCTTTTTATTTGATGAACCAATAAATAAACCAATTTGAGTTGTTCATGAATAACCTACGGCAGCTATTATTACAAGCAGGGCACGCGCTCGTACACACACTCTAACTTGTCTTATCTTATCTCTGCCTCAATTAATTTTTTTCACATGCAAATATGATATGCCTCACTGCTGAAATGCGAATCTCCTTCGCCGATCTTAACATATACACACCAATTGTATAAAATACAACAAAATAAGTTCCAGGTGACGGTTTTGTTCTAATTGCAATATGCCATAACCTACCCCAAAAACTTTGATCAGAGCAAACAAATAATATACCATCAATCTACCCAACTACAATTATCCCACCTCTCTTCATCCACCATCGCCCCTACCATTACATATGAATATCTGCTTTTCACTTGCAAATACTCGTATGAATTATAAAAAAAAAAAACATTTGAGAATCTTCACTGCTGAAATGCGACTCTCCTTCAACGATCATACACACACATACCAATTGTGTTAAAATCCAGAAAACATAACATACCCCTTCCATCAAAGCAAACAAAAAATATACCATAAATCTACACGAAACCTGCTTTGCCAACCACCACCACTACCTGCATCATCCTCCTACTCATATTCCCAGCACGAGAATGGTGTAGAACTAGACTATCATGATTTGTTGCGGGCGAATGCGCACGGATGGCGTATCGTCGTTTACGCACGGTTGCACTACTATAAGGTTTATATACAATGGTGCGATCATCAAAGGTATCTGTAGCGTATTTGTGTTAGTAAAACAATTGATCTGAAAAACATTTCCTTTGCTTTCAGTAGATCAGCTGATTTCTTTCAACAATACAATCGACGCAAATATGAGGCCAACTAAGAAACAAGAAGCAGGTGGTTTATTGTTCGCTTTATTTACAGCAAAACTCGACACACACTACTACTGTCGCACAAACACGTACTCACCGGGGATTACTGTATAAAACGATTGAATTTGTATGTCTACCTGTTAAATTTGTTTGTTTGAGAATGAAATTAAATTTATTTTGATATAGGAGGCGTAAATAATTTGTCGTTGTCCTAAAATTATTCAAGAACAGTTTTCTTACTGAAGAACAAAAAAAATGTCTCGGCGGAAGATACGTTTACAATTCAGTAGCTTCGACAAGGTTTGGCTAAAATGGGATCATTTAAAACATCTCTTTTCGACAACGAAGAGAGATTCCACCATAGGATTGCATTTGAATTAAACTCTTTTTCTTTCCTGAAAAATTATTCGAACTCATACATACACTTCAGCATGGGCGGGGGTTAATAAATAAAATCGATATATATATATATGTATATATAAATAAATTAATAAAATTATGGCGACTTAAAAACTAGAGCTCACTACGTTTGTTGTTTTGTCTCGAATTTCAGAGTTTTGTATTGTCCTTTTTCTTGATTGTTTTCTGGTGGCTCACATTCAAACGATGCCATCGACAGAGTATTCTCGTTCAGTACTGCACTCCGTTGTAGGAACATGATTACGTTGTCCAGTTTCTCAAATGGACACGTTACTTTTTTCCAAGTGTTGAACTGCATCACTTGCTTGGCTAGCTGCCAGAATTTGTCAAAGTTTATATGACCATTTGGCAGTCTGTATTAAAAAAAAAAACCGAGGATAACCAATGAATTGACACAAACTTTACCAATTAAGTACTCACCTATTCGAACAGCCCTCGTTTAAAAAATACAAGTCTTTAACCAACAGACTAAAAAATGGAATGATGATCCGTTCGCGTTCGTTAGTCGCACCTTCCGAACGCCACATAGCTGCTTTTAGGGTTGATCTGTAGCTATTGAAGTTACTCGTCGGATCCATTTGATGTTCGAGTACAGAAAACTTTGCCGATTGGATCTTGGACCACTGTCAAAAAAGAAATCAGTCAAAACCATGTCGAAAATAAACATCCAAATTACTTACCGTTTTCTTTAGCCTTAGTATCGGCGATAGATTGAGACCCGCAATGATTGCCATCAGACTGTTGAAGTTGCCAATATTGAAGCATTCGCGTGCGGTTTCAATCCAAAACTCGATTACTCGAACACGTTGCTTTTTCTTTGGATACTGCAAAGATTTTTCATAAAAAATATAGTTGAATACTTTTGATCCACCACCACCAACCTACCTTTACGATCTCTGTTGCGGTAAAGTAGCTGAGTCTGTTGAACCACTGGACGTAAGACTCCAAGTTGCGTGTCTTTTTCATGTCACTAAATGACTCCAAGTGATTTTCCTTGGCAAATGCCTGAACAAACTCCTCTGGACCAATGTGCGACAATCGCTCCAGCTCAATATGCGTTAATTGATGTGCCAGCAGCGCTGCATTGGGACACAAATCGCATATTCCACTTATTTCTGCGCCATTACTAGTTGGAGCCGTGTTGGTGCAACTTCCGACGCCAATGCTACCACCTGGACCAAGAGCATTCAGTGAATTTGATGAGTTATCGCTCTGATAATATTGATGATGAATTGTTTGATGCGGGAGGCACGTTCCAGACGCAGACCCATACGATGAAGACAATGATTTCTGAGGTATACAAATCGTCGCCGTTGAAGCAACGGCAGTATTTGTAAATTCAACCGTTCGATCGTCACGTTCAGTCGATGATATCGAACCGGCAACATGCATGTAGCCACTATTTGTAGACTTTGACGATAAAAAATGCTTAAGATGCATGGCCAAGTCTGCGGCCGATTCGTTGTTTTCTTGAACTGCAAGCGTTTGCAAGAACTCCTCGTATTTCTCCAGTACCGTCAATCGTTGCACTAAATTTTGCAAAATACTCGATACTGTTTTTCCCAGACTGTTATCAATGTACACGCATTTTCTGGCCAACACCCGCACGTGCTGCATCAGACGTTCGTCTCGAAAATCATACGGAAATGTATCAATCCATTCAGAGAGCAATCGTATACAATTTTGAGCAGATTTCATAGCTTTTTGGTGGCTCTGTTCATCAACGAATTGTGGCGGATGCATTTGTTCTGTTCTGCTGCTACCACAGGATATGCTTTGTGCTTGTGCCGATTCGTCAACAACATCGATAGATGACAGCACAGGGGGGTTACTTTGTAGCTGCTGCTGTTGGTTTTCCCAAGTTTCCGATATTCTAGCCAGCAACTCGTGCGGCCGTACAAACAGACGTGCACTTAGAAGGAATGAGAAAATAAACGAATGATCTGGATAATAATGACTTGATGGCACCATGTGCGCTATGAGTGCATCTAAAAGTCCAGATATGAGATTTCCATCACGAAAAACTAAACCATTCTCAACAGATGTTGTTGAGATTGTTGGTGGTGGTTGCGTTGTTGTCACTGCATCAGCGGGTTTTGTTGTCCTAATTGCTGCTGCGGCTACTGCCTGTTGATGTTGATCATGTTTCGACGATGAAGAGGGATTAGTTGAAAAACAACTACTGGATGACATTGACAGATTTTTACCCGAATTGGGACTTTTTACATTTTTATTGCGATACTTCCTGAAAGCCAAAACAGAAACAAACGGTTAGTAAAACATTATTCAGTTCACCACATTTAAGCAGCGACAATGATTCAAAGAATATGTAAATTAGTAATGGTGCAAGTTCTTTTGATAAACCAAATCTTGAAAAAACCGAATTAAGTTTAAAAAAAAGAAAAAAAAAACCTTACCCATGCGATTGGTTTTTATCTAATCTGTGGTAGCAGTAGGTTGTCAGTTTCTTCATCATCGTTGTCGTTATAACATAAATTGTGACAACCATTGCCGCACTTAAATGAAATAAAAATAAAAAAATACAAAACCCAAATGAATTAAAAACATAGGGGCGGGCTACAGTCCGCTTGGGCGAACTGTTCGATACCCTATTCTTATTCCTATCCTTCATAAGTGGGCGTGACAAAAGTCTATGTATGGTTGAATTGTTAAGAACGCTGTACATATTCTTTTATATAACATTTAAAAGATTTTATCAAACAAAAACGTTCCCTAGCTCAAACTTTGGTTTTTCAATAAAATTATTTTATTTAATTGTGGGCGCGTCAGTAAGCGGATTTAAAAACATAGGGACGGGCTACAGTCCGCTTGGGCGAACTGTTGGATACCCTATTCTTATTCCTATCCCTCATAAGTGGGCGTGACAAAAGTCTAAGTATGGTTGAATTGTTAAGAACGCTGTACATATTCTTTTATATAACATTTAAAAGATTTTATCAAACAAAAACGAAGCTTTTGTAAAAAAAACGTTCCCTAGCTCAAACTTTGGTTTTTCAATAAAATTATTTTATTTAATTGTGGGCGCGTCAGTAAGCGGATTTAAAAACATAGGGACGGGCTACAGTCCGCTTGGGCGAACTGTTGGATACCCTATTCTTATTCCTATCCCTCATAAGTGGGCGTGACAAAAGTCTAAGTATGGTTGAATTGTTAAGAACGCTCTACATATTTTGTTATATAATATTTAAAGGATTTTATCAAAAAAAAAAAAAACCCTCCCTAGCTCAAACTTGGGTGTTTCAATAAAATTGTTTTATTTAATTGCGGGCGTGTCAGTAGGCGGATTTAAAAAAAAATAACACATGAGCATAAAGGGCCCCTAGAGAGTATATATATATATATAGCTCAAACATTGGATTTTCAAAAAAGTTTTTTTTTGTAAATTGTGGGCGTGTCAGTAGGCGAATTTTGAAAATATTTGCACATGAGCATAAAGGGTATAAAAAGCGAAGTAGTACAGAACAAAGGGTCACGGAAAACAAATCGCAGCACGCGTACATGACTACACAGTGTAGTATTAGTGGGGGAAAAATCCGTAGAGCATAATGAGTATCATTGAGTGCGTTTCTAGACATTGAAGGAGCCTTTAAGAGCATCGAGGCAAGTGTCATCATGCGCAGCCTCACAAGGACGTGTCTTAGTAGTCTTCGCGACTAGATCGGGCTAATCCTAGGAACGCGACGGATTAAGTCTTACCTGGGAGACGTATGTATTGAAAGAAAGTATGGAGGGCGGTGTCCTCTCCCCACTTATATAGCTCCTGGTAATAGACGTACTTCTAAGGAATCTTGAGCAGGAAGGCTTCATTTTGCGTTCTTATGCCGGGAGTTATCCTAGTTTCAGGAAAATTCATACCAGGCCTCAATTAACGACCTAGCTATGCACTGCTACTAGTCAGCAACTGGGTTGCTGGCCACGGACTTGCGGTAAACCAGCAAAAATGCAAGTTTGCAAACGCAAGAGGGCAATCCCAGAGTTTAGACCCCCGATGAAAGGTGTGGTGAAACTGCAAGGTACCTGGGAGTCCTCCTGGATTCCAACACAACTGGAAGGAATACATAAGCGATCATGTAAAAATGGCATACGTGGCACCGTATGAATGCAAAAGAACGTTCGGAATCGACTGTAGCGTCTTCCAGGCGGAGGTAGCTGCAAAGGAGATGTAGGAGGTTTGTCGGAAAAATGATCACCGTATACTCTAACAGGCCAGCGGCCATAAGCCATGGAATATGTGGTGAGGGCAGTGAAACACTGTTGAAAACACTTAGACAAGATATCATCCAACAACAAGGTATCCCTCTGATGTGTGTCTGGACACAATGGCATCCCGGGCAATGAAGAAGCAGATAATCTGGCAAGCCAACGATCGGAGATGCATGCATCAATGGCCCTCAAAACCATAGACTCCAATTACCACAATTGAACGGAAAATCAATGAAGAGTCCCTCAGTAGAACAAATCAAGGCTGAACTAATCTTACAATAAGCTCTTCAAGGTAAGGCCACTCTTGAACAAAATAAGGGAGCGGTTACTTTTGATACCAAAAGAACAATACCTAGCTGTAGACAAGCAAACCATTCCTACCAAATGCCGTCACCACCTAAAGCAATATAATCCAAAAAAAAAACACATAAATGTGGTTACAAAAATCTTGTCCTCAGCGGGGTGTCTGGATTTAGTTACACGACTTTGATCTATTTGCAGGAGAGCAAAGTAACGTTATTCCAGAATGTGCTCCAGATCTAGGTGTAAGCGAGAATGTCGTGTCACGGCTAGTATCTACGGTTCCAAGCGAACAAAGCCACAAAATATTTTTTGACAACTGGTTCAATAGCAAAAAGCTGCAAGTTTATCTCACAAAAACGGGTCTTCTACCTTTGGGAACGGTCAGGCTAAATAGAGTTCCCAACATTGATGTTCCACCAGAAAAGGAAAGGAAAAAGAAGGGACGAGGAAATATGGTTGAAAAAATGGCTCACATCGATGGTGTTGACGTGACTTTGGTATCCTGGTTCGACAACAAATTCGTAAATATGCTCTCAACGTTCGTTCGTAGTAAACCGACTATGAAAAAAAAGGTATTCCAGGAAACAAAAAAATACATAGAGATAGACTGCCCCAAAATAAAGGTCTTACATACTAAATGCGAAGTATACCCGTGCTTGAATAAGGACCGAAATTGTTTTGCATCTTTCCACATGCAACTTATTTTATTCCTTTCTTAAAAGCTCTATGAATTTCTTTTGTTTTTGTTTGTATTTTTTTTTAAAGAAAATGCTATTTGTTTTAATTGCATGAATCGCCATATCGTCGGCTGAAGATGCAAACCTCGTAAATCCACTTTTTGCCAAAAATTAGATTTGTGAAAATATATGAAGTAGTCATCGAAATGTATGACTGGATTAAAAAAAAAAGTGCATATTTGTTGTATTAAAAGGCAAAAACAGACAAAAAAGAAATCATCTTAAATCCAAGTAGTCTGTTTTAAAGCGCGAAAACCTCGTAAATCCACAGCTTTAGAAGAAAAAGTTGTTTGTGCGCGAACATTAAAATTAAAAAGCCAAATTTGTCGGTAAAAAATTGTTTTTATTGAAATTGTTATTTTAAATTCAAAGAAGGTAAGTGAAATCGCCTAAGACAACAACAACACACAAAAAAAAAATTGTTTCGTTATGGTTCACACTGTTTATCACCAACTCAGATAGTGACAGGCTAGGCTAAAAGAACCGGAAACGAGTTCATATACAGAAATTAAAAATCTTAAAATATTGTACTATTTGGGGACGTTTGTTTATATCATCACTAGTGTGTCTTTTTAGATACATTTAGTTCGATTTTTGTATTTGCTTCTTTTAGAAATATAAATAATGAATTCATGAAGTTCATTCTTCTTAGATACCTATGATAATTACAATTTCGTTTCGTTATTTGTTTTAGTTCCCTACTTTCTTTCAACTTTTTTGTAAAGAATAATCCTGTCACGTAGATTGAGAATGCTTAAGCTTACCTTACAGAAATCAATTATATTATCAGAAGAACTTCCAAATAATATCATTTAAGATCAGAACAGAATTTATGAAGCAGAGAGTTATGTCATCGATATGCCAGAAGATTCTCACGAAATAATTTTGACCGAATTTGTTCCAAACATTGAAAGTAATTCAATCTTAAGCATGCATGATGAACTTGATAGTATGGTTGAAGTTGAACCCTTCTCAACCGTTTCTTTTCAAAACGATTACGCTATGGTAGTTATCGATAACTCAGAAAACCTTCTTCAGATTGATCCTGTAACCGAAGAGACTGGGAGTAACGAAAGTTCCGATGCAATTATTCCATCAAAGAGAAACAAAAAATATAAAATAGATAAAAAAGAATGGTATGGTATTAAACAAAAGCTTGCAAGGGAAAAAGGACAGCCATACTTTGGGAAAAGACAAATAAGCTCGGAATGGGAATACAAAGTTGAAAAAAAAACCCAAAAGTATTATGAAAAGGTGCAACTGCAAAGGAAAGAACATATCTTCGTTAAAATGCCAAGAGATTAGTGATGAGGAAAGAAACAATATTTTTAACGAGTTTTGGAAAAAATCTTGGAATGAAAAAAAAAGTTTACGTTGAGTGCACAACTAAAATGAAACAAATAAAAAGAAGGCGAGTACCTAGATGTCCAAGAATCAAGAATGCAATTTATTATTTTCTACAATATAAGAATGAAACGAAACGTGTTTGTAAGGTGATGTATTTGAACACTTTAAGCGTTGGTGAATGGGCAGTAACCAACTAGAAAAAAAAGTTTGGAAACTCAAAATATAATACTAAATTCATCCATAGATTCAACATTAACTGCAGTAACTACCAGTCCGAAAAACCGTCAAATAAAAATTGTAACAAACCACCGCTCATCATCATCATCACTTTTATTATATTAATATTATATTAATATTATTCTATTATTATTCTATTATTATTCTATTGTTATCACTATTATTCTATTTTTCAACGTTTATGAATTCATTAATACGAGTACTTTATTTGTTTATTACCGTCTCCCTTGGAAAGCACATAAAATCAGCCTAGCGCTTTACGCTTATATTTCATTAACTTTACGTTTTGCTTCCATTGCCCGCAAAAGTTACTGTAGTCCCACGACAGCATAACCACGGCGGAGAATAGTAGCAAAGTGCATTCATAATCCATTTACCTTGGAAAAACTTTTGTCAATTATATTTTTTTTTTAGTAAATAAAAACGAATTGTCATCATTTTAAAAAAAAAAAACTTTTCGCACGTTTTATTTATTTTTATTTTCCGAGAAATCAAAGTTTGGTGGTTCTTCCTATTCAACCGTTACTGCAGTCCCCGGACAGCATAACCGTGGTAGAGGAATCCCCAAGCTCGCGTCGCAAAAAACGTAAGCATCACATTGTCACCGTTGCGGAGAACCATCGCCATAGGAATCATCACCCAACGCAATCTCTGCTCCGAGCTCACCTCGGCTAAGACAACAACAACACTCGTTACAAAATCAATTTTAAAAGGGTATGCTTCAAAGATTTTTTACTGGCCCTACCAAAGATAGAATCTCATTACTGTAGACCTTCGAATCTTTGTGGCAGACAAAAGCACAGTTATATGAGGAATATTCCAAAGTTTGGTGCACAAAAAATGGTAAAGACCTTCTCTCCATTAGTTTTTATTGAAGTATTCTATGAAATGAAATTAAGTATTTTTCGCCCCAAAGAAGACGAATGTGAGGTTTGTGTGGGCTATAAAACAGAAAATATTCAAGAATCTATCTATTTGGAACATACAAGGCTCAAACATGAAGCTCGAGATGAAAAAAATAAAGATAAATCTGCACCCAACAAAAAGTGTTCACTGTAGATTTGCAGTCGGTCTTACTTTCCCCAAAATCAAATATATCTTCTATGTACTACCGCCAAAAACTTATAGTTCACAACTTCACCATTTATGATTAGGTAACACATGAAGGTTTTTGTTTTATATGGCACGAAGCTGAAGGTGAAGTAAGCGCTGATGAGTTTTCATCTATTTTGTGCAATTTCCTTGTTGGGGGAATTATACCAACCAACGTTGGTAGACATTATTTTCTAAAGTGACGGATGTGCTTCGCAAAACAGAAACAGCAAGTGCACTGCTTAACATCACTGTGTTACACAAAATTTAAGTTTTTCAAAAAATACTGGTGAAAGGACACACCCAGATGAAAGTTGATTCCATGCACTCGACACTAGAAAAAACTGCGGAATCGAAACATTAACGTTCCAGCAGATTACGTTGATGTCTGCGAAACGGCTCATTCCCCATTCCCTACACCGTAAATTATTTGAATTTTGAATATTTTAAAAAGTACTCGTCACTTAAATTTGTACTCGTACCATCAATAAGACCAAGAAAGAAAAGGGTGATCCCACTGTGAATCAAATCCACGCTTTAAAATACAACGAAGAAGGCTTTATTGAATACAAATTAAATTCTTCTGATCCTTGGACAATATTGCCGCAAAGAATTAAAGCTTTCAATCCGATTCAACTGGACAACATTCCAAAATTATTTGAAACTCGTCCTTTAATATCCCAAGATAAATTTAAACATCTTCAAGAGCTTAAGAAATCTCTCAAGCAAGATTACCATTCTTTTTATGACACTACCACATTGAAGGTTTATAATTTTATATTTTCTTACTTGACACAAAAAAATAACTTTTACCTTCTTTCTTGCAGTCAATTTCAAGCAATTATTACAATAATTACTTTTTTTTATTTACTGCTGCTTTAATTTTTCATCTTTAATTATTCTTCTTTTAATAATGTACTTAACTACGAATTCTTACTTCATTTAATTTATCTTTGTGTTAACTTCTTTTTCTTATTTTCTGTACTTATCTGACAAAATTATATGTAAATAATAATAGCTTTAAAATAATTCAAAATCCTTCCGAATATAAAAAAAAACTCAAAAAAAAAATAATTAAAGTAACGAGCTTTTATTTGAAAGAAAACCTCCTAAATCCTTCATAACTTTTCGTATTTGAAGGAGAAAACCACGTAAGTACCAAACGAATGGTAAATAGTCAGTTATGCAAAGTTTTGTTATTGTAGGTCTAAAGAACGCAAGAAATTAATCAAATGGTATCAAAACCGATATAAGAAATGTAAAATACATATATATAATTGGTAGTTAATTGAACATTAGAAATTACTGTCCTGCACAATTTACTAAAATGGATTTACGAGGTTTGCATCCGTAGCCGACGATATATGGCATATTCTTTTAAGGTTGAAAAACGACACTGCATGAGAAGCCATATATGGCAAAAGCGTTTGTTTTTAAAATTGACAATTATTTTGGATTTTTTTTTAAATATCCTTCAAGTTTTCAAAATAAAAATCAAAATTGGAAAGAAAAATGTTTTTTTCTACTGGATCATAATGCACGCACTAGAGGGACAATAAGCAGTTGTTTGCTTTTCAAAAGGCAAATCAAGATAACAAATTAAAACCACCACATCAAAGAAAGGAAAGGTGTCTGCTTATATTGAAAAAAAATATTACAGAATTTATCCTGCGTATTGACCACAAAGGACATATTGATTTCTCTGTTTCGCTTTTCGCTTCCAACAAACATCAATAATTCAGGACGAAAAAAAAACAGGTTGTGCTCTTTTTACCTGTTGTTGCCCCTGGCAATGCATCTATCATCGCTATGGCAATGGCTGGGTTTAGGCCAAAGTTCTGCGCTGACCTGCGCACTACCAACTGGCGAACGGTAGGAATGGCACCCCCACAATTAATCAATAAATAAAAGGATGCTTCGAGAATAACCGACCAACAACTACGTGGTTAACATAAATATGTGCATGTTTTAAGGACGAGGAAAAGGATGCGCGGAAATTCATCTCATTTTCCTGTTGCTCGCTTTACGTATTATAAACGAACATATATAAGGACTTTGCAGTTGCCATGAACTTCATACCACAACTGAAAATGCAAAAAGAAGAAAAAGGAATGAATGCTTTTGTTCCATTGGATAGTCCTGGGATAAATTAAATCAGGATGTGCACCTAAAACCCTCTTCAAATGCATGTTTTTCATTCCTGGCGAACAAGAAAGCGTTGCGTTGCGTAGTAAGCCCGAAGGAAAAGAATAAGGTTGAGGGCTGAGCCCATTAGCGGCTGGAGTGCACTGGGAGATATGAAATGCTCAACAGGAGGATCCGGAAATCGAGCCGATTCTCGCCTGGAAGGAACATGAGTGCAAGCCGGACTGGCAGCAGATCTAATGGCCTGCAACATTTGCTATATCTAACGAAGAAGGCTTAAGCCGTGCCGTGGTAGAGCAGATTCTCCACAAATGGGTTAGCCGACTTGGCGTACCAATAAATAAAATCAGCTCTATGAGGTTGAAGAATATTTGAGTTTTTCTTTTTATGTTTGTATGACCAATGAAAGCGTTTTTTCTACAGATTATTCATTTTTCAAAGCCTGTAAACTGTTCGAGAACAGCGGAATCTACCCTATTTGAATTCATAGCTTTATCATTATCTTCTACTTTTATTTACGATGGTTCGCCAATTTGATATCTTGACTTTGTTATCGTTTACACTCATGGTGGTCCGTAACTAGGGATATCCGCTGCTCACACAGTATATGTATATATATATATAAACAAAAAGAACCAAATCATGCCCTATAAAAAGGTTGAAAGCTATTTCACCACCCTATAAACATAGAAATGATTATTCAAGTTGTATTTTACGAATGTATGAAGCGCTTAAACATTTATTCAAGCAAGTTTTCAAGCCACGCAAACTGTGGCCAAAATATGCACTGTCTAAGTTGATTGGAATTCTTATTGGTCACAACTTGCTAATGAACCACACTCACTTTCTCTGTTGACTGCCAAAGTCTATGCCACCTGAGGAACAAAACACTTGCGAGGATACTTTTTCCAAAACATTCAAGAACTTTCCAATTTTTACACGTTTATAAGGACATCAAAATGGCTGGACAACATGGAGTAAGGAAACAAAACCAAGGGTGGAGGAATAAAACCAGAACATTTTCATTATTTACATTAACGACATGCAGAAAGTTGTTACTCACTCTACACTTGCTTTATTCGCCGACGACACTCTTTTATACATCGAAGGAAACTCCGCGGAAGAATGTCAACGATTAATGATGGAAGACCTCCAAAATATTAGCCTTTGGTTAAAAGGCAACAAATTAAAACTAAATGTCCAGAAAACAAAATGTCTAATTATAAATGATTATGCAAATTTGAATTTATCAATTACAATCGAGCAGGTAACTGAAATAAAATATTTGGGGATTATCATTGATAGCAAATTAAGATTTGATGTACATGTATTCAAGTTATGCTAAACATATTAATGTGGCTCAGTGTAAAACAAAGAATATATGTGAATGGTTTGCTTTATGTTTTTAAAATTAAAAATAAATGTTTGCCCGAGTATTTGTCAAAATATACCTATTCAATATGTAAGAGATGTGCAGTCATATTTATTGCGAAATAGAGATGGCTTAAGACTAGTTTCGTTTAGAAATAGTAGATCGCAAAATAGCATTATTTATAATGGGTTTAAACTTTTTAACTCCCTTCCAAATAGAATAAAATCAGAGAGAAATATCCATGAATTTAAAAGAAACGTTGTAAATTATGTTAAGGATATTTTCTATTAAATATTTGCATATAGATATATTATAATACCTAATTAAAAAAATTAAATAATTGAATTGTAAATATGTATTGTAAATACCTAGTATTACACAGCTAATAAATCAAATCAAATCAAAAAACAACGAGGACAACACCAACGAAGGGTATTACAATGGGTCTGGGTAGGACGTTCGTCCTGTTTCATCAACCCAGAAACCTACCCTCAATGTCTGGGCATTACATAGAATTCGTTGTTTAAGAGAGAGAGAGAGAGGCAACGATTTTCACCGAGCGCAGTAAAAAAAATATATTATGCGAAATTAAAGTACCTATACTATCAATTTAATGCAAGCGGAGACTGCGCGTAAAGGAGTTCTAGGAAAACCGTTTTTTTCCCTATTCTTTAGCAAGTTACTATGGAAATCAAATTTGGGCGTAGCCACGATGTTCATGAAAAGGAATAAAAAATTATTATAAAGAACTGTTATTAAAATTAAGTTTTTTTAAACAAATAAAAACCATTTAAAAAAAGAACCGTTTTGCTAGGCACTACGGGACTTTAGATGACGCTGCAGTTTTGGTACCACTGGTTGAATTGCGTTTCTCATGGAGAAACTCGCCGTTGTCCAGAGCAATGGTCACCGCTTTTCCATCATCGTTTAAGAAGAAATGAGAACGATAAGGATAAGCCATATATCAGAGAATGAATCGAGAATAATGGACCATAAGGGTGACACTAATATCGATATTTTGTCCTCATTTGGGTATACACAATCGGTACACACATATTTATGTATCTACTGAAAATGTTTAAAATTGCAACGGTGAAATTCAAAACACATGCGGTGTTTTTCCCCAAACTGTGTCTAGTCTCGTTATTCGATGGCACGTTCCAACATGAAAATGCAAAAGTTCAGAACAAACCAAATTCAGATGCAAAAATTCTGATTTTTTGTTTATCTTCGACGTTGCATTTACATATTGCAGCGCCCCTTTTTTCAAAGCGAATATGTACCATTGAATAACGAAGTGCGTACATTCAGAAAAAATGCAATTATCTATTCATTAATATTTGAAATGACTTGAATTAACCAAAAACAAAGATATCTAGGTAATTGTTTTAAATAGAAAACAAATAAATAACAATAAAAACGAATTGGCAAAAATGAATTATACATACAAACATAAAAAGTAGGTAACTGTTAATATGAAGTTAAAATGAAAGCTAGAACTTACCCATATTCATTCACAGATCTGCATATTTATTTGAAGCAATTCACTTTATTATATTCACTTCACACACTACTACTTCATTTATTTTTAAAAAACAAAATTAGGAAAAACTTAGACCGGCACCAACGAAGGCGAATGCATTTTTCTTTCTGCATAATGTAAATGGTTGTCCCTGGTGCCGTGGCTTTGGCTTGGCTATGGCTGGTCTCGTATCGTAATGGCGATTGCGAATTGGAACAAACTAGAATAGTACATTTGAATTTCGACTCCACAATCCACAGAATTGCATTTTAATTCCAATAACAGGGTGGTATTTTAATGGCTTTTCTAGTTGAACACACATTATCACAGCAACAGCAACACAGTTCAGTGAATTTATACGAGTGACAAAAAGTGATTATAATATGATCATTTCATAATAAGAACATCATTTACACTATGTAACGGATTTTGACGCGTTTTTTTTTATAGATAGAGTGATTCAAGAGGAAGGTTTATATGTATTAGAAAACTTCACAATTGGACCCGGTAGGTGGCGCTGCGATCGGGTTCCAGAATTTGTTTTTCGGATTCAGCTCATATTTACGGAAATTCTTCGGAATTGGCGAGCGAGTGTTCCTGTGAACTTTAGTCGCAATTGGATAAAGGGGCGTGGCACCTCCCATCATTCAAATCACCATTTCTCGACACTTATAGCAGCCTATGTTGTAAAATTTAAAAAATTTGATGTGTATAGTTTGGGCAATGCACATAGAAAAATGTCATTCAAATCGCAATTTCTTTACAGTAATGGGAGCTTATGTTGTAAAATTCGAAATATCTATATATAAGGCCGGGCGGTTACAGCTAGTAGCTTATAAATGTACTAAAGTTTATTACTTTATGACACGTAATAGTTTTATTATGACAACGGCACTAAAACGAGCATTTAAACTACGGACATATTGCGACCGAATTTGAGTTTCTCCATGACATTGAAGTGACGTTTTCCTACCATCGATCGCTATTTAGCTTTCATTCAATTTGTTAGTGCCATCATCAGGAAAATCACCTTTTTTGAGATTCCAAGGCCATAAGGCGGTCTGATTGAAAGCTCAGGCAGACATTCAACAACTGAATTTTCCAACTAAGAGCATTGCAAATAGTCTTTATTTTGAAAGAATAAATATTTAAGAATACATTTTTGACAAAAGAATAAAAAATTACGCAATTTACGTATCTCTATTCAAGCGATTCATGGTTCCAAATGCGGGAGCTTCTCGATCGTCGCCAACATTTTCTCTTCCTCGATGGTCCATTTTTGTTGCAGCTTGCGTGGCCGAATTCAAGGAGCTCTAAACTTTTTGTTGCAGATCCAGATCTAAGAAAAAATATAATATTTTCAATCAATTTAAATAAAAACTCTAATTTTTATTTACAAATGCATTTTTCACAAAAGAACCAAATATAAAACAAATGACTTAGTGACAATCTGAAGTCAAAGTTTTGTGCGTGGCTCTTTATTTTGTGGGATATTGTGTTTTAACGGCAATTACACAAGGCCATAACGATGACAATATTTTACGACGGTTGTTTTCCGCTATCTTGTTTTGTCTTAAAAAAATAACAAAAATAAGATTGTTTACAAAATTGAAGTCGTATAACAGTCTCCAAGCCATCGGTGGCATTCTAAAGTTCGACTAAATTGAATCTTCTATGTAAACGTAGAACATCAACAAACAGAAACACCCGTTTTTTTAATCCACAAATTAATGTTGGCTTCACATCATTTTTATGTATCTATACTGCCACTTTTTGTTAAGGGTAGTTTTCGCATACAAAAGTAGCGAACAAAATTGAAACAAAAAACATTTTTCAATTTGTTAGCCGCTGCAAGTAAAATTTAATAATTGGGAATGAGTTGGAGGAGTATGCGTCTACCAAATCCAATGGAAATCAAAATGAATTGATTTTTTCCTTTAAATGCACCGCAAATCCTTTTACCTAGTCTGCTAAACTAAAAAACTAAACTAAAATTTATTAACTGTGAGTCTTTTGGGATTCGAATTAGAGGTATGGGGCAGCTACTACTACTATAGGAAGTGCTCCATAGTTGTCTGTATGTTAATGTGATATTAACTGAGTCAATAGTAATTTTTGAAGTCCTGTATTTAAGGAATTATTCATGCTAAATGATTTAAAATTGTAAAGGTACCAGTTTTCACAAGTCAGTACAAACGTTGAAAAGAAGAAAATTCATTCATTAATTGTTTCGAAGTTCGTGCAAAACAATTTCCAAAATGGCGTCCAGACTGAATGGAATTGTCATCTGAAAAAAACACTCCAACCTAAAAACTTAAAAAAAAAGTTCTGCGCACTTGTGTTTCAATGAAAAGTGGGAACCCTGCCTCAGAATAAAACAAAATAAATTAAAACACTTTTCGCCGCTCCCATAAATCACTGCTCTGTTGATGGCTTTAATTCAAGGCAAGTGTTATTATTTATTTTCTTGCAGACATTTGTGATTATTTCAATTATTAAAAAATCAACTAAAAATTGTTATGTGGTGATATTTCCAGTTTTTGACGAAAGTACACCTACTGCCGCCAAGCTGAATCAATTACAGGAGGACTTGCCGAAAATTGTGAACGTTTCGCCACCTCCTATCTTCAATTTTCAGGACATCGACGAACTCATAGGTAAGTGACACCGGCCGGAAACAAAGAATTATCTTTACATATATATTTTTACCTTACTTTCAAGACGATGGTGACATCGAACTGGACGACGAGGATTAACTAAACATTTAATTTCATTTCATCCCATTCTTCTAATACCCATCATGCCGACTGAATTTTCAATTGACACCATCAACGACTACTTCACCAAACTGAATCCTATCGCAAGAAAAATATCGCTGGACATTGATGAGACAAAGTCCGCCTACGAACATATCTGGGCAAAGTTGAACTCCATCGAGCACAATGAAATCATCAATGAGACTCTGATGAAGCCAGAAATTTCCCTAAGGTATTTCGATAACTTTTCTATAGCCACTTCAGCATCTTCACTGTCCTTTTCATCGATTGTGACTCCGAGTCAGGCCGAGCAGGAGACCAGTAGCAAGAAACCTATACGACAGCCACTTCATCATCACCATCAATTGGCCACACGAAGGTTTTACGACTTTGATGGACGAAATCTGTCGTCTTATGCCGAGCAGAAAGTCGGTCTAAAGGTTATCCATGACGAAATATTAGGGACATTTCGTGATGGTCACTCAATGCCATTCAGCTATAAGACTAAATCGCAAATCAATCTAAGACTGTTTCAAGACGACGACGACAGCGAGAACAGCAAGCGTCCACAGCCAAAGGTGAGGGCACGCGGTACAGAGGGTTTCCTAAAGCCAGTCGTCAAAGCGAAGGACTTAAAGCCACTACCCGCCGACGGCAATGAAACTCTTCAAATATCTGCAGAGGCGTATAAAAAGTTGCAAACCGAATTGGCTACGAACCTTTCCAGTCGTCAAAAGACTGAAAGTGCTGCAGTTGCAGCAATCAATACAGCACAAAATCTCAATTCCTTCGATAAGATTGACGCAAAATATCAGCGTTTCTATAATGAGTCGCAAGTCGCCTCAAATACTGCAGTGGGCAATCAAGCAGCCACTCACAACGAGCCGAATCTTCTCAAGTTGATCTCAAAGACGACAAAGCCCGCCGCAGCAATATTCCATCACTCCAAATACGGTTACGACATTGATGCCGGCGACGACGAAGATGAATATGAGCGAGTTAATTTAATGATGAACTGCTGCAACCAATCGGCCGGTGGAATGACTACTTCATCTTCCTCAGCACCGTCCGAGGATGACGAGAAGACGCTCTGCGAAGATTTAAAGTTGCTACTCGACAATGACGGTCTGCGAAAAGGATTTGATTTTTTAAATAATTGGTAAGGCTGACTAAAGCGTGACAAAGGTAGGACAAGTCGAGGTGGCGGATTTATATCCCAATTGTAGGAGAGATAAAAGCTACTGATATCGAAATCTTTCTAATTTTCTATTTTTGCATCTGTGTGTGTGGCTGGAAAACCTCGCTTTGTCCATTTGTTTTTAAATATTCATTCAGTCGGTCAAAATGGCGTTTTTTTTTCTTTGTAGATTCTTTTTATACCCAGTAAAATACTAACTCTATTTTTTATTCATTGTCTATACTAAGGGGGCGCATTCGTCAAATAGTATCGAGATTAAATTAAGATAGAAAAATTGACAACATACAAAATGCAATGACAGTGTTGACCAAAGGCAAATGAGTTGGTTGGTGTATTTTAAATGTTTGTCTGTTCATTGGTCTGAGTCAGTGGTTTGCATTTCGTCATTTCGAGGAATGCAATGGAATCGATTTACCCAAAATTAAGCCACACTGGCATTGTAAATGTTGCCACTCAATTAAAGTGAATTGTTCCATGTCTGAATACATTATTATTGTCAGTCTTTAATATAGGTTATGTGCGCCTTTCGTGGTCAATAGATTGCATTACAATTCGGACACATTTGATTACTTTCCATAAGTAGTAAAGGCTAATTTTTACTAATTCACTTTCTTTTTGAATTTTGCGAATGCGGCGATTTATGGCGATCGATTGTTCAAACACGTAATGACATCCATCGCCATCAATGTGTTATTGTTTTTTATTTTACGGAATTATAATTGAGTTGGGGTACCACTTACACTGGCGACTGCTGTTTTGCACGAGGAGGAAATACTTTTTAAATTAGTGACAAGACGAAGAGCTCGTTACGCTGACAGAAACTTAAACATTAATAGTTCATGGTTTTCTAGTGGTAGCGCGTTAAATGCGTATATCGCGATCCAACGTTTCCGAATTCTCACTATACTCTGTTATTTTAAAGTTACTCAATGGGGTCATGTCCGTATGCTGCAAATGATTATGGTCCAGACCCCGTAGGGTGCTTTGAATGGGGGAAGCGTGTTTGTTGTCCCAGCCATCGTGCATCCTGAGAAGTGAAAACGCTTCCCTGTGTGTCTTAATCCACGCCATTGACATTTTTTTGTGAATACATTGGTCTTCTCCCTTTACGGCGAGGCTATGAACATGATTACAGGATAATAACACTCCCAGTTTACTGCATCCCTACTGCTCCGCTTGTGGGTTTCGCCGGTTCGACCTCAATCGACGTCGGCAGGTCTCCTGGTCTGTTGTTACATTTGGATTTATTATGCCTGCCTCTTCTACGATTTCGAAACGTGCATGTTTTGTATTGTAAGATGTGGTGAAGACATTGTTATCGCTGCATTTGAACTGACTTTTTCCGATCAAGACACCTCTCCACCATTTCTTTTTAGTGAGTTTAAATTTTGGTGGGTGAGAGTAATCTTCTGACGAGCGAGGTTATAATCGAGTTTGATCCCCGTTTCGAATCACTTATTTCTTCTTGAACGACAAATTTGTGATCTGGATGAGCGGCGATCATAACCTTTTCACTTTACTGCATCCGCCTGTGGGGTTCGCCAAACGTCTGATTCACTGACAGAGTAATAATTTCACAAGACACTCGAACAGTTTTTTTTTTTGTGTGATATTCGTTTTTGCCATGCAATCAATATCAGCTGACGATGGTTTTGCATCGAAATGCAATGCTGTTACTTTCTGAGATCGATTCGGTGAACAACACAGGCGGGCCTGTTTTTTTAATGCATCAAAAGCCTGTGTATGGAACATTAACCCGAACCAAACCCACCGCTGCCTCCATTTCGTCGTTTCTATCTTTCTCTACGTGGATGTAAGTTTTTCCCTTCTGTTCTGTTCCAGGCGTCTTAAGTCTACATAAAAAAATTGCACACTGCATTCCACTTTGTACTGGAATAAAGCATGTGTGCATTAGATTTTCCGCTGCCGGGTGGTTGGTTAGAAATTTCCTTCGATAAGGTACACTTAGTCCAAAGTAGGTCCATTGTGATTCCATTGGGAAGGGGCAGGTGGGTCACGCTGGAAGGCATTTAAGTGGGAGGGTAATGATCCCTTTAATCCTGATCATAGCCTCACCGCCATTAAGGAAGAAGAAGAAGTGTGGATAGAAATGCAACTTGTGCACAGTTTTCCTCTGCGTCGAGTGATAGAAAAAAAGTCTCTGGGCCATAACGCTCAACATTTTTTTTTATCGTTTATGTACCTTCAAGTGGCAGGCCCTGCCCCATGGGGTGTCCGCGTCTCACGGACTAAACTCTCCCCACTAACAGCCACGAATGCCACCCTGGAACCATTTTTTGCATAAACATCAGAGCGGTGCCATTTAAAATTCCATAAAAGTACGCCGTCTTGTAAGTCTTTTGTGGCGTAAGACGACTTTGCTTTACGAAGGTGTGTTTGGTTCATCCTCTCTCTTTTCTGTTTTGAGTACCTTTTATATGAAAGAGAATACTCGGTTCCAGTTCTGGTCACTAGTTGACGCTGTCTTTTAAGTCTTTTGTGGCGTAAGACGTCTATGCCTTACAAAGGTGTGCGCTGTTCGTAAATGTAATGATGCAGTTATGATGGTAAAGAAATTCTGTCCAGTTTTTATTTTACTTCTCAAATTGTAGTTCCGTTTATTAAGAACAATAATACCAACCAACTTAGTAGTATTAACATAATCATATATATAATTACATAAACATTATTTAAACAAAAACACGGCATTTAATAATAATATATATAAAAAAAAAAGTGTGTAAGCAAAGAACACAAACGACGCACGCGAAGTCTATCTATAGATAGAGTGGAATCCGTTTGATAACACACGAAGGGAGTGCCAGGCTATAATAATTATAAATTTGTGTGAAATAATAAAAAATGAGAGAAACATTTATGTGTTGAGTTTGTTTTTAGTTGATATGTTGTGAGAGGAAGTAAGCTGATGGCGTAAACTATATTAAAGGAATTCATGGGAGGTGGTAAAACCGTCTTTATTGTGGAAAGTTTAAGAATTGGTAAATTAACTGTCAAAGGCCATTGAAATGTTGAAAACATTCGCTAAATAAACTCGAGAGGATACAGTTCTGCTTGTCTATCGAAGACTGTCGTTGCTGACAGCTTTGATTATGCTGCATTCGACGATTAGATGGTGAGTCGAAAGTATGTGGGAGTCATTGCAAAGGTGTTACGGAGGACGTGTGATTCTGGCGATGAGATGTTTATCGGAAAGTTGTGTGTGTTCAAGGCGATGACAGACTTAGCAGGGGATAGTACGGCATCAGGGTTTCCTGCTTTATGATTATGAAAGGAAATATCCCATTTTGGATTCGACAATGTCTTGATTGAAGACAAAGTAAGTAAGCTTTTGAACCAACGACCATACCACGTCGAGTTAATCGGTTCTCGTCAGATAACCGTAACCATTCATATTTTTATTCCCAAGGACGGGGCTGCGGTGAGCACTAGCTATCCGAGTTTTCCCCGAGCATTTTCCCTCGAACAGTGTCATAGTGTAAAGCCTCGCATTAACCAGTATGGACGAGCTGACTTCGGGGAGTAGTTTTAAATAGAATACAGAGAAGCTATCTGTCGATTGTGGTTAGATTCATATTTTCATTCCCAAGGTCGTGGCTGGATTTGAAAAGGTATCACTGTACAGGTGATGCTCAATTAGTCCTGGCACAAGTTCATTACTCGTCCTCGATAACTTTTCCGGAGTTGTCAGAAGAAGCTTCAACTCCTCGTCGTCTCTACACCTAAAACAAACCCGATCTTTATTGACATATGGCCAATTTCTTGGAACTGACGTGACCAATTTCTGGTCGAATGCGTGAACCCGATAGGTGTCGGAATACCTTAGCAGCTCTATAGATGGCTAGAGCTCCCAATCGTACACCTTGTATCTAGGTCCTCTCGCGCTTAGATTTTAGGTCACAAGAGTGATCGAATTTCCGGTCGGTGCGGATGATAAATTCACGTTAACCGATCAGGTGTCGGAAATGCTTAACAGCTAAATAGATGGCTAGAGCTCCCAATCGCACACCTTGTGTTTAGCTTCTCTCGTGTGTAGCTTTTTGGCGGAAATGGACAGCCTTAATTGCAATGTCTGTGGCGTCACATCGTAGCCTCAGCGGGGATGAGTCAGTTGCAATGCATCCTTCAAAAAAGCTTTACATTCCCGGAATTTTCTGTCTGCTTCGGGTATCCACAGCATTTGAAGCTTATCAGCCAACCTCTGATTGCTAAATTGACTTGAGCAGCCTGAGTTGTTAAGGCTCCGGTCACGAACCTAGGCATTTTCGTAGTTTTTTTTTTTAAATGAAACTGAATTCTCAGCGAAGTCCTAGATCGAGCTCCATAGTTTTAGTACTAAAGAGTTAAAATTGGGATGAGACAGCTGTTCTGTTGTTAAGGTACTTCTTGGGGAGGACGAAAATGTGTGCGCCGGTGTCGATTAGGACATTTCGCTGGTTTTGTCGATGATTTGAAGACAATGGCGATCTTTGTTGGTGCCGCGGTGAGTCTAGTTGTCCGTCTATTTTGGACAGCTGTTGCTTTCGATGGTTCTAGGTCTAGAATGTATTGTGAGATGTAGATCTGCTGCTGGGTTGGTTCATCATCTTTAAGGTGCAGCGCTTGTACTGATCTCTTGATTTCATCCAGAGTTGGCGTTGCTTCTTGTCTTGAAATCGCCTGTATTGTCTCTGCTTGTAGTCGTACTGGAAATGAGGGGGAGGTCGAAACAAACGGCGAGCTTGTCCAGGTCGTGCTGACCTGGTGCTAATAACACCGTGCACATGTCTTCAGGTAGTCGGTCGAAGAAGAATGTGCACATTATTGAATGATCAGCCAGATGGTTCATGTTTGCGAGGAAGGCTTCTTACCCAAAATGTCTTCACCTCGCAGCATGCATCGTAACTGGCACTCTAAAGTGGGAGCTAAATGGATAACTAGCCGTTCTTGGAGTGCGAAGAATTTGTTGACTTCTGGTGGGTTACTCCCCAGGTCAGTGACAGCTCTTAAAGCGTTTGTTTTTCATTCACATCCTATCACTATGCTTCTTCTCCCTTAATGACAGTAAGGCTATGATCAGGATTAAAGGGATCATAAATCTCCCACTTAACTGCATCCTGCATGGTCCACATGTGGGGGGTTCGCCGTTCCGTTCTCGGTATGTGTGTTAATGCGAAAAGCCAAGGCTTCCTTAATTGATGGTAAGAATTATTTCAACCCTTCTCATCTGGCTACAATTTTTAAGGCGTTCATTCGCCCCAAACTTACAACGGGAGGGTTATGATGAATTTTATAATGCTCATAGCCTCCTCGCCATTAAAGGAAGAAGACCGAAAATGGAAAGCCTTGCGGTTTCGGCGATGCAATTGTCATTCGTTGATTGGTAATGGCAGAGTGTTTGGGTTTTGCTTTAATAACAGAAGACAGCATTACGTTTTGGTGGCATTGGATTCCACTCTATTGGTTCAATCCCACTGAGTTATGCTGTTAAGATCGCAGTTTTTTCACACCCGAAGATGAGGGGCGTGACCCAGGAAACGAATATGAGAAGCAAACCTCAATTCAAATAGTTATCGTAGGTCTCCGTTGACCTGAGCCCCTCGCCATTCCCCTTCTAGTTAATGGCGCAGAAGTAAAGACCTTATTGAAGGTGGCCCCTTGGTCATTGCGAATGCAAAGATCGTAATATGCTTTGTTGCGTGGTCTTAAAGCGAGTTGAACATAAACGTTTGCCTAAGATTGTTTGACAGCGGACATATCGAAGAGATTCTAATGTTACGCCAAAGCTATAACGCGCAGTAAATGGAGGCATCAAAAACGTTTCCTCTTGGTTGATTGAGATTCAGTATCATCAGAAGACACGCCTTTGAATACTTACATTTCTCTTAGTTCTTCTCCTGTAGTCGTAGCAAAAAGCACATACACCTTTTGGGATTCTTTTATTAAATGAAGTAACTGGTATTCCTCTTTTGCATATTCTTATATTGTCTTTATTTTCATATTTAATTTTCCAATGTTTGCATTTATTTAATGGTTGTTTTCTGAACTACGGCAAATAGTTAGTTTAGATTATTCTACATACATACATGTATGCAAAACAACAAAAGATATCTCATACACTCGCAGGGCAAGATTTACCCTTTTTATTTAAAAATAAACTTATAGCTGAACAAATTAAACATTCGAAATTGGATAAATTATACATTTATATTTACAGGAATTTTGTGTGTATAAATATTTACATTTAGATTCAATAATACAGTTAAATATAGCACCCTTAAGCTGTTGCTAATTCGAAGCAAGCGAAATGTAGTCAAAATTCAGTGCTGACTGATCCTGAGCTCTTTCTAAAGTAAACTATTCTGCCGGAATGGGGTAAAGTCGGACCCTATTGGCCGTAGCAACATATGGATGTAGTCCAAAACACATCGACTAGATTGGCTCGGCCACATCGAGCGAATCGATGATCCTGCTCTAACCAAGAGGCTATTTATCTCCCAGCCCACTGGTTTGAGACGATAAGGTACACCTTACCTCTTTTTTAAAACACCAAGCCATCGCGGTTGTCAAAGCGCTTGTTCTAGACAAATGTAGGCGAAAACTTGATGTGTGCCATGCAGAGACCGCTCTCTGATCAAGCAAGTTAAACACCTTTGTGTTGATACATTAACCGAATGCATTTCGGACTTCATCCAGTAACTCGGGTTTCGATGGGCTTAGATTTATGTCGTTTTCCGTTGAATATCCGGTAGAACTCTCCGATCCGAAGGATCAAAAATTTCGTGGTAACAAACACATAAATGTCAAAATCTTAATAATTTAGAATTCAGTCAAACCATTTTCCAACAATCTCAAAATTTGTAGCAAATATTTCCACTATGATGGATTCTGTGAGAATATCTTTTTTTAGTTCGTAGCAAAATTCGGAATCCGACGAATTCTGTGATAAGGGGGATTATTTGAGTTTGTGTCCTTGCCAAGGGTTTTCCATTAGGGACATAACAATTTCGTATTTTAATACGAACGCAACCTTAGACTATTTGAAGGGTCTGTCAATGTCACAACGTCATTTACCTTTTTACCATGGTGAAGTTCATGAACAAGCAACGTTTGGAAATAATTAAAAATTACTACCTAATACCTGAGTCGATTGGGACAACTTTAAAGAGCGCTTGATCATCTCATTTTTGGCTTCAATAAGCAAAATATGCGCTACTGGACAGCAACAGATGCTTCAAGAGTGACCTTGTTTGCATTTCATGCCGGATGTGTAACATGGTCGACATGATACGGTCCATTTCGTGCCCTGTAAGAAGACTATTCTTTGCCAGAATTGGACGGACTAGACATCAGTGACATGCGGTTTCAACAAGCTAGTGAACAATTGATCCTTTGAAGGGGGAACTTCCTGCGATTTAACGCCGTTGCATTTCTTTATATGCGATTACGCTTAGACGTTAGTTTATGCTAACAAGCCAAAGACGTAGGAGAATCTGAGGTACACTATCAAACGCAAAATGGCCAACGTTCCCACCGATATGTGTTTAAAAGTGGTGCGAAATTGACTGCGAAAGTTCGATGACTACAAACGTGCTCGCGGTGGTCATATGAACGAGATCGAATCCCATACTTAAATTTGACATTCGTACTTCACCTGGAATACATTTCAGCCCGATATTTCACTTATTCTGTATTTTATTTAAATGCAAAGTTGTTATGTCCTTGAAAAACTAGATACATTGGACAGACGATTTTTTGGCAAGTGCAGTGGAAATTTTGAACAGATTGATGAAGAAGGCAATGATCGAGAGGAAAATGGACTGTGGGACAAGCGCCAAACCATTTTCTAGTTGCGACTAAATTTAGTGCTCAAGTATCCAACAAGACGCTGCGAACAGCATAGGTCGCGTAGCGCACCTGGAGTAGCCAGAGTCTACAGAGAGCGTATGAGCGAAAATCACTCTTACCCCAAAAGCGCCAACAATATGTGGAACCGATGTTGCGACAATATGAAGGAGGTAGCAGAAATCACCGTGGGTTACCAGCCACCCGAGAGAAAAAGCCCGTGGTATGATGATGGGTGAATTCGAAAACGCATCAGTGCACAGTTTTTGTTCAATTAGCCCTGCCACACGTTCATTAACGCAAACGTATTGCCTCACTGGAAAGGCATAACGTTCATTTTTGTATAAAGTTGCATTAACTGATGCGCAAATGTCGATGGAAAAAGAATTAAGAAAATTGCCGATGCTTTCAATGCACCAGCATCAGATGTGTTGCGCATCGGTAGGGAACGCGACGGAAACATATTCACCGACGCACAGGGATTAGACGATGTATTTATGCAGCATTTCCAACAGCTGTTAAATGGGCATCATGTTAAGTGCGTGATAGGGCAAGAGGAGAACCCACGTTCTGTCAATGAAAAGACCCAGCATAAAAGTTTTTGGCTTAGCTATAAAACAGCTTAAGAACAACATGGCATTGATGGCTCACCAGCGGAGCTCTTCAATTACGAAAGTATATTTTGGGCGCATGCACCAACGCATGCTAGACGACCGGACTATCAGCTCTATATGTCCCATCTACACGAAAGGCGATCCAATTACTTGCAAGAACTATCGAGGCATATCCCTACTTAATGTCGCATATAAGATCCTATGCAAAATTCTGTGTGAACGTCTCAAGCAACACACTAATTGGCACCGACAAAGGACACATTTTAACACAGGCAAATCCTGGAAAAGACCAACGAATTTTAAGTCGAGACTCGGCTTCTTTTTATCGACTTTAAAGCCGCTTATGATTGCGTTTATCGTGGCTCTATATGGCAATGGACGATGGGATCCCGGTAAAACTGATCCAGCTGTATTATGTGACACGCGATGTAAGGTGCAGTTTGAAAGCAGCTCTGGGACCGGATTTCGACAAAAAGATGCGCTATCGTGTGACTTCGTCAGTCACGGAAGACACTATTTTCAATATAGGATGGAATTGCTTACAATAGGTGTTTTTCTTTTTTAGCTTCGAGCGGGGCACTGAGCTGTCAAAAAAAGAACTGTGTTACTTTTTCAGCTCGGAGCGCTCTGAGCACAAAATTTGTATTTCTTTTTTATCTCTGAGCTAGCTCAGGGCTCGCTCGATGAGCTCGATTAAAAATGACCGAGCACATCGAGCGAAAAGCTGAGCGCGGCTGACTTCATTCATTATTTGTGCTTTTTCCATAGTTTATTTACTAGAAATTATAATTTAAATGGAACAATCCTTGACAAACACCAATTTCAGAAGCAAACCTGACTATTTTGAAAATTAATAAAAAAAAATTATCTAATGACAGTTCAGTGCTCAATTCTGTTTCTTAATTAGCTCGGAGCGCTCAGGTTACGTTCAGCTCGGAGCGAGCTCTGATCGCTCGTGCCCCGCTCAGTTCCCGGCTCGGGGCTAAAAAAGAAAAACGCCTAATATCGACGTCATCAGAGTCTTTTGCGGCCCTTGAAGAACAGGCGAAGTTCGTTGAGTCTGGAAGTCAACGAGGACAAGATCAAGTACATGTTATCAACAAACAAATAAACATCGTTCACATCGTTTTGAATCTAGCTGTCTCTAGCATATTTATAGATATAGACAGAGACCGCTTTTTTTAGAACAATGTCATTGAGCGCGTTCAATGTGCAAGGCAACTACTAGTCCCTACTATTTAACCCTTCTCCACATTGATCCAATAACTCATATCACCATCATTTGGCAAGTGATAGAAGTTTAACAAGTACGGATCTCGCAGTTGCCTTGTATATAGAACACGCCTATTCCATCGCTTTCATTTTACTTGATAGGGATCTTATCTCCCTATAGTGTGACATTTTTCATAAGCATAAGCCCCGCGGGCGGATTAAATGATAGACCTGGATACCTCGGCTCCGCAATCGCTGTTTCGTTGACCTAAGGAATAAGTCCTTGTTCAGAAACACTGAGGACACGCTATGATCGTTTTGAACCCCACTTTGTAAGAGAAGTTTTAACAGCGACATCAACCTGGTGAAAAAAGTGCGCATCAGTCGTCTAAGATGACTGGAATGTGGAGCGAATGGACACCATCCATTCGGCTGGAAAAGTCTTAGATTTTGACCCAGAGGAAGAGGTCGTCTTAGGTGGCTTGCCCACAAGTGGACATCGGCCAATTTGAGGTCGACCCGACTGCGGAGTCAGTTAGTCGAAAACTGGACTGAATTTAAATTCATGATGAACATTTTTCTTTCAAACAATCAAACATTTTGCCCATGCCTCCCTCGGTCTCAGTAGTACGGTGGAATTCATAAATGTAAAAATACAGCCAGCTTTGCGTTCATAAATGTAATTGAGCATGACAGCAGTTAATAACTTGCAAGGGGTTTAATTAAGGCATTATGCGAACAGACTGTGTTAGGTGCCGGGGCACTGCCACATTGAGGGCATTGAGCTCGCAGATGAACTAGCAGGAAATGGGCGAGAAATGAGTCTACAAAGCGCGGGAGTGGACATAAAACCTCCCCTTTGTGTAGTCAAAGGGAAGCTATCTAAGGCGGCCATAAGAATGACTAATCAGTGATGGGTCACAAAGTGGGGCACAAGGTATCCAAAGCCCTGTGATGTGGTGTGATTCTGAAATTAAGTAGATGTCAGCTAAGAATGACAATCGGCATGCCTTCTGAGGAAGCACGCCAAAAGATTAGGGCTTTCAACGAACGCGGGTAGATTTTTTTTTTTTTTATTTTTTTTAAAAAAAGGAAATCCAAATCCCAGAGCACTCAGACTCGGTAACGGTCCATTGTACTAACAGGCAGAAATCCTCCTTTTGGTATAGAGGCATGTGAATGGGTGGCGTATGTTGTTGTTCCCCATGGGGATTGAACCTGCACCGCATGGGTAACAAGCGAACACACTAACCTCTACACCGTCGCCACCAACGCGGGTAGTTACTGCAATGATATTTGCGTCACGGAAAACATTACTCACATACTTTGCGAGTGCGAGAGTGTCGCTCGACATGGAAGAAGACGCCTGGACAACTATTTCTTAAAGCGTCGATTGACTGCAACAAATTAGTGATTTTTTGTAGAGAAATAAAATGCCTTAAGGAACAAGTTTAGGATGACTCGAGATGAGCCCATTATGCCCTGACTAACCTAACCTCACCTAACCTTACAATGGTTTTTGTTTTGTTGAACCCTTTTTGGCAATGCAGAACCGGCATACTTGCATCAGTATTTCTGTTCATAAATTAAAAAAATATTTTATGCACGTCGTGTGCAACCCTTTCGTATTCCTTTGACATTCTTATGTAGATATAAACTTCCTTTGAAAAAATATAAGTGCAGTTTTTTATTGATTACAAAACTTAATTCGAATCAATATGTTTGTTTCTATTTCCCTTTTGTTGATATATAAATCACAAAAATAAAATATAAATAAGACAATGTTGGTATCACTTTAATAAATAAATTAAATCCGAAAGAAATACAAAATAAAAACCAATAACTAACGAAGCTTAATACAAAATCATTCGTTGTGTTAAATTTAAAATGTTGTTTGCTACATGATAGTATAGTATTAATTAAATATATATAGTACAGTACAAAAAAAGAAAAGAAAAAAAAACATAATTCTTATCACAATGTTAAACTAATTTTATTTTTTGTATTTTTATTTTTTTTCAACAATTTTAAATACTTATTTTCTTCAATCCTCTTAACGCGCGCGCTCTTAACTAAAATTATTAATTATTTATTTTATAAACGTGATTGAGATAATTCAGCAATAAAAAAATGAAGTCATTTTCAAATATTTTAAAATACGCACTTAAAGTCAAAGTTAAAAATTAAATATAATAATAATTACAGTCTACCTATGAATAATATAAAACAAAGAAAATCTTTTTTAAATGTATTTGCATGTATCATAATTTTTTTTTTATTTCCTTTACATAATTTTTGGTATCACATTTTTAAATCATAAAATAAAATTAACAAATATTTTGTATTTTTATTTTGCGAATATTTTTTTTTGTTTGTTTGTTTCGTTTGGAATGGGTACTCGCCTGCTAAAACTTAATTAAATTCATTGAATACCCCCAGACACGTTTCTTGTTTTTATTTAATAAATACTAAATAAAAAATCTGTTTTAAAATTCAGTTTATATCTTAACTATTTAGTCCATTTGTAGAAAAAAGAAAAACTAAATTAAAATGTATGCTTATGTACTTAGTTTAAAAAAATATAATATGTTTATATTTACAAAACGGGATCGATCGAGCAAAATGTGAATCTAAAACAAAAATACACAAAAACATCATCAAAAGCTTTGACAGACCGATTAAAAATACATAATGTGTACACAAAAAAAAAATAGATAAAAACATATTGTGACAACTGAATATTTGTCTTATTATGCAAGATGACGTGGAGTTGTGGTCGCACCCGGTCTTTAAATTTGCTTTTTCTATAGCAAAGTTAAGGGACACTTGCGCAACGAAGCTAATACACAATCACCCCTATAGAGCCCTACACACGATCAATGTTACTTGACAAGTATTGTTGACGTTTTTTTCAAGTAACATTGACCAAGTATGGGTGGAAGAAAGCATGCCCGATGAAGACTATCAGCTCCATATGCTCCAACAACAAGAAAGGCGATACTATGTGTTGCAAGTATTATCGAGACAATCCCTGCTAAATGTCCTACCTAACGTACTGCGTGAACGCCTCAAGCAGTTCTGTAACCCACTAATCGGCACGTACAAGTGTATCTGCCGGCCCGGCAGATCGACAATAGACCAAATCTTCACACTAAGCAAATCCTGGAAAAGACCAATGAATTTCAGGTCGAGACCCACCATCTTTTCCCCGACTTGAAAGCCGCATATGATAGCATTCATCGCCAGGAGCTCTACGTCCCGATGGCCGAAATCAGGATCTCGGGAAAACTGAGCCAGTTGTGTCACTGGAAAACACGCAGTGCAATGTGCAGTATTTAAATAGTTCTTCAATACTATTCCAAACCTGTATCGGACTTCTCCAATCTTGTTCTAGAGCAGAAAGTGCACAGGACAGGTGTCAATACGGAAGGCACCACCCCAGGCTGAATATGGCAGACAGACATGGTATTTGGTTATATAGTGTAATAAGAGAACAAGATACGAATGACACGGAATGACCAAATGCCATTTTCTGATTTTTTTTTTGGGTTGCGATAGCAAAACAAATTTAATTCGTTTGAGTTTCAATTATGGCGGTTGGTGGTGGTGCTTATTGTTTTGCTGTTCTTGAAGTTATTTTAATTTATGTCTTTTTTTATTTTATTTCTTCTTTGTTGCATGCAGTTAATCCTATTAAATATTATATAGTAGGTATACATTTTGTTAGAATGTTGAGAGAAGGCGAATCTGGTAGCTCTGACAGAGAATTGCCACGCATTAAGAGCAGAAATCCGCCTACAATTACACCCCTATTGCGAGTGTCAATCGACAATTGATAATTGAATATTTTCAATGTGTTTTTCATCATTTTCAATCATTTTCATTGATATTCTTGTCAATCGCATTTTTTCAATTGACTGCGATTGACAAAATCCTTTAGAATCGTTCGTTCACAATAGCACACATTGAAAATAGTCAATTATCAATTGTCGATTGACACTCGCAATAGGGGTGTTAAGTTAAAGTTAGGCTGCCATTTGGCAATTTAATTTGAGTTGAATGAAAAACCATGTCTTGTGACCACGTTAAGTGGGCGGGCTGGAGTTGCAGCACTCTTTCACGCCACAACCGATCACAGACTGCTTTTTGTGTGGTGCCAGACTGTTTTCCATTCATTCTTCTTCTTCATTTACGAAGAGGTTATGATAAGGATTAGACCCTACTGGTCCGCCTGTTGGGTTCGCCGGCTCGACCTCAATAAACACCAGCAGGCCTTCTGGTTTCGAAACACTTCATCAATGAGGCCAATCAAATGCTGTTGTTGTTACATTTGTGTCATCCAGGAATTTGTAGGCCTTCCTCTGTCTACGATCGTTGACAAGTGCATGCTCCTTAATTGTTTATTGTTTGATCGACCTTTAACGACACCGGTGATCTCCAGTCGTGTCAAATCACGGATTTGCATGCACACTTGCGGGATAGTTTTAAGTTGCTGGTCAAACTCTGTCAATTCACACAAATGGTAAAAATCATTTCTATAATGTTGACAGCTCAATTTATTCACTAGTTCCGTTTTTACGTATTGCTATAACTGAGACCTTCATTGTTCTATAATCCTCAGCATGGTTACTCAAGAGGAAACAAGAAAATAAGATCAACCAGTTCTTATGGTTGCTTTGACTGGCTTAATTTGTATCGTCTTTTTTATGGTAGATAAATAGTAAGTTCCCCATTATTTAGAGCCTACTGCAAGAAATTGGCATGATAGGTCTACTACTAACTTGGAAAATGTTGACTGCCTGTGGCCTGATTATGTATTTCAATTCGATATCTAATTTTCGAGTCACCTCGATTTGCTTAATTATCGAATCCAAAGCGAGTCGAAAAAAGGGCTTCCATTATGTCGGGGTTTTGTGTTGTTGTCTTTGGCACATAAATTATTATTTTTTTTATTATTTTTCAGTTCTTCACAAGTAACTATTTTGAAATAATCATAACACTTACATTTTTAATTAATTTCAATAATCATCCGCGCGTTAAAAGCAACAAATCCGCAAAAAAAGGCGAAAAACTTCAAGTCCGCCACCAAAAGGGACTCGTTCCTAATTCCATAACCAGGCCACTGGTGCCGAATGAAAAAAAATGGTTCCTCTCATTGCATTAATTAAAATTAAACCTCTCGCTATAACAGAGATAGATTGTTTTCATTTTACTCGAACTGATCCCTCCATACCGAATTTCACTATTCCCAAGTAAAATAAAATATTAATAATCCTTCTGTCTGCCAATATCCGAATATTATTGTAATTCACATGCACTAAAGGGGTAACATAACGCGCCATAAGGAAGTAAGTGGTTAGAGAACAGGGTGAGGTGCTGATATAGGTTGGTGTTGAATGCCTGTAAATTGTAGTGCAAAGGAAAAACATAACTTAGTAGTGTTCCACATTCGTGTGGTTCGGTTAAGGAAAGACTCCTGTACATCCGAACGGGATACATAGAGACTGAAACCAAAGGCGTTGGCTAAATGTTGAGTGGGCGAGTGGGCAGTCGGTCGCAAGTGGTTTAAAAATCAATTTATTTCTATGACTTAAGCAACAGATAGAATAACTAAATTAATGGAAGACAACACAACCCTCTTGGTTGCCCCGGAGTTAATAATTTAAGCTGGTTAACAACGATGACTTATGTTGCAAAGTCAATCTCGATGTATCAATCATGAATGCCGACTTTGGCATCCTCCAGAATTCATGACTTCGCTTGTACTGCGAGTGACATCATTGAGTGATCGTGGATGTCCAGCTTACTCTCTAACTTAGACTAAATAATTATGATGATGTGATTAAGTGATTAAGTGTGTATGATACATCAGGACAACATAAATTATGCTTTGTTAATTTATTTTTGCCTTTTTCCTATTCAATTGATTAAAAATTCTATTCTATCGCTCCTATTCGCCAAGTCATAGAGGGTGACAGCAGCAAACAGTCATGTTTATCGGAGTAAACAAAATATAATTTAGACAGCGGACGGACATGACATTTTCTCTCTATTAAATTAAAAAAAAATACAAAATCAAAAGAATACACATATACGTACATATAAATGTGCATGTGAAATAGGTTAAATGCAGCAATGCTGATGATGCTGACGGATTATTAGAGACTTTTTTTTACAGCAAACTATTGCCTCTTTGCTCGCCTAATTATTGACACTGATGGTGCAGACGACGATAATGATGACGATGACTGCGACGAAGTTGACGAACTCGAACTGGTATTAGATGAATTCACCTTACCTAAGCCATGTCCGTTGTTGCCATTTGATGATTGCGTCGATGAGGATGTTGACGTGGAAGAGTTACTATTGCTCGGTATTATAGTTAAACTGCGACTTCTTGCTGAATCCAAGAGTTCAGCTACAATCTCACTGCTTAGGTTGATCGTTTTGCTTATCATTGGGAGTCCACCTGCCTGTGGCGGTAGCCCATTGCCCATAATCAGAGATCGCTTGTGCAGCTTTATTCGATCGTTGGCATTGTTGTTCAACATACTTGTGTTGTTGTTGTTGGTATTGGTGTTGGTGCTGTTGTTGTTATTGGTGGCAATGACGCCGACCCCGCCAACTGTTGACTTATAATATAGGTTCGCTGATGTGGAATTGTTCGGTCCTGTACGGACAGCTCCGCCACCAACACTGTTATTTCCAACGACGTTTACCGGTGGAGCTATTACCGTTGTTGCTGTTATGGTCACCCCTCCGGCTGTACTGCCAATAGCTATCTGACGACATTTTGGCGCTGTAGAACTGTTCAGCGAATTCAAAGCAACTATTCGTCGCGGTTGGGGCTTGGTGAATTGCCCAATAATGGGTGTGTTTATAGCTCTAATTGTTGCTGGTCGACTACTCATGCTATTTGGTTTGAAGTTATTGTTGGTAGCACCAGCGTTATTATTGTTGCCAACTTCGAACTTTTGTGCCAGCGAGGCTAATGATGTACTACTGATGATGGACACATCACCGTTTTCAGTGACGATACTGTGTCGATTCTGTGGTGTTGCTGTTAAACGACTGCTGGATAGAATTCGACCAGCCAGACTGCCATTAAAAGATGGAATCGCGTTATTGGTTTTTCTCGTGCAGAGGATGTCCTTACGAAACAGTGATACATCATTGGGCGTCCTCACCATACCGTAGACATTCATGGAAACCGGTTTCGGAACAGTTGACTGGAAACTGCGAGGTGATAGTCCCATACCCGATCCCGCACCAAGTCCTGGAGATGAGACGGGCGACTGCACCGCCTCATCGTTCTCTTTCTCTGGTTCGGGCCTGCCAGCTTTTTCAATTTTTTCGCCGTTTTGTTGGGAGTCATCATCCAGATCTTCAATATCGAAAGACAGCGCTTTATCGTACTTTCCGGTGGCATTAAAAATGGTCACTTCACCCATTACTATTGAAGTCACCTCGGGAGTCGGCTTGGGTTGGATTTCTATGGCTGGTGTCTCCTTTGATTGAATCTCTTTCGATTGTGTGTCGTTTGTCGATGCTTCTGTGGGCATTTGTACTGCCGCAGATTCCAGTGCTGTCTCATGAAATGAAATTTCGGCTGCTAATAGATCATCGGGCGAAATGACCGCAGCAAGGCTATCCAGTACTCTCAGATCGCAACTATTAGAACCACTCAACATCTCGATATCACTTAAACTTATGTTGACATTGTCGTCACAAAGCAGTGACCTCGGATACTGCAAGGCGAACATATCTTGCGGCTGCAGTCCATTGGTTCCTGCTGTCTGGAACAAATCAAAGAGTCCTGTTGTTGAATTTTCATTGCTATTGTTCGTGATTTCATAGATGATCTGTTGATGATGCTGATTCATGACTGATGTGTCGATCAATCCGCCGTTATTGTTGTTACCTCCTGGCACGACGATGACATTCTGCTGTGAATACTGTTCGTCGCATAGCGGTGGCAAATTGTAGATTTGATAACCATTCCCTAGCACATCGTCCAGATTGTGAGTGGCTCCCTGCTGTTGCTGTTGTTGTTGGTGCTGATATATAATCTGTTGGAATTGCGTGGCGTCTAAGTTGGAGAAGTCAACTTGTGAGGATGACATAACATTCGCACCAGCGATGTCCGCTGTCGCCTGGCAGTCCATGATAGGCAACTGATTACCGAATATCCCCTCTGGCAGCATGTTCAGTGTATGAGAATCATCCATATCACCGCTTGCCGCACCCAACAACGAACTGATGTCACCCAGCATGGAGCTGGCTTGTAAATTCTCCAGCGACTGCTGCGCCGATGCAGGAACTTCAAGAGTTGGTATAATTTTAGCGGACGACGACAACGAGGATGGACTTGACGTGGACGAAGACGATGATGATGAAATCGATTCAGCGATAACGTTTTGCAACTGCGACGGCAGTTGCTGTTGTTGCAACGAAAGCTGCTGTTGCTCCTGCTGTATGTTCTGACAAATTGTTTCGACTGCTAGAGTTGCTGTCAAGTTGCTTATCTCATCATCCAAGCGCTGTTTCTTTGACGATGGCTGTTCACTGTTACTGTTCGATCCGAGGGTGCTGTCATCAAAGTGAATATCACCATCTGGCGTGTTAAGGATCTCGTTCAGAAATTTTGTGTCATTTAGAAAATCTAACTGCGTATTTTGATCGAAATATCCATCAACAAGGTTTAGAAGGGAATTCGCATCGGCAGAACTCGATGAGTTGGATTGCTGATGGAATGCAGAGCTTGGATCGAACTGCATGCCAGAAGCTGTTGGCAGCTGTTCGTATGACTGCGAATTCATTTCCATCAGATTCTGCTGAGATAAATGCATTATATGCGGTTGCTGGTGTTGCTGCTGCATAAGCAACGACGACGGTGACATAGTCGATATATTAGAATCCATAATGCCAGAAATTTGCTGTTGACTTTGATGCTGCTGTTGCGGTTGTACACCCAAATGGATTAGGCTTATATTTGGCAGTATATTGGCCGCAATATTATTAACAGAAGCAGACGATGCAGGTGAAATCACCATTCCGCTATTATTTCCCATCAGGCATGGTGCAGATGACGATGTACCCATTCCATCGGTAATATTAGGTTCAGATGATAGCAGGGAGAATGCCGTTTGCAAAAGATTCGCATCGATTTGGCCGGCTGCTGTATTGCCATAGCCCATATGCTGTGATTGATTGTTGTTACCTCGTCTGTCCAATTCAATGCTGGATGCTGAATTTGATGACTCAAACTCGGGTATTACCTGCAAATGCAAATATTTAATGTTAGACTTTTGACAGAATAATGCACGAATGCTCATTAAATCAATCTGTACCCCTAATCTTAGTGTTGAGGATGGACAAAGTAATTTTACTCAGCATAATGTTAGCTGTGACCACCTACCTATATGACAGTACATCACGCCACGGGCTAAAGTACTTAAATAAAAAGATAGTTCTTCATAGAATATGTGAATATAACGGCTACTGAAAATCTAGTAAGAGTAATTCGCCCGCTTTGGGATTGACAATAAAGATGAGGACAGGACAACATTGTGGCAGCAGTCATATGACTTAAATTGGGACGGCTCAACACTTAAAATGCAATAAAACTATTACTAAACGTTTTTCTCGCTGATTTGTCGGTCCTGCATTGAAAGAATTCACGGATCTAAACAATTTCAATGCGTTCGAAGGTTTCCTAAGGGAAACGGACTAAACTAACATCGGTAGTTGAATTATACATAATATATAAATCTTTTGAAAAATACGTTAATTAAAAATGTATATTGATTGATGTTGTGTACACCACACCCACCCGATTAATGTCGAAACGACGCGCTTGCTTTGACGCCTCTCTGTTGTTTTGATGATCGATGTAGATTTTTTCAAATGTTTTCGTGCGACCTTGTACCTGTCGACGCATTGACATTGAATGCATTTTACAGGACATTATCGATCTCGTGCATGGCCCCATTTGTTGTCCATTTGATACCCCACAATGTTTTGCTGAATCGTACTGACGCTGTCGCGACAATGGCAATAATGATGACGACGGTGATCGCGACGAAATAATGCTCTTTACTTCTGGATGATACTGTGAATTTAACTGTGACTGTGACTGTGCTTGTTGGACAGTTTTCATTTGGTTGGTGGTGTAAAATTTGTTCTTGGGCTTGTTAGTGTTGCTGATGGTGGCATTAATCTCCTATAATAGGGGGAAAAGTGTTGCGTTTTGTTGTTGTTTCTTAATTTTGATACGAATTTATTAACTCTAATTAAATTAACTAAATACCAGAACATCAAAAGATGGACACGTTACTATGATATTCAAATTGTTTCATTACGGTGTGGAAGTGAGAGTCTGTGCTTGGGAGCGTGCTATTGCGCTTACCTTGCTCTTTGTTTCCAGTGCCCCGGCAACTTCTCACACCGACAAAAGCAATTACTCTATTTATTAACATTTCACTTCTCTTTTGCTTCTGCACAAATTGTTACACAACTAAATACATACATAATGTTTATGTCTACGTTAAAAGATAATAAATTTTACTGACCTTTTGGTTGACAGCATTGGCGGTTGTTTTGTAGCTAGACACACTCATCGACTGTATCGCATTGCCTCCGTTTCCGTTCATTCCATTGGAAGGCACCATGTGTGTTGTTGTTTCTGTGGCCAAGCCCATTATCGGATTGCTGAATGTTACGGGCGATGATACAATCGTCGGTGATGGTGATGGTGCAACCACAACTGTAGTGGACAACAAACTCATTGAGGTAGATGAATGTGACGAAGCCGACGAAGAGGAGGAGGATGAGGACGATGAGGACGACGACGATGATGACGACGATGAAGAAGAAGATGAGGATGAGGACGATATTAGAGAAGCTAATGCCACTGGTGTCGGACAGTTGCTGGGCGTTGGAGTGGCAGTTGGTGACGTTTGAACTGCTGTTGTAGCCATGTCCACAATGATAGTCGCGTTCGAGCTGCTTGATGGACTTAGCGTAATTGACGACGCGGCCGAGGGCGAAGCCGATAAGGAACACACCGACAAGGGGGATGGAAATGACGACGAAATCATCGAACAGGAACTTGAACCTTGACTGTTGATTAAAATTGGACTATTGTTGTTGGAATTAGTGGATATGGTAATTCCGCTTGGTACTAGTGCACCGGCGGGGGTAGCGGCGTTTGGAACTACTACGGGTGCTGACGCCGTCGCAGATTGTACCGCTGATGAGGCAGGTGTTTTTCTTTTGGCACTTTTCCCATTTTTTGAACGCGACCGCCCCACTCCTCTACCTTTCGCTTTGGGTGTTGAAACAGTAGCAGTTGCAGGTGACCGAGTTGTTGCAATAGCGGCGGCAGCAGTCGATGAACTAGCTGCTGGCGATCGGGATGCTGCACGTGATCGAGACGATGCTGCAGGTGATCTTGAAGCTACGGGTGGTCGATTAGATGCTGAGGCAGGCGATCGAGTGGACGTAGACGCTGCAGGGGAGCGAGTAGAAGACTGCGATGGCACAGCTGAAGAGTGAGATGCCCTCTCCTGCGATGCTGATGTAATGGCAGACGATAAAGCCTTAGATGTGCCTCCACCTATTCCGGCAAATGCGTCGCGCTCAGGCCCAACATGCTGCAATGCTGTAGCACTAGTTGATGCTGATGCCATGGCACCACGTAAAGTAGAACGATGCTGAGACCGCATATGTCGCTCCAAGCCAGGCGGTTTAAGTATTGCGTTGCATATGTTGCATATCGACACGACGAAAGCCTCTGTTTTGGGCGCAACGCCATAAAGATGCATTTCGGCTCCGTTCAACTTTAACACCTTCCCCTTATATCGTCCGCTTTTCTTATCCCTTACCGGGCTGGCGGACCCCTTAGTTGTCAACGGTGAATTAGCCACAGCAACGCTACTAGACGCCGCCGCATTGGCAAGGTTTTCATGATGTCGCTTCAGCTGCGAGACAATTGTGTCAAAATCGACATATTGGCTCCATTTTTGTCCCTTCATGGCTACCAGTGGATTTAAGCGTAGAATATCCAACGCCGATGATGAATTCGAACGGAAATGTGATGAAAACGCTGGATTCGTGCTATCTACTATACCCCCCGTCGCAGGGGGCTGGCACGATGAACTGCTGGAGTATTGAAATGCATCACTTGTATGGCAGCTGCTGTTGTTGCTGCCGCCATCCCCCACAGACATCATGAAGCTTGCCATTTTGCCTGCAAAAAATAATAATAAAAAAAAAAAACATTCATAATCAAATCATTGGCAAATGGCCTTTCTGTTAATTACCTCGTGGTAGCCGAGTTTTGATTGCTTTCCGGGTTGCTTGTTTTTTACCTATTTTGAAAGTCTTATTGTTACTTTGGCGGTGTATGAAATAGTTCTCTAGGAGATGGAGATTCAGTTTGTCTTTATTGAGGTGACTGTGACTGTGCGTTTCTGGTCTTGACCGTTTGCAAGTTTTCATTCACATGGCTAACGGTTTAGTTAACCAATATTCTCCCTAAACGTAAGCATCTACAATTGAAAAGAGAAAGCATGAGACTATGACTATGGCTTAAGGAGTTTTTTTTCGGTTTGAGGTAGCACAAGTTACATATTGGGGAGGAGAAAATATGAAAGAGACTCTTGCTTAGCGAACAGAAGGTATGATACACTTGCAATCGCAGAGAAATGTGGCGAACTAATCGATGTCATAGCTGTAGAAGATTCTACCACAAGATGAATCTCATTAACCGATAAATCACTTTTACCATCTTCTGCGAGATGACGACCAGAAATAAAGGTATCCCACTTAATGGGAGGCGAATTTGATGCTGAAAAAAAAATTGCTGTTCCTACTATTGATAGACGATTTGTTGCGCAGCAGGAAAAGAGAAAAAAGCAATACAACTGGGGTTAGAAAGAAGTTTTCGAGGATAGAAAACTGAAAAACTGTCCCACACACCAGAAGCCCAGCTGTCGTGAGACAAATTATACATTCGCCCAGTGGTTGAGTGATTGCTGCACTGGGTTCACTAAGCGGTTCAAAGGTCCTTGAGAACCACAGCCACTATATAGGTACTACTTAATCTCAAATCACTGGATATAAACTGCAGCAGCAAGGCGGTTAATACAGCCATCAGACTCAGAGAGTCGGGACTTTGGTCTTTCAAACAATACGGACACGCCTCCGTGGAGACACGATGGAGTGTATCGAAAAAGAAAAAGCAGCCACTGACTACTTAGCATACACCTTCGTCTTCAAAAGGATATTCGCCAACCAGAATCCCCGAAAGAAGCGAATGGAGCAACAAAACGGTCACGGGAGAAAAATAGGTAGCTATCTACACCGACGGATGGACAAGGGTACAGGCGCAGGCATCTGCTGTGAGACTCTGGACCAGAGTGAAACGTTTAGACTCAGCAATGAATGTAGCGTGTTTCAGGCAGAGACAGCTGCAATCACTCAGGCTGCCAAGAAGGTGGAAAGGCGCAAACCAGCCGACAAACACATCACTATATACTCTGACAGACAAGCGGCTGTAAATGCCATGGAGTAAGCAGTAGTCGTCAAGTCAAGGGCATTGTTACAATGCAAAAAAAAAAAACACCTAAACGAGACATTAAAAATCGACACTGAATCTATGAATAGAACAAACCTACGTTGGATCAACCTCGATACATGCAGACGCACAACGGAGCTCTGGTCAGCGATAAACAAAACGAGATCTAAGACTATGGGAGTCATCACATGATACTGTGTAGTGGGCCTACACGCGGAGCGCCTGGGCATACTTTACAACGACTATTGCCGGAGCTGCAGGGTGGTTGATGTAATATAATCTATACGTCCCCAGCTATGCGAATGCACCGCCTTTAGAACTAAATGGCTGCCACTTCTTTGAGGACATGGATGATTTGGTTGATATAGAGCTGCAGGAACTAATGAGATTTAAATATGAATCCAGATGGTACTCGTAAAACGAATTATTGAGCTATTAAACAGCGCAGCGGTTTCTTTTGTTTCTCTTCTCAGCGCCCTCCAAATTTTAAAGGATCCCAAAATGAACACAATGAACCCAAACTGATGAGCCTAACCAAGCGGTTCAAAATCACACAAAAAAAACATGAAGCAAGCATTCGAGAGTCTGAAATGTTTACACGGGAATAATCCAATCATTATAGAAAAAACAAAACGCCCTTCGCCTTCTTTGCTTGTGCTTCTCACTTTTGATGGTTTTCTTAATACTTAAAAAAAAAAATCACTTACAAAGTGCAACATCGATCGGGTTGTTGTTTTTGTGACTTCAATTACAACTATACTCGCTGACGTTTAGTCGACTTTTATGGCACCATGGTTCTTATGACGATACTAAGAGTCTGGTTCTGATTGATGGACACGTTGTATGCGACACAATCACGCGGCACATTAACGAGAGTGCAAATTTATTAAATTTGAATGAAGGAACATATTCAATTGATATTAGCAAGCACCGGCTGCAATGTTCACCACTTTAGATGCTAATGGCGATGAGATTTCCACTGTAATTGAATGAGAGAATTATTTTGTAAATTGGTTGGCAGTCCAACACGTTCTTATGCAAGATATACACTCAATAGGAATGCTCTTGGTTGGTGTAAAATGTTGGATTAATGGAACAAAATTGATCAAAATTCTGAACGGGCGATGCGAGCGACCGTGGTGATGGAATGCCTTCGGAATCGGGTTGGTGAGCTTTTTAATCGGGTGGACGATAACGCTTTAAAAATCGATTTGGCCGCCGAAACAGAAAGTTTGCGTTGCGAAACAGAAATCCAATTAATTGGCAAACGTATTAACGTGGGAAAATGTTCCGAAAGAAGTCTACACTTTAATGTAGGTCTTCCCAGGTAAAGAATAAGAATTCAATAACGTCGAGGGTACGGCTATTCCAGGAAATACGAATCTGTGGTGTTTCACATCGACAAGGCTACTTGTGGTTGCAAATCCGCAATAGGAACCTATAACACTGCAACAGAGCCTCGAGTGTTGCTTATATGAAAATGTTTTCTTCTAGAAAGATTTCCTGGAAGTTGAAAAGTACACCGTTCGCTGGTGAGAATTAGCTGTCTGCCTAGTAGGACGTGTAAATTGTGCAATGACTAGCAAATAAAATAAAATAAAAAAGCAAGTCAATAAATCAGGGATAAAATCTCCTAATTAATCGACAAGTTGACTTTCCGTACGAAGCAAATTTTATCCGAAATGACAAAAACAATACAATGAAAATGAAATTTCAACTAGCGGGGTTCCGGTATCTTCTCTGCAGATCCAGACCTGCAAGTGTCTGTACCTACGTCTTCGGGATATAAGAAGTGTTTTAAATCAGAAGTTCTGGCTATATTGGACAGAAAACTTACACGGGCCGAATCAATATTTGGAATTAAGGACTTAAATCAACTGCGAGAGAGAGAGAGAGAGAGAGAGACTGTGTGGTTACCAGGACACAAGTTGAAGAACTTGCGAGAATAAAAGAAGAGCAAAAAAGTAGTAGTAGGGAGTGGACATAACATCTATAGTGATAGGCTACATAACCGGGCACTGCCGCATCGGGGGAAAAAAACTAATGGCCGAGGAAAGAGCAGAAGACAATGTAGTCGAAGAAATATCCAAACGCATTGGAAAATGAAAATCTACATTTGAAAGTAATAATCAGAAACAGAATCATCACGTCGGGAGCGGCTTTATTATTTCCGGAAGTCTTTATGAGAGATGAGACTACTTATTTGGGTTTGAAAAGTTTCTGGTGGCAAGTACCCGAAATAAAATAAGAACAACAAAAAAGTCAGGCACACGCACAGGGCCATCCCACCGCTTAAGCATCGAAAAAAAAATCAATGATGAATTCTTAAATAAAAAGACAATTTGTGGACGAATCCAATGCCTTCATGCAAATGACAACATAAAACTCGATTAAAACAGAGTTTGCCTTTAGGAACATGCATATCATATATTGGGCGAAGTGTTTTGGGGATTTTTCACCGACAGCCAGGTCTGCTTAACTCTGCATTGCATCCAAAGCAACTAAGTACAGAGGGCACCATTTTAGTGAATATTCTCGGCACATGACTCCCACACCAAAGGTTCTTTTTATACAATTGTGTCCTTGCACCCCACATTGCACAATCCCTGCCAAGGAAAACCCACGTGGAAAAGGTTATCAAACGAACTCACTGCTGTGAAATTTCTTTATTAAAATACATGTAAGCAACGAGCCACGGGCAGTGGAAGGAATCGAAAATGTCGTCAAAATGACCTCAGTTTACTCCCCCATCAACCAAAGTATTGAAACCAATTTACTTAATATTTCGTGCGCAGTTTTCATGTTTGCATCAAAATTGGCCACAACTGGCGCAAGATGGGTATTACTCCCGAACACCATCAAATGGAGTCCTTTAATTAATTCCACAAGTCTACCACCTAATCAAGATAAATATCCTGGTCTAAGATAAACCACTTTGAAGGAGTTTCTTGTTTTTAATTAATCCGCACCACGCATACACATTTATTTGTGAAAAAATAAAATAAAAATAAAGGTGTAGGCACCTTCATAATGCATTTATCGTATTCAATTCATTTGGCAACGTAATTTTTTTTTGATATATAATTATTTGGGATACAGACGTCTTGTCAAATAAAAATTCAAGCAAATTTGTACTACCCTTCAAATCAGAAATCCAAACTACAAATCAATTTTCGCATTAATTGAAAAATACATCAATCGATTGTGATTTCCATATCAAAAATTTTATTTATAAATTAACAACAAATTTATAACAATCGATTTGGGTAAAATTACAGCGTTGCTGTCAGCTGTTCATTTTGACCACAGAACCAGCCCACAGAATGGCAGCCTAAGTTAATTGTTTTTTTTCTCTTTAATTCAAATGCACTTTTAACTGTATTTTTATAATTCTTTTCACAATTTTTTTTTATACGTTTTCAAGAAAAAAATAAATAATAATAAACAAAACAAAAATAAACTATTGAGCTAAACTAAAATAAATATTCATGCTTGGATGAATACCGGGCGGACAGTGTTTACTACAATTCATTACCACCCATTTTGATATCCAAAATTCATTACAAGAAAAAGAAAAAAACACCAATCATATAGCACCGCTTTCTGTCAAAAATGAACAAAGTGAACTTCGAAAATAAGATGGGACGGGAAACTAAAATAAAATAACTCACCAATTTGAGTGTCGTTTTTTTACCAATGAAAACTTTCAAATTGTTATACCGTAACCCTGCGCACCTTATTTTCCGTCAATTTAAATACATTTTCTGATGAAAATTTTGCTTTACAGAAATATTAGCCATTTTTGTGTATTATCAAGTTTACTCTCTCTTTCATCTCATGTGTCCATGCCCGAACAGGTCCCCTCTTTTCAAGCGCACACCCCACTGATCGCTCCCTCCTTTTCTCTCTTTCTAACTTCTATCAAAACAAAACTAATCAGCTGAATACTCACGCTGATAATCGAACGAGACGACTGGCTGAGTATGCAAGAACGTGCTTCTTCAATTTATGATACACTTTTCACTATACACCGCATGCAAACGCACACTTTAGTTTCTTTTTCACAACCTTTGCTGTCCCGTTTCAGCATTTGGCAAACGGTAGCGTAAGAAAAGGAGAAAAACAGACAACCTCAGCTACTACACTTTTGTTGTTGGTGGGATGGTAGTGTATTATAGCTGTTGTGATTCTTGGATTGAGAAATATTGAATAAATGTTCTCACGATTTTTCCAAATACGAGCAGTCAACATTGTTTTTCCAAAGGTTTTCAAATTTTGATTGTTTACGACCCAAGCGATGACAAATTCGTAGGTTCATTTCTTTAGTGGGGCGGCTGTCGATTTTCCGATCAAAATTTATCGGTTAATTTTTGTTACGCAGAATAAAATATGAGCAATTCTCACAAACAGTAATCATAAAAAAAAATTCCTTGCGAGACACTACCCACCCGACGGAACAAGTTCAACTAAATGCCAACATAAGAATGAATTTCAGTGGATGTGCCATTTTTTCGAATAAACAAAGAACAGGATTGGCATTCGGCTGGATATATTATTTGAATTTTGAGAATTGAGTGGAATCAATAAAGTTACCAACCATTGTGTGAAATGATCTATGAAAATTCGTCGTTTAAAATAAGAAATCATTTTTTTAATAACTCAAATTAGTTTTCGAATTCGAGAATTATTAGGGTTGTTCTACTGATCCATTTCTGATCAATTGCTCAGGGCATAACTGTCATATATGACACAGAACTGCGGCCGTCAGTCATGACAAAATCTAGATCCGCTTGTATGGAGTCTGGTAACTATAAAAATTGAAACTTTCAACATTTTTACGATTTGATTTAGTTTTAGTTTTTAGGGAAGAATAATGTTCTTTTTCACTGACCCACCTCTGTCAAATTATTCGGGCACAATGGTCCTATATGACAAGACAATATATCAAAACCTAGCTTCGCAGTCTAGAAGAATCGCAGCGTAGCCTAAGCTGGCAAGTCAGGCAAACGACTTCTCGTTTAAAGCGCAATCTAGCGTTGTACGAATTTATGGGAAATTCGTATCTGTTGACATGGAAAACGCATTGGGCAAAAAGGAGTTTTTGTTTTTGTCTTTCACAGAGAAATCCATCGGGGTATCGAATGCATTAACATAAACAAACTCCTACATCGGACTAGGACTACGGAAGACGATTGTTTTTCACTTATTAAAAGCCCATGTTTTGCGAACTATTGCCTTAAGAGTCGCTGGTCCTTGTGCAATCTAAATACCGATTTAAACATGGAATTATTGTTATATGTGAATATAATACAATCAGCAAAATCGGTTATGTTGCTACTCAACTTTTGCTGAGATATGGAATTTACATAAGCCGTGTTATTTTGCACGCGGATATAGGGATAATTTGAAATTTGCATGTAAATTGCAACAACAACTTATCCTATATACGCGGGGATAGCTATCGCCGAAAAGTCCTTTAGCGGGGATAAACACTGCTTCCAAAACCCATTTTCTTCGTTTCTGATGAATAGTTGCTATGAATATTTTAGGAAATGCCCAATTTGGACATCCCACAGACCACTGACAGATTCAGAATATTTTATTCGTGATTTTATTATTATTATTTTTCAAACTTTATTTTAAGGGTAATTAAATTTAGCAAATCTGTTAATGTGAAATTTTTTTTTATATTTTTATAATTTGTTGACATCGATTTCAATTGGCGGAAGTAAATATTTTTCAATTTCAGGATTTTCAATACAAATTTCTTAACTACATCTTACAGCTGTGTCACGGTGCATATCGTAGGTGCATGTGTGCTGCCAAGTTTTTTTTTATGAATTCTTAAGCGGCAATGGTCGTTTTTTGTGTCAATCCTATATCCGCGTGAAAAAAAACACGGCTATAAGCCAAGATAAAAATTGGAGCCAGAACCGATCCTTGAGGTTCACCGATATTTACATTCAACTCATCACTAAACCCTCCTTCAAGCTTATCAATTTGACATATTCCCCTTAAATATGACCAAAATATTAACCAATCATACACCTATCTCGATCTTTTAATTCGCGTCGACCTGCCTATTTTCAATTCAATCACAGAAAATGGTGTGATCGGATTGAGTGAATCCTGTATCGATTCAATCTGCATTCACATGGAATTCAATTCGTATTGAATCTTTCATGTAAAACGGATAACTGAATTGATAACTAGAATAATTGGGCTTCCTACTTAATGCGACGACAAAAATCTCAAACAAGGAGAACATAAATGCCGATTTTGTGATCGGATCGACTAATCCTGTTCGATTCGATATGCCTTTACAGGGAATTCAATTTGAATTAAATCTCATATAAATTGACTAGGCACTCAAACATAGAAAAACTCTGTGACAAACCTCATTCACCAAAAAAATTCATTCTTGCTGAATAAACATATTCATTTTCACAGATGCTCAGTTTCATCATCGTTCTTCTTCGCACAATTCGTTTGCCTTCTTCTCTTTCATGCCAACGACCATTTCCAAACAATTTGTGTTTTGTGCAAGAGCACTAAGGCGACTCATCATCGCCAAGAATTCATTGTTTAAACTCAGCACACACACAAAATTCAAAAAATGGCTGCCTTTCGTGGTGTGTTATGTGTGCCGTCTCTCTCCTGCGAATTTCCTTAATTTAATAAATTTACTCAAATTAATTTGTTTCAACGAATTAAAGTCATCCGTAATACGGAATATGGATTGCTGGTGAAACCCTATACATATCCATTGATCGCGAATCTTAATTTCTTCTGTGAAAAAATTCAAATGTAAACTTCAATTGCCAAGTGGAGCGCAAGTTGTAATTTTTTTTTTACACATATATAGTTCGTGTGTGTGTGTGCGCTCCCGTATGGATGGTGAAAAAAAGGCACCTCGAAGAATAGAAAATTGACCACACATAATTCAAGTGTCAGAGAGAGATAGTAAATGAAAACAACTTTTCTTTTGTTTTTCTCTGTTTGTGTTTTTTTATTCATTGGATCTTAAAAGTGTTTTTTTTTGTAGCTTTTTCTGTCGCTGAAATTATATTTAAGTGACCTACCGAGTTTTTGATTTAACAATTTCGGAGTTGTTTTATTTTTTAATTTAATTTTAAGTTTTGTTTTTATTTATCTCGGGAATTGGAAATTAAAAAAAAAGCAAACAAATTTCATGAATGAAATCGAGTGCAGTTTAAATTTTGTCGCAAGTGCTACTGGAATGAAAGGATTACTGACAGCTAAATTCCAGAAAAAAGGATTTTGTGTGATTATTCTTTAAATTTAACAAAATTTTCAAGAGGAAGCCCCGTTTTGTATGGCTGCTGGATTTAGAAGAGGAACTGTGTTTTGTTTTACGGTTCATCGAGGCGAAGCATCTCTTGAGGTATGTTTAACAATTTTTTTTTATATACATTTATTTTGAATAGAAATTGACAAAAAAAAAACATAAAATAGAATAATCCATTCGAGTTGCTACAACTTGATCTTCACCATCGGTTGTTTTCGCTTTGCCTGTTACAGAAATTCAGACGATGAGGGTGACCACCGTTGTCTTCGCATGTTAATGACCTTTTTGGAGAAGGTCTTCTTTGAGCATTCGCGTAGTTCTGCGTGCGTGCTGTGATTTTTTTTTATCGAAAATTGTTGGGGTTTGTGCAATTTGTAATTTGTTTGGGATTGTTTGGATTTTGAGATTCTTTTCCATATGTTAGTCGCTATAGTGTAAGGGAATCTGTTTGATGCCTTCAAAGACATCTAGACATTATGTAGTACGATCAATGGCACGTGTCGGCACACATATGGACAATTAATCAAGAGTCCGTGGTAAACATTGACCTCTAAGAAACCAGTCCGTGCCGAAGACAGACCAACGCACAACTTCATATTCCTAGTGAAGGAGTTCCTCCTTTGCGAAGCGCAAACTTGTCCTTCCAATTAGGCACCCACAAAATTCGATTTAAATCAATTTATGTACAGCCCGAATCCCCCCGGCCATCGCCATTTGTTACATTCCGGGCTATCTGGCCTTCTTCATCTCTATTTCACCTGTCATTCACTATTAATTAATTTTTTTATGCGACTCCCCGTCCTGGTTCACACCTCACCTACGGCTCGCTTAAGCTAGTGCCATTACTTACTGTATTTCCTTTAGATGACGCTTACAGTTCACGGCGTACTTGTACTTTAACTAACATCTTATCTCCAGCCAGCTCAATGCATAGCTAGCTGCGTCCAGTTTTGTACGTCGATTTTTTTTCGGATGCGCCCGGAGTTGGAGGAATCTTCCAAATATACGAATCGTATCATTGATTATGCCCGATTCATGCACATGAACCTGGCAAGTCAGTCGATATAATGCCTACGTGCAAAATCTCACTACTCAGAGAGGTACTATGAGAACCTGGCTTGCGTGCTCATAATTGTAGTAGGATATAAGATCTCCCTTCCTTTTTTTATTGTTATGACTTCAACTAAGTTTCCTGAGCGTTTACGCTCCTTTAGTTCTTCGTGTTAGCGAAAGGTGCTTCCAGCAAAAGCACCTGTTAAACCCGTCATTACATGGTCTTGTTCTTTGTAGTCGGCGCACAAGCTCCGTCTCGTCCAAAGTTCGGACTATTTCATGGTTGCAATGCACGTGAAGATGACAACGAAGCTTACGAACAATGTTTGTTACCTTGTCCATTCCTAGATCTCTGTAAAAAGCACTATTCCTTATTTACCATTCACAATTGCTTCAATGGCTGAAACAGATGTGCATCATGATTGCAGCACATTGCTTACTGCATGCCAATTCTTGCTGCAAGTTGTCTCTATTTCTAATTTTACTGCTCCGATTGTAGTAGAGAAGCACAATTCGGAAAAATTGTCCGGCTTGACGTTTCGTGCTGTGAAATTCTAAGGCATTACCAAGCATTTTAGTCTGCTTCGTCGTTCAGTGATATTTTGGTCAGGCAAAAAGCATTCTGAATGATGGCAATTTCTTACTGCACATGTGTTTTTTATGCTCATTTCTGCATGCATTACTGCGTGCGTCATAGCTGTACATCTGTTTCAGTCGTTTTTTTTTTAAATGCCTGTAATATTAATATTTTGCTTGGTTTGGTACAACCCTAAATTTGTAAACCGTACGTCCAAGACGGTTTCAGCACTTGCTTATATAGGGTCTTTCATTAAGGACTTGACAACTTCTTGTTTAAATAAAATGAAAGATATCTCAAACATTTTTTTTTTGCATTAATTAGTATCAAAACATTTATGAACGGAATTCGGCTTCGTTCATATGTTCAGTACGGGAACAGCGATCGATACGTTGAACTCAATTTTCGATGACTCGGCCGCACATTTCGACCGATACGGGCGCTATTTCTCGTTCAATATGGGCTCTGGACTCCTCTAACGTCGCCGGCTTGTTCGCCTATACCAACGATTTAATGTAGTCCCATAAAAGTCTAGAGGCGTTAAATCAGACGATCTCGATGGCCAATAGACGGGTCCGTTTCTCGAGATAACACGTTCAACGAACTGAGACTTCAATAACTCGATTGCTGCACCCGCCGTGTGGCTTGTGACACCGTCTTGTTGGAACCACATATCACTGATGTCCAATTCATGCAATTGCTCAAAGAAATAACGTTCCAACATGTCTCTGTGGCGAATACCATTTATCGTAACGTGGCGGTCATTTTCATCGAAGAAAAAAAACGACCCAACCGACCAAACGACCCACCGGCATGAAAACCGCACCAAACAGTGATTTTTTGCGGATGAAGTGCTGTTTCATGAAGCACATGCGGGTTCTCACCTGTCCAGTAACGCATATTTTGGTTATTGACGAAGCCGCTTTACCAAAAATGCTCCTCATCGCTTAAGATGATTTTGATGAAATTCTATATTTTCTTCTTCTTGGCACGGCAACATCAAGCAGCGAACATTTGGACTCACATTTTTTTACTAGACTAATAATAATAATAACTAATAATAATAATAATTACTAGACTATGAATTGCGTGTCTACTGGGACGCGAATTACGGCCAAAAATTGGCGTTAACGCTCTTAAAGTTGCGACCACCGACTCGGAATTTCGGTAGTAAATTTTAATTATTTGTCAACGTTGTTCTTGTTCCTTCGTGTACCTCAATATAATGAAAACGTTGATTTTACTGAATATTTTGACATTGAGAGTTCAGTAATCGGGTAAACACTGAAAGTTTGAAGTTGTCAAGTCGCGAATGAAAGATCCTTTACAAGCAGTTTGTTGAATACGCTCAGCTTTGAAAATCTTCGAATAAGCCCATACTTCACTCTGAGCCTGATTTCGAGCTCGTCGCGCTTTTTTTTAAAAAGGTAAATAAATTTCAAATTAATAATACTCTACAGTTCTAGCTACCAGGGCTGTTGGATGGGTTAATTTGGGCTTACTAGTTAGATGCCGTTGTCCAAATTGACTTCTTTTAAAAGGTCGAAAACTAAGTGAATGTTATGTACAGAAAGTACTGATAGAATATCAGGCAGGTTACGTTGGGATGAGTTTTTAAATAGATTGTATACCTTTGGGCATTTATATATAAAGTGTTTGGCAGTTGGAAGATTATCTTTTTGTTAAATGTAGTTGTGCGTCATTTGTTTGTGTCCAAGTCGTATGAAACAGTTATTCATTCTGGTTGTTGTTGCCGTAAGATGTTGGAACGCCGTTTGTTTGGAAGCTTCTGTAGAGGTGGGTGTATTGCGACCATGCTTGTTTCTTTTTTTGTTCACAGTAGGAGTTTATGTGTCTGGTTGCGTCCTTTTTGGTGGATGGGTAGGGTGTGAAGTTTGTTTTTGTTGACGCACTGCGGGCCGCCCTATCTGCGAGATCGTTTCCTTTGATACCGGAATGACTTGGGATCCAGATGATTATTAGTTTTGTTTTCCTTTTAACATCATAAAAGGATTTGCTAATGACTCGGATTTTGCTTATGAATTTTGACAGATTTGTTGTGTTTCCAATGGTTTTGAGTGTGAAGAGGCTGTCGGTACACATAATTGTATTTTTACGTGTGGACCTGTAAACTTCTGTGGCTGTAAAAACAACCAAGGCTTCTGTTGACAGTATAGAGAAATGGCTACCGCGTAGCCGGTGCCACTTTCATCTTTGGAGCTGTCAGTGCGTAGGATGTCCCACGAATTTCCATGAAAAGTTGCGATTGGGCTTTACTGGTTAATGAGTCCTTTTTTGTGTAAGAGAATTTGGTGTGTATAGCATTAGCGGGTACTAGCCAAGGGGATGGTTTTCCATTGTTGCTGGCCTTACCTCAGTTGATAGGCCGCTTTTTTATAGCGTAGCTAAGCGCCACCCAAATTGTTAACGGCCATTTGGGGACCTTTTTCCGTCTTAGGATTTAAGCGCGTGGTTAGTACAACTCTGGATGGAAGTCCGGTTGGCGTTAGCATGCTTTTGTTGAGCGTAGTTCTAAAAGCTTTAGGATGACACCTAAGAGCTGCATGATAGGGTGGTTTGAATGTCTGCAATGTACTTTTGCTGCACTTTCCATAGATTGCCAATCCGTAATCGATTTTGGATAACATTATTGCCTTAGTCACACTAATGAGAGAGTTTATTTGAACGGAGCTGTTTTTTGAGGAGAGAAATTTAATAACGTTAAGCCTGGTAACTAGTTTATTCCTTAACTCTAGACAATGAGCCTTAAAAGAAACTATTGGAGTTTGTTTTTTTGTATTCGTGCAAGTGTTTGCTTTTGTTCGGGGATATAATAGCCCCGGATTGAGTCAGGCCAGGCGTTTAGATGCCAGAGAATGTTATGATATAATTGTTTGGTGTCAGTAACGGTCCACAAGAAAGGAGACCCTCTAAACTGCGGCAATTATAGAGGCATCAGTCTCCTGAATACTGACTATAAGATCATGTCTGCTGTATTGTGTGAACGCCTGAAACCATTCGTCAACGACCTGATTGGTCCCTACCAGTGCGGTTTAGGCCCGGTAAGGCCACGACCGATCAGATATTTACACAACGGCAGATCCTGGAGAAAACCCAAGAAGTCCAAATCGATACCCACCATATTTTTATCGATTTTAAGGCCGCATATGACAGAATCTATAGAGACGAGCTATACAGAGCCATGTCTAGTTTTGGCATCCCTGCCAAACTTGTCTGCAGGTTAATATATACATATTTAAATTTTGTTATACGAGTATTATTGGAAAGTTCAGAAGTTATGTTAGTTAGAAAATTGAATTTCACATTGAATACAAAGAGAGTTATGATGAGAACATTTTGTTTGAAAATAAGTTTAGTTAACTGAATTTACTTAAGAAATGCAGTTTGATAAGTTTTTTGTTTTTTTTTTTAAATTATTGATGTTTTTTAAAGTACATATCTGGTGTTGAGTTGAATAAGGTTGGAATCACATGCGCTAGCTGTCTTCGTCCCTAGTTGTTGTTAATTGATTGGGTTTCTAGCAGTTGTTAGGCTCCTCTTCTAGTGTTCTGGTTGGCTTATAGGTTTACGGAATCTGTTGTCATCATAATATTCGATTAGAGTTGTCATCTTAAAAATACTATTGACATCTAGAAATCTGAAAATATTGTAGTCATCATTTATGATTTTTACTAAAAGTCCTTGAAGATTTAAAATAGTATCGAGGTGAGTTTTTGAGGCATTTCCCCAAGCTAAGATCCCATATCGTATAGGTCATCACAAAGACTGCACTCTTCAACTGTAGACGAAGTCGGTGAATGTGCTCATGCCAGATGAGGTGTTCATCTATGGTTATTCCGAGGTACTTGATAGTTTTAACTACCTTGATGGTTACGCTTTTTTCTTATGGTTGGACAATCTTCATTTCTCTAGTATATATCTAACGCAGCTGTTGGTTTGTTTGGTGTGCGTATGTGCATCATTTTGTTCTTCGCAGCGTTTATCACTCAACTGTTGTCGTGGCACCATCGAGAGAACTTGTCAAATTATTCCTGCATTATGTCCTTTGCCGAAAACAAGTCTTGGTGTTTCACCACAATGGCGATGTCATCTGCATGCGCGAAGGCCGTTGATTTCGTAAGAACACGAAGAAGTTCATTCGTGAATAGGATAAATAACAGCGGCCCTAATGGGAACCTTGTGGTACACCGAAGCCGCTTGGTTTTTGCTTGCTGATTACATTGGATACCTTAACCTTCAATGTTCTTCCGTGTAGGTAGTTTTGTATCCACTGCAAGATTTTACCCCTTATTCCAATCCTATAGAGACAATCTAGAAGCTTGTTGTGTTCCAGTGTGTCAAAAGCCTTGCTAAAATCCACAAACATGATAAGAATGTGCTGGCTCTTATTCAGTCCAGCATGTACTGTGTTTGATAGCTCTCCAAGGAGCCTTACAGTGTTCTTTTCCTGTTGGAAGCCGTATTGGTTCGGATGAGGGATTTTGTGCATTGTCACGAAACGGTCGCTTTACAACATCTTCTTCATTGTCCCACAAGGGAATCCTACCGTAGGTTTGTATGTATCTCGTGTCGGTTCAGCTGCCCAAAGCAAGGCCATGAAGCAGGTCGGTGGTTCCATGAAATCGGAGTTCAGCTAATTTTATTTGGTCAACTCAAATCAAACTGTGTTGATTCAAATGACAAATCCGTCGCTGTGCAGAATGTGACGATCTTTGCTGGAGATGGAATCAATGACGGCGTCTTGTGGAATGTGTAAACATTTCTTTTATGGCGTCTGCTTCATTTTTATGGAATATTTTTGCTTACATTTGCTGCCATCGACATTCTATGTACAACGAAATGCAAACTATGTTGTTTACATTGTTGTTACACCCTGTACAAGTTCCTTTCCAAATGTTGCAGAGTTAAAAAAATAAAATAAAAAACAGCCACCAAATCAACGTAGGGGGATATGTGCCTTATAGCACGCCATAGACGCATGTATGTGCAGTTTCCAACAACCGAAACACTACTCGCACTCGCGTTCGTACGCTCGTATACCGAAAATGAAAACTCATCGATGTAAATGGTTTTTGCGGATAATTTCTGAGGGTTTATGTTTCGCTTTAATTATAGAAAATAACATAGGACCTGCTGCGAGGCATTATGTTTCACCCTTTTTTTGTTGTTGTTCACCCCACCACTTGCTGTCAAGGTCGGAATTTGGTTTGGTTAACTCCGCGCGCTGTTTTGCCGTTTCACGGTCGACAGGAGGCGTACTCAGACAATAGATAATTGTGATTGAAAAGTCAAAGAGTTCAGTATAATACATTAAAGGACCGGACCACCTTGTTTTAGAAATTCGAATCGAAGCTCGAATGTAATGTGCATTGTGCAACCTCTCAAATTCAAAGTGAACGACACCACCGTACTATGTGCAGCAGTTCAAATGTCTCGCAAGTGTATTGCCAAGTCAGATGTTTTTTTTTCTTTTATTCTTTTCTATTTATTATTTGCGATGTGATAGTCTGGAACTTAAAGTGAGATAACCAATTCCTCGGTACCACCTTCTGCTTGAATTTCATCGCATGTATAATCATCGCTTCTGTTGTCCAGCGTCCCTTGATGTCCTTTGGACAAAGGATACATTTATTTGTATGAAAGACAGTTTCTTAGAACAAATAGCTTTTATGGAGGTTGGAATTAAAAAAATAAAATAAATAAATAAATTAGATCCTCCTACGCTGACAAGCAAGATGCTAATTGCGTCCTGGTGTACTGATGTAATACCAGGCAGCCACTCCTACCTACCTACCTACAGGGATAGTAAGTGCGGTGTTTTTTTTTATCAACAAGCAATAATATTACTGACAGGAACTTTGTTCACCATACATCCACGAGTGTGAGTACGAGTACGAGTATACCGTTAAAAGGAGCGTAGGCATGCATTTGTTGAACATAATTAGAAGTAGTGCAGTAAGAGCTGTTGTATCGTCAAGTCGTGTTTTGTGCTTCCTTAAATAATTTCAAAATAAGTCATGCAGTTTGGCCTTTAAAAAAAATAATAAAAACATTCTTGTTGGTCGTTTTGTTTCTAGTAGTCGGTAGTTACTCGCAGCGGGATGTGTCCAGTGTCCAGTGTGCAGTTTGTTTTATTATTTTAGGCAATGCAAAAAGTGCGGATTAAGCCGGTGAATTCTTGCAGTCATTGTGGACTTTCTTCTTTGCGGTAAAAATTATTTCTTGAACTTTTTATATTTAAATTTTCTATGGAGTTTGATCAAAACGACACAAGTCCAAACTCTTAGTTTAAAAGTTCTTTTAAATTCAGTTTTACGTTTCAAAGTAATATTGCAAGGCAATTATAATATGAATTATTAAGTGTTGAACAATTTAATAATAAATTTTGGAATGAATGTTTTAAGGGGGTGCAGTTGTTTTGACCAAACGACATTTAGATTTTTTTTAAACGGTTTGATATCCAGAGTGAAATGGTTTTAGGAACAAGTTTTGGTTAGAAATGGCCCTCGATGGGGAACATTTAGACCAAAGTAGGTCCATTGTGATGAAATTGGGAAGGACCAGGTGGCTCGCTCCTAGACCCATCCACTTTTCTTTATAAAGTTGTTGATATTAGCCGTGTTCTATCCTATAGCCATCCTTATGTTGGCGAATGCGGGACACGTGCACAGGAAGTGTAGGCCTGTCTCCTCTTCTTCCTCATCTCTACAACTTTTGCCGAAATCGTTGTACTTACTTGCTTATAGCCGTGTTTCTTTGCACACCGATATAGGCATGGCATTAAAAAACTACCATCGCCGCTAGAATTTATCAAAAAAAAACTTGGCAGCACACATGCACCTATGACGTTTATTAGTGACACAGCTGTAAGTTGAGTTAAGAAATTTGTATGGAAAATCGTGAAATTCAAAAATATTAATTTCCGACAGTTGAAATTAATGCCAAACATATTCTAAAATTATAAAAAACAGTTTCACATTGACAGATTCACTAAATTTTGAAAAATAACAATAATAAAATCACGAACAAACTATTCGGCGGGATGTGTTAGTGGTCGGCGGGATGTCAAACTTTGACATTTCCTGAAAAATTCATCGCAACAGTTCATCAGAAACGAAGGAAATGGGTTTTCGAAGCACTGTTTATCCCCGCTAAAGGACTTAGCGGCGATAGCTATCCCCGCTAAAGTTAGCGTATATATCTGCTCTAGCTTTGGCCATAATTGTCTATCAGTGCTACACTGGCTAAGTTAAGTCCATCGGAGGTTTGCTTTTTTAAGCGCATCGGCGTGGATGAGGTACCTAGCAGACGACAGTGGTACATCAAAGTTGTCTATAGTTGTGCTGTTTGTACCAGAGAAGCCTCGTCTAGTCAATTTGTCAGCTTCACAATTCCCTTGGACATAGTTTTGATCTGGTACCCAGCAATCGGTGATGTTGCACTGTGCAGCTATCTCGTTAAGAGATGCGCGGCAGGGCTTCACTGAATCTTACTGAGCTGGACGTAAGGGCTTTGATAGCTGCCTGACTCTGGATATGTTTTTTTTTTTGCTGAGAGGTGGTATCCTGGGGCCCGTACTCAGCGACAGTGTGGGATCTTTAGCCACTTACCCGACCCCAGTTCCCACGGTACCACCTTCTTGGCATTTCATCGCAGGGGGGTTGCTGACTTAATTGTCGGCTCGATTCGTGTTAATCCTTTTGGACTCTTTTCCTCACGTTCCTCAGTATTTTTTAGTTGGTTACGCGTTTGCATGCCGTTGTGGCCGTATGTAGCTGTCTTTGCTTCTGCGTAGGTACATTTTGATGAATAGCTGTGTGCCCGAATGTGTTCAGTACCTGTTGTTCGATTCTAGCATGTGATGTACTAAATTCTCCGCAGTTAGTGTTTTTCCTAGTATAGTTTGTAGTGCTTTCTTAGTAGCTGCAATCGTGGGCAGTGAAAGAATACACGATGGACAAGTGGGAGCAGTCATTGTTTTTTACATTTATACAGGTATGACCGGAAACAGTCATGTCCCGTTAGCAGCTGCGTTAAGTATAAGTCAACTTCACCATGTCTCGATCCGTAGAGTGCGGAAGATATCGGTGCATCTAAAGTATGGTGGCATGGCCAGTGTCCTAATCTCTCCATTGGTGAGAGTCTCGCAGTCGTAGTGCTGACTTGGCAGCCATTTGCTTACCAATAATGTCGTTGGGAAGGAGATGTAGCATGGTTTGAAGCGCCGCTGTTGGAGAGGTGCTCAGTCATACTCCGACATGCCGCTCCATTTTACTAGAATGTTTTTTTCTTTTCCAGGGCGGTTACCCAAACCATTACTCCGAATAAGAGAATCGATCTTACTACCGACGTGTACAGCCAATACATTTATATGCAGTTGTTAGCCCCATGATGAGCCTACTGCCAGGATTAAAGGGATCATAACCCTCCTACTTAACCGCATCCCTACTAATTCGCCGGTTCGACCTCAAAAAATATCAACAGTCCTCCCGATTATGAATAACCAATCAAATGCTGGTGTTGCTGCATTTGTGCGATCCATCAGTTTTTAGGCCTGCCTCTCTTTCGCGCTTGTATGGGAACGTTGATTGATCTTGCCTTTTTGACCAGGTGCGTAGGATCTCTCCTTTGAACATGACAGTACCAACTGAGATGGTCGCGCTCCATTTTCTTCGAGATAGGTTCTTTGACGTGAAGACCTCTTCAGATCTTGGAACTTCTTATTCCATCCATCTTTGTTACTCCTGCTGGCATGCAAAGCATCTTCAACTCAGCTTGCCCCCATACTTTTTGTACGCTGTTCAACATTGTAAACTGTGTGTGAGCGCCGGGCGAACAACTGCGACTTCTTTTCAGCTTAGGGGTATTTTTCGGTCGCAGAAGATGGCTGAGTTTTCCCGTTTCATCAACCCTACGTGGACGCAGAGGTTACTGTTGTAGGACTTCTTATCTAAAGGTCTCAGGTTCAAAGCCCGTCGGGGCCAAGCAAGACCTAAACGTTTTTTCCACTGCCCTCTTGCAAACGTCTGACATCAAAGTATCGCTTGTCATGAGAAGCTTCTCAAATTTGCCGTTCAGATTCGGCTTAAAATTGTAGGTCCCCTCCACTTCGCACCAGCAAATGGTTTGAAAAAAGCTAAGTGGGCCGTTAATGCCTTATTTTTTCATTCGCCCTAAGCTTACGCGATGTTTACACAGCTTGCTTCGCTTTTGGTTACCAGATCTTTAAACTTTTTGCACTTGGGAAACACTCCTCCAACGATATAAATGTCTGGAATACGTCGGAGTGGATCAAGTATTCTTCTTCTACTTCCACTAATACATCACGTGCTCGTTGCAGGGCATTGTAATCCTCGCTAATGATGGCTCCATCGTCAGCAAAGAATAACTGGCGCACTTTGGAGTCCGTCACTTTTCTTTAATTTAGATAATCAAAGACTGTAAAAAATCTTAAGGGACCTAAGACACTTCCCTGGTGTACACCGACTCCTCGTGAACGCCAGCGGGGTGCCTTACTCTTGTCCCTCATACATGTCCATGATCATCTGTGCGTAGGTTTCTGGAACTTCTTGCTGTATTAGCGCCATCCATAACAGATCCCTTGGTTGTCTATCAAAGGCCTTTTCAAAATCCACCAACACCATATGCAAATCCTTTACGGAATGACGATGTTTTTCCATTACGATCCTTTTTACTTTGGATTGCATCGTTGGTTGATTTACCTGCGACGAACCCGCACTGGTCTTTGGATAGCCGTTTTATTATCTAATACCCGCTCAACGATCTTCATGTGACACCAGTTTGGTTGAACAGTAACTGTCGCAGTCTCACGTACCGCCTTTTCCTTTGTACAAAGGAAGAAGAAAACTTTCGCTCCACTGGCTAGGCATTCGATCGCTTCTCATCAGTTGGGAGATGAGAATCATGAGCCATTTGGACCCGATGTCTCCCATCTTTTTCCAGAACTCAGAGGGTATCTCGTCCGGCACAACTGCTTTTCGTTATTTGGAGTTTTTGCCTGCCTTCGTAACTTCTTCGACAGCAATGTCGTACACTTCACTTCATTTAGAAGTCTTTCACAATACTGTTGCCATCTGTGCGGTATTTTTTCGTCATCCACAAGAAGCAGCCCTTGAGCATTGTTGATGAACTTTGGCGAACGGATTTCCTGGGCATTTCTCTTCCTCTGAGCGGCTTTTTTGAAAACGGTTTTTCACCTGTTCAAGCTTGGTTCCTATCGGCAACCGCAGAACAAAATTTCATCTTACTCCCGATACAAGCCGTCCACACATTTTGCTTCCATTGGGGGCGTATTTTCTCCTTCGCGAAAGTGCACACTCTAATACGAAGCGAGCTTCTTCATCTCCATTATTAGTCAGACACTTTGGTCAAGCTCGGAATGCCGCTTTCGTGCTACTTATTACTGCTTTGGCTTCATCTGTCCATCACCATGTTGCTGTGCCGTGCTGCTAGTGTATTTTTGAAGCCCCAAGCATTGATTTGCGTCTATGCCAGCAACATCGTTGTAGAGAATTCCACATGCCTTGTGCTGTGTAATCTTCATCCTCAACTACGTTGACCATCTGATGGGAGATACAATTTCATATTCGCCTTTCTCTTTGCCCAGATTGTAGCATTTGATTTTCGCAGACACTTTTGTTTGATTGAATTTTAACGTGCCCGCCTCCATAAAAATTTCTGTCAGGAGGAGGCGGTGTTATGCTGGGCGATTGATAACATTGCCCGAGGATTCGTGAAACGTGCTACCAAATGATAATTAATCTCGGTTTCATTTACGCCACTGCTATAAGTAAGCACAGGTGCCTGAGTTGTTTGACGAACATGGAATTTTTGATCGACTTGTGTTAAGGATATCTTCACCCGGAGAGTTCCTCGTGCCGTATCAAAGTCATCCGTGGCAGTCTTCATAGTCTTCGTTTGACTTGCGACATGTCCGTTCAAATATTTACCAACAAGCAAAAGTTTTTCCTGCGATGGGATGTTCTTGATGAGTTTCTGAAAATCTAGCCAGAAGCATATTTTTCTCTTTGCGTGCATCTCACATGGGGAGCATATGCACTGCCAATCATTTGCATCACCTGTTTAATAGACATCAAACGATCACTGGAAATGGTTAGGACGCTGCCAAGTAGCTCTGCCGCTAGGATGATACCGATTCCGTTCCTACCCTGTTCCGTCCCGTAGAAGAACATCTGAACAGCCCGATTTCCGGTGTTTCGCCATTTCGTGTCTCGAACACATAAACTCGCCTTCTAACCATCAGCTTTTCAAGCTCTTAGCAACGACCACTCAAACTCCCAGGAATAGGAACATGATAAGTAGTGTCCGGCGGGGTAGTGCGTTTTCTATCAGCGTACATATCCACAGTGTTTTAGTTGAAATGGGCTCGACACGTAAATGCCCCTATTATTTCTGGTCCTACCGTAACTCATTGAGGTTGAACCCATGCAAATCCAAATGCCTTGTTATAAGTAGAAGCGGACATGGTCACTGCAATCTGCCCAATGTGCTCCCACGGAATGAACCAATAGACTTTGTTGACTCAGCTAGTATGGAATGACCATATCCGTACTATCAAAGGAAAAGTCTAGCGTTCCCTTAGTTGAATCTGTTGTTCACTCAGAGAAAAAGCATAATCAACAAAAATAAGTTGAAATCAAAGTAAAATCAATATGATTTTTCTCCAATGTTGGAAATCGTAAAATCAAAGCCATGCAACTTTGAATAAGGTGACTCATTTAGTTATTTAACCCAAATCATCCTGAACGTTATTTTTTGGAATTTTAAAAAAAAATTTTGCTGCGCTTTGTTAAGAGCAAAAATAGAAAATCTGTATCAATAAATTTTTAATAGAGGTCCTTGTTCTCCGAAAATATAATGTAGCCATATGGCAACGCCAGGAGCTACAGGGTACACGTCTGTACTCACATATAAAATTACCAAAAACTGAATAAAACGTCATTTTCTTATTATATTTATATTTATTTCATTTAAAATTATAAATCTGTCGTGTGATAGGGCTTAAAACATTTCAGGCAAAGGCCTTTATCGGACTTTCCACAAGCAGTTCGAACAATTGAACGGCAAAGGTGTCCACAGGGCCGGCCCAATCATATGTGCAAGATATGCAAATGCACAGAGCGCCAAATTCCGGGGCGCATTGCTAGGAGTAAGAAAAATTAATTTTACCTTGCGGGGATACTGCCATTTGCGTTTAAAACAAAAAACTTGTTCAAATAAGCTTAAAATATCAACATCCATCACCGCTGTGCTGAATTTTTGCACATTAACTCACAAGAAGAATCTAACTCAAAATTGGGTGCGCTTTCTGTAAATCTTGCACAGGGCGCTTGTTTGGCTTGAGCCGGCCCTGGGTGTCCATCACAGCGTCTCTTCTTTTCTAAGCGAACGACTAGATGAGTCTTTTGGTCATAGCGAAGAGTAATAGCTAATGACCCAGCTTCCAACCGCCATTTTTGCCTTTTAATACTGCTATGTGACTTTGGTGGATCACCGAAATGTTTGCAATAATAAATTGCAATTTCTCGCTTGAATTGTTTTTGTGGCATACTCGAATCGATATGCCGATGAAGCTGCCATGCATTTTGCGTGCATGCATCAATAAGCCAAGTAAAAATGCAGCTCCACCAATTCTTGCCACGATATCCGATACGGTTAGCAGAAACATTCTGGTTGAATCTATTGACACCACACAGCACACATGTGGGCGAGGAGCTCCAATTTTCTTTCGAACTTCTCTGGAATAGCGCGATGCAATAGATAATGGTGTGGATCCAAACGCAGTAGACAACATACAGACAACGGAATTATCAATCCATTTTGTAAGACGAATACCAGTCTCATTCATTTTTATGGACTTGTAGAATCCGCGTTTCTTTGTTTTCAACATTTTTTTATGTGGGATTGGACAATTTTTTGGTATTGGATTCTCACGGATTGTGCCGGTTCCATTGTAGCCACGGTTTTTCCAGTAAGCCAATAAATGGAAACTCGTAAATAAATTGCCAAAGTAGAATGAAAACGGCAATTGCTGAACATTATCGGAAAAATCGTCGATCATATTTACTAAAGGAGCGGTCCATTTGCCGAATCGCTCCTCATACAATGAGTTTGATCGCGGATTCTTACCTTGATACACTTCGAAATTGATCATGTAACCTTTGGGAGTGCACAAAGACCATGCCTTATAACCAAAGCGTATGGACTTCCCCTTTATAAAGTGCTTACATCCGTTCTTCCCGAAATAGGCGATCATACTTTCATAGTATTGCGCAAGACTCATCTTTTGACCAAGTGAAAGTTGTATTCTTATTGGATGTTGGCAAAAGGCAGCTGGGGGTAGATTGCTGAACACAACGCAATCGGATTGAGGGTTTGTTGAATAGCGTAACCGATACAGTTATTGGCACCCATAAGAATTATTTTTTTTTTTTTAAATCGCCGTAAAAAATTATTGACTGGAGTACTTTGAAAACTCTTGGGATTTCGAAATATGTTATATTATTAGAATTCATTTAGTTTTTATAAAAATTAAGAAAAATCGATGAAATAAAGTTTAATCACAATATTTCAAAGGGCTTATAAAATTGTATATTAATTGACACCCATGTACAATTGTTGACACCACGTAAAAGTACAATGGTTGACATTAATATACAGCTATTGGCACCATGTAATGATATAGTTATTGACATATCTTTAAAAGATTTACACGGCAGGAATAAAAGAAAAATAATTACCTTGATTGGTTTATCTAAGAGAAAATATACATTTTATAGCGATTCAAAATTAAAAAGGACATTTTTGTTACATTTCAAGTTTATTAAATCACATTAAATCACACAAGAAAATGAAATCACATTTATTTGTTTATGTTTAACATAAAAAACTTAAAATATATTAATACAGTTGACTAAATAAGTTAATACAAAACTAAAATAATCACTCAGCAACTTTAATGCTCCAACGATTTTTTAACGGCTTGAATGCCGCAAAATCCGCTGGCTGCAATATTTTTGTGGCATTTGGGTATAATGCAATTAACATGATTCCTAGCTGAACACATAGTTTGCTGACGGGTAAGGTTTGATGTGTGCTATGACCATCAACAAAAAATATAACTGGAAATTTAGTTCCAATACTGAGCTAATGTGGATGAAAAACTTTGGAGATATATTCATAGAATACTACTTTGGTCATCCAACCATTATCGCTTATACCCAAGCCCCATCCCTTAGGTAATGATTTTCGAATATCCTCTGGTATTCTCTTGTATGGATATAATAACCATGGGTGGAGCCCACTGCTGAGAATGAGAACATAACTGTGAGGTTAGATTTCGCTAGTCCTCTATCAATCTCGTATATATTACGAGCACCTTTTGCTGCCAATACGTTTTTGGTTTTTGGACACAGTAAGAAATTGGTTTCATCACCATTAAAAATCCTGCTACCGTCTTCTAGAATGTCCCGCCACTCCTTCTCCTTCAGGAAATCTTAAATTTTGACAAACCACGATTTTATGTCCGAGGATCCCACAGTTGCACTTGCCGATGTAACCGGGTCTGGTGTTCTTAGGGAAATGGAAGGGTGTCGACTTAAAAACGCCTTAAACCAACCATTTCCCGGCATGTTTTTGGGCCCAAATGGATGGTCCCGTTTGTCTCCATCGAAAAACTCTTTAACGGCATTGAGCACTTCCTCTTTTCTTTTAGGAAAACCTTTTCGCTGGGATGTAGTTATCCATTCTTCCAAGGCTTCTTCTTCGCTGGCAGTTAAAACTGTCCTAGGACCTGGTCTTGTTTGAGCTTTGTTCGAGCGACCCCATAAAATTTGGCCGCTGCCTTTTTAGACATAGCTTGCATCCTGACAGCTTCAAGGTTTTGGAGGTCATTTTCTCGGTATTTGTGGCCACATTTAGGCATTTTTCCAGCTAAATATTTCTTTAGAGAAAACTACTATAATTGACATCCTCCAACAGCATAATTATAGACACGGTGTCAACTTTTGTATTCCCATAGAAGCCAATTATGGACACCATGGTTCAATAAAAGGAATTGAGCAAATACTAATACAATAGTTGACACCCCATTTATTTAATCAAATGGCAGTAGAAAAAAAATATTAAACATAAAAGATGATAGGTGAAAGCATGATCTTTTGCAAGAAATGAAAAATTTGGTCATGATTGTATAAAATAAATCATGCAAAGTCACTTACTTGTTTCAGTTCCTTAACGAATTGTTCTGCTTTCTGCGGTCGATTTAAGAGCCACGAACCACTGATGTTAACTCACTAAAATTTTGTACTACACTGACAGCGTCTCAGAGCGTAATAATGCACGATTGTAGAGAGAAAAAGAATAAACGACTTAAAAAAACAGTTACTAGATTTGCTCCACATTTAAACCAATGAGTGCTTGTGTTTGAAGAGGGTGTCAATAATTGTATCGAAATTCTGCTATGTCAATAATTGTATACGTTACGCTATATTGCATCTGGTAAGCTTATAGGTGAATTCGCAGATGAGTTATCCAGAACACTCACTAAAACATTATCATTGAAAATTTCACCCAAAGTCTCTCCGGGATCGTCAAATTCTTCAAAACGTCGGCCATTTTCAAAAACGATTTCACAACCCGATCGCAATTGCGTTGGGCAAACATTGTCTGGGATACCGCCTTCTTCTTCTTCATCAGCATCGTCTTCTCCACTCAAATCACCTTCATTTTCTGGTGGTTGAATATACAAGGCATGGAGGTTGTTTGAAAGACAAGTTTAATCATCCAAACTAAGCTCCTCTAAGTAATCTAGGACTTATTTCAGTGTCAGATTTTTAGAAAAAAATACTGTACTCTATTGCTCCTGGCGTTGCCATATGGACACATTGTCAATAATTGGAAAAAAAGCACAAAAGCAAATATTTTCTTTATGTTTTTAGTTTTTATACATTTTGTACATCCAAAATACTATCAATACTGCAACACTCCACTTACAAATAATGTACGCATAACCTTTTAAGCGTATACCAATCTTACACTAAGCGTGCTTGATGTTTGAAATAAATTGGTATCGGCATCATATGAATTAAACCCACATTTTATATTAAATATTAACTAACGTCAAATGAAAGTTGATAATATTATATTTAAACTTCTTTTACATTATTTTCTAAATGAACCCACCTTTAGTTTAAGTGTTATACGAATTCAAATCAAAGGTTTTTTAGCATTAAATGCACGTTAAATATAATTTAGATTAAAAAGATAGATCTTGAAATGAGATTGGTAAAGATACTTATGAGCCCGAAGTTGTTTCTACAAGGTGGCGCAAAAATAACCTTCCGATGTTTTTTGGCTGTAATTTAAAAAAAAAAAATTAAAAACTTTGATTCTTTTTGTGGATTATTTTTATTTGGTCTTTTAATTTTTTTTACATCAAGTCGAGAATATGATGTCATGTAAATGGCCGCCGCCACAGTTGATTGTCATTTGAGCCCTTTTTATGGCATTTTCCATCACTTTGGCCAAAACTTCCGGCGATAGGTCCTCACATTGTTGACGGATATTGTCTTTAAGAGCTGCAAGAGTCTGAGGCTTGTTGACATAAACCCGCGACTTCAAAAAGCCCCACAAAAAGAAGTCTGGAGCGGTCAAATCAGGCGATCTTGCTGGCCAGTGCAAATCGCCAAAACGGGAGATTAGGCGCCCGGGAAATGCATCCTTCAGCATATCGGTTGTGGCACGTGCAGTGTGTGCCGTTGCACCGTCCTGTTGGAACCACATGTTTTCCAATCCCAATTCATGAAGTTGCGGCAAAAAGAACTCGTTGATCATTGCTCTGTAGCGCTCACCATTCACAGAAACCGTTTGGCCCGCGACGTCTTCGAAGAAAAAAGGTCCGATGACTCCTCCAGCGAAAACAGCACACCATACAGTGACTTTGAGCGGGTGTAATGGCTCTTCGTGGGTTACACGCGGATTTTCAGTGCCCCAGAAGCGTAAATTTTGCTAATTTACGTACCCGCTATGGAAATGGGCCTCATCACTCATGATTATTTTTGATGAAAAATTATCTTCCTCTTGGTGGTGATTAAGGATGGCTTGAGCGTATGTTAGACGCGATTGGCTTTCAGCAGCTAACAGCTGATGCACCGTCTGGACGTTGTACGGAAACATCTTCAAATCTTGTACCAAAATTCGCTGTAAAGACCGTCGACTGATACCCATTTGCGTGGCACGTCGTCTGGTCGATGTCGACGGCGCTTCCATGACATCTTCGGCTACAGCAGCAATATTCTCTGCAGAACGGCTACTCCGGGGTCTGCCACGCCTGGCAGCATCTCGTGTTGTGCCAGTCTCTTCGAGGCGAGCGGCTAAACGTCGCAGTGTTTCACCAGTAGGCGTTGGACGGGTAGGAAATCTGCGACGAAATTCACGTTGTGCCAAAGTCACCGACCGATTATTGCTCAAATAAATAGTCACCAATATTCCGCGTTCTGGAGCAGTGTAGCGTAACATTGTTTATTAACGTGTATTTTGCATGTGTTTACTACACAAATGTCAAAACAGAACTGACATTAGGGGCCAATCGCAAAATTTATAGCATTTTCTGATAGGAGGATTACTTTTGCGCCACCTTGTATTAGTGTCAAAAGTGCTGATGTATTAAAAATTACATGCTCTATTTGTAATATTTCTTTTAACATGCTTTGTGTTTACCGACTTCAAAATAATCCCTTGAATATATTTATGGATGAATTCTCAGTTATATTAAGCAATGAGAAAGCGGGAAACCTCATCATCTTTGGCGACTTCAACATTGATATTCTGAGCTCTAATGCAGTTGTTGATAAGTACGAAGCCTTGTTGTTATCACGGGTTGGTGTCATTTATAAAAGAACCAACTAGAACGATCTCTAAGACTTGTCTTGATCATATTCTTGGTCGTTTCCAAGCAGATATAAGTCAATGTGTAGGTCTGAACCTCGATTTTAATATAACCGATCACTGTATGACAGGTCTAATTTTGTATAACTTAAAAAGCAATAACGATCCTAACAAAAGCAAAATAATAACAAAAATTAACTTTAGCTCTTTAAATGAAAAACTTTTGAGAGAAAACTGGAATGATATTTATGCCGAAGAAAACGCCTCCTCAAAACACTTTGATGGCTCGAGTGTATGTATTGAGCAAATCAAATCTCAAGTTAAACTGAAACCATGGATGACTAATTCGCTACTCAAACAAATCAAACTGAAACATAAACTGCGGAATTAAACCTGTAAACATCCACTTAATATTATTTTAAAACATCGGTACGCCCATTTATGTAAAAATATCAATAAAGAAATTATTATTTGTCGTAACAGATACTTTGAAAACAAACTTAGAAGTGCTCAACGGAACATTAAAAAAGAATGGGAGGTAGTAAACAGTATAATCAATCGAAGAACTAAAAACCTAAACGTATCTATTTCTCTCGAAAAGGATAACGTTATCTTGACAGATCCTGTGCTTGTTGCTAATGAGTTTAACGATCACTTCGCCGCAGTGTCCCAGAAATCTTCCTCTTGTGACTATCTAAAGTCTTGTGAGGGTTGTTTAGCGTCTCAAATTTTTGATTGCTCATTTTCTAGTAACAGCTTCGTGTTTGATCCCATCTCGGGCTTAGAATTATTAAAATTGATAAACTCTGTAAAAAACTCAAATTCATGTGGTGAAGATGGAATTTCCGACTCCATACTAAAACGAATCGCTTTCAATGTGGTTGACATTCTGGCTCACTTGTTCAATTTAAGCGTTTTCTCGGGAGCCTTCCCTGAATTGTTGAAACGAGCTAACGTGATTCCTATCCTCAAAAAGGGTAATAGAAAAGATTAATTGAACTACAGACCGATTTCCATACTCTCTGCTATTTCTAAAATTTTTGAGAAAGTGATAAAATGTAGAGTTCTGAAATTCCTCGATAACAACAATTTCTTTAGCGAAAACCAATTTGGTTTTCGAGTAAACCTCTCCACCGAAGATGCTCTTCTAGAATTCTGCCAGTATATCTATAAGTCTGTTGGCGAAAAGAAAGCTAGCGCTGGTCTCTTCGTTGACATAACCAAAGCCTTTGACATGGTTGATCACGCAGTTCTCTTGGGTAAACTTTACCGAGCAGGATTTCGTGGATTTGTTGTGGATTGGTTTAAGTCTTACCTTATGAACAGGACGCAAAGAGTAAAAATTGGTAACACTGTTGGCGGCTCTAAGATAATTAACCTCGGCGTTCCTCAAGGATCTGTCCTTGGTCCTTTATTGTTTTTAATATATGTTAACTCTATCTTCAGTCTTCCTTTTGTTGGTAAGGTTAAGGCATTTGCTGACAACTTCGCGTTCGCCTATGGCTCAAATAATTTGTTTAACCTTTTTGCTGAAATCAACCATGATGTGCATCTGGCATCTGGCTATGGTTTGTGCAACATAGGTTGATAGTAAGCAATAAGATGAAGCTCATGTTCTTTAACCTTACCGGCAAGGAATCTCCGGAAGTTAACATTGTGTTTCATGCAGCTAGTTGTCGTAGATTTAGCTTGTTAAATTGTGGATGTATGTAGTATCCAATACAATGAAAATTTCATGTGTGATGACACCTGCTTTTCTATTGAAATACAGAAGAACTATAAGTACTTAGGTGTTGTAATTGATCAAAATCTAAGCTGGTGTGATCACATCTTTATTTTAAAACAATATCTGCTATCCACTCTGAGAAACTTCTACAGGCTCCAAAACTTCGTCCCTACTAGGATCTTAAAAAATATTCTAGATTATAATACGGTATAACCTGCTGGGGCGGTACACACTTTAATAAAATACAGCAACTAACTGTACTACAAAAATATGTAATCAGAAAAATATGCTTTTCATATCGCCTAGCCAATACTTTAGCCCTTTTTAATAAACTGAGAATTCTACCAGTTAGACACTTATTCTATTTCAAAGTATTAAAAATCTTTTTTATTAGAGGAGGGTATTTACAGAGCCCCATCAATGATAACCTAAACCTTCGGAGCAATTCTGGTTCCCTTGTTAGCATACCAACTTTTCGTACTTCTAGTTTCAAAAGATTTTTCACAGTTGTATCACGTAAATTATTTAACACACTCCCTGCAGACATTCGTATCATTGGTTCATTGAGAAACTTCTTATTTAAAGTAAAACTCTGGCTTTTGAATATAAACCATAATGAAATCGAAATCTTGTTGCAAAGTATATCTAATAAACTTGAAACTTTGTCAATACTCTATCACTCTACCTTCAGCTTTGTCTTTTCGTTCTTTTTTTTCTCTCTGGTATTTACTAACCTACATAATATATACTGTACCTGTATGTTGAGCAATTCTCCCATCGAATATGTCGAAACTGCGAAAAATCTCGGGGTTACATTTAATCGCTATCTAACTTGGGATAACCATATTAATTCACTTGTCGGAAAAGTTTATGGTGTACTGCGTACGTTGTGGGTAACTCAGTCATTCACACCTGTAAGAACCCGTTCACTACTTGCAAAGACTCTAATAATACCGATACTAGTTTATGGATGCGAACTCTTTTGCAACTGCAATGTAAAAGAAAGCTCAATGTCGCTTTCAACAGCACCGTGCGCTACGTTTATGGGTTAAGAAGATACGCCAGATTGTCTTGTTTTTCTACTCGTTTGCTTTGGAATGACTTTTCAAAATTATCTTCAACTACGCAGTTTAACCTTACTATCCGATATTTTTCTAACTCGCCAACCACAATACTGTTTCGATAACATGTTCGTCCTTAACATCTGAGCGTCAAGAAGAATTAATCCATCCATCTTTATCCATTTATCTATATTTCCTGAAATAATCAAAATTGTATTAAACTTGAACGTCTATTAGCTCTATTCTGTTAATTAGCTTAAGACTAACTTATAAGATATTATATCTTACAGTCATTAAGCAATTACGTGTAAATAAATAAAAATAAAAAAATAAAAATACTGTTCACCCCACACTGAATTATTTTTAATGATGTGACATTACCACTATTTTTTCTTTAAATATTATATGTCACTAACTATTCTCTAAATTTTAGTTTGTATAACCTTGAATTGTGATAACTTTTTATCTTACTTTGAACTTGAGAATAAAGAATTGTAAAAAAAAAAAAACATTTGATTACTTGTCACTCATTATTTTTAGCACATACCGTATTCATTTCATTGCGGTTGATATTAAATTTAAGCATAGTTTCATATTGAATCAACGTAAGGGGAAATTCAAATAGAATTGCAAACAGCGTCAAATGTACTTATTTAAAGTATGATTTTCATTTATTTATTATCCAAATTTCTTTGTGGACTTCACAAACTACACATGTAATGAAAAAAAAAGGAAACAAAAACAAAGCAACCTTTTTGGCAGTACAATATTTTATATTTTTATTTATTATTTATATATAATAAACTTACTAAAAACTTAAAAATAGTTACAAATACATACTTATTTCTTATGAATGTTTTTCCATTGTTTATTTGATACAAGTGTAGCGGAGGGCTTGTGAAAACCTTAATATTTTTAATAAATCAGCCTTATTGCGAAGATCAACTATCAACCGATTGACGATTGATAGAATTTATCACTCCAGCAAAAATCGGTATTGTGAAAATGAGTTGATGAAAATTGTGCTATTGTGAATGCGTTCAAAATATTTCTATAATTTTGAATGGGAATGTGCGTCTGACAGATGTTTGTTTTTTTTTTTGAGGAACTGGTGAAAATCTGAAATCAGTCTGAAAATCAAATGAAAATCAATAAAATTACAAAATTACCTCAACAGAACTTTTTTTTGATGATGATGAGGAGATTAATGATTCTGCTATCAGTGAAATGTCAAGAATACGAAGAAGTTTGAGGGATGTATCCAATCCTTTGGAATTGGAAAACCAAATGTAAGTCTAATGGTTTCGATTTTCAGATAAAAATTAATAAATCTAAACCGTTTCTAGTTTTTTAAAAAACTTCCGGCTGTCAAAGGATGCATTTTTTGATCTCCTTCAAGAAATTGAGTACAAATTGAAGCCCTGCAAAAACATTCGAGCTGTGCCAAACATTTTAAAACTAGCAGCAGTGCTAAGATTCTGTGCACATGGGAACTACCAGTTGAGCTTAGGCAATGATTTCAATCTTGGTATTGCACAATCAACTGCACCAATCTGCATAGCTGTTTTTTGCTACTCACTACTTTCTGAGACCTTTGGAAATAAAAAAAATAAACATTTTGTCACTTATTTAATTCGAAACTCACATTTCTTTTTTATTTTTTTCACCAGCACGAACTCATCGACTGCAAATTTACGATTGAAAGAAAAATTGACAGCGGACAAGAAAATTGATGAAAATTGTTCTTCACAATACCGATTTTTTTCATTCAAAATAGAAAATTCAAAATTTATCAATAATATTGACAGTTGACAGTCACAATACCAATTAATAAAATTGATTGATAAATGTCAATTGTTAATTGATAGTTGATCTTTGCAATAGGGCTCAATAAGTTCCCAATTTTTTCTCCGACTTCATAGGCTTAAATTTAATATTTTCAAAAAGAAAATCAATTATTTTAAAGAGTTTAAATGAAGACTCAGAAACAGCTAAGTAATATTTGCTTTTGTACAGAATACCCTCTAACGTCACACAATCTGAAACTCGAGTATTTGTTAAATCAATACCCAGTGAAACTAGTTCAGAATAATAATCCTTACTTGACAAATCTCTGATTTCAAAATGATTTTCGTCACCACATGGTCTTATCCCTTCTTTGTATTTTGTTAAGAAGTAAGAAAATTGTAGTGAGGCCTTAATGGCAAGTGAATGAGGTGCATTAAGCCGAGACGTTAGATTATTCACGTAGGTTTTACCCTCCTTATGTTTGACTTCAAATCTCATCACCCAGACATATTTTAATGGCCCACATCTATTAATTGCTGTCGGGTAATGCAACAAAAAGTGGTGCTTGGGCTTTAGAGTTGGTCCCTATAACGTAACATATTGCTTATGATGCTCAGTAATTAACTCTTTTAATTTTATTAATTCTTCCTCACAATAGTGGGTTTTGAATAACAAATCAAGAAATTTTAAAAGTTCTTTTAATAATTTCCAGTGGGTGTTTTTTGGGTCAATCAAATCGCCTACCATTAGTGGAATAAATGGAGAAAGCATAAGACCTCACTAGCAGTCATTTTCAAATTAAAGGATTTCAATCTTTTCATATCTATTCGACAGGAAATATTTCCTATTTCGGTTTCTCCGTAGTGAAAAAGTTGCTTTCTGCTATTCAAAATGTCTAAAGTTATTATATTTTCTTCAATTAGGCCTATTAATATGTTGCAACTGTCATAAACGGCAACCGCTTCAAGGATATCATGCATTAAATCGAAATAAAAATTTTGGCTCACGTGAAACCTGGCTAGATCATTAAAAACTGTTACTTTGCGTTTATTAGTTGCGCTCTTGTCCTTAAACCTTGACACAGGAGGGAGAACTGAATTAAGCAGGGTGGCCAATACAATATCTTTGGAATCTATTATAAGAAAATTAAGGAATAAGTCTATTTTGTTTTTCTTTCAATTTTCAAACCTTTTGCTCTATCTGAAGAGCCTAAACGAGTATTGAGTGAAACGAGCTGTTTTTTTACATTGAGTAACCCTCAATGTAAATAACCTGTGTATTTACTTCGTAGTATGGTTTGATCAATATTTTCAATTTTTCCCAATTGCAAAACAAAAGATGCTGCTTTCCGGGATACATGAGATAAAAATCAATCTTTATCTAAAAATGTAAATAAAACATAGGGACGGGCAGTTCGCTTGGGCGAACTGTTGGATACCCTATTCTTACTCCTATCCCACATAAGTGGGCGTGACAAAAGTCTAAGTATGGTTGAATTGTTAAGAACGCTCTATATATTTTGTTACATAATATTTTAAGAATTTTATCGAAAAAAAAGAAGCTTTTGAAAAAAAACGCTCCCTAGCTCAAACTTTGGATTAAAAAAAAAACGTTTTTTTTTAATTGTCAGTAGGCGGATTTTAAAAAATTTATCTCCCGAGCAATTTTAGGAGTCATAGATCATATATAAAAAATTTCAGCTTTCTAGCTCAAAATTCGATTTTTTTCGAAAAATTTGTTTTTTTTGAGTTTGTGGACGGATTTCAAATATTCGTAAACTTGATTATTTCGGGACTGTACGATCTATCGTATGTTGACCAAAGCTCATAAACCTTGACAACGATTGGTAATGCTGGTGCATGTACCAGAATACCTTGTGGTGATCGTCGACTTCTTTTTCTCTGCTCTTTTAACCTTCCTGCTAAGACCCCTTACCGCTAGTGGGGGGGGGGGGGGAACCTTAGTGATGAATGAATTAAAACTCGGTTGACTGATATTGAACAAGTGTTTCGTTTATTGATTTAATTGGCTTATATACTAACATATTGCTTACTTAGCTAAATGGACAATAGAGTGCATTGCACTGAATTCATAAAACAATTAATTAGAATGTGCTGAGTTAGGAAAATAACATAAATTATTGCAGGTGGTTGGGAAAGGTGAATGATTCTGGCTGTGTACGGAAAATGAGAGCCGAAGTAAAGGTAAAAAATAAAGCAAGAAGATAGATATCCTAAATCAGCATAATTATGAGTATGTTGGATTGTTGCATGGTGTATGGAAATGGGAAAATTATATGCGCGGGGTAATGACCACTTGAGGTAGGTCAGTGTTGTGTGTAGACAGGGACCCTAGAGAGTATATGGTTTAAATTTCAGCTCTCTAGGCCCAGTTTAAAGGCCTATTTTTTGCCGACAGACGGACGGACGGACATGGCTAGATCGACATTACTATCGATGCTGATCATAAATATAGTAACTTTTAGGGGTCTACGGGCAATATTAAGGTATGTTACAAACTATGCGTCAAAATTAATATACCCTTAGAATAGGGTATAAAAATTAAATGAAGTAAAAACTATTGCCAGACAAGTTCCGGGGCCCTCGCATCTGCAAATGTTGGCTAAGATTTCAAAAAATCAGCTTGGTTATATCTTAATTCTCGTTGACGAACTGAACAATTTTTTTTTCCACTTGTCGCAAACTGAATTCCAGTCGGAGCTATCTCGACTCAAGGAAGTCTTCAAAGCAAGGGATATGGAATCATCCACTTCGTCCAATGGCGGTGGCTGGGACACTTCTTTTTCTTTTTTGATATTTTGTATCTTCAACTGATAGCTTCACGCGCTTCTACCTTGAACTCCCATATCTGTAATATAATTTCCCACCAGTTTTTTTTTTCACTTCGGGAATAAAATAGTTATCCTTAAATGAGAACATAGAACTTTTCTTCATTAAAAAAGTCCAGGAAACATTTAAATGTTTTATTTAAGGGCTGGCACAGGAAAGCACAACACATCTAAAAATATTTCAAAAGCGCAAAACATTTTAAAAGCATTTCAGAAACATATTTTATACATAATATTAAAAAAAAATTCTTCTTGCACATCTTAATAGAATTTTACAACTTTTTCTTTTAATATCATAGCATACCCCGACGTCATTTTCGTTTGGAAAAATTAAAATTAGATTATATTATTAATACAATCTGGTCTGCCATATTTTCACATTTATTTATATCACTTAAACTCACTTGTAATTGATCCGCACACTATCGCTAACACTGAATAAATGAGAACGTTGCACAAGGAAGTAGGTAGACAAGAATGTTGCTTTTACAGTTAACTCATACAATGGACCTTTTTATCAAGCTATCTCTTTCTGAAGTGCCGAATCCCTTTCTTAAACGTCAAAAGCAAATTGAATGATGCAGAAATTTGCACAAATCGTATGGAATAATCATTGTTATTGTTATTGAAGTGAATATTTAAGTAAAAACAGCAGCTATTGAAGGTTAAAAAGTAACAAATTATAGATTAAAAACATGAGAGAGTATGTTGAAGCAAAAAAAGCAATAAAAACAGTGAACATGTTCACCAAAAATTAAAAAACGTGTGTGAAAAAAGTAAAAATGTACGTTTAGAAAACTTTTCAACTTATTTGCTTCCAAACAAAAATATTTTTTTGCCACGACGCGATTGTCACGGTTTCACTTTTATTTTTTGTACAGAATCTTAATATATTGATAACTTTTTTTTTTTTTTATTAAATATTCAATTTCTTAAGATGCTAGTTGGAACATTCAATTTAATGTTTTTTAAATGTAATTCAATACGATAAGTGAATAATAAATTTTCAGTAGGATAAATTAATTTAACTAACATTTAAGAGATAGAATAGTAATCATTCTGTAGCACAAGAGTGACTAGAGACGAATGATTCTTCAATTTAATTCAATATTTAATTTGCTTTGTTATGTGGGGTAAGATCAAGAATAAAATAAATAGATGAAAACATTGCATTTTCTTAACATAGAGTAAATGGTAAATAGTAACAAAAGAACAAGAAATATTGCTTTACAAACATTTTATATATACTACTTGGTTAACAGTTTAGATAGCTGTATATATAAATGTTTTAATTGCAGAACTATCCATACTAAGGAGAAAGTTTTTAACTTCGCTGAAAAATAAATTGGATTTTTTAGTATTCCAAAATAGTGATTGGATACTCCTTCTTAGTTCTGGAACTTTTTCTTTGTTAAAGCTAGCTTTGTTATAAACTTTTTAGGAAATATTCGCGAAGAACGTATTTCCCGCCATGCAAATTCGCCATTGTTTTCCTTCATTTCACTCAGTTGTTTTTTTTTTTTTTGTGTTCATTTGACACTGACATTGTCGTGAGGAACTCTATAGCAACACATTGCAAATTTGGAACTTAATGACTTACCACTTTGTTGTAAAGACTTTTTATTTTGATTTAAGGTGCAAGTTTACGTTTTCACTGTGTTTTAAACTCGAAATTTAGCTCTCGACTTTGTTTTCACGTCGAAGCAGACAGGATCAGTTTGTGCATGGGTACAATAAGCATAATTGTATTATGGTCTTTGTGTATATGCAACATAGCGCAAATGGTATTATAATAGTATTATAAAGTGAAAACTTTGATTTAAACTGTTTCAACTTTAAAGGCTTATTTAAGTAATTTTTACATTTACATTTTTTTATTTGAATTAATCAACAAAATGTTGACTTCAATCAAAAATTAGCGCCCAATAGACTATTTACATCTATGTATTTATAGGTATATTTATATTGTTTTTATTAAACCTTGTTCCTTATTTAAAAGAATATCACAAGGAAAAGAGAGTATGAAATGAAAATGCTCGCTGCTTTGATTTATTGTTTTTAAGGGATTGAATCTTTTAAACTTTTAGTTTGATTCTAAAAATTTCATGTTAGAAGAACAAATCGAAGCTTTTGTGTTTAAGTTAAAGTGGTTTCGATCTTAATATGAGATTTTCTGTTACATTTTGGTATTTCTATGTTTTTTCACGTTGCTGAAAGCATTGATCTTTCACAGTTATATTATAATATTACTCATTTTGATATTTAAATATAAAGTGGTTTTAGTTAAATTCAAACATGTTTTGTTTATCATACGTTAAAAAAAGTAGATTTCAATACGATGCTATTGAAATTTACGACGCTGTTTTTCTCTGAGTGTTGTAAAAGTGCACTCCTTAAGGTGTGTCCACATCAAAGAAACATTTTTTTAACATTTCAGAATCATTTCATATAAAAAACATTTCAGAAACAAAAAAACATTTCTGAAATGTTTCCGAAATATTTAAAAAATGATTATTTTGGTCTGGACGATTCGCGAAACATTTCTGAAATGTTTCTGAAATGTTTTTTAAACAAATGGGAAACATTTCAGAAACGTTTTTTAAACAATGTTTCCTGAAATGTTTCTTTGGTGTGGACAGACCTTTAGGCGTAAACACAATTTTGCATTCAACAGCATGGCTCGATATGTTTCACGTTTCACCATACGTCTTGATTATTGCACAGCCAAGTACCAACATTTAATTATAATTAGGAAACAGCCGCCATGTTTACTTGAAGAGCTTAAGTTTTCGCGCTTGAACCGCTAACTAAGATTAATCCAACCGCGTGTTATTTATTAGGCCCAGAGCGACAATTTTTCGTTGTTTGGAACTCACTTCCACACTTTACGATGCGAATGGTTTTGGGGAAGCTGTCTTTTGGCATTTGGTAAGGTTAAACATTATCCTTTTGAGGGAACATCCTTTTTAAGGGACGAATTTCTGAAATAGCACTTTAAGCACTTATCGTGGAAATAACGATACAATAACGAAATTGAAGGCATACGGGCTAGTTGACAAGGCATGTTGGTTAAGGCAGAATTCCATGCTGAACTAATTTGCAAGGACTCTATTTTTGAGCCCACCATGGTTCTATGTAGATTTTTATATGGGCTTTGGGCTTTTCTGGCCAAAATAGTGTGGCCTGATCAGATATTTTGTCCTGATGCTTAGGGGACTTCCTATCAATGCGATAAGATCCAGATCGAAAAGGAGCCTTAAGATTGTTTCACTGTGTCTTGATTTTCAAGGAATTTTTTGTTTTTTGATTGTACCCCTGCCCTTATTTTCTGACACTGCGACCTAAAAGATCTTTTGTATGGAAAAGGAGGTGCCTTATCCTAAAAGAAGAAAGAAGACCAATACGTCTTTAGTGGCAGAGTTTCGTAGCTCCACCTCTGACGGTATCTCCCTGTGAAAGATACGTCGTCTCAACCAATGGAGAGCTACAGAACCTGCATTCGGTCTTCGGACACAAATTCATTTTGTTGAGATGACATTTCAAGTCTCAGCGGTCTGTGAGAAAGCCCACCAGCTTCCTAATATTTTCCTTGTTTACCCTAAGGATTTTCTTGTATGAGTGGGGCTTAATTAATCGGAACTCTTTCCAAATGTTTAAGGCGAAGCTGTTGTTCCCAGTCCTTAATTCGCCTCAAAAGTAGCAGCCAAATTAATGCAATAAGGTTCTTGTCCAAAGTCCAGACTCGTACCCAGCTCTGTCTAGTTCGTCTGCAAATTCATTACCCGGCATACCTTGGTGTCCAGTTACCTATCCAGTTGCTCTTGCCCAGTTTTACAGTTGTGTTTGAAGACAGTAATTCCCTTTTTTTTTAATTTAGAACAGCGCAAATCTCAATGACATGGACCTCTGCCTGGAATACCGTGGGACACACTACCATAAGCTCCAGCTCCAGATTTAATTTTTGATCCGTCCTTGTATCACATTCGACTTATCCGGTCGAGTGGCGGAACACTTTCGGTGCATTTAGAGCGGTACACGATTTGTGCCTCAAAGAATTTCTCAAAAACTGTTTTCCCTGACCATAGGTGTTTGGGCTTCTTCTTCATCTTCCTTTAATGGCGGTGAGGCTATGCACAGGATCAAAGCTCCCATTTAGCTGCATCCCTTTCCTTTCAAAAGAACCCAATTTTAGCTCCCCTTTCCTACTTATCGTGCAGCACTCGGCACTTGCCCTGTGCACTATCTACTCCAAAACAAGTTTGAAGAAGTCACACGACAGCGCCGTGCCGGAATACGGCACAGGTGGGGTGGTGCAATCTGCTCTTCATTGACAGAACGAGGGTTTTCGTCATGCCCTATCACTCTCTCTACTTGATGCCCATTTAGCAGCTTTTGGAAATGCTACTCCCGGTCTTAAACCCAGCATCCAGTTGTAAAATCTCCGGATGCTGTTTCGATCGCGAGACTCTTTGATTTATTTCTACGCAGGATCTTCTTCTCTTTCCTTCTCTTGGCTCAATACTCTTCCAGTGCTGTCCTTATTTTGCGCTACAGCGTTTTTAAATGTGCATCTTCTGTCACCTTCTTCAGGTAAACGATTACATCATTAACCACGGTCTTTTGTCTCTGGGGTGACTGCTAACCTACGGTGGTCTCGGCTACCTCTTTGATGATGTCGCCATATCGGTTCCACATATTATTGGCGCTTGTCATTTGTCAACATTTATATCTGCTGGACTATCCGTGAATATAGGGATGGTGGCGCCTTTAATACCAGATGGATTGATGTGGCTGGCGCATTCTTGAAGCTCTGCTTGAAATACGCTAAAACTTTTTGCCACAGGTATTGTAATGCAAGTATTTGGTCCGTAAATTGCGGCTCCTACACTCGATTCCATTTTGGAATCATCTGTATACCCTTTTATGTCTTTGTGGCTATGTGGTTATTGCTTACCCATGCTTGTCTATTGGGAATTTCAGTGGAAGACCGTTGATTGAAGCATAGAGGCGGCAGCTGTTGGGCAGGCTCGCATGGCTCCGGAGATTCCTAGACCTGCAAGCCGTTGTACCCTTTTGAGCTTCTCTATTGCGATGTTTTGTTTGGGTTTCGTCCACCAGAAGCTTATGCAATTATGGGTCTTTTCTAACTAGATCCAGTGGATGATATTTGGAGAGATTCCCCAAGTTCTACCATAGGTGCGCTACAGGCCCATAAAGCTCTAGTAGCTTTCGTAATTTTGTTGTCAATGTGAAAGTTCCAATTCAGTCTTGTGTCTAGGATTACTCCTGGATATTTGACTTCCTCGGAGTACTCTACGACCGTGGTTTGACCTTACTTTTACTTTTGGTGGCGCTTACAATCCGGGGTGGACCACGTCCTCAACCAACAAGCCCCTCCAACCAGCTCGGTCCCTCGCTAGCTGCCTCCAGTTACGGTTTGACCTAGGTCTAGATTTTTTCTTTTGCTAAAAGGAACAATGACAGTCTTTCTGGAATTGATGGAAAGATTTTCCCTGCTGCACCAGTCTAGGTCTCTGTTGTCAGTTTAAGCAGAGCGCCTTAAAAAAAAAGTTTCTTAACTTCTCGTATGGTCACGAAAGCAAGATGAAGATGCTTCGCATGACAGCAGGAGCAGCAAAGATTGATCGAGTAAGAAGTTCAAATATCCAAGGAAGCCTTCACGTCGAACAACCTTTCTCGAAGAAAATGAAATACTGTCATGTTCAAAGGAGAGATCCTACGAACCCTGTCAAAAAGGCAACATCAATCAACGTTCCCATACGAATGCGAAACAGAGCCTAGCCCAAAAACTCTTGAATGCAGCAACACCAACATTTGATTGGCCTGAGTGACGAAGTCATTCAAAAACGGTGAGGCCTGCGGTTATTTCCTGAGGTCGTATCGGCCTTACCCGCAGGCGGACCAGTAGGGATGCAGTTAAGCGGGAGGTTTATCATCCCTTTAGCACAGATCATAACCTCGTCGTAAGAAGGCATTTGTTTGCGTTCGGTCATGCACTTACCAAAACATCAACTTGGATTTTGGTGGCTCCTCTGAAAGCCACTAGAGTCGGCAGCCATATTTTTTCAAAGCTTTTTCTATAGCTTAACCAATTTCTTGTATACTGAGAGGTGGAACCGATTTCTCTCTCTTTCCCTCTCTCTACATGATGCCCAATAAGAATCTGCCTCAATCTCCTCGTGTTTTTGTTGATCTTTCCCGTTTTCTTAATAGCACCAAAAGTCTGCCACTTGAGTCAAGGCAGGTTCAAGCCTAACACACTGCTCTGCTGCGGGACTGACCCACACGATATAGCCTAGTTGGCACTATCGACACCGATGCATATTAATATTATATCCTTCTTCACAAGACACGCATATTTTCAACAGACAACCCGTTTCCGACCTCCTCGTTCCAATAAAGTGTAGGTAGAGTTTTTTTTTGCGGCTAATCGTCTATAAGCCTGGATATAAAAAAATATAATTTGAGCGTGTGCAGGACACATCGAATTAACATAGTCCCTTTGCACTTTTGCATATTTGCAAACTGCAGTGGCAGCCATCAAAAGTGTAGGAGATAAATTACAGACATGTTGTTTTTTTCGAACCCACTTTCGATATCGAATTTCCTTTCGTTGTCATGCAACCAAGCATAAAGTACTTGGACTTGACATATCGCACCCTTGTTCATCGCCTTAATCATAGTCATAGCTGCTAAGCTCATTAGATGGCATCAGCCCCCCCCCCCCCCCCCCTCCGGTTAGCCTGCTAAGTGTAGATAAATTCTTGCACTGAGAATCGGCCAAAATAATTATCCAATCAATTATTTACTTGGTCAATCTGTTACGCAAAGTTTATCGAAATCTTCTTTGGCTTCATATATCTAAATAGTTGCTAACTTGTTAATTGCGTAATTAATTTAACACGGTTGCAGAACCTTGCTTTGCAAAAGATGCGGATTTAAAGCGGAGTACAAGGCTTCTATTGAATGTAACCAATGAATCACTTATACTTGAGGGGAACACAGCAACGACAACGACGACGAAACGGTTGCTTTCTTAAAAATGCAATTTGATATCTTAACGTTAGAAGAACCCATCCATCGAAGGGTAGTTCCAATCCGGAGCATGGTATTTTTTTTGTTTGTTTTGCACATTTTGCGCGAATATTGATTGGAATCAGTAAATATTAGACCTTTGGCTTTTGTGCTGAATGGGTGCACATCTAAATTGTCCGCGCTTTTATAATTTTATGATTCGCAATTTGTTTGGCATTTAATTACAATATTAAGTGATGAAAATTGAAAAAATTGACACTGAAATCACAGGAGGCTTAGTATGTTTTAGTACCCTTATAATGTAGCACGTTTATAGTTGCATTGTGCGGCCCTTAAGGAAATGGGGGTAATGATGACAGAGGAGAAACCGACGCACGTTAGTTTCAAATGTTTGTAAACCATAGTGGGGAGGAAAAATAGATTCGTGTTAAACGGCTAAGGAAAGATTATTTGTATTTCGAGCAAAAAATTCTGGAGGGTGAACTGATGTGCTCCTATCCAACGTACTGTGTGAACCTCTGAAGCCGTTATTGTGGCTTCCGGCCCGGCAGATCGACAATAGACCAAACCTTCGCACTAAGGCAAATCCTGGAAAAGACCAATGAATTTCAAGTCAAGACCCACCACCTTTTCATCGACTTTAAAGCCGCATATGATAGCTTCATCGTTAGGAGCTCTACGTGGCCATGCCTTTGTATATAGAGTTCTATAGTAGTCTCATCAACACAATTTGAAAACGTCGAACTCGACAGAGGCGGGAGCAAAAGTGGTGGCGTTTGAAAGTTTGTGTCTTAAATGTTGCTGTCTCTCTTTATTGAATCATTCTGATATTATGTAAGTATGTATTTATTTTTCTGTGTAACAGCCAAATACTTTTGATGATTTGCATTATTGCGTCGCTACGGCAAATAGTATGTAGGATGAGAGGGATATGATGGAAAAATTAGAAATCTGGCTTTGTCGTCTGCGAGTAGAAGAGTAGAATGTATGATGAAAGAGGCGATTCGTTTGAAAGGAAAAATTGAATAAAAGCTAATTTCGGTATTTTCCATCAAATAAAGAATTATGAATTTATGGATTTTTAGACTTTTGCTATTTTCGCTGTATCTCGTTCAAAAATGTACCGATTTACCTATATCATTTGTTCAGTATTTGATTCGGAAATATTCAATTTGTGTTGTATCAGCCGTTATTCAAAGAAATAGTTGTTGGATAGGTATATTTATTTATTAGCGAATTGATGACATACATTAATATTGAGTCACCTGTCGTTTTGCATTTTTTTGTAATATATTCGTGGTCAGCATCGATAGTAATGTGTATCTACTATGTCCGTCCGTCCGTTCGTCAACCCGTCGGCAAAAATTAATTCCTTTACACTGGAGCTAAAATAAAGCTGAAATTTAAACCATATACCTGCTCTCTAGGGGCCCGAAATAATAAATTTGAAGAATTTTTAAAATGCGCCCACTGACGCCTACAATTTCAAAAGAACAAATTTGTGAGCTAGAAAGCCGAAATGTTGAATATAATATTGTCTTAAGGCGCCCAAAATGCTGTGGGGTTAACATCGCATCGTCGCCTCGGCAAGTAGCATGTATGATGAGGGGGATGATGGAAGGGACGAAAAGTTTTGAAATGAAAAATTTAATAGAATCTGATTTCAGTCTTTTTCCTCAAATAAGAAATTTTGAGTTTATCGCTTTTTAGACTGTTACTATTTTGGCTATATCTTGTCGAAAAATGTTCCGATTTGTATCATTTCTTTTGTAGGTAATTGATTCAGAAATGTGCAATCTAATTTACAAAGAAATGACATGATACTTTGTGTCAGTATTGCGCCATGATGCACCACCACTTATGGGTTAATAGGTTTCTACCTATACGATCAATATTTATTTTATTCCAATTTTATTATTTATTTATTTTTCAAATGCCAAAAAAACACTTCTTGTTGATGAACTTTGGCGAACGGATTTCCTGGGCATTCTTCCTTCTCTCAGCGGCAAATTTTGAAAATGGTTGTGTTCCTGTTCAAGCTGCTTTGTCGGAGTTCGTGGACAGCCTGGTTTCTATCAGCATCCGAAGAAGACTTTTCTTCTAACTACCGATACAGACCGTCCACAAACTTTACCTTTTGAGCGCACTTTCGCTTTGCGAGCCTCTTGCAAAGTCTGTATTCCAATTCGAGGCGTTCTTTTTTATCTCCATTATTAGTGGAGTACTTTGACTAAACTTTGAATGACACTGTTTTGTCACTAATCACTGCTTTAGCTTCATGTGCCCACCACCATGTTTCTTTGCTGTATTTACAACTTTATTGATGATGCGATGGAGATAATTTTGCATATTTGCAATAAATGCTTGACTTTTTTTTTTGTCCAGATTGTACCATTTGATTCTCAAATTTAGTTCTGTTCGTCCCCGCCGCCATAAAAATTTCTGTCAGGAGGAGGCGGTTTTGTTGGGCGATTGCCTCTTCCAGGATCACTTTGCAATCTTTAACGCAAACGTGGTACCAAATGGCAATCAATCTGGGTTTCGTTTCCGCCATTGTTGTAAGTGACCAGGTGACGGCTTTGTTTGAGAACGATAAGACCTTATGACTTGCACATGCTTAGAAAACCGTCACTCGGAGTGTTCCTGGTGCCGTATCCCAGTCCTCCATGGCAGTCCTCATAGTCTTCGTTGGACTAACCGACATTACCGTTCAAATTTCCGCCAACAAACAAAAGTCCCATAGTAGAACATCTTGAAATCTTTTGTCCTAACGTACAAGAAACGCGCCCGATTTCCGGTGTTTTGCGGGATGATATTTTCCTGGAATAGACTCACAAAAATTAAAGCTCTGGACACCTCTTCGACTCACAAAAAAGGTTATTCTGAAGGTGGGATATTTCAACCGTGGATATTATAAAAAAGAATATAAACTACAGTAATTATTACTAATTTTTGGAGTTGAAGTAGCCAACCGCTAGTGCCGGTTCCCTACCTACTCCACACACACATCAACGCAAACAACTTAGAGCATTCTTCAATAGAATACGCTTTAACATCTCGAAATGATTGCATATCTTCTTATGCAGTGTTTAAATATTTCTCCAGCCTTTATGCATAAATCCTTTTTCATAAAAAACAGTGTACAAAACATATAAAGTTATGCACAGTTTGTGTCGATTAAAGTATCGAAAAGAATACATTAATCAATTACATTTACCCCCCTATTACGGTTAGCGAATCGAACGTTCGACTGGAATTAAATAAACATCTAAAAGTACGCAATACGTTCAAAAATAACAACTAAAAAAGGTCGTCTCATATAATAAAAAAATGTATTTAGTTGTTTCAAAGTTTAGTTGTATGAGATACATCTCAGTTGATTTGTAAGTGTTAAAAGTGTTGCCTACTTTTAAATGGTAATTCAATTCGAGTCGACGTACGACTCGCTAACCATAATAGGGGGGTTATCTGCCCAAACTGTCGAAATCAGTTGTTTGTGGAAAACCAAATGAAAAAAATTCTGCTTATACATAATATTCGGAAATCTAATTGTGCAACATAATGCAATCGCAATATGTACATAATATGATTTTTGGTACCGATTATGAATGAATACCTATCCCTTTTCTTTGATGAATGCTACGGCCTCCTTACAATATGCCATGACCTACCCCAAACTTTCATCAAAACCAACAACTAATATACGATCTATATACCGCACCCCTCTCACCTACACATCATATTCCCATCATGAGAAGTAAAAATAAATAAATTCGATAAATGACGAGAATGGTATTCAAAGGTATACTAGCATTTTGTAGAAAAGGTTCTAGCATATTAGTTTATATATAGCTTTTTTTAATGATTAACTTACGTCGTGTGGTGGCGTAGTCGTCGTATACACGAAGTGAGACTACTATAATAGTCTATATATAAAGGCCATGCCCGAATTCGGGATCCCGGCAAAACTGGTCCAGTTGTGTCGTGTAACACTTGAAAACATGCGGTGTAATGTGCAGTTTGGAAGCAGCTCTTCCGAATCATTCCAAACGTGTACCGAATTTTGGCAAGGAGATGCACTATAATGTGACTTCTTCAATCTTGTTCTGGAGAAAATAGTGCGGAGGGCAGGTCTTCAATAGATCCGTCCAGCTACTGGGATATGCGGACGATATCGACATCATCGGCCGTTCCCAGCGTGCCGTGTTAGAGGCTTTCACGGCGATTGAAGAACAGCTAAACCACGTGGACTACATTGGCTCGGCCACATTGAGCGAATGGAAAATAATGCTCCAACCAAGAGGATCTTCGACTCCCAGCCCCCTGGTTCGAGATGGCAAGGAAGACCGAACCTCCGTTTTAAAGACCAAGCCATCGCGGATGCCAGCTCGCTTGTTCTGGTGAACTGGAAGCAGTGTGCCCGGAATCGCAGAGGATGGAAGGCTGCAGTTTCTCAGGCAGAGACTCTTCACGGGTCGGAAGCCCGTTAAGTAAGTAGTAACTGATGTGCATTCATGGCATGACGGGTATTGCGGTTGAAATGTTCTAAGGGTGGAGTGCAGCTGGCTATTTCGTTTGAGCGATTGCGGTGGAAATATCGACCAAACAGCGATACGGAGGAGACATTGCGAAAATGATTAAGCGAGTCAAGCGGTTTTGCGATATCGCGATCGCCTATAAGTTTTATTGCGCGTTTTTGTATTCTGTCAAGTTGCTGCAAATGTGTGTGTGCAATGTGATTGGGGCGCCGGCCTAGATATGAGAGTTATACTCAAGTTTGGGGCCGAATAAACGTACAGTAGACGCTGGATATAGTGAACTAATAAAAACCAGCCCTTTTCACTATTTCGAGCGGGAAGTTAAAAAGGCTTTTCAAGATTGAATTTGATTCACAAATGCACATTTTGTCCCGTGTAAAGTACACATGTTTTTTTATTCAATTTATGAAAGCGTAAAACAACATCTTAACAATACAAACAAACACAACAGTCTTAGCAAATAAGATAACTATGTATGTCCATTAACAACTTAACATTTAAAACAGATAAAAGAAGAAATCAGGTTAAAAAATGTTATTAAATTTAAAATAAATGAGTAGTGGAAATTCCCATAAAAACACATGGTTTTTACGCATTTTTTCTTTGCTTTATGCAACTTTATTATAAATTTGTATGAACATAGTTAAAATACCTTAAGTTATTATAAAAAAAGTAATTGTATTAATTTTTAACTAAATTAAATAAAAGTTATGAAAAAAAAACGAAAAATAAACTAAAAAAAAGTGGAAATTCCCATAAAAACACCAAAGTTTTTAACAAAAATATTGTTACATACAGGCTAGAATTCGAAAAGATAAAAAGTAATTCTATTTAATTAAACTTTATTCACAAAAATTCACTTTCACAATTAATTAATCATTTTAAATACACAATCACTTTTCTCTTACGCAATACTTATACTTTTTCTCTATACTTTTCACTACTGTCATCTATCGCATTCTTAATCGCGGTTCACAACTAGAATGTCTTGGGTGCTCCTGCGACATCTATTTATATCTCCTAGTGACACCTCTCGAAATTTCCAGATTCGTTGAGTTTAGAAGGTTCGAGAACAACATAACTATGTATGTACTAGTTATTCCACAGCTACTCAAACTGCTATTCAAATGCTGCCAAAATCGGTAATATGGCTACTTTCTACTAGATGGCGCTGCAACTTGACTAATTGATGCCCAATGACACAGTTTGAGCAAACATGCAACAATATCATGGAATTCAGTAAAAAATAGTGGGTGAAATTGCAAAATCTGAACTCTGTGGTTAATTTAATATTTTGTAGATCCACCAATTGCTCTAACAACCGCCAGCATTCGCCTTGGCATTGAATCAACAAGGTTCTTCAATTCTGTCGTGGTAATCGCAGCGCATTGTTCAATAATACGGTCTCGAAACTCTTGAACGTTATTAAATTGGGTCCCATTGGCATAAACACGCCTGGCCAGTATTCCCCAGAAATTCTCAATAGGATTCATATCGGGACTTCGAGACGGCCAATCGAAAATTGTAATTTGTTTCTCCTCGAACCAGTTTTTCAGCCTTCGGGAGACGTGGATAGGAGCGTTATCTTCCTGGAATATGAAGTCGGTTCCGCATAACTCTTCAGCTTTCTCGATCATCATTTCTTCCAAGAGCTCAATGTACATAATTTTCGGAGTTCATTCTTCCACTCACAAATGCAATATCCGTGGTTCCATTTGCCGAAAAACCTGCCCAGACCATGACGCTGCCTCCACCGAAGTTGCGACTCATTCTCACCTCATCTGTAAGACGTTTGTCATGCCAGTAAGACTGAAATCCATCTGGGCCATCTAAATTCATTTTTTTTTTCATCACTGAAGAGAACTTTTCGCCATTCTTCGGTCCACCTGATGTGACTTTCTGCAAAATTTAGCCTTGCTGTCTTATGAGCTGCATTCAAAGGTGGCTTCTTGGAGCTTTATTTCACAATGACAAAGTGAAATAACGCCGAATTTTGGAATTCGGCTTTAATTCACAATGGCAAAGTGAAATAACGCCGAATTTTGGAATTCGGCTTTAATTCACAATGACAAAGTGAAATAACGCCGATTTTTGGAATTTGGCTTTATTTCACAACGACGAAGTGAAATAACGCGGAATTTTGAAATTCGGCTTTATTTCACAACGACAAAGTGAAATAACGCCGAATTTTGAAATTCGGCTTTATTTCACAATGACAAAGTGAAATAAAGCCGAATTTTGGAATTCGGCTTTATTTCACAATGACAAAGTGGAAATAACGCCGAATTTTGGAATTCGGCTTTATTTCACAATGACAAAGTGAAAAAACGCCGAATTTTGGAATTCGGCTTTAATTCACAATGGCAAAGTGAAATAACGCCGAATTTTGGAATTCGGCTTTAATTCACAATGGGAAAGTGAAATAACGCCGAATTTTGAATTCGGCTTTATTTCACAATGACAAAGTGAAATAACGCCGAACTTTGGAAATTGGCTTTATTTCACAATGACAAAGTGGAAATAACGCCGAATTTTGGAATTCGGCTTTATTTCACAATGACAAAGTGAAAAAACGCCGAATTTTGGAATTCGGCTTTAATTCACAATGGCAAAGTGAAATAACGCCGAATTTTGGAATTCGGCTTTAATTCACAATGGGAAAGTGAAATAACGCCGAATTTTGAATTCGGCTTTATTTCACAATGACAAAGTGAAATAACGCCGAACTTTGGAAATTGGCTTTATTTCACAACGACAAAGTGAAATAACGCCGAATTTTGGAATTCGTCTTTATTTCACAATGACAAAGTGAAATAACGCCGAATTTTGAAATTCGGCCTTATTTCACAATTCACAATGACAAAGTGAATTTTGGAATTCGGCGTTATTTCACTTTGTAAAACCGAAATAACGTAGAATTTTGGAACTTATTTCACTTTGTAAAAGCGATACAACGCCGAATTTCGTCGATTATTGAAATCAGTTAAGCCGTTCTCCCACAATCGAACTAACCTATAAAATCTGCCAACCAATAAAATCAGACCAACTAAAATATTGAAAATTTCTTCAGAAATAGCAGGCGCGCAGAAAATCAGTTCAGTTTACTTTATTGAGACTTAATTCACAAATTTGGTAATGATTACAGTGTATTAAATATTCTGCGCCTAGCGGGCTTACAATTCATCCCGATGCATTTATGACCGTGTGCAAGTCGTTTACAGACTTGCCAGAGAGTTCTTATAAGTCCTGGAAGAAATGTCTACCGAGGACGTTGTAAAAACCAGAAACCAGTCTTTCAAAATAGCTGAGGTCATCCAAGCTAGTTTGGAGTTCCTGTACCTTACAGGACAGGATACATTTCTGAGAAGAAGGGGATTTTTTACCTTTCCAATAACAAGGGATCTATCTTTGTGGCGACCTGTAGCATTCAGTTAAATCAACAAAGTTATCCTCTGCTTTTTAGTTTTTCTCCCTGGAGCAGTCTTTTCAGCCGATGAAACGTATGATTTTTTTCAGGCATAAGCTTCCAATATAAATTTGACCCATTAGCGTTATATATTTGGTCCAGCTTGAGGTCCAAGCACTTAATTGTCTCTTGCAGAAGGCCAGACAAGTTTTGTTTGAGCAGATAGCTTTTCTCCTGATATTTTTAAATACCGAAGTCTATACTTTTTCTTAAATGTTTCTTCAAAAGCCCTAGTATTTGGGGCGCCGCAGTTGTTCTTAGCCCATTTATTCATTCATTCATTATAAAAGTATCACCCTTAAATATTAACGTTTCAACTAACTTGACGATGGACCCCCAACTCGACATTCACCCCTCCTTGCTCCCTTTCCGCGGACCAGTGTATCTTATGGTTCGTATTGCAACAGCTACTCCAAGCTACACCCCCTCCGCCATGCGCTTAGCACTCTGGGGTTCGGCTGCTTCAGTCAGGAAGCAGTAGCTTTCCGTGAAATTGGATCAGTCCAAAGGTTCGATTACATCAATCACCGCACCCTGATCCAAACCCATGGTCGGGCTGAAATCTTGACTGCCCTATGTGTATTATAGCCGCGCTGCACTCCCCGCTGCACTCCCCGACTGATCATGAGTACCTTCCTCAAAACCACTACCTGACAGTAGTAATCTGAGGGCTCACAGTAGGCCGACAAAACGCCCCATCTTGTGGTACATCAATGAACCGAAATAGCAGTCTAAGTGAGCCTGGTCTTCGTGCATTGGCATTACCTTACCTAACCTTCTTAGATCCCTGCATCCCTGCACGGGAAGCAAGCTAGTACATACCTAATAAACAAAACAAGAGTATCAATTATTGTCATGAGAAGCTAATGAAGTTTTGTGTGAAAAACTATGTCTTTGGTTTGCCCAGCCGCTCATTGACAGGTGGAGTTGGATCAAAAAGTGATTTTGTTTTCGAAACAGGGGTGATACTCCTCTTCTTTCTTTATCGCCGGGGCAATGATCTGGATAAGAGGGATCACCCTCTCACTTTACAGCATCCTAACTGCTCGCCGAAGCAAGGGCGTCAAAACCACCACGAAAACCTTTGTATGCAATTTCAAATGCTAAATGCTTTTGTTCAAACAGCCCCTTGGTATTTTAACCGAAAACTAATATCAGCACTAGCATGAATGATACTGCTAATCGACGGAAGTCCGCTACATCAAATATTGCAACGTTTCTTCTCAAATGGAAAAGTTAAAATTGCATACGAAGTACTAGAATGGGCCAAAGCTCTCACAAAATTACAATGCAATCTAAATGTATATACATACAATCCAGAACACGAATGAAAGGGACGAGGCCGCTCTTCATACGTTAACGTAAAAGATAAGCTGTCGCTGAACAATGGCCACCCGTAGAGTGCAACATTACATGGAAAACAATGCAACAAAGGATTTCGGTACTTGTCGTCTGACTTGTCCCTCTACTCTTTTCATAACTTTGAGTAAACGAGAAAATGAAAGGAAGTAATGCTTTTGACAGCGGACTGGTATATTACGCTGTCTACCTGACTTTAACAGGTGGGTAAAGTTTCGAATGATAACCCTCTTAATTACTCCATTGCGGCGGGCTAAGTCTTAGAGCGATTTTTATTTTTTTCCTTTTGCTTTCGTTTGATCTCTGTGTCAAAGTGGGTGTCATTGACAGAATTAAATTCAATACTTCAACACCCCTTGTGTGGCCCTTTGTTTAGGTATTAAATAATGGTTTGCAACGAATGCAACTCATGAAGGCGTCTGCCTTTGAAACTACCAGAATTATCCATAATCTTTGCACTGACTGCACATTTTGTTTGCTTGCCATGTGTAGTCTTTAATAGAAAGTTTCAATATTGTGGGAGACGGGTGGGCGAACAGACTTGTTGAAAATTTCTCACCTGCGCATTAACTTTAAAAAATAATTACACGCGCTAATTAAGGGAGCCTTCGTAAGGTTTACAAAAACGAATCCGTCTCCTTTGAGAATTGCAATTTCTTGAATTGATTTTAGTTTTATATAATCCTTTGAATGTGGAATATCCCAAAATTATAAGGCGCTCATCAGTATTGATTTTAGTTTAACTGAGCTTTTTATTTATTTTTTTGTTTTCAGATTTAATCAAGAATTCGTCCTTCATTCGATATCCTGTGTGTCGTCTCCATCAGTAAAAGGTTCTTTACAACAAAAAACAAAACAACAACCTTCAACTCAAACTCAAATTTATTTTTACGACAACGCGAAGACTTTAATCAATGGCACACTTAACGCAATCCAAGTTGCTCAACTAGACTATAACAATTAGTTTCACTGCCTCGGAATCGAACGAAAGTAATCAAGCTAAAAAGAAACACGAAAAAAAAACAAACAAAAAAAAACAGAATCATGTCAAGAACCGTCCTTAGGAAACTACTGCAATTGCATGTGATCGCATGTGTCTTGCTGATCACATCACCAATCAGTGTAAGAACTGCCCAAAAGTCCAGCAGCAGTAGTAGTAGTAGTTTAGGTAATAGTCGTAGTAAAACAAGCGGATCTCTATCCTGTATAAATGATACCCATGTTCAAAGTGATATTGTCGCTCAGTTTTGCTTACCAACATCAGCATTGTCGCCGGGGGCTGGTGGTGTTGGGACAGGAAATTCGGCAACATCAACGGCGGCAACATTGGCCAACAACACATCATCTTCATCTTCGCTCTCGTATACCAATTATTTTACACATTTGTCATACGACAAGAAGAGAAACGTATTCTATGCGGGTGCCACCAACAAAATATTGCAGCTGAACGAGAATTTACGGGTGCTCACGCAGGCGGTGACTGGGCCAAAACACGACAGTCCACAGTGCCATGCAGGCGGCTGTCCCGACGAAGTGGAAACTCAACAAATGAACAATCACAACAAGATTCTGATAGTCAACTACGTGGATGATATCTTAATAGCGTGCGGCAGTATACGGCAGGGAGCTTGTGAGATTTACAATCTGTCGAAATTTCCACAGGCACCACAATTTATAGCTATTCCACTGGCAGCAAACGATGAGACGTCATCGACATATGCATTTATTGGTCCGTCGCAGTACTTGTCATGGAAGAAGGAGGACATCCTGTATGTCGGAACAACTTTCACCAACGTTGGCGACTATCGGCACGACGTTCCGGCAATAAGCTCTCGCAAACTGGACGATCTCAATTACGCCGAATTCTCCATTCAGCAGTCGATAATAAATATCGATGTTAAGTATCGCGACCACTTTCTGGTGGACTATGTGTATGGATTCAACTCATCCGAGTATGCATACTTTGCGCTGGTACAGAAGAAATCCCATTTGGCCGAAGAGGCGGGCTACGTGACAAGGCTGGCTCGAATTTGCATAACCGACTCCAACTATGACAGCTACACGGAGATAACAATACAATGCCAGGCGACTCACGAAAACGTGGACTATAATATTCTGCGGGACGCAAAAATCACACCAGCTGGACAAAAGTTGGCACAGCAGTTGGGAATCAAGAGGGATGACCACGTGCTGGTAACAGTGTTTTCGCCATCGAAAGAAATCACAAATCAACCGGAATCCAAGTCAGCGATGTGCATTTATAGCTTAAAGGAGATCGAGGAGGTGTTTATTGAAAATATTCATATGTGCTTCAATGGGACGATAAAGGATCGCAATTTGGGCTACATATCAGGAACTATTAACGATGGACGTTGTCCTTTGGCTGGGGTAAGTGATTACTTTTTAATCGTTTTTAATTTTCCTGCTCGAGAAGTCAAGCTTTTGTGTTTGTTAGTTTTTTCTTCTTTTTTTTACATATATCGAAGGACTTCCCCTCCATCCTTTCCTAAATTTAGGTATGCACATTTATGAAGGATTATGATCCCTCTAATCCAGATCAACCAGAAGTGATGACGCTTTTATGATCCAGCTTACAGATCCGCAAAAATTCCTAAGTTTAAAGCTAAAGCGATGACGCAGACGATTCCACACCTTTCCTAACATAATGGTTGCCACAGTGTTACCCAATGGACAGATTTCCAAGTCACTTTTTTGTATCATGGTCATTGTTTTTTTTTTTCAGGCATCAGTTGTCATTCATCTTCGTTAACTTGGCGGTATGGTGTTATGAACTTGGTTCGCGTCCGTAGATCTTCGTATGCAGTATGCCCGCAGCCTTAATACTGTCCAAGTTACCTTCAACAAAATTTAGTATGACTTTATGTGTTCATTTTTTCCTTGATCAGACTTTAGCTATTCATTGTAGGCCCTTACATTCCTGAATCTTTCCCTCGTTGCCCGTTTAAGACGTTCTTCAAAATGCGCTACACTCGGTCAAATCAAAGTCTTCGGCGTACAACAGGGAAGCGTCTTAAGTCCCTAGATATTTATTACAGCCCTTGATTATCTGCTTGAAGTGACTGACTACAAAGTGCATCATTTATTCTTTATTGACGATGCTTAGCGAGGATCAATAGTGCCCGCAACGAACACTTGATGTATGGGTAAATGCTTTGAAGGGGAATGTCTGACAAAAACAGAATACTTGTGCTGCCCGTCCTCTGATCCACTCCGATCCACCTCAGAGCAGTGAATTTATAAATGTGCTCGTACCTTAGACGCATTATTCTGCCTCGTTTCGCCATTGGTGTCGTAAATCCTACTAGAGTGAATCTGCATTTTCCGAAGTTCAATGCTTTGTACCCTTTTTGTTCTAGAGCTTCGTCGTCAATATGAAGTCTGTCAACAGCATACGCCCTTTCATAGCACATTTGCACGTTTAGTTTATGAGTTTTTCTTTCGCTTTTGGTTATTTTGGTTGGCATAGGGTAGCATCTAGTGTGAATGTGTTACCAGTGATAATCGATCAATCTCTCTGATAAATAAAGTCCTTACTTTCACAGTCGCTGGGCAACATCTATAGTTTCTGCACAGTGGGCCTAAAAATAAGCGGAGTGTCACCAATTACGGCGCACGCTCTATTCAACTTTGACAATGTTTCGATAACATCGGTAACCGCCACCACGACCGGTCCTCATTCATTGGCATTCCTTGGCACGGAAACGGGTTTGGTTAAGAAGGTGTTGATCTCTGGTCAGCAGCCAGGAGAATATGAGGAGGTTAATGTCGATCCTGGTAATCGAATTCTACAGGATACTATGATGTCGCCCAAGAAGGACTTTCTCTATGTGCTATCAAAGAAAAAGGTTTGTAGACTTTTGCCCAAGAGCCCTTTTGTTAATGCTCTTGTCCTCTTATCTAGATCTCAAAACTGCGAGTGGAGCATTGCTCTGTTTATACAAACTGTTCATCTTGCCTGGAATCTCGAGATCCCTTTTGCGGATGGTGCTCACTTGAAAAGCGATGTACGGTACGTAGCGCTTGTCAGAAAGATACCAGTGCCGCTCGGTGGTTATCGCTTGGAAGTGGACAGCAATGCATTGACTTTGAGTCAATTGTACCTGACAAAATCCCAGTGACGGAGCTAAGCCATGTTCAGCTTATTATCAGAACGCTTCCGGAGCCTCTGAATGCGAAGTATCGATGCGTATTTGGCAATTCGACTCCAATCGATGCAGAGGTTCTTGAAAACGGTCTGGCTTGTATGACGCCACCCATCGACCAGAGACCCATCATAGAGCCAAATGAAGATCATGTCTTGGTTCCATTGTCTGTGAGGAGTTCTGAGACAAATAAAGACTTTGTATCACGCTCTTTTGCATACTTTGACTGTTCGAAGCACAACACTTGTCAGAAGTGTGTGAAGAGTCAATGGGGCTGCAACTGGTGTATATTCGACAATAAATGTGTTCATCGGACCGAACAGTGTCGCAATATGGAAAATGTCATCAGCACTGTTGAGGTGAGTTCGCTTGATAAAAATTGATCCTGTCGTTTGCCTGCAAATATCTTTTTTTCTTAGGTCTGTCCGCATTTGAAACGCCAGCGGAATCCCATTCTGCTGCCAGTTCGTGTACCTAAGGAAATCCGCTTGGAGATTGAGAATCTACCGAAACCGAAAAGCGCCCATTCGGGCTTCCTCTGCACAGTCCACATTGAGGAGGCACACATGCTTCTTCCGGCCAGGATTGAGGCCAATAAAATTGTCGTCTGCGAGAAGACACCGGTAAATACAATATACAGTAATGTGTTTCTTAGTTTGGTTTTAATTTTTTTCTACTCTACTCCCCAACGAACAGTATTTTTATGAAACTAACGCTCACGAATATGAGGCCAAAGTGGACGTTATCTGGAACCGGCAGCATTACATTGATACTGCCACAGTTATTCTGTACAAGTGTGACGTCCTGGGGTCGCATCGCGATCATGCCGATTGCAGTTTGTGTGTTACTCGCGATGCCAAGTACCAGTGCGCATGGTGTGGCGATTCGTGCGTCTACAATGAGACCTGTAACATTGAGCGGACAAACGAGTGTCCCAGGCCTCGAATCGACATTATACGGCCCATGAGTGGGCCAATCGAAGGTGGCACGCTAGTCACAATCGAAGGTAGCAATCTTGGGATACGGGAGGAGGATGTTCGAGGAAAGATTAGCATTGGAAACGTGCCATGTGAACTGGTCAATTATGAGATATCAGTCAAAATAGAGTGTAGAACCGGAGCGGTCGGTCATGAACTAATAGCTCCTGTTAAAGTAGCCAACGAAGCTGGGTATGCCGAGTCGAATGTTCAGTTTCAGTTTAAGGACATACAGTTGGAAGGACTTCATCCAACAATGGGCCCACGCAGTGGGGGTACGCATGTGACTCTGATTGGAAGGTATTTGAATATTGGGTCACACATTAGAGCATTCCTTGATGAGTATGAGTGTCACATAAACGTGACACAAGCGTCGAGTAATCGTCTTACATGCATAACATCAGAAGCAACCCAGCCAGAGCCCATACGTCGCCTTAAGTTGATCGTAGATGGCGCCAATCGAACCTACGAGAGATGCAGTTCCTACGATCAAAGAGGACATTTTGCGTACAGGCCAAACGGGCAATGTTCCATCTACAACTACACTCAGGATCCCGGAATCATGCAAATCAAGCCACTAAGGAGTTTTGCCAGCGGTGGTCGAATGTTGACAGTTCATGGAACAAATCTTCATTCTATTCAACGGCCAGAGCTAGAGGTATTCTTCGACGATGGGCGAGTTAACAAGACAGCGTGCACTGTTATCAATCCCAGCCAAATGGAATGCCCCTCTCCATCAGTAAGTGCGAAATTTAATGCCTACAAGCTGTCCATAGAGAAGATTCAGGGGCATTCATCGTATCAAGGACATTCCTATCACAATTACGATAACATGAGACGCCGCCGAAGTCTTCAGGATAATTCATACCTTACTACAAGCACCTACGGTGGAAGTGATATGGCTGCTTTGAAGATCCATGAAACGCAGCTGAGTTTGCAAGTTGGATTCATCATGGACAACGTGCAGAGAGTTCGTGACCTCAGCAAGTACTTTCAAAATATCCGCAGTACAATGGTTTACGTTGGTGATCCGAATTACTTCTCCTTCCCCGACGGCAAGAAGCTATACAAGGGCGACACACTTGTGATCGAGGGCGAGCTATTGAATATCGCTTCCGATGAATATGATGTAAATGTGACCATCGGAACCGCCCAGTGTAACATAACCAGCCTAGCTATGACGCAGTTAGTGTGTATTCCGCCGGAGCAACAGCCCGCGGCAACAGATGAAAATGGCGTCGAAACAAGTACCGACTTGCCATTGGTTGTGGTAAAAGTCGGTCGCTACCTGCGCTTTCCAATCGGTTACTTGAAGTATGATCTGCTCAAGCCTTACTCCTTCTCGCATGCAATGTTTGGCATAGCATTTGCCTTCATTGTTGTTGCGGTATTCTTTGTCGTAATAATTATTTATCGTCGTAAAAGTACCCAGGCCGAGCGGGAATATAAGCGCATTCAGATACAAATGATCACCTTGGAGAGCAACGTTCGGCTAGAGTGTAAGCAGGCCTTTGCTGAGCTCCAAACCGATATGACTGACCTAACGGCAGACTTGGAGAGTACGGGCATACCGACTCTAGATCATGTCAATTATATTATGAAAGTATTCTTCCCCGGCGTATCCGATCACCCAGTGTTGAATTCGCCAAAGGTTTGTTGCCCCAAACAAATAATTCGGTGTATCCTTGTCACTCAAAAGTTTTTTTTTTCTTATCCTTACAGTTACGGACACAAACGCATACAAACTACGACACGGCGATGTTACAGTTTGAGCAACTGATTAGTAATAAGTATTTTGTTTTGGCGTTCATTGAAACATTGGAGGCCCAAAAGTCCTTCAACATTCGTGATAAGTAAGTAGAAATTTCTTACAATATGTAAATGCATTGTGTTGATGTGTTTCTCCTTTTTCTTCTTTTTTTAGAGTAAATGTCGCGTCATTACTGATGATTGTTTTGATGAATAAAATGGAATATGCAACCGAGATTCTGAAATGCCTTTTGCTGCGCCTTATTGATAAATCTGTGATGAGCAAGCATCCGCAATTGATGCTCCGTCGTACGGAAAGTGTTGTTGAGAAAATGCTCACAAACTATATGGCAATTTGTATGTACGATTACTTGAAGGAATATGCCGGCTCAAGCCTATTTCTGCTTTTCAAAGCAATAAAGCATCAAATTGAAAAGGGTCTAGTCGATGCCGTCACTCATGCGGCACGCTATTCACTGTCCGAAGAGCATTTGTTACACGAGCAAATTGATCACTCGGTAGTAATGTTGCACATTGTTCAAGATGATCTTGATGAAAAGGTCCAGTGCAAGGTACTCGATTGGGACACCATCTCGCAAGTCAAGTCAAAAATTCTGGATGCTCTCTTTAAAAATACACCTTTCTCGATGCGTCCGTCTGTACATGAAGTCGATTTGGAGTGGCGTCATGGTCGTGGCGGTCACTTGACTCTGCAGGATGAGGACCTTACAACAAAGACAAATGTCGGTTGGAAGCGACTGAATACATTGGCTCATTACGGAGTCAAAGAATCGGCCGTTATGTCACTAATAGCGCGACAAAATGACAGCTATAACATTAATTATAGCAAACAGCAGCCGCCTTACCATAATTGTGAGATAAATACCAACAAAAATAACCGTCGAATGTGTTTTTTGTAAATGTCGCTTTCTCTTTACAGTTTATTATATTAACAATTCACAGTCACATATAATCATCAACAGCGACTTGGAGTCCGGTTTACATCAGCCGCGTGTCTATCATCTTGTCAAACCTGTGGTGCCCGATCACTACATGAATATGAAGAATTCTGCTATCTCCGGTGGTGGTGGCAGCAGTGGCGGAGGACCCGGAGCTAACGAAAGGGCTCACAAAACCATTCCCGAGGTATATCTGACTCGTTTGCTAGCCACCAAGGGTACAATTCAGAAATTTGTCGATGATTTCTTTGCCACAATACTGACAGTCAATGAAGAATTACCGCCCGCGGTAAAGTGGCTCTTCGATCTGCTGGATGAGGCTGCACGCCGTCATGACATAAGCGATCAGGAGATCGTGCACGCGTGGAAATCCAATAGTTTGCCTCTAAGATTTTGGGTGAATTTTATTAAGAATCCCGATTTCATATTTGATGTAAATAAAACGACAACAGTCGACTCCTGCCTTAGTGTGATCGCGCATACGTTCATTGATGCGTGCTCGACCACAGAGCATCGTTTGGGTAAAGATTCACCCTCGAATAAGCTTCTATTTGCAAAGGTTTGTTTTATACATATATTTGTTTTTGTATTGTTCTTAACTTTGCTTGTTTTTTTCCAAGGACATTCCGCAATACCGTAAAATGGTTAAACAGTTCTATCGAGAAGTTGCCAGATTGCCACAAATAAGTGATCAAGAAATGAACACAGCCATGCAGCAGCTGTCGGTGCAGCAAAGCGAAGAGTTTGACACGATAGCAGCGTTGAAAGAACTCTATATATATGTCACAAAGTACAGGGATCAAGTAAGTACAATTTTTACTAAAAGAACAAATTTAAACCTAGGTCAAATTTCAATTTACGACACGATCGTCGAGTACTCTGAAAAAGTCAAATATATTGCAATAATCCCACACAGAAGTTCTCACATTAGGCGCGATCAATATACCCTACATCATTGGTCGAATGACTCCCGTGACCATCGTTTGGCATGTGATAGAGGTTTAACTAGTAAGGCTCTTGCAGTTGCCTTGAAAATTGAAGGCGCCCGTTAGCAACAAAATTTGCAAAAGCTACTAGAGCTTTGTGGGCCTGCCGCCGCATGTATGGCAGAACCTAGGGTATCTCTCCAAAGATCAGCCACTTAATCTTTACAACGATGACCAGGCCCATTATAACATATGAGTCTATATGATAGTGGACTAAAGCCATACAAAAAATAGCAATCGCAGAGCTCAAAAGGTACAACGGCTTGCATGCTTAGGTATCTCCGGAGTCATGCAAACTTGCCCCCCAGCTGCTATAGAAGCAATAATAGGGCTAACGCCTTTCCACATATACTTACATACAATCGCGATTCGCAGTGCTACAAGTTAAATACAGTTTAATGAGATGAGGCTTAGTAACGCTGAACTTCCGGAACTTGACATGAACTATGCGGTTAGAACTTGTACTTAAATAAACGTTTCTTAACAGAGATCCCCAATAGAGAAGGATAAGTAAGCAAGAATGCGCCAACCACATCAACGCATCTGGTATAAAAAGCGCCACCATCCATATATTCACGGATGTCAAGCAGCTATAAATGCCTTTAGCTCGCATACCGTTGACTCCAAACCAGGCTTGCACTGCTTTAATACCCTTCAAACACTCGACTTAAGGAACAACACCAAACTATAGTGGTTTCCGGGAATAGAGTATTTGATGGCAATGAAAAGACCAACAAACTAGCCAGGAGGAGGTCAGAAACTCGATTCACAGGCCCCTAGATCGGCAGCAATCGCAGCAATAAAAATCTGAGTACATATTAAATGTATATTTCATTGGGAGAATATCCCGGGTCTACGACAGGCCAAACGGGCCATCCGGCCCTTCAATAACAATGCCAGCAGATATTTGAATCTGGTAGGTTATCTTATCTAAACAAAATGAAAATAGTCGACTCTCCAGAGTGCCGGGTATGTCTGGAAGAAGACACCGCTGAACACATAATATGTAAATGTCCCGCCCTAAATGGAACCAGAAAGATGATCTTTTTCAGGGAGCAACTGAGCTCCAAAGATATAAAGAATTTTTCTGCTGGAAAGCAGACATTTCTACGGAATTTAGAAATAGCCTTAATATTTTCTGGCACTTACGGCACAAAGGATTTTATAGGTCGAACTGCCTTTTTCATCGCCTTGGCGAGTCAGAAAATAAAAAGGAAAATAGTTCAAGACTGGGGCTGTCCTTTCGTTCCTTTAAATGAGCACCTATCGGTTAAATCGAATCCATTCCTTTGCCGATGACGGTATTGCTTCGTTGTTATATTCCTTTCATGTTTTATAGTGGAACTGAACATTTGTGCAACACCCTATCGAAAGATGCCTTAATTTGTGCATATGGCGGCAAACATCATTTGTCAAATGTCAACGAATAACAGCCAGCGCTGCCACTTTGCTACGATCGTAGCAAAACTGCTACGCGATTTCCAATTTGCTATGCTGCTACGCACTCTCCCTAAAAACGTCTATTTTGCTACTTTTTTTTAAAGCACGAAATGTCAACATAAATCTTGAATTTTTCTGGAAAAAAAAATTAACGAAAGTATATTCAATCTTTACTCACTTTCCCACACCAACTTATATTCTTTTCTACCATACCGAACATGTACCCATTTCTTCGGATGTGTTAGTGTTTGAATTTGACTGGAATCTGGAATCGGTCTGGATTTTTTTCAAATTTGAGCTTGACAAAGAACAAGAAGACGAACTTATTTAAAATAGAGACTGTAGATAAAATAATGGCTGCAAAATGTTTGGTTTCAAAAAGAAACGAAATATGGGTGTCGAATCTTTAATTTTTTCTAAAAGGTACTTAAAAACTTAATTTTTGAACTTTAAAAAAAAACTGTATTAATCTAAAAGACTTGCAAACCGCCTTTAAAGTGAAGTTTTTAATGTTATTTTTTTTTTGTTTGTTTGTTTATAGTTTTGTAAAATATATAGTTTACCAACTATACTTGTATTAGTCCTTAAAAACATATTTACTTTTAATAAAGAATTAACTGTTTTTTTTGTTTGTTTTCGAAAAAAAATGATATTTTTGAGTTTTGCTACGAACATTTTCTTCTGGCAGCACTGATTACAGCCAAAGAACATTTTTGCAAATGGCGGCTAACGTCACTTCTCATAATGTCAAAAAATTACAGCCAAAGAACATTTTTGCAAATGGCGGCAAAACTCAATTGTCTAATGTCACAAAATTATAGCTCTACAACCGCGCTCTTTTTTTCTTTGCTATTATAGTCTGCATCTGCATATATTCCAGCTGAATCCAATTTTACCGCGCTATGTTATGGCAGCTTATAAATAATTTGATTTTATTTTATTATTATTTTCTTACAGATAATGCATACGCTGGAGGTCGATGTGAATTGTAAGAAAATGCATTTAGCCCACAAATTGGAGAATGTCGCGTGCACGTTAGATGGAGAAGAGACATCAGCCTGCTGACATCAGACTTATGATTCGGGTGAGTGCATTTCTTTTAATTGATTTTATTTGTAAGAGAAGTGAAGATGCGCAACCATAAATTGTACACCAAAAATAGTGCCTAAAATTCCTCCTTTCTCTCCTTTCCATCTCTTGTTCCATTCCCGCACACCTAAAATCGATGTCCCCCAAAACATCACTCTTCGAGGATCTGCTACCAGTATTCTACTTCTGATTTATTGGGCAACTAATCGTTTTTATTTTATTGCGATTTGTCTGGGAATGGTTGTTGTTGTCGACCTCAATAAACATCGGCAAGCTTCCCGATCACTTCTTTACTGAGGCCAATCAAATGCTGGGAATATTGCATTTGTATGATCCCAGTGTGTCTCTTTTTCAAGATTTCAGCACGTGCATGCTCCTGTTATCGATTTTTGTTTGATCTTCCTTTTACGACATCAGTGATCTGCAGTCGGGTCAACCCACACAGTTTCAAGGTGTAAAATACGTCGCTAGGCTCTCGTGGATGTTAGAATTGCCATGATGTAATTTGTTCCCTTAGTCGGCTTTTAAGACAACCACTGGTTTTTGGGCAGCGCTGCAGTGGAATTCTTAGCCCGTCCCTGCACAAGAGAGATAGATAGGTATCTCATTATAAAATGAAATTAGTAAATATTTGGCATTGACGGTCCATTTAGGGCCGCAAACCTAGCTTCCTAGTGTGCGAAGCAATATTTTTGACACGATTGGATGGGACCTACAATTTAGTGCTAACTCTGAATGGATAATTTAAGCAGCTTCACATGGCAGTTTATACTATTGGATATTGGACTTTTACAAGAAGAACGTACTAACCACTGTGTCTACGCTGTCTGTTGCTATAGTAAATTTCGTACCCAAGGCCTGGAGGTTGGTGCGAGCAAAGGCAGGACAATCGCAAAGAATATTTTCCGATGCGCTATCGCCCCCTCTACAAGCGTCGCGTATGGTGGTATCACTTTGAAATGTGTGTGTGTTTTTTTTTTTTGTGATAACAAACTTGCATTTAGGCTGGTTCCGTCAATTTCCTTTGAGAGGTTTGAATGAGCAACCGTATTTTGTTGGAGTTACAGCGTTTCACGGTTCTCCAAATCGTTCATCAGACTCATTCTTTTCTGTTTCCATTGAGCACTTTAGCCAAGCATATTGAGATGATTTGGAAAAGCGTGGCCACCAATGAGACGGCTGCAGTCTTGTATTTTGTCGCAAATTTCTTCAAACATCCAACGAACTAGTTTCGCAGCCCGAAGAGTCATGTCAACGAATCTTGTTCCAAATCGTCAAGTCGATAGCATTCGGACGATAATGTTTTTTCATGTCTGAATGAAGCACAGCTGTCGTGCACGTGCATGGATCGACTTGCAATATCACTGCTACGCATATCAAAGTCTGGTTTGGTTCAGCAAATGGAATCTGGAGTTAGAGCTGGTGCCTTTCGACCCAACAACAAAGAGTTTGTACCTATGGGAATTTGTCCCACTGTGATACGGGAAGAAATCCATGCCATTGGGATCAACGCCAGAATAAACATTGAAAAGGGTATAAAGGGTGCCGGAATACACATATTCTAAAATAGTCAAGCTGCACTTCTTCGTGTGCAGGGAAAGGCTAAGAATATCACCGCAGCGCTAAAAAAAAAAGCGATTGTCGTTAAAGGTGACTAATAGGACAAATCACATCTAGGTGATTTAAACATTTAGGTCAGCCTCCTGGGGGCTGGGTGTCGAATATCCTTTTGGCTGGAGCATTATTGTCCATTCGCTCAATGTGGCGGAGCCGTTGTAGGTGACGTGATTTAGTTTTTTGGCCCCTATCCACATTTCTGTAGAGCTTACAGAGTTCACGATTGTATCTTCTCCTCCATTCGCTCTCCTCGCACACAGAACCAAATATCTGTCAGAGTACTTTTCTTTGAAAAGAACCCGCTTTCCTACTTGTCGTCCAGCACTCGGCACCATAAAGCAGGACTGGTACGATTAAGGTTCGATAGAAGTTTTGAACCCATTTGTTTGGCCAAGCCGAAGCGGCAAAGAAAAAGCGCTAGCAACTGATAGCAGCTCTTTACAAAACCATTCTACTCTGTCGTTTAAAACTAAAAAATGTGGTGTCAAACAACTGCTTCGAAATTGTGTTCCATCGCAGTACACGTGCCGGCCAGATCACCGGTCGAAGTTTGGCAGAAATCAAGGTCCCTCAGATTAACAAATTCGCCGAGAACATCATCACCACCATAGGTAAGGCTACAAAACGAAAGGCAAATGCAAAACACCTCCGCCATCTCTACCAGCGAACAAAATGCAGAAAACTGCCTCAAAACAAAAGCTCTCCTTTGAAAGTTTAATTTTTTATTTGCATTTCGAAATCATACATCTAAAAAGTCTACCACCCGATTGTTGTGTTCGCCATGTGACGCACCCTCTGTTTATTCCTCCTGACGATGACACGTTGGAGTGATCACGCTTTCTGGAATCAAAAGAAACGAAACTGATCACAAAACCTTCTTCAATTTCATTCACTTACCATTCTTAAATGTGCTTCACAATTTTTGTCCCTCGAGTTCCATGTCCAAACGGATCCTTACCAAACACTCACTGGTTCAATTGGGTCGGTGTCGTTGAAACAATTGGGACAAGTGCGAACTTTCTTGGTGTGGACAAGATTGCGATTGATTGGGGTTGCGTGTGGCGCAGCATCAGCACAGTGATTTAAATTGGTCATTGTGGTGGTTTCCTTGATTCGCTCTCCCTTGGTTGTGGCGGTTCTGATGTGTCCCTCGGTATCTAATAAAAAATAAAAAAAAATTTAAACAATTCACTCACGCCAATGAATAATTTTGCAATAAAATTAATATTTTTCATATTTTATAAGGCAACCTTTTTCAGGATTGTTTTACTTAAAAGACCGTGCCCACATACATCTACTTTTCTGCCGATGCGGTGCCGCGCGTTGGAAGGATGCACTAAGTGTGTCCTTTCAACGCGTGACACACCAATGGCGCCACGAGGTGCCGGTACCTACGTGTGTCTTTTCATCGCGTGGTGCCGCGGCATTTCGCACTGCTGTGGTGCCGCGCGTTGAAAGGACGCGCGTGGGCACCGTCACTTCGTGTCTTTAAAACGTGGGCACCAAAACCGAGACCGGTGCCCACATGCGTCTGCCGATGCGGTGCCGCTCGTTGGAAAGATACACTTAGTGCGTCTTTTCATCGCCCGACACAGCAACGGCGCCGCTAGGTGCCGGTACCCACGTGCGTCTTTTCAACGCGTGGTGCCGCGGCATTTAGCACTTCTGTGCCGCTGCGGTGCCGCGCGCTGAAAGGACGCGCGTGGGCACCGTCACTTCGTGTCTTTAAAACGTGGGCACCAAAACCGAGACCGGTGCCCACATGCGTCTGCCGATGCGGTGCCGCTCGTTGGAAAGATACACTTAGTGCGTCTTTTCATCGCCCGACACAGCAACGGCGCCGCTAGGTGCCGGTACCCACGTGCGTCTTTTCAACGCGTGGTGCCGCGGCATTTAGCACTTCTGTGCCGCTGCGGTGCCGTGCGCTGAAAGGACGCGCGTGGGCACCGTCACTTCGTGTCTTTAAAACGTGGGCACCAAAACTTCGCGCGCCGCTGCTAGAGAACCATAAAATGTTTGTTCTCTTACGACCGGTGCCCACATGCGTCTGCCTCTCTGCCGATGCGGTGCCGCTCGTTGGAAAGTTACACTAAGTGCGTCTTTTCATCGCCCGACACAGCAACGGCGCCGCGAGGTGCCGGTACCCACGTGCGTCTTTTCAACGCGTGGTGCCGCGGCATTTAGCACTGCTGTGCCGCGCGCTGAAAGGACGCGCGTGGGCACCGTCACTTCGTGTCTTTAAAACGTGGGCACCAAAACTTCGCGCGCCGCTGCTAGAGAACCATAAAATATTTGTTCTCTTACGACCGGTGCCCACATGCGTCTGCCTCTCTGCCGATGCGGTGCCGCTCGTTGGAAAGTTACACTAAGTGCGTCTTTTCATCGCCCGACACAGCAACGGCGCCGCGAGGTGCCGGTACCCACGTGCGTCTTTTCAACGCGTGGTGCCGCGGCATTTAGCACTGCTGTGCCGCTGCGGTGCCGCAAGTTGTAAGACGCACTTGGATCAGAGCAGCGGCGCCGCGAAATTTCGGTGCCCACGTTTGTCTTTTCAATGTGAGGCACAGCAACGGCGCCGCGAAGTGACGGTCTACGTGCGTCATTTGAACGCGCGGCACCGGCATCGGCAGACGCATGTGGGCACCGGTCTCGGTTTTGGTGCCCACGTTTTAAAGACACGAAGTGACGGTGCCCACGCGCGTCCTTTCAACGCGCGGCACCGCAGTGCTAAATGCCGCGGCACCACGCGTTGAAAAGACGCACGTGGGTACCGGCACCTCGCGGCGCCGTTGCTGTGTCGCGCGTTGAAAAGACGTACTTAGTGCATCTCTCCAAGGAGCGGTACCGCATCGGCAGACGCATGTGGGCACCGGTCTCGGTTTTTTGGTGCCCACGTTTTAAAGACACGTAAGTGACGGTGCCCACGCGCATCTTTACAACCTGCGGCAGCAGCATCACAGCAGCAGCGGCGCTAAATGCCGCGTTACCACCCCGTTGAAAAACCGCACATGGGCACCGGCACATCGCGGCGCAGCTGCTGTGCTGCTACGGTTCCGCGCGTTAAAAAGATGCACCTGGGCACTGGCACTTAGCGACGCCGCTATTCTGCCGCGCGTTGGCACCGGCATTTCGCGGCCCCTCAGCTGGTTTTTTTTCTTCTAAACTACTACTTACTTAATCGGCTTCCGACCCGTGGAGAGTCTCTGCCTGAGTCACTGCAGTCTTCCATCGTCCGTGATCCCGGGCACGCTGCTTCCAATTGGTCAGATCAAGCGCTCTGGCATCCGCGATGGCTTGCTCTTTAAAACGGAGGTTTGGTCTTCCCTGTCGTCTCGAACCTGGCTGCTGAGAGTCGAAGATCCTCTTGGCTGGAGCATTATATATACACAGTTGGATGGATCTGTTGAAGTTAGTACCTTCCGTATTGACTGCCCTGCGCACTTTCTGCTCCAGAACAAGATTGACGAAGTCACATGACAGCGCATCTCCTTGCCGGAATCAGGTACAGGGTTGGAATAGTTCGTTTCAGTTTCACTACTGCACACGTAGAGCTCCCGGCGATGAATACTATCATATGCGGCTTTAAAGTCGATCAAAAGATTGTGGGTCTCGACTTGAAATCTTATTATCGATCTGCTGAGCCGGAAGCCGAATAGAGTAAGCAATCGCAGTGACGAATTCTCCTCCGAGGCTTTATTCGGCGCACAATTTTATTGCGAATTATTTTGGGCTGCTGGAAATGTCCCATTCGACTTGATCAGCGATGTGTTGGCCACGTGAATGTTTCAGGAGTGTCATGCTTTCTGAAATCGAAAACAAATGAAACCGATCACAAAGGCTTCCTCAATTTCATTCACATACCATTCTTATTTCAAGTTAATGTGTCTCTCAATTTTCGTCCCTCGAGTTCTGGTTCAGTTGGGTCGGTATCGTCGAAGCACATATGAAAAGTGCGAACTTTCTTTGGGGTTGATTGGGGTTGCGGGTGGCACAGCATCCAAATGATTTGAATTGGTTGGAAATCGTTGGAACCCATTGTGGTGGTTTCTTTGATTTCCTCTCCCTTGGTAGTGGCGGTTCTGATGTGTCTCTCGGTATCTAATAAAAAGTAAAAAGAGAAATTGAACATTACACTTACGGCGATGAATAATTTTGCAATAACATGAATATTTTTCATATTTTATAAAACAACCTTTTCAGTTGTTATTCCTAAAAGTGTTGCCTTAGAAGAAGATGAACCACAGTTGTGGCTTAAACAATTTTGTCAAATGATAGTGTTCTAACGTGATGAAGGTCTAAGTTTTGGTGCACCTTTCCCACATCCTTTCTTTTCATCCCTTGCACATCAACCCAATATTTTGCAAAACAAAATTAAAAATAAATAAACAAATACCTTCCACAGGTGATAGATTAGATTTAAATCTCGCTTACAATAACAGCAGCATCATTGAGATAACGCCACTTATGGCAGCCACCAATAATAATTACAATACGTCATCTAACGTTGCAGTTGCCGTTGCCATAAAGGATCAATTAAGAACGTCTGCAGATTTTAAACGTTTAGTTTTAAAATTTTAATTAAACTATTCAGAAGCAGATGTTTATCATAAAAACAAAAACAAATCAAATCCCTTACATTACATTTTATATTGCATATACATATTATGTACATCTAGAGGTTTAAGATATTTTTTACCCACTCTCCTTTAAACCATTCAAAACATACACATACGAGCTCACATACACACATAAACACATGAATAAGTAGAAACCAGTATCGAATACAACGTTGATGAGATAGAACTTTTTTGAATTTTTTTAAATAGCAATTTTGTTATGAATGTATCCTATTTTTACACATTTTATATTGTATTTTATTGAATTGTGATATTTTTGTAAACAAAATACCTTTTTTTTGTTTTTTACGAAATGTTTTTTTTTTTTAACAAAACAATCTACTTACTGCCTAAACAGAACAGTTTCTTTTTTGTATGAACCAAGCAACTATAGTATTTGATTTTTCTATTCCGGGGATTTTTTTTTAATGAAATTTTTTAAGAATACTTTATTTTTCTTGATGCATAGTAAAATGGAGGAAGCATTTTTTTTCTACCGAAAACATTAATTCTTGCGTGTTTAATAAAAAAAAATAAAAAAAAATCCTACTGTATTCGTCCCAAATGCTTAAGAAAAAAAAAAAAATAAACACACACAAATAAATTGTATATATAAAAATATATACAAGAAGAAAATTAAAAAAATTTAAAATAACGCATTTTGAACGATATTGAACATTTTTAGACTGGTTGAACAAAATCTATATATATATGTATATATATATTTGAATATATTGACATACATATATATGTAGGGATGTATAGAAATTATATGTTATAAAAGAATACTTAAAATCTTTAATTAATCCGTGGTAGATCTAACAATTTAAATTTAGTATTTTAGTAAGAAATCGAATAACAAAAAAAAGAAGTATTTATAATTTTAAATTTAATTAACAGAACATTTTTTAATATAGAAAAGAGGATACGATATTCTAAGTAAGCCATACAATATATTTATATCTCTATATAATCAAACGTAAGTGTACCGATGTAATATAAAAAATAATTTGTTTGGTTTTTTGTTTTTGCGAATAAAATATAGACAAACACTTACACAAGAAAGACAGCAGACCTATGAATCGCATATTTTTGTTACAAACATGTTTGGTTAGGTAAGGAGCAAGAGAATCCCGTATCATTGTAGATCCTTGTGATACCCTGAGGGGTTATGATTCCCATGGGTTCTTAGAAGCAATGAAAAACCTCTGCAAAACGTCTGCGTTTATGAACTTAGTCAAGTCGTTTTCAGATTAGCCAGAGAGTTCTTCTAAATCCTGAAAATAATGTCTTCCAAGGACGTTGTTTCTAATACGGCAGAGTGCAGGGCAGTGACAGAGAAAATCAGGGGTATCCCCGTTCACTTCTATCTATCGGCGGCCACATTAGTTTGTCTTTTAAGTTGAATCTACCTAATAATTTGCCTGTTAAGCACAGCTATTGTATTAGCCACTACTGGCTAAAGAATATTAGTTTCGATATGTGCATCTGTAACACCGCCAAAAATTAGACCACAGCTTGAAGTGTATTTGAGAAATTAGAACCTTCCCGCCAATAGGTACCATATTGACCAGTAGCAGATCAAAGTCATGAATCCCCCAAGTAACATCTAACACAATTTGTCCAACAAGGACAAGACCTATCGGTGGACACATTAATTCACCTGTACGGTTTGTCTGTTTACCACAGCCCCAGCTATTGATTGGTCACTACTGGCTAAAGACTTAGTTTCGATATGTCCACTGCTGAACCTTGTCCATCTGTCACACTGCCCTAAAGGAGACCCCAACCTGAAGTGTAGGTGAGAAATTAGAACCTCCCCGCCAATAGGTACCATATTGACCAGTTCCAGATCAAAGTCATGACCTAACTTAAACGAACCGACAAAGTAGCTGAACCTTCCAGATTGTCTCCAATTAGCCATACGAACAAAAACACACATTCCTGGCAAAGTTTTTCCTTCTTTTTAGACTCGTACAATCTCAAAAAGACTTAGAACTTTTTATAGGAATAAAAATAAGTAAAAACAATAGACACACACAAGTATAATAATTAATTTATGTTTTTTCCTCTTAAGACTTTAAAAAAAAACAAAAAAACTACATAAGTAAGCATAGAGACAGAGAAACAAACGCAAACTGCCAGTGTTTAGTTTTTATTAAATTAATCATACAACAATTGCCGATTGTTGTAAAAAATAAAAAGAAAAATTAAAAAATAAAATAAGACAGACAGACAACCCATTACGAAATGAAAATTAAAAATAAATCAATCTTATTAATAGGATAAGTGGTTAAATTATTAGTAAATAAGAAAGAAAGGAAAAGAAAGTGACAAAAAATGCTACCGTATTACATTTAATTAATTAAAATTAAAACAAGACAAAAAAAAAATTATTTAAAATTTTATTTGTTTAAATTTAAATTCCGAATAACATAATTCTATATATATATATATATATAGTTAAGAGATAAATAAATATATAGTTATATATTTACAAAACATAAACAGAAAAGTAAAAAAACGAAAAAAAGAAATCAAAATGGAAAGAAATAAAATAATAAGTTTTTTTCTTAAAACTTAAATACTACACGAGTATTGTATACATTTAAATTTATGTTTATGTAAAAGACAACAAAAAAAACGAACTAATTAAGTACTTTAAATACATTTTTTTAACAATATATTATTTTAAAGAATTTCGACTTTGTTGCTTATTTGTTTTTTTTAACAAAAAAAATATATATATATACTGAACACAAAGAAACACATACATTCGTGTATGAATGCATTTTTATATATATATATATAAACAAAAATGAGAGAAGGTATATAATAAAAAAAATATATTTAAACAAAAGAAAACTGAACATCCAAGAAGAAGGCGAGTGTTGTGTTTGTGTGTTTCATTTCGGATATTGACTCGACTCTGACCAGCCAGAATGAAAAGGGTAAGTGACTGAGGCACAGAAAAAAATTAATATTAGGCATTAGCGGCCCATATAGGGCCTAAAACCAAGCTCCTCCAATCACTTTATTGTGCGAAGTGGAAGGGACCTACAATTTTACGCCGAATCCGAATGACTAATTTTTGAGAAGCTTCTCATGACTTGGATGTTTGTCAGACGTTCGCAAGAGACTGAACTACAGTGGCTGGTGAAATAAATCTCGGGAAACTCCACTGTTCCATAAACATATGTGAATGTTAGGCTGTGGGAACGCAGTGAACGACGAAAAACAAATTAAAACATGCAATCGTATGGTGGTGCCTACGTACTTTAATTTTTTAGTGTAAAGCGGAGCAACGACGATAAATTAAAATGGAGAAAATAAGAGCGGAATGATTGATTTCAACCGTCCAGAGCAGCCCAGTATGGCAGTCCTGCCACAAAGACTAAAAATAACTCCTACCAACGAAGAAAGGAAAGGGCAACAGCAATAAATTTAGACGCTGAAATTCTGAGCTACGACGAACAGCACTTGACAATGACATTTTCGCAACTAATCACTCGGCTATGGCGACAGCAAAGAAACGTTTTTTCTTGTTTTAATTTATTTTTTCAATGAAGCCTACACAGTAGGTTAGGTTGACGTGTCACACACTTGGACCAATAAAAGGTCCATTGTCATACCACGTGGATGTATCTTCTTCCTACACGTTGAACCAGTTGACGCTCTTAATAAAGCTTTGAAGACTTTTTACTTTCTTTTATTTAAGGCGCTCTGTCTGAGACACTGCAGCCTTCCATTCTCTGCGATCCCGGGAACGTTGCTTCGAGGTGTCCAGACCAAGCGCAGTTGCATCCGCGATGGCTTGGTCTGTCAACGGAGGTTCCGTCTTCCCTGCCTTATCTAACCTGGGGGCTATTAGTCGAAGATCTTCTTGGCCGCAGCTTTATCTTCCATTCGTCCAATGTGGCCGGCCGAGCCGAGCCAACCAGCCTTATTGCTAAGATCAATTGATAAGTGACTATTTTCAATGTGTGTTATTGTAAACGAACGATTCATTTGGTATTTTTGTCAATCGCATTTTTGTAATTGAATGCGATTGACAAAATCCTTTAAAATCGTTCGTTCACAATAGCACACATTGAAAATACGAGGGCGGGTCAATAAGTCCGTGACTTTTTGAATTTCTGACCTCTTTACTGAAACGGCAACACTGCTCCTGTCAACAGGCATCTGCCAGTTGACTCCTGTCAAAATTTAAACTTGCTGCGTCAGTTAGTTTGTGTTTGACAGCTATTTTTATCAGACTACTCACTAATTTGAGGAGAAAATGGAAAAAAGTGAATTTCGTGTGCTTATTAAGCATTATTTCTTGCGAAAAAAAACCATTACCGAGACCAAGGCTAAGCTTGAAAAATACTATGGGGACTCTGCACCATCGATTTCAATGGTTAAAAAAGTGGTTTACTGAATTTCGTTGTGGCCGTACAAGCACTGAAGATGCCGAACGTCCTGGACGCCCAGTTGAGGTCTCTACACCCGAAACAATCGAAAAAATTCACGATATGGTGTTGGCCGACCGAAGATTGAAAGTGCGAGAGATTGTGGAAGCCGTAGGGATCTCTCATGGCTCAGTGGTTTCAATTTTGAATGATCACTTGGGCATGAGAAAGCTTTCCGCAAGATGGGTGCCGCGTTTGCTCACAGTCGACCACAAACGCAATCGTGTAACAACTTCACAGGAAGGTTTGGCGTTGTTTAATCGCAATATGGAGGAGTTTTTGCGCCGTTTTGTAACCGTGGACGAAACATGGATCCATCACAACACACCAGAGATCAAACAACAGTCAAAACAGTGGGTTTCTAAGGGTGAATCGGCGCCAAAGAAGGCCAAGGTGGGTTTGTCAGCCAATAAAGTTATGGCGACTGTTTTTTGGGATGCACGCGGGATAATCCACATTGACTTCCTTCAAAAGGGAAGAACAATCAATGGGGAATATTATGCCAACTTATTGGACCGATTCAATGACGATTTGAAAAAAAACCGACCTCATTTGGCCAAGAAAAAAGTTCTTTTCCACCAAGACAATGCAAGGGTGCACACATGTGCAGTTGCCATGGCAAAAAACCATGAATTGGGCTATGAATTGCTCCCTCATCCACCCTATTCTCCAGATTTGGCTCCAAGCGACTACTTCTTGTTCCCAAACCTGAAGAAATGGCTTGGTGGAAAAAGATTTGACTCCAATGATGAAGTCATCTCGCAAATAAAGGCCTATTTTGAGGACCTCGACAAATCATTTTTTTTGGAAGGGATAAAAAAATTGGAGAAGCGTTGGACAAAGTTTATAGAGCTCAAGGGAGACTACGTTGAAAAATAAAAAAAAAATTTTATCAAAAAATTTGTGTTTTATTCCAAAAGTCACGGACTTATTGACCCGCCCTCGTAGTCAATTATCAACTGTCGATTGATCTTCGCAATAAGGCTCAACGTTATTTGGCTTTTTGGACTACATCCACATCTTGGTACAGCTCATAGAGTTGGCGGTTGTATCTTCTCCTCGTTATGATTATAGTGGCACATCTAGACCAATAGAAAGTTCAATTGTGATCTTCTCCTCGTACCCAGGGCCAAATATCCGACGGGGACAATTTTGTTTTTATTTCAAAAGAATCCCATAATAGCTCCAATTTTACACTTTTCGTCCGTACGCCAACATACTCGTATCAATATTCGAACTGGAGTATAACACGGCGAGCTTTCAAAGGGAGTGATCGATAATTTGGTAGAGAGCATTTTGATCAACTCATTTCCAATATTTGGTCGGTGGATGTTATGCCGTATGAATGGAACCTTCGAATGTCGTGTGCCAATTATAAAGCTCCTTGCAATGCATTGAAGATCCTGCCTGCCGTATTGTTGTGAATGGCGGCTTACAGAGCCATTTTTAGTATATGGGACCTCGTGCAAGTGCAGGCAGTTAGCCAAATACCGCGCCATTCCCACAAAATTCAAACTAGATTTCGAAAATGAAAATGGCTTTTTGCGTGGGCGTGATTTGGAAAACTGGCAAGGAATATGTACTGGGAGACGGATTCGCAAAAGTGGAAACTGATCGTGATATTGGGCGCGCTCAATGCAACTGTGAGTTTCCTTCTAGTTAATCCTCTATCACTTGCAAAACGTTAGTCACGTGAGTGATTCTATAAATGAAAACGGGTAAAATGGTAGGGACTTGTAGTTGCGTTGCAAATTAAACGCGCCCATTGTTGTGGTTCTGTTTATTTTGTTGTTGTAGGCTTAAGTTAATTTGTATCTTAGAAAGAAAATAGCGACAGCAGGTCAATACGACTGTCACTATCTATTACTTTGAAATTGTATTAATTTTACAAAGTTCTTCAGACTTCCATGTCTTCTGCTCGTTTTCGATTGGTCCACTCGAAATGCTTTTTTTGCGCTCCGAACAGAAAAAAAACTCGCAAAATGTTCCAAAAGATTTAACCAACGCATACTCAATAGAGCAGAATATGTTTTTCGATGTTCTTTTGGAATCCAGAAGGAGTGGGACTAATGGAAAACGACATATATGAGCAAAACATTTTAATCGGACGATACACAGCTCCAGCTAAAAATACTCATTTTTATTTCAAACTGTACATAAATTTGTCAGTCAAAATTAAGCAGACCAATTTTATGAACCGGCACATTGTACCGAGCTAAATTTTTAATTTAAGCCAGGGCGCAACGGGGTTTTATAAGCCATTAAAAATATTACAGCTTTATCTCTTCTAAAAACAATTTCTCGAGTTATGCCCTGCAAGTGATATGTCTTCTTTATATCAATATTATGGCAGAAACCCATTACAACAGCGATTTTGACAGATAGCTTTCCCTACTTTAAGAAAAATCCATAATTCGTTATCGCTGTTCAAAATTCCACAAATCTTGTGACGATGTTTTCAAATTTCCCAACATTCAAAAGCCTAAATTTCGAGCGGATTTTCTCCCTTGTTGGTATTTGAGAGATTGTGTTTCACACCGCAGTGCTAATGCATTTCTGCTATTTGGTAGGGTCTTAGCAAACGATTGGACAGAAAAATTGAAACTTAAATTATGCTCCAACTGCGTATTAGGTTTTAAAATGAAAATCTATAATAATATTTTAAACAAATTTGTTCGTTAAAAATGTTTCGAATAAAAAAAATTTGTTAAAAGAAAATGCGATTAGTGTACAACGAAAACCAAGCATGCGCACATCGAGTGCCGGACGACACAAAACAGCTGAAACCAAATGTCAAAAATTCCATCACATCTTTTTTGTGGAAAAATTAAAATTCAATTCCGGCTCGGCTAACCAATAATTACTTGTGCGGTGTGAAAAAAGTGTGACAAGTCTTTTAAATGGGTGCAAATCAATCATCTAGCGAAACGCGGGGTGTCTCCATGGATAATCCAAATCCTGCGGGTGTTATTGATGTGTCCGATGAGGTTGTGCAACGTCTAAAATTGGGACTCAGCAAGGGTATGTTATTCACAAAAACAAACCTAGACCATCAGAGCTTCTTTATTTTGTTCATGTTATGCAACATTTTGTTTTACTTTTATTGGCATGGAATGGAAACAAATACTTTTATAACTTCTTCTTATTCTGCGCCAAGTTTGGGAACTTTCAGTGTCCTCAGTGATGAATGTGGAAACGCGCGTTTCACTAAATTAAAAAAATATTCATGCTCATACCATAAACATTAAAATCATAGCAAAAATGACCTGCTTTTGTAATTTTTCTACACATCAAGGAATTCGAGATGATTGCGTGCGAAATTTCCCCTGTACCGTTTTCTTGTCCGTAGCTTTCCACCAGGCAATGGCCCCATATGAAATGATCGGTCTGACTTACTTATTAACCTTTTTAAAGTGTTCAAGGGGGAATATGTTGTCCTAAGAAGTCCACACTGAGCATCATCATTTCAATAAAATTAATACGATTAATGTACACTGTCACTTTTTCCTTTTTCCATACACCTTCGCATTTTAATTTATTATTTTTTTTCTAATGTATATTCCTATAGCGAATGCAGCAAAAAAACAGCAACAACTAAATGACAAAACTGAAGAACGTGTTGTCCCAATAACAGAAACTAAACGTGCTGTTCCACCGCCACCACAACAACCATCGGCGGCAGTAGCACCAAAGACATACTATTCGAATCCAACGCCACCTCCACCAATTGGTCGTTTTGCCGGTGAACCAACAATAACTGCCATCGAAATTCGTCGACAAAAAGAAATCGAACTACAACAGAATGATCAATTATGGAGAACTCGCATGGCTCAGCTGGAACAGACCCTAAATAAAACAAATGCCGTTATGGAGCAGGAATACTCAGCAGCGGTTGAAGATGTACGAAAGCGTTTCATGAACGCTTCACCAGTTCATCAGTTGCCCCCGTGCCAGGACTTAAAGGCTCAATTAATTGCTTGCTATCGTGCCTATCCCGGAGAGACACTCAAGTGTGCCGAAGAGGTGGCACTATTTAGAAACTGTGTTGGCGTACATCGCATCAAAAGATTGGACAGTGAACCAGCAGCTGCAGCAGCCAAGGGTGCCTAGATGAAGAGATGTTGTCGTCGCTATCTTGTAGTATTCCTTAGCCAAACATATGAATTCAAATAAATGAATGCTATTACAATAAAACTAAATTCAATGATTTAATGGACGATTGGTCGCTCTGTTAGCTTAGACTGGCTGTCAGCAGAAAACCGACACAAAACCGATCGATATGTAACTAATAAAAAAACCTATGCTATTTTTTTTTCTTGCATTCCTCAAGAGATGAGACGAGATCGCAGTTCAGAAAAAATAAAAGATCTTTCCAAATCAAAATTAAAGAAGGTTTTTGCTGCAATGGTAAGCCAGGATAACCAATTGAATGTCTTCTAATTTGTGTCACGCTAACCCCTTATTAATCAAGAACGGGAAGCTGGGTTTGAACTTGGATTTTTACAAGGCGATCAGAAAATTCAATTACAGATTGTACAGCGTTAGTATCTGTTGCGTGGTTTTAGTGGACACAAGATTTTTCTTTTCACGATAACCAAAAAGGCTTTATTTTGGTTTTTATGCCAAGGGAAACGGGTGACACACGTTGAAGTCAAGTAACCTATTTTGGACCTCCAAGGTAGCTCTGCTCCAAATTTCATTAGGATTCATCGCGCCGTTTATAAAATTCTGCCACGTTTAAGTTGGGAATAAAACAAACACATACTCCTGGGCGTTGTGCAATAAAATGTGACATTTTTTTTCCAATCGCTTATAACTCGAAAAATCCTTGTTTGAAGCCCATGAAAATTTAAATGTAGATTGAGTAGACAGTTGTTCTACACTATAGACTATTCCCCCAATTATGGTTATTATACAACCCAAATTAGTTTTAATTGTCAAAAGTGTAGCCTACCCTTAGATGTTAATAAACGCATTCAATTGAACCATAGGAAATCAAAGCTACGTTTCGTCTGAACTTCAAAATGAGACTCCTAAAAACAGAACGCAATGATTCGTAACGTTGCTGTAAAGGGCGAAGGTATGGCAAAGTATGGACTACCAAGGTTTTTCTTGGTATTGGATTCGAGACCTCTGTAAAATTTGAATTTTTGTTTTGAATCAAAGGCAAAGCCTCATGGACGTAACGAAATCAACGCACGTGATTGCGTTTCAGGGCATGATGTTTCCACATAGGGTGGACGAAGTATTTTCTGGTAAAATTACATTTATATGTGTTTATTTTCTGCTGAAATGGTAATGAGGTAGAGGTAAGTACTCACCAACTCTTTTGTTTCTGCTGCGATCTGAAAATAAAAAGAAAAAAAAAATGACATGAATTTACAATAATTTAAAAGAATATTGATAGGTAAAATGTTGTACATATAAAGGGTCTCCCAGTTAAGCAGTATAATCCGGCAGAACTTCAGGAATCTTCCCTTAAGCATTCTACATACTGCTTAAATTTCATTAATTAAAAAAAAACAAGAGGTAGAGGTAAAAACCTACCGCAAATCAAAAATTCGAAGAATTCGCCAATTTGCTTTTCGTCGAATTGACCATCCCTGTTATACAATTCGACAAATTTGCCAATTTGCTTTTCGTTGAATAGCAAATTCTTTTATTAAATGCTATTTTGTATAGGTACTATACCCTGTCCAATTTATATTTTCAGTACAGGCAAGATTTTCAAAAAGCGCGAACAGGGTTACCGCAGTAAGCATAATAAATTACCGAAAATCTCTTAAAAATATCGATATGGCCACCAACTGTTTATGAAGATTTTATAGTCAAAATCAAGCTGACCGAAATGAAAAATTAAATCACACCACCAAGAGGTAAGCTGACAGACGCGTTTTTTAAGGGTATCCCCAGTAGGCCGCATCCCTTTTAATGTAAAATTAATCACAGAAAATCACTGCATTTTTGCCGTTTTTCCATACATTTCTCCTTTTTTTAATTCTATATTATTATTATTACACAAATTTATAAGATTTATTCTTAATGTGTTAGTAATATTAATCTGAAATAGAAAAAAAAAACGTGTGGCACTCGGGGACTGCCGCGATAAAGCTATTGCATCGAATTTTTTATCAACTTATGCAATTATAATTATTTATTTATTTTTTATTGTCAGTGGGCGAATTTGGAAAATATTTACACATGAGCATCAAGGGCGCAGAGTCTATATTATAAATTTCAGCTCCCTAGCTCAAACTTCGGTTTTTTGTGGTCAGACCTGAAAATCTGACGATGACGGTGACGCTGAAAGTCTGACGATGACGGTGACGCTCCTACCGAGAGCAAAGATGTTTACATATCAAAAAAAAAACCACGACGACACGCAACTGTTGCAACTGTTCTCAAACGGTCCTCCATCTACGTACTAACCGCGCCCAACGTCGTTTAATTGCGGTGATCTGACGAGAACCGATTAACTCACGTGGATAGATACATATACTCCTACATACTTTCTCACAAACAGCTGCTATGTTTGTGAGAAAGTATGGGGTGTTAGGTAGGAAGCTGAAATTTGGAATATACACCCTCTAGATGTTTCTTATGCTAACGTTTAAAGATTTTTGAAATCCGCCCACCGACACGCCCACAATTTCAAAAAAATCAAGGTTTTTGGAAAAAATTTGAGATAGGAAGCTGAAATTTGGAATATACACTCTCTAGATGCTCTTTATGATAATGTTTAAAAATGTTTGAAATCCGCCCACTGACACACCCACAATTTAAAAAAATCAAGGTTTTTGGAAAAAATTTGAGGTAGGAAGCTGAAATTTGGAATATACACCGTCTAGATGCTCCTTATACTAACGTTTAAAGATTTTTGAAATCCGTCCACCGAAACGCCCACAATTTCAAAAAAATCAAGGTTTTTGGAAAAAATTTGAGCTAGTAAGCTGAAATTTGGAATATACACTCTCTAGATGCTCCTTATGCTAATGTTTAAAAATTTTTGAAATCCGCCCACTGACACACCCAAAATTTAAGAAAATCAAGGTTTTTGGAAAAAAAATCATGTTTTTTGGAAACAAAATTGAGGTAGGAAGCTGAAATTTTGAATATACACCCTCTAGATGCTCCTTATGCTAACGTTTAAAGATTTTTGAAATTCGCCCACCGACACGCCCACAATTTCAAAAAAATCAAGGTTTTTGGAAAAAATTTGAGATAGGAAGCTGAAATTTGGAATATACACTCTCTAGATGCTCTTTATGATAATGTTTAAAAATGTTTGAAATCCGCCCACTGACACGCCCACAATTTCAAAAAATCAAGGTTTTTGGAAAAAAATTCAGGTAGGAAGCTGAAATTTGGAATATACACCCTCTAGATGCTCCTTATACTAACGTTTGAAGATTTTTGAAATCCTCCCACTGACACGCCCACAATTTGAAAAAAATCAAGGTTTTTGGAAAAAATTTGAGGTAGGAAGCTGAAATTTGGAATATACACTCTCTAGATGCTCCTTAGTCCTTATACTAATGTTTAAAAATGTTTGAAATCCGCCCACTGACACGCCCACAATTCAAACAGTGGCGTCTATATTATAAAATTCACAAACTTTGGGTTTATGTCGTCCGACCTGAAAATCTGACGATGACGGTGACGCTGAAAGTCTGACGATGACGGTGACGCTCGATATTTCCAACTGGCCCCTACCGAGAGCAAAGATGTTTACATAAAAAAAAAAAGAAACTACGACGACACGCAACTGTTCTCAAACGGTCCTCCATCTACGTACTGCGCCCAACGTCGTTTAATTGCGGTGATCTGACGAGAACCGATTAACTCACGTGGATAGATACCTATACTCCTACATACTTTCTCTCAAACAGCTGCTATGTTTGTGAGAAAGTATGGGGTGTTAGGTTTTATTTTCGTTACGAAATTTCTTGATCGCCGCGCTCAAAGCCCGTGATAAAAGCTATGCAATAGCTTAAAAATAAAAAATAAAATAAAATCGCAAACATGAAAACAGAAAAACGTCAAGCGGTAACATTGTTTTTTTTAAAGTGGAAATATTGGCTCCTTAAAGCTCTAAAAAAGCTGTAGTTGCCAGGGTAAAATAGCAAAAACAAAAAAAAACCCTTAGGAATTTCCATCAACTGCGCAGTGGTAACCAGTGTTGTGGTTATTCAATTTCAAAGATTAGTCTTTTTTCAGATTTTTGGGAGCTATTTCAGTCAAAGACAAGCCACTGAAAATGTATCAAATCTCAAACATAAAGTTTACAAACAAATTCCGTCGTCACCTCAGCTACAATGCAATTTTGTGGGAAATAAGACAATGTTTCACCCAAATTTTAACTTTTGTGGGGTTGATCATATTTCTACTACTTTATCCAATATTTACAAAATGAACCGGTACTTACGTAATTTTAATGTAAAAAAAATTAGCTATTGTCGTAGAAGCCTTAAAGGGAGAAATAACTTCTAGGCAATTTGAGCCGATTGGAGATCACCGGTGTCGTAAACAGAAGATCAAACAACAATCAGTAACAAGAGCATTCACTGCACGTATCGAAATCATAAAATAGAAGCTGGCCGAAAAATTCTTGGATCACACAAATGCATTGGCGCAATAAAAATCTGATACGAAACTAAGACTGCCCATATTAATAGAGGTCCAACCGGCGAATCCCACATGCAGTAAAGTGGCATAGGGTTTATTAAATAGCTAACAAAGCATTTTTTACTCTCAAATCATACTCGATATGAAAAGCGCTGTATAGATTAATAATTTGTCGCCAAATTCAGCTTACTATAATTAAAGGAGCATAATTTAAAAGTACTAACAAACTTACTTTCAAAAATAGACATAACTACGGCAATAATGAGGTGTGGTTCTGTGTAAAAAACGAAACAAAAAGGACTTGTGCTTTTGTTGGTGCACACGAAAGCTTTTGCATTGCAGAATCCTACCCCTGATTGGGGTAGGTAGGCGACTAGGTGTAGAGATAAACATTTTCCAGATGCATTTTCACTCACAGGTGACTCTCCTCTTCTCGCGGTTGCAAGTGTCTGCGTAAGACAAGTTTATTAGAAATTGTAATAGAATTAAAGCAAAGTGCAAGGATTAATAAAGTTATTAAATTGTTTATTGATAAAATTGTTTCAAAGTTCGGTACTAAATCTTAAATTTACCACTTTTTCGAAGTCGAGACTTGTAGCACAGACAATAAATATATATATATTTATTGTCTGTGCTTGTAGTTAAGTAGTGGTAAGCCATTTTTGTTTTTAAAATCATCTCTCCACAAGTATTTAAATCTCTCATAAAAGAAGCAACAATCTATTTTCGCGAAAAAAAACAAATATAAAGGTATAGAACTGGCTAACCACATACCTATATATATTTTGGCGGTGGTTTCGAGCTCGGAATTCTTTTTCAGCGAAAATTCATTATTTCGACGTATTTGCCAAAATGTTTTTCGTCTAATTTAATATATTTAATGCCCCAACCAAAAGGTTGTGACAATTAAATAAGTTCTTCGAAATTATAACACTTTTCCAAATCATTCGCAATTTCTATACACCAACCTTAAGATTGTGGCATTTGAATATATTTTTGGATAAGGTAACACCTTTTTTGTTTTCTAAGTGGAATATTTTCCAAAAACATATTTCTCAGTGAATGTACACCTAGAAGTTTCGATTGGTCTTTTACTATTATACGCTGGTAAATGTCTAAGAAAAGTTTTCACCATCTCAGACAACATCCACTTGCCATGGTGCCACTTTAAATGAATCAGGATACGTATTGTGATTGGGAATGTGATGAAAAGTTCTTAAAGATAAAACAAAAGTCTCCTAGTAAAACATTATGAAATAAAACAATTACATATTATTTGGCATGCAATAAAATCCAACAGAAACATTATTACGAATCAGAAATTCGTAGCTAGTTGAAGCCGTGCAAAGCTGCGCATGTATCTATAGGTAAATACAATTTGAACAAGCGAAAATTATCGATGGATACACATTCGAACAGGCGCAGATTCATATTTCAATTAAAATTTCCTGTACACCATTTCGCATTTCGCTTTACGGTTTTCACGAAAAGATATATTTCAATATAGCCGGAAGTGTTATTTAAGAAAAATATATAAAAAGTGCGCCTTCAGTAAATTTCGAAACTTATGGGATATATATTTTAAGTGACAAAGAGTGTGGGTTTGCATGGAAAACATATGTAGACAGATTGTATTATCTATTTTTTTGTTTTCATTTTGTAAGAAATAAATCGAAAATCGCTTACTTTGCTAAAACATGTCAACACTGCGCATGAATTAACTTACAAAAGTACTTTGCAAAGTCAAAATGGTTTCATCCCCTTAAAACCATAATAATATGAATTGTGGCGCAGTGTGAAACTAAGTGAATACAAGTAATTCGACAAACAGTTTTTTGTTTCCGTGTTGTTATGGGTTACTTAAGCAACTGATATATCTAAAGGGTGGTTTTGTTCATTACTATAGTAAGGCCTTTTACTGCTTCACAGAGGCAAGTCAAATTCGGGTGCTTTTGCATTTATATGATACATGGCCTTCCTGCCATAAATCTGGAAAATGTATTTTGTATCAATTGCAATGGAAAGACTCACTTTTGCTTCACATTTACTAAGGTCTTTACGTCAAAGAACCTATCTCGAAGAATATCGATCGCGACCGGCTCAGTTGGTATTGTCATGTTCAAAGGAAATATCCTACGAACAATTTATAAAAGGCAATATCATTCAACATTCCAATACAAACGCCAAAGAGAGGCAGACCTGAAAACTCTTGGATCACACCAATGCAGCAACATCAGAATTGGATAGGCTTCAGTGATGTAGGGATGCCTGTCGATATTTTCTGACGTCAAACCGGCGAACCCCACAGGCGGACCAGTAGGGATGCAGTTAAGTGGGAGGATTATGATCCCTTTAATCCTGATAGATAGCACAACAACTGTCAACATATCCATACGTCAAACCGGCGAACAACACAGGCGGATCAGTAGGAATGCAGTTAAGTGGGAGGATTATGATCCCTTTAATCCTGATCGATAGCACAACAACTGTCAACATATCCATACAGGCAAATTATATTTAATACAAAGAAAATTTTGTCTACTATTTATTTCAACATAAATTAATTAATAATTTAATTTTAATAGCACCAGCTATTAAGGGTACGTACACGGTGAACTAGCTTCTCGCGTTCTCGCTAACCACAGCTGGTTTAAGAAAAATAAAAATAAGCGAGAAGCTGGTTCACCGTGGAATGAATCATAAGTAGGTACCCTTAGTACCCTTAGGCAACTTAAACACGAGGTACGTAGGTACCCTCAAATAAAACTATCGCTTACCCGAATTCAAGAACTACGTGACTTGATTTTTATAATTTCGAAGCAAAAACAACTCCACCTATAGCTTTCCCAATTTTTTCTAAAGTAAATTCCGACAATTACCAAGAGATTATTATCTTGTGTTATGGAAAACGAAATTCTAATTCAAGTAAACAGAACGCCAGATAATTTCAATGTAGGTATAAACACCGAGTTACCTATTTTCTAAATTTATGTGGCGATAACATGGCCTCGCACCATCTGACGGGTTCCCAACATCGTCATCACTCATTCCCAAGCCAAAATATACTTTAATTTAACATTTTAAAATTAAGCTACATTTTGTATTTCTAAATCAAAACACAAGTTCCAGTCATTCCAGCTAAAACCTATTTATTTTACCTGTGTATCGTACAAGAGCTGCCACTCCCATATCTTTTCTTTAATGTTTAATCATAAAATTCAGAAGGTTGAATATGGGATAATCCGTAAAAAGTTTGCCTTATATGCACACACCATTCATGAACACTGAAGAAAATGGCTGTTGTCAACTATTTAACAACGTGATTGGTAAATGAAACATAATTTCCTCCCCTTTCACACAAGCAATTTATAAAACCTGCCTTTTCTTTTATAAATATGCTTACAATACGTTCGTTGTAGAAAATGCTGCTGCTGTATTGAATTTGATCGGAAGACAGTGAAAGTACAAATTGACTTTAAGAATATTTTTAATTGATTTGACTTGTCTTTTTTTGTATTTTTTTACATTTGAAGATTGGTAGTGGTAGTACTAGGAAAAGTGTTGGTTTAAGAAAATATGATAAAAGCAAGGTCGAACCGGGTATAGTCAATTTCAAAATTAAATGGATTTTTCTTTAATACGCCCACAAATATTACAAACAAGAGTTTTTTTTCTTAGCTGCTCTTTTTTGGCTCAACTGGAGTCTGAGATGTCGCGCTGGAAATAATTGCATAACAATAGGTAAATTTTTTTTGTTCTTTATATCCAGAAGAACATAATAAAATAAAACTGTCACAATCACAATGTAAATAAAGTGTCAGATCACAACAAATACTCGAAATCTCAGAAGCAAAACACTGGGCGCGTTCAATTTGCAAGGCAACTACTAATCCCTACTATTTTACCTTTCCTCATTGATCAAATAACTCACGTGACCATCGTTTGGCAAGTGATAGAAATTTAATCAGTAGGGAACTTGCAGTTACCTTGCAAATTGAACGCGCCAACTCATAATTCATAAGTCATAAAACGTGTCCATATGAAGCTGCCTATAAACCGAAAGGAAAACGAGTTTATATGTCAAAAAGTTGGCATTGTTGTTTACATCATTTTACCTTGTAAACCAATTACAGGATTTGTCGCAAAATAAATAATGCCACGGCAACACTTACAATTAATTGAGAGAATTCAGTTATTATTCGCTTATCTGGGTACGAATAAAACGTTAATTGGTAATTAAAAAAAAAAAACAGAAAGATCGCAGTTTTGAAAGCAAATTTTTGTAGCGTAAAAATTAAGTTATATCATGTACCAAATGCGAAGACCCTAAGAAATGTGAACGTACCCAAAGTGAATAGAATCCATTCATTAATTCATTATATTATACTCCCGTTCATTGTTTTCAAATCGAGTGTCTATGATGGGTTCATTTATGTGGTTTCCCGTTGAGTGTTTCAGTTTCAGATGGGCCATAAAATCTGATTAGTTTGGGATTTCCCCTTTTTATATCGCTTCGCAGTTGTTGTTGTGTCGTTCATCGATAAATGACCGGCCGTTACACAATTCAAATATTTATTGCTGTAGGTACCCTCCCCTCACCCACAGAGAAAGAGTTTAGGTACGAGGAACGAAACACGGCACAGGTATCTAACCTATGCATATAGAATACGAAATACGATTTTTGAAATGGGAGATAATATCACAGCGGTAGGTACTGCCAACATTGTTTATTTAATTAATTTAATTTTTTGATATTGTCAATGAAAATAGTTGGGTTTTGTCAATGGTTTTTTTTTGTTGCCTTCCTTCGCAATGTTAATCAAATTCTATGAATTCAAAGGACAAACATAGTCGCGATAGGTCTGAATTGGGTTTTTCCTCCTTAAAATCTTCTGTTTGCATTTTCATAAAGCATTACTTAAAAAAATGTTTTCGCGGCGTTTGTTTTGCTACAAATCCATTTAACAACGCCGCTGTCGCAATGTACTAAAACCAAACTCTTGAATATTCGTCATCCGGTAAAAGTAAAACGGTTAAAACTACTTCTACAAAAATATATGTATGTATGTATGTATTCTGAAACATTAGAACATTGAAACGCTGACTTTAGTTTAGTTTCAAATAGATAATCTGCTCAGTTTGTTAAAAACATAGAATCTAAAATTGTCCGTTCGGATTCGGTTTAAAATTGTAGTACCCTTCCACTTCACATAAGGTTGGAAAGCTAAGTTTCAATGTCAATGCCTTATACATTTTGTTTATCCTATAATTTCACTGCCTACCTATTAATCCGCCTGTGGGCTTCGCCGAATTGACGGCTCTCTGGGTAGTTATTTAATATATGATAGCGCAATAATTGGCAAAAAAACCGATTCGAACTATTAAAACAAATATAGTTGAACCGCTTTCGGGATGAGTTTCTTTTTTTTTATTTACAAATTTTCAAGGAATCTTAGCAGTTTTGAGAACAGATTTTGTACCCTTATCCCACGTTTCCACCGAGCACTAAACCGGGATTAAAATTAAATTGGCATAAATCCTTCCTTAACCTCGAGATTAACCATACAAATTTGAATGCACTAAGCACAAGTTAAAGAATAAATCTGGGAAACAACCCATGGTTGCATGTCAAGTTTGGCGAACACTCTATTTGACTCTATACAGCTCGAGATGTCTTACATACATACGCTTGTTTTTTGGAACATTTTAGTTCGGTTTGCGTGAAGTAAGTATAGTAGCAATGAACACATTTTTACATTTTTTTCTAATTGTTAATCATCATATCCCAGTTTATTTTTATTCATTACAGAAAACGGATAAACAAAATAATAATATAAAAAAACATTTATTTGTTCTCCGTTGAAACGTCATTCAGGCTCTGAATTTGAAAGTGACAATCAGTGCCCATGTTCTGTAACTCATGCGATAACTCTTCGCATCGAAAACTTTGGAACACAAAATTCCACCGTTTATCGCATGTGGAAAGAAGTTGTGTTCTGTAACTCTATGCGATAAAATATACTTTGGTAACTTTTAATATCATGGGCAATTGGAAGGATTGTCAAAATACTGGAAATCGAAGGGTAGTTTGGCGAGGAAATTCAGTTTCAGTCTTCCTCTTCAGTGTGGATTTACATGTCGTTGGGATAGGAGCGGTGTAGCGCGACTTTTTAGCGGATTATCGGAAAATTACGTGTTTCTGTTGAATTTTCAAAAATATGATGATCGCTCGTTCTGCTAGCCTCAGACAAATTTTTTTGAAATTAATCTGATCCTAACGCTATGTTTTATGTTGATGAATTTAATGAAGTTAAAAATTTGCATTTATTTTGTCTGTCTATGAAAAAAATAAATGAAATATTTTTTTTTTAAAACAAGAACCTTTTACTCTCTCTTGTTGGATGTATCAAGCTGTTTATTTTTATAGCAACACAGTTTCAAGAATGTTCAAAATGGATCTTATTTAAGTGCTTGCTGAATTCTTTCGACAGAATGTAGGTACCTACATTCTTCTCCACTAATTCTGACTGTTTTTATTAGTTATTTTTTATTTCTTTTGCATTTTTTTAAACGTTGAACTTGATCAACGAACTGTATATTTTGTTAAATAAAAAATCAAAAATGTTCACTGTCCACTATCCGTTTAAAATTGTTCAATATCCCTTTCTCGCAAGCCAATTGAAATGTGATAAATTTTGACAGTTGAAGTAAATAATTTATCGCATTCGAAAGTTACAGAACACCGATTTATCACATATTTCCAGGACTTTCATTTCACAATGTTCCATGTGGTATAGTTTCCGCATCGCATAGTTACAGAACACGGAAATGTGATTAAATATAACGATGCAATAGTTACAGAACACGGGCACAGATTTATATATTTTTCTTCGCTGGAAACGCTTAAGAATTAATTTTTAATCGTTTGCCATTAATTTCGGTTTATTGCTGGAAACAAAGGATGATTATGACAACTTCTTTTCATAATAATTATCCAGCAGATGCTTATTTGTTTCCAAGATCAAAAAGTCCAACAAATTCAAATAAGAAATTTGCCGAATATAAAAATCTATTTCATGCAAACGAAAATATTTGTTTAACGGCAAAATTATTAATAAAAAATAATTACATTGTTAACAAAAGTCGCACTGGCAACACTGCTGAGACGTTGAATTTGAATCTCATTTCTTGTGAACGTGATAAAAAAAAAAAATCTGTTTACAGTTGGATGTTGGAATGGAGCATAACAGATAACAGAACATCTAAGATAGTAGTTTATTATCAATTTTCAGACAGGACGCGTACTCGCAGAGGGTTTCATTAATTTTAATAATGCCTATAAATATGAAGTCAAAACTCCCCGAAATTGAGGAGTTTAGAAGGCAATTTATTTACACAAGCGAAATAGCCAATGGGGTAGTGGATCGGTAAGTGATTTCAGAATTAATTTCCAAAGAAAGATTTTAACGTGTGTTTTGCATTGATTTAAACAGGACCGGAATGGATGACGAAGAGATCGCCATTGACCTAAAGACCATGTTCCCAGTACTTCGTTTCGTTGGTTGTGTCGTCTAGGTCACTACTCAATGTCGGATTTGCTGTACCAAATAGAGGAACTGGACAATAAGGATGACTCGCCTGATCCTTTTTGCGACAACAGCAAGTTTGAGCGCATCAGGGACTTGGGTCTATATTACAGGTCTTACAAACTCTTTGAAGACGATTTAGAAGAACTTGAAGAAATGGATGAAGATCCTGATGTAATAATTATTGAAGAAGAGCCTGATGTAATAATAATGAATGAAGATCCTAAAGTAATTGTTATTGATGATGATGGATGACGATGATGATCTTTAAGTATTCCTGGTGGAAAGCTTTTTTACTTACTTTTTTATTTAGTTTAAAAGCCAAAGTTTTTCTTTGAATGCACAAAGTTTAATTGAATTTAACTTAATATTCCAATGAAATTACTTTTGTTTAAAGTTCCAATATAAAACAATTTAAAATTGAACAAGACATTGGCACGAGCTCTTATTTAAAGTTTCAGATTTACACCCCTATTGCGAGTGTCAATCGACAATTGATAATTGACTATTTTCAATGTGGGCTATTGTGAACGAATCATTTTCATTGATATTCTTATCAATCGCATTTTTTCAATTGACTGCGATTGACAAAATCCTTTAGAATCGTTCGTTCACAATAGCACACATTGAAAATAATCAATTATCAATTGTCGATTGACACTCGCAATAGGGGTGTTGGTTTCACTAATCTTTTGATATTATTTAACGATTCCATAAAGTGAAAAAAAAAATATCAATATCTTAATAAAATATCAATATCTATGTGTCAAACTCGGTCGTGTTTTGTTTTTATTTTATTGGTTCTCTTCCTCTCAAATTCAACTTTTGCACGGGCGTTAGTTTCACAATATGTTGACACTGTTGTAATGGAAAAGCTGGCGATTGGCTTAGAGCTAATGCACAGATTAGATAATGGTTTACTGCAACAACAACGTGGCCATGGGAATGAGATCAGTTGCTAGATGAGTTATTTGGTAAATGATTTTACAGTTTAACAGCGATAAACAATTGTAACCAATGAACATGGCGAGGGCAAACGAATTGTCTAAGCAAACCTTGGTTCGTTTTAGTTGAGCAAATCAAAAGCAATAGAGGGGAATCGACATTTGCAAGAACTTGAGCAGAGGAAATCATTGGCAAGAGGCTGTTAGCCTATCGAATGCTAGAGTTACCATTTAATTTGGATCGACATTAAGGTGCATTTGGGCAGGTGTACCATTGGCAAGTGGATGTTTACTCCTCGAATACTAGAGTTTCCTTTGCCATTTCATTTTGGATCGGCATTTGGAGGCATTTAAGCAGGTGAATAATTGGCAAGTGGGTGTTTACACCTCGAATGCTTGGGTCTCCTCAAACATTTAATTTGAATTGACATTTGGAAGCATTTGGGCAGGAAAAATCATTGGTTAGTGACTGTTAGGTCCTCGAATGTTAGAGTTTCTTTTACCATTTCATTTTGGATCGACATTTGGAGGCTTTTAAGCAGGTGAAACATTCGTAAGTGGATGTTTACTCCTCGAATGCTTGCGTCTCATTAAACATATAATTTGGATCAACGTTTGGAAGTATTTGAGCAGAGGAAAACATTGGCAAGAGGCTACTAGCCTATCGAATGCTAGAGTTGCCCTTACCATTTACATGTTTACTACTCGAATACTAGAGTTTCCTTTGCCATTTCATTTAGGATCGACATTTGGAGGTAGTTAAGCAGCTGAACCATTGGCAAGTGGATGTTTACTTCTCCAATGTGAGTTTCCTTTGTAATTTCAATTGAATCGGCATTTGCAAACATATGAGGAGAGGAAACAGGAAAGTATGGAAATGCTTGTTAGCTCTCCGAATGCTAGAGTTTCCTTAATGACTCGATTTGATTCCAGGTTTTGGGTTGTGCTTCAAACAATATCTGAATTTCTGATATCCAGATCTAATCTGAATCGAGGGTCCGTAGTCCGAACTCCGATAGTGTCGGATCCTCGGATAGTTTTGGATTCTCGAATATTTGTTTCAAGCTGCGAATCAGCATTGACGAGATTTGAGAATTCATGTGGATTGGTGGTGGTTTTGGTTTCCTGTTGATGGGTTGGTAAAAAAGGATAGGATATATGTATATACTTTATTCGAAGTGCGCGTGAATTTTTAGCTTGGTGTGCAAGTGCAGGACTTTTGTAAAGACTGCGCAAACCAACATCATTGGCGAAACTTTTTGAATTTCAAAATATAAGAGAATTGTGACGTCGCACCAATGCCTATTCTTAGCGCGAGTTCTAGCAAAATTTGTCAAAGCAAAGCTTAAAGAAGAGGCACACGCCAATATTATTGTACAAAAATATTCCTAGTACGAATGTCAACAAAATTTGTCAAAGCAAACTGAAAAGAAACGCGAAACGGTCCCACACCAGCTGAATTAAAATCGGATCCTACTTAAGATCTATTGCTGCACCTGAAAAAAAAATCCATCGAGAAAAAAAAACACGAAAATTCAAATTGGTACTTTATTGGTCTGTTTAATTTAATTCAAGTTCAAGACACAAAAAGTTTCAGAAAAACATTATGAAATTAAAAGTTATTTAATTTACTGAAAAAAATAATGTTGCATTAGATGCAGATGAAAAACAGTCAGTGCTATTCCTCAGTGGCGCGTCGTCTGCGTTTTGGAGCATCGCCCCCGCCACGGTGACTGAAACTTTCAAATTCATATATTTCATCCGACGTTTGGGTTGAGGCTGCAGCTGCAGTTGTAGTTGTAGCTGTAGGTGTAGGTGGAGCTGGAGCTGTAGCTGGAGCTGGGCCTGGTGCTGTATCTGTAGCACTAGCTGCAGTACGCTGACGTGTAGATGGTCCGGGTTCATCGTCATCATAAGCCTCCTCCTCCTCCTGTTCCTGAACTGCATCATCTTAGTTTTTTGATTATCATTTTATTGTTAAGTTCTAGGAAAAACAAAAAAAAAACTGTACCAGTTGTTTCCAGCCCTCGGGATTTCGCCATAATCGCATAAATGACAATGAGCATAAGCGTCCAAATTTAGGCTTCGAAGGGACTCGTCAAACGAAGAATCTTCCGGGAATAATTGGCGGAACCCTTCTAGGATTAGGTCGGCTTCGTCTAAAATTAATTTCCTATATTTGTCCAAATTGGCGATTCTTTATTTTTTATTTATTTATTAATTATTTTTAAGCAGACCGAACACCCTCACTGGACTGGATTCGAAATATAACTGAATGACTTGAAATTGAATAAATCCGTTTTTTAAGCAGGGTGTGTTGGAAAATTCGTTGGCAAGCTCACTTTTAACGAAACATTGTGGTGAAAATAAAGAAGCAGTTAAGTTTGTTAAAACTGCGCAAACAAACAGCAATGTGCCAATTTTTGAATTTTAATGAGTCAAAAGAATTCTGACATCGCACGAATGCCTTTTCTTATTGTGAATTTCCACAAATTTTCTTAAAAGACTGCGCAACCGAACAGAAATGTGCCAACTTTTGAATTTTTTGAACTTTAAGGCGTCAAAAGAATTCTGACATCACACGAATACCTTTTCTTATTGTGAATTTCCACAAATATTCTTAAAAGACTGCGCAACCCAACAGCAATGTGCCAACTTTTTAAATTTTTTGAATTCTAAGGCGTCAAAAGAATTCTGACATCACACGAATGCCTTTTCTTATTGTGAATTTCAACAAATTTTGTTAAAAGACTGCGCAACCGAACAGCAATGTGGCAACTTTTTGAATTTTTTGAATTTTAAGGCGTCAAAAGAATTCTGACATCGCACGAATGCCTTTTGTTATTGTGAATGTCCACAAATTTTGTTAAAAGACTGCGCAACCAAACAGAGATGTGCCAACTTTTAGAATTGTTTGAACTTTAAGGCGTCAAAAGAATTCTGACATCGCACGAATGCCTTTTCGTATTGTGAATTTCCACAAATTTTGTTAAAAGACTGCGCAACCGAACAGCAATGTACCAACTTTTTGAATTTTTTGAATTCTGACATCGCACGAATACCTTTTCTTATTGTGAATTTCAATAAATTTTGTAAAAAGCCTGCGCAACCAGCAATGTGCCAACTTTTTTAATTTTTGGAAATTGAAGACGTCAAAAGAATTCTGACATCGCCCTTTTCTTATTGTGAATTTCCACAAATTTTCTTAAAAGACTGCGCAACCGAACAGCAATGTGCCAACTTTTTGAATTTTTTGAATTCTGACATCGCACGAATACCTTTTCTTATTGTGAATTTCAATAAATTTTGTTAAAAGCCTGCGCAACCAGCAATGTGCCAACTTTTTTAATTTTTGGAAATTGAAGACGTCAAAAGAATTCTGACATCGCCCTTTTCTTATTGTGAATTTCCACAAATTTTCTTAAAAGACTGCGCAACCGAACAGCAATGTGCCAACTTTTGAATTCTAAGGCGTGAAAAGAATTCTGACATCGCACGAATGCCTTTTCTTATTGTGAATTTCAACAAATTTTGTTAGAAGACTGCGCAAACGAACAGAAATGTGCCAACTTTTTGAATTTTTTGAATTTTAAGGTGTCAAAAGAATGTGACATCGCACGAATGCCTTTTCTTATTGTGAATTTCCACAAATTTTGTTAAAAAACTGCGCAACCGAACAGCGATGTGCCACCTTTTTGAATTTTTTGAACTTTAAGGCGTCAAAAGAATTCTGACATCGCACGAATGCCTTTTCTCATTGTGAATTTCAACAAATTTTGTTAAAAGACTGCGCAAACGAACAGCAATGTGCCAACTTTTTGAATTTTAAGGGGTCAAAAGAATTCTGACATCGCACGAATAAATTTTTTATTGTGAATTTCCACAAATTTTCTTAAAAGACTGCGCAACCCAACAGCAATGTGCCAACTTTTTAAATTTTTTGAATTCTAAGGCGTCAAAAGAATTCTGACATCACACGAATGCCTTTTCTTATTGTGAATTTCAACAAATTTTGTTAGAAGACTGCGCAAACGAACAGAAATGTGCCAACTTTTTGAATTTTTTGAATTTTAAGGTGTCAAAAGAATGCTGACATCGCACGAATGCCTTTTCTTATTGTGAATTTCCACAAATTTTGTTAAAAAACTGCGCAACCGAACAGCGATGTGCCACCTTTTTGAATTTTTTGAACTTTAAGGCGTCAAAAGAATTCTGACATCGCACGAATGCCTTTTCTCATTGTGAATTTCAACAAATTTTGTTAAAAGACTGCGCAAACGAACAGCAATGTGCCAACTTTTTGAATTTTAAGGGGTCAAAAGAATTCTGACATCGCACGAATAAATTTTTTAATGTGAATTTCCACAAATTTTCTTAAAAGACTGCGCAACCCAACAGCAATGTGCCAACTTTTTAAATTTTTTGAATTATAAGGCGTCAAAAGAATTCTGACATCGCACGAATGCCTTTTCTTATTGTGAATTTCCACAAATTTTGTTAAAAGACTCAACCGAACAGCAATGTGCCAACTTTTTAAATTTTTTGAATTCTAAGGCGTCAAAAGAATTCTGACATCGCACGAATGCCTTGTCTTATTGTGAATTTCAACAAATTTTGTTAGAAGACTGCGCAACCGAACAGCAATGCGCTAACTTTTTGATTTTTTTTTAATTCTAAGGCGTCAAAAGAATTCTGACATCGCACGAATGCCTTGTCTTATTGTGAATTTCAACCAATTTCGTTAAAAGACTGCGAATAGCATAGCTTTTTGAGTTTTTTGAATTTCATCGCACGAGTTTATTTATTGCGCAATAACAGCTATGGATTGTAAAGCGGATAGCGGATCTCAGTTTTTCAAAATGAAATTCAAAACGGGGGCACCATTTCTTGCATAATCTCTGTCGAATACCTGTTCAAACGTTTTTTCTTCTGACCTATTTAACTAAATAAATGTCGAACTTTTTGACATGTTTGAAACGATGTTTTGTTATAATTTTCTTTTCCATGAAAAAAAAAATATGCTGCTTGGTTAAGAAGCTTCCAATATGAAAGTTTTGGCACACCTCAAAATTAATTTAAATTCGTGATTGGTTTTTGGTTTTTCTTTGAAGGTTAATTCAAAGCCCAATATTCCTTAAAATGAATTAACTAAAATTGAACAAAAGAGTGGGCAACCTTATAAAAAAATCTTGGACATACTTTCGAAACGCGAATGCATTTAGAAATAATTTACGAACACACCTAGGATCCTAACCGATATACCCAACAAAACTCCCATACAAACGGAAATTCCACGTGCTTATGGCGGATGTATTCACCTGGAGAAATTTCGCAGCCATTTGCAATGCGGACATTCTTTCGAAACATGAACCCACCTAAGATCCTAACAGATATACCCAGCAAAATTCCCATGCGGACGGAAATTCCACGTGCTTATGGCGGATGTATCCACCTAAAGAAATTTCCCAGCCATTTGTAATGCGCGCTTTTGCCTACAAAAATATCCCAAAAACTTTCTGAATTCTGCTGGAAATTTAAAAAAAAAATGCAGCGTCACCAATATAACCTACAAATAAATAACAAAACCTTAATAAGGAAAATGCGCAATTTTAAGGTTACGAAAGATGCCTCTCGATTCGACAACGAAATCGACAAACAGATACATTTCCAATTGTCTTTTGCAAATGCGAAATGTTATTTCTTAGGCCAGTGGTATTGTCAACTTCGTTTTGCCGACTATCACGCCTAAAAAAAACAAAAATCCACAAAATTCTAACACTAAAAACATCAAATTCCTTCGGACTTTATGCCAATTTGCAGACTCTTTATGCTGATATTCAAAATGGCTAAGGGGTGGAGAAAACACTGATCCAAAACCTTGACGGATGAATGCGTTGCAAAACAATTAAATCCTCAAGCGAAGTCTTATTCACAACCATTTTGAATAAATTCAAGCTTCAATGAGTTTTTTGGTTCACTAAACTTTGCTCACTCATTTTCCTAGTTGTATCTTTCGCAATTGAAAATCCTTTTAAGACACACGTTGATTCAAATCAGATCCTCATTTTACATCTAAGCCTGAAAATTCCACGGAAAACAAAACACAAAAACACGAAAATTCAAATTGTGGTACTTTATTTCACTCACAACTCAAGACACAAAAAGCAAAATAAAAATTTAAAAATTAAAGCAAAGTTATTTGAACATTCGTTCTAAAAGTGAAAAGTGAAAAAGAGAAGTTATTGTCTTTTATCCGCGCGTCGTTTGGGGATTGCCCCGGTACGTGAAGTATCGCCCCAGCCACGTTGGCGAAGTAGTTCTTCCCATTTATCAAGAAGTTTTTGCATCGAAGTATACAGGTAATCCGGTTCTTCAGGTGCGCCTCTATCTCCAGGTTGTGCGAATCTACCTCTAGGTGAGCGTCTCTCTCTAGGTGCGCCTCTTCCTCTAGGTGCGCCTCCTCCTCTAGGTGCGCCTCTACCTATAGGTGCGAATCTACCTCTAGCTGCACCACGTCCACGTTGCCATGATGGCCCGGGTTGATCAAATTTATAGGATTCCTGCGCACATGCCTCAAGGGCATTTAGCTAGATTTTCAATTATAATTTCATCGTTATCAAGTTCCAGGAAAATAATAAAAAAAATGTACCTGTTTAATGGCATCGGGATTTCGCCAACCTTGAATTTCATGTATTACTTGCCGTTCGTCGTATGTGTCCAATTCCAATACTCGGAGTTGGTCTTCTATGTCTCGGATCATCATGTTTTCCTCCACAACATTACCATCCAAGAACATGTCCCGGATTTGTTGAATAATTTTGTCAGCTTCGCTTGCATAATCTTGTTCCTTGTTCTTGTCCATATTTATGGCTTATTTTTTGTTCGACTTTCCTTTAGAACGATTCCTTTAGAACCAAACCGGATCAGATACAAAATTCAAATGGCAAACAAATACAAAATTGTTGCAAAAATATTCCTTCTTTTTCACGCAAAATAGTTGCGTCTCGTCTGTTAGAAAATTCGTTGAAAGCTTTAACCAACTCAACTTTGAGATGCATATGAAGAAAAGAGTCAGGCATTTGAGAGGAGAGAGAGAGAGCGATCTGTAATACTTACTGTGTGAGCATGGGTAGGTGCTTCAGCTAGCGAGGATTATGTACGTCACTGTATTATTAGATTTCAGGTGGATTTTCCCTGCTACACAACTTGAACTCTAACTGTCTCGCTGGACATGACTTTCATACCCATGAACGTGGCCAGGCACGTAGGACGAATTTAAGTGAGTAATCGGAATATCACTCAGCGTTTGCCAATAAAGAGTGGTCGAATTGGGACACCTCCGATTTGGAGCTTGGAGGTATACGTATGACCCTTGTATTTAAACACTTTGTTACTCTCATGAGGCGAGTTTTTGTGTGTTGTGAAGATGGTAAAAATGAAATTATCTAAATACATAACTATGTATACTTAGCGAATAACAGAACCCAAATTTCAATCAACTTTGCCTCCAGATGGTGCAATTCCATTTTTCCGGGAAATGAACTGTCCATTTTGTACGGGATTGAGACCAGAACGATGGATGCACGTTAAAAATAAAGACACGAGAAAAGTATTTAGAGCTTCGTACATTTTGAAAGAATACATAATATTGTTATCCAGTGTAAAGAAGACGCATATAGATATTGTTGGTTCTTTTAACCTATAGGTATGTACAGACAGTGGGGTAGGCGAACCGAGATTAAGAAATTTGTTTGTGTTGTTTGCTTTGAACTTCTTGACCAAGGCGAATTGAACTTTCTGCATAATTGCGAATTTTAAATGGGCGACTTACATTTTATTTGGTATTACATATGGATTTTGTGATGATGACCATCTAAGAATATCACTACAGCCAAGCCTGTAGCCAGAAAAAATATTACCTGGGAGATACGAATTCAAAGTGTCGATTGTGACATTATACGAATGCCTTTTTCTAGTGCGGATTTCAACGAAATTTGTTACAATACGGTGCAAACGAATAGCATTGTGCCAAATTTTTGAATTTTGGAATTTCAAACCTGCAGACGAATTCTGACATCGCACGAACCACTTTTCTTAGTGCGAATTTCAACGAATTTTGTGAAAAGACTGCGCGAACCAATTCCATTGCGCCAACTTTTTGAATTTTTCGAATTTCAAAGCGCCAGAAGAGTTCTGACATCGCACGAACTACTTTTCTTAGTGCGAATTTCAGCGAATTTTGTGGAACTACTTTTCTAAGTGCGAATTTCAACGAATTTTGTGAAAAGACTGCGCGAACCAATTCCATTGTGCCAACTTTTTGAATTTTTCGAATTTCAAAGCGTCAGAAGAGTTCTGACATCGCACGAACTACTTTTCTTAGTGCGAATTTCAGCGAATTTTGTGGAACTACTTTTCTAAGTGCGAATTTCAACGAATTTTGTGAAAAGACTGCGCGAACCAATTCCATTGTGCCAACTTTTTGAATTTTTCGAATTTCAAAGCGTCAGAAGAGTTCTGACATCGCACGAACTACTTTTCTTAGAAGCGTTAGAAGAATTCTGACATCGCACGAACTACTTTTCTAAGTATCCCATTGTGCCAACTTTTTGAATTTTTCGAATTTCAAAGCGTCAGAAGAGTTCTGACATCGCACGAAATACTTTTCTTAGAAGCGTCAGAAGAACTCTGACATCGCACGAACTACTTTTCTAAGTGCGAATTTCAACGAATTTTGTGAAAAGATTGCGCGAACCAATCCCATTGTGCCAACTTTTTGAATTTTTCGAATTTCAAAGCGTCAGAAGAGTTCTGACATCGCACGAACTACTTTTCTTAGAAGCGTCAGAAGAACTCTGACATCGCACGAACTACTTTTCTGAGTGCGAATTTCAACGAATTTTGTGAAAAGACTGCGCGAACCAATCCCATTGTGTCAATTTTTTGAATTTTTCGAATTTCAAAGCGTCAGAAAAATTCTGACATCGCACGAACTACTTTTCTGAGTGCGAATTTCAACGAATTTTGTGAAAAGACTGCGCGAACCAATACCATTGTTCCAACTTTTTTAATTTTTCGAATTTCAAAGCGTCAGAAGAATTCTGACATCGCACGAACTATTTTTCTTAGAAGCGTCAGAAGAACTCTGACATCGCACGAACTACTTTTCTTAGTGCGAATTTCAACGAATTTTGTGAAAAGATTGCGCGAACCAATCCCATTGTGCCAACTTTTTGAATTTTTCGAATTTCAAAGCGTCAGAAGAGTTCTGACATCGCACGAACTACTTTTCTTAGAAGCGTCAGAAGAACTCTGACATCGCACGAACTACTTTTCTGAGTGCGAATTTCAACGAATTTTGTGAAAAGACTGCGCGAACCAATCCCATTGTGTCAATTTTTTGAATTTTTCGAATTTCAAAGCGTCAGAAAAATTCTGACATCGCACGAACTACTTTTCTGAGTGCGAATTTTAACGAATTTTGTGAAAAGACTGCGCGAACCAATACCATTGTTCCAACTTTTTTAATTTTTCGAATTTCAAAGCGTCAGAAGAATTCTGACATCGCACGAACTATTTTTCTTAGAAGCGTCAGAAGAACTCTGACATCGCACGAACTACTTTTCTTAGTGCGAATTACAACGAATTTTGTGAAAAGACTGCGCGAACCAATACCATTGTTCCTAATTTTTGAATTTTTCGAATTTCAAAGCGTCAGAAGAATTCTGACATCGCAAGAACTACTTTTCTGAGTGCGAATTTCAACGAATTTTGTGAAAAGACTGCGCGAACAAATATCATTTTTAATTTATATATAAATTTTTATGAATTAAAATCATGTCATGAAGTAAAATCATTTAGTAAGAAATGTATGGCCTTATTATATTCGTCTTCTTTTACGACGAGGTTATGGTCAGGATTAGAGGGATTATAACCCTCAATAAACATCGGCAGGCCTCCTGGTTTCGGATCATTTCTTTAATGAGGCCGATTGAATGAATTGTGTTGTTGTGTTTAGTAATTATTGGGCCTGCCTCTTTTTACGAGTTCAACAAGTCCATGCTGCCTTTATTGCGTATTGTTTGATCTTGCTTTTACGACACCGTTCGTGGAAGCCCACGGATTTACATGCACACTTGCGGGACAGCTTTAAGATGTTAAATATGTCGCTAGGCTCACCTGGATGTTTAAATTGCCTAGATGTGATTTTCTCTTAGTTGCCTTGTACGACAAGTGCTGTTTATCGGGGTGCGCTGTAGTTATATTCTTAACCCGTCCCTACATGCATCTTATTAAAGCCTATTATATAAGGGCATAATGTGTGTTTCGTTGCATGTTACTTTTATTTTTAAAAGTCACATCTCCACTTGTCACTTAGCGGTAGTCAATAATGTTAACAGGATTCGATCTTATGGTAGAAACACATCAACACTTCAAAGTCGCCTTCAACTTTGACAACCACGTCGCACGTTTTAGAACCAATGCTTTTTAATGGGATGGAACACATTAGCACTTCAGCCTCAACTTCACCTTCAACGTTAGACCTAAATCCTAAACTCAAAGTTGAAGTGCAAGTCCCACCAACCTTGAGGCGATGTTTTCAGTTTTCTCAACATGCAAATGCTTATATTTTGAGCGAATTTTCTCGCTTGCTTGTATTTTGACATAATTTTCTCTTTTCTTTACAACCATTCTTTGTTTCGCTCTTGAAGTTACATTTTTCATTGTGTTTGACTCAACTTTAAACGCTAAAGTTCTCGCTCTTGTCAAGTCCAAGTCGAAGTTGAAGTGTTGATGTGTTTCTACCATTACTAAGCAATAAACATGATAGCTAAAAAAAACAACAACTCGGAGGGCGAAAGGAGAATCTACTGAAGAAATGTACACAATGAAGTATTTTTTTTATTTGCACTATTGGCAACGCAACGACAAGCCAGCATCAATACATCATCAACTCTACTACATTCCTATAAGTGGCAGATAAATATGTTTAGAAAATCTTTAAATGTGTAATCTTTGTTTATTTATTTGAAATTATTGAAAGCCATCGCCAACGTAGAAGAAATCGCTCACTCTGAAATATTACGCGACCGAGCAACCAGTATAATTTTTCTCTCCGACCTTCCATTGAATATTTAACAACGATTTGGTCAATAATAATTGCAAAAGTTTGCAAGCGTTTAGTGTGGATTTAATTAAATTCGAAGCACCGCGAAAAGTGCATCCTTAAGCTACCAACAAAATTAATAGCTGTGGAAAAGTGAAGGCGCATCATGCATGGTATAAATTTTACGGTAAATCTATGCACATGCATCAGTGGAAACATAACCGAGTATTGGAAAACAATTCCAAGAGTAGAGCAAGAGCTATTAAAACTAATCGATGAAGGAAAATTGTATTTAGTAATCAAAGAAGTTTTCAAGCAGCAGACTGGTGTTGCACCATTTTCGATGGATAATAATGAAACGGATACGAAAAAGCAAATTGACATATTTAAGATACGGAGTGCTGATCATCTGCGAGAAATTCTTCGCTGGATGAAGCAGTACATCGGAAACGTCACTGATCCCATCATAAGTGGAGAGCCGCCACATTTGTTTGTCAATAGGTCGCAGCTCTTTGAAGAATGGTCACGTGATTGGAAAACTCAACCATAAAAGTTGTATTGGTTTTTTTTTTTTTTGCTAAATCTACATTTTATTCCGTTGTGAGATTTTTTTTTTTCAAATACAAAAACAAAATTTAATTAAATTTGTGTTTTAAATGGTTTTTCTGAGGTTTTGGTTTTAAATTTCCCAGGTTGATTTCTTGAGGTTCAGGTTCAAGTTTGGATGGAGCTTTGTATATGGACTCCTTAGTACTTGTACTATCATCAACACGAATTTGAAAACGTTGACCTCCACGAAATTGGCAACAAAAGAGGTGGCGACTAAAACTGGATTGTTTCTCTTTATCGAATCATTCTGATATTATGTAAGTATTTATTTTTCTTTGTAAGAAGGAGCATGAGCAAGGAGATTTTTTGACGATTCGCATCGTCGCCTCGGCAAGTAGGCTAGCATGCAAGAATGATAGAATACAAGAATTCGCCGTCTGCTCGCCCGCCATATTGGTTTTTATTTTTTGACAGTTGTGACATCATTCGTGACCCGGTAAATTTTATTTGAATTTGCGGTTTTGTGTTTATGTTTTCAAAATGAGGTGTGCCGTTTATAATTGCAATTCAAATAATAAACATAGGGGCGGGCTACAGTCCGCTTGGGCGAACTGTTGGATACCCTATTCTTATTCCTATATCTCATAAGTGGGCGTGACAAAAATTTAAAGGATTTTATCGAAAAAACTAAGCTTTTGTAAATAAAAACGCTCCCTAGCCCAAACTTTGGTTTTTCAATAAAATTGTTTTATTTAATTGTGGGCGTGTCAGAAGGCGGATTTAAAAAAAATTTAAGTATGAGCATAAAGGGCACCTAGAGAGTATATACTATAAATTTCAGCTCCCTAGCTCAAACTTTGGACTTTCAAAAATAAAAAAAAAAATTGTGGGCGTGTCAGTAGGCGGATTTTGAAAATATTTACACATGAGCATAAAGGGCCTCTAGAGAGTATATATTAAAAATTTCAGCTCCCTAGCTCAAATTTTGGTTTTTCAAAAAAAATATTTTATTTAATTGTGGGTGTGTCAGTGGGCGGATTTTGAAAATTTTATGTCCCAATCAGTTTTATGGGCCATAGATCATATATAAAAAATATCAGCTCTCTAGCTCAAAATTCGATTTTTTCCAAAATTTTGTTTTTTTGAGTTTGTGGGCGTGTCTGTGGGCGGATTTCAAAAATTCTTAAACTTGATTATTTCGGGACCCTAGAGAGTATATGGTTAAAATTTCAGCTCTCTAGGTCCAGTTTAAAGGCCTAATTTTTGCCGACGGACGGACGGACGGACATGGCTAGATCGACATTACTATCGATGCTGATCATAAATATAGTAACTTTTAGGGGTCTACGGGCAATATTAAGGTATGTTACAAACTATGCGTCAAAATTAATATACCCCTAGAATAGGGTATAAAAATGATGAAAACAGTATTTGGTTTTATTGCTTTCCTAAAGATAAGAATATTAGGAAGCAATGGGTTCATTTTTGTCGAAGGAAAGACCAATTTAATGTCGAAACATCGCGAATTTGTTGTTTACATTTCGCTCCGGGTGATATTGAAAGAAATCTTCAATTTGAAATGGGTATGTTACAATATTTAGGTGTAATATTATACGAATAGCAATGGATATATTTCAGGACTTTGTGTAAGAAATCAACATAAGTTGAAGATGGGAACAATTCCCACATTTCACCCGGAAAATAACGTAGTTTCCGTCTCCGTTCGCTCTAACCGGATGCAAGCTCGAGCTACAAAGGAAATGATAACGACCCTACTTGAGCAAGTTCCACAAACAATGAAACCTGAAGATGCTGAAATAGCACCCCTAATTGTTGAAGAGGCAAGCAATGGAAATGATGCCGAGGATATGGCTTTCATCGAAAACTTAAAAAAGTGTATCGCATCTTTGGAAAAGGAAGTGTGAGTTAACTTCCATTCTTTCATTAAATAAAAACTAAAATGGAACTCATTTTTTTAGAGAAACTCTGAAGCAGAAGAACTTTACTCTAAAGTTGAATGAAGAATGTTTAGAAAAGAAAATTTGTTCTCTGGAGAAGCTTCTCAAAACATCAGAGTTACAGCGTGGAAATATGGAAGAACGATTGAAGCTAATTTTTACAACAGGCCAGGTAAATAAATTGAAGAGGGGCATTAAAAAAGTTCACTGGACTGAAGAAGATATAGCACAAAGCACAGTCAATTACGCTATACTCCACAAGTGCCAAGGCATACAAGCTGCTTGGGAAGAAAAATTTTCCACTTCCTGGAGTTCGGACTCTCCAAAGTTGGGCACAGAAAGTGGATATTTCGCGAGGAATTATTGAACCTGTTGTAAAAATTTTGTCAGCAGCAACACAGCTTGATGAAGCCCAGAAAGTTTGCGTTCTCAGTTTTGACGAGATGAAAATAAGAAAAACTTTCTGTTACGACAGATCATCTGACTCGACATTAGCTCCTACTAACTATGTCCAAGTAGCAATGCTAAGAGGTAAAACACAGTGATATTTTATTCTTCATAATTATAATTTGATTTTTGTTTAACTCCTTTCAAAAGGATTAATGGCCAAATGGAAGCAGCCAGTGTTCTATGCGTTTGACTGTCAAATGACTTTCGAAATCTTGGCAAACATTCTTCAAACAGCAAAGATGTGCGGTTACAACGTTGTAGCGATTGTTAGCGACTTAGGTGGTGGAAATAGAGGACTATTCAAGAACCTAGAAATCACTATGGACAAGCCTTGGTATGTGTAAATAAGTATTTTTTATTGAATTCTTTTCAAAAATATTCTTCATTAGGTTTTTACACGATGAAAACAAAATTTTTGTGTTCGCGGATGTTCCACATCTGCTCAAACTCCTTCGAAATCATTTCGTCGATGAAGGATTTTTAATTAACGAAAAATATGTCAAGAAGGAAATTATTGTTCGGCTCCTATCGTGTACTTCTTCGGAGCTGACAATAACTCACAAAATATCGAGCGCCTATCTCAATGTCGTTGGACCTGACCGGCAGAAAGTGAAAATGGCAACAAAACTGTTTTCACATACCATCGCTCAATCACTTACGAGGGCAGCAAGTTTGGGTCTACTAAGCGACCAAAATTGGCAAGAATGCTACCAGTTATTTAAAACTGTAATGTTTCTATAATTAAAAACAATAGAACTTACTGTACCTACCTATTCCTTATACTTTTAATATCTTACAGACAAATGACTGGTTTGACGTAATGAACGTGAGAGTCCCAACTGAAGATTCCAGAGAGCGGTCACATGCTTACGGTCTAGCAATCGAAGCTCAAAATGAAATTTTAGACCAAATGACGAAACTGATGATCCAAATGAGGGTTATTGGAAAAAATAGTTTACTACCCTTTCAGAGAGGTGGATATACTTACGATTTAAACTCTCTTGGATTGTACCCTAACAGGTAATTTTTCTTTGTTTACTTTCTATGGCATAATGTTCAATTGTTTATACCTATATTACTTTCAAAAGGTACAATTCTAAAGAGCATAAAAATAAGACCAGAGAACATAGATGTTCAGACTGCGGAGGACAAGGAACTCGAATCCATAGCTCACGATGGATTGGAAAATCTGGCTGGGTACATTTGTCACAGATTGCGTGATAAAGTCCCAGATATAAGGGTGAACACTGAAAATGATCACACATTTACCTGGGTAAATCATCTCAGCGAAGGAGGTCTGTCAAAGCCAACGACAGACTTGATGCTGCAGATGACTGCTCTTGAAAAAGTATTTGATTCCGTCAACGCAGATGATTTACTTATATCAAAAGACTTTTTGAAGACACATCTGGAGTTAGCGGCAAACATAAATTGCGACGACAAAGTGAAAACGTTATTCATCAGAGCGCGAATGTTTTTTAGAATTAGAAATCTAAATAGGGAAATTGCAGAAAATGCAAACAAAAGAAAAAGAAAATTCAACAAAATAATTCATTAAAACAAAATATAAATGCACAATTTCACTTCGAATTCTTTATTTTTTCATTGTTTGTTAATTTTTACACTACAGATAGTTATTTTCCATTTTCAGTTATCATGCCGGAACCACAATAGATATGTACTAAAACTCAACGAAATAATAGATAATTAAAACAGAAACTTCGCTAATATTTTGTTTACAAATATCTTTTAAAATTGAATTAAATATTTCAGAAGAACTAACAACATTTCAATCCGGAAATCAGAAGTGAAAACAAAACGTATAAACGTCAAACCACAGGTCCCGACTGACGTCACACGATTTTATGCCAATTTTCTTTTGACATATCGGCGACATATCTTGGGTAGCATGTGTCATGACTGATGAGAGGGGGATGAGTGAAGGCACGAATAGTTTTGAAATGCAAAATTTAATAAAAACTGAACAACACCAAAGTAAAGCTTATGAAGAAAAAAGTGGAGAAAAGGCGTTTGTCAACCAACTTATTTGGAAATAACTGCAGCGACAAAGCTATATACATAAATAATAGTTTGTCTTTGCCTTTGTATACAGGGCCGGCCCAACCATATGTGCAAGATGTGCAAATGCACAGAGCGCCGAATTCCGGGGCGCATTACTACGAGTAAGAAAAAAATATTTTTCCTTGCGCGGATACTGCCATTTGCATTTAAATCAAAAAACTTGTTCAATGAAGCCCACAAGAGCAACATCCATAACAACTGTGCTGAATTTGTGCACATTAACTCATTTCACTTGAAATATTGCAACTGCAAGAAGAATCTAACTCAAAATAAAAACAAAATCCCACTAAACAATTTCATTTCTTACCTACCTACCTACGAGTAATCTCAAAATGTTCCACCCTGTTCGTGTAGGAATATTTCTTGCACATCTACTCACATTTAAAAAAGAATCTAAGTAGGTACACGTAGATAGTTCAAAAAACTCAAAAAAAAAGTTCTACCTCGTACCTATGTGCCGGTTTTAATTATTGCACATTCGTTTGCAAAATTTTCATAGGCAAATATGTTAAACAAAAAATTAATTACGACGGAATCGTATGGGTTAGAGCGTGCAGGTTTTTGATTCTGCACACAAGAAGAATCGTAGTTATTTTTGTAGTCTTCCATTCTCGTCATTTATCGAATTTATTTTTGTACTTCTGATGATGGGGATATGATGTGTTGGTGAGAGGGGTGCGGTATGTGGTTGGTAAATTATTTGTTGTTTTTAATGGAAGTTTGGGGCAGATTTGCACAAAAGTTAGCTTAACTAATAGCTAAAAAGCTACAACTAAATTAGCTGTAGTTTATTTGAACGTACTTAACTAAACCATAATTTTAGTTGTAGTTGCCACAAATTTTGAACCTAAATTAGTTATTAGTTGCGAAGTGTAACTAAGCGTGTTTAGTTGTGAAAAATTAGTTGCCAGAGTGTAACTAACAATAATTAGCTTTAGTTTTAGCTTTTAGCTATCGATTAAACACAACTAATAATTCTTTTCAAACAATTTAATCCGAAAAGGCTTACAGGAACAGGAGCAATTCTTTTATTTCGTTATACATTTTCTAGTTTTAATTATGTTTAATTTTAGAGATTATTATGTCCTTACGAAACACGGGGAAAAATAGTGTGCAAGTAGATTTGTCTTCGATAAGTTTTGAATAATTGAGGTTGTATAGCTTGAAGTTTGTTGTACATCAGTTGAAGGTAAGAGGTAACCGATGGCCGATTGAAGAATGCCACTTTTAGTTGTCATTAGGTTATTTACCAAGAGGTCCTTGGAGCACCAAATAAGGTCCTTAAACCCGAATTTTTTTTTTCAAAAACTCCAAGAAAACCGCGCCTTATATCTGTGTTCAATGTTATTTGACTAAGAGGTCCTTGTAATAAACAAAAAAGGTCCTTGAAAATCGAATAAGGGATATTATTCCAAAATATCATTTGAGCCCACACGGTATGTCTGTGTTCAGTGTTATTTGACTAAGAGGTCCTTCCAACAACAAAGAAGCTCCTTAAAACTTGGAAAAAGGATATTTTTCCAAAATATCATTTGAATCCACACGGTATATCTGTGTTAAATGTTATTTGACTATGAGGTCCTTGCAACAACAAAAAAGGTCCTTAAAGCTTGAAAAAAGGATATTTTTCCAAAATGTTTGTTGTTTCTAGGACCCCTTATTCAAATAACATTGAACTAATGTATATCGTGCCGTTTCTAAAGACATTTTGGAAAAATATCCTTTTTTCGAATTTTAAGGACCGTCTTTGTTGTTGGAAGGACCTCTTAGTCAAATAACACTGAACACAGATATACCGTGTGGGCTCAAATGATATTTTGGAATAATAATATCCCTTTTTCGATTTTCAAGGACCTTTTTTGTTTGTTGCAAGGACCTCTTAGTCAAATAACATTAAACACAGATATAGCGTGTTGTTCCTAAAGACATTTTGGGAAAATACAATTTTTTCGGGTTTAAAGGACCTTTATTATGCTCCAAGGACCTCTTTGTAAAATAACCTGATGTAAAATAAAAGGGACATTCAATGAATTTTTACTTTAAACGCAATATGCATAAAAAATCCCAATAAATTATCACCATTATAGCAAAATAAAACATTTTGATTTAGTTATTACTCGTAGTTCTTACCTAGACAGCTAAAAAGCTAACCAACTTTTAGCTGTCATCCGCAACTAACTTTGGCAACCTAACGAGCTTAGTTACACGACCTGCAACTAATAGCTAATAGCTAAAATTAGTTGTCATTATGATAGCTAACCACCAAATCGATTGCATTTTTAGCGCAGCTAATTTAACGACGTTAGTTACTTAGTTATGGCGTTAGCTAGATAACAAATTAGGTAACTAACGTGCAACTGTGGTTTGGGGTAGGTTATAGCATATTGCAATTAGACCATCACAGTCACCTGTAACTTGTTTCTTTGTATTCAATACAATTGGTGTGTGTGTTCAGATCGCTGAAGGAAAATCGCATTTCTGCAGTGAGGATTGCCAAAGGCTCCCTGAAATTACGCCAAAAAATGTTTTGGAAAAAAGACCAAAATAATTGGGGCATAATAATTATGGCAAAAACGCCAAAAAATAAAAATGAAAATTCGCCAGAATGCCAGGAAATTAGGCCATGTGTTTGGAAAAATAGCCCAAAAATAAAATGGAAATTACGCCAGAAAAAGTTTATTCTTTTGGCATAATTTCCAAATTTGATTTGGAAATACTCGCAATACCAAAAAAACTGTTTTTTTGGTTTAATTTCCAGAATTTAGTATGGAAATTAGGGTGTAGGGAAATAACTTCACGGGCAATAACTTCACATGGGCAATAACTTCACTTTTTTTTCGTGAAGTTATTGCCCACTGATGGTGAGCAATAACTACACTTTTTTGTGGGAAATAAATTCTCTTAACATTTTATGATAACTCAAGAACGGTACGTCGCACCTACTCCAAATCAAATTGAAATGTTTATGGAATCTACTTGCGATTTCGCAACTAATCCCATAAACAGTGCAATGCATATGGGGGGCATGCTGCCCCCATGCAACCCCCCTGCTTGGGGTCACTGTTTGATTTGGGTGGGTGCAAGGGTCTTTAGTTATAATAGACAAATTCTCAAATTATAGGTGGGAAATAACTTCACAAAATTTACGGTGAAGTTATTGCTCACCATCAGTGGGCAATAACTTCCCAAAAAAAAGTGAAGTTATTGCCCACTCCAGGTGAAGCTATTGCCCATGTGAAGTTATTTCCGTGCACCGGAAATTAGGCCCAAAACTCGTTGTGGACTTATTTAGCCAAAGTTCTTTTGAAATAAAACTAGCGATTCTTGAGGAAACGCGGGAGGGGGGGGGGGCGTTCCGTCGCGTCAGGCGGCTACGCGCGTTGCGGCAGGCTGCGTGCCATCGCTCTCCGCCCCGCCCCGCGTCGCCTCGCGCCGTTCCGCGCGATCACTTTTTTTTGTTGACCACCCAGCGTGTTACGACAGGTTTTTTTTTCGATTTTTTTCATTTTGCATTTATTTATTTTGGCAACAACCAAAAAAAGAACAGTATACTGTTTTCCATCCATTAAGTACTTCAATTTAATCTATTTATGTGTATAGTAAACAATGCCTGCAAGACGCAAGGGACCAATTTGGGCCGTCGAACGAATAGAACGACAGACATGCGAAATAGAAGAGCCCAAAGATCAGACGAACGAGTCCAACAAGATAATGCAGATGTGCGTATGAGCATGGCACAATTTTGTGAATCACAATCCCAAGAGGCACGAGCTGAACGAAATCAGCAAAGCTAATTGGATTGAACGGCTTACTTATCGGTATGGATCCAGATTCTAACCTGTTCCTGAAGTCAATTCGAACATTTAATTCATGTTTCCAAATGACATCGTTTGGAGCAACAGAAATAGTTAAAAATAATGCTACAAATGGTCAACAATTCCATTCAACATTCAAGATCAAAGGTCAAGGTTATCACAAAGTGGGCTCATTGCTGCTGATGCCGAATGAACCACATACATTTGTACAAATTTACTTTATGGGCGGTGGGGACTCTTTTATTTTCCACTTTGAGTAATAATTCTGGAATATTTCCATCGCGTTTTTTAGATTGCTCTCAATATTGAGAGCGAATTCGTGGGATGAATATATTGCAGTATCATCAGCAAAAATGGCTGCACCACAATTGGGTAATTTGGGAAAATCAGATGTATAAATATTATACAAAATAGGACCGAGAACAGAGCCTTGCGGGACACCTGAATCAAATGTTATCAAATTTGAGACACCACTATTGACATGAACTTTAAAACGACGACCAGACAAGAAACTGTGAACTATTTTACAAATACAGGACGGGAAGTTGAAATTAATCATCTTGAAAACAAGACCGTTGTGCCAAACAGTATCGAATGCCTTTTCGATGTCTAACAGAACCAATGCAGTAGATTTTCCTACGAAGCGATTTGTTTTGACGTGGTTACAAATTCTCAGTACTTGTTGCGAAGTATTGTGATACTGTCTGAAACCAAATCGCTCGTTAGGATATATGTTGTTATCACAGATATATGTTTGATGATTTGTTCCAGTCGAAAGAGTTATGACAGGGGGAGGTGGGTTGGTAAATGCCACAGGATGGCTTTCATATAGGTTTCCTAGTGTAGGAGCTGAAAACCCAGAGGCGATCATAAAGGATCTACATTTATCTAGGTGTGACGGGTGCAGGTTTCTTCTGACTCGTCAAACCATTTATTAATTCTTTTTCAACACCTATTACCGAACTCTTTTCCATTCGGTCATTGGGATTTCATTGGATGCCAGAAGAATCTCGATTCCTCTAAATTTAAGCAGACATTTGATTGATTCAGATTCAGAATAATGGGACGAAATGCGGTGTCTGGGTGTTCTCATGCATCAAACAAAATATAAACACTTACTGTGGAAAAATAGATTGCAACACATTGCCATGAGTTGGTCCAATCTGAAAGAAACCGTTCGCCTTAAATTACAAAAACAAGATGTCCCTTAAAACAGAACTCAACTATAGATTTAGGCTTGTGTTAATTTTTATTCCATCAAACACTAAAGAGTTTTAAAAATGCTGATAGTGCGAAGCGTATTATAAGGATTAGTAAAATATTTAATTAAAAAATATAAGCAAAAAATTGTATTTAGTAAAGTTGGAAAAAGACAAAAAAAAAAAATATTAAAAAGATTGATTGTCGCTAGTGCGATTGGTAAGGCCTGGATCTGGGTCATCCAGGAATACATCATCTTCAAGGTCTGAAAGTTCTGGTGCAGTTGGCGTAATCCACATCGATGGTGGTAGTTCAAGTTGATGTGGCCAAGTTTCGTTGACACTTTCATCAGATTTAAGTTCGATCGACTCTCCGGCAGACGCATCACTCTCATCTTCAGAGACAACTTCATCGGTGGACTTTATGGAACTGCCGCTGGATGAAGAGCTATGTAACTTGAGATATTTCAGCAGAGGTCGAGGTGCTTCGGTGGAAGTATCCGTGTCTGACTTCCTTCTGGAACGTAAATCTCCGGTGGACGAAAAGTCATGTATCTCGCCAATAGAAAAGTCGCTGGATGCACGGCTCCGTAAATTGAGATTTGGAATGAGCGATGACACTCCCATGGGAGAGCGAGGAGCTTCGGCTGTTTCACCTCCAGTTGGCAAATCTTCGAAGGACGAAATTTCATATATATCACCCATTACAGCATCGGTGGATGTACCGCACCATAACCTGAGTTTTGAAATAAACGACGAAACTGTCATGCCGCGTTCAGGTGTCTCGGCTGACGTATGCTTGTGTGTTTCACCTCCAGGCATCGGAGCTCCAAAGGATGCGTCTTGTCCAGGGAGCGTTGCTTCGATGGGCTGATTGTCATATATCTCCCCCATCGAACTATCGCTAGATGTAGAGCTACGTACGTTGACATACTGCGGAAAGTAATATGAAACTCCCATCAAAGGTCGTGGTGCTTTGGCTGACGTATTGCTGTTTCTCTTGACTGCGACATCGTTAGAACTGTCACTGGATGTAGAGCCCCGTAATTTAAGATGCGGAACGAGTGACGTAACCCCAAGGACAGGTCGAAGTGATTCTGCTGTTTCACCCACAGGAAGCGGATCTTCAAAGGATGCGTCTATCTTTTGCCCAGGGAGCGTTGCGTCGATGGTCTGGTTGTCATAGTATATCTCCCCCATCGAACTATCGCTAGATGTCGAGCTATGAAAGTTGAGATACGGCGGAAAGAGCGATGAAACTCCCATCAAAGGTCGAGGTGCTTCGGCTGACGTGTTGCTGCTTCGCTTAACTTCGACGGACGTAACGTCATATATCTCATCGTTAGAACTGTCACTGGATGTAGAGCCCCGTAACTTAACCCCAATAACAGGTCGAGGTGATTCGGCTGTTTCACCTACAGGAAGCGGATCTTCAAACGATGCGTCCATCTCCATGACTGACGTATTGCTGCTTGGCTTAACTTCGACGGACGTAAGGTCATATATCCCATCAATTGAACTTCCACTGCATGAAGAGCTCCGTAACTTAAGATACGGAATGATGTCTGGTCGAGTTGTTTCGGCTGATGTATGGCTGCCTGTCTCGTCTTCAAACAGCAGCTCTCGGGGAGAAGTGACAGTATCCCTGACGGTTGTAAGACAGTATATTTTTCCCACCGAAACGTCACTGGAAGGGTATGGAAGTTCCAGGTATGGAACTTGCAGTATTTCACGCAGCTTACGTTGCTGTACACTTCCGGATAAATCGTTTTGCAAACTATTGATAGAAGTTGAACTCTGCAAACCATCCTCTGGTTGTAAAGAATCTTCGCCATCGAAAACTTCTTCATCACTTGACAGCTCAAAAGCTAGTACTGACAGATTGCCGTCCATGATTACTTCTTCAGTCGGAAAACCATCAGTATCTGTCCCTTTATTTTGTTGCGTTCCCTCTGCATCGGGTTCTGGATGCTTTTCAAATTGAACCTTTTCGTTTTTGTTCATTATCTGTAAGTCAATAAAATTTATTAATTAAATATTTTTTTTTTCCATATAATTCTCACTTTATCGTAAACTTTCTTCCTTCACAATTTGTATATTTTACAAACGAATACGAATACCTCCGAGTCCGAGGTTAACTGGACGCTGAAACAGAAAAAAAGTTGCCCTTGTTTGGTTTTTTTAATTTGTCACCAAAAATTAAATTAAAATTTTCTAAGTACATTTCTGTCAATTTGACACAAAAAACTCGACCAAAAATGCAATTAAATTTAATTAAAATACTACCAAACATTAATTAGTGCAATTAACTATTTTTAATTTGTCACCAAAAATTAAATTAAAATTTTGTAAACTATGAACTATCATTTCTGTCATTCTGACACAAAAAATTCAATTAAATGTATAATTAAAATACTACCAACCATTAATTAGTGTCAGGAACTATTTTCAATTTGTCACCAAAAATTAAATTAATATTTTGTAAACTATGAACTATCATTTCTGTCATTTTGACACAAAAAATTCAATTAAATGTAATTAAAATACCACCAAACACTAATTAGTGCAAGGAACTATTTTTCAATTGTCACCAAAAATTAAATTTAAATTTTCTATGTACATTTCTGTCATTTTGACACAAAAAATTGAATTAAATGTAATTAAAATACTACCAAACATTAATTAGTGCAAGGAACTATTTTTTATTTGTCACCAAAAATTTCTGTCATTTTGAAAGAAAAAATTCAATTAAATATAATTAAAATATTACCACACACTAATTAGTGCAGGGAACTATTTTTAATTTGTTACCAAAAATTAAATTAATATTTTGTAAACTATGAACTATCATTTCTGTCATTTTGACACAAAAAATTCAATTAAATGTAATTAAAATACCACCAAACACTAATTAGTGCAAGGAACTATTTTTCAATTGTCACCAAAAATTAAATTTAAATTTTCTATGTTCATTTCTGTCATTTTGACACAAAAAATTGAATTAAATGTAATTAAAATGCTACCAAACATTAATTAGTGCAAGGAACTATTTTTTATTTGTCACCAAAAATTAAATTAAAATTTTGTAAACTTTGAACTGGTCACATTTCTGTCATTTTGAAAGAAAAAATTCAATTAAATATAATTAAAATATTACCACACACTAATTAGTGCAGGGAACTATTTTTAATTTGTTACCAAAAATTAAATTAACATTTTGTAAACTATGAACTATCATTTCTGTCATTTTGCCACAAAAAATTCAATTAAATATAATTAAAATACTACCAAGCGTTAATTGGTGCAAGGAACTATTTTTAATTTATCACAAAAACTAAATTAAAATTCTGCAAACTCATTCCAATGTAAATTAAATATTACCAACTGGACACCACTTCGTAAACTTCGCTGTTGACGAATCACTTGTCGGAATGTTTTTTTTTTTGCGTGTTACTGAATGCCACAAACTCAGGCGGGCCAAAGTAACTTTCACAAAATTATAAAAAATACGTTTTGAACTTTTAAAGCTTTTCCACTAGCTAGCTCAAGCTCAGACGAGTAAGTGAATTGCAATGCCAATTGAATTCTCTCTCATAGCCTGCAAGCTGCAACACATACCTAATATAAAAAAGGTTCCCACCATAAGCTATAACGATTCGTCAGCATTTGAAATCCACCTTCACAATTTCACAAGCTCATGACGGTCTTCAATTCACATACAGTCAACAAACAGAATTTGTGCAGTGTTTCCATTCCCAGACTTTCCCAGACTTGGGATTCATTGCAGTCAGTTGTGGAGTTTCTAAGCGTTTGTGGATTGAAGTAATTCGAGCAACATTTTAATTGTTTACAGTGGTATTGTGTTTTAATCAACAAATTCGATATTGAAATGAAAACTAAGAAAACTTCGCCTCGGATATGGCAGATGCCCCCAATTTTACAACGGATCATTCGAAGAGTGCTGAGGATGGTATTTTTGATTACCGTCGCTGACATTGTCGTCGGGATTTGGAAGCTGTTTCTTTAGGACCAAGGTGACAGACAAATTCCACGCCTCGCCCAAAATTCATTTCGATGGCCGAACTAATCAACTTTTTGTACGCACAATAAAATATTAATGCAACGATACGAGATTGTTTTATTGTAACAGTAATACCTTTGCTTCATTGATTTGCAGGAATTTTTGTTATTAATTTCAAGGTTAAGCGTGCTTCCACTGTAACTGTGTTTTGAGCTTGAAAAAGCTTCTTTCGTAGACGTGCATTAGTCATCGAATGGGTGCGTCGCTATTCGATAAAGTTTCAGTATAGTTAATGAGGAATTCCAACGAAGCTGAACCAGACTTAATTAGAATATGTGGAGGGCAAGGGTGATTCTCTCATTCCAGCTGAACTTGAGACCTATTTGAAGGTAAGATGCTATCTGGCTTTGTGGTAAATGATCATTTCGAAGGATCGGTGGGAGGCACTTTTGCAAAGCTGTTATGAACTGAGCTTGCAAATTGGTGAAGGAAAAAAAGAAAAGAAAACAGGATGTCCGGCTATGAAGTGACTAAGGCATAAGCTGTCTTGCCAATGGGGTTGTCCTAGAACCTAAAGTGCCTTTTCGGCATTAGTTTGTCCTAGGGGTTCGGGGGGCTTTTACAACGCCTCCTATTCCTCACCATTCCTCGTGTCTCTAGCGCCTTTTTGGATTTTTCTGTCGACCTTTTGTAGTTACCCTGTGGTTGTGACGGTCGCTTTCTAAGTGCTGAACTCATATAATAGTCACGGATTCTTGGTGCTAAAGCTTTTTGCACTGCTCTTCCAAATATTGATCGATCGATATAGCCTCGACAATAGCGATCTCTGCCTCTCTCGATAGTTATCGTGAAAATGAGATAGTTCGATCGTTTTCATTCAACGCGTTCTGACTGCAGGGGAAATAGGGATCGGTCGGTACGGAAAATACAGAGTGGAAGCCTGCTTGCTAGGCATCGGCTGTGACCTCATGATATTCTTTAACTCGTTGTGGCCCGACCATCGGTTACCAATGAATGATTGATGCCTGGAATTGGCCATAGAGGATCTGGAACAGAGCTACGTTTAGCGGATACTCCAAGTAGCTCGGGTGAAAGAAAGGATTAGGGAGGAATTTGGTGAAAAGGCAACTGCATCAGTGTAAAGATCAATTAACTGGTAGTTGGGTGTTGTAGGATTGGTATAAGCATTGACCGGTATCCACCTGGCGATACCCAGTGCCGTTACTGAAACTTCACATCACGTTTGAACTACCGGGTGATGTCATGAAGAAAATAGCAGACTGGAGACTGGAGACTCATAAGTCTCGGAAGTCTTACATGAGCACCTCCTAAAGAGGTCTTAAGGCGGGTGAATTCACTAGATTGAATCAACTTTGCTGTCGACAGTCAGGATGACAGATACCTTATATAAGCTACTTCGATATATTTGGAACTGAGGTCAGTAACGATTGTTTAAGACTAATCAGGGTGGTGAAAAAGAGATGGTAGCGGATGAATCCTTTTATGGGCCAACGGCAGGGGTCTTACATCTCTGGAAGTTGATTACTGGCACCGTAAATAGTTAAAAAAAAAATTAATAATATAATCATTTGCTCTTAAGCTTACTTCTTGAACGTCTATTTATACAAATCAAGGCTTCGCAGGAACTTCTAAAAATTGTTAAGACGTTTCCATGAATAAAAACTTAAAAAAAAAAAACAAAAAAAATGTATCTGATGAAATCAGGCTATGTTCTGCGTTTCGCCGACTGTCCTTCCCCCAAGGGAAGGTTCATAGGATCTTAAAATGATAAGAAACTTTTTAAAGTAGCTTTTTATACCACATCTCTGTAAGTTGTGCAATGTAGTCGTAGGAACAATGAATTATTTCCGCTAAAATAAATTAAAAATTACAAATTCTAAATTACGAGTTTGTTTTTCAAAAGCGTTTGCTTAAATAATTTGCATCTGTTTTGAATTTTAAGAGTAAGCCGTGCATGGAATGTGATCTTGAAAACATTTCTCTCATAGAAATTCATAAATGACAAATGCAAAGAACAGTTATTTGATTGTTGAGCCTTAAAACCGAATATAACCCAATTTCTTGTTAAACCACATCCGCCCACAACAGGCGGAGTTTCAGTTAATTTAAAACACAAGTGGCAGCAAGTGACGGTAAAAAAAAATAATAAAATACCGGAAAGGGAGAAAGAGAAACGAGAAAGCAAGCTTTTCATGCATAACGTGATCTCTTCCAGCGGCTTACTTTCTCAATTAACTCTTTACCAACACCTGTATATGCTATCAGCACGATCCCCCACTTAAGAAACAAAATCGAATAGACACACTGGAGCCACACATGACTCTCTCAAGAGCGAGATATACGATGAGCCGGACATTCGTGTTCAGTGAACCAAATGATTACCCATACCGTGAAAATGACTTATCTAAAATGTTTGGTGTCGATTATTTATTCTACTTGATAGGGCGTAACTAACTTTTAATCAAAGACAAAATGGCGCCAACAATCTTAGACGTAGGTATTTGAAAGTTAAGGCTCTTAAGACTTTCTTGTTAGAATAATGTCGCTGTTAACATAACGTACATGTGTGACTTATTAATGAAAGCCTTTTTTCGTACACTGAAATTGCTGCTTAAGCCGGTTTGGGATGCAGTAAAAAGGTTCAATTGGAAATGAGACGAACTGACAATCGCTTACTATGTCTAACTTTATGTCAAATGAATGAACCTACATTTCGCTTCGATAAAAAGAAAAAGGGCTGAGAAAAAACAAGAGCAGCTTTGAAATTCTCTTGAAAACTGGAAAGTTATTTATTTTTTGACAGCAATTGCATTTCCTACAATTTTTGTCTCCTCCGTCTTACTTTATGTCCAATGAATGAACCTACATTTCGCTTCGATTAAAAGATGGTCATGGAACGAGATGTCATTTTTTTAGGGCTATGAGGAAAAACAAGATCAGTTCTGAACGTCCTTCAAAAGATGGAAAATGTTTTTTTTTTGACAGCCAGTGCATTTCCTACAATTTTTGTCTAACTGTATGTCAGATGAATGAACCTACATTTCGCTTCGATAAAAAGAAAAAGGGCTGAGGGAAAACAAGAGTTCTGAAATTCCTTCGAAAGATGGAAAATGAATTATTTTTTGACAGCCAGTGAATTTCCTATAATTTGTGTCTAACTGTATGTTAGATGAATAAACCTACATTTCGCTTCGATAAAAAGAAAAAGTGCTGAGGAAAAACAAGAGCAGCTCTGAACTTCGTTCGAAAGATGGAAAATGAATTATTTTTTGACATCCAGTGAATTTCCTACAATTTTGGTCTAACTGTATGTCAGATGAATGAACCTACATTTCGCTTCGATAAAAAGAAAAAGGGCTGAGGGAAAACAAGAGTTCTGAAATTCCTTCGAAAGATGGAAAATGAATTATTTTTTGACAGCCTATAATTTGTGTCTAACTGTATGTCAGATGAATAAACCTACATTTCGCTTCGATAAAAAGAAAAAGTGCTGAGGAAAAACAAGAGCAGCTCTAAACTTCGTTCGAAAGATGGAAAATGAATTATTTTTTGACATCCAGTGAATTTCCTACAATTTTTGTCTAACTGTATGTCAGATGAATGAACCTACATTTCGCTTCGATAAAAAGAAAAAGGGCTGAGAAAAAACAAGAGCAGCTCTGAAATTCTTTTGAAAACTGGAAAGTTATTTATTTTCTGACAGCAATTACGGGTTGGTGACGTTTTCCCCAAGACATAATCTCCAAACTAAAATCCCCAAACTGAAATCTCCAGCAGCGAAATCTCCAAAGAGAGAATCTCCATAGCAAAAATCTCCAAACAAATATGTTCAAGTAGTGAATCATCCGATTAAATCGCGCGATTTAATCGCATGATTCACTACTTGAACATATTTGTTTTGCACATTTACTTGATTTAGTTAAGGTTGCACGAAATGTTATTTAAGATTTTTTTTTTGTCACAACACCATCTATAATTTTCTTTTTTGTTTTTTGAATGGCAATGATAGCCTAGCCATATCCATTTAGAAATAGCTTATTCCTCCTTTATTGGATTTTAAAACAATAATCTCATCCATAATAACTATATTTATTAAACACAACACACTCTTCCGGCTATGAATACACTTTACAGACTGAAAGTGCATTCATAATTTGTTGTTCAGAAACATAATCGTTATCATGTCATAACGGTAAAAGAATGTCATGCATATGCCGCAAGAGAAACGGTGTTAGTAGACGTACCTGGACATTGGGGATTTGGAGATTTCGTGGAGATTTTGGCAAAAAAAAAATTGTTTCTTTGGGGATTTTTTCCATAGAGATTTTCTCTTGGAGATATTGGCAAGTTGGATTATTTTTTTTGGAGATTTTGTCCAATGGTGTTTTTTTTTTGGGGATTTCGTACGACTCCCAGCAATTACATTTCCTACAATTATTGTCTCCATTTCGCTTCGATTAAAAGATGGTCATGGAACGAGATGTCTTTTTTTAGGGCTATGAGAAAAAAGTGCTGAGGAAAAACAAGAGCAGCTCTGAACTTCTTTTGAAAGATGGAAAATTAATTATTTTTTGAAAGCCAGTGAATTTCCTACAATTTTTGTCTAACTGTAGGTACCTACAAAAGCTTGAAACAAACAAGAACACCAGAAACAAGGCCCCAGAACCTGAAATACACGATGATTCAAGCTCGGAAAATAGCTCTTAAAATTTCAGTAAGAAAAGAATTGTTTTCGTAAAAAAAGCCCATGTCCACTATTGATTCTTTTTTTTATACAAAAAGATTCATGTCCAAAACCCATTTTTTTGTTTAAATAAAAGAAAATATAATAAATAAAATTCAAACAAATTTGTTCATTGTATCTTATTCAGAACTTCTATAAATACAAGATTTTTGCAACACCATACAAATCTTTCATATTTCACTATATTTTAGAACGTGATAAACTTTAAACCCTTGATTACTCAAAAACACAGTTTTATGACGTGAGCAAATACCGACAATATATTAAGCTGAATAAATGAAAGGCTTATGCGTTGTTGCGGTAAAATTTCCCGCAACAAGGTCCACTCTCCAGTCCATGACTTCCTTACCAATTCCCTCTTTTATCGGTGCGCATATGCAGGGTCTGAAGAAGGTATTGCCCACTCGAGGTGAAGTTATTGCCCAGGTGAAGTTATTGCCCGTGAAGTTATTTCCCTGCACCTAAAGATGACAAAGTGTAGCGAAAAACGACATGGTCCGGGCAAATGCGTGAATGTGCGTGAACGGGTGGGGGTAGAACAAGGAACAGTTGATACTCTCAGAGCGACAGCTGAGTTATCGTGTGGGAGCTGTGAATTGTCTATCCCAAGTACGTGTGAGTGAGGGAGTACGAAGCAGTCGACAATTTCAGCGCCACAGCTGAATTGTCACGTTAGGGCTGCCGTTGGCTCTGTTTCCCCAAGGTTGGATGATGGTGTGAGTGAGGGACACTGGCCGGCCGAACGGACAAAGAAATCTGGAAAATCACTTCTTGGTGGACCAGTCGTGTAGATAGACGTTTTACTTTTTAAATAATTTGGAAACAAAAATACGAAAGGAAAAGTAATTAATCGAGAAGGGTAATAGTAGAGTGCAGGGGAAAAATAATTGAAGGAAGGAATCAGGAATAGAGTGTGCAGGAGATTGCTAAGCGGGACTAAAATCCAAAGCCTACTCAGGAGGAACAGGCGTCTTGGAAGGAGAACGACGATAAAATAAAAATACAAAAAAAAAAACAGGGATAAGTATAGTGATTTGTGGTAGTTAGGCAGAAAAAAGGTAAAATTAGATCTCGGTAGGATCGGGCTCCGTACAATCCCGGTAAAGAACGGGACACGCGCCCGTGTCAATAGAATTTTCGTATTTCGGGATAACGCGATCTTGCACCGCTTCAAACGGCAATTCCGTCATTTCTTTTGTGTGCCAAATTACCAATTCCGCTAATTAAAAGTAATTTGCCGTGCCCCAACGGGGACTTATAACGTGGTACAAAAAAAAAACTGTCTTTCTTTTGTTCTGGAACTTTCTTTTCAGTTCGGGATTCTTCGGTGGTCGGAATTTCACTTTTCTTTCAGGTTTTTCAGGTTTCACAATTTCCCTACAAAAATTGTGTGGCGCCCATTGTGCTACTGTCATCGGAGGAATATATATTTTTTTCTACGCCAGTAAGCACACAAACGTTTATTTGTAGATTCGCTAATTTCAAAGCGTTCAATTATCTGAGCGCAACCTAGCGCTTTTCGTTGAACCCACCCCAGCTGAGCGACCGGAAAATCAGCATCTTTTTGTTGGCTGTTGCACTTTTCGCGTTTGTTTGATAGTTGGATAAACATTCGTTTATTCATCGATCGCGTATTTTGTTTCGTTTTCAACCGCGATTAATTAGTAATTTGTTCGCGGAATTAAAAGTGTAACAGCGTCGCAAAAAAATCTGTCAAGTCATGTAAACTGGTGGATAATAAATAAATACATAAATCCAATTGCCAAGTCAGCATAATTATTATGCCCCCCACTCGAATAGTTTTTCAACCACCGTCAGTGTCTGTTTAAAATGTTTACAATATCTATAAATGTTTAACGAAGACAATCGAAGTCGCTGCAATGTCTCAGCAGATCGGCTACAGTTCAATTCGGAAGCTTCAGCTCGACAAAAGTGTTTGCTTGGTGGTGCGTGATTTAAATCTATTTTTTTTTCATTTTTTTATAAAACAATTAAAATTTATTCATTCAAAGATTCGCAGTTGTGTCATTCATCATTAAAATGACTAAAAGGGGATTGGCAAAGATGACATTCCGTCACGTAGTCCCTGGTGCACGGAAAAAGAAACTTCGCTGCAAGCGCAAGGACACAAAGATCTTCAGAATCATGATATTGATTTTCGTTTTGCTATTGATATTGTTTGGAATCTACGTTGCCTGTTTCGTATGGATCTTCATCATTTGGGATGACGACAACTTCCACATTTTTTAAGATGCAAATCCAGGAAGTGATTAAAACTAAGTTTTGCTTTTATTCACAATACATACATATATATATATCCGAAATAAAGTGTTTAAGTGTTGTTCTTTTTTTGCTGTCTGAAAAGGGGGGCTTGGTGGTGACACATGACTTGGAGCTATGTGTCACCACCACGCACGCACTATGGAAAAAAACAAAAAGAACAACATTTTTCTAGAAGCCCTCTTTTCATGGGCAATTGGCAATTGTTGGTGTCTATTATTGTTGTTGTTGTTTTTGTTGTTGTTGGTGTTCTTGTTGTCGGATTGAATTTCAAACGGATTGAATAGATATTTCGTGAGATTACCAAAGAAGAAGACGTCACAGAATACCAGCCACGGGGTCGAAAATAGGTGAAAATATCTCGGACATTGCAAGGTAAATAATAAGTGTTTAGTCCTTACCGGATAAAAAGAATCAAACCTATGGTAAACGCGTGGTGCGACTCGAGCTGCAAAGAGGTTATCAGGTCGAACGAGGTAAGCTTTCGGTCATATAGGGTAATTCATTAAGGACTTGACAACTTCTTTTTTAAATAAAGTGCAAACTACTTGAGATATCTCAAAAAAAAAATTAGTGGCTTGAATTACTATCAAAACATTTGTGAATGAAATTCGGCTTCGTTCATATGTCCACCACGGGAACGTATGCAGCGGTCGATACGTTGAACCCCAATTTTTGATGACTCGGTCGCACATTTCGACCGATACGGCCGCTTTTTCTCGTTCAATATTGGCTCTGAGCCCTATAACGTCGGCGGCTTGTTGGCACAGACCAATCATTTAATAAAGCTCCATAAAAAAAAATCTAGACGCGTTAAATCACACGATCTCGCCGGCCAATACACGGGTCCGTTTCTTGAGATAACACGTTCACCGAACTGAGACTTCAATAACTCCATTGATGCACCCGCTGTGTGGCTTGTGGCACCATCTTGTAGGAACCACATATCACTGATGTCCAATTCATACTCAAAGAAATAACGTTCCAACATGTCTCTGTATCGAATACCATTTACTACGTGACGGTGACGACGAGAAAAAAAAACGGCCCAATGACGCCACCGGCATGAAAACCGCACCAAACAGTGACTTCCTGCGGATGAAGTGCTGTATCACGAAGCACATGAGGGTTCTCACCTGTCCAATAACGCATCTTATTGACGAAGCCGCTTTACCAAAAATGCGCCTCATCGCTGAAGATGATTTTGCGATGAAATTCTTCCTTTTCTTCCATCATGCCCAGAGCCCAATTCGAGAACGTACGTCGCTTCATATGATCAAGTGGCTTTAGTTCTTGAGTCAGCTTGATCTTGTAAGGGTGGTGGCTAAGATCCTTAAGCAAAATTCGACATAATGTGGTCTGGGAGAGGCCCAACTCTTGAGAACGCCGTGAAATCGACTGATTTTGCTTGTTTGCGACCGACGCGACGGCCGCCTCTACGGCAGCAATATTCACAATTCGGGCAAAACGTAATCTCACTGGCACGGCAATATCAAGCAGCGAATATTCTGATTCCAATTTATCTACTAGACTATGAATTGCTTGTCTAAAGGGACGAGATTACGGCCGCGAATTGGCGTTAACGCTCTTAAAGCTGCGACCACCGACTCGGAATTTCGGTAGTCAATTTTAATTATTTGTGAACAATGTTCCTTCGTGTACCTCAATATGATGAAAATGTTGATTTTACTGAATATTTTGACTTCGACAGTTCGGCTATCGGTTTAAGGGTGCGTTCACACTGAAAGGTTGAAGTTGCCAAGTCGCTAATGAAAGCCCTACCCATCTGATGAAAGCCGAAACAAGTTCAGACTGCAATGCCCGCATTGATCGTGTCCACTTCTCCTTCCACCAAAGTCCCACGGGTAGCAACAACTTTTGGTGGATTGTTCAAAACTTCCAGAGTTCGGCCTCGTCATCCATCCCGACATTCTTAGTTACAATGGCATTCCAGCTGTCAGCTGTGTTTATGAAACCAGTCTGTTTGCTACTCACTTTGTAGCTAGCTCTGCCCCTGGAGTCGGGAGCGTACAATACTCCATGGGACCGATCCATTTTCGCACTCGTACAGGGGCAAAACTGCTAAGGGATCTTGACATACACAAATCCGCTGGTCCAGATGGTTTTTCCTATCGTTCTAAGGGGTGTTCTTCGACGATGGCAAAATCACTGCGCGTAAGCTTTTATATCTGTCCTTTTCTTTAGGGCTCTTTCCAAGAAGATGGAATTTGTCCAGCTTGTCCAAAAAAAAGACAAATCTTCGTCTCCCTCTTCCTACCGACTGATGGCACTTCTTTCCAAGGTCATGCAAACGCTGATTAACCGTCAGCTTATGAAAATATCTAGAATCTGGGAAACTTCTTAATGACCGGCAGTGTGGTGTCAAGTAGCTACAAGTAAGTTTTTGGTGCACCAGACCAGATATGAGGATTGCACTCAAGTTTCAGGCTCATAAACGCCTCATAAATAGTAGCCAGATCTGAGGGGTGAAATCTTGCAGCGCTTAAGGAAGCCTAGGCATTTCACAGCGTTCTTGGCGACATCGAATATGTGGTCATTCCAACGAAGGATGTCTTTAACACACATCGGATAATGGAAAGCCGTTCAAGTGCCATTCATGGACAATGGCAGGGTGTTTGGCTTTCACTTTAATGACAGAAGACAGCATTGGGTTTTGGAAGCATTGAATTGCACCCCACTGAAATATGCTGTCAAGATCCGAATTTAATGAGCTTAACAAACGTTGCTGATGCAGTTAGACACCCTATCTTCGGGTGGCGGGAACCAAGAATCGATTATAAGAACCTGAGGGTACTGCCATAGGCGAAGGAGTGGATTGTTTTAGAGGTAACAGACGGGAGATCTTTTACAAAAATGAGAAATAGAGCCGGAGGCAAAACAGAGCCTTGAGGAACTCCAGTATTTATTTGGTGAGTAGCAGATTTGAAACCGTCCAAAATAACTTGAATTGAACGGTTCGCAAGATAGTGTCTAATCCATTGAAGAAGATTATCATCGATTCCAAATGCACACATTTTCGACAAGAGAGCTCGGTGCCAAACTCCGTCAAATGCCTTTGAGCATTTTTTTTTGATTGTTGGAGACAGTGGGCGGATTTTAAAAATTCTTAATCTTGATTATTTCGGGCACCTAGAGAGTATATGGTTAAAATATCATCTTTCTAGCTCCAGTTTAAAGGCCTAATTTTTACCGATGGACGGACGAACGGCTTAATCGACGTTTGTACCTTTAGGGGTCTACGGGCAATATGAAGCTATGACAAACTATGAGTCAAAATTAATATGACCTTAAAATAGGGTATACAAAAAAGTGACTTAACCAACATCGCTTTGATCCTAAACGCAGATAACTTGCTTCTTGGTACAGAGAGCGCAATGATCCACAAACTTTAGAGACAGTATTTACGATATGGTTCTTCCAGGTGAGATTTTGGTAAAATCTAAAAACTAGTGACGTAGGGTAACTCTGATCGATCAATAAAAAGCCGAGGTCGGCTTGGTGTATCGATACATAAATGGCTGATTGTAATTGCTTGACTGTCCAAGCTTATTTTTTCGCGACCATGTGACTTCAGAATTGAGGCCTTTATTAACTCACTGAGTGGCATCCTCAACCAGACCCAAATGGCTGGACGTCATCGGCATATATGTGAACCTTGCAACATTTTAAACACTGAAGGAAAGTCATTATCCCTGTTTTGTTGGGAAAGCTATCCGTACTGAAGTAGGATTTTACACGTATTACAAATACAATATCCCACTGCGGACCGCTGCCGATAAAAAGAGAAGTGAAATCCTGTTGCGGATAGACTGAATGAACATTGAATGAACTTGAATGAACTTTCATTATTTATTTCATCAACAAGCGTACTATTTTATAAAGCTATCCATAGTGAAGTAGGAATTCCCACCAAAACCATCCGCAGCAGGCTGGTTCTTTGGTTGGTTCGTTTTAATATGTTGGTATGAATGATTATGCTTCGTTCGTACAGTAGCGTTGAAAATTCGATGCAGGCTCTCGACTCACGAGTTAAAATGGATTTGGAGTTGAGATGAAAATTAGTAGAAATGAACTGACTGACGAGTATCTATTTTGACCATACTCCCGTCACTTTAGCGTTCTTGTTTAAATGAAACAGCTGATAGCATTTGCGAAACAAATGTCAAAATTGTCAAAATTATCCATTCCAGTTGACGGAAAATGTTAGATTTTGTTTATTATAAAAAAATCTTGCTAATTTTGGCTGCATGGATCCACTTCCTTTTGTTCCTTTTGTTATTTTTTTCTGTAAATTATTCTGACAGCTCCAAGCTGTTATCGCAGCAGGAGTACCAAATTTTCAATATAAAAACCGAAGCTGCTGCGGATGGTTTTGGTGGGAAGAGGTGGTGGAGTTTTGATGTTTATTCGCCAGGAACTAGATCACACGCCCATTCCTCACGTTGCCGCTTCTTATGAAAATGTAAAAATTAGTTTTATAGAAGATAATAAAACGACCTATGTCCTGGGAACATATAGACCTCCAGGTTTTAGTAAGAAGGCGTTTGTTGCAGAGATGGGAAGAAATTTATCCAAATTGGGTAAAAATGAGGAAATAATTGTGATGGGTGATATTAATATTAAAGTTCGCGATACTAATGCTTATTACGTAAAAGAGTATTTGGAGACGCTAGCATCATCAAGGCTTATGAACGTTATAATAGAGTTCACAAGAGTTGAACCTAAAAAAGGATCGAAGTCATTGATTGATCACATCCTGGTCACCAAAACAGATGTACAGATGAACTCGTTAGTAATAGAAAGCGGGATGACCGACCATTACCCTGTACTTTACTCCACTTGTACTCCAAAAACAGTAATAGAAAAAGTTGTGAATACAAAGTATATATGCAATACGAAAGTTAACCAACTAATACAGAACTCTAATTGGGAAAGTATCATGAGCGAAAATGAAGCTGAAAGCATGTATGAACAAATTGTTACAAAGTTCAAAGATACTCGTATATATAAAAAATCAACCTGCACAAAATCAATAACAAATAAAAGAAATCACAACACCTGGATGATAAATGCAAAAGAAGGGACGATCTATACCGTAGGTGGAAAAACAACAGGTTTAACAAAGGCTTTGAAGTCGAATATAAACATTTTAGAAACCAATTAAACAAAGAAATATCATCCCATAAATCCAATTATTTTAAAAACCAGTTCAAACAATTTAAGACAGACACCAGGAAAACGTAGGGATTAATAAATGAAATACTGGGATGAAAAAAAATTAAATATTGACGAGTCATTGAATAAAAACTTTTCTACTGAACCGCATGTATTATCCAATGATTTTGCAAAATTCTTTTCAACACAGACGAAGAAAATTATCCATCATTGTGACTCAATTACATATGTTAATCCGAACAGAATCTTGGAAAAAAATACTCGTATGTTCGTAAAACCAACAAACGTTCAAGAAGTTTATAGTATAATAAGTTTGCTGGGTGAAGATAAATCGCCAGGAATTGATGGAATTCGAGCGGCCGATATCAGAAAACATGCCGATATATTTGCACCCATTATAAGCAAGTTCATTAACATAAGTCTGACACAATCAAAGATACCATCCATCTTGAAAACAGCTGTAGTAAGGCCTATTTACAAAGGAGGAAATAAAAGTCAGCTCAGTAACTATAGACCGATATCAATACTTCCGGTAATAGAAAAATGTCTAGAAAGTGTTATCACTGCACGAATAAATAGCGTTATTGGCAATCATGCTCCGATTCATAAAAGTCAATATGGTTTTCAAAAAAATAAAAGCAGAATTCGCGAATTGTGTCAACCAGAGCTTGAACAAATGCCATCACGCGTTGGTACTCTTCATGGATTTCAGTAAGGCATTCGATATCTTAAGCCACAAAACACTTCTTGAAGCGCTTCAACGTATTGGTATAAGAGGATTAATGGCGGATTGGTTGACCGATTACCTGTCCAACAGGCTATTTTGCGTAAAAATTTGTGATGTACAGAGTGACAGAAGTAATGTGGAATATGGTGTACCACAGGGATCAAAACTAGGGCCAATCCTATTCATCCTGTATACTAATGAGCTTCTGTGATCATTCAAACAAAGTATACCTTTTGCTTTTGCTGATGATACAGCTATCGTGGTGTGTAGAAAGAGCTACAGCGGTGATGCAGGAAGAATTTGATGTCGCAGTAAAGTGGTGCCACGACAACGGGTAAGTGATAAATGCATCGATAACAAAGATTAAGCACATCAGAAATCCAAGTTTCAAATCGACGCAAATACCAGTTTTCATGAGAAATGATGCATGCCTTAGTTCCATCTCAGAAGTCATCGAAGCTGTTGACAGCTATAAATATCTAGAGTACTCATCGACTGTCACTTCTTATGGAACAAACACATCGATAAATTACGTATGGATTTAAAGAAGGCCATCTTTGCACTAGCTCACCTGAAATACCATGCCACGGTGCCCGCTTTGAGACAGGTATACTAGGCACTCATTGAGTCCAAACTGCGATATGGTGTTCTTGCTTGGGGTAACGAATCGACAACCCACATCCAAAAGCTGCAAAAAATTCAAAAATCTGCGTTAAAGCAAGTCAATTGCAATACACGAAACAACGATTTAAGCTTTAAAGTTCTGAGTGTGGAAGACATTTTCAAGATGACGCTCACTTTGGAATACTATAACGATATCCGGTTTGTTAGACCACTGAATCATGAGGTAAACACTAGACGACGTGCTCAAGGTATGCTGCACCTTTAATAAGTATGGTAGAAGACAACTCATATACAGCGTTCCTGCAACAATCAACAGCCTTCCCCGTGAACTAACGAACATTGTAAACTTTAAAACTAGAAAAACGCGATTAAAAACTTTTTCTTGAATAATGAAATAAACTTGCAAACCTAGATTTTTTAAACATATATTTTCTTTCAAGCTAAAATCCGTGAAATATAAACTAGTTTCATATTCATAACGTTAACTTGAATTTTAAAATACTAAGCTACTAAATAATTTAAAATTGAAAAAGATTAATCTTCTGCAGATAAGCCAAAGGCTTCGCAGATACGTATATACAAAATGTTAGGTTTTTTATGAAAAATAAAAGTCTAAAAAAAAAAAAAAAAAAAATGCCTGCTTCACTATGGATAGTTTTATAAAATAGTAAGCTTGTTGATGAAATAAATATATGAATGACGCAGAGAAGTTCAAAAGAGACGAAAGAAAAGCTACGCTCGTAAAAAAAAAACTGCAGACATTTTTAACCTTCCCCACTTGTATCCATCCCAAATCAAAACCTCATACTGGGGAAGCTACACTTTTCGCAAATGGCACGAACATCAAATTTATCGGGAAAGTAGGTTAAATGATAGTTTTGTTGTTTTTTTAAATAATGAGTTTGAAAATATATTTTTTATCAAAACTTACGTGTTTTTTGTTGTTGTTCTTGACGGTCAACGAATAAACTGGAATCTAAAATGAGAAACAAAATGAGGTTTAATGAAGCTGAATAAAAAAATATATATATTTTTTATTTATTTATTTATTTCATGAATTGCTTACACAGTCAGATACAATATCTTATAAATAAGTGATAAGCATAAAAACGAGATAATATATGGATGTTACGAGTATATTGATAGAAGAAAAAAAGAGGACAAAAAAAAAGGAAAAATAAATTCACAAAGTAAAGAAATAAGGAGTAGCTAACTAAGAATAGCGGGAAAAATAGGTATTTACACCCATGTTCTGAATTTCGATCGAAATCGAATTTAATTCACTTTTCAATTTCACTCGGAATGAAATTTGGTGTTATGCATTTCGATCGTTTCAGATTTTTTCGAATTCACTTTCGAACTGTCAAAATCCTAAACAAACACAGAATGTGTTTGCTTTTAATTCAAAATGGATGCAATAGTTTTAGCAATTTTCAATGAAAAAAGGAAAAAAATCCAAAGAGAACGAATAAGAAGACAAATTTTACGAGAAAAACCTAATACCTATATTAGATCTTCCGGAGGCGGAGTAAGTGGTTTTGATTTACATGTTGGTGTAAAAAAAAATAATTTTATTTGTGTGCAGTTTCAAAAGCAGTTTCAGATTAGGCAAAGAAGCTTTGTTATATGTACTAAGCGAAATAGAGCCATATATAAAACAGTCATCAATTTCTTTGCTACATAAACTTGCAGCAACACTTCGCTTCTTGGGCGAGGGAAGTTACCAAAGGTCTATTGGAACTCTGGCTATTAATATTAAAGAACAAATTCAAAACCTTATAATACTATTCCATAAGAAAGTATCTAGACATTGGTTTAGCAAGACCCACTGTTAGTAAAGTGATTGGGGAGATATTGAATGTCCTGGAATCTAAATTACGCCAAAAGTGGATAAAATTAGACATGCCTCATGAAGACAAAAAGGAGTCAAAACGATTTTTTTGTGGAAAAAGTATGGCATACCTGAGGTTATAGGATGTGTGGACGGAACCTACGTTAAAATGTTAAAGCCCCACCAGTATCCTAATCTATATTTTAACAGAAAGGGATATTTTAGCATAAATGCTGTTATTGTAAGTGCTGTGCTTTTAAAAAAAAATTAATACAATTTAACTTTGCTATTTCATTTAGATTTGTGATCACAAAATGAGAATTAAGGCCGTCGATGCAACACATCCAGGTTCCAGCCAGGATGCTCTCATATGGTCTATGAGTGATGCTAGAAATTACTTTTTGGAAGAATTTCAAAGTTGTGTTCATGGATCTTGGCAACTTGGAGATGCTGGATTCGCACTTGAACCATTCGTAATAACTCCCTACAGATTTGCTCAGCCTGAAACAATTCAGTCAGTCCAACTTGAATAAAAAACACGCAGCAGCTACAAATAAAGTGGAAAGAACTATTGGTAATTTAAAAATACGTTTCAGGTGCTTACTTAACACATTATACTATACGCCCAAAAAGGTTGTACAAATTTGTAATGTTTGCTGCGCTCTTCATAATATTTGCAAGGAATTTAATTTAGAAATAGAAGGGCAACCAGATTTGAATTCCGAAATTGATCAATATGAAGACTATTCTGAAGAGCAAAACAACCATTCGGGACTCGAATGCACAAACTATGTTTTTTTTTAAAAGAAGTTGTTTCCAAACATTATTTTAAAGAAACAAATTGAATATAAAAGGTTTTAATTCATTTATTTTATAAAATAGTAGGAATATAAATAGTACTTAAGAATTCATTTAAATAAATAATAATAAATAACGTACACATATGTATGGGTCATTTTTTTTACAAACCGAATACCATTCTGACCGACACATTTTTGATTTGCCTGAACTTTTTTTTACGGGTTATACAGTGAACATTGGAAAACGTGAACCCCCCAAAACGTGAACACTGTACTTTTAACATTGACTGGTCTAAAACGTGAACAGACATTTTTTCAACATTTCCACATAAAAATGCACTGAATTAATTTTTAAGACTTTGGGGGATCCCCTAATATTGACAACGCGTAGTAGTACGTATTGCTAATATCCCTCATTCAGTTGCTGTTTTTTCTTGCATCAAGTCTTATTTTCTGTTTAGAAATTTGTTCAAAGAAAGTGAAGGTTTTAACATTAAACGATAAAGCCGAAAAAAATATGGTGTCGCTAAGTCAACAATATGTAGTATTAAAAAGAAAAAAGATTTAATTTTGAAGTGTGTTAGTAATACATAATCTGGACCGGGAAAAAGAAAGATATTCAGATCATCAGAGCTGCCAAAAATGAAAAAAAATGTCTTTACAAGTGCTTCATTCGAATACGAAATAAAAATTGGCCTGTAAGCGGACTTATGCTGAAAGACAAAGCTAAAGATTTACATTCAAAAATAAACGAATATGAGGGTGGTTTTTTGGCAAGTGCTGGATGGTTAAGTGGTTTTAAAAAACGATATGGCATTCGACTTCTAAAAATAACTGGTGAGAAGCCATCATCGCAGCCTCACTTAGTTGATCCGTTTAAATTAAAACTAAAAGATAAAATTGAAGAAATGGCTGTGTAAAGATCAATAATACAATGCAGATCAGGCTGGCTTGTTCTGGAAACTTTTGCCAGAGAAAACCTACGTTTCAACATTAGAGAAATCTGCTCCAGGTGCAAAGACAGAGAAGCAGCGATTTACTTTCTTGTGTTGCGCAAATGCTTCAGGTGCACACAGGCTTAAGTTGTTGGTTATAGGGAAACTTTGCTTGTCCGACCGAATACAAAAGCTCCAAATCGTCTTAGATGACTTCTTCAATTTTCATGGAGTGGATCCACCAGTCCTTTGTACCACAGGTTAACATTTTACTTATACAATTGAAACATAAATGTTTTTAAAATTTGGACTTTAGGTTAAAGCTTTTCTGTGTCAAAAAAAACTTGCCACATAAGGCTCTTCTATTATTAGATAACGCACCATCTCATCCTAGTGAAAGTGAACTAAAATCGGAAGATGGGCATATAATCGCCATGTTCATGCCAACTAATGTAACTCCTCTCATCCAGCCTATGGATCAGAATGCCAAAAAAATAACGAAACTGTACTACAGAAACAGTTTGCTAGCATCGATTGCAGCAAAGGACTCTAATCTTATTGAGTGCATGAAACGCTTGACCTTGAAAGAAGCTGTTATTCTCTTAGAAGACTCATGGAATAGAGTCAGCGCAGAGACTTTAGCTAAATGCTGGGCCAATATTTTAAGTTTTTTAGTAAATGAAGAGGATAATGAGGACAATATTCCATGGAGTGTTTTGAAGGAAAAATGGGACTCGGAGCTTAAGCTGTTGATAACATCTACAATACTACTTCTTCAAAGTTTGAATCCTCAGTTTTGTTATAGGTAGGTAGGTAGGTGTGGCGGTTTGATAAGACAAACCCAATTAGCACTGAGTGCCGTTTTGTTACCACAAACTCACGTAAACCTGGGTATTATCGATTGGTGGGGGAGGCTAAATCCAACCTGCGGAGTTCAGGAAAGTTATCAGTTCCTTGATACTTTTCTCGGAGACTTCCTCAAGTGTATTGAAGAAAGGGCTTCCCAATGTACGTAGTCTGGTCCTAGCTAAAGCCGGACCAGTTTTGTTATAGATTTGATTAAATTTTAATCAAATTATCAGCTTCAAATTTAACTGCAAGTTGACTATCCGTTATCAGTTGTTAAGGAATGGAATGAAGACAATTTTAAATTTGAACCGTCTCAGAACCATGAACATGAACAGGAGGAAGACGTCGATGCTTATGTTGAGAAAGAAGATGTTCAAAAGGTTAGCGCAACTGAAGCAGTTGAAATTTTTAACAAGGCTTTGAAATGGCGACATAAACGTACTTAGACCTCTAAGAGAAAATACAGTTGTTCAAATGTTGGGGAAAAAACAACAGAACAAGATTACAGTTTTTTTTTGATAAATAAACCTTTTATTTTTAAAATATTCTAATGTAAAAAGAAATTTAATCAATTTTGTTAATTAGCCGTACCAGTATCTATGTATGTATAAATATGCAAAAATATTAATGAATCTATACTACTACAAGCTACTACAAGTAGGATAAAATGGAAGAAAATGTGTTTTGTTTTAAGAGCAGCACTAAGACAATATGGTAGGAATGCAATTTAAATCATAAATTTTACATTCCAAAACATGAACAATCTCAAAAACATGAACACCCTCAGTTTTAATTAGTTCACGTTTTTCAATGTTCACTGTATATCGAAAAAAAAGAGACACGTGTTCGAGTTTTTTTTTTTTGAAACAGAAAGGGTTAAAAGTTTGAGATTTTCGTGATTTTTCAAAAATGCATAGCTCCGGTTCTTTTTAAGCTAAAGAAAACGTCTTTTTTTCATTGTCAAGCAAAAAGAGTGAATTTTAAGATAAAAACAGTTCCAAGTAAATTTATAAAAAAAGTTTATATTGTTATAAACCATTTAATTGTTTAAATCAATTTTTAACAATGTTACCCACCACTTAGCGTGTTTTAAGTATAACCATCGTATTCTACGTCAAATTTTACATCTAAAATGCTTTTTTTTATCGATGGAGAAATGATTATTACTATTGCAAAAAAAAAAAAAAAAAACTAGCGCGGTAACAGATGAAGATAAATGTTGTTTATTGATCTAAAATCTCTAAATTTGAATGATGTTCGAGTGACGTTATGTGTAAAAGAAATATCATAGGTACACATAACGAAATCGTGCTCAGAGATATTATCAAACGATAGTTGGTTAAATAAAAGAACTGAAGAGGGATCAGAAACAATGAATAGATCATACCAGTATCTTTCTATCTCTGAAGATATGATACAGAGAGCTTCCGTCCAACGATGATCTGGCCGCAGCTTTAAGTTTGCCAAATTGAAAATGGGTCAACAAACTTCGCAAACGTACGTTGACTAATCACACTACAAGAAGCGCGACTTGGAACGAATCCTTTGACAATTATTAAACGTCTGCCCCAGGAAGTCTCGCCTCAGACCGTGTCAATCCGATATAGAACAATGCAACAAGTATCGACTTCGAATGTTATCTAAAGTCGATGCACCTTTATAGATGTTTAGCAGAAAGTTGAATGACTGCAACGAACGAGAAACTACAGATGTACTCGAATATAGTCTGTCCAATATCAAGAGTCACAGTTTACGATGTAAAAAACTGGTTTTCCTATGGAGCTTTGTGTCTCTCGATAGTGGACAGACTATACCTAGTGCTTTTGCAAACAATCTTTCGATACACCTATACACTGATGACGAAACGTTCAGTTTGAGCTACTTTTCGAATCACTTGCAGTTGGTGATCGTTAGACTGAGGTTCAATTAAGCAAAGTGTAAGACTTTAGTGAATTGTTTGAACAATTTTTAGTTTTAAATTTGTTTCAGAATAATTCATCAAGTTTTTGGAATTTTTAAACTGAATCAACGGAATCAAGTGAATCCAACGGAATCAACATGTCGTATTCAAGCAAAGTGAGCAGCTATAAAGTTTTTCATAGAGGACGACCAATAAGGAAACGCTGTGTGATGAAATTGGTGCTGAAGATATTTGGTGGCACCATGGTGTTTGTGGTTGCCTACATTTTATATTGGGTTTGGGAGTTTTCTACTTGGTCCGAGAATTTGTAAAAACACTAAAACTGTTGCTTGAATTAAACAAATGAAATAAATGCAACTTAAAAGTAAAACTTTCTGTCGCGAGTTTTGATGTCTTTAAATTCGAGTTCAATCAAGGTTTTTTAGGTCCTGGATGTGTCGATAGGGTTTTCGGAAATAGTGTCAACGGATTCAATCACGAATCACTCAATTTTAATTTCAGAAAGCAGCAATATTGGGATTTCTATTTCCCACTTTGAAAGTGACACACATTGGCAGTAGCCGCGCTGCTCAAAACGCATTTATCAAACAAATTTCATCAAAACAAAAAAGTCATAAAAAAAAATATTTCTACATCCGAAATGAAACAAAACATATTGCGTCACAATAACAAACCTTTATCAGCAAAGTAGTAAAGTTAGTTCAATTTATTTTAATTGGTTTTGATTTTAATTAAATTGCACAGGTGGTTTTGATTTCGTCGTGCGAAATGAATCTTCAAATAATCGTGAACAAGCTTTTAATAAACAGCTACAATCGGGCAAAAAATAAACAAGAAGAAGAAGAAGAAGAAGGTAAATATCTATCTTGTCAAGTTTAGGAGATAGGGGCATTTTAGAAAAAACACTTATTTTGAAATTTTTTTTTAAAAAACAACGGCAACACTTACAATTAAATTAATTACCTTAATCTCATAAAAACGTAGTTTTAGTAATTTTCGATTTTCTCAAAAACTAAAAGACCGAAAACCATTCGGTTTTTTGTGTTCGATTCAGAATTGATATTAACATTGACCACAAAAGGTCAACTTAGCACTTCATTTCACAATTTAAAAAAAAAATTGGTCTAAACTTTTTTTTTTCTTTTTTTTTTATCAAAATTTTGAGTCTGCATGCGAATTTATTGCCATAAATAATTTTATTTAAATTTAGGATTATAGAACAGATTTCTGGCTTTCAAAACCGGAAAATAACTTTATTGTAAGTGTTGCCGTTGTTTTTTAATATTTTTTTTTCAATTCAAATCCTTTTTTCTAAAATTGCCCCTACGGGACAAGATAGACCCCCCCCTCCCATAGTAAGAAATGCTTGTTTTTGACTCTTCTACAAAAAAAATAAACAAATAAATATTAGGCATTAACGGCTCATAGAGGGCCTAAAACCTAGCTTCTCCAACCACTTTCTTTGCGAAGTAAAAGGGACCTACAAAAATACGCAGACCTAAAACCGCCTGGCTCACACAAATGCAACACTTGCATTTGATTAGCCTCAGAAATAGAGTAATCCGAAACCGGAAGCCTGCCTTGAATCCCACAGACGGATCAGTATCGAGATGCGGGAAAATAGGAGAGTTGTGATCCCTTTCGCCAAGAGATAACCTCGTCGTCGTTAAAGAGATGGAAAGAAGATCAATGCCTCCTCGCAGACACCTTTTGAAAAACGCTTAAGCTTCTCATTTGCAACAATTCAGGGCCTCCCTGCAGGTACTACTGCAACTCTATAGCTTCGTCCCTTCACTGCGAATTGATAATGTGCATGAAAGAAAACACTGCCATTTTTGTGTGCCGAGTGAACAAGTATTTTTTTATTAATTAAACTCAACGTACATATTTTGGAATAATAGCTAAGAGATGAAATATTTTTTAATGTTTTTAATTTTATTGCTAAAAAGTTCAAATATTATATTTTTTATTAATTAAGTTTTATTTTTTGCAAGGTGCATACAATTATTTTTTCCTTATTAAAAATTATTAGAAGTAGACATATTTAAATTTGTATTAATATTGATTTTTTAAATATTTAAACTTCATCAAAATTGTTGGTTTTTTTTTAACAGCACAAAATTTTATGTTTTAAATAAATGTATGTATGTAACCCATGTAGCATGTTTTGAATTAAATTCAAATATGTTTTTTTTTTTTTAAGAAAATGAAATGAAATTGTTTTTACTTTTTAAAGTTTGTTTTGGAAAATAATTAATTTGCGCAGAGGATGAAAGGCTGCAGTGTCTTAAATGTTGACCAAAAATGTTTTCGTGCAATTAAAAATGCATTGAACATTTTTCGTCGTATCAAAAATAAGTTTTTAACTTAATTTAAATTTAAAAAAAAAACAATTCAATTAAATATTTGTTCCTGTTTTAAGAAACAGGTCAAGGCTTAAATATTATTAATTTATTTATGTATATAGTGCATTGAAATATTTTGAAATAAATTGTTTTTACTTTTTAAAGTTTGTTTTGGAAAATCAATTAATTGTAGAAAATAATTAATTTGCGCAGAGGATGAAAGGCTGCAGTGTCTCGGGCAGAGACTCGACCAAAAATGTTTTCGCACATTTAAAAATGCATTGAACATTTTCCGTCGTATTAAAAATAAGTTTTGAACTTAATTTAAATTAAAAAAAAAAACAATTCAATAAAATATTTTTTCCTGTTTTAAGAAACAGGTCAAGGCTTAAATATTATTAATTCATTTATGTATATAGTGCACTGAAATATTTTAAAATACATAAATTGTTTTTACTTAAAAAAATAAATAAATGTTTTCAGCAATCGAAATTGCATTGAATACTTTTCGTTTTGTTAAAAGATTTTTTTTTGCCATATTTTTAAATATTTTTTTCTGTTTAAAGAAACGGGTCAAAGCGTTAATATTATAAATTGATCTATGTGATATATTAAAAATGCATCAAAATATTATGAATTAAATTCAAATATGTTTTATATTTTTTTCAAAAATTAAATTTAATCGTTTTTACCTTTTAAAGTTTGTTTTAAAAAATCAATTAATTTTAGAAAATAATTAATTTGCGCAGTCTCTCAGCCAGAGACTAAACCAAAAATGTTTTCGCACATTTAAAAATGCATTGAACATTTTTCGTCGTATTAAAAATAAGTTTTTAACTTAATTAAAATTTTTTAAAAAAATGCAGGTCAATGAAATATTTTTTTCTGTTTTGAGAAACAGGTCAAGGCTTATATATTATTAATTTATTTATGTATATAGTGCATTGAAATATTTTTAAATAAATTGTTTTTACTTTTTAAAGTTTTTTTTTTTTTCTTTAAATTAAAGTAAATGTTTTTAGGATTTGAAATTGCATTGAGTACTTTTCGTTTTGTAAAAAAATTACTTAAAACTAAATTTTAATTATTTTTTGCATATTTTTAAAAATTTTTAATTAAGTTAAATGTTTTTGCTTGTTTTAAGAAACGGGTATAATAAATTTATGTGATATATTAAAAATGCATTAAAATATTATGAATGCAATTTAAATATGTTTTATATTTTCCGAAAATTAAATTTAGATGTTTTTAATTTTTAAAGTTTGTTATAGAAAATTAAAATAAATGTTTTCAACATTTCAAATTGCATTAAATACTTTTCGCTTTGTTAAAAAATTACTTTAAACTAAATTTTAATCATTTTTTATATTATTAATAAACTTATGTGTTATATTAAAAATGCGTCAAAATATTTTGAATTTAATTAAAATATGTTTTATATTTTACGAAAATTAAATTAAATTGTTTTTACTTTTTAAAGTTTTTATAGAAAATTAAAATAAATATTTTCAGTATTCAATTGCATATAAAATATTTTTTATCTCATAAAAACCAAGACACAAATGAAATAATAAATGTTATGTCTTTTTTATAACTTTTGAAAGTTTATTAAATATTTTACTTTTTACTAAAAACAACGGAAAGCTAAAATGTTAAGTTATTCCGAAAGTTTTGATATATTTATGCATTAAGAATATTTTTATTTTTATTAATAAGAAGATAAAAGTGAACATTAAAAAAATAGCATTAAACATTTTATTCGCCGGAATTAAATTCGAATTATTGCAAACTTTCAAAGTATCTCAAAATAATGATGCTCATGGATAAAATAAGGATGACAACACATGACAAATAAATGCAAAAATTTAAAGGAAGCCCACGTGGTGCGGCAGCCGCCAAAATTTGCCTGAATCGTGCATTTCGTATAGCTCGCATCTGTGCATTGCAAAGCCTTCTTGGGGTTAGATAAATTTCTAGCATTGGCTGCTCATCGCCATCAGACCAATTGACTTGCAAGGAAACTAATTGCATTCCTTCGGTATCACGCCAACGTTGCGAGAAGGCGGTTTCCGCCTCAGAGAATACTCCACTGATAATCCTGTCAACGGGCAATCGTCTGGAAACCTGATTCAGTGGGATTGTGAATCTGGTGATTAGCGGTGGAGGCAATGGTGCCCTGTAGGGTGGTGGCCGATCATACTCGTCCTCGGTAACATTAATTGTAGCTAAATTAAAATTGATCACAGTATCCAATGAGTTTCAGTAACAGCACAGCAAAATTACAACAAAAAAAAAACACTCACTATTATTTAAAGTAAATTCCTCTTCCATTTTGGCACTTAACAAACACGTCCGCGCAGTTAGACTAACTGAAACTGAATGCGATGAAGTTTCGATCTCAAAAGAGTTATCTATAACACAGATACAACTTCATTTCAACATTACAGATACGAATATAAAATGTACTTAAATGTGAACGTCAAGTACAAGGGGGAGCACATGCTCCAGACCGGGTATCGTCTTTGTATATGTGCATGCGAAGTATGCGGTGTTTTTTTTTTATGTTGTTGACAATAGACTGGGAGCCATAAATCAGGAACCATTCATCATGAGATACGACCAGTTGTTTTGCTTTAACACTTTTTGATCGAAAGTCGCAAATTCGCCACCGTCGATCTTATTATGAGTAATCGAGACGCGTTTCATTTAGTAATTGGATAGTTTATGGTTTGCATTTGACATGCCTAGAAAATGATAGATGTAGCTAAGGTAAGTTTCCGTCACCTCAGTTCCTAAGAGGGCACCCTTGTTGTTTTCGTCTAACATTTGATAGTTTTCATCTACAAACGCTGTCCCATCACAAAGTTCATTTCATTTTTAAAGAAGTGTACCTTATTTAAGAGATATCAATTTTTTTAGTAGCTACATAGGCCGGGTGAATTAGCGTTCTAATCGCGGCTTAACTTTATCCACTGGCTAATTTTTGACTTTTGTACAGAGATAAATTAAATGGATGCCTTTTGCTATATCTTCTTCCAGATTAACAAACTGGGATACATTCCTCAAAGAAGTAGAAACGAATAGTAGGAAACTTCAACGACAGACACTGGTCACACCAGATGAAATCGACGCAGTTACAGAATGCTTAAACAAAAGTCTGACAAACGCGTACGATAAAGCCTATCCTTTCCGGACAGTAAAGAATAAAAAGCATCCACCATGGTGGACAAAGGACTTGTCTGAAATTAGGAGAAAAACTATAGCTCTATTTAATGCGGCGAAAGCCTACAATTCCCCAACGGACTGGGACCTGTACAAGGCCAGTCAAAGGAAATTCAAGAGCTCTATAGCAAGTGCTAAATACTATTAAAGTTCGAAAACAGAGAAGTCAAAGCAACTGCATACATACGCTGATGACGTAGTATTGCCTGCGACAGGAAAATTCCTATCAACTCTGAGCGAACTGTTAGTAAACTCCCTACGGACACTCACTACATGGACAAAACAATGCGGTCTTGGGATCAATCCACAAAAGACTGAACTGGTGTTGTTCACTAAGGACAGAAGAATACCAGGATTCAAACCACGAGAAATTGAGGGAATACCCTTGAAGGTGGCGGAGAGTGCAAAATACCTAGGAATTATCCTCGACAGGAAACTGAGTAGGCAGCCAACGCTTTCTACGCATGCAACCGTATCTTCGGCAAAAAATGGGGACCAAACCCAGAAATAATACTGTGGGTGTATACGGCTATTGTGCGACCCCTAACCTAACCTAACTATCCACCCCAGTAGGTATATTAACGGGGCAGCGATTATATGCGGATCTCTAATCATATTTCATGTAACGCTGATGCTTATGAGCTGCAGCCCAACTTGAACAATTTCTTTACGTGGTGTCAACAAAATCTCCTTAAACTAAATGTAAATAAATGTCAAGCTATAACCTACTCTCGCGACACTAAGCTTAACTTTCGAGCTCACATCGACAGCATCATATGTAAAGCTAACTCTACCATTGGATTCGTAAAACGTTGGTCCAAGGAATTCTGTAACCCCTATGTCACTAAGTCTCTCTATGTAACCCTTGTTAGACCTCTTCTTGAATATGCCTCCCAAGTCTGGTCACCGTACCATCACGTCCATGTTAATTCATGTTCAAATAAACTATTTAAACTACCTAACTAAATGCTTTCATTTATCTTTGGTAACCCTATGGACCTGTAAGGCTTAAACACGTGAAAAATTTCAGGCAAATCAAAAATGTGTCGGTCATTTTTTGTTCAAATCTGTACGGTTTGTAAAAGAATGACCCATATGCAACCCATTTCGTCCTTATTCTCTAAGGCATTAGAACAATCATGCAAGAAACTTAATAGATTAGTGACAGTGAATCTGTTTCTTACAAATCCATGCTGTTCATTACGAATTATATTGCGACAAAGAAATATTAACTTTTCACAAACAATTTGTTCAAAAAGCTTATTGATATACGAAAGCTTTGAGATGGGCCTATAATTAGTGATATCACCACGTTCGCCTTTTTCTAAATACAGGTGTGATAAAAGCACTTTTCCATAGATTAGGGAATTTACCTGTTCTAATGGACAATTCAAACAGATACTTAAGATATGGAGCAATTGTATGACTGCATTTTTTTAAGAACAATCGGTGCAATGCCATCGGGACCTGATGAATAGTCATTCTTGAGAGAAGAAATAAATTTTAAAATTGTTTCCAAATCGAATGAGATATGTACTAATAAAACTTAGTTGGGAACAGCTAGTTAGATAACTAAAATATTGATCATCAATGTGAAGAGGGTCTCCCTAAACGACTTACTGAAATGATCTGCAAACATATTGCTTGCATCTAGCGAATCAGCAGTTGTAGAACTATTGTAAGTAAGCTTCGATGGATAACCATCGGTTTTTTTCTTAGAATTGACAGAACCCCAGAAAAGTTTGAGGTTCAATTTTAAAGAGCATTCCATTTTACTTATATAGTCAATATACAAGGTGGCGCAAAAGTAATCCTCCTATCAGAAAATGCTATAAATTTTGCGATTGGCCCCTAATGTCAGTTCTGTTTTGACATTTGTGTAGTAAACACATGCGAAATACACGTTAATAAACAATGTTACGCTACACTGCTCCAGAACGCGGAATATTGGTGACTATTTATTTGAGCAATAATCGGTCGGTGACTTTGGCACAACGTGAATTTCGTCGCAGATTTCCTACCCGTCCAACGCCTACTGGTGAAACACTGCGACGTTTAGCCGCTCGCCTCGAAGAGACTGGCATAACACGAGATGCTGCCAGGCGTGGCAGACCCCGGAGTAGCCGTTCTGCAGAGAATATTGCTGCTGTAGCCGAAGATCGACCAGACGACGTGCCACGCAAATGGGTATCAGTCGACGGTCTTTAAAGCGAATTTTGGTACAAGATTTGAAGATGTTTCCGTACAAAGTCCAGACGGTGCATCAGCTGTTAGCTGCTGACCGCCAATCGCGTCTAACATACGCTCAAGCCATCCTTAATCACCACCAAGAGGAAGATGATTTTTCATCAAAAATAATCATGAGTGATGAGGCCCATTTCCATCTTAGCGGGTACGTAAATTAGCAAAATCTTTTTACTTTTTCTTTTTTATATACGAGGGCGGGTCAATAAGTCCGTGACTTTTTGAATTTCTGACCTCTTTACTGAAACAGCAACACTGCTCCTGTCAACAGGCATCTGTCAGTTGACTCCTGTCAAAATTTAAACTTGCTGCGTCAGTTAGTTTGTGTTTGACAGCTATTTTTATCAGACTACTCACTAATTTGAGGAGAAAATGGAAAAAAGTGAATTTCGTGTGCTTATTAAGCATTATTTCTTGCGAAAAAAAACCATTACCGAGACCAAGGCTAAGCTTGAAAAATACTATGGGGACTCTGCACCATCGATTTCAATGGTAAAAAAGTGGTTTACTGAATTTCGTTGTGGCCGTACAAGCACTGAAGATGCCGGCCGAACGTCCTGGACGCCCAGTTGAGGTCTCTACACCCGAAACAATCGAAAAAATTCACGATATGGTGTTGGCCGACCGAAGATTGAAAGTGCGAGAGATTGTGGAAGCCGTAGGGATCTCGCATGGCTCAGTGGTTTCAATTTTGAATGATCACTTGGGCATGACAAAGCTTTCCGCAAGATGGGTGCCGCGTTTGCTCACAGTCGACCACAAACGCAATCGTGTAACAACTTCACAGGAAGGTATGGCATTGTTTAATCGCAATATGGAGGAGTTTTTGCACCGTTTTGTAACCGTGGACGAAACATGGATCCATCACAACACACCAGAGACCAAACAACAGTCAAAACAGTGGGTTTCTAAGGGTGAATCGGCGCCAAAGAAGGCCAAGGTGGGTTTGTCAGCCAATAAAGTTATGGCGACTGTTTTTTGGGATGCACGCGGGATAATCCACATTGACTACCTTCAAAAGGGAAGAACAATCAATGGGGAATATTATGCCAACTTATTGGACCGATTCAATGACGATTTAAAAAAAAACCGACCTCATTTGGCCAAGAAAAAAACCAACGACCATACCACGTCGAGTTAATCGGTTCTCGTCAGATCACCGTAATTAAACGACGTTGGGCGCGGTTAGTACGTAGATGGGGGACCGTTTGAGAACAACCGCGTGTCGTTGGCCAGTCCCATCTACAGAGTTGAGGTAGATAATATACGTGGTATCACAATGGACCTAAATTGGTCTAAGTGTGTCGGCTTCTGCCGACAGCCACATAAACATAACATAACATAACATGGCCAAGAAAAATGTTCTTTTCCACCAAGACAATGCAAGGGTGCACACATGTGCAGTTGCCATGGCAAAAAACCATGAATTGGTCTATGAATTGCTCCCTCATCCACCCTATTCTCCAGATTTGGCTCCAAGCGACTACTTCTTGTTCCCAAACCTGAAGAAATGGCTTGGTGGAAAAAGATTTGACTCCAATGATGAAGTCATCTCGCAAATAAAGGCCTATTTTGAGGACCTCGACAAATCATTTTTTTTGGAAGGGATAAAAAAATTAGAGAAGCGTTGGACAAAGTTTATAGAGCTCAAGGGAGACTACGTTGAAAAATAAAAACATTTTTTTATCAAAAAATCTGTGTTTTATTCCAAAAGTAACGGACTTATTGACCCGCCCTCGTATTGAAGGTTTTTTTTCGTATTTTCCTTCAAGTTAATCTAATTTTTTCTGTATGTATTCTTAATTCAAATTGTAAATAATGTTTCAGTAGAAAGATAAAATTTATTATCAAATCACTGTAAAATGTGCAATGACAAAATTCTGTAAAAAGCATTTACCTACATATATACGAAATAAAACATCTATCTATCTAAATGATATTTTACATAAATTCGCCGAAAAAGACCGAGGAATACAACTTTTTTTAATTTTAAGTAGATATTCGTACTACTTGTGTGTGTATAAAAAACATATTATATACCTACCCATTTCTTGATCTATAGCATATACGTAGTTTAAAAACATGAATGTGATATTGCTTACACCTACCGTTTTAATAAAAATTAAAAAAATGTCAACTCACCCAAAAAAAATGGAACTCACCCATACATTATGTCCTGGCTACGGCCGTGGTGGGCAGATTTTTTTAAAAAATTCTTAACATTTATTATTTCGGGCACGTAGAGAGTATATGGTTAAAGTTAAATTACAAGTGACCTGCCTCAACATTATTGTAGGTGATCCATTCCCTAATAGATAAATAAACCTATCCAACAACTATTTCTTTGAATAACGGCTGATACAACCAAATTGAATATTTTCGAATCAAATACTGAAGAAATGATAGAAATCGGTGCATTTTTGGGCGAGATACAGCGAAAATAGCAAAACCCAAAATAATCATAAACTCATAATTCCTTGTTTGATGGAAAATACCAAAATACCGAAATCAGCTTTTATTCAATTATCCTTTAAAAAAAAATGTCCTTTCCCCTTCCATCATCTGCCTCTCATCATACATTCTATTTACCAAAAAGTATTCGGCTGTTACACAGAAAAATAAATACTTACACGTCCATGAATGAAAACCATACGGCGCGATCAGAGACAGAGAGTTGAAAATGCGAGATACCTATCAATACAAACTAACAAAATTCCATACAATGAAAGAATTCTTATTTTTGTCAGAGATCCTTACGAAATACCTCATCGAAGAAAAGAGGACCAAGTAAACTCTTGGCTCTGTTTGGTTCTCTTTTCTTCGTTTTACCTTAATTCAAAGCTCATACAAATATTTTATGCTTAAACTGAGAAGCAATTATGCCATCCTTTTTGTCTCCAAATTCGTGGAGGTCGAGCTTTTTGAAATCGTGTTGATGATTTTACTATAAAGTTTATATACAATGCGAATCACCCTAGATACTCCTTAAAACATGCCCTCCTAACATTACCCTCCTCCTGACCTATCCATATTCGCCTTGAAAATCGAATGTCAATTCTTCTTCTTTCTTCTTTATTTATTTATTCATTTAGTGTCAACCTATTTATAATACATTTAGATAATTAGTACATAGAGATGAGAATAATATATACATTCTTAGCAACTATAAATTTTATAATAGGGAAGGATATTTAATTTATTGGTACATTTTTTTTTGCCAATAAAAATCCATCCACTACAACTTCCTTTCGTTTGACAAACCCAAACGTGCGCGTCACAAGGCATTTTTTCATGACGCCAATAATTAGGTCATTCAACTCTTCTCATTAGGCCAGTAGGTCAGTAGGAAATTATATTCAAAGTGGAGATTGAAAAGCTCCGCCGAGCTCGAGGAAAAATTAAGAGAAACAGTAACTCTTCCATTCGAACACACACATTCAAAACTTTTTGAGTAGCAGACGATCTCCAACTCGACTCAAGTCGTTTTCTTTCAGAAGCTTTAGCACAAATGTTTGCATGTGTGTGCCAACTGGCGATCGCAGATTTTATGAAGAACATGAATATGGATGGAAGGAAATATGGTTCTAGCCCGGTGAGTATGGAGAAGCCGATCTACACATGTTTGCTTCATTATTAGTTGTGAGTGCATTCAAATCGGACGTTGAAAATAGTTGTGCCTATTCAAAAGTGTAAACAAGTTCAGAAAAAATTCAATATGGCCTACAAACATCATATCGAGACGCTGATAAAATGTTTAACCCAAGACAACGTAAGCCATAAGCTAAACAAAAATAAAATAAAATAAATAAACTCCTTATACCCACTACCTAGCTTCAATTTCAAATTCAATTTATTTATTTATTGAGAAAAGTATCTTTTATGCGGCTTTGACCATTGAAATTGATTTAAATTCAAATGCCTTGAAACTATGCTTTATTAGGTTCAAACAGAATAAGAAGAAGGTCTAAAGGAACGGGACGACAAAAGATAGTGAACAGAAAGTGGATTTTTTTTCGAAACAAAGCAGTAAAAAGTAACTGAGAAGTGGATGAGTGAAGGCAATTTTACATGCGAGAAGAAGTCAGTGAAACACTTTTTAAACTTGTGGAATAGGCGATGGATTCGGATTCGGGTGTTCAAAGTGTTCCTTAGCCTGACAGTGTAAATGAAACGTGATATCGAGAGGGGATCGAATTCATAGTTCTAGGAAATTGTGCAAAATTCAGCTGATTCAACAGATATCTAGGGCAGTGGCTATATGGTAAATGGGTAAATTCTGAAACGCTAATGTCCAATCATCCCTGCCACACGTTCATTAACCCACACATTTTGCATATCTGGAAATGCATCACTTTCGTTCTTCTAAATTGCATAAACTGATGGCCAAATGTCAAAGATGCATTCGAGCATCAGAATCAGCTGTGTTGCGCATCGGCATCGTAATTTATGTTGGCCTTTCTGAATTTGCCATACGACTTTGTGAAGAAATATACAGTTTCAAGCAATCTTGCAGAGCCTCCGAGAATACACGAAGACGTGGTCGCTTCTAGGAACTCCATGAACATATCGCACCACACCATTAACCCGATGGCGATACTGAGCCGAGAGTGCTGTGCACAACATCAGCAGACGCAATAAGAGAAAGAGGTTAGGTTGGGGTGGCTCTGTCAGCCTAAGGCCACACACTTAGAACAATGTTAGGTCCAAATTACAGGTAGAACAAAGGTTTTTATAAGCCATCGCCGAGTTTTCAATTGGAGTAAAGTCACGTAGACATGCGCAGATTCGACCAACGACCATACTGATGCGATTGTCCCTGGATAGGTTACGGTTTATTGCGAAGCCTAGACTAGTGACAGAGCCTTATTGTGAAGATCAATCGACAGTTGATAATTGACGATTGTGAACGAACGATTCTAAAGGATTTTGTCAATCGCAGTCAATTAAAAAAATTCGATTGACAAAAATACCAAATGAATCGTTCGTTCACAATAGCACTCATTGAAAAGAGTCAATTATGAATTGTCGATTGATCTTCGCAATAAGGCTGACAGATTCAACTGCTCTGCTTTTAGTATCATTAAGATATTTATGCGGTAACAGAGAAAGATCATCACTTGGGGGATAGATTGCGGCTTTTTAGGATTAAGTTGTCTTAAATTTTCCACAGACCATCGCTCTAAGTCTTCGTGGACAAGATGTGTTATCAAACTACCTTGCGGCATGAAGTTGAACATCATCTCGGAATAATTTCTATAGCAAATGGAAGTGCAAGCCAAATAACTTTAACTGTTGTGCATATAAAATTGCGTGTAATAATACAGCAGCTATTATTCGGACTCTACGGATAACTATTATCATTATTGATGAAATTAGACAAAGTTTTAATACGTGTGCTCGACTTCTTGAAAGCCTTTGACCAGGGTAATCATAATGTCCTCTGCTGGAAGTTAAAAAATCTGTTTGGTTTTAGTGATGGGGCTGGGCAACACATTCGTTGCTTCCTTTCTGGTGAGCTGAAAGGAGTTCGTACTGCATTGAAACCTGCTTACCATGGGGTACCTTAGGGATCGATCCTAGGACTGATTTTTGTTTTTTTCATTAGTTATAGCTGACCTACCGTCCATATGTAAACATGCAACTGTGCACCTCTATGCAGATGATGTACATCTTCATTTAGCTATACCTATGAATGATCTTAATGCCATTGGTTCCCAACTGAACGAGGATCTAGAGTAAATCCACAATTTTGGGCGGAGGTGAATGGTCTGTCACCCAATCCAGCTAAGTCGCAGTTCATTCCAATCTCTCATAAGACCTTTGGAACCAATATTCTACCCGATTTATGTCTCTCGAACAGTTAATTGAACTCTGCTGTAACTTGGTTGCCGACTGAACTAGGATCTAGAGCAAATCCACAATTTTGGGCTGAGGTGAATGGTCTATCACCCAATCCGGCGTTTTGATTTTCAGAAGTTGCTTAAATCTCCCTGACTGTAAAGTTTTAAAAAACCTACAAATGATACAAATCTAAGTGTTCAAACTTCTTCGTTTAATAAAATTAAAATTGAAAATCTGCAGAAAGGTTGTTTACAAACACATGGAAGGTCGTTTAAAAAAATACAAAAGAAGACCGGTTCCAAAACTGATCCCTGTGGTATTGCTGTGATCCCCGTCTGATTGCAGCAATGAGTTTCATTAGAGAAAACTATTCATCAGTTTAACCTGCTCTGTCATTGAGCCCGAATAATTTTTCTTAAGTTCCCAAAATAGTGTCCAGGTTATTTGAGAGGGTTGTGCAAACACAACTATATGCACCCTAGGAGTATATACTCGTAGCATTCTCTGATCCAACAGTCTAGTTTCCGCCAAAAGCATAGTCGCACTACCGTCATCATACATATAGTTGGAGATATCAGACTTGCATTAGAAGCTGACCATGTCACGTTCCTTGTGCTTTTTCATTTCTCTGAAGCACTCGACACTGCGGACTAAATTCTCGACACTTTACGGGTCTTGACCCTCCGCGGTTCGCTTGCGCTCATCTTTCACGCGAATAGATGACATATAGCTGAATAGAAATCAAGCAGTTTCACTTGGCAATAGGACTTCAAGTTTTCTTCCGAATATAAAAGGGGTCCCCCAGGGCTCGATATTAGGACCTCTTCTTTTTGTCGCTGTATATATATATTATATATATATATATATATATATATATATATAAATATATATATATAAAGTTACGCCGATGATGTTCAACTATACAGCTATGGCCCTTTTGGCTCGTCGAAGATTGTCCATACACAATTAACGAAGACTTGGACAAAATGGTCTGTTCCTAAATCCCATGAAGTTAAAGAGCATCATTATGAGTAGAAAAGCGTTAAACTTGTAATATGTTCCCACTTTATTACGTAGGTATAGGTTACGTTCCTACTTGCTCGACATAGAAGAAGACGCCTGGACAACTATTTTCTAGAAGAGGAAGCGTCGATAGACTGCAAGAAACTAGTGAGACTTTGTAGGGAGATAAAATGCTTTGAGATAGGTGTTTAGGATGATGACTGAAGTTCCCCCTAGTTATCGCGATGTGCCGACTATGGTGCCTAGTGTTTATATGGCCGACTAACCAAACCTAACCTAACCTACGTTCCTACTGCAAGGTATGCTATTTGAAAGTACACTGTCTTGGGATATGCATATCAATGATGCTGTGGGTGAAGTTGATGGTATTTTACCCCTCTGACAACACGTCTTCTATTGCCCAAAACGCTTGTCGTTCCAATGCCCACTTACGGGTGTGATGCGGTCAGCAGGAGAAAGCTAAATATTGCCTTTCAACAATATCGCGCGTTACATTTTCGTGTTGCGCCGATTTGATGGCGTCTCAAGTTCCTCAATGCAAACAAACAACATTTCCCTCTATCACCTAATACCCTATAGAACCCTAACAAGAGACCAAGCAAGCCCAAAGTAGTTAATAAAACCAAAAATCCCAAAAAATATAAAAAGTTTTAACCTTGCTATTTTCCTCGTTTCACCAACAGCGCGGCGTTTATTACAAGAAGAAATACATCCCGATTCGCAAGAAAATGCAATATACGAGTGTGAGATCGAAATGGTATTTTGTTACAAAAAAATACCGTCGAATATACTTAAAAATGGGAACGAATGTTATCGGATGTCGCAAGTGGAGTAACATTCGAATTCGAGATACACCCTTGCCCAAGTCGTGGTTCATGACAATTCATGTCCTGGACGAATTTTCTCCGCCCGAAGTGTGCGAACAGTTCAAAAAAGCCAAATTCAATGGATTTAAATTGGGCGGTAAAATTTTCAAACTGATGCACAACACCCTAATAGAAGTTGAACTTACCCCGGCACAAAATATGATTTTTATGTTCTGCCATAAGGATTTTGATTTTAGCGTTCCCTTTGAAGAAATTTAAAGTAAAAAAAAATGCTAAACATATTTGAATTCTTATATTTACCACTAAAAGTCATGAGCAATATTTTTGTACATTTCAATCAGAATTAATAAATTTTGGAAGGATACAATTGGGTTTGTTTTTTTTTTCTTTTTATAGTCCACAAAAATTAAACTTAAAAAATTTTTAACATTGAAAACTCAGGGTAAGCTGAATTTGTTTGGATTTGTTCTTCTTGACTCTTCTTGTTGCAAAGAATATCTACACTACAGCTTGTGAAAAAAGGCAAAGTTTTTTCAATGCAACGCAATCAGGGGAAGCCGGGGCATAAAGGGCTATACCAACAAATCTCCACAACTATTTTATTAGAAAGAAAATTGAATTGAGAAAAATAAATAATTCAAAAAGTAGTTCTGGGACAAGTCATGTTCTAAAGAATATCTACACTACAGCTTGTGGAAAATAGGTAAAGTTCTTTCAATGCAACACAATTAGGGGAAGCCGGGGCATAAAGGGCCATACCATACAAAAATTTCCACAACTGTTTTGTTAGAAAGAAAATTGAATTGAAAAAAATAAATGATTCAAAAAGTTGTTCTGGGACAAGTCATGTTGTAAAGAATATCTACAGTTTGTAAAAAATAGGTAAAGTTATATCAATGGATAGCAATTTGGGGAGGTCGGGGCATAAAGGGCCATACCATAAAAAAAACTCCACAACTATTTTACTAGACAGAAAATTTAATTGAAAAAAATAAATAATTCAAAATGTTGTTCTGGGACAAGTCATGTTGCAAAGAATATCTACACTGCAGCTTGTGAAAAATAGGAAAAGTTTTTTCAATGCAACGCAATTAGGGGAAGCCGGGGCATAAAGAGCCCTACCATAAAAAAATCTCCACATTTATTTTATTAGAAAGAAAATTGAATTGAGAAAAATAAATAATTCAAAATGTTGCTCTGGGACAAGTCATGTTGCAAAGAATATCTACACTGCAGCTTGTGAAAAATAGGAAAAGTTTTTTCAATGCAACGCAATTAGGGGAAGCCGGGGCATAAAGAGCCCTACCATAAAAAAATCTCCACATTTATTTTATTAGAAAGAAAATTGAATTGAGAAAAATAAATAATTCAAAATGTTGTTCTGGGACAAGTCATGTTGCAAAGAATATCTACACAACAGCTTGTGGAAAATAGGTAAAGTTCTTTCAATGCAACACAATTAGGGGAAGCCGGAGCATAAAGGGCCATGACATAAAGTGTTTTTTTTTATCTCGACAACTATTTTATTAGAAAGAAAATTGAATTGAAAAAAATAAATGATTCAAAAAGTTGTTCTGGGACAAGTCATGTTGCAAAGAATATCTACACTGCAGCTTGTGAAAAATAGGTAAAGTTTTTTCAATGCAACGCAATTAGGGGAAGCCGGGGCATAAAGAGCCCTACCATAAAAAAATCTACACATTTATTTTATTAGAAAGAAAATTGAATTGAGAAATATAAATAATTCAAAATGTTGCTCTGGGAAAAGTCATGTTGCAAAGAATATCTATACTGCAGCTTGTGAAAAATAGGAAAAGTTTTTTCAATGCAACGCAATTAGGGGAAGCCGGGGCATAAAGGGCCATACCATACAAAAATCTCCACAACTATTTTATTAGAAAGAAAATTGAATTGAGAAAAATAAATAATTCAAAAAGTAGTTCTGGGACAAGTCATGTTCCAAAGAATATCTACACTACAGCTTGTGGAAAATAGGTAAAGTTCTTTCAATGCAACACAATTAGGGGAAGCCGCGGCATAAAGGGCCATACCATACAAAAATTTCCACAACTGTTTTGTTAGAAAGAAAATTGAATTGAAAAAAATAAATGATTCAAAAAGTTGTTCTGGGACAAGTCATGTTGCAAAGAATATCTACACTGCAGCTTGTGAAAAATAGGAAAAGTTTTTTCAATGCAACGCAATTAGGGGAAGCCGGGGCATAAAGAGCCCTATCATAAAAAAATCTCCACATTTATTTTATTAGAAAGAAAATGGAATTGAAAAAAATAAATAATTCAAAATGTTGTTCTGGGACAAGTCATGTTGCAAAGAATATCTACATATATATACATATAAATAAAAATAAATAATTTAGTATGCTAAATAAATTGGAAGAGAATAATAGGCCTCTCTTAGGGAATTTTAACGCGCGAACAGGACAAGACAATGACTATCTACATTATGAAGGAAGCCGTTCTGTTGCAAGAAAATCTAAAGACACAGAAATCGACACAAAGGGGAAAAGCATCTTGGAAATGGGAAGCCCTTTCGACTTTACCATAATGAATGGTAAACAAAAAGGACATGAGGAAGGTAGACCTACGTTCATCCGAAATCCAGGCCAGTCTGTTATCGAGTATCTCTTCATGTCCACTGATATAGTCTGCAATTTATTTGATTTTGAAGTGGATAGTCAGATTTATTCCGACCATATGCCATTGATTAGCACTCTTACCTCTACAGAACTCCACTAGAATGTCTGTAACCAGCGGAACCCCATAGGGGGGAGTCTTATCGCCCTCACGTCTGTGGGTACTGGTTATTGACAACGTCTTAAAGGAACTTAAGAATCGCTGCTTTTCTTGTTGTCAATTAATTTTCCATCTGTCAACAACATAAATGTCAAAGAACATTTGACATTTGACGCCATTTGCAAAAATTACCATTATGACATTACTTTTGCCCCCACCTTTTACAAACGTCACCTCCACCATTTTGGGTCTGAAAAAATGTATACGCCATGTGACTCTCCAACGCGTTTTGTCTCTCAAACTACCACAATGAAGAGGGATTCAAGTGTACAATTTTTTCGACCTGCAGAAATTTGCCTATGTATGGTTGAAGTATGGCGTGAAGCCAGTCTTAAGCCTGTGGAAATGAACTCATGTGCGATGGCTAAGCATAAGCAAACTGTTGGATACCCAATTCCTATTGCTATCTCCCAAAAAGTGGGCGTGGCATAATTCCAAGTAGGTATGAGTGAATTGTTGGATCTACATATTTTGTTATACAAAACTATTTCTTTTTTTGATTTTATAGGAAAAAAAACAATGTTTTTGGTAAAAAAGGGCGTGGAAAAAACTTTGTATGGCGGAATTGTTTACAACTTTGGGAAGAATTGATTTGTTCAGTGGAAGCTTTTTTTTGTAAATAGTGGGCGTGTCAGTAGGTAGATTTGAGCACATATTTACACTGGAGCATTAAAGGATCATATTCAAAATTGTTCCTGAAATTTTAGGGCCTAAAAACTGACAACAGACGGGCTGATGCTGATCACAAATTCAGTAAATTTTGCATCTTAAAAATATAACAAATGAGAAAAGAAACGGATTGAAAACAATGACTGTTCATAACACACATAATCAGCCAAGGAAATTTCGGGAAACGGGAGAGATTTTGATCCCTCTGGATCGCTGGTTAAAAATCTGTCAAAATTAATTTAAAATCTAAAAAGAGATACAGAAAGAGACCGAGATGTAGCTCAAAAATGGCGCTTGTCTGAAACCATCCAGATTTATAGATAAATCTTAGGAGGCTTACAGCTCAGTTTTGTCCAGATTTTGCAGTTCCCCAAAGAAGCAACTGTCCATAATCCTCATTCTTGTGTGCAGCAATGTCGATAAGAGTACTGTCAATACACTCGAACCGCAGCGTACAATTTTTTTTTTCAATTTTCATTTTCGAATAGCGTTAAAAAGTTGCATAATTACATAAACTAACCGTAAAAAATAATAAAAAAAATAAATTTCACTTTTGTTAGCCCTCTACCACAACTCAAAGTTTTGCAAAATTGGCAAAAAAGCCTTAATTTTTGTTTTCGACTCTTTAACTTTGAAAGTATAGTTCAAAAAAAAAAAATATTTTAAACAAAAGAGAAAAATAATTCAATTTCCTATAAAAAAGATATGAAAAACATTTATGTACGATAAGCCGTTCTCAAGATACTTATTAAAATGCGCCATAAGGACACCACTTAAAATCATTTTTTTAATGCAAATTTAAAAAAAAAAAAACAAGATTACAAGATGTTGGCTTGGTAATCGCAGAGAATATCGAAAACGTAATAGATCGAAGTTAAGTTCGTAGGGCCAGAAAACGGCGACGTGAAGTTCTCCAAACTGAAGAATGTCTTTCATCCATAGAAAGTGTTTATTTCGATTGAAGAAAAGACAAGACATTGGTTTGTGAAAAACGAGGTCAACGAGCTCACAGAGTGATCAAAGTAAAGGAGCATATTTCACTACTCACCGAGCCGGGTTCATACTACCTAGGACATCTAACTATAAGCACACCTTCTCCAACAGGGAAAACTATAGCGAACTCAATAAACTCCTTTCTTTCGCATACATTCACATACACCTAGCCTTGAGCAAATTATCAGTTATTGGTTGCGATGGTACAGCTACAAACACTGGATGGAGAAGTGGGGTTTTCCGGCTTATGGAGTTGAACTTGCGGAGACCGTTGCAATGATTCATATGTCAACTACATGCCAACGAATTGCCAGTACGTTATTTATTTATTAAATCGGATGGAGCTACATTAGGACCTCAACCCTATTCGGGACCCATTGGAAAAGCGTTGAAAAATTGTGCTGACCTTGCTGAGTTTTCAACAATCCCAGGTAACCTACTTTATCCAAAACTATTCAAGATTCCTTAAGTATGGATCAAAAATATTTGCTTTAAATGTGTGACGCTATAAGCAAAGGTTCCTGTCCTATAGATCTCTCTAACAGAAACACGGGAAAAATGGAGCAATCGAGAAGGTCAACAACTGCCAATAGCATATTGAGGCTTCATGTAGCCACATCGAATCCAAATTATAACTGGACAATACTTGCTAAATATATATTAAAAGTGTATGGTCCAGTTTGGTTCAGTATTAAAAAAGACAGTTCATTGAAAAATGGCCCAAAGCATGTATTCAAGTTAATAAATAAGTCAAGATGTTTTAGTTCTGTTGTAAGGGCAATAACAGACCAGATTATTTAATGCAAAACTACCCTTGTCACACTCAAGCTGTTGAGCGCTGTGTGAAGATGGTGACCGAAGCTTCAACCACAGTAGTTGGTTAAAAGGCCAGAGATGGACTTATTAGTTCAAAATACATTCTCGAAATATATTAAAATTTTCCCACACAAAAAAAAATTATAACGTGAAAAATTAAAGAATAAAGATCTAGTATTGGTAGCTTTTTAAATTATTTACTATGAATTTTTAGGTTTCTATTTTTAAGTTTATGTAAATTTCTTGTCCTAATAAGGCTAATATACATATATTGATTTTTGTTTTCTTATTTCATTAATGATATAATATTAAGGTATTTCAAACTTGTGGACGAATCATTTCTTTAACAAAATTTTTTTTTTTTTCAAAACCTCAAAACGTTAAGCCAAGGTAGAGGGCTAAAGACTTTATCAAAAAAAAAAATTTTTAATGTCAAATTATTCTACTCATCAAAATGCAACGAATTGGAGATATTCGAAACTGATACATCAACTCTTTTTTTTCTCCATACATTGACGCTCCACCCTGGGGGGGGGGGGGGGGGTCCTGAATCTGAAATACTGGTATTCTGTCGCCGAAAATTTGCATATTCTACGATTCGAAAATCCAAAAAAGATTTAATGTGCAAATAAATGATTTGTCGTATTTTGTCATGCATAATATTATTATTCAATTCATGTTACTACAACATATTAGCAATAGTGCGAAATCTAGAGAAAATCTCAATCGTTTTTAAAATTCCGCGGTTTTTTGAAGAATTCTTGCAGAATTTCGTCTTCCGCTAGTCCAATTTCAGGATGCATACTCAAAGAAGCGAGTCCATTCAGGCGCTCCCGTCCCATTGTACTTTTTAAGATAGTTTTTTATTCTTCTTAGGGTCGAAAATGATCGTTCTGGAGTTGCTGTTGTTACGGGTAACACTGTTAATAATCGTAAGATCGTGTTCACGTTTTTGAAACATTTTTCATTGATAACCTAAAAAATAACCTAACCATTGAAAGTTAAGTATTCGATGGGTTATAGCATTGTATATAAACTTTATAGTAAAATCATCAACACGATTTTAAAAAGCTCGACCTCCACGAATTTGGAGACAAAAAGGATAGCGTGATTGCTTCTCAACTTAAGCATTAATCACCGTCAAAAATATTTGTATGGTCCTCTTTTCTTTGATGAGGTATTTCGTAAGGATTACTGACAAAAATAAGAATTCTATCATTGTATGGAATTTTGTTAGTTTGTATTGTATGGATAGGTATCTCGCATTTTCAACTCTCTGTCTCTGATCGCGCCGTATGATTTTCATTCTCATGACGTGTAGTATTTATTTTTCTGTGTAACAGCCGAATACTTTTTGAAGATTTGCATTGTTGCGTCGCTTCGATACATAGAATGTATGATGAGAGGGAGATGATGGAAGGGGAAAGGAAATTTTTTTTTAAAGGATAATTAAATAAAAGCTGATTTCGGTATTTTGGTATTTTCCATGAAACAAGGTATTATGAGTTTATGATTTTTTAGGGTTATGCTATTTTCGCTGTATCCCGCCCAAAAATGCACCGATTTCTATTATTTCTTCAGTATTTGATTCGAAAATATTCAATTTGGTTGTATCAGCCGTTATTCAAAGAAATAGTTGTTGGATAGGTTTATTTATCTATTAGGGAATGGATCACCTACAATAATGTTGAGGCAGGTCACTTGTAATTTAACTTTAACCATATACTCTCTACGTGCCCGAAATAATAAATGTTAAGAATTTTTTAAAAAAATCTGCCCACCACGGCCGTAGCCAGGACATAATGTATGGGTGAGTTCCATTTTTTTTGGGTGAGTTGACATTTTTTTAATTTTTATTAAAACGGTAGGTGTAAGCAATATCACATTCATGTTTTTAAACTACGTATATGCTATAGATCAAGAAATGGGTAGGTATATAATATGTTTTTTATACACACACAAGTAGTACGAATATCTACTTAGAATTAAAAAAGTTGTATTCCTCGGTCTTTTTCGGCGAATTTATGTAAAATATCATTTAGATAGATAGATGTTTTATTTCGCATATAAATGTTTTTTTACAGAATTTTGTCATTGCACATTTTACAGAGTTTTGATAATAAATTTTATCTTTCTACTGAAACATTATTTACAATTTGAATTAAGAATACATACAGAAAAAATTAGATTAACTTGAAGGAAAATACTAAAAAAAACCTTCAATATATAAAAAAGAAAAAGTAAAAAGATTTATATGAATAGTGCCTATAAATTAATAATTAAATAGTTATCTTAATACTAAAAAAAATTATAATAAAAATAAATAATAATCACTTATATTTAATAGGTCGAAGTGCCCCCCCCCCCCTTAATATATAAACTATAAAATAAGTGTATTATATAGGTAGATATATATATAAATATATTAAAATTTATAAAAAAGTAACAAAATATATAAATATGAATATAATAAAATAAAAGCTGTTTGAAATGTAAATATATTTCAAAAGAATTGTGTCAATGTGAGACCAAAGTACCCATTGCAGAAGAACCCTTTTTATAAGATCAACGAAATTCTCGTAAAATGTATATTGGATCTGTTGATCAGGTGGCAACCAAGTCGTTGCATCGTAAGGATCTTAGGAAACGAAAATACCAACAATTTTTGAAAACTACGGCTGATACTCCAAGCACTTCTACTGCTGTTGCAGCTGTGGAATGTTTGTCTGACAGTGCTTCTACTGATACTGAAGTCAATGAATTTTGCCCCTTAAAACCCTGTAAAAAAAAGAAAAAAAACTCTTCAAATGAGAAACGAATTACAGAATTTGGAAACAGTTTCTGATAGAACCGGGGTTTCTGATAGATCGGCAGCTTTCATAGTAAATGCTGCTTTACTGGATTTAAACGTCATAAGTAGTGCAAATTCATCGGAAGTAATAGATCGCAGTAAATAGCGACGATAGCCTCAAAAAGTCCGTCTAGGTTTACAATGTGAAGCTTCAGGTTTTAGAAAACCTATATCCTCACTTTATTTTGACCGCCGCCGCCGTAATGATAAAACACTATTCATCGCTAAGACTGACAACATTTGACATCGAAAGACTGTTACTGAAGAACATATATCACTTATATCGGAGCCAGCTTCAGAGTATATGGGACATATTTCAATTGATTCGGGAAAAGCAGTTACTATCGAAAGAAGTATAGTTGACCTTCTGGAAAAAACACTTTGAATTTCATACGTCTTTGGTAGCAATTGGGTGTGATGGCACTGCTGTAAATACAGGACATACAAACGGCGTCATTGTATGTTAGAAAAACATTTCGGCCGTCATTTACAATGGTTTGTGTGCTTATTACATGCAAATGAGCTACCGCTTCGTCATCTGTTTGCAAGTCTCGATGGAACCACAACCGGCCCCAATAGTTTTTCCGGAAGCATTGGGAAAATGCTTGAAAAGTGCCTGAACTTCAAAGTGGTGAAGTTTGAAGCAGTATATGCAGAACTTCCGGATGTGGATGCTGACTCTTTAAGCACAGATCAAAAATATTTGCATCAAGAGGTTCAGTTTTGCCCGCTTTAGGTAACATGGATCCAGGTAAGCTGGCACATTCGCGATGGTTAACTTGTGCAAACATGATTCTTCGGTTATAGGTTGGTACAGAAAATCCTTCTTAAAACCTCAAAGAACTTGTCATATTCATTGCGAAAGTCTACGCACCAACCTGGTTTGACATAAAAGCCAAGCCATCATGTAAATATGGTCCCATTCACATTTTCAACATGCTTAAAAGATCATTGTACTTGCGGGATGACCTTAAGAATACCGTTATAAGAACTATCCAAAAGAATTCATTCTTCGTACACCCAGAAAATTTATTGCTAGCTATGTTGCAAGATGACCAATCACACAACTAGCTCTCCGAAGATTAATAAAGGCAAGACAACTGAAAAAAGGCAGTCACGTTCGTGAGTTTGAACTACCTAAACTGCAAATAGATGCATCTAATTACTACGACTTAATAGACTGGTCGAAGGAGAAAGTAACCGAACCACCGATGAGAGTGAAACTGTATTTCTCGATACAGAAATAAACATGATTTCTTCAAAGGACAATTTAATGTTTTTGCAGAAGTTCCCTTGCCACACACAAGCAGTAGAACGATGCGTTAAGCTTGTTACCGAAGCTTCATTATCTGTTTGTGGACAAGAGGCAAGACATGGCTACATTAGAGCAAAGATCAAATATAGGTAAGAATTACCTTTTTTTGAAACAAAATCGCAATATTTCAACCGTGCGGAAAATCCAAGAACTTGTGATGGAAACAATTAAACTTGTTTCAGATTCTATTTACTGTTCTGTTATCTATACCCTACCTACAATATATATTTAATAAAAACAAAACACAAATATTTTAATGCATTTTATTGCGGCCGTTTTGAGATACCTTTTTTCGCTTATACTTCAAAGTTCAAGCCTAGTGCGCCACCTGAAGATGTTGACGTAGAAGACTGAAATTTGGAATTTAAACATTTAAGAACATGGGTCAACAATTTTTAACACAGGAAAAAAAAATATTGAAAAAAAAAAATTTCGCTCCACTCTACTCAACACACCAATAAATTTTTTTTTGTTTTTTAATGCAAAATACTCCAATTATTTTAAATTTAAGTTATTTTTGTAATAAAAAGAATCAGAAATCTCTAAAATGTTTTTTTTTTATTAAATTGTCCTATTCAAGTGGCGCGAATTTTCGACCCCGCATTTTGCTGGTTTTGGCTTATAATATTTTGTTAAAACTTAAAGCTTTAGCATTGAATCTTCCTTTTGATCAAATAACAGCAATTAAATTAACTTTAATTTACAAAAAAAAAAATTAAGTCTGTTTTGGGAGCGGAGCAATGAAGGATAGAAAACAGACGTAAGGGGTGTCCTATTCAAGTGGCGAGGAGTGTATATCTAATTGGACCAAAAAATGGCAAATAAAATTAAATGAACTGAAGTCGGTTCAGGATGGTAATATCAGTCCTTCCCTGGGTGTTTTTAGTGGGTGTTTCAATTCCCAAACTATCGCAAAGCTCGTAAGCGATTTCTATCAACGATTTTTACCTAGCTACACGCAAAAAAAAACATGTTCTAACTATAGGTAATACTGCCCTGATTACGAGCTTCCTCCACACTCCTATTCGCAGCTGTTTGTCAGCATATTCCAAATGAGCATGAGTAATGAGTTTATGCTTACTGTGCGTTATGTATTTATTTTTTTTAGTTTATTTTTTTGTTTACTTTTCAGTGTTTAATATGGAAATCTTTTGTTATTGTTTCTACCTCTTTCTTAGCTGCTATTTCGCTGGCTATCTACAAACCTCCCCACACTCATACTCAAATCAATGAACACTGATACACATTCTCTCTGTTATGATACAAACAATACGATATTTAAGAGAATTCTCTTTGACAATAAATCACGATCGTTTTGATTGTAATTGTATTACGGGCTGCGAGAGAGCGAGTGTTATAATTCTAATATATTTAGGAGTGGTAGTGTCAGTAGTCACACAAACTCAAAACTTGACTGTTTGACTGTATTTTCTCCGATAAATTTATCAATATACGGGAAAGAGTCTTTGATGAGGGGGAGTGGGTGGGGTGGTGAAGAGGTGCAGCCGTTTCTGGTATCGCGTTCGTCTGCCTTTGTCGTAAAAGAAACTTCGCGCTTTAATAGGAAATTGTTTACAATAAGTGGGTGACGTAATTGAGTCTGCAAACGTCGTGCGAATTCCACAAAAGATAAACCATTCCAGGAAAATATTAAAACTTAATTAAGTTTTCTTTTAATTACCTGCTGCTTTAAAATCCAGACTATGTCCGTTCCATATTATTTAATTAATATTTTAGGTGCGTCATTGTTTTCGAGCTTCCCACGCACGTGCTGCGTCACCTTTTAGGGCGAACCTTCCTTTTACCTGACACAAGTTTTTATTAACCTTATGCAAATACTGCCAAATACCTTGGAATGACTTTGGATGCAAAGCACATCAAGAAGAAAAGACCTGAACTAAACTTGAAATACAGAAAAATGTACTGGCTACTGGGAAAGAACTCTGACCTCTATCCAGGACAAAATAAGTAGTTTTTTTTTTATAGCATTTTCAAAAAAAAAAATTATTTGGCGGACCCTTTATAACTGAATTTCTTTCTTTATTTGTGAAATCAAATGCTTGTATTTATTTTTAAGATGACTATCCTAATTAGTTCTTTAACATCGCCTTTGCAAATAACCAATGAAATTCTAGACATTAAAAATGCAAACTGGAAAACTTATAAAAGAGAAATCCGATCCAGGTTACCAAATGTCCATGCACCTTTGGCTGAAGTAGTCAATCAACAACAAATAGACCTTAGTATTTCTTGTTTTACGAAAGCTCTAGAAGAAAGTATTGAAAAGGCAGTTCCTAAAAACGAAATTCATTCTCATATTGCAAACAAATTACCGATTAACATCCTTCAACTAATAAAAATCCGTAATAGTAATCGGAGAAAATGGATTAGAACAAGAGATCCTTTCTATAAATCTGAAGTTAAGATTCTTAATGTCTTAATAAAAGATTCAATCTCAACTTTCAGGAATCGATCTTGGAATCATAAACTACAGAGTTTAGATAAAGGAAGCAAACCATTTTGGAACATAATAAAAATAATTAAAAAAAAGAACACTCAAATTCCAGCTCTTAAAGTAGGAAGCCAAGTAATGATCTCTAGTACTGAAAAGGCAAATATCTTAGCAGAAACTTTCTACTATAACCATTTGCTAACTGGCAGTACTCCTTGTAATACCGCTGTCGAATCAGTTGTCAGTGACTCAATGAATACCATAAATGTAAGTTCTTCAAATGGCACTCACGTAGATGCTACTTTTGAAGATGTCAGCCATGTAATTTTGAATCTGAAATCAAGAAAATCTGCAGGTTTTGATTGCATTAAAAATGTATATCTTAAGAACTTGCCGAAATCGGGAATCAAATATTTGCAACTACTATTTAACTGTTGTCTGAAGTCAAGTTACTTTCCTAATGCATGGAAAACAGCTAAGATTGTACCAATTTTAAAGCCTGGTAAAAGCGCAAACATACCAAGCAACTATAGACCAATAAGTTTGTTAAGCTCGCTAAGTAAATGTTTTGAGCAAATTATTAAAAGTAGAATTGTTTCTCAAATAACAAGTCATAACACTTTACCACTTGAACAATTTGGTTTTAGGGCTCATCATAGTACAGTCCACCAAGTTCATCGAATAACAAAATATGTAAAAACAAATTTTAGCACAGGAAAAAGTACAGGAATGGTACTTCTTGATGTCGAGAAAGCATTCGATACAGTTTGGCATGATGCTTTATTACATAAACTTCTTAGACTTCAGTTTCCTATGTACTTAATCAAAACAATTCAATCATTTCTGTTTGAAAGGAAATTCAAGGTTTCGATAAATAATTGGTACTCCGATATTTATAACATTTCAGCAGGTGTACCTCAAGGATCGGTGCTTGGTCCAATCTTGTATACTATTTTCACTTACGATTTCCCATGTTTAAACAACTGCGAAAAAGCAATATTTGCCGATGACACCTGTATATTCTCGTCAGATTCAATTGGTTTCAACATTGAAACAAATTTGCAATCTTCACTAAATGTCATTCAAAATTACTTTTTCGACTGGAAGATTAGAATAAATGCCTCAAAGACACAGGTTATCTTTTTCACACGAAAAAGAAAAGCCTATTTCCTTCCGAGCAGCAATCTTCAAGTAAATGGTGTAAACACTGAATGGCGTTCAAGTGCTAAGTATCTTGGAGTCCATCTTGATAAAACTTTAACCTTTGGCTTGCATGTACAAGAAGTAATTAAAAGGATCAATATAACCACTAAAACTCTTTATCCCTTTATAAATCGGAAGTCCAGACTAAGCAATGAAAACAAGCTGCTGATTTTTAAAGTCGTGTTCCAAGCAATTATGTTTTATGGTTCACCAGCATGGGGTAAATGTGCAGCTAGTCATATTAGCAGACTCCAAGTAGCTCAAAATAAGCTTTTGAAAATGATCCTTAAGCTTCCATGGTCATTTTCAACAGCTCAACTTCACGATATTTCAAATACGGAAATGGTATCAACTAGAATTGCCAAGCTTAATGAACGTTATCTTACATCTTGTTTATCTTCAGATAACCCTCTAATTTCAAACCTAGCTTTATAGTTATAGTTCTTTTATTTAAAATATAACTTATTATGTGATATTAAACTTAATTATTTATTTCCTTTATTCACTATTTGTATGATTTTTTGTAATTATTTATTTATTTATTATATGATTTTTTGTAATTATTTATTTTGTTTATTATATTTACTTACTTGTTGTTTTTTATTATTATGTACTTTATTTACTTATTATTATTTTATAATTTTAATTTATTTATTTATTGTATCAATTAACTTATTATATTTATTTATTTATTATATTTATTTATTCAATATATTATATTTATTTTCTTACCTGTTCATTGTACTTATTTATTTTATTTATTTCGTTTATCGTTTATTTTGCTTTCATGTTAATTTATTAGATTTCCCTTTGAACACCACCGCCCACCCTTCTTCTCTTCAATCTACGTTGTATATTATTATCGTTGTTTAATTATTTTTCTGTTTTTTTTTCTCTAATGAAGGTTTTTTCCTGTAGCTTTTCCTTCAAATACTTTGTTAATTAGTTCTTCTTCTTTATTAAAATGTCTAAAAGATTATCAGTAGTAAGGTAGTTTTATACCATAACTCTGTAAATTGTGCAATATAGTTTAAGAAAATAATGTATAAATATTCTGCTGCAATAAATACAATACAATACAAAGATGACTATTTTGGGATTGTTTATTCCACCTTATTCTGAGCTTATTTTAGTATTTTATTTTACGTTTCAAGATTAAATTTATCCATGGTTTTAGTCTTTTACAAAAGTTGCTGACTCTCACCGTACACTGTAATATATGCTTAGTTTAAGTTTCCATGAAAATATGGTAGGAAGTAGATGCATTGATTTCTGCATAGACTTCCTACCAGGACTCAAAACAGAGCAATGTGTTTAGTCTAGCAAAATTAATATGATATATTTTGATGAGCAAATAACAATTTCTTATTACAATAAGAATTAGTTACGAATACATTTTCAACATTTGAAATTGGATTAATGTTGGGAGACTAAGAGGACGCAAGCCCCATGAGCTGTTGGTCTAAGAGCGATGGGAATGTACTCAAAGAAAAATCATTTGTCAATCTTTCATAGAGTGGCCCTGATTTTCCGGTGGTTTAGAAGGGTAAAAATCCCACACCACTTGGTACCGAATATGACAAGAGTCTTATGAAGACTTTGAAAAAAAAATCCTTGCATCACTAGTTTGAGACATAAAACGATCACTGGACTTTGAAATGGTCAAGACGCTGTCAATTGGCTCTGCCGCAAGGATGATACCGATTCTGTTCCTACCCTGTTCCGGCGCCTTTGTTGTCCTAACGTCCAAGAAAGGCGCCCGATTTCCGGTGTTGCGCCAGTTCGTTTCTCGAACAGATAAGATGCCAACTCGCCTTCTAACCATCATCTCTTCAAGCTCATAGCTACGACCACTCATACTTCCAACGTTTCAACTCGCTGCGGTTTTGCCTGAGCTTAAGCATTACTTTTCTATATTTGCCGTTTATAAACCGGGAGAATCCTGGTCTTGGAGGAGTTCAGGTTATGATAATTTTGGGTTGCGCATTTATGTACCGAAGACAAATCAGCGTTGATTTTGTGTGCAGCCTCCGCCGTATTCGTTACTTAAAAACTGTAGTAAAGCTGCACGTCTCTGCAGGCGGACCAGTTGGGATGCAGTTAAGTGGGAGGGTTGAGACCGCTTTAATCCTGATCATAGCCCCACCGCCATTAAGGAAGAAGAAGATTACTCATCCCAGACACTGTCACATGGCCCTTCTCTAGTATCCTTGTTCGACCTGCCCCGGCCCTCATTTGCACTGGTCAAGTGTTGTCCACGCCGCTATGCTTGAAGGCTCTTGCCCGCTGCACACGATCCTTTTGGCAGACTGCCCATAAGCTACTCTGCAACGACCTGGTTTAGACGGAAACAGGTCACTCCCTTTCCGACCTAGGATTTTACTGCTCGTCTCAGCGCTGACATCCGGAATCGTTTTACTGGATACACAGCTGCACTCCACCGTGCATTATTTGATGATGAGCTTCTTTTTTGATGTGACGACTCAACTTGTTCTTGGCTGGCAACTGTAACGAACCTTGAGCGAGATAGGGAAGAAGATGCGGTGTGCACGCCTAGCGATGCTCTGCTACTAGCTCGTCGTAGTCGTGGGTGGGTTGTAACCGGATGTGTGTTTGAATAATTAAGCTCTGCATTTTGAAGCCGGCCTCCTACCCTAATGACTCCATTGAAGTCCACCAACGGCGTTAATGTCGCTATACTCCTCGACTTGCTGAATGCGTGCTTGTTCCTGACTTACTGTAGCTCCTCACTATACACCCGTTGCTGCGTTACCTTAACCCAGTAGGTCAACGCTTCTTCGCCCTCTGACGGTTGTCACGGCTTGCTTTGAAATGTGGATCTGCGCTCCAACAACCTTGTGTTGTCGATCTTTACTTCGTTTGTTCTGCGTTCAGTCAGCCTTCCAACGAAGACTGCCTTCAAGGCTTACAGGACACAGGACAACCGAACCAAGGATCGACCTTTTATGACACCGGTGTTCTCCAGTCTTAGAATTGTCTTGAAGCGCTGTTGTCGGAGGGCGCAGCAGGGTGGACCGAAATAACGAAAAAACGAAATAAGGCCGAAGTTCAACGACTGCGAATTTAACTTTCACTTCTTCTTCTCCCTTAATGACTACGAGGCTATAATCGGGACTAATGGCATCATAACCCTTCCACTTAACTGCATCCTTACTGGTCCGCCTGTAAGGTTCGCCGCGAATTCAACTTTCTCAAAGCGAAATAAAGCCAAACGTTAATTTTCTCAAAGCGAAATAAGGCCAAATGCCGTCATTTGACTGGCGTGAAGTTCCTGGAAAAGGGTTTTCCACTGAAATTAATTTCTAATGTGGCAGAGTGCTGGCCAGTGGCAGAGACAGCGAAGAGTATCTTCCTGCACCTCCTCATCGCCACAACCTCTTCATAAGTCATCTGTGCGGATTTTCATTCTTTCAGCTTTATATTGACATTTTATTTCGTCTGGCGGCACGAGTACGATAACTAAGGCGTCAAGAATTGATAACGGTTTTTTGTACAAGACTTAAAAACTAGCATTTTTTACTATGGGAGGGGAGGGGGGTCTATCTCGCCCCGTCTAGGAGGTAAAGGCAATTTTGGAAAAAATGACTTAAATTGAACAAAAATTATTAAAAAACAACGGCAACACTTATAATAAAGTACTATACCGGTTTTGAAAGCCGGAAATCTGGTCTATAATCCTAAATTTAAATTTTATTATTTCTGTCAATAGTTTTTGAAGAATTCGCATGCAAACTCAAAATTTTGATAAACAAAAATGGAAAAAAAAGTTTAGACCATTTTTTTCAAAATTGTGAAATAAAGTGCTAAATTTTCTTTTTGTGGGCAATGTGACTATCAAGTCTGAATCCAAAACAAAAAACCGAATGGCTTTATGTCTTCTAGTTTTTGAGCCAATTGAAAATTCCTAAGACTACGGTTTTATGAGCATCCTAAACGGGACGAGATAACCCCCCCCCCCCCCCCTCTCCCATATTAAAAAATGCTTGTTTTTGACCCTTCTTCAAAAAACCATTATCATTTCTTGCCGCCCTAGTTATGGTTCTCTCCCCCGTTTGCCTGCCCCGCAGTGATATTCTTAGCCCGTCCCCACAAAATTCTGCAAATAATATATATAAAAAAAAATCCCACTACATATAGCTCTCTGCCGATCGGAAAGGAGAACCCGGGCCTCGCAGGGCTATCTGCTGCTTGAATTTTGAAAAACTGATTTTCGAAAGGCGGAATTTTATTAAAAATTAAAAAAAGAAAAACTTCAACCCGCTCCCAATAAAAATATCTTTAGATACAATAAGGCCCAGATGTATGTTTTGCTGGAGCGGATATCTCTCTGTTTGGAAAACACAACTTTATGTTCCGTAGAATGCTCTGCTTTGTCTCAGGACGTGACGTGGGGAGCCACAGAAATAAATATTTTTTTTGAGTTGTTCGTTACCCATTTAAAGCGAAATATCAATCGCAGAAGATGGAAGGCTGCAGGGTCTCTTCGCGGGTCGGCAGCCCGTTAAGTAAGAGATATTCCAATTCACTCTGTCAGCAAAATAATTTACATCATTCAGATGTCATCGTCTAAACAAATGCAGACTTGGCGTCTGACATTATTGTTGACAGCAAACTTTAATGAACTCACTTATGCAACCCCAACGAAGGTGACACTTTACGAGAGCTGCACACCGCCTTGATGTCCTTGGAATTGGTGTCCGACAGGAGGAGGTATGACAGTTGCTTGCTGTGTTTATTGTCTGATAACACACTTCTTGATGATGAAGTGTACATTTAAATATCAACTAAGGGAGTCTGTTTATTGTATCTTCTAGCACATGTTGTCGATCTTTAATTGCTCTTCCGAAGCCAGGGTTGCATTTGATAGGTTTTATTTTTTATAGCCTTTTCCTTGATCTTGGTCTTGTTTCCATTTCAATTGAGATTCCGTGGCGATGGAGAAAAGTTAGTTGTTGCCCCTCGTGAGGTTGATTTTCAAGATGTTTATGGAGACAATCTACTGTTTACCAAATTGAGTGTTTTCTTTAAAAAAAGAAACTGAGAAGGGGCTCCTTATGTTGACTGTAAACAAGCTCAACAGATGATAATATAAACGAACAAAGGACTGAGATGCAAGTTTCTGATTATTAAATTTTGGAATTTTCCTTCAAGGTTAGGTTTGGTTGGGAGGGTTGCATACACAATTGTGTAAGTATCACCCAGAGGCCAAAAAAGGACCATTTTGAGCACCCTTTGCAGAACATGGTTAGGTTAGGTTAGATTTTTGGATACCCTTATAATGTAATAGCTACACAGCGCAGGCGTTAAGGAAATTGGGGTTAGAAGAGGCTGTTAGCTAATAGCCAAGACACTTAGACCAATGAGGTCCTTTGTGATACCACGTGGGTCGGGAGTTTTGACCTCTACTCGCTAAACCATTTGGAGCTTCCAATGAAGTGCGATAGACTTCTAACATCTTTTTTAGCTAAGTCACTGAGTTCATTAAGGAAGAATGCTCCTAGATAGATGTTTCTTTCATGGGAGAGTACAGGACATGTACAGAGGAGATGAAGTGCAGTCTGCTCCTCCTCCTCCTCGTCCCTGCAGCTTCCACAGAAGTCATTTGAATAGACGCCAAGCCTTGATGCGTGCTTGCCTATTAGACAGTGTCCTATAATGACACCTATAGCAGAGCCAAACCCAAAGAGCGTCGCAGATCCAGCTTTGGCCAGATATGCTTGCTCACCAGACACGTATTACTACCTGCCCACCTAAGGTTTGTACTCTCGACTGCGGATAGCTCGAACATAAGTTTCAAGTAGCTATAGCCAAACCTAGAAAACCTTTATCAGGTAGAACAGGTAATGCGTTTCCATTTTTGGGGAGTTCATCTGCCCCACAGTTCCCTGGGATGTGTCTATGCCCCGGCACCCAATAGAGGTGAATATTGAACTGCTGTGCCATCTCCTCAAGAGCAGAACGGCAGTCTATGGCTAGGGCTACAATGGAGTTTGAAGAGACTGAGTTCAGGGACTTTAGCGCGGCTTGACTATCCGAGAATATACGGATGTCCTTAGCGGATATCACATTTCTCTTCAGCCACGACACGACTTCCTTAATCGCCATGATTTTCGCCTGGAACACGCTACAATGATCAGGAAGACGGAAAGAAAGACTGATATTTAGTCTTTCTGAGAAAACACCCCCACCTACCCCATCACTAGTTTTTGATCCGTCGATGTGGAAGTGGATCGATGGATCTCAGAAGGACGCGAGCCTGTCTGAGTTGGGATCCATCGGTGAAGAGGTGGATCGAATTATCCTCCGTAAATGCAACATCCTCCCAGAATGTTCTGGTGGGGATAGTGATTTGGAAATTCTTCTCGAACTGTAATTGGGGTATGGTATAGTCGATGTTCCTTGGTAGAGACCCAAGTGAGTCCAGATAAAATTTTAGTACATGGTAGGACATGCAGCTAACAAAGCCTTTTGGATCTGTTAACGAATCGCTTTATATCTGTTAGAGGTATCTATGCTAGGTCACCCAAGTAGTTAAAGAGCCGTGCTTGCATTCAGGAGAAACGTTGTTGCTGAAGTGCCGGTCGGTCAGAGGCACTTCCACATCTGTGCAGCTTCTGCAGAAGTCATTTGTGGGGATACCTGGCCATCTGACCATGTTCCCGATTATACCTCGACGAGCACACGGATTTGGTGTCTGTTACATTTTCATATGGTCTCATTTCAAAAAAGATACGACACTTCGACAGTCATAGTTCGCAGTCAAAAATAAACTGCCGACAAAGCTTGTAGCAGACCATCACCGCCATTAAGGACGAAGAAGATTTGCAGAATTTTCTGAATTTGGAAAAGCATATAGGGTCGGGTTAAGAATATCAGTAGAGCGTACCCCGATAAACAGAGCTAAAAGACGACTAAAGGAGGGATCACGGATCACACAAGTGCAACAGTATCAGCATTTGATTGGCCGATGTTTATTGAGGTCGAAACGGTGAACCCCACAGGCAGACCATGCAGTTAAGTGGGAGGCCTTTTTGAGGAGCTTGATAATCTGATTGACATAGAGCTGAGGGCACGAGTTCGATAACTAGGGCGCCAAGAATCTCATCAAAAAGTAGTTTTAGTAATTTTCAATTTTCTCAAAAACTAGAAGACATAAAGCCATTCGGTTTTTTGTGTTCGATTCAGAGTTGATAGTCACATTGACCACAAAAAGAAAATTTAGCACTTTATTTTACAAATTTCAAAAAAATTGATCTAAACTTTTTTTTTAATTTTTTTTATTAAAATTTTGAGTTCCCATGCGAATTTTTCAAAAACTTTTGACATAAATAATTTAAATTAAATTCAGGATTATGGAACAGATTTCTGGCTTTCAAAACTGGTACAGTACTTTATTGTAAGTGTTGCCGTTGTTTTTTAATAATTTTTTTTTTCAATTTAAGTCTTTTTTTCTAAAATTGTTCGTACCTCCTAAACGGAGCGAGATAGACCCCCTCTCCCCTCCCATAGTGAAAAATGCTTGATTTTGACCTTTCTATAAAAATTCGTTATCAATTTTTGGCGCCCTAGTTATCGCAGTCTCCCCGAGCTATGGAAACTCCTGAGATTTACAAATAAATCCGAGTGGTTCTAGTACAGCGGATCACTAAACAGCGGTAACCTTGGGTCTCCAATATTTTAAGAATCCCAACAATGGACACAATGGACCCAAACTGATGGTCTGAGTGAGCCGTGACATCCGTCACAAGGGCATCCATTTACCTACCTACCTATCTATTCTATATCAAAAAAGGTTAAGTAGGTAATCCAAGAGACTGAAGGTCAGCAGGTCCTTGGTAGCAGGTGCTTGGTAGCAGAGTTCCTTAACACTGCTGACGTACGTATTTCTGTGTGGGAAGAAGCCGCTTCTTAACCTACGTAGTACCCGACATTCACAGAGAACGCGTTCAGGAGATTCATCCTTTTCCAGACAGAACCTACATTCTGTCTTCTACGCGACTACAGTGAGTACAAAAATTCTCCAAAACCCCCCCCAAGTGTTTTTTTGTTTTTGTTTCCTCTTCTACGTTCTCTTAAATTGCACATTGCACGTGCCACACAAAAAGAGACAAATTCGCAGGATCCTGTCACCAGTGTGGACGTTGTAGCTTCCGCGTTTAAAAATAGATTCGGATCAAGCTTGACAGCGATCAGTTGGGTGGTTTATGCAACCAAGTCGCGCAGTTCATTTTTGAAATTGATTAGCTACAGACGCGTGCCAACACCGCAGATACTTGGTGAGTGAACCGACTATTTATTTTCGCGTCTTTAATTGTTGTTGTTGTTTTTTTTTCAATTCACAGCAATGGATATGTACGAAGATGTCAAGGAGTTCATTGATGCTCAGAATAGAAGTCCAGGTTCATACAGAAAGGTCACCATAGCCTTGCAGTCGATTGATGAGGAACTATCCAGTGATAGTGAATACGAGTCGCCCGCAGTTCATATTGCAACGATCAATGAAATCGATGAGTTCGATCTAGAGACTACCGAAGAAATGATCAACAGTGAGGAGTTTGCGGCGCCAAAACAACTGGGCTGGAGTTTTAATGAGCCATCCGATCCAGATGAGCTTAAAAGGACATCTTTCATGGAGGCAGGTGTAGCTGCCATTGATATGGAATATCGTGCACTAGGCGATCGTGTCCTTGGACGGGAAATACCCGAAGAAAGTCAGGAAGTATCCAGCATTTGGAGAGCAATGATTTTGTACTTTCTTCTTCCTATTGTCGGAATATTGGCCATTGTCTTGTCTGTTATCACAGAATAACTCAGCTCTTAAAAAATATATATGCGTGCAATCTTTTTAACCCAAACCCACCTAAAATAATCATTTTAACTTGTGCAACTTATCGATGTGGATAATTAACCTTTGTGTAGTAAAAGTGCTTGAAAAAATGATGCGTTTTTGATTCGAAAAAATTCCCGGAGCTTTCAGGTCTTTACAACAGAAACAGGGAACAGTATACTGGTGGAGGAAGGAGATAGCTATGCTTCGAAGAAGATGGACACGTCAAAGGGGGAACGTCACCAGTGGAAGGGGGAAATGCGTGGAGTCTTTTTGGAAAGGTGAACCTATAACGTCGAACTAGACATTCTCGTGGAGTTCGAAACAAACAGATCCAACCTAAGGAGGCCCATCTTCTTCTTCTTCTTCTTTCTTTTTAACCACGTGGTTATGATCTGGGCTTAAGGGATCAGAAGCCTCCCGTTTAACTGCATCCTTACTGGTTCGCCTGTGAGGTTGGACCCTGGTAAATACCGGCAGGCCTCCCGGTTTCGGATCGCTTTGTCACAGATGCAAGTCTAAGTCTGATGTTGTTGCATTTGTGTGATACACTAGTTCAAGTACCGGGCTTCTTAGCTTCTGAAGGCCCGGCACATAGAAGGACGAAAAGCCAATCAATTACTCATGCGGTGCAGGTTCAATCCCCATGGGGAACAACAACATACGCCACCCATTAATGGACAGAAACGAATCAAACCTTCTTCTTCTCCAACCTCTACACCAAAAAGAGGATTTCTGCCTGGTAGTACAATGGACCTTTACCTCCAAAGCCCCGCAGAAGGTGAAGAGTGCTGAAAAGGTGCACCGACCTGTCAGCGAGGTAGCAAAGGACAGCATGGTCTTAGGTATCTGCGACTGGAGCAACGATCAGGCGAGACTCAGCGGCGAAAACAAGCCGACTCTTTAGCCAAACATGCTTACATTTAGCGACAGGAGACCCTTCGGCGCTGCCTACCATCTTCAAAGACAACAGCTCGTACCTTAACGGTGTTTAGCTGTTGAGGTGCTCTCTCACCAGAGGTCCGTCGATTTTCTAAAGGCAGCGGTCCCTAGACTCTCAAATCTATGGGCCAATGTAAAACTAACAGTCGCTCACTGCAGCGACATTCCGGGCCGCACTGGGAAGACATTTCGGTCCGCCCAAGAGCGCACACTTGCAACCCCCAAGACCAAAAGCGCCTCATTGAAAGGCAAAACAGGAATCTTTCACCTCGAAAATGGAGAATCGTCGGGGCTGATGAACCAGAGCAAGGATTCAGGTTAATTTCCTTCCTCCTGAATCAGGAGTCCGTCGACCTCCTCAGCAAAATTGGGTTCAAAATCTTCTATGACATGGACATCGTTGCCCGGAAGATACACGAAAAAGATGAGAGATTTTTCGCCTTATGGTTCAACCCGGCGGTAGCCTTGGGGACTATGCTAAACATCCTTCCAATGGACATTTTCGGGAAGTTGGTGGCAAATAAAGCAGACCTCACACATTGGAAATATGAGCATCTTAAAAGCATACAACATTCCCAATAATACGGACAACAAGGTCCCAACAATTGATTTTAGAAAAAAATGTAAGAGATTCATCCAAGTTAGAAATATTTACTGAGCGGTCAAAGATTGCGGTGGGTCGGTACCCATTAGAACCACAGGTGCCTCTTCACTTTCACTCCACTCACACACTTCATCAAAAGCAGTTTAGACTTTAAGCACAAATTCTTCGTCACTTCTCGACGAAAAATCTTCATCACTTGATGTAGGACTTGAATTATTTTTGAAACGAATTCAAGTCGAAAAAGACATTTGAACCAATCAGAATGCCAAACACAAAAATACCAAACAAATTAAAAAAAATGTTGCTCTTCATTCCAAAAGGTACCAAAGGGAGAAAATTCTTTAATAAGTAAAAGTGGGAACCTTGTTCGTATACCAAACAAATTAAACAATTTAGTGTTTGTCGTTCCAAAAGGTACCAAAGGGAGAAAATTCTTAAAAAAGGAAATGTGGCAACCTTGCTCGTATACCAAACAAATTAAAAAAATTAGTGCTCGTCATTCCAAAAGGTACCAAAGGGAGAAAATTCTTAAAAAATGAAATTGGCAACCTTGCTCGTATACCAAACAACCTAAACAAATTGGTGCTCGAACAAAATTACCAAGCCAAAAACAACCTCGTTAAAAAAGTGCCAAATGGGCAACCTTGCTCATGGTAATCCGCGCACATACCTTTCTGAAGTGTATCTGTGAACCCAATGCGAATACCAATACTCGTGGTAATCCAAAAGTATCTACCTACCTATAACAAATCGTAGATACAATAAACCGGCTTGAGGCAAATATACCAATGGATCTATCGACCCAATGATGATGATGGGAAGGGAAGCAACTTATCCTCATTAAACACACCACAACAAGAGAATGAAGAAGAACTAAAAATCCCTTTTTCCCTGACCTGAGCCCTCCTATCCTGAGCGCGTGTGCGAGTATGAACAAAAGCACATAAATACCCTTAGATACATCTACACAGGCACAGGTAGTCAGACAGGTCCAAGCAGAGCCAATGAGTTTCCTTGGCGAAGATATCATGCCCCTGCGAATCTTCACACTGTAGACTTCTTCAAAACTAGGCCCAATAGACGAACCGAAAAGACTTTCTTTTTTTGGAACGTCTCAAAAATAGAAAAGGAAACCTGTTCCATTCGCCCGCCCTAAAAATACATTTCCGAAAATAAAGCCTGCTGTCAAATGAAAACGCCCCGAACAAATTCTATAATTAATTTGGTTGTTATTTTTATCTGGAACATGGGCTGGTTCTAAATACATTCAACGAGTGGCCTTGAGTCGTCGTTCTTTTTGAAAATAATCTACCACTGCCTACGCGTCTCTCACTATTTGAATGGTGTGGTGGGTGGGCCATCATATATTGACTTTGTGCTCTTTATTCATATCAGAACCGCAGACTTGGTGTCTCTGTGTATGAAATGTTGTCAATTGGCATTCTTTTGGGGAGTTTTAGGCCCTGTAGGGGCGGTCGAAGCGTTATATTTTTATTTATTTGTTGCGCCTTTAATGCCAAATATAGCTGCAGTAGCGCCTACAATCGCTGCTGGGTTTTGAAAGAGTTGAGAGGGTGTTCTCTCTGCGTAAACTTTCCTATCCAGCTATTTCAGTTTGCTGCCATAATTCATATGGATGTAACCTTCGCCTCAGAATTTAGCTCCGCAAGGATAGAAAACTGGAGAGTCGTCGAAGATTCCACTGGCAGCGACCACCAATATATCGTCTTCCACGAGTTCCCACATGAAACCCAAGCCGAACACCGTTCAAGAAGGAGAATCCGCTGACCCAGTCATAGCAAAGGTCTTAAGCGAAGTAGACTTAACTTGCGGCGAAATCACTGCAGAACCGAAAAGCCCTCGGACCTGACCTACCTTCAGAAGTGCTTATGTCAATCTCCAAAATATGCCCTCAGCTTCTGCTGAGTATGCAAAACTGCTGCCACCAAGAAGGAGTCTTCCCAAGGAGCTGGAAAAGACACCGGCTGGTACTTATCAGGAAAGGCAGAGGACACCAAGATTCCCTATCAGCATACAGACGTAAAACAGACAGAAAAAATGCTAAAACCAAGGCTCACAGCAGCGGAAGAAAGAGCAGGAGGCAGTACGGCTTCAGGATGGGACGCTTCACGATTGGAGCTATTGAAGAAGTGGTAAGGACTGTCAGACCGGCACAACGGGGGCAACCAGAATTCAAGAAAAATCGTACTACAACTACTATTTTTCCTTCACATTATAACCTACAAACATTCAAAACCAGCATGCATCGGTATCTCTCCTTTTCTTCTAATCCTGATTTCCTTTCTAAAAAATTCCTTTAGTGCGCGTTAATTCCAAAAAAAGAAGCTTTTCAGTGTACAGGATAACGGCAACTCGAAGAAGATGCCTCCACCTCAGACGGAGGGTACCTAGGGGTAGGAGAAGACACACGGTGCACTCGGAAAACACCGGAATTCAGGACCATCCTAGCTCCAGAGGCCAGATGGGTAGACATGCTTAACTCGCTTGAGAACTCCTTCGATCTTCCCGAGCAGGATGGTGAATGATGTTCGAAATGCCTTCTATTAGACCAAATGGGTAGACATGCTTAACTCGCTTGAGAACTCCTTCGATCTTCCCGAGCAGGATGGTGAAAGATGTTCGAAACGCCTTCAACTCGACCAGATGGGTAGACATGTTTAACACGCCCCAGAACTCCTTCGATCTTCCTGAGCAGGATGGTTAAAGATGTGCGAAATGCCTTCAACTCGACCAGATGGGTAGACATGCTTAACTCGCTTGAGAACTCCTTCGATCTTCCCGAACAGGATGGTGAAAGATGTTCGAAATGCCTTCAACTCGACCAGATGGGTAGACATGTTTAACACGCCTCAGAACTCCTTCGATCTTTCCGAGCAGGATGGTGAAGGACTATATAAAGGAACGCGAGCTTCTTAACGACACCACAGAAGGCCCTCGCAGAAAAGAAATTACCGCTGGCGCATGACAGGGATCAATCCTTGGACCCGATCTCTGGCACATATCTTGCGACGGCATTCTTCGTTATGGAAATGCCAGACGAAACCTTCCTGGTGGGGAATGAAGATGATATCGCCGCGACAAGAGACACCGAAAGCGCACAAAGAAAACTGAGGTAGGTAATGAGACGGGTGTATCTCTTGATGGAAGATCACGGACTAGGACTGGCCACCAAAAAAAAAAGAGATGGTTCTCTTGACCAGGATTTTCAAGTGGACTCTCAAGTTTTAACCAGCAAAGAAGCGGTACTCAGGACGGCCTTTTATACGATGCTAACTTTCTGGCAGCAGAAAAGTTCTGTATCCTAACGGGCAGCGCAAGCTCACTGGGCGTGGGCAGGTTTATGGCAAACATAGGCAGTCCTACGGCAAACAAACGTAGGATTTTATTGTCGATCTCGCATGCCATACCTCTGGGTGCGAGATATCGGCCGACGCACTGCGGCAAGAGAAATACAGAAGGCTGCAGTAAAGAGACGCGGAGCTCTACCAACGGTGTTGGAACCAGCCATCCTCATTGTAACCCCTATTGATCTCGGTGGTAAAGGCAAAGCAAGGAGGCCAAGGTGCTAAGACTCACCAAACAGCAATGGAAAGACCGGCGGAATCGAGAGAGCAGAGGGCGATGGACCGCTAGGCTTATTAAGAAAGCTGCATATTGGTAAAAGTAAACAACAACGTCACCGAGTTTCTAACCGGGCGAGGGTACTTCAGTGCCTACCTCCACAGAATAGGCGAAACAAGCAGTTCTGAATGCCAGTAAGGCGACTCTGAAATGGACAGCGCCAATCATACATTCTTCGAATGCAGAGAGAAGAGGGCCGGCATCTCTGATCTGAGCCGACACTCCAGACCAGAGTGTCGCAAAAATGCCAACGAGTGACCAGAACTGGAACCTGGTATCCAAAACAAAAAAAAGAAGGGAAGACCCAAACCCACCCTCGTAAGGCATAGACGTCTTAGCTCACAGGCGCCCTGGTACGAACTTGAAAACGGCACCACCCTGAAGTCGTCTAGATGCAAAGAGATGTTCCAGGTTGGTACTCTTGGCCGTTCGTGGGAAGAGTTAAGTCCGTGAGAGTCGGAAGAAGTGCCAATGGCCTGCCACTTCAAGGTTACGGTATTCTCTCCTCCAAAAACAGAATAATTGATATGTCTTGCATACAACGCTGCTTGGTGAGCTCCTTCACCTCTGCATGGGAGCAGAAGTAGCAGCAGATGAATCTATTCAAAATCTCGCTAGCATTATGCATAGTGATCGACGTAGAATGTAGAAGCGACGGCTTCTTTTCATCTTTGTTCTTGTTCTTCCTTTTCGGCGAGGAAATGACCAGGAAATAATTCTCCCACTTTACTGCATCCCCACTGGTCCGCTTGTGGGGTTCGCCGGTAGATCGACAATACACCAAATGTTTCTCCTTATCAACTTCAAGGCCATTGCGGACACAAAAACGTGTTGAGGACTGGTTCTGGGCAGAATCTAAGCCTGCAGAGGAATGTGGCCAAATCTTCACGGATGGCTCCAAAACCGATCAAGGACTTGCTGCTGGTGTTTTCATGGAGAGCGAAAACATTAGACCTTACTTTTCGTTAGGCAAACATGCGTCAGTTTTCCAAACGGAGACTTATGATATCCTCATGGATATGGACTATGTTGTAAGAAACAGGTGGAGGGAGCGCCCTCAACCTTTTGAGCACCCCCAAAATAGTTCCTGAATAAAAGGTCGCTCTGAATTCGGTCGGAAGGTTGAATTCACTAAGTCTTGTCTGGGTCCCTTGTCATACAGGGATCACTGGAAGTGAGATCTCCGAAGAGCTTGCTAGACAGGGCTCAAAGGAGGACCTGAAACGGCGTTGTGTCTACCTGCTTCCTCGGTCATGGCTTTCATTGACGATTGGGTTTCATATAAACACAATGGGGTGACACTCCCAGATGCAGCAAATAATTCCCGACGTCTGAAAAAAATCTGCGTTCCTGTGTTCCAAGCATCTCGAGATGCTGGGTTTAAAGCGATACCACCAACTGCGAAGCCTGTGGAGAAAGCGACAACACTCTCTGATCATCCTGATTTTGCTCGTATCAGGTGGCAGGTATTTTGTGCTGATGTGGCGAGTGCTGGAAGCCTAAGCTCCACATCGTTGGAGCACCTAGAAATTTCAGTAAAAGTGCCATGTCTTCCTGGCAGTACAATGGACCAGTATTGAGTCCGAGTGCTCCAGTGCGACTTTCTCCCACTCCGAACCGCATTTTCAGGATCAGAACTTTTTTGCTCTTATAACTGGACTGCTGCCCTTAGACTGATTAGTTGGTCGGGAGCTCCATGTGCACAAACTACCGCAAAGGTGAATAAAAACATTAATGTGAAAACCAAAGGCCGGGACACATTTCAAACTCGTCAAGTGCCAATTTTGGGACATCGGAAGATCTAACAAATATCCGAAAGCCTAGGAATAAGTTTACAGAAAAGCACCTCTCACCCTCAATTCCAGGCAGGGAAAGATTATTACAAAAAAGTTTTTTTTTTTACGTTTTATGTGCACTTAAATATTATTTAATTATTTATTGTTGCTATTATTTATTTATTTATTTATTGTTGTTATTATTTATTTATTGTAGTTTTTTATTTGTTGTTATTATTTATTGATTTATTTAATTTATTTAGTTCAGCAATTTTACGTGCACTTAAATATTATTTGATTATTTATTGTTCTTATTATTTATTTATATGGTTATTGTTCGTATTATTTATTTATTTATTTATTTATTGTAGTTTTTTTTATTTATGTTTGTTTATTTATTTATATATTGATTCTATTATTTATTTATTTCTTGTTGTAATTATTTATTGATTTATTTAATTTATTTAGTTTAGCAATCCTGGCCCCAGGTTTAAGTTTTAAGTTTAAAAAAAAATAAAAAATAAATAAAATATATTAAATGAAGGTTTTAATCATAGTTTCCTTCAAACTTTTTTATCCCAATTGGTAATTATTTTCATAAAAACTTTTAATTTACAGTTGTAAGATATAATATATCAAATCTCTGAGTAAGCTGCGTATTTATCAAATTTTGTAAAGCCTTAATCTACGAATAAAAAATTATATCTATCTATCTATCAAAAAAGTTTAGATGTGAAATTGATCAGGGTCAAGAAGTCGAATTCGAAGCTGAGTAAGGTCTGTCTTGGTGGTAACCACAGCTGGACCAACTGGAACCACAAGTGACAACATCCAACAGCTGAAAGTTCACATTACGGATTTTAAGTTTGGATATCTTCGGGCTATTAAATGGAAGCACAAAAGGGTCGATGGTCTGAAGGCTCTAAATCTATTCTACTCCAAAAAAATATTTTTTTTAAATTCAGTCCACATCTGTTTACAGTTGCACCAACGATCATCTGCTTTTTTGTTTTCCATTGAATATGAATTCATCCGGTGAAAATTAATCACACAACGCTGTCAAACAATCCGCGTCACAAATTAGCCAAAAATAGTAATTTTAATAAACAATTGCAGCTGCAATTGCATGCCACATGCTCGATGAAAGTCATAAAAACCTTTTACGACCTCAACATCGGTCGAGTGTTCTGGTGATCTAATAGATACTTCAAATGTGAGACTAATAGCCCGACGGTGTCGCAGAATTGAGAGCAATGTGGTGGCGTGGTTCACAGAAAAGTAAGATATTTATAGACAACCAGGAGTTGGGAGCACACCGAGATCGAGAACGTTGCAATGCTGGAAACAATAGTCAAATCATAATCAACAGGATGATGGTTGTAAAAGTTTTCTCAGAATTCTATTTGCGAAAAATGTTTATACTTTAGATTCCATCTGTAAGTGCAAAAATCAACAGATAGATGGATGACTATAGACTTATGGATTCATGCTGATGCATGCTACCGATGCATTTGTTTGGTGGGTCATGGAGTGAAATTACTAAAACATCGAAACGACATATAAACGGGGTGGAAATAAGAAATGCTAAAAAATACTAAATTTGCACTCACCTGGATTAACAATGAAACTGCATATAAAGTGCCACAGCAAAAGCACTCTGAAGTGATGAAACACAGGATGCATGAAGGATCTTGAAGACACACTCACTCCCGAAAGTTCTATAAAAATCGGAACACATTTTTGTTTCAATCAAAGTTGAAGTTGGTAAAAGGATTTTTTTTTTGAAAAATTACAGAAACCGCGAGAGGCTTTATGAAAACAATTAACACGCACGCAACCTTTTCTTGTTTGTACCAAAGACCGTTACGAGAGTTGTTTTGCACTCGCGATAATATTCTTGAGCTGGCGTTAAACGCGCGGAAATATGGAGGACTTTTCCTGGTTTTCTTTTCGTGATGAAAATGCATTTATATTTGAGCCTTTTACTTGCTGGTTAGCTTCTTTGCTATGCGAACGTTTATACGAGGCGAAAGGCTGAAATGAGAAAGAGAAAGAAGAGTGAGTAGGATGTTGCAATAAAATCGAAATATATAAAAAGGTACTTGGCAAGATAATTCAATTACTTTTCGATTACATGTTAATGAAAATGTAAACCAACTACTTGGAATTTACTGGGTTATTGGCGATGTCAGCCTATTACATGGCAGTAATTGGGTTACCGTAAATATGAATCTATTACTTTTCAATTACAGGGTAATTGGTAAAATAGTTGCTTGGAATTACATGTAATGGGAAGTGCAATCCAATAACCTGGCACTGAATGGATAATTGGCAATGAACGTGTTTAACTTGGCAATCACTGGGTCACTGGGAATGTAAACCTATTACTTGGCAATTACCTACTTGTCAATTACATGTAATTGAAAATGTAATCCAACTACTTGGAATTTACTGGGTTATTGGCGATTTTAGTCTATTAGGTACTTGGCAATTGTAAGTTGGGTTACCGGAAATATGAATCCATTACTTGGCAATTACAGGGTAATTGGTAATGTAGTTGCTTGGAATTACATGTAATGGGAAGTGCAATCCAATAACTTGGCATTGAATGGGCAATTGGCAAGGAACGTCTTTAACTTGGCAATCACTGGGTCACTAGGAATGTAAACCTACTACTTGGCAATTACTTGTCGATTACCTATAATTGGGAATGTAATCCAACTACTTGGAATTTACTGGGTTATTGGCGATTTTAGTCTATTAGGTACTTGGCAATTGTTGGGTCTCCGGATACACCCCTCCACTCTCCACCTATAACCCCCCCCCCCCCATAAACGTTCTAAACAAATAATTAATCTCGACGAATACCCCCAACTTCCTATCAATTCTAATTCAAAAAACCCTAAGTTCGTCTTGATTTCCTCTAAAGATGAAAACAAAACCCTCACAAGTGTAAGTGTTTTTGTGCTAAAGAAAGCAATAGACGCGATCAGCAAAGAAAATGATAGCATTACTCAGCTTCGCGATGGTAATATACTTATCCTTGCAAAAAATAAAAGAGTTGCTGATAATTTTTTAGCGGTTTACAATCTTACCAATCAATGCCCAGTGACAGTGAAATACCATGACCGTCTCAACTCGTGAAAAGGCATTGTTTTTGCGCCATTTCTCATTAATATTTCCGAAACTGAAATTATAACTGAAATGTCCGCTCAAGGTGTCACAGAAGTGTACAAATTCACAAAAAATGTTGATGGGAGACAACGACCGACCGGACTGATGCTCTTCACTTTCGATCTCTACCAACCACCAACTTCGGTGGAAATCGGATTTTACAAAGAAAAAGTTAAGGAAAATAGTTATTCCTAACCCAATGCGCTGCCGTAAATGTCAAATTCTCGGACACATCATTAAAAGATGTACGATAGATGAAACTTGCGGAACATGCAATCTTCCACCACATGACAACGCCCCCGTAAGTTGCACACGTGTAATGTGTGCCAACTGCCCCCCAACTTCTGACCCTCACCCATCTTCATCGTTAAACTGCCCCAAATACAAAACAAGTTCCTCACTCAATTCCTCTATAAGAAACAGCACAGAACCTGAAGTAACGAAAGTCCTCAATGCTGAAACCGAGATGACGTAAATATAACCATCTCATCTCCAATATCTTCTATAACCCATACTCTTATACAACAAAATAAATATTATTTACCTCACTCTCTAACTGAAAACTATGACAATGAACCCGAGTTGTAAACAAAAACACGTAAATACGGCACCCGCTGATCGACTGTCGAGACGTTTGGACCACCGAGGGGGTACAAGCGCCTTGACTGGCGACCAGCGGGGTCGAAATCTCAACACCAACACACGGCCGTCTACCTCCTCTTCATCACAAAAAAAAAAAACTGTCGACAAAAATATCATAAAAAAAATGTTCTGAAGATCCTGCAGTGGAATATGGAAGGATATTTAAACAACTATGACGAAATTAGTATCCTAATACAATAACTCTCATCCTGTTTTATTTCTGTACAAGAAACCCATTGCGCATTCCAATCTAAGCAATTAGTACCAACAACTTATACAGGCTACTTCCACAACCATCCCACAAACACTTCAAACAAACAAGGTATTGGTGTTCTGATAAAAAACAATATTCCTCATAAAAAACTACCAATAAACTCCAACTTACTGGTCGTTGCGATTGAACTACAAACTACAATGAAAATAACTATCATTTCAATATATATCCCACCTGATCAGAACTTTACCAAACACGATCTTGCTAATATTTTGAGTAATATCCACACTCCTGTCTTACTTATTGGGGATGTAAATGCTTGGAATGTATTATGGGGGTTACCCAAAACAAACGCTAGAGGTGCTTTAGTGGAGGACTAAATCTAATCAGCTACAAAAAATCAAATCATCGGCAAGTTAAAATATGCAAAGCCGTAAGCCTCCACGCCCTTACCTCATCCATTAATAGAAACTCATCAACCGCCAAAATCTGGAACAATATCCGTTGTTTAACAGGGAACCACTCCCTAAAAATAATAAAACATATCTTATCCCCAAAAGGCCCCATTTGAAATCCACTCGAAATCTGTAACCACTTCGCTAAAATATGGTCTGAAGAGTCAAGTGACATGAACTTCACTCAAAGCTACTGCGCACTAAAAAACGACTGTCTCAACAACACTCTACGTACATTTACAACCGATACTTCAGCCCTGCTTATCGAACATCCCATTGAACTTAAAGAACTCGACAGCTGTTTGACAAAACTGAAATGTAAAACCCCAGGTAGAGATAGAGTACCCTATCCAATGCTTAAGAACCTGCCACTGGAAACAAAGTTAAGGCTTTTACAATTATATAACAACGTCTTCTCAACTGGGCGTATACCCCTCAGCTGGAAAATCGCATGTGTCATCCCACTCCCCAAACCTAAAAAAGAAATAAACTCAGTTGGAGGCTATCGACCAATTTCCCTTTTCCCATGCATCTCTAAAATACTGGAGAAAATAATTACGAAACGCCTTCAATGGCTAACGTCAAAAAAAAAATCTTATTAGCCCGAACCAAGTAGCCTTCAAAACAGAAAAGGGATGCATCGATGCTCTCCTTCATATAGACAGCTACACCACGAGTGCTTTATCATTTCGAAACCATGTTTCCATTTTATCACTTGACTTTGAAAAGGCATTTGATAAAATTGCTATGCACCTTGTTCTAAACAAACTTCAAAACTGGAGTGTAGGCCCCAAAATAATGCGCAATAGGTATGTCAAATCATTTCTAACGAACAGAAGATTCTGTGTTAAAACCAACAACTGCTTCTCTTCGACACAGCAACGGAATACCACAAGGCTCCCCACTATAAGTTCACGTTCACCATAAAAAGTCAAAATAATGTGGACCCCCGGTCACACAGGAATACAAGGTAACGAAACGGCCGATAAAGCAGCTGCCATGGCCCACAAATCGCCACTTTATCTTTTTGATTCCTTCAACAAAAAAGACCTCATTAACACCATCCAGAACATAATCTTTAAAAAAAAAACAAGACCGTTGGAAAACATACGTACACCATTACACCAGCATTAATCCAGATCCCATCCAGCCAACATACCCCACGTCTACAACAAAAACTGACATAACAAACTTCGTAAGACTCCGACTAGGTCACACCTCCGCCTCGCACCAACATCTTCTCAGAAAAGAGAACCCTCCTCAGTGCACAACATGCAACTCCAGCATCGATATAAGACACATTCTGGGCCTAGGACAATGTTCACTGCCAACTTCCATCATAAACGATATTTTTAAAAACAACTCTGTGATCGCAATCCTAAAAACGCCAACTATCCAAAACATTTCTATAATTCGCGAGTTTATAAAATTGTCTAGTATTATTGTATAACATTTTATCCATATCGGAGCCGTTAGCCTCTGCAGCTAGTGCTCCTCAAATTAATATTAGCATAGTAATTAAGTAATTATTTTGTTAATAAATAATAATAATAATAATAAAAAAGCGGCCAAGTGCAAGTCGGACTCGCTCATGAAGGCTTCCGCGCGAATTATAATTATTATTTACTTAGGCACCTATTACAGATTTATTATTAGAAAATAATGCTTCACGGTTTACGCATAAGGTTTATGTTTAAGAAATTAAATGTTTTTTTTTTTTATATTTGAGTTGATTTAATGAAAGGTAAATTGCGGTTTACGATTTATGACGTAATAAAAAAAAACTACTTGCTGGATCTTGTTCAAACCAATTTTCGTTGGAAGTTTGCATGGTAATGTACATCATATATTTTTTTTAGTTTTATCATTCCCTTATTTTAGAAGTTAAAGTGTGAGGGGGGGGGGGGGGGGGGGGATTTTACCACTTTGGAAGTGAAAAAAATTATATTAGAAACCTCGATCATTTTTGAAGACCTATCCATAGATACCCAACAAAAATTTTTGAGTTTCAGTTCTAAGTACGGGAAACCCCCAAAATTTAGTGTTTTTTTTTCTATTTTTATGTGAACATCTTAATGCGGTTCACAGAATACATCTACTTACCAAGTTTAAACAGTATAGCTCTTATAGTTTCGGAAAAAAAAGACTGTGACATTTCCGGACAGACAGACAGACAGACATGACGAATCTAGAAGGGTTCCATATTTTGCCACTTGGCTACGGAACCCTAAAAAGGCCCCAGGGTTTGATTTGATTACAGGAGAAAATTTGAAGCAATTTCCACGAAAATGTTTAAAAAAAATTAGCGCAGATTATAAATGCTGCATTTAAATTAAGATATGTGCCAAGCATGTGGAAAGTCGCGGAGGTAATAATGATACCTAACCCAGGCAAACCACCTAACGAAGTTACCTCATATTGCCCAATATCCATTCTACCAATGTTGTCCAAGTTATTCGAAAAAGTGCTGGTAAAACGTCTGCAGAAAATAATAGATGAAAAATCGCTAGTCCCAATTCATCAATTTTGATTTAGAAATAAGCACTCTACCATTGATCAGGTGCATGGAATCACAGAAAGAATCGAAAAAGCATTTGAAGAGAAAAATGTGTGCTCCACAGTATTTCTTGATATAGCACAAGCTTTCGATAGAGTCTGGCACAAAGGACTGATACACAAATTACAAAAGCAACTGCCGAAGCAGTATGCGACCATTCTGGAGTCTTATATATCAGATAGATTCTTCAGAATTAAACAAGATGCAGAGTACTCAACATTAAGAGAGATTAAAGCTGGCCGTGTGCTGGGTCCAGTTCTATACCTACTTTTCACTAGCGATCTGCCTGTAAGTGAAAAAAACCACCTTAGCTATTTTTGCAGATGACACAGCTGTCGAAATAGCAACAAAAAAGCCTCAAACAGCAATAAACAATATTTCAGAATGGACTAAGAAGTTGCAGATTAGATTAAACGACCTTAAGTCAGTCCATATTAATTTTACGTATAAAAACGTACCACACATTCCACTCTACATTAACAACAATGTAGTGGAATATTCAAACACAGCAAAATATCTAGGCATGATTTTAGATGCTAAACTGCGTTGGAAAGCGCACGTAAAGAAAAAAGTTGAACATGCGATACAGTAAAATGTATTGGCTTATTGGGAGATACTCATCCCTGTCTAACGACAATAAGTTATTGCTATACACGCAAGTTCTGAAACCAGTATGGACCTACGGGCTCCAGTTGTGGGCATGCACATGCCAAACAAATTTACAAACAATTCATGTTTTCCAAGGACTAAGGAACATAGTTAATGCACCTTGGTACATAAGCAATGGCGATCTGCATAAAGATCTAAATGTTGAAATGGTTGAAGATGAAGTTAAGAAAGTTGCTCAAAGGCATAGGAGTAGGCTTCTCAACCACGTAAACACAGAAATAACAGAACTATTAAATAATAACAATGCAATCAGGAGATTGAGACGGCTCTTGATCTATAAGAGTTAGCTAGGGCTAAGAAATCAGGTATTGTTTTCAAACAAAAAAAAGTTTAGAAATCCGACAAACGGCGGATCTATCTCTTAAATTCATCAAATAGTTCAAAAACAAATTGCCAATTAGTCGTCGACTAGGTGCAATCTCATTCGTGATGACGATTGTCAGTCCCCCGAGAGTTTTTTTTAGATGAGTTAAAGTCCATCACTATTGCAGAAGCATCCCTCGCGTATTTAGCTCTGCAATGTCTTTCGATGATTTTTTACTTCCAGCGAATTCCCAACACAAAAAAAAAAATAAAATTCCTGGCATCGATTATTCGGGTTTGCGAATCGTGCATGCCATCTTTCGAAGATTACCACATCCATTGGCACAACCCAAAAAAACCTACCTTTAACAGTTTGCTTGTACTAAGCAAATAAAGTGACGGAAGGGCTTCCCACCTTTCTCCGGTGATCTTTGTTTCTAAATAAATAGAGTAGCGCTGTTTACAGTCCTCTGAAATGACCACCTTCACTAAACACATCAAAATAAAACACCATTTCCATGCGAACATTAAATATTATTTATTATAAACGTTGACAACATCGAAAGGACTTTTCCAGTACAAAAGTTTTGTAAATATATTTTTTTTTAATAATAAAAGACACTGAAAGACACTTGTTAGGAGAAATTTAAAAAAAAAAAATATTAGTAGGATGACAAACTTCATCTTTAAGAAAGGTGCAAGAAGTTATCCATCCATATCATTGGAAGACTGATCGCATTCAGAATAATTTGAGCTTTACAAAAAAAAAATATAGAATTAATTAAATTCACAGCAACATTTTTGGCATTACAATATGAAGTGATATAATTAAAAGCAAACACAGGTTGTACCTAGGTTGTCACCATCGTAATCTGTATTACGAAAATCAAAGATGAACAAACGCCTGGGTGCACTTATTGCAACGGCGGCACCATGAGTTATTACCATCGGTTGATGCGGCATAGGTACCCCATTGAAAACGATGTTATTATTGACGTTGTAAATAGTGGCGTAGTTGTCTGTCACATAAATTGATAAATCGCACGAGTTGGTCAGTGTCCTTGACATAATTTGGATGCTATTTGAACTTCGACTTCCGATCAGGTTCCATCCCATTTTAAGGTACACTCGATGATCGCCAAAAGTAAGGAAATACCACTTAGAATTGATTCTAGCCTCTGACCAATTAAGGATGATTTTTGTAAATACACGCACGCTCCGGCGCGACTTTTAGAAGAAAAAAAAACACACAAAAAACAAATCAGAATAATGAAAAAAACAACTTTTTTTTTACTCACCCTGCCTGGACGTGCAGGCCTCATTTTCAGTGTAGGGAGTTTATATTCGATACTCATAATTTCTCAAACGAATATTTTAATAGGAAACAAAAAAATGCACGACGAACTTTACACGGAGACTAACCAACTTACAACTGATCGACCGGAGGACTATCTGCGAACTGTTGAACTGTAATACAAACAGAGAGGAAACTTTTTAAAAGGCATCATTTCTCTTAAATTTTAATACATCGATATATTACTAAGGTTCTGACTTGGCCATTGTGTTCCAACCATTCCCGGCGCCAATCCCCCCTGCCCCTTAAACTCTGTTCGCAGAGAATCCACGTTCCGCATATTTCTTTCTTTAATGACCAATCGATTAGAGCTATGGGATATCCATGTCAACGAGACGAATTCTGGATAATCAAGACGAGTTTGTTTACTTCATCCCTTTGTTGACATATTATTTCCCAATTCCCGATAAACAGCAAACAGAACAACATTTATTATTTGCACGACAAGTTATTGCTGACGAAAGTGTTTTGAATGATGGAATTGAAAAGAACAGGATAGTTTTTTTTTCTCTGTAATACATTGCGGGCCACCACAAAGACTGATATGCATTGGTATCACAGGTGAGAGGCACTTCTCAACATTCCCCAACTGCTGTATAGGCGCCCACCACGAACGCACGTCTGACAAAAATCTGATTCAAGAAACTAAGAAACTTCTTCTTCAACGTCCAGGATCATAAAGGAAGAAGAAGACATTGCGGGCGACCACAAAGACTAATATGCATTGGTATCAGAGTTGAGAGGAACTTCTCATCCTTCCCCAACTGCTATATAGGCGCCCATCACAAGCGCTAGTCTGACAAATGTGATTCAAGAAACTTCTTCTTCAACGTCGAGGATCATAAAGGAAGAAGACATTGCGCGAGACCACAAAGACTGATATGCATTAGTAGCACAGGTAAGAGGAACTTCTCATAGAAGCAAGTTGCAACAAGAAGTAAACAATTTATAGCCAGCAGTTTTGAGAAAAGTCATGGAAAAATACTGTGGAACGAGCCCGAATGTGCATCAATTGCTTTTTACGTCAAAGTCGTACATGCAGATGGAAAAGCGTTCAAGTGGAGTTCAATAATCATGCAGCAAGTTGAGTTGATTTACTTTGAGCTCGTGCAGATCCATTTGTTTAGCCAGGTAGTCAGTCAGATTCCAACATACCAGGGAGAGGGTTATTCCTTATGTTGCATTCCGTCTTAAACAAACAAAAAATTAGAAATAGGATTTTCCAATTCCGGATATTAACAAAAACTACAATCAAACACTAAGACACCTCCTACCACCAGAACGGTCCGAGGACTTGTGTTAAGTTCAAACAAACAAGCAAAGGATGTGTAAATGAGTTTATTAGTTTATGACGCACTTTATTACTCTGTGCTAATCATCTGCCTGGAACAAAACAAGCGTCGACGCCTTTAACAACTTACTTTAAAGTAGCTGTAGCTTGTGTCCCATTGTCCATCCTAAGTCGAATAATCCCAAAATAATTTGCAATGGCATGCATTTCAGTTTATTACGGTCATTTACGACGCCACAACAAACGGACCAACATTCCCAGGCAAGATGACCATTCGCAAGTACGATGACCATTCAACAAAAGCAAACACCCAACAAATCTTTGTGTGCACGTTAATCGCTTTTGTTTCTCTGTTGCCATTTTTTGGGCTAATTCAGGGGTTTGGGATTCGAAAGGAAGTTGCCTAACACTCATATAATATATATTAAATTGAATATCTGTTGTAACCCGACAATAAAATCAATTGTTTAAACTTACCCGCCAATTTAAAAAAATTGTTCGAAACGAAATCGACGGAAATTGGATAATCTCTTTTTACAATTAAAACTTGCTTTTCCGTTAACAATTTTTCAAGTTTATTTATAAAACCATTTTATATTGTACTTCTTTTTAATAAAATAAAATATTTAATTAAAGCGAACAGCATACGAAGTAAAAGCACGCACCACACAAAATAAACCTCGTTTACACGGCAGTGTCGAATTGTTGCATTGAAGTTGAACCGCAATTGAGTTGAATTGAATTGAAATAGAATTGAGTCGAGTTTTACCGTGCTCCTACTGAATACGTGATTTGGTACTAGGCGTTTTTCTTATTTTAGTTCAGAAAAGAGCCTGGGTTGTCAAAAAAAAATTAGTGTTTCTTTTTTGGCTCTGACACATCAGAGTGTTCAATATGTATTTCTTTTTTTTTTCAGATATAGATCAGAACGCGCCCTATCAGCTCGGAATAAATTGACTGAGCAGTCTGAGTAAAGAAATTTTCACAGCCAAAGACTGGGAGTAGTGAAAATAAAGGAAAACGATATGAAAAAAAGGTAGGAGGTTCTGGCGTAGAAAGTAAGAGCTCAGCTCTGAACTTAAATAGAAAATATGTATTGAATTTTGTGTTATGTTGTACCGGCGATAAAAATTACAAACAAATATTTCAAAGCACACAATAAAGCATTCTATGAAAATATCTCGTGAAGACTTCAATTAGTATTCTATGAAAAATTGTATTCTATGGATAATATTCTACGGGCTGTCATTCTTATAAAGTTCTTCACTATGAGACATTTTCACATGAAAATAGTAAGCTATGAAATACCCACCGTACATTTTATGGGATTCTATGTTTCTTTCTTTATATGAAAAGTGACAGATGGTTAGCTGTGAAATATTGCTGGTAAAGGCGGCTTGTCACAAACAATGGAAATAGAATCCAGTATTCCAAATGTCAATGTTAACAGGACCCTTAAAAAATAGCTTTAACTATTTCTCACTCATTTACCCACTCCTGAATTCCAATGGAACATCAAAAATCGTCTTTTGCTCTGTGGAGAATGTGTTGGTGAAATCTGAACAGGGAAAACAAAAAAAATGCGCCTGTTTTATATGGCTTTGACAAGTAGTCGGATGTAAGAGTCTATTTGAGTGGATTTCAAAATCAAAACGGGAAGCAAAAATTAGTCCAAAGGAGAACTCCGAGTAGGAAAATGAAACATTTTGCGAGTGTTTTTTACTGTCCGGAAGACAGAAGAGTGTTCCGAGTGGACCAATGGAAAACGACATTACATTTCAGTCGAATTAAATGCCTGACACACTATGAGGAAATTCAATTAAAATCAAGCCCGACGCCTTCGTATCGGATAACAAAATGTGAAACGTCATTTTATGTTGAAAACTATTTCCCAGATGGATTAAATTTCTGTTTCCATCTAAAAAGTGTTTAGATATTGAATGTCTGTTTTCGCCTTAAGGTCAGAATGAAAGATATTTTTAATGTGCAAACATGCTCTCGTTGATGTGTAAATATATTTTTTTAATTTTTTCTCGGTAGGGGCTAGTTGGAAATATCTAGCGTCACCATCATCGTCAGATTTCGTCAGATTTCGTCATCGTCAGATTTTCATTACCACGTGAGTTAATCGCTGCTCGACAGATCACCGCAATTAAACGACGTTTGGCGCGGTTAGTACGTAGATGGGTGACCGTTTGAGAACAACCGCGTGTCGTTGTTTTTTTTTTATTAATTATGTATGTTCAATTTTAGAGATTATTATGTCCTTACGAAACACCGGAAAGATGTGTGGAAGTAGATTTGTTTTGAATAATTGAGGTTGTATAGCTTGTAGTTTGTTGTACATCAGTTGAAGGCAAGAGTAAAAATATCGATTTGTACTTCGGTAACCGATGGCCGATTTAAGAATGTCACTTAAACGACAATGGATGCTATATTTTCCCGGTACATCGACACACTTGCTTTCACAAACCAATTATTTGTTCGGTCAAACATTAAATAAATTTTGTCGTTGACATTAAATATATATCATGGTTTTATTTCAATACAATACCCAAATCTCTTGTTTATCAAAACCACAACCTCTGTGATATTTCCACATCCAACACTGACGAGCCTACATGTTTACACATCAACTATACCGTGAGTGCAGCGTGACTCACACCTTTTTTTTTTATTCTGATCGGTTATGTAGAAAAAGCCAAAATGTCACTTTTTGAAAACGTCATAAAGCCAAATCTTCGAATTCGATCTTATGGCACTTGGTCTTATGTCATGGCACCTTGAACAGCATTACCTACTCAGTGCAGTCTGTTCATAGAGGACTTATCTGTACATCCGCCCGCGGGTATAGTCTGACCAATATCAAAAGATGCGAGTTTCTATGTAAAAAAAAACTGGGTTCGGCTTTTCGAACTATCGGTTTAAACAATAACGATCTGAAGTCAATTCGATACCCTTACAAAAGGTGTTGCAATTCGATAACAACAAAATATTTAAATATCTTATGTTTGTATCGATATCCTATAATAATGTAGCGAATGTGTTGAGACTGAGTGAGTACTCAAATAAAATTTATTCTCTCTCTCACTTTGTAATGACTAATGTAATGACATATCGACAGAGTTGCATTTATACAACCTGTATCCACCGTTTTTCTGATTTTCTAATTAGTTTAAAGTTGTATCGCTTCAAGTGAAGTTGGTGTGCAGTGCGACAAGTTAAATAGTTAAGACTAAAATAGATATTCAGATGAGAGGATGGACGGACATGGAGGATCAAATCATGATGAAACTCCGGAAGCATTTCGCAATGGATTTCGAAACTTCGATGAGGTAAATGCCTACGTTGAGGAGCAACGACGCCTGCCCTTAAATGTTTTAAATGATCCTCGGATGGAATGTGTGTTTGATCACTGGATAGTGTGGCTTAGCGACCTCATTAATAATAATGTGGAAGAAGGCGAACTCCCGGGACATGAACAACAAGGCGCCGTCCTACAGATGAATGAGGTTGAGGCGGGCCCGGAAAATGGGTAAAGTATAATCAAGCCGACTGAGTTGTCCGAGTTGTAAATTTTTTTTTATTCTTCGTAGTGACGATGGAACGGTAGAATCGGATTTGAACTCTTCCTCTGATGAGAGCGAAATGGAAGAGTTTTTTGATGTAATCCGAGTGGACGATTGGGAGGATGGAGATGACAGCATGTAAGGAATAAATAATAAGTTCATTTGTTCCAATTGGGAACAAAATACTGTTTTAAGTTTGTTCATCGTTCAATAAATGTAAAAAAGAAGTGAATTGGGATTTTTTTTGTTGAGACTTATATGACGGATCTATAGATCGAAGTTGCAGCAAAGTCAGTGGAACTGGGCAGATGTTGTGATCTCAAGAATTTTTGATTTCAAATGTTGCATCAGCAGAAACCCCAAATGATGGATAATGATTTTGATTTCAAACCAATGAATTCATTTTTAACTTTAACAGAGAATTTGGCATAATTTTGACAGATGAAATTAACAAACATTTTACTTTTTTTTGTTTGTTGGCAAACAAAAACGATGGAAAATAATTTCGATTTCAAACCAAGGAAATAATTTAAAACTTTGACAGACAACTTGGCACAATTTTGACAGATCAAATTGGCAAACATTTTATTCTTCTTCGCTTAGGTTATTGGCGAACAAAATCGATGGATAGTAATTTCGATTTCAAACCAAGGACATAATTTAAAACTTTGACAGACAACTTGGCACAATTTTGACAGATCAAATTGGCAAACATTTTATTCTTCTTCGCTTAGTTTGCTGACAAACAAAAACGATGGACAAGAATTTCGATTTCAAACCAAGGAAATAATTTAAATTTGTTGACTGACAATTTGGCGCAATTTTGACAGATCAAATTGGCAAACATTTTATTCTTCTTCGCTTAGGTTGTTGGCGAACAAAATCGATGGATAGTAATTTCGATTTCAAACCAAGGAAATAATTAAAAACTTTGACAGACAACTTGGCACAATTTTGACAGATCAAAGTGGCAAACATTTTATTCTTCTTCGCTTAGGTTGTTGGCGAACAAAATCGATGGATAGTAATTTCGATTTCAAACCAAGGAAATAATTTAAAACTTTGACAGACAACTTGGCACAATTTTGACAGATCAAATTGGCAAACATTTTATTCTTCTTCGCTTAGGTTGTTGGCGAACAAAATCGATGAATAGTAATTTCGATTTCAAACCAAGGAAATAATTTAAAACTTTGGCAGACAACTTGGCACAATTTTGACAGATCAAATTGGCAAACATTTTATTCTTCTTCGCCTAGGTTGTTGGCGAACAAAAAAAAAATTAAATTTTGTTTATATTATTTTGTAGCAAAAGCTCGAAAACATTTTAATTTATACGCATTTCGAAAGATTTTTAAATGCAACACGGTAACACGGTTCCACAAATTCTATACAGCTTCCTATATACATAACATACATAATAGCATAGTTACTGAATGTATGTAGCTTTGACAACAGGTATTAAAAATGGAAAACCACCAAATTCACGAGTGTACAAAAAATCATCCCTCATTTTTTCTTAATTGTAACACGGTAACACGGTTCCCCAAATTCTATACAGCTTCCTCCATACATAACATTATGTACAGAATAGCGTAGTAACTGAATGTATGTATGTAGCTTTGACAACAGGTATCGGAAATGGAAAACCACCAAAAACCACCAAATTCACGAGTGTACAAAAAATCATCCCTAATTTTTTGTTCATTGAACGCAAGAAAAGATATTCGCTAGAAGTTATCTACATACTCGAAGAATTGTTAAGATATCCCAACCCAAGCAAATATCCCAAACAGAAACAATGGCACAATAAGTTTTTTCTTGGAGTTGGTAATGATTGAGTTTGGCTTCCTTTTGTGTTTATTACGCATTGAAATTGGTTTCGGTAGTCGAAAACAAAACATCAACAAATAGTAGATATAATATACACCGAATGAGATATCTATCTATATAGAAACATGCAAAATGTATGTGTGTTGGTATTGGTTCTCACTCAAATCTTTGGTAGGCAACAATAATGGCAGAGAAATGTTTTTCTGCTGAAATGTACACACTGCGTTGAAAACGCGCCACATACATTTGCGTCAGCAAGCATTCACCGGGAGTTGCTATGGTGTGGTTTTTGCCGAGGAGACATTTTTTGCACACAATCAAATATTTCCCCGTTCCGATGGAATTGGCCAGATCTCTTAACGCCGTTTCTCCTATTCTTTCTCTCTGCTTTATTCTATCCAATTCACCACGACACAACGAAATATTGTTCTCTTTGGAATTACTCTGCTCTCTTAACTCTTCGCTACGTCTTAAGACGGAGTGGGGGAGGGGTTGGTGGGGTGCATGTTGCTGACGGGTAGATTCAAATAAAAATTCATTCGAACCCAAGATTGAGATTTAAACCTTTTGATTAGTTGTCCAACTGACTAAACTCGTTAACCATTTTGACAACTTTCCACGTTTTCGTGGATGAAAAGCTGGGTATAGTCTGTCCAAACTCACTTGACACAAATCTCCTCAAGAAAACCAGTTTTTTGCATCGAAAGCTGTGTCAACTGAGTTTGGACAACCTATACCGTACCGTTCATGTAAAGTCTGGTATCCTTGAATTTAAATAACAGACTTTGAGTTGAAAATAAGAAGGCCACTTGCATCGTATACCGAAGATTTTAAAAGTTACTTTGACACGAGAAAAATAAAAGACTGAAGCTGTGGGAATTGAGAAAGCATGCTTGCCGATAGGTTTCAATTACTTCGGAATTAATTTGGGGGGTTTTATGATTTTCCAGGAAGGGAAATTTGGCAACACTGCATTTGTTTTGCGTTGCTGTAATGTGGGGGGTTTTATGATTTTCCAGGAAGGGAAATTTGGCAATACTGCGTTTGCCTTGCGTTGCTGGGTGCCGACCGTACGCACGTGTGTTTTATTCAAAGGCAACATTTTTCTTTGCATTCAATCGTTTTATTGCGGGCGGTTGATTTTCATCTTCAACTCGTACAAAAAACCGGCAAACAAAATGTGTGTGAAATCAACACTAGAAATCCATAAGAATCGCATAAAATTCTATGTGGACTCGGATGACGAGCAGGAGGATGCCAATATGTTTCAAGACTTCATGGAAACAAGCAGCGAGGAAGAGGATGAAGACGAAGATACAGGCAGCGAGGAAGAGGATGAAGACGAAGATGCAGATCCAATGGAGGAACTTCAATATGAAACGTCAGCATTCCAAGCACGCCTTGAACAAGTCGATAGGGACTTGATGGAAGTGGCAGCCTTATTGGAGGAGCAAAACAATTAAGTTTTTTGCACAACAGGAAATTAAATGTCAATTTGCTCCATAAAAATTCATCCGTAAAATGATTGTTTTTGATTTCGATGTTAACTTAAATCGGGAAGCTTGGTGTTCTGACACTTTTCGGTTTGATTTTCAGGGTTTACCAAAACGCTTAGTGCTGGGAGGTAAGCCATTAACTTAGCCATGGATTTCAAAGAGAATGAGAGGGTATTCATGCAACGTCGTATACTTCGTGAAACTGTCAAAATTTGTTCGGCCTTTGATAGTTCATTTACCATTTTCTAAACTATACACGATTGACGTACATTTGAGTGCATGAGATATGGTGACGTCAGCCTATACTCAACTGTTAACCAAGACCACAAACCAATCGTAGCCAAATGACAAAAAAAGAGGCGTATCCTCTGTCAGACTTTCTAAGCATAAATAGGTAGGAACATGACAATTGGCTCGTCAAGAGAAAGTGCGCTCAAATACAAGCAAAGTGTGTGAAGTGCCTGAATCGGGAGTAGGAAGAAGTTTCTCCTTCGGCTGCTGATAGAAGCCAGGAACTGCGACAAAACAGCAAAGGAGAAAAGACCACGCAATCGGTTCCTCCAGGGCTGACGCTTGTGGATGACGAAAAAATACTTAACAAGGTGGCAGCGGTACTGTCAAGGACTTCTACATGAACAATTTCCTCGGATATGTTTTCCAAGAGCCGTTCCTAACAATGAAAAAGTGCACGACATTACTGTCCAGTCCAAGAAGTTAGGAAGGCGGTGAAAGACTCATGTGTGAATCTCAGGAGTATCTTCAGCTCTAAAGCGGCCAGATCCTCCAGCTCCTCAAAGAACTAGCTGCGAAGAATCTTCAATCTTTTTGTTCTAAGGTCAGGGCATTCGCATAGCAGGTACCGTAGGCACTACACAGTGTCCTGTGAGGACCTCGTCAGTGTTCGAATGTCTTATCGGTTAAACCCGATCATGGTTTTAGATTTCATTTGGTTAACCGCTGGCCAGAGCTCCCTTGTGTGTCTGTATGTATCAAGGTAGATCCAACTTAGGTTTGCTCTACTCATGGATTCGGTGTCGATACTTAGCATTAATGTGGTTAGCGGGGTTCTTATGTATTTTAGGGCCAGAGATTCATTCATCTCCGATCCCTTCCTTGCTTGTTTGTCCGCTTTCTCATTGCCCGAGATGTCATTGTGCCCTGGTACCCATACTGACTCCATAGCCCTTATAGCCGCTTGGCTGTCAGAGTAAATTGTGATGTGTTTGTCGGCTATTTTTCGGCTCTTCACCTCCTTGGCAGCCTGAGTGATCGCAGCTGTCTCTGCCTGGAACACACTGCATTCATTGCTGAGTCTATATGATTCGCTCAGGTCCAGGGACTCACAGAAGATGGCTGCACCTGTACCCACGTCCATCTTGGATCCGTCGGTGTAGATAGCTATCTCCTCTTCTTTCGTGACCATTCCATTAGCTTCTTTCGGGGATTCTGATATCGAATCTCGTTTTGAAGACGAGGGTGTGGGGTAAGCAGTTAGTGGTTGGCTACTTTCTTTTTCGATGCACTCCATCGTGTCTCCACGGAGGCATGTCCTTATGGTTTAAAAGACCATAGTCCCAACTCTCTGAGCCGTTTTAACCGCCTTCCTGCTGCAGTAGATGTCCAACGGTGCGAGATTAAGTAGAACTCCCACAGCTGCAGTGGGTGTAGTCCTCACGGATCCCGTTATCCCGACGCAGGCTTTCTTTGGACTTTGGTGACGCTCACTTTCTAATCATTACAGGTTTATAAGGACATCTTGGTGGCTGAACACCGAAGAGTAGTGAAAGAAAACCAAGGATGGATAACCAAAGCCAGAACAACGAGGCCAACACTCTCAACGAAGGGTATCACAATGGGTCCACGTCCACATGGACCTAAGAGCGGTGTAACAGATTCGCCCTGTTCCATGAGCCCGGGAACCTAACCTAACCTAACCTAACCTGGTCCGGACGAGATACCGTCTGAGTTCTGGAAAAAGATGGCAGACATCGGGTCCAAATGGCTCATGATTCTCATCTCTCCTGGGAGGCGATCGAATGCCTGACCAGTTAGAGGTAAGTTTTCTTCTTCCTTTGTTCAAAGGAAAAGGCGATACGCGAGACTGTGACAGTCACCGTTTCTATCAAGCTGATGTCAAACACCGACACCATGAAGATCGTTGAGCGGTTATTGGATAGCCGAATGCGGCGAAATAATACGGCTATCTGAAGACCAGTGCGGGTTTGTCACAGGTGAATCAACTACAGATGCAATTCAAGGTATAAGGATCGTGATTCCTCAAAGGATTTGCATTTGGTGTTGGCTGTTTTTGAAAATGCCTTTGATAGACAACTAAGAGATCTGTTATGGGTGGCGATAAGACAGCCAGGAGTTCCAGAAACCTACGTACAGATGATCATGGACATGTATAAGGGAGAGTAAGAACAAGAGCAAGATGCCCCGCTGGCGTTGGTGTGCCCTAGGGGAGCGTGTTAGGTCCCTTGATATTTTTTACAGTCTTTGATTATCTACTTGAAGGAAAAGAGACGGACTCCAAAGTGCATCAGTCATGCTTTGGCGGCGATGAAGCCATCATAAGCGAGGATCAAACGTCCCATTAACGAGGACTTGGTGTATGGGTGGAAGTTTTGGAAGGGAATGGGTATCGTTTTAGTCCGGAAAAAAACAGAATACTTTTGCTGCGCGTTCTCTGATCCACTCCGACCCATTCCAGACATTTATATGATTGGAAGAGTGATTCCTATCTGGGATCTATCTGGGACCTCGATCAATAGCGAATCAAGCTGTGATGACGACATTAAGCATCGCGTAAGAGTAGGTTGGATGAAGTGTGGGCGAAACTCAGCCATCTTTTGTGACCGAAAAATGTCCTCTAAGCTAAAAGGAGGTAGTACAATGGACCAGTATTGAGTCTGAGTGTAGAAAGTCTCGCATCCCGACAAAAAAAAAGCTGAAAGGAAGACAGCTGCGATGAAGGTGGTTCGCATGACAGCAGGAGTAGATTGATCAAATAAGAAGTTCCAAGATTCGAGGAAGCCTTCACATCAAAGAACATATCTGGAAAAAAAATTGAGGTCGACCGGCTCAAAGGAGAGATCATACGAACCCTGTCAAATGAGCAACGTTCCAAACACAGGCCACATACACTCCTCGATCTAGTTTCATTTAGGACTGCACATTCACATAAAATGTGTTCAGCTCTTTCGGATCCTTCAAGACACAGCCGGCACTCTGGAAAGTCGACTATTTTCATTTTGTTAAGTTGGTATCGTAACCCGTGGTGAACCTTACTCGGTTTTTGATATCATGCCGACTCAAATTTAGGACCGGATGGCTCGTTTGGCCTGTCCAAGTTCTGGGATGCTCTCCCAACAGGATGTACATTTAATATGTTCCCAGCATTTTATAGCTGCAAAATCTGCTGGTCTAGGAAAGCAGCAGAAGGGTTCGGCGCCTTTGGAAGTAGTTTCTGAGCCAGTTTGTCGGCCTTTTAAATACCTTTCTTGGCCCGGAACCCACCATAGTTTGGTCTTGTTCCTTGACGCGAGTGTTTGAAGGGCTCTAAAACAGTGCAAGACTGATTTGAAGTCAATAGCATGCGACCTAAGGGCATTAATAGCTGCTTGACTACCCGTGAATGTGAATGGATTGTGACAACTTGAATACCAGATGCATTGATCGCAAGTATTTGGTCCGTAAATTCTAGCTCCTACACCCGACTCCATTGGAGAACCATCTGTATAGGTACCCTGTTATGCCGTTTTGGCTATTTGGTTTGCTATTGCAAACCCATGCTTCTCTTTTGGAAATCTCCATAGAACCGCAACGCGAGATAGAGAAACGATAAAGCAAGCTTGATGAGGGACTAACTTTCTTTCTCTTAACTCACAGCTGTGTATAGCTCCAAAACAATCCCCCACTTAAGCCACAAAATCGAATAGACACACCGGAGCCACACATGACTCTCTCAAGAGCGAGGTATACGATAAGCCGGACATTCGTGTTCAGTGAACCAGAAGATTACCCACACCATGAAAATGACTTATCTAAAATGTTTGGGGTCTCTCATTAATTCTGGTTGATGGGGCGTTACTGGCTTTTAAATTAAGACAAAATGGCGCCAACAATCTTAGACGTATTTGACAGTTAAGGCTCTTAGGCCTTTCGTGTTAGAATAATGTGGCCGTTAAAATAACGTAAATGTGTGACGTATTAATAAAAGCCTTTTTTCATGCACTGAAGTTGCGGCTTAAGCCGGTTTGGGATGCAGTAAAATGGTTCAATTGGAAATTGGCGCTCTGTTGTCTCATCGGCTTGCTTCGGTGGGGTGCGTGTCGTTGGAAGAGCATGCGTTGCTTTGGTTTCCGGCACAGACTACCTATACCTATATTAATAGGTAGTCTGTGGTTTCCGGTATCTCTTTGGCTTGCTTTGGTGGTGTGCGTGTTGTTAGGTGCGTGGTTGCGTTGAGGAGCATTAGTACATTTTCGAAGAACGAATGCGTATAGCACACGTCAGTGGCAATGGCAGTATGTATAACCGAAAGCAGCCATAAGTATAGTTATGCAATTTATAAATCCAGGTAGGAAAATTTAAAGTTCCTAGTTTTACATTGATGTGACTAGGGGTTTGCGAGATTTTGTCCTTTCGATTGCAAGACCAACCAATTTTGACTTTTCTCTGATGATGATATCCGTATCATAGATGCATGAATATCTATAAAAATAGCGCCTTCTTTGTTCTGCTTGAATAAGTCGCATGATAGCGAAATCCTGTTGAAAAGGGTTATAGGTAGGTACTTCCAAACTAACACAGCTGAAACGCTGAGATTTTAAAATCCTTAAGAAAACCGATGACTGCTGAGTCTCAACATGAAGTTCATTGGTGCATTTTATGATTTGTAATAAACGCTGTCGGAAAAGTTCAGGACATTGTGTTTGGCGTTTAAGAAAGTGCCAGCAAACGTAAGCACATTGTGCAAAACCAAATGTCAGACGATTTAAATTTAAATGAAAATTCGAATATGACATACATAGGTACAATATTTTCGAAAGTCATTGTTTGAATTTTTAATAAGTTTTTTGTTTTAAGTCGAATCCACTCCTACCGCGCATGCCCACGAGACAAATCCAAGAAAATTATTTGTGTGACTGCCAAAAATACAAAGACATAATCTCACGCCACCCAAATTTACATAGGTATGCATTAAGTTAATTAGAGTCATTATACTACTTGTTAATTAAACCAAAATGGAGTCGCCTAAATTGCGTGGCGCTGTCAAAATAAAGTGAAACCGATGGTTATATTTATTTTCCGCGTGCAATTTAGACGCGATTCGAAAACTCGTATATTATGCTCACCACTGGCGAATTAATACAACTGCTAGCTGTCAAAATATAAAATTTTAATTTAAAATCTTGGCTCATGACAAAAATGGTCAACTGGTTATTGGACCGAACTGTCAAACAAATTTGAGTTATGCTTTGATTAATGACTGCAACACAATCAAATCAAGCCTTATGCCTGGAACAGCGCACATGGACCACATGTGCCTGACCTATAAATATAACTGAACGACCAAACAGACTAAGTTGTTAGGTATTGTCATAAAATTTCACAGGACAAAACCTCAAGCCGGAAAAGTTGTACCAAATTGTGCTGTTCTACAATGCAAGATTAGAAACAGAGACAACTTGCAGCAAGAAATGACATGCAGTAAGCAATGTGTCATTTTGCATAAAAAAATCATCTTGCTGCACATCTGTTTCCGCCATTAAAAAGTCGCTTGGCAGGAGCGTCATGTGAAATCAGTGAAATCTACCAAAAAGTTGCGTTCTGCTTCAACTTATCAATGGGATTAGTATAACCGCAACGCAGTGTTACGTAACGTTGCTGTAATGCCTAAAACACAATCATGCTTTGGCGTGTGCGTTGATTTCGTTACGTCCAACGGCTTTGCGTGTTCTTTAAACTTCGACTCAAACCAAAAATTTCACATATTACCGAAGACTCGTATTCTAAGTCATTTCCTCTTAGCGGGGTCAGTCACCTTGACGTGCGCACCATCACCGCAAACAAATTCGATGGTGCCGGTGCGGAGGCTTACGACGTAAAGAGTCATCGGGCTTGCAAGGGCCAGGCCGTCCGATGAGCGTCAACCAAGAACTGACCAGGACTTCACGTCCGCTCCTACCCCGCCCTTACATACCCCATCTGCCCCTCTCCCTTTTTGCTTACCACCCCCCACCCCCCCCCCCTCCTTACTTACAACTTTTCGGCAATGCCCGGGGAGACAACCCCAACAACAAATCCCCAAATCTAAGGTGGAACAGCTAGCGCCGAGAGATGAATGGCTAAGGGGTTCTTAGTCGATAGCAGCGAACTTCGGATACCAGGCGACCTCCGATTTCAAGATAGCCTTCCTGTGGTTATACGGGTAGACCACGGGCGACCTTCCTCTCCCGTTCACTCGTGGGAATCAAAATAGATCCGTTTAATAAAAAACAAATAGAGAATGATGCCTCTACAACTGCATCATCAACTAGGGATGTTTCAGAACACCCTGCTTTACCAACTGGGGATGTTTTAGAACACCCTGGCGTAAATGACGCGACACCTGCCAATCGGGAAGGGTCACAAACCACAGATTCGGAGATGATGAGCTTAGAAGAGAACTTGTCCCTCCTTAGTGAAGATATCTCTGAGTCCAGTACGCTATGCAATGTTAGCATACTCTCGGATGAAGTGCATCCCTTGAATACAGGCGCGCCGGAGACCTCTGGCATAACTGCACAGACTGAGTCTAAGCGCGTCAAATTCACACCATCCGAACAGCGCCGTTTTAAGCGCGCGCTGAAAAAGGGAAAAAACGTAGAGCAGGCCAGAGCACTTGCTCTGTCGACAGAGGTCGACACAGGCTCCGAGGTGAAGCGTATAAGGTCCGAGGACAATACGCCGCCCCAATCCGAAGCGAAACGAGCTCGCACAGGAAATACAGCCGTCGACAAAGTCTCCTATAGAGACATAGCGAGCTTTGTAAGACTGGGTGTAGTACCTGTCGATCTGGATCGCAATCCTCTCAGTAATGAGCAAATGGCTCAGATTCAGGAGAGGATTATGGACATCACCATCGAACAACGTGATGAGGGGACCAAACCAGCCTTCCGCGGTACAACTTTCAAAGCCGGATGGCTAATGATAGTATGTGCGGATGCTACCACTGCAGAGTGGATGAGCACAAACTTCGCGAAGCTCAAAGAGAAATGCGGGATGGAAGTGACGCTTGTGGGGGAAGAACTGTTCCCGAAACCACATATCGTCAGAGCCTTCTTCCCACATAGTACCGGAGTAGCGAATGAAAGAATACTGGCAATTCTAGATGGCCAGAATAAAGAACTCAACACCAGAACGTGGAGAGTTCTGCAAAGATCTGACGACAGAGATGTCGCCCATATGGTCCTTGCTGTAAACGAAAGCACGATGAAGCGACTTGTTGAGCTAAAGGGGATGGTCTCGTTCAGATTTGGACAGATCAAAATAATCCTCAAGAGCGCGGACAAATCGACGAATCAGGCGTCAAGAGAAAACCAACAAAAGGCTACAACACCAGGGGCTAGTATTAGTACTGCCACTGATGCTTCAGAAAAGCCTTCCACAAGCGCCAACAGTAGCGCCACACCACCAGTGGCTGGCATTAGTGCTGCCAAGGGTAACTCAGTTGCTAAAACAACTGTGGTGCTGGATGCTAAAGCAAAGGCTAAGAAAACGGACAGCACAAACGCGCACCGTAACCGCTTTAGGCCAAAACTGGCGGCCGAACAGGCACATATAAGCGGGAAAGATGGACAGAACACCAGAAGTCCAAGGGGGAGACAAAGTGGTCTCTCTCAACAGGGTTACGTACGACGCAGGGGTGATAACAAACCTCATAGAGTGCGTAATCCCGAGTACGTGAAGAAGAAATGACGTCTCTAACTGTGCTGCAGGCAAACCTGCACCGCGCTATGGGTGCATCGGACACCTATAGCCAAAGATGTGCCGAAAGGAACGTCGCTCTTGGTCTAATCCAGGAACCATGGGCAACTACAGGTAAGATCTTTGGTCTTAACAGCAGAAATAGAGAGCTAATTTTTGCCAAAGGTAACTTCAGACCTAGGGCAGCTCTTTCCATTGCGAAAGATATAAAATTCTCTCTCATTCCAGGTTTCAATACTAGGGACCTGGTGGCCGTTTTAATTGAACGCCACAATGGCCATGTGATACACAAGTTTGTATGCGCATCGGCGTATTTTGCTGGGGACATAGAGGAGGTACCACCTACACCAGTACAGGAACTTGTCCAGTACTGCCAAACTCAGCAAGTACATCTTGTTATCGGCTGCGACGCGAATGCACATCACCAGATTTGGGGCAGCCGAGACACAAACAAAAGAGGTGAGTTACTTTTAGATTACCTATATAGTAAAGACCTAGTTATTCTAAATAAGGGTGATAAGCCCACTTTTAGGAACAGTATACGAGAAGAAGTTTTAGACCTTACTCTCTCGTCTCCTTTTATACAAAACATTGTAGAGGACTGGCACGTGTCTGATGAAGCTTCTCTGTCTGATCATATGCATATTATGTTCAGGCTGCGATGCAACACCGAGTGCGCGCCGGTCAAATACAATAATAAATTAACTAACTGGAGAACCTATAGTGAAAATCTGGCAATCAGAACTGATCTGCTACCAGATTCACCACTAACACCGAGTGATGCGGACGCTGCACAATGTCAGCTTAACGACATCATTATCTCATCCTTTAGGAATAGTTGTAAGGTAAAGCGCACCGTGGTAAAAAGAAGCGTACCATGGTGGAATGAAAACCTGGAAACTATCCGCAAGAAGGTGAGAAAACAATTCAATAAATCGAAACGCACCGGCGTATGGGATCAATATCGATCCATGTTAACCAAATACAACCAAGAGTTGCGAAGATCTAAAAGGGCCTCATGGCACGCAAACTGCGAAAAGCTGGAAAAACTCCCAGCAGTAGCGCGGCTCCAGAGAGCGCTTTCAACAGATCCTTCAAACTGCATGGGATTGCTCATCAAACCTGATGGAACAATCACAAGCGACCGGGAAGAAACTCTAATAACCTTGCTGCAAGTTCACTTCCCTGGTTCCCTAACTGTCGATCACACAACTGATCAAACTACTGAGGTTTCATATCCAACTAACCTCAGCAGAAATAATAGTTTATCTGGTAGACTATTTAGTCCAGATAAGGTAAAATGGGCAATAAACTCATTTAAACCATTCAAGGCACCAGGAAATGACGGAATTTTTCCAGCCCTCATTCAAAAGGGTCTGGAATTCTTCCTACCTAACATGATTGCCTTATTTAGGTTCAGTTTCAACTGGGGCTACATACCACGCACTTGGCGGGAGGTCAATGTAGTATTTATCCCCAAACCAGGTAACAAACCTAGTGAACTACCTAAATCCTATCGTCCCATAAGCTTGACATCGTTTTTCCTGAAAACAATGGAAAGAATAATTGACGTTCATATCAGAGAATGCGTTACTTTTAGTATGCCTCTACACCCCTGTCAATATGCGTATCAAAAAGGCAAATCAACGGAAGGCGCCCTGTTAAAACTAACAAATCACATAAACAACGCCTACCGTTGTAAAGAAATTGCACTATGCGCTTTTCTTGACATAGAGGGTGCTTTTGATAACACCGGTTATGATTCAATATCAAACGCTTTAATTCACCGAAAGGTAGACTTTCCCACCATAAACTGGATAAAAGCGATGCTCGAAAGTCGGAAAATCACTGCTTCGTCAGGACAGACTTCAGTATCAGTTTCAGCTATAAAAGGCTGTCCACAAGGAGGAGTTTTATCACCCCTCCTGTGGTCTTTGGTCATAGATGACCTACTTCAAAAATTAAGTAATTTAGGCTACGACATAATAGGGTATGCCGATGACTTGGTCATCATTATTAGGGGCAAAGAATCAAACGTAGTTACTTCACGTATGCAAAACGCCCTTAAGATAGCTATAGACTGGTGCGTCAAGGAAAATCTCTCCATAAACCCCAGTAAAGCTATCATAGTTCCTTTCACTAAAAGAAGAAATCTCAGCTTAGCTCAGATTTCACTAAATGGCACGACCATTGAGTATTCCGACGAAGTCAAATATCTTGGAGTAATTCTGGACAAAAGACTAAACTGGAACTCTCACATCAACAACAAAATCACCAAAGCTAACAGAGCTTTATGGGCCTGTCGACGCACATATGGCAGAACCTGGGGAATCTCTCCAAAGATTGTCCACTGGATCTACACAGTGATGATAAGACCCATTATAACATACGCCTCCATTGTATGGTGGACAAAATCCACACAAAAGGTCGCAAAAGAGAAGCTCAAAAAGGTACAACGGCTTGCGTGCCTTGGTATCTCCGGAGCCATGCGAACCTGCCCAACGGCTGCCATAGAGGCAATAACAGGTATTACACCTCTCCACATATACATTCAAAAAGTGGCAATCCGCAGTGCAATAAGTCAAATACAGTTAAACGAGATAAGTCTTAACGATCATCCGGAACTTAAGACCCTTCTTGGTGAACTGCCAGAACTCAACATGAACTGCGCGGTCACAGACCGCATCCATAAAACACTATGCTTCAATAAGCGGTTCTCCACGGAGATTCCCAAGAGAGAAGCATGGGTTAGTAATAACCCACCTAACAGCCACAACGGCATAAAGTGGTATACGGATGGTTCTAAAATGGAAGCGGGGGTAGGAGCGGGAATTTACGGACCAAACAAACGCTTTACGATACCCATGGGAAAAAGTCCCAGCGTATTTCAAGCAGAGCTCCACGCCATTCAAGAATGCGCTAGCCACATAAATTTATCTGGTATAAAAGGTGCAACCATCCATATATTCACGGATAGTCAAGCAGCTATAAACGCCCTTAGCTCGCATACGATTGACTCCAAATCAGTAATGTACTGCTTCAACACCCTACAGGCACTCGGAACAAGTAACAAGACCAAGCTATGGTGGGTTCCGGGTCATGTCGGGGTGGAAGGTAACGAAAAGGCCGACGAACTGGCCAGAAAAGGTTCGGAAACACCCTTCATAGGTCCCGAACCCTTCTGCTGCACTCCTAGATCAGCAGCAACGGCAGCAATAAAAAGCTGGGAATACAGAAAATGTATCCATCTATGGGAAAGCATCCCAGGTTTAAGACAGACCAAACAAGCCGTTCGGCCTTTCAATAAAAATGCCAGCAAATGCCTAAACCTAAGCAGGCATGATATCAAAAACTTAGTAGGTTACCTTACTGGTCACCATGGTTTAAGATATCACCTACACAAAATGAAAATAGTAGACTCTCCTGAGTGCCGACTCTGTCTTGAAGAGGACGAGTCAGCTGAACACATTTTATGTGAATGTCCGGCCCTAAACGGAATTAGAAAGAAGATCTTTTTCAGGGAACAGATGTGCCCTGAGGACATAAAGAATTCTTCTACTAGTAGAATTGTCCGCTTTACACGGAAAGTGGAAACTCTACTAGTCTAAATTTTTCTGGCCCACACGGCACAAAAGATCTTTTTAGGTCGAAGTGCCCCATATTAAATCGCTTTAGCGAGCCAGAACTTTAAAAAAAAAAAAAAAAAAAAATTCTAAGTCAAGAAAAAGCTTGACAGTCCATACGCTTTACAGCAACCTTACGATACTTTACGTTCTGGTTTCACGCGTCTCATTCTGAGGTTGAAATTCAACGCATTGATTTCCATTGTTTCAACTGGATGTGTTTGTCAACGCGAAGCTCCAAAACGTGATTATATTGCAGGAGACGAATTTGAACCGTCAAACTTGTTTGCGGTGTAGGATTTTATATTGGGTTTGAATCAAATGGTTGGTTTAAGTCAAAAGTCAAGGCGCACGTAAACGCCGAGAGCGTAACGAAAGCAATGCACTCGCCAAATCCAGGAATATCTAAAGAGAAACTCTACCTTGAACTATATCTATGCTTTATAATAATTTAGGGACCGTTTAGCTTTGGCCAAATAATTTCCTCATGCCATGGAAAAGGGCGACCAGAACGAATGAAGTGTCATCTACTCACGTCCCTGTTCCATGACACAAAAACATTTTGTAAAGTCCCATTACCACATTTATGAAGCGAAACAATCTAACTCGAACTCCTTAAGGTAGAAATTGTAGGTCCGTTCGCGTACTTTATGTGTAGAAAAATGAAAACTGCCAAATCTCCAAAATCGAGAGAGAATCCTCTCATTTCAAAGAAAAGTACGCGAACGCTTTTGTGTAAAAAAATTAAAAACGTCTAAGTTTGGCTTGAAAAGAAGCAACCGCTGTTTTTTTTTGCTGGCAAACTTATATGATTTCATCATTTGACAGTTTTCATTTTCATACCAGCCGAAATTCTGTGTGAAGAAAAAAGAACGAAAGTGCATTTTTCTTTCGTTCATCTTTTTTACCATTTTCTCAGTACGCGAACGCGTTTGTGTAGTTTTGCACGAAAGTTTATATAAATTTACGTTTGCATATTAGTTCGCGGACGGACCTTGTATTCCTTCCAAAATGCCAACAACAAATTGATTTAAGTGTCATCGGTCAAAATCAAAAGCACTTCGATTGAAATTTGCACAGCTGTTTCCCATTTCGATAAAATGCAATGCACTCCATAAAGTTCAGATGAATCGTGGATATGCCACAATTTATTCTGGAATCTTCGTATCCTCTTTCCCCAGAAACCACAGGTCGAAAAACAAACTATTAACTGAATTTCCCCTATATCCGTCTCTCTGGCACATCCTTTACTCCTTCAGACAGCTTACGAGAGCTTTCGTTCAACTGTGTTTGTGATTTTGTTCAATGTGTGTGCCAACGCCAAACCTGGGTATAGATACTTTCAAACAAATATTAATTTTCCACTCTGTCCCAAGATTTCATTGCGTTCGATTTACTATCACTTCGTAGTTTGGTTATAAAAATAAAAAAAAGATAATGTCTTCTAAACTATCTAAATTTGCTAACGATATCATCATAATCGATGATGACTCTGATGACGACGATGTCATCATCATCGAAGGCAAAATCGAGGAAATAGTTGTGCCCATCGAAATACGGGATGAAGAAGAAAACAATTTCGTCCCACTCCCAGTCCCAAAACAGGGAACATCGCGGATGTTGATGGACCCACCACCAGCCCGTCCTCTCACCGCAGCAAGTCACTTATTACAGTTACTAAAGGATGCTACCCTTCCCTATGCAGTGGGTGTCAATTACATTCAACATAGGAAAGACATCCGCGATCGCATACGTGCTGAGTTTGGTGACCGCGTCGTGCATATATCAGACGTAGAGGTAGACGTAGCAAAAAAATAAGTATTTTCACATCAAAATAAAAAAAATAAAATAAAAAAAATAGTAGGTATCTACTCTAAGTTAAGTTATGAAGTGTTAGCTTTATTTTTTAATTTATTTGTGATACTTTTGTGGTTTTAAGTTACTTAAATTTAATTTACGAAAAATGTTTCGAATGTCATTTTTAGTTTAACTTTAAAAATCCCCTTCCCCAAAAATTAGGAATTTCCCATCAAAATTAAGAAGAACAATAGTGCTCTAAGTTAAGTTATGAAACGTGTTCCTTTATTTTTTAGTTTGTGACTTATGTGATTTTAAGTTAATTGAATTTAAGTTCTGAAAAATGTTTCGAATGTAATTTTTAGTTTTACTCGTACTTTGGTCCTCAATAAAAATCCCTTCCCAAAATAGACAATGGTTTTATTTCGATGTTCGCTAGAATGGGGAAGATAATTGGTCTGGCAATTTTCGGTTAGTTTTCTTTTGTTATTGTTTCCGGCGCGCATTCCAAAGAGATAAGTGGTAGGTATTCATGCAACATCGTAAAGCTGTAAAAATTAAGTTCATTTACCATTTCGTGAGCTTTCCTCTTCTTCGGCGAATATATGGGGGATGTTTTCATATATGCCAAAGGTTCACCTGTTAACCAACCCCACAAACTCATACTAGGTCTTGCCCGACTTCCAAAGCATAGCATAGGGTAGGAACACGAACTTGCCGGCAAAAACAAATAACTGCAAAGGGAGATAGAGAAACGACATGCATAACTTAATCACTTCAGGCGACTTGCTTTCTCAATTAACTCTTACTCACACCTGTAAATGGATTCAAGTCAATCCCCCAATTAAGCCCCAAAATCGAATAGACACACTGGAGCCACACATGACTCTGTCAAGAGCGAGGTATACGATAAGCCGGACATTCGTGTTCAGTGAACCAGAAGATTACCCATACCGTGAAATGGACTTAGCTGATATGTTTGGGGTCTCTCATTAATTCTGGTTGATAGGGCGTTACTGGCTTTTAAGTTAAGACAAAATGGCGCCAACAATCTTAGACGTTAAGGCTCTTAGGCCTTTCGTGTTAGAATAATGTTGCCGTAAAAATAACGTAAATGTGTGACTTATTAATGAAAGCCTTTCTTCGTGCACTGAAATTGCGTCTTAAGCCGGTTTAGGATGCAGTAAAATGGTTCAATTGGAAATGAGACAAACTGACAATCGCTTACTCTGTCTAACTTTATGTCAAATGAATGAACCTACATTTCGCTTCGATAAAAAGACGGCCATGGAACGAGATGTCTTTTTTTCGGGCTACGAGAAAAGTGCTGAGGAAAAACAAGAAAAGTTCTGAAATTCTTTCGAAAGATGGAAAATGAATTATTTTTTGACAGCCAGTGCATTTCCTACAGTTTTTGTCTTACTGTATGTCAGATGAATGAAACCCACATTTCGCTTTGATAAAAAGATGGTCATGGAACGAGATGTCTTTTTCTTGATGGGCAATGAGGAAAAAGGGTTGAAGAAAAACAAGAGCAGTTCTGAAATTCTTTCGAAAGATGGAAAATGAATTATTTTTTGACAGTCAGTGCATTTCCTACAGTTTTTGTCTAACTGTATGTCAGATGAATGGACCCACAATTCGCTTTGATAAAATGTTGGTCAAGGAACGAGATGTCTTTTTTTTGGCTATATGCGGAAAAAGGGCTGAGGAAACACAAGAGCAGTTCTGAAAATGTTTCGAAACATGGAAAATGAATTACTTTTTGACAGCCAGTGAATTTCCTACAGTTTTTGTCTTACTGTATGTCAGATGAATGAACCCACATTTCGCTTTAATAAAAATATGGTCATGGAACGAGATGTCTTTTTCTTGGGCTATGAGGAAAAAGGGTTGAGGAAAAACAAGAGCAGTTCTGAAATTCTTTCTAAAGATGGAAAATGTATTATTTTTTGACAGGCAGTGAATTTCCTACAGTTTTTGTCTTACTGTATGTCAGATGAAGGAATCCACATTTTGCTTCGATTGTTGGTGAACAAAAACGATGGTTAATAATTTCGATTTCAAACCAAGGAAATAGTTTAAAATTTTGACAGACAATTTGGCACAATTTTGACAGATAAAATTGGCCAACATTTTTTTCTTCTTCGCTTAGGTTTTTGGCGAACAAAAATGATGGTCAATTATTTCGACTTCAAACCAAGGAAATAGTTTAAAATTTTGATAGAAATTTTGGCACAATTTTGACACAAAATTAGCACAATTTTGACAGATAAAATTGGCCAACATTTCATTCTACAATTCGGGACTTATGTCCCAAATCAAACAGTGACCCCAAGCAGGGGGGTTGCAGGGAGCACAATCCCCCCCATATGCATTGCACTGTTTATGGAATCTACTTGCGATTTCGCAACTAATCCCATAAACAGTGCAATGCATATGGGGGGCCATGCTGCCATACTGCAACCCCCCTGCTTGGGGTCACTGTTTGATTTGGAGTGGGTGCAAGGGTCTTTAGTTATAATAGACAAATTCTCAAATTATAGGAGGGAAATAACTTCACAAAATTTTGGGTGAAGTTACCATCAGTGGGCAATAACTTCACAAAAAAAAAGTGAAGGTATTGCCCACTCGAGATGAAGTTATTGCCCAGGTGAAGTTATTGCCCGTGAAGTTATTTCCCTGCACCACAAAATCCATATATTTTGCAATATGGAGATTCCCACTAACAGCATTAAGGGGAATTTCAAACACAAATTGACGATTTTTTAAGCAAAATTCTTCGAAAAAAATAATTATATTTCTTCATATTGACAATGGCAACACTCAGAGTCATTTGTTTTGAATAATAAGTATTATAATAAGCTGGTGTCCAAGTCAGAGCCAACGGAGAAAAAGGGATACACAACAATAATTGTTTGAGACTTTACCATATTTGGTGTTGTTTTACCTTCGCTTCTCGGTTCTCCCAACGATGAATGTGGGGTGAAGACATGGAATTGCATAAGGGTGCGTGCTCAGACGAATTTCAATATAAATTTTATTTGGAAGAGTTTCCTGTGAGTTCGTTAGATTGGGTTGTGTAGGTGGAAATTTTAAACTGTAAGTCGATGGGATTGGGTTTGGGTGAACGCCACTGCTACGCACATTCATATTTTGTCTATTCAAATTGGCCTACTTGACTTTTAGTATTCGAACACACAAACAAAATCATTTAAATAGGTGCCTAGAAGACAAGTGAGTGTGTGTCTCTCTCTTGCCAGAACGTTCTAGAACATTTTTTGCAAACTGCGCGCGTGGCTATTCTGATTTTGTTTTGCAGTTTCAGTTCGAATTTAAATCACATGCAGTGAAGTTCTTCAGAGTGATAATTTAAAGTTCCGAGAAAATAAAAAAATAGAAATTTTATCGAAAAGATGAACGGGGACGAACCACCAATCGTTAATGGGGGAGAGGAAGACATTCAGAACGGATTTGAAACCTACGAGCAGGCAAATGCGTACTTGGAGTCGCAATGGGCGCTTCCTCCACATATGAGGAATTCTCGTCGCATTCGACTTGCGCTTAATAGCTGGGTAGGGCTGGTGTTCGACCATGAACTACTTCTGCTAAGGTTAGACTCCGACAGCGAGTTCGAAGAGGAAGGCGCACAAGGCTTACCACCTGGGCATGACTAATGTAAGGTATGTACCTATAAGATTTGCGCCTGAATTGTCTAATCTTGCAGATACTTTTGTTTTTAGGAACGATGCAACTGTAGAAACGTTTTTAACAACTTTGTCTGATTGAAGTGATGCTGAGGCCTTCTTTGATGTAGCAGATTGGGAAATTGCCGATGTCTTAACAACTTTCAGATGATTTTGTTTTCTTTTCACCGTTCAATAAACATTTTGTGTTCCTTACATATAAAAGTGATTTGGGCGTATTTATTTGTTCAGAGCGATTTACTTGTGACAGTTCTAGGCAGTGCGAACTCAAATGACCAGTCTATAGATCCAAATACAACTGGCAGTCTTTTAGTGTTGACCAAGACACATGTTTTTTTCAGCAACAAGAAGATGTTCTGGTAATCGTAGGTATAAAAATGGAACAGTTAATAGGTGGACAAATTCGAGTGCGTTGACAGTTCATTTGGCATTCAATTTTTGGATTCATTGCAAGAAAAATGCATAAAACTTTGCTTTAAAAATTCGTACATATTCGTGTTGGTAGATTTTTTTCGTTCGAAAGTTGGATATAATTTTTGATTTCATAATTCATTCCAAGAATGTCGCACAAAGCTCCAATTGGAAAAGCATTCGTCAGAAAAATTCGAACTTGATGAGAGTTAAAATTTGTTTCTACAAAACTTTGATTTGATTATCAATCAGCGAAAAATTTGGAATTGTTGGTGGTCAAAATTCAAAGGAGGGTTTCTTATTCAATATTGTATGAATTTCGTCCAAGTCCAACATAACTTTAATTTGACAATCAATCAGCGGGGAAATTCGGACTTGTCAATTAAAACCGAAAGGGTGGTTTCTTTTTCGATTTTTTTGTTCTTTAAATTTAATTTGACAATAAATTGTCGGGAAAAATTCGAACATGTTGACCGTTAAGGAAGGTTTCTTTTTCGAAATTTTTGTTCGAATAAATATAGTTGGATCCAACTTTTGAAGATTTTTAAGATTTAAGGAAAGATTTCTTTGAAATTCGGAAAGTTGGATATAATTTTTGATTTTATTCAAAGAAAAACGCAGAAAGCTCCAATTAAATAAAAAAAAAAACAGGGAAAACAGGGAAGTTGGATGGTTTTTTTTCCAACACAACTTCTATTTGACAATAAATCGGCCGAAAAATTCGAACATGTTGACAGTTAAAATTGAAGGAATTGTTTTATTTTGCTATATCATCTTTCGAACACGATCAAGTTGGATAAAATTTATGTTTTCTTTTCAAGTTAATCGAATCAATCTTCTATATTGACATATTCGAAATTGTTGTCAATTAAAATAAATTTAAATATTATAACATTGTTTGAAAAGGGGAACGTTTGTAATGTAAGTTGGATATCTGACGACAAGTTAATCTACGCTCAATAGATAATTCGAAGTTGACATTTCGCCGATATATTTTTAAACTTATTCTTTTAGGGTCCTTAAAACAAAGACAACTGTCAGCTGTCAAGTTCATTCTGTCTAAAATTTCATTTTGAAGGATACATTTAAGCTTTAAAAGTTCTCTCGTTTTCCCGTCCTTTTTCGTCTTCCTAACGGCAGCGAAGTTATGACCAGGATAAAATGGACCCATATCCCTGACACTTTACTGGCCTCCTACTCGGGTGCCTGTGGCTTTCTCTAGTTCAACCTAAGTTAATATCGGCAGGTTTTGGTCTTCAATCAATTACTGGTGTTATAGCATTTGTGCAATCTAGGGCTCTTTAGGCATGCTTCGGTTAATGTTACTAGGCTCCAATGAGTGTTAAAACTGCAAAGATGTGATTTATCCCCTAGTCGCCTTTTACGATAAGCGCTAGGCTTTTATTCGTAGCCCCCTCTGCATGGTTTAAAGGCTCGAATTGCTTTAACACATAAATCTCTAAGACACTCTTTTAACCTTTAAAAAATCTATCAAACTTGGTACTAATTAAATCTGAATTAAATTGAAATAAATTGAAAAAATAAAAGACGCGTCGCTTGAAAGATATTCATTCAGTGGCTGTAGCGTCCTCCATATTAGACGCTGCAATCTTTCAGAAAACAAATGCTTTGGCAAACAAGGTCGCAACAAGGACGCATTTGTTCTGTGCCTTCCGCAATGATGTGAGTTGGTATTTTTGTAGTTTAAATAAAAATAAAATTACCAAAGGCGGAACATTAGGGATGTAGCTATGTGGCGGGGTTATGATCCCTTTAATCCCGATGAATGATCACCGTCATTAAGGTAAAGGAAGAAATAAAAATAAAATTACCCGTTTTGACTTCTTAGGATATGTCCTCGCCAATCAAATGAACAGATTTATGGTATTCTTTGTGCTAGGGAACTTGAGGATGGTCATAACAGTTTCGCTGCGAATTGATTAAGGACATGGGTATCCCAAGTCATTTTGTTTTTCTGTAGAAGTCACCAATGCGTATCGCGTTCGAGATAAGTATCTTTCTTTTTCTGATGCAGTTGAAGAGGCAAATTGAGGGTCAGCGATGCGTATCATTGCTCAATGGGAGTCATTGGTTACGAAGCGACAAAGGGTCAGTGAACGAATTTCTACTTCTGTGGAAGTCAAAAAGGGACAACGGCGATGGACAGTGATGCATATCGCAGCTGAATGGTTTCTTTTTCAAATGCATATTGGTTGTCACTGCAGTCATGCCTGCTTGACTTTAAAAATTCTTTTTGTGGCTGGTAGGAGTGGCTGTCTTGTAGTTCACCACTTCACGATGACACAATAAGCTAATGGGCCCCCTTTTTGATATCACTCAGTGGCCAGGGGTGTCATTTTGTGACTCGAATCCAACCTGTAGAATTGAGGAATTCAATGATGTTGAAGAATTTGCTTCGGCTTCTTCTTTCATTGCGACGAGGTCATGATCAGGATTAAGGGGGTCATAACCCTTCCACTTTACTGCATCCCTACTGGTTCGCTTCCTTGTTTCTTATCCTTTCATCGATGAGGCCATTAAAATGCTGGTGTTAGTGCATTTGTGTGATCCAGGAGTGACCTGCCTGTTTACGATTTCGACACGTGCATGCTTCCATTTTTGATAATTGTTTGATCGGCTTTTTACGACACCGTTGATCTTCAGTCGTGTTGAAGAATTTTAAATAACTAAATTCTGATAGGGGGCCAAGTATTCATTGTGTGGTTCCAGCCTTCCCAGAGGAGATGGTGAAGGGTTTCACTTTCGACTGAATCTTTACAGCTGCGGCAGTGTGTAATGAATACTTGGTAGCGTTTGTGCTGAGATGCCAATGCCCAGTACTGATTGCCACAATTCTGGCAATCTCCTCTCGTCGCTTTGAAGCAGGGCCATATCTTCCTGGATCGACTTGACTTCTGTTCTCCATTTCATTGAGAATGTAAGAAGAAAAAGAAACCAAGTTGGTAACTGTAGACCGTCCAGATACGAAACCATGTTGAACTTCGGACAAACATTCCTTCGTCAAAAACTCAAGTCTATTTTTAACGATACTTTATTTATTTATTTATTTATTTATTCAATTAAAAACGCTGTACATAATTAAGAATTAAATTCTTTTTGTTCTTGTACAGGTAACAAGAGGATTACAAGATTCATACTTAAAGATAGTTACATTTAACGTTTATACAGAGAAACCATAAAGAAGAGAAATTAAAGCAATTAAGATAGTATAGTAAATGAAAACTGAAAAATGAAAAATGAAGCAGAAAAAGAATGTACTCGAGTCATTGTAGTGTTAAAAGTTGCATGCAAAGTGTTCAAATAATTTTTTCTTATATGTTCTATCCGTGTTTATTTTTCTTAGATTTTGAGGGAGATTATTCCAGAGGAAAACTGCATGAACAAAGAACTGTCGACTGCTGATCAAAGAACGATAAATTGGTGGGACTATTTTTAATGTTCTTTGGGAACTATTAAATTTAATTTTAGTATAAAGATAATTTGGTAACTTAGTCGTAATAATTTTATGCAATGCAAGGACTGTTCGGTATTTTAGTAAGGCATTAAGGGAACAGCCATATATTTGTTTAGCATATGTTGAAACATGGTCATATCGACTGAGATTAAAAGCATATCTTGCACAATTATTATATGCAACACTTAATTTTCTGAACGATTCAGAGTCTAAGTTTGAGAACATTTCACAGCCATATATGATAATAGGCAACACATAGGACTTGATCAACTTAAGTTTAACACTCGCAGGTAGGTACATTTTAGTAGGGCTCAAGCCACGAAGAATGCAATAAATCTTTGAAACCAAATGATTAATATGATCTTTCCAATTAAGGTTCTGATTGAAGTATATTCCGAGGTTCTTTGCTTTGCTGACGAACTCTATAGTTGAGTTATTTATTTTCACCGGTGAAAGCGTAATGTTTTTGAGTGGTGACCTGCATAAAGTAATAGCTTTGGTTTTGGATGCGTTTAGCTCAATTTTATTGCGTTGGGACCAAACAAAAATGTTGTTTAAATCGCTATTCATACGTTCAATGGCGATAGGGTGGCTGGACTTGTTAAATTTTATTGTCAATTGTGCGTCATCAGCGAAAAAATGAAACTCGCAATGTTCAATACATCTTGAAAGGTCATTTAAATAGAGTGTAAATAATAGGGGACCTAAAATAGAACCTTGAGGCACCCCACTTGGTACATGAAGCAGTGCTGAGTTTTTATTATCATGATAGACCGCCTGTGTTCGATTAAACAAATATGATGCCATAAGATTGCAAGCAGTGTCTTCGAAAGCAAATTGACTCTTTAGTTTGTGGATTAGAATAGAATGATTTACCGAGTCAAATGCCTTAGAGAAATCCAGGAGCACCATTAATGACATCAAGTCATCATCAAACCCTGAACGAATACCATCACTTACTTTCAAGAGCGCAGTTATACAACTATGATCGGATCTAAATCCAGATTGATACTCCGTCAGAAGCTTATGTTCTTCGAGGTAGGATTTTATTTGACGACTGATAACTTTTTCAAAACCTTTACTTAAGAAAGGAAGAATAGCAATTGGCCTATATTCATTATTATTAGGTGAAAGTGATTTCGGAATAGGCAATACTTTGGCACTTTTCCATCCTTCAGGGAAGACACTAGTTGTGATTATTGTATTATAAATGTGGGTTACGTGCTTACCTATTAGAGGGAGGAGTATTTTTATGAGATTAGGGTGAATTCCATCCAATCCTATTGCCGTAGACTTAATAGAAAGTATAACCTTTCCCACATTAATTGCGTCCACACATTGCAGGGAAAATGACCGCTGCGAATTAATAAAGGCAAAGGAGTCAACTTGATCCTGAGATGTCCGAACTGGGCCGATAAATTTGTGGTTTAGCTCATCAAGATTAATATTTATATTTCCAGATGTTTTTGCAGGACAGATACCAGCTTGCCGTATTGTTTTCCAAAAAGCTGCACTTGATTTGTTGGCATTGAACTTGTTTTGATAGTAAGTGCTTTTGTTCTTACGTATTAGGTTCGTTACCTCATTTCGGACACGCCTGAACTCATCATGAATAAACGGGCATTGATATCTTCGCCATCTATAAAAAAGTAAGTCCCGTTCATTGATCTTGTTCTGAATTTGCTGGCTGAACCAAGGTATATCGGAATTTTGTATTCTCTTGGTTTTCAGGGGAACATGTTTATCAAACAAATACTCAATGTTTTTATTTAGTACTGAAACTTGGATATTAACGTCAGATGAAGCGTAAATAGGGGACCAGTCAAGACTAAGGCAATCATTAAAAAGAGAAGACATATCAACAGACGGAAAATGACGAAATTGCTTACATACATCCGTTACGCGAATAGGAAATACGTTTAAAATTAGTATGATCATGTCGTGATGTGAGAACCCCGGACAGATGATCTGATCATAGTGAGTTATTAAATCAGTCCTAGGTACTAAAAACACATCTATAAGCGATGGGGTTTTATTAGGAAGAAAATGTGTGGGATTCGACGTGTTGACAAATTTTAATCCAAGAGTTTCAATTGAATCTGAGAACTGTTTGTTTTTATTTCCTAAGATGTCCATATTTAGATCTCCACTTACAATTATTTTTTGATAACTTGAGCTCAACTCTTCGAGAATATCTCTTATTTCAGAGTAGCATGCTACATCAGGCGCAGAATATATTGAGCCTACCAATAATTTATGTTGACCAGCTGTCATCTCTACAAAAATAAACTCCGATTTATCTCTTTCATTAGAACGTTTCACTATTTTGCTCTTATAACAGCGTTTTATATAGATGGCTGCACCCCCGCCCCGTTTAAGAAGTCGATCTCCTCGAAATAAGTCGTAGCCTTTAATTTTAAATAATTCATTACACATTTCATTTTTGGTCCAAGTTTCAGAAATCCCAATTATATCCATACAACCATTATCAAACAAGTAACGCATTTCATCGATTTTATTTACTATGCTCTGTGCATTTAAGTGGCAAAACCGAATGCCGATCTTATCTTTGCATACGATGTCAACCAGCATTTTAGATTTGTCAATGCAATTTCCCACTGGTTGAGAATTCCCTCCCAAATTATTTCGATCTATTATTGACATTTAAACGTATAGAAGAACACGGTTGGGACAATAAAAAGAAAGAACACATCAATAGTTAGCTTTATGTTATACATGACAATGACTTTACAGAATGTGTACTTCAGAAAAAGATTCAAAGAAAGAAAAAAAGAATTATAAGAAAAGAGGAAATAGATAGCAATAAAGAAAACAGAAATAGGAATATTGTAGTTTACTAATATATTTTTGAAGATTCTCTGCTTACGATGGTCCATTCTCATTGTGATTCGTTTTCAGCTTTTCCAGGTCTTCGTCGCCGGTGATTAGTATGGATTCTCCTCTTAGTGTCCGAGCATACACTTGTCCGTTGTTGGTATGGACTGCCGAGATCAATTTCGATTGTTTCATTTTCAGCGCGTTTCGTTGCAAGAGATAGTTGTTTTTGGTCAAGCTCTCATTTAAATAGATTTTGTTGTCGGATGGTATATTTAAATCACGAAGAGATAACGCACATTTAGTTTGTTTATATCTCGTTAAACAGCCTCTCAGTACACGATTTTTGTCACGAGGGTCAGTGAATTTAATTATTATTGTACCATCATACGAAGAATTTTTCCCTCTCAACGTTTGATGTTTAACCCTGAATATTGATTTGAGAGGCGGTGGGCAAACGTTCACTGCCGTGCATATATTTTCGAAGACAACATTTAGGTTTTCATTTTGTGTGGCTGGGACGCCGACCAAAACAGCATCAGAGGCAATTTGTATTCTTTCGAGAGAATCTATGCGCGATTCCAGATCAGTGCAATGTTGTTGTAACTCTTTTAACTTTCCAATCGTAGAAGATTCAATGGCATTTACTTTTTGAAGAATGCGCTCCTCTGTAGCTTTCAAAAGGGAGATATCGTTATTAATTTTCTCTTCCAGCTGAGTGAAACGTCTATCAATACGTGCCCACAGCTCATCTACATTGACGATGTTTGTTTTCGATGGTGTGTTAGTTCCAACCGGTGTTTTGCTCTGCTGAATATTCTGAGAGGATTTAAGTCTGGTTGCAGTTGACATTTTCACTAATTTTATTTTAGTTTGATTGTTTGCAATTCAACTATGAAACGCGATCTATCACTTAGTATGCGCACACTTTATAGGAGAAAAGATAAGAATAATATTTCTGGATTTTCTTAGTGGTTTAGGTTAGGTTAGGTTTATGTGGCTGTCGGCAGAAGCCGACACACTTAGACCAATTTAGGTCTATTGTGACACCACGTATGTATTATCTACCTCAACTCTGTAGATGGGACTGGCCAACGACACGCGGCTGTTCTCGAACGGTCCCCCATCTACGTACTAACCGCGCCCAACGTCGTTTAATTACGGTGATCTGACGAGAACCGATTAACTCGACGTGGTATGGTCGTTGGTTTTCTTAGTGGTTTACTTTGTTAAATTTCAAAAAAGACCGGGAGCAAAAAAAAAAACACTACTGCTTACTGCTGCAGACCATTACAATTTGACTTTCAAAAAGTTTAGGAATTGCTGACAGTTTACAAATACCTCGATAGTTCTCGACATTATTTTTTGAGCCGGATTTATGAATTGATACCAAAAATGACATCTTCCAAACCTCAAGGAAATTGCCTTCGGAAAGAGAACGGTTAAAGATATTTAGCAAAGGAGTACTTAGAGAATTACTACAGAATTTAAGTATAATGGCAGGTATACCATCAACACCGCAATTTTGGTTTGGCTTGAGAGACTGAAGAGCCAGGAGGACTTCTTCAAATCCTAGTTGTAGTGACCCAATGTTGACACAATTACTGATTTGTCTTCTCGTATTGGTATGAGAATTATTGTTTGAATAGACAGATTCAAAGAATTTAGCGAAAAAGTCTAGGGTTGATTCAACATTAGACGATTCCACGTTTTTGTAAAGCATTGTATTTGGAATTAAAACTGATTTTCGTTTAATATTAATATATTGCCGGAACGACTTACTATTCTGTTTAATGTTGCATTCAATAGGCAGGATGTAACCTGTGTGAAGGAATTTACTAAGCGCTATGAAGTCTCTGCGCAGTTTGCTAAAGTTCTCATAATGGTTTTGATTATTTGACTTTTTAAACAACTTAAATGCTTTATTTTTCAAATTCTTTATATGAATTAATTGTTAATTATACCAAGGAGGCTTGGATAGAGGCCTTCTCTTAGAAAATGGGACAAATCTAGCAAAGCCATCGCACAAAATTTCAACAAAGCGTTTGTACGAGTACATACAATCTAAATTCAAGTAATATATTTCATTGAACCGATCGATGCTATCAAAAAAGTTATTAAGACTCAAAAAATTAGTTTTAGAAAAGCTAAAGCGATAATCATCGTGCTTTACGTTAATTATAAACCAATTACGAGTATGTATGTACATGAAAATGTTTGTTTCTGATTCGCCTGGTAAAATATTTATATTTATTTATTTAATTCTAAGTTATTTTACATATTTAATTATTTATTTTATACTTAATTTATATATTTATTCACTTATTACCTAACCTATATGTCTATTTATTTAATTGTTAATTATTCTATATATTATTTATTTGTTAATTAATTTATATATTTACTAACTTGCTACTTGAATTATATGCCTATTTATTTATTTATTCAATATATTTATTTAATTTATTTGTTTATTTGATTTATATAATTTATTTATTTATTTAATTTATCTATTTATTTATTTATTCATTTAATCTACTTACCTATTAATTTGTTTCTTAATATATATATATTAGGGTGGTCCTTATTTGTATGAAAGAAATTTTTTTTATTTTTTTCTTTATTGAGCACCCTTGTTTTTTGTTCCACTATATTCAAAAAGTGTACAAACAAATTTTCAAGAAAATCGACTTGTATTAACACGTGCCGCAATGAGCCTGAAATCTTAAGCACTCTCTTCTAGGTAAAAAAAACCAACATCCAAATAATTTTAAAAATTTATTTTTAAAGTAATATTTTTTATAAATAATAATAAGCAGATGAAGATTTTGTAATAAATAGATTTATACAATATATTTGTACAAATAATTTGTACACAAATAAATAATGAAGCTCAGTCATCGTAACGAGTTTTGAGACTTTCTCGACTACATCCTGGGTAGTTTCGGCGATAATTTCTGACAGTCTGAAAATTTTAAATTCGAATAGAAGTCATTTTCAATTTAAGGCATATTATTAAGATAATCTGTGAGTTCTTTTAAGCAAATGAAAACGGTACTCACTTACAGTAGGAATTGCTTTTGATCTTTGTTTTTAGTGAGCTTGTTATTGAATTCTTCCATTAGTTTAACTCCACGTTCAGCTGTATCATTGACTAACTTTAATGATCTGACTATTTCCTTTGCTCGAATATAATCTGGTTGGTCATTCCAAACTGTTGGATCAATGTGCAAAAAATCTGCGGATAAGCCAAATCTTTCGAACATTTTCATAGACTTAGCTGACATTAGATCTGATGGAAGATTTTTGGTAATGAAGTGTGAAACATCAGCTGGTTTCAGATGTAATTTCTTCTTTACTTCTCCTTTTGGTGATCTCCTTCCAAAACTTTTAAAGCCATTTTTCGCTTTTCTTCAACATTCAGCCTGTCATCGAAAAACGAAAACGCTGCACATTCCTCATTCAGGTACCATAAATGATTAAGGAACTTATTTAATGCAATTTCAGCTACAGCTTTATCATCTTCTCTATAGGAATTGAGTCTTTTTAAAAAATTAATATCATTTAATGGTGCTTGTAAGACATCTGGGGCAGAAAACCATGATTGTGTGTAGCATTTAATAATAAAGTAGCAAATAGATGACAAAGCTCTTTTATCTTTCGCGTTCAGCTCGATTTGTTGCTGAAATAATATAATTTTAAGGCAATATATTCCTTTTGCCATCCACCGAGCCAAATGATAAGCTCCTGGTGAACGAAATTTATTGCCACTTGGAGTAGTTCCTCCCAAATAAATAACTATCAGCTCTAGAAACTCCTTATAGTCATCCCGAGGGAAATTATCTTCAAGCCTTTTCATAGCAAATCCCAAAATTTCTTCCCTTACATCTGCAAGGACTTTCACAGTCTTTTTGTCCATGGACCATATGAAAATTTTACTTTTATCAATTGTTTTCCACTGAGTTTTAAATCTTTTAAACAAAAGAATATCAGGTCCAGAAGATGGATCCAACTTAGATGCATTAAATACTCCTTGAAGAACAATTTCAAAAACGTGATGTCTGCAAGCTTGGTAGAGTATGTCTCGACCAATTTTATTTTCTAACAGGACACAAGCGCCGTTCGAACGCCCGGTGTTAGATGCAGTTGTATCAAAAACAAAAGCTTGCACTCTATCCATCAATGACCAATTTTCCAATACTTCAATACCAGTTCCAGCTGAAAGTTCTGGTATTCCAAGGAGTTGTTCAATTTTTGGAACTGTTGCAATAATTGGAAGGCTGTCAACTTTAGCTTGGCCAGTTATATCGGGAAGGAGTTTGGAGTCCCAGTGTATTACGGCAAAGTTTAAACTCAAGTTGGTAAATTTAGTTTTACTTGCAATAGCTGTTTGTTCGCTAAAACATTGACGAGAAAGCCTTATAGAGGTGCGGTTAATCACAAATTTTAAAGGATCCAAGGAAGTGGCTTCAATACAGGCTGTCAAGAGGTGAACGGCATCTCTGTCACTTATTTCACATTTATCGAGCACTGCCGATAGCCTCGAAGTTAAAATATTTACTCTAGCTCTTTTCAAGCCTGACGGCCCTGGCACTGGCGATTCAGAGCTAGCATTCAGAGATGGAATTTTTTCAACTTCAAGCTCCTCTTCTTCAGATGAAAAAGTACGAGTAGTATATAATTCTGCTAGCAAAACAATTTGTTCATTCAAATATTTAAACATAACAAAACCACTACCTACCTTCGTGATAATTGAATGAACTTTGATCTTCAACTCGTTGTTTGGTTCTCTTCTCACGATCCTCTTTTCTTTTTTCCATAGCTGCAAGCTTGTAGTCTGTTCCAAGCCTACAGCCAGGTCGACCTTTCTGTCTTTGTAAAAGCAACAACTTTTAATCCTCTTCAATTCTCATCAAATCCAAGGCCGATGCATGCGCGATATCAAATAAATCGTTTAAAGTTTCCGCAAAATCATATTCTTTTTATTTCGTTGTCTCAGTGTTTCTGTTTTTACTTTTCTCAATATTTCGTAGCTCTTCGTGAAGTTTTTTAATTGTTTTAAGCAATGACATCTATCACGAGTAGGAATTCTTGCTTTTTTCCAAAATATGAAACACTCGTCAATCACTAAACTAACACTATTTGCTAAACTTAACTTTACTCTTCGCATATTAAAAAAAAGAACACCAAGTACATCTCGTTTTGAAGGTAACTTAGAACCTAGAATTTGATTTTTCATAACTCCGACCAAAAATAAATTTTTAAGTGGCATTTTTTAACAACTTAACCAATCGCGGGCTACTAAAAGTTTCGATTGACAGAAATAATGAAGTGCATTTGAAATTCCATCACCTACGCCTGCTTAGAAAAAAAAAAACTTATACAGGAGAGTGAAAGAAAGTTACATAAATTACATACAATAGGTACTAGTACAGTAGATGAGCTTTCGTAAGAGCGTAGACTTTAAGCTCAGTGCGGCACGTGTTAACGTGGTCGTAAAAAAAAAATTATAGTAATGTTTTTAGATATCGTGGAACAAACAAATTGGGTGCTCAAAAAAAAAATCCTACTTTTGAAAATAACGACCACCCTAATATATATATATATACTTATTTTCTCATTCTGTTGATAGTGATATACGTCTTTATATATATTTGTTTTTCTGTTATTTGTTTAATTTTACTCTGTTTTTAACTGTATACACATGTTTTTAGAATTAAGAACAAATACTGTTAAATATTTATTTATTTCTTTTTTTTTTTTCTTACATTGAAGGATTTTTAGTATGTTTCCTTCAAAATATCAATTGTAGTAATTAAAAATTTATCTTTTGTGATGTTATTATTATTTTTTCAGTAGAAAGGTATGCAAATATATCAAACCTGTGTGTTGTAAAATGTGCGGTAATTAACCTATGTATAATTTTTCATACAAAATAAAAATATCTATCTGTCTATCTATCTGGCCAGACCTTATAGTTGACAGAAGGGTTAAGCTAAGTACTAACTTTGGTTAATTTTAATCCACGAAAATTGTTGGGCCAAAGTATAAAATCCTTCACATTACTTAAATTTTTTTTTTTGAGTGTGTGGGTATTGAAAGTAATAAGGTGTCCAGCAACTTTTCGTTTGACGTTTTGTTTAAGAATTTCAATGAGCTCACGGTTCGATTTGGGGACACGCAGTTTCGAATTCAACTGCTATAAATCTCCGAAGAATTGTTCGAAGATTGGCTCGTACGCAGATTGACATCTATCGGACATCCTTCGCGAAAGCTCGAAGTCCGACTCCAGGCTTTGATATTGCTCTATGAGGGCAAGACGAAGAGTGGACCAGGTAACTGATGGATTACTTTTCATCCAGAACCACGTTTCGACTTGTCCAGAGACAAAATGATGAAAGTTATTCACAACATCGATCCACGTTACATTATTCTTATCCTTGAGTATTCCTATGCGAAATAGGAAGTCGTCGACTGACATTTTGCTGTTGTCGAATTTGATACCCCATTTATGGTAATTGTAACCAACGACCATACCACGTCGAGTTAATCGGTTCTCGTCAGATCACCGTAATTAAACGACGTTGGGCGCGGTTAGTACGTAGATGGGGGACCGTTTGAGAACAAGCGCGTGTCGTTGGCCAGTCCCATCTACAGAGTTGAGGTAGATAATACATACGTGGTATCACAATGGACCTACATTGGTCTAAGTGTGTCGGCTTCTGCCGACAGCCACCTAAGCCTAACCTAACCTATGGTAATTGTGGGATTGGTCAAATGAATACGTAGCTGATGCTGCATGCGTTAGTTCAGGACGTTGAGTAGGATCACTAACGTTCATATTGCTAAATTGCCTCAAGAAATTGTCAACATTGGTACTTTGGGCCATATGCACTGGATAGACGACTGGATTATGTACAGGAGGTATATTTGGCTCCGGTACCGATGGTCAGGACGTCTGCCTACGTCATAATGACTTTGAGGATTATTTACCTTCCCGGTAAAGTTCTTCACTGACTAGAGCCTGGTTAAGACATGGCAGCCAGTATATCATAAAACTACTAAAACGGGCCCCGCAATCTATTGGTTACGGTTGCGGTTGTATAAGACCTTTTTCTTTCGAAAATTTCAGGCTGTAATTAAATGGAACCCCTGTCTAGGACTTGCGACAAGATCCCATACCCATCGATGAGCTACTGTGTGGTGTAAAAGTTTATGGCTGAGTCGCAAGAGGCCTGGACAGTGGACACCCCACCCTCTAGTCTGCCCGGACTGGTCCGAAGATCCTCTGAGTTTGTGTTATATGGGGGGAGGAAGAGTTAGTGGGAGGATCGCTCAAGGACACCCGCTTAATTGCGAGATTCTCGACCATCAGCGGTCTGGGTCTTTGCCAGCACGACTGATAGCGCCGGAAGAGATCTAGTAGCTTGCAAGGGGGCAATCCCTTCGCACACCACAGTTGCACGTTAGCTACCTAATTTGTTATCTAGCTAACGCCATAACTAAGTAACTAACGTCGTTAAATTAGCTGCGCTAAAAATGCAATCGATTTGGTGGTTAGCTATCATAATGACAACTAATTTTAGCTATTAGCTATTAGTTGCAGGTCGTGTAACTAAGCTCGTTAGGTTGCCAAAGTTAGTTGCGGATGACAGCTAAAAGTTGGTTAGCTTTTTAGCTGTCTAGGTAAGAACTACGAGTAATAACTAAATCAAAATGTTTTATTTTGCTATAATGGTGATAATTTATTGGGATTTTTTATGCATATTGCGTTTAAAGTAAAAATTCATTGAATGTCCCTTTTATTTTACATCAGGTTATTTTACAAAGAGGTCCTTGGAGCATAATAAAGGTCCTTTAAACCCGAAAAAATTGTATTTTCCCAAAATGTCTTTAGGAACAATACGCTATATCTGTGTTTAATGTTATTTGACTAAGAGGTCCTTGCAACAAACAAAAAAGGTCCTTGAAAATCGAAAAAGGGATATTATTATTCCAAAATATCATTTGAGCCCACACGGTATATCTGTGTTCAGTGTTATTTGACTAAGAGGTCCTTCCAACAACAAAGACGGTCCTTAAAATTCGAAAAAAGGATATTTTTCCAAAATGTCTTTAGAAACGGCACGATATACATTAGTTCAATGTTATTTGAATAAGGGGTCCTAGAAACAACAAACATTTTGGAAAAATATCCTTTTTTCAAGTTTTAAGCACCTTTTTTGTTGTTGCAAGGACCTCATAGTCAAATAACATTTAACACAGATATACCGTGTGGATTCAAATGATATTTTGGAAAAATATCCTTTTTCCAAGTTTTAAGGAGCTTCTTTGTTGTTGGAAGGACCTCTTAGTCATATAACACTGAACACAGACATACCGTGTGGGCTCAAATGATATTTTGGAATAATATCCCTTATTCGATTTTCAAGGACCTTTTTTGTTTATTACAAGGACCTCTTAGTCAAATAACATTGAACACAGATATAAGGCGCGGTTTTCTTGGAGTTTTTGAAAAAAAATTTCGGGTTTAAGGACCTTTATTGGTGCTCCAACGACCTCTTGGTAAATAACCTTATGACAACTAAAAGTGGCATTCTTCAATCGGCCATCGGTTACCTCTTACCTTCAACTGATGTACAACAAACTTCAAGCTATACAACCTCAATTATTCAAAACTTATCGAAGACAAATCTACTTGCACACTATTTTTCCCCGTGTTTCGTAAGGACATAATAATCTCTAAAATTAAACATAATTAAAACTAGAAAATGTATAACGAAATAAAAGAATTGCTCCTGTTCCTGTAAGCCTTTTCGGATTAAATTGTTTGAAAAGAATTATTAGTTGTGTTTAATCGATAGCTAAAAGCTAAAACTAAAGCTAATTATTGTTAGTTACACTCTGGCAACTAATTTTACACAACTAAACACGCTTAGTTACACTTCGCAACTAATAACTAATTTAGGTTCAAAATTTGTGGCAACTACAACTAAAATTATGGTTTAGTTAAGTACGTTCAAATAAACTACAGCTAATTTAGTTGTAGCTTTTTAGCTATTAGTTAAGCTAACTTTTGTGCAACTCTGTCGCACACTGATCGAGGTGTCTGAGGGCGTTCGTTACACGGTCATGCCTAATATTTTTATTTTTTTTACATTTTTAGATGACTCAAACTGCCAAGGAAATTTGTTGTCTCGCTTTAGGTTTGGAAAAAGGACACCCTAACGCAGACTTCTGGCCAATAAACGCCTCACTGATGGGGAGAACGACGTAGCCAAGTTGGTAGAGTCCGTTGACACAGAGCTCGATAAGAAAACCATTTTTTTCTATATGGAAAATTGAGCTTGGACGGACTATAAGGATACCTTGCAATTCAAACGTAAGGCCGTCGCAGCACATTCCAATTCAACAAAAAAAGAAGACAAACCCTAAAAGTTAGTAACTTTTATTTATTCATTGTTTAATTCATTGAAGATTACCACCTCCCAGCGTAAAAAAAAAAAAAAAAAAAAATTATTCATTGTTAGCTACGCTTAAACAAATTAATCGAAGTCCTTGTCTGATGAATTAGAATTAAAAAATACGATTCTCTTTCTTTTAATTCCATGTGGCTCTTCAAAGCCGTCCGTGGCATCATTTGGGCTATTTGCTGTATGAATTGTGGTGACGTTGCCATCTCTTGAATGTGAATATTCTGTGGCAGACAATGTTGCCGACCTATCCAATATATTCTCGTCATCGTATTTCCGAATTTGATCGGTTATTTGATTTCTATCAACAAGCGTAGACACATCGCAGATACTGTTTGGACGCATCCAGGTATCACAAGCCGCACTGGAAAAATGTTCGATATCAAATTCGTCACACTCAATGATTGAAGAGCTTATGTTGTCATCTTGCTCTCGTCCGACATCTATATCTGGGCCATCAAACTTGATGTTTTGTTCAGTTTTTTCGGCAAAAACTGGCTCCTCAGTTCCCAGATCGATTGTTGCTGTTATTGTTTCCGTGGAGTCCTTAGGCTTGGCATCGGTTTGCCCTTGATTAGTCGACTTTATCTGGAAATAATTAATAGATTTTTTTTTTCTCTAAGAACACATGTTATAGGTATTTATGGTAAAGCCCTCCATAAAAGCAACTCTCGATAAACGCAATACCTCGCTAAAAGCCTGATTTCATAAAAACGTAGTTTTAGTAAATTTCTATTTTCTCAAAAACCAGAAGACATAAAACTATTCGGTTTTTTGTGTTCGATTCAGAATTGATAATAACATTGACGACAAAAAGCCAACTACGCACTTCATTTTACGATTTTGAAAAAAAATTGTCTAAATTGTGAGTTTGCATGCAAATTTTTCAAAAACTATTGACATAAATAATTAAATTTGAAATCAGGATTATAGAACAGATTTCCGGCTTTCAAAACCGGTATAGTTCTTTTATGTAAGTATTGCGGTTTTTTTTAATAATTTTTTTTATCAAAATTTTGAGTTTGCATGCGAATTTTTCAAAAAATATTGAAATAAATAATTTGATTTAAATTTAGGATTATAGAACAGATTTCCGGCTTTCAAAACCGGTATAGTTCTTTATTGTAAGTGTTGCCGTTGCTTTTTAATAATTTTTTTTAAATTTTTTTTATCAAAATTTTGAGTTTGCATACGAATTTTTCAAAAACTATTGACATAAATAATTTAATTTAAGTTCAGGATTATAGAACAGATTTCCGGCTTTCAAAACCGGTATAGTTCTTTAATGTAAGTGTTGCGGTTTTTTTTTAATAATTTTTTTTAAAAATTTTTTTATCAAAATTTTGAGTTTGCATACGAATTTTTCAAAAACTATTGACATAAATAATTTAATTTAAGTTCAGGATTATAGAACAGATTTCCGGCTTTCAAAACCGGTATAGTTCTTTATTGTAAGTGTTGCCGTTTTTTTTAAAAAAAATTTTATCAAAATTTTGAGTTTGCATGCGAATGTTTCAAAAACTATTGAGAACAGATTTCCGGCTTTCAAAACCGGTATAGTTCTTTATTGTAAGTGTTGCCGTTATTTTTTAATAATTTTTTTTTTATCAAAATTTTCAGTTAGCATGCGAATTTTTCAAAAACTATTGAAATAAATAATTTAATTTAAATTTCGGATTATAGAACGGGTTTTCGGCTTTCAAAATCGGTATAGTACTTGATTGTAAGTGTTACCGTTGTTTTTTAATATTTTTTTTTCAATTTAAGTCCTTTTTTCTAAAATTGCTCCTACCTCCTAAACGGGGCGAGATAGACCCCCCACTAACATTTGACCCTTCTATAAAAATCCGTTATCAATTATCGGCGCCCTAGTTATCGTACTCTCTATCAGGCTATCCACGAACTCCGACAAACCAGCTTGAACAAGGGCACAGCATATACCCTAAACACAGGCAGATAGAGGCAGGTACGGCTGCAAACCTAATGTGATGAAATGCCAAACGGCGGTACCATGGGGCGTAAGGGTTCGCATGGGAGGTGGTTTTAGTTCGGATTAAAGTCCCACTGGCCCTTCCGCCCACACCACCACCCACACTCCGCCTATCGATGCTTTAAACCTTTTTTAAAAAAAGAAAAAGAAAGAAAAAGGGCACCGCCGCCCCTCAGAGAAGGAGAAATGCCCAGGAAATCGTTCGCCAAAGTTCATCAGAAATGCTCAAGGGCTGCTTCTTATCGATGACGAAAAAATACTACACAGGTATCAACGGAACTGTGAAGGACTTTAAATGAATGATTTCGCTAAATTTATTTTCGGTGGAGTGAAATAAGGCCAAATTATGGGATCTACTGCTGATATTCATGGCGACGTAGAGTTGCGAAATCACAAGTGAACCTCTTCATTGTTAGGAACGTCTCTTGGAAAACATGGGTGGAGTGAAAAAGCGCAAAACGAAATAAGGAATAATGCAAATATTTGGCCTTATTTCGCTTTGTAAAAATGAAATAAAGCCAAATTTAGGTCACAATTTGCTAAGGAACCACACAATGAAAACAACTTTCAAGGATGACAACATCTGTAGAGACTGAGGTGACGAGGATTTCCAAGATTCTAGGAAGCCTTCACATCAAACAACCTATCTCTAAGAAAATGCAGCGCGACCCGCTCAAAAGAGACATAATACGACCCATGTCGAAAAGAAAATGATCCAGTAGAATCGCAAAAGAGAGACAAGCTTAAAAACTTCTGGACCGCATAAACGCCGCAACAACACTCGCATTTGATTGCCCTCAGCGACGAAGAATTCCAAAATTGGCAGGCGTGTCGGTTTTTTCTAAGGTCGAACCGGCGGACCAGTAGGGATGATCCTGATTATATCCTCACCGTCATTAAGGGAGACGAAATAAAATACATAAGAAGGTACCTTAATGAACACTCTTTATGGTTTTTTATGGCAACTTCTTTTTTTAATTTTTAAAAAAATCCAATAAAATGGAAACAAAAAAATGATTGCCCCTCGGTCTCGGTTATCCTGCTATGCAAGCATTTAACATTTGCCTCCAATGGACTGAGAAAAATTTCACCTCAATACAAACCATCTTGAGACGATTCAAAAAATGACAGACAAGGCCGTCCAAAAGAATTTTGCGTCCAAGAAAATGCAATCGAATATTTCGCAATTTTTTAACCAAATTTAAAAAAAACAAAAAATAAAAAAAATATACACTTCTGTAACAAGTGAAGAAATTTATCACTTTTCTTTTGTCTAAGACGTCCACGTCTTCTTGTTTTGTGGCTCAATATTCGATGAATATTCATCGGTTACTTTTATCAAGGCCTTACTTACATAAGCCAAATTTCCATAGAAATGGGGAAATAAAAAAATTGGTTTTCAATATGGGAGAAAATTCAATAACCAATACCAGCAAAGACTGTAGAGCGTCTTCTTTCCAGTCCCACTCCAGACATGAAAAATACAGACCTTAAGAGTATGCACAAAATTCTAGGAACTGCAGTTTTTTGCAAAAAAACAAATTCAAGTGTAAATGAGGGGGAACATGCACGCGCAGCCGAAACCAAACAGTATGCTTTGAGAGTCACTTTTTAAAAACAAATATTTTATATATATATATCTACGGATTGTGCGATCTATTGTTACAGAAATACAAAAAAATCTACTTACGAAATTGCCCATTAGGTGAATTTATTGTGTTCTCTTTTTAAAACGCTATATCTTCTGTTAAAACTTAAAATCACAAACGCACTTACGAGGATAGACAGGCACAACTTTCCTCAACCCTTTTCGGCATGCGAATGAGTAGTCAACTGAAGATTGAAGCAATGCCTATTTTTTAGTACAACATATATGTATGGGTGCAGAGCTGCCAGATGAATATTCTAAGAAAAAAACTCATTCATTTGTAGAGACTGCTCCAAAATATGGAATACAAATTCATGATGAAATGAGAATTCGTTGGATAGGTACGAAGTTTAAGAATATTCGCGAATTAACCGACCTAAAACGTAGTTTCTCCCAACCATTTGTGGGTGCGAATCTATTATTTTTGACACAATTTAGCAGCGATTGCGAGCGGTGAGATACTTTTATATGACATCCAAGTGAACGGATGTTTTGTCAGACTTTTGCAAGAGGTGGACGAAGTGTTGGATGTCTTTGGGCCAGTCGGTCAGTAGGCCAACTCATTCATTTCTAGAGACTGCTTCGAAATGTGGAATGTAAATTCATTTCAAATCAGAATACGATCACGAAGAATCCGTTGGATACGAAGTTTAAAAATATTCGCGAATTAACCGACCTAAAACGTAGTTTCTCCCAACCATATGTGGGTGCGAATCTATTATTTTTGACACAATTTAGCAGCGATTGCGAGCGGTGAGATACTTTTTATACGACATCCAAGCGAACGGATTGTCAGACTTCTGCAAGAGGTGGACGAAATGTTGGCTGTCTTTGGGCCAGTCGGGCAGTAGGTCAACCACTGAGCCACAGTGGCGACAAAAAATGAAATGTCAGTGTAGTTTCTATTTAAAATGTTAAAACAAAAATACACAGAAGGAAAGACTTGGGTGAACTGTTGTAGGTAACCGTATCCATATATCCTCGGTTCATTTTGGGACACTTTTTGTGTTTAAAATTTGAAATTTGGCCACAACACCTTTAAAAGTGGACTGCGTGTAGGCGACTTTGTAAGAAAGACGTTGGGACACCGCACACGAGAATTGAAATGTCCTCACAAATGATTATATGTGTAGAAAAAGTTTTAAAAAAAATTAATAACAATTATCTGGGGTTTATATATATGTACATATATGGAAATTATGTAGTATACAAAATTATGACAAACTTACCATCATTTATGAGGCAGGTTGTTAGATGGCAACGACGACGTGACGTTTCGCTAATTCAGCACGCTTTTCTGCAATTCATCGGCTATTTTACCAAACACTTTTAGGGGAACGGCGTTTTTACAATTCAGCTGACTTTTCAGCGATTCATCAATTTTTTAAAAAAACCGGCGCTTGCTTATTTTGCACACTTTTCAGCAATTTATCAGATATTTAATTAAGCACTTTAAGGCGAACGATGTATCTGCAATTCAGCGGACTTTTCAGCGATTCAGCAATTCTTTTAAAGACTAGCAGCTTGTTTAAACGCACCGACGACGCGACGTTTCGCGTATTTAGAACAATTTTCAGCAATTCACCAGATATTTTACTAAGCACTTTAAGCGGACCGACGTACCTGCAATTTAGCAGACTTTTCAGCGATTCAGCAATTTTTTTTAAAGACTAGCAGCTTGTTTAAACGCACCGATGACGCGACGTTTCGCGTATTTAAAACAATTTTCAGCAATTCGACAGATATTTTACGAAACACTTTAAGGGGAACGACGTATCTGCAATTCAGCGGACTTTTCAGCGATTCAGTAATTTTTTAAAGACTAGCAGCTTGTTTAAACGCACCGACGAGACGTTTCGCGTATTTAGAACAACTTTCAGCAATTCATCAGATATTTTACTAAGCACTTTAAGGGGAACGGCGTATCTGCAATTCAGCAGACTTTTCAGCAATTCAACAATTTTTTTAAAGACTAAGCAGCTTGTTTTAAAGCAACGACGACGCCACATTTCGCTTATTTAGCACACTTTTCAGCAATTCATCAGATATTTTATTAAAAAACTCTTAAGGGGAATGACGTTTCTGCAATTCAGCGATTCAGCAACGTCTTTTGATGATAACCTATATCCGATGCACAATTGCTACCAGGGGATATATTCCAGTGGCATTTTTTTGCCATTACTCGGAAACGCGGACAGACATTTTTGAAGGGCCACTAGCGATTGATAGGTTATCATTGAAGGGGCGCTATTGATTTAGTTGGACAACATGGACTGCACTTTATACTACTTTAGATGTTGGTTTTGGAAATTTGGCGGATATGGGCACTACGCGAAGGACATGAAAGAATGAATTTTATTTTGGGGTAATATTGATTTATGAAGTTGGGAACGGATTTAACTTTTGAAAAAAACGAACATTACATAACGAACGCCTACCTTGAGCGGAACGCGACACGTCCATTGTTACCCGCACAGCCTACATTTTGCTTGCTCGAAGAATATAGTTTTCTGTCTCACGAGCGGGAATCCTGTTCATGCTGATTGCTGAATAACGTCGTTGCCATAACGAACCTGAAAAAGGAAAAGAAAGGAGTTAAATTTGAATTTAATTAGATGTTCCTGAAAAGCAAAATCTTGCAAAAACTTTGGAGTAATCCTAGACAAAAGGCTAAACTGGAACTCCCACATTGCAACAAAAGCTTTACGGGCTTGCCGTCGCATGTATGGTAAAACCTGGCGGATGTCTCCAAAGATCACTAATTGGATTTACACAGTGATGGTCAGGCCCATCATTACATACGCTTCTATGATATGGTGGACCAAAACAAACCAAAACAGCCGCCATACCAAAGCTCACAAGGGTACAACGTCTCGCATGTCTTGGTTTATCCGGACCTGTCCCATTGTTGCCATAGAAGCCATAATAGGACTAACACCCTTGCATGTACACATAAACAAAGTGGGAATACGCAGCTCAGCAAGTCTGTTACAAACGAATGAGATATGTCTTAGTGACCATCCGGAACTTAAGACACTGCACTCAGAAATTCCAGAACTTGACATAATCTGCGCGGTTACAGACCGCCTTCAAAAAACATTATGTTTCAATAAGCGGTTCTCTACGGAGATACCAAATAGAGAAGCATGGGCTAGTAATAGCCTCCCGAACCGCCAAATCAGATTAAAGTGGTATACGGATGGTTCTAATATGGAATCGGGCACAGGAGCTGGTTTTTACAGACCAAATCTCAACGTCTCAATACCAATGGGAAAAAGCCTTAGTGCATTAAAGGCAGAGCTCTTCGCTGGTATCAAAGCCGCTGACATCCATATATTCAGGGACAGTCAAGCAGCTATTTATAAAAGCCCTTAGCTCACACACACTCAGAAAAAAAACATAGTTATCCGAAGAATTTTCAGTTCTTATTAGGTTGTGAGTTCAAATTTGTTGACTCAACAAAAGGTTCTTGCAAACAACAAATAATTTTTAATTTTTTAAGAATCAAATTATCAGTTTAAAAAAATAGTTCTTGCTAAAACAATTTTGACATTCTTAATCATTTTCAAAAATGGAAAACTGTTAACCCAAGAGTGAAGTTGTTGTGTTAAGTATTTCTACAGACAAAATATCCTTTCAAAAATCAAATTTTTGATCCAACAATTCGTTCTTAAGGTAACAATTATTATCAAGAATTAAAATAGTTGGCATAACAATGAAAAATGTAAATTTATTAACTAATTCTTGGTTCAATAAAAAAATCTTATTTCTGAACAAGAACAATAAATTTTTGGAAAAACAACTATTTAATGTTAAGAAATTGAAAATAAAATCAGTACTTATTTTTGCTTGATTCAACCATTCATAAGAAAGAGAAAGAACAAATTATGGCGCAATGGAAATCCGCATTTCTGCAAATGTAAGGTATGATGCAAGGTGCAACTTATTAGACGCGACAATAAGTATTTTATGAGATATTTCGTCGATTCTAGAAGCCCCCAACAAAAAATATAAGCTATGTATTTACTCTGTGTTTGTTTTCTATGAGAACATAAACTGATAAAATAAATAACTTCAAGAAATTGGAAAAAAAAAACAATATTTTTTTGTTGAAAATTATATCTTTATTACTTTTATACTTTTTTTCTAGCAAAACTATTCACTTGACATTTCTTTTGCCAAAATCAAAACATTCATATTTTATAATTTCATCAAACTAAAAATCTTTTACCAGGTTCAGCTAAAAAAATAAACGTCTTATACGGTTTTGTTTAAACAATTCAATTCTCAATCTTTTAAACTATTTGGAGCGCTAGATTTGAGGAATACAACACTTTTTCCTATAGATAAAATAATATTAAGAAAATTCACAGAAAAAAATGGATCATGCAACAAAATCTTTGATTTTGCAAGACTAAAAAGTATTTTACCACAATATGTATAATTTTCGCGACACCTTGTTTTCTTGTTTAGTTCTTACAGTCAGCAAGTCAATGGTTCTTCTATTAAAAAATTTGTTGGGGCAAGTGTTATATATTTGAACCATTGTTTTTGTTACAATGTACTGTTTATTTAAAAAAAAGGTGTGAGCCACGCTGCACTCACGGTATAGTTGATGTGTAAACATGTAGGCTCGTCAGTGTTGCATGTGAAAATATCACAGAGGTTGTGGTTTTGATAAACAAGAGATTTGGGTATTGTATTGAAATAAAACCATGATATATATTTGATGTCAACGACAATTTTTTTTTAATGTTTCACCGAACAAATAATTGGTTTGTGAAAGCTGAAGTAGGAGACGTACACCGTCGACTCAAGTGTGTCGATGTACCGGGAAAATATAGCATCGATTGTCGTTTAAGTGACATTCTTAAATCGGCCATCGGTTACCGAAGTACAAATCGATATTTTTCCTCTTACCTTCAACTGATGTACAACAAACTACAAGCTATACAACCTCAATTATTCAAAACAAATCTACTTCCGCACAACTTTCCGGTGTTTCGTAAGGACATAATAATCTCTAAAATTGAACATACATAATTAATAAAAAAAAAAAACAACGACACGCGGTTGTTCTCAAACGGTCACCCATCTACGTACTAACCGCGCCAAACGTCGTTTAATTGCGGTGATCTGTCGAGCAGCGATTAACTCACGTGGTAATGAAAATTAACGGAAAATCTGACGATGACGAAATCTGACGATGATGGTGACGCTAGATATTTCCAACTAGCCCCTACTGAGAAAAAATATATTTACACATCAACGAGAGCAAAAATGTTTACACATTAAAAATGAATTCTTGAGATTTAAATGAAACGCGAAAACGAAAGTCTTGTTTTCTCCCCAACAGCTCGTTGCAGTTCCAGAATGGAAGTTATACAGATTGGGAGCCCTCTGTAAAATATCTTGGGATTTATTTGGACTCTAAACTCACATTTAAGGACCACATAAACAAGACAATAAAAAAACTAGGGATAGCAATAAAAATGTTGTACCCATTCATAAGTAGGCAATCCCTACTATCCACTGACAACAAAATTATCTTGCACAAAGTAGTTTTCCAAGCAATCTTGCTATACGGGTGTCAGGTGTGGGGCGACTCTGCAAGATGTCATATAAAAAAATTGCAAGTGTCCCAAAAGAAATTGTTGAAAATGATGCTAAACTTACTTTGGCACCACTCAACCCTTGATATTCATGAAAGAGCGAATGTTGAATTGATTGCTAATAGAATCGATAGACTAAATATAGCGTTCAAAACTAGATGCAGCTTTGCTGACAATCCCCTCGTAAATAATTTGAATACTTTAAGTTGAGCACCTTGTCGCTCCAATGTACTTATTTTTCGCTTGTTATATATGTTATATTAGGTGCTATTTACATGTTAAATTATTTACTTATTGTCTATTAACCTTCTGGTTTATGTACGTACATACATTTTTTTTCCTTTTACCCAAAGTAAATAAATAACTTTGTTTGTAACTATTTATTCCTCTTCGTAAGGTCACCCAATCTAGTCATTTATTTGTAAGAGTTTAATTTTAAGTAATATCCTTTTTTTGACTTATTTATTTATTTATTTATTTATCTATTATTTAGTTTTTTTTTTTCTTATTATTATTGATTACTAAGTTATTATTTAGTAATTATCTATTTATTATTTATTTATTACCTATATATAATTTGTTTTACTATTCTTTATTTATTTTTTTATTCATTGCTCCCATATTACTTCATTGTTTATTATTACTTATTTACTTACTTGTTTATTTATCTATGTATGTTTATTTATTTATTGTATGTAGCTGTACACAATAGTTTTCTTTTTTTTCAATTATATTGAAGGTTTTTGTTCGTATTTTCCTTCAAATGTATACCTCTCAGAAAAATTTGATTCACAAAAATTTAAATAATGTTCCAGAAGAAAGACACAAGTATCAAATCTCTGTAAAATGTGCGGTAACAAATATAATGTAAATAATTCAAACGAAATAAATGTATCTATCTATCTATCTAAATGAAAAATGTTACATTGTCAACAACAAATTCTTGGCACAACAACTTGTTCTTAAGCTCATGAAAAACTAACTGTAAATCTATCCCTTAGCGAAAGAAGTAAGTCGAATTATCATTGGCTTGTGAACTGTGATGTGATTGTGTTGATAATACTTTATATTAAAAATTGAAAATTAAGTAAATTCAAAATGGAAAGTGAAATAGCTCAACAAGTAGTGATACGTAATATTGAGTCTGTTGGGAATTATCATACAACGGAATGACAGCATTGGAGTGTCGCATAGCTTCGCAGGAACTCTTGAAAATCATCAACTCACATGAAATTGATGAAATTTTTAATACAAGATCGTTGATGGCGGACAGGATCATGTTTCGGTATGGTCTAAATCAGTGTTTTTCATACTTTTTGAGTACTCGACCCCTTTGTTAGTAAAAACATTCTGGCGACCCCCCACATTCATAATAATACTTTGTCAGTTATTTCAAAAGCGACAAAGACTGAACCCCTTTTATATCCAGTCTCATTATACGAGATTTGACTTATTCGCGATAAAGTTTTCCCGTGTTATCAAAAATTTAAAAAAAAAATCGTAGTAGGCCTTGCAGTAGTTCTAAAGGGTTTTTCAACAGGGACGCTACAAAAGTAGAGCGACAGGGACAGCAAACCACGCCGAATTTCTTGCCGCTCTTTTGACATTTCTCTTCAGTAAGGTTTGCCTTTTCATGATGGAAAGATATACGAGCCAACAACGGGTCGAAATTATTAAAATTTACTACCGAAATTCGGAGTCAGTGGCCTCAACGTTAAGAGCGCTACGTTAAATTTATGGTCGTCATAATCGTCCTAGCAGATCAACAATTGAGCGTCTAGTGGAAAAATTTGAATCCACAAGTACAGTACAAAATGTTCCCGTGCCAGTGAGATAAAGAGATGCCCGTATTGTCGAGAATATTGCTGCCGCTGAGGCTTCAGTTGAAGAAAGCCCAAATGTGTCTCTCACACGTCGTTCTCAAGCGTTGGGCATCTCTGTGACGTCGTTGTGGCGAATTTTGCGAAAAGATCTTGGCCTACAACAACTGAAGCCGCTTGATCACCAGAAGCGTCGTATGTTCGTGAATTGGGCTGAGCAACAACTTGAAAATGATTCGGATTTTCATCGAAAAATCATCTTCAGCGATGAGGCTCATTTCTGGCTGAATGGCTTCGTCAATAAACACAATATGCGGTATTGGCCAGGCAGCAATCCACACGTACTCCATGAGTCATCATTGCATCCCGACAAAATTACGGTTTGGTGTGGTTTATGGGCCGGCGGCGTCATTGGGCCGTACTTCTTCCGTGATGATTAAGATCGGCACGTTACTGTGAATGGGAATCGCTACCGTTCAATGATAACCGAATATTTTTGGCCCCAATTGGATGATATGGACTTGGAGGACATGTGGTTCCAACAGGACGTCGCCACAAGCCACACAGCGAATGCCACAATCAATTTATTGGAAACCTAGTTTGGAAACCGTGTTATCTCACGAAATGGTCCAATCGCTTGGCCGCCTCGGTCGTGCGATTTGACGCCGTTAGACTATTTGCTGTGGGGCTACGTCAAGTCTATGGTCTATGCCAACAAGCCGGCGACGATTGATGAACTTCGTACGAATATCGAACGTGAAATTGCTGCAGTATCGGCCGATTTATGCTTGAAAACCGTCGAAAATTGGGTTCAGCGTCTTGACTTCTGCAAGCGTGCCCTTGGTGGCCATGCAAAAGAAATCGAGTTCCATACATCATCCATACATAATGGCATCGAACGTACTTTTACAGGAATAAAGAATTTCATTGATATTCAAAACCGTTTTTGTTTTATTTGAAAAAAAACTTTTGTAGCGCTCTTATTGAAAAACCCTTTATAAATGCAAGAATATAACTAATAATTTCTTTATTTTGAACTGCAGACTAACCCGGCTTATATATCAGAATTATCCGAATCTAATTTTAATAAAAATGAATCCTATTATTTACAAAATGTTACCGTCACAGAGCAAGTTAATCTCTCCCTTTTGAGAGCTAAGTCACCTGCTTCGTCTCCTTCAACATCCGGATTAGATTGTGAATCACCTTCCACATCGACATTATTGCTGTGCCCCTCAAGCATTTCTAAATCATCAAGTTCCATCAAGTGTACGTCAACATCTTCATCATTTCTTACTCCATCTTACAGTAAAAACAAAATATCTATGAGGAAACAAAATACAATTGCAAATTTCGTTGATAAAATATCTAAAAAAGAAAAGGACGAATTGGATACCGTAGTTGGCAAATTTTTTTTCGGATTCAATATATCACTGAGTACCATAGAATCAAGCCACTTTCCAACTATGATTAAAACCTTGAAACCTTCCTATGGAAAACTTATTCCTAGCAGAAAAATATTGTCGACAAAACTTCTTGATGAAACATACCAGTCATGTTTAAGTGAATCGCGCTCTTTCAAATCTTGCGATTCAGTCCTGCTTATTGATGGATGGAAAAACTCATCAAGTAACTCAAAAATAGTTGTTAGCATGATTCATAATGCAAATGGACATCGAGCATTTGTTAACGCTTGGGATCTTAGTGGTGAATCTAAAACTGCAGATGTACTCAGCAATATTGCATATGAGTCTATTGATTTAGCAATGGAACTTTATGCAACAAAAATATATGCTATTGTGTCGGACAATGCAAGCAATATGATAAAAATGGGTCAAAATGTAAAACATGTTCTTTGGCACAGAAACTGCAGCTGTCACACCGGAAACCTATTTGCTAAAGATATTTTAAACCATAAATTATCCGAAAATGCGAACATCATCCAAAAAGAGTTTAAAAATACCGACCTTGAAAATGCTATTGTCAAAAAAGGAGGTACGAGGAATAAAATTATCGTGCAGCACGCGTTGGTGTTCCTACCGAGACTGTTTTGCAAATTGTTTGCATAACTTACAGCATATGAAACAAACAATAACAGACGGACAACCAAAAAAAATTAAAGGAAATGTATCCAAACTCGTTTTTGATGACGAATTCATTGAAAAAGTCAACGAAGAAAAAGAAATGTTGGATCCTGTAAGCGAATTAAAAAATGGCTGACTTTGCAAATACCCGAAAAATTTAAACACAAAATTCAACATCATTTTGATCATCGTCAAAATATGGCCTTAAATGAGTTTGCATTAACTGCATATTACTTGCATCCGTATTTTGATAATTCGATCCTTACAAACTTACAAAATAATAAAATTAATCACTTTCTTTTAAAAAACTTAAATGGAGTGTTAAATAAGGGTTTTTGATTGTAGCTTTCCCTTAAAAAAGAAAATTAATTTAAAAAAATCATTGTTTTATTCTATCATTAATATATTATAGTTGTAAAGCAAAGCATGAGTCCTATATCTCTAGATAAGTTTATATTCAGAAAATGTAACTTATTATTTTATGCTGCATAATAAAGAATTGAATTGAATTAAATGGAGAAGGTATTCATTGAGGATTGGCATGATTTTATGCAAAAAAGCGGTATATTTGAATGCCTTTACGAAAAAGGAAACCAGAAGTGTTTTGGAGCACCGCAGGGATACAACATGAAAACCTTTCACAGTTGGCTTTAAAACTACTAAACATGCCGGCGTCATCTGCACAGGTCGAAAGAGTTTTTTTTCAAATTGGGCGCAAATTCATACTCCTCTTCGGAACAGGCTAACTTTCGAGAGGTCGAAAAAACTTATACACATTGACCCTTAGTAATAGAAATCCGTAAAATCCCTTCTAAAGTCGAATTTTGTTAGTTGTAGCTAATGTACTTTTAATGTTTCGTAGTAATAAATCAACTTTAACAAAATTTTAATTCAACGTAATCATTGTGACTCATAATCAGTCATTTGCTATTGTGAGCTAACAGCTGATTTTGACAAAACCACAAATTACAAATATGATTTCTGATTTAAAATGGCAAATTCGAATGTAGATTTATTTTGAGCAAACTTGAAAAAATTTAATTTGAATTGTGAAAATGTTACATATAGAAATGGCATATACAATAGAAATGGCATTTTTAATTCAGTTATTGTTGGAAAAATGTGTGGTAATGAAACTTGTTCTTAATTGTCTTCCTCCTCTGTGATTTTCTTCCGGCAAGTTAAAGTGCTCTGTATTGCCGTCCTCAAGATGTAGAAAAACAAAAATGTGACAGAATGTGCGCATGATTCACGAATTTTATACTTTATGGTTCCAATTTGCTTACGATTTTGAGGTGCATCTCCAATTAGGAAATCGTTTCGAGTCTTAGCTATATTCCACAGCACTGCAATCGCGGCGATTGAATTCTTTGCTGTGTTTAAATTGCATTGGAATCCGTTAAAGCAACACCTGAAACAGTTTTTCAACTGTCCAAATGTTCTTTCAACTACTCCTCTTGCAAAAATATGATGTCGTTGATAAGCTTGTTCGGATGCAGTTAAGCTAGTCCCTTGTCTAAATGGTGTCATCATTATTCTGCTTTGTTTGTATCCGCCATCACCAAGTATAATTCCTCCCATGCGATTTATCTCCTCTAGCCTTCTTTTAATGCTAGACGAGTTGAAAATTCGTGAATCATGCGCACTTCCTCTCCAACGTGCAACAATATCCATTATTTTGCCATTAGAATCAACTAAAACTTGAACATTTAGAGAGTAAAATCCTTTCCGACACCGGTGTCGTGCTCCCAATTCCCCACCTGGATTTTTTATCTTATGAGTGCAGTCTATAGCCCCCAGACATTGAGGAAACCCAAATTTATGCAAAAACCCTCTTTTGACTTCCCTGATACCCTCATTTGTTTCCGGGAAATAAACAAATTCTGGGAGTTTTCCAGCCAGTGCATTGACTACTTTGCGGATCACCGTGCTGGCGGTTTTTTGACTTACTCCGTGTATATCAGCTGTAAAGAGGTTATTCTACAATAGCATCCACATCTCCAATTCGAAATTAAACTGAAAGTTACCTGAATCGAGCTGGTAGCTTCCTTTTGCAAAGTTAGCAAAACCATAATAAGTGGTGGAACAGATGATCCTCTGTTACCGGTAGCTCTGATATCATCTTCAATTAAATGCGTTATCCAACGCACAGCCTCCTTGCCAAATCTTTTAGAAAGAGTTAATTATACGAAGTGTATGCTTTCAAACTTCTATACTTACCTATAGTTTTTCTTAAATTCTATATCGCTGTAGTATTCTAGTGCATCGAAACGTTTTTTTATATTTTTTTCGTGCTCTATTATTTGCTGCATCATTAATAATATTTAAATCGTTTACAATTCTTTCAAAATTCATTTTGAAATGTTTGACTGTCAAATTTAAATGGAACTTGGATACGGCCCGACCACAACTTAGTATTTGTCGATTTTAGAAGTAGCTCGATGGTTTTATTACTATCGATTTTGAGATAAATTCGAGTTTACGTAAAACTCGAGTTTAAATTCTTTTATTACTAAGGGTCATTTATTTTACTGTGAATAGCAAGTCCAGCGATTCGTGTTATTTGGAGATTGAGGACGACGAAGAAGAGGAAGAGAAATCTATTTCTACTGGTAAATAAATGGAAAATAGATTCATATATACGCGTTTCAATTTATATAGGTAGCTTTTATATTTATGGATTGATTTGTTTTGTTTTGCTACCTAACTTCTTAATTTGTAATAAATAAAAACCTATTTAATTTCGTTGAAGCTTTGTACTAATTAATTGGAAACTGTTTTTGAGGTAAAACACTACACCACATCTTTTTTAAACGCTTTACCTACCATTCTTTTCAAGATATCCCTCATATGGCATTCCATTTTCGGTTTTTTACATGAACCAATTTTAAACACACATTTTCCAGTTTTTTTACCAGTATGTAGGTTTTTACACATAAAAAACCATGTAAAAAACTGGATGTAAAAACCCGGCACAACAGTGATTACCATGCAAACTTCCACCGAAAATTGGTTTGAACGAGATCTAGTAAGTAGTTTTTGTTTAATACGTCATCAATCGTAAACCGCTATTTACCTTTCATGCAATCAACTCAAATATAAAAAAAAACATAGGGACGGGCTACAGTCCGCTTGGGCGAACTGTTGGATACCCTATTCTTATTCCTATCCCCCATAAATGGGCGTGACAAAAGTCTAAGTATGGTTGAATTGTTAAGAACGCTCTACATACGAGTATTTTGTTATATAACATTTAAAGGATTTTATCAAAAAAAAAAACGCTCCCTAGCTCAAACTTGGGTGTTTCAATAAAATTGTTTTATTTAATTGTGGGCGTGTCAGTAGGCGGATTTAAAAAAAATTAAATTAACACATGAGAATATAGGGCCCCTAGAGAGTAAAAATTTCAGCTCCCTAGCTCAAACTTTGGATTTTCAAAAATTAATATACCCTTAGAATAGGGTATAAACAAATTATTTTATTTATTTGTGGGCGTGTCAGTGGGCGGATTTTGAAATTTTTTTATCCCGAGCAGTTTTAGGAGTCATAGATCATATATAAAAAATTTCAGCTTTCTAGCTCAAAATTCGATTTTTTCCAAAATTTTGTTTTTTTTTAGTTTGTGAGCGTGTCTGTGGGCGGATTTCAAAAATTCGTAAACTTGATTATTTCGGGACCCCAGAGAGTATATGGTTAAAATTTCAGCTCTCTAGGTCCAGTTTAAAGGCCTAATTTTTGCCGACAGACGGACGGACGGACATGGCTAGATCGACATTACTATCTATGCTGATCATAAATATAGTAACTTTTAGGGGTCTACGGGCAATATTAAGGTATGTTACAAACTATGCGTCAAAATTAATATACCCTTAGAATAGGGTATAAAAACATTTAATTTCATAAACATAAACCTTATGTGTAAACCGTGAACCATTATTTTCTAATAATAGATCTGTAATAGTGGCCTAAGTAAATAATAATTATAGTTCGCGCGGAACCCCTCATGGGCGAGTCCGACTCGCACTTGGCAGCTTTTTACGGTTCCGTAGCCAAATGGCAAAATATGGAACCCTTATAGATTCGTCATGTCTGTCTGTCTGTCTGTCTGTCTGTCTGTCTGCCTGTCCGGAAATGTCACAGCCACTTTTTTCCGAAACTATAAGAGCTATACTGTTGAAACTTGGTAAGTAGATGTATTCTGTGAACCGCATTAAGATGTTCACATAAAAATAGAAAAAAAACAATAAATTTTGGGGGTTCCCCATACTTAGAACTGAAACTCAAACTTTTTTTTCATCAAACCCATAAGTGTTGGGTATCTATGGATAGGTCTTCAAAAATGATATCGAGGTTTCTAATATCATTTTTTTCTAAACTGAATAGTATGCGCGAGAGACACTTCCAAAGTGGTAAAATGTTGGTCCCCCCCCCTCTAACTTCTAAAATAAGGCAATGATAAAACTAAAAAAAATATATGATGTACATTACCATGCAAACTTCCAACCAAAATTGGTTTGAACGAGATCCAGCAAGTAGTTTTTTTTTTAATACGTCATAAATCGTAAACCGCAATTTACCTTTCATTAAATCAACTTAAATAACAAAAAAAAAAAAACATTTAATTTCATAAACATAAACCTTATTCGTAAACCGTGAACCATCATTTTCTAATAATAGATCTGTAATAGTGGCCTAAGTATATAATAATTATAATTCGCGCGGAACCCTTCATGGGCGAGTCCGACTCGCACTTGGCAGCTTTTTTTATGTTAAAGTCAAGAATAAAAATTCTTGCTTTATGGTTTACACTTGCATTCTTAAGCTAAGAACTATAAGTACTTGAGTTTATTTTAACCCACGAAAATTGTTGGGCCAAAGTATAAAATTCTTCACATTACATTTTTTTTTTCTGAGGCACAATTGACTCCAAGTCAGTCTCATGCTGCTTCAATACCCTCCAGAAAGCCAGCAACAGAAACAAAATCAAACTGTGGTGGATTCCTGGCCATGGGGGTTTTGAAGGAAATGAAAAATCTGACGAACTAGCCAGAGGTGGTTGAGAAACCCCTTTCGCAGGACCTGAACCCTTCTGCTACACACCTAGTTCAGCTATGTACTAGTTAAGCTATAAAAAGCTGGGAACACTCAAAATGTATCTCACACTGGAAAAACACTCCAGGTCTAAGACAGTTTGGCCTGTCCAGCCTTCCAGCCTTTTAAAAAGAATGCCAGCAAGAACCTAGACCTACGTAGGCATGATATCAAAAACCTAATAGGCTACCTCACAGGTCACCACGGCTTACGATACCACCTTAACAAAATTAACTTAACCGACTCTTCAGAGTGCAGGCTCTGCCTCGAGGACGACGAAACCACGGAGCACACATATTGTGCAAATGCCCAGCCCTCTGCGGAATCACAAGGAGGATCTTCTTCAAAGAGCGCTTCATCAATGAAGACTTGAAGAAATCCCCTGCTAAAAGCAATATTACCTTTTCTAGAAAATTGGAAAACGCACTAGCCTAAAATCTTCTCTGACCTATGGTACAATAGATCTATCCAGGTCGACGTCGTCGCATAGGCGGGTCAGCAACTAAAAAAATAAAAAATTACGGATCTTGATCTCATCGATCTAGCTATCTGCATAGAAATATCTATCTATCTATAACCTATACATGTGAGTACAAAGAAAAACAAACGAAATCTAAACCGAATAGCTCCATTCTCATGGATCATTAAGTATTGGATATAAATGGCATAGTTGTCAATAACGCATACATATGTCCAAACATAGATATTTCCCCTTGGAACGGACACGAATCTGAGCTGGATACTTGTGTCTCTCTACTCAAAACCCAATTCATAGCTGAGAAGCTGCATATACATTTGTTGCTGTACAAACCAGTGCCGGGGAAGTTATTAATTTGGGCAGCGATACATTTCATTAAATATTCCTAATTTGTGAAATCCGAATTTTTGTTGTACCGTTTTTTGGGTTGGTTTTTTATTGACTTCCTCCGATCTTCGAATTGCTTACATTAGAATTGAAATTTATTTATCCAAACACAAACAAGTTGAAGTGCCCAAAGAACCTATTCGCCGCAATTAATAGAATCAATCTACGCCTTTGAAATGTTCCTACGATGACCACCAGATATTCTCCTAGCTAATGTATCAATGCCGATCAATTTCTAAGCCGTTCCAGTACAGTTCAGTCGTTGGCCTAGTATTGTCTTAATAATTCAAAGTTCTCTCGCAAGCAGTGTTATTTTTTTGTTTGAATCTTCATCATGGGAAACAAAAAATTCGGAAGATTCGTTTCGAAGGTGCACTTTAATCGGAAGCCGAAATTGACTATCATCCGTAGGGACACAAAAGTATTTAGATTGCTGACGGAGATCTTCATTATACTGGCGCTCATGATGGGATTCTATTTTGCCGCTTTGCTTTTCAAATCGCTGATTTGAATTTTTAAAAGGAGAAGCAATTTTTTTTTTAAATGCAACTCTGTGCTTTTGATTTTGATCATCAAAATGAATAAAATTCCAATTAAAAAGTGTTAAATGCGATGCGTTTTATTTCTTCTGTTTGTTTTGACAGCGGTTCGAGGTTTTTTTTCTGAATCAATCCACTCAACGGACAGGGAAGTTTAAGATTTGCAATAAGACTGTGAAACTCGGCAGAGTTGTCGAAGGTGAAAAATGAAGAGAATCGTGTATCAGGTTATTTTTGTTTCAGGATATTTTTGTTTCAGGTAACTCTACAAACGGACGCAGGGCGATGTGTTAGTCGAAGGTTTAAAATTAATAGACGCGTTTTTCAGGATATTTGTTTAAGGTGACTTTACAAACGGATTTGGCCTATTTAGAGCAAAGCCTTACCAATTGGTTCAAAGAGGTGCCTTTTTGCGAATATGATGCGGATTAGAAAACCTTTTTCGACTTGAAACTCGGCAGAGTAGTCGAAAATGAAAAATTAAGAATATTTCAGGATATTTGTGTTTCAGGATATTTGTTTCAGGTGACTTTTCAAAAGGATGCCTTAAATCGCTAATTGAATACGAAGTAACAGACTTTCGTCCTGAAACTTGGCAAAGTGGTCGAAGGTGGAAAATTAATTGACGCGTGTTTCAGGATACAAACGGATGGAGAGCTAGTAAGTGCACAGCCGAAGCAATCGGTGGCAAGAGTGCCCGACGGCTTACTTGTTTGGGTTCTTTAAGGGATGCGATACTGGAGATTGCAGAGCTTCTGCAAGACAATCCAATAAAAACTGATGAAACGTCCCACTTTGGTCGACTTTGACATTCCGTGTGATGTGTCATATCCGGAAAGGGATGCAACAAGAAAATACACCGACGATTCTAGAACGCCATAAGGAACTGGCTCTGGCATTGTCATATCCGGAAATGGATGCAATAAGAAAGTACACCGACGATTCTAGAACGCCTCTGGCGCTGCCGATCCTGACCTGAGAGTGTCTATAAAACTTCCGTATACAATACAAGCAGTGTCTTCCAATCGGAGGTTCTAGTTGTTCGGAACAGATCTAGCTGTTAGGACGGCAAAACAAGTATAGCCAAGCTGCACTCAAGGCACTGGAATCAGTTCATATCAATTCCGAGTTAGTCAGGAGCTGCCGCATAATGCTCAAGACATTATACAGGCAGAACCGATTGGGACTGTGTTGGGTGCCAGGTCGCTGCGGTATAGAAGGTCACAAGCTAACCGATGACCTGGCAAGAACAGGACGGGGTTCAGATAGCAGTGAGGCGGTGGTGATCCAACCACCTCTGGGCGAAGTGAAGGGCATTATAAGAGGGCAGACCAAGAACCTACATGGGCAGGGAGTATTCACGTCATTAAGGCCACATTTGGACACACAAGAAATCTGAGTAAATGCTTAAATTAGGCACAGGGTAGCTTGGGACGTCCTGTCCGGACACTGTCTCCTGAGGAAGCATGCAAGGCGACTCAGACTGGTAGACAAAGACACATGTAGATATAGCGGCGAACCTGAAGGTCTCCTTAGTCGTTTCTTACGACAAGTTCTTTTTCTTAGAAGGGGCGCTGCAGTGATATTCCTATCCCGGCCCTGCACGGTTCTTAATAATGAACAAAATCCTCTTAACCTCCTCAGACAGAGAAAGAATTAAGCTACATCTGCGAGGACATGGAAAACGCTTTGAGTAAAGGAAGCCGATGGGTCAAAAAGTTCAGTCTTGGAGTCAACTCTACAAAACTTTCCCTCTCGCCCGAGTTAGCTATCCAGGAGTTTTCCTTCATCCTAAGTGCAGCAAAACGAATCAGACTGACAGACACGGACACATGCCGATACTGTGGCGATCTGCAAGCAGAGGAGGATGTAACACACTTCCTGTGCGAATGCAGGGCAGTATCGCAAGGCAAAGATGGATCCCAAGAAGGTTCTTCTTTCAGCAGCCAGAGGAAAAAGGCCACATAAACTTGACTTTGGACTGATTAGATTCTGCAGGGAAATTGGGTGTTTCTCGAGGAAAGCTTTTGTATTCCTTTTTTGGATCAATTGGTTCTCCGGCAATCACGATGGGCCCAGTTATCCATCAAGTCATTCGAATACCTAAAACGATGCAACCTAACAGTGGTGGAACAGTGAAATAGGTCAAGGTAAGCGGGAAGATAGGAAACTATTTAATTGGGCCAAACCCACCGGAGAAGAAAGTGACCGGACTCAGTTCTATGATGAGAAAACCAATTCAAGTACTGAATTCGACAGGCCAAAAGGAAAACAGGGGAGCAGTTCTGTGAATCCATCGCAGAAACCAATGAGGCGTCGAAACTGCGCAAATTGCTCTCAAAAAAGGCTAACGTATCAAGCATCTCAAAGAAAAATGATGGCACATGGGCCGAAAGCAGGCTGGACGTGTTAGAAACCCGAATGGAAACTGACTATCCCGAAAAGGAAGTTTCCATTCGGGTTTCTAACACCTCCAGCATTTCGCACAACTCTCTCTGTCGCCAATGGACATCCTGCTTCATGTCTCGACATTTCTTTTTCGCCAAGGAGGAGTATAGGATGGATAGGCCCAGTGAGAAGAACGACACGCTATCTAACGAACATATAGAAGGTATTGTCAGTTGGAAGAGGGTGCGATGGGCAATTCGGTCAGATCCCCTGACCCAGATGGCATCAGACCAATTATGCTGCAGAAAGTCATGGTCAGCTGTAGTTCAATGGAGATATTGAGGCACTGCTCCAAACTGGGGCACTTACCGTGGGAATGGTGGGCTGTGAGCATCAAATTCATCCCTAAAGCAGGCAGGCGAAGGATTTCAGACCCATAAGTCTCTCCTTTCTGTTAAAAACGCTGGAAAGACTTCTGGCTGTTCATATCAGGAGCCTCTACGGAAATAACACACTATGCAAGTCCCAACATGCCTATGTGAAAGGTAGATCCGTGGATACCACCCATCAGGAGGTAGTTGGGCATATTGAGATAGGCCTTGGTTGGTTGGAACCTTCCCTCGATGAGGATGCACTTAGACCAGACGTAGTTCCATTGTGCTGCCGATGTGTAAGGTGGGTGAGTTGGGTACACCCTCTTACTCAGGGAACCATTTGCTCCTCTGAATGAAGGAGCTAAGGAGATAAGCCTTCATTCATAAAGAATTCGCTCTCGCAGCTTTTCTTGATAAAGAAGAAGCCTCCAATAACGTCAAAGGGTCAACGATGCTCTTGAAAAGCACAACGTTGAACAGGGTATCACCCTATGCACAAGGAGAATCTGTTCAACAATTGGAAGCAGTACTATCAGACAACCAGTAAGTAGGTGAAGTCTCCAAGGGGGCTGTCACGGTAGAGGGGATACCGTGGGTCCTGGTTATCGATGACCTCCTGAGCAAATCTAGAACTTGGCGTATAGGCATAACAGCGTCTGCAGATAATCACAATTCAGCGCCTTATCTAGACAACAGGAAGTAGGCAGAGCCTCTATACCCACCCTAAAATGTACTTCCAAACTCGATCAGGATTTAAAGCCGCTTAAATTCAATTTGAAATAGTCAAGCTTTCCTCCATGTGGTATCTAGCCCTGATTTTTCTCTCTAGATACTTTCGTATCTACGAACTTGACCCACTGAAATCATAAAAGGTACACAGGAAATTCGATTCGTTCAACACACACACACACCTAACAACTATAGCAGGCAGCTGTGGCTGTTGGCCCTGACAAAACGCCATGACTTTGACTCATTGCATTTCAAGTTTATCGCGAGAACGTGCACTTGGCGTCGGTTGACTTTGAATTACGTTTTGCATTTACCTCATTTAAACTTGGTCACTAGAACAGTTGGGATCGCAACGCAATGGAAGCCGCAAGTAATGCAGATTGTGAGTTGACTTTTCGTGACGCTGAAACTGAACTTTTGAATTTTATTCTTTAGCCACTTTGGAGATGTCACAAATGCAGAATGTTCCTGAAATTCCAACCGTCAGGATCACAATCCCTTTGGACAACATTTCACGCAGCAATTCCATTGATCGCATTATTGGTCGCCTATTCTCTTCTGTGCAAAGGAATATCGCGGAGAATCGATGGAACATCACCACAATGTCCTTGACCCAAATACACATCAACTGGGACTCTGCAGACGAACAGGCAACGCTCGAGCTCCATCTCAGTTCTGGAAGTTTTACCTTACCTGGTCGGATTCGTCGTTACTTCAAAAAAAAATTCATTTGGATCGGTGTCCTTGCGGTCAGTGCTTTGACATGCATCCTTTCAATCCCAATTGCCTTAGCGCCATTTAATCAAAACCAAAAATGAGAAAATAAATTGCGTGCCGCTTTAATTTAACAGTTAAAGGCATTTTCAATTATTGGGATTTTTTAATTATTTTTTATTGCTTATCGATACAGTTTTCTGGTACTCGTGGGGCTCTCTTGCTACGTGTGTATGTGTGTGGAGTTAATTAAATTCTCACTTACCGGAAACGCAATTAAAAGCGAACGAAGAATATTTATTTGTTTTGTTTTTCTATGGGACTCTGTGGCATTGAACGCTGGTCACTGTGATTCGATTCAAAACAAAACGACATCTTGGGAGGTATGAGTAGACACCATTTCCCCTGGCTCATGTTTTGTGTGGACTCGAGACTTGTGTGTGTGAATAATCGAACAATGATCTAATGTTTTCCAGAAAACAGCTTACGGTAGCAATATTTGGAAACAAAAGCGTGGATTTGTAAACAATTCAAGGCGGATGTATAATTCTGTGGGCTTCAAATTTTTGTATAAATAACCTTCAGGACTGCCATCAATACTTTGCTTAGATTGATTTGATAATTCAGTGAAGAAATGGAAGTTATTTGCCACATCAGCAAGTTGACTCGAATGAATTAGGTTACGTTAGGGCTATGACACTGCTTTTATAGGTCACTAGGCACCATAATGGGTCCATCGCGATCTATCGGGGAACCTCCTCATTACAAAGTCGTCATCCTGAGCCACTTTCTCAAAGCATTTTAGCTCCCTACAAAAACTCACTAATTCGTTGCAGTCAAACGACGCCTCCTCTTCTAGACTGTTGAAGAAATACAAGAGAATGTGCAAAACCTCACTTAGTCCTTAGTTATTCTATTTGACCAATTATCCCTTGATTGTGTTTCTGATCATGACCTTATTTTTTGTACTTACAACATTAATTTTTCCCGCTCTGCTGTTCCTTTGTCTTTTACGTATAGAGATTTTCGTTCTGTTGATTTAAATGTACTTCAACTTGCAACCTTGTCAGCCCCTTGGCATAGGTTAGATTAGGTTAGGTTGTAGTGGCAGTCGGCAGAGGCCGACACAATTAGACCAATGACAGGTCCTTTGTGATACCACACGGATGTATCATCCTCCTACTCGTTGAACCAGTTGGAGCTTTTGATGAAGCTTGACAGACTTTTGATGTCGGTGTTAATGAGATCGTTAAGATCATTGTAAAAGAAGGATCCTAAATGGAGTTTCAGTCTTTGAGAGAGAGGAGGGCACGTGCAGAGAAGGTGCAGAATTGTCTCCTCCTCTTCCTCGTCCATACAGCTTCTGCAGAAGTCATTTGTGTGGACGCTAAGCCTTGTTGCATGTCCGCCTATGAGACAGTGTCCGGTGATCACACCAATGTGAAGTCTGTTTACAGATATCATACACGTTTCGAGCGTTTCAGATCCAGCTTTGGCCAAATCTGTTTTGTCGCTAGACAAGTGTTGCCACTTGTCCACCTAAGGTTACAATTCTCAATGGTCTGCCTCATAAACATTAGTTTGCATGTATCGATCGGGATGCCTAATGAACCTTTATTAGGTAGAAGGGGCAGTGTGGTTGCTTTTCTGGCGAGTTCATCCGCCCTACAGTTCCGTGGAATGTCTGTACGTCCTGGCACCCAGCATAGGTGGATGTTAAAATGCTTCGCTTGTGGACCCAGAATCCAGGGATTTTAATGCAGCTTGACTATCTGAGAAGATCCAGATGTCCGTAACGGATATCACGTTCTTCTTCAGCCACGACAGGACTTTTTTAATAGCCAAGATTTCTGCCTGGAACACACTACAGTGATCAGGGAGTCGAAAGGAGAGACTGAGATTCAGCCTGTCAGAGAACACACCACCTCCTACCCCCTCGTCGGTTTTGGATCCATCGGTATAAAAGTGGATCGATTTATTTCCGACGGGTGGGCCTCCTTCCCAGAATGTTCTGGGAGGGATCTTGACCTTGAAGTTTTTGTCAAAAAGGGTCTGAGGGGTGGTGTAGTCTATGTCACTAGGGAGGATTCTAAATTTTTTCAGAATAGATGTGTGACCGATTTCATTCTCGGACCATTGGAACGTTGTTTTGAGGCGGATAGCCGCCGCACTAGCAGCCACTTGCTTGCTAAAGATGTCCAGCGGTGTCAGGTGAAACAGAATGTCCATTGCAGCAGAATGTCCACGACAGCCACCCAAAGTACACCAGCCGATTGGTCTCAAGCTTCTTGAAAAGAGAAAATGTAGAAGTTTTGGAGTGGCCGCTCAATCTCCCGATCTCAACCCCATAGAAAATGTATGGGATCTGTTAGATCGGGAAATAAGAAAGAAAAAACCATCTAACTGCACCGAGCTGATGGAACGAAATAAGTCAGAATGGGAAAAGATATCACCGGGCCTATTAATTTCCCTAGTGGACTCAATGCCCTCACAATTACGCGCCGTTATTGCCCACAGAGGCTTTGCGACTAGGTTAGTTTTTTAAAGCTTAAATAATTTAGTAATAAATAAAATTTTATAATATATGAAAATAAGTGAATAAATATTTCAATTTAATTTCTTTTAAACATTTGCATTTTTTTTGCTCGGCCTAAATGGCGCATTTTCAAACAGTCCTAATTTTTAATAAATATTGTCAAACAATAGTTCAATGAAATACACTTTTTTTTAAATAAACAGTAGCTACTCAAGTTGTTTGTGCAAAATATCAGCACTTTGCAGTGTAAAAGTAAAAACATATTTGATATAGAAGAACCGCACTTCTTCGGTTGCATTTTTTTTTTGCTTGGTTAGGTTAGGTTAGGTTAGGTTTATGTGGCTGTCGGCAGAAGCCGACACACTTAGACCAATTTAGGTCCATTGTGATGTGATACCACGTATATTATCTACCTCAACTCTGTAGATGGGACTGGCCAACGACACGCGGTTGTTCTCAAACGGTCCCCCATCTACGTACTAACCGCGCCCAACGTCGTTTAATTACGGTGATCTGACGAGAACCGATTAACTCGACGTGGTATGGTCGTTGGTTTTTTTTTTTGCTCGGTACTGTACATAGCAAATGATCGCTCAACGTCAACTGAAGTTAATGGAACATTTATTAAGTGTTAAGTTCTTAATGTAATTCTCATCGACACAACTCAGTGTAAATGCCTCGCATATATTGTTTATTTTTGCAAAACCTTAATTTTTTCCAGGACAATATCCAGTTTTTTTTATTTGCTGCACCAAAAGGTCCTTCAACTTTACTAATTTTTGAAACAACTATTTCAATTAAATCGATTTGTTTTTTTTTAACGTATTTTTTCCTTCAAGCTGTACAATTGTATCTCACATGAAACTGTAGTTGGAACTGATGAATATGATTTCACTCCTTGCCAAAGGCTGATTCAATGCTTATTTTGTATTTTTAATGACAACGGCATCCGAGTCATCAAGGTCATTCACAACATCTTCAAAATATCTGTAGTTTTTGGCGTAGTAAGCAACAGTTTCCAACCAAGTTCCCCACCTGGTAACAATTGGCTGGCGAGGAAGAGGGGTCAAGGGATACTTTGCTTTGAAATGCTAAACGCAAGATGGTGCTTTTAAAAATATTTTTTCCCATTTGAGACATTTTTAAAATTACTTCTTATCTGTTCTGCCGCTCTATGTACTGCATGTGAATCAATTTCGGATATAAAATGTTTAATCCTCGAGTGGCCTTTACCATGTATGGAGCGGCATCAGTTAAAAACAGGAGAATTTCGTTTTTTTCTATTCCAAAATTCTATTCATAATTCGTACATTAAACCTAATAATAAGAACTTTTGCTGTGTATTTTTCCTTCTTTCTTTTTTTGAATTTCATTAAGTAGAGCCATGGCAAATGTTAACAACACACGTATTATGCTAAATGTATTGAAAAGGCAGAGAAATGGTCTACACATTTGCCACTTTAACGCGCAGAGTCTGCTACCGAAAATTCATGAATTTCGGGATATGTTTGAGGAATCTGGTTTAGATATTGTCTGTGTGTCTGAAACATGGCTGTCAGACAGCATCAATGAAGAAATATTGAAATGTGTCGACTTATTGGTTTTAAATGTTTCCGGACTGATAGAGTTGGTCGTGCTGGTGGAGGTGTTGCCGTGTATATTAGAGATGGTATCAATTGCAAATTTAGGTGCTCGTCAGCGGTTGGTAGTGAAATTGAGTACGCATTTGTAGAGATTGTTAATAATGAAGGTGATAAGCTTCTGATTGGTTCCATTTACCGGCCAAACCGTTATATTAATGCTTGCCATTTGCTAGCTACCCTAGAAGAAATTTCCATTACCTGTCCTAACATAGTTTTATGCGGGGACTTTAACAGCATTTTCTTAACTGAAAATCACTTAGTTGATGACATGATTGGACTTAATTTACTCCCCGTCAACCCGTCAATACCACTGAACCTACCCATTTTTCTGGTCAGTCATCAACACTACTAGACTATAAAAAAGGTATTACTTTACAGCCAGCTTTCCGTTCCAGCCTTCTCTAAACACGATCTTATTTACTTGGCGTTTGATTTCTGTATTACTATTTGTCCTAGAACATTTCGATATCGTAATTTTAAAAACATTGATCTTTCACTCTTAGTGCAACATGTCCGTGGAATTAACTGGGATACTATCTACTGTCTGCCATCATCACAGGCCCAGGTTGACTTCCTCAACGGAAATCTAATTGCCTTATACAATGAGCATGTACCTCTAGTAACTAAGACTATTACGCCAAATAACAATACAAACACTTGGTTCTCAAACACAATACGTGCACTTTTGCTCCAGCGCGATCAAGCTTATAAGCAATGAAAACGCTTTCGCTGTGAAGGCCTTAATGCCTTATACCGGACGCTCCGAAATAAAGTCGTTGCGGAAGTACGTAAAGCCAATATAATCGTTTACACTCGACGTTTAGGCCCATCTGTGAACCGTAGAACGCTCTGGAGAAACTTGCGAACTTTAGGCATCGGCAAACCAAAGTCCAATAGCAATGTGAACATCGACCTCAATTCGTTGAATACTAAATTTGTATCTTTCATGAGTCTTCAATACAAAGGCAAGGCCAGTCTATTGTGTTTACTACTCGCAGTTTCGGTTTCACGGGTGTGAACTGTTCTGACGTATGAAAAAGTTAACTTTCTATTAAATCCAATGCAGTTGGGCTTCATTGTTTATATCCGCTGTTCCTTAAGATTGTACTTCCGATTTTACTGCCTTACGTAACGTATATTTTTAATACTGTACTAATGACTGGGGTTTTTCCCACTCAATGGAAATTAGCAAAGATCATACCTGTTCCTAAAAACCAAAAAGGGGATGATTTCAGGCCGATCTCTATCCTGCCATTCCTTTAAAAAAAATTCTGCAGAAGCAAATAAGCCAGTTTATTGGAGACAGCAATATCTTAACACCAATTCAATCCGGTTTTCGGAAAAAACACAGCTGCATCACTGCGTTGCTTAATGCAACCGAAGATATACGGCATGGTATTGATAGAGATGAGGTAACATTCTTAGTCTTGCTCGATTTTTCAAAGGCGTTTGACACCGTTGACCACTCCACCTTATGCTCTAAGCTTCTGCATTTGTATAATTTTTCTCCGTGCGCCGTAAGTCTGATGACGTCATATTTAACCAATAGATTCCAAGCTGTTGAATCTAATAATAGTCTTTCTGATTTCTTACCTACTGTCAGTGGTGTGCCGCAGGGATCTATCTTGGGACCACTATTGTTTTCGTTGTATATAACGGAGCTGCTCTCGATTGTTAGGCATTGCTCTATACATTTGTATGCAGACGATGTACAAATCTACATTAGCTGTCCGTTGGGTCTTATCGATCACGCCGCAAGCTGTATGAACGACGATCTTTCAGAAATAGCACGTTGGTCTCTAAGAAATGGTCTCTTGCTAAATCCTTCTAAGTCCAAATGTTTGCCGATTTCCAGAAAACCGTTGGACTTATCTTATTTCCCCACTATCATATTAAACAACTCTCCAATAGAGTACGTTCAAACAGCTCGTAACCTTGGAGTTACTTTTAACCAGCAGTTAACATTGGAAAATCACATAAATACCGCTGTTGGAAAATCGTATGGTATTCTTCGTGCATTGTGGACCACGCAATTTCTCACGCCCTTGGCTACCAGAATTATTCTCGCGAAAACTCTCATTATGCCTGTCTTAACTTATGGTTGTGATATATATTTATAATGTAACTTCGCTAGTAAACGGAAGCTTAATGTCGTCTTTTATTGTATAATTCGCTATGTTTTTGGTTTGCGAAGGTATGACAGGGTTTCTGACTTTTCACCTCGATTGTATAATATGTCTTCTTCAGTTTCGGACTTTATGTCTGTTCTCTGATGTTCTGCTAACCAAAAAACCAATCTACCTTCATGACCGAATAAGGACCGTCTCGTCAAATAGGCCAAATAGGTCTGCACATTTATGTAATTAACCCTCGTCACTCAACATTAAGCTCCGAACGTCAATTGTTTGTCAACTTTGTCCGTTTGTGGAATAATCTACCACGACAACTTAGAAGAATAGATAACGCAGCACAGTTTAAAAGGAAACTAAAAATATATTTATCAAGATATTCTCAAACACCATATACAAACTTTGTAATATCACTTGCATTTTTTTTCTAAATTGTATTATTATTATTATTGAAATTTGTTTTTCTTTTTTTTTTAATTGTTACTAGGGTAAAGGCCCCTAATCTGAGCCCCCACCCAGTTATGAGCTCCCTGGATGTTTTTCGTTCAAAAGCTAAGCTCCTGTTATTTAAAACAAAAAACAAATATTTTTCAATTTCCTTTACTTCTTTACTTGTATTGTTTTAATTGTTTTCCTATATATGGGGTCTTTCCAGTTGGTAACAGAAATTCGGTAAGTGCGGTCGTTTCATTCGTGTGTTGTGCAAAAGTGTTTTTAATCAGTTTTGTTAAGAAACCCTTTATTTAAAGCAAGTTGGTAAGTAAGTATTTTGTTTATATTTTATATTAACTCGTATATGTTTATATTAACAATTAGCATTCATAGCAATTATTTTTATATTAAAAGTTCTGGAAAATTGTTTATTTATTAAAATATAGTAGGGGCTCACAATTGGAATTCAAAAATAATTAAATCCAATAATGAGCCGAGGGGGGGGGGGGCTCACTATTGGGCAAGCAAAAAAAAAAACGTTGTTCCAAATGATGGTAAACCTTCCCTGGCTTTTCTCAACCCTACAAGTGTCAAAGAAAATTGAAGTTCTCAACCAAAGATTCAGCTTAAGATGTAGCATGTTGATAAACAATTTAATAAGGCAGTAAGGTTTTTTTTTTTTTTTTTTACGTTTTATGTGCACTTATATATTATTTAATTATTTATTGTTGTTATTATTTATTTATTTATTTATTGTTGTTTTTATTTATTTATTTATTTTTTGTTGTTGTTATTATTTATTTATTTATGGTTGTTATTATATATTGATTTATTTAATTTATTTAGTTCAGAAATTTTACGTGCACTTAAATAGTATTTGATTATTTATTATTGTTGTTATTATTTATTTATTTATTTATTGTTATTATTATTTATTTATTTATTTATTGTTGCCTGTTATTTATTTATATATTGTTTTTATTATTTATTTATTTATTCTTGTAATTATTTATTGATTTATTTAATTTATTTAGTTCAGCAATCCTGGCAGTTCCCTAGTTTTAAGCTTTAATAAAAAAAAAAAATATTAAATGAAGGTTTTAATCATAGTTTCCTTCAAACTTTTTTATCCCAATTGGTAATTAATTTCATAAAAACTTAAAAAATTTACAGTTGTAAGATATAATATATCAAATCTCTGAGCAAGCTGCGTATTTGTCAAATTTTGTAAAGCCTTAATCTATGAATAAAAATTATATCTAATGTAAAAAAAATAATATTAATCGTATTAAACCTTTAATATTATATACTCTCTTTTTTATTTTGTCTAATATAATATTATTTTATGTGAATGTTTTTCTATTGTTATTAATATCTAATATTATAATTTGGTAACATTTTTCTTGTTCATACCAAGCCATAGATTTACCAACTTATGTAAAATGGATGTAAATAGAAAATATAACGTAGAAGACATTGATAAGGCTTTAGAGGATATTAAAAATGGTCTTTCAATACACGCAGCTTCAAGACATTATAATATTCCAAGACCCACACTCCAAAATCGGTTGCATAAACGTTCTTTTAAAAACCAAAAAGGACCCTTAACAATTCTAACAAATCAAGAGGAATCACAGATTGTAAATTGGATTTTTGAAAATCATGCAAGAGGCTTTCCAAGGCGGAAGCATGAACTTTGTGGTGTTGTTAAGGAGTTTTTAGATGCTTGCCCAAGACAAAACGTTTTCAAAAACAATAATCCTGGACGTAAGTGGTGCATCGGTTTTTTGAAAAGGCATCCTGAAATAGCCAAAAGAATGCCTGAAGCTGTAACTGATGCTAGCGCCTGCGTATCTGAAAAGGATATAAGGGGATGGTTTCAGCAAATAGATGAATATTTCTTACGAAAAAACTATGGAGATATTATAAAGGACCCCTCTCGTGTCTTTAACGGAGATGAATCAGGCTTTCTTGTATGTCCTAAAGGTGGATCAGTTTTGGCTCCGAAAGGTTCAAGAAACGTATACGAGACAGATAAAGGCAAAGCAAAAGAAAGTATAACTGTGATGTTCACTTTTTCCGCCAATGGGCTAATAATAAAGCCAATGATTATTTATAAATACAAAAGAATTCCAAAAGAGGTATTGGATTGGATCCCAGACGGTATATTGTATACCAAAACGGATTCCGGTTGGATGACTTCTGAAGCGTTCCTATTTTACATCGAAGAAGTATTTTATCCTATGCTTAAAGAAAAAAACATTCAATTTACTGTTATTCTTTTCGTTGATGGCCATAAAACTCACCTAACATTTGCTCTTTCTAAAACTTGCGAAAAGCTGAATATAGTTCTGATTTGTCTGTATCCTAATTCCACTCGAATACTGCAGCCTGCAGATGTAGCTGTTTTCAGGCCCATTAAATTAGGCTGGACAAAAGAACTTCAGCTTTATAGAGCGTCAAATATTAACGAAGAACTATTTTCAAAAAAACATTTCGCTCAAATGTTAAAGAAAGTCGTATATAATTATACAAAAAAAGAAACAATAGAGAATGGTTTTCGAGCTTGCGGACTCTATCCTTTCAATCCAAGTGCTATTGATTTTTCAAAATGTCTTGGAACGCCCCATGAAAAACCAGCTGCACTCAATGAACATCTGACTGAAACTGTAGCAGACACTCCAAAAAGCATAAATTTAAATAGGTTTATCGAAATAATTGGAGATCAAAAGTTAGAACAGCTACAGGCCACAACAGAAACCAATGCCACTGATTCTGAAGATTTTTGCATACTCTATAAAATTTATAAAGCCTTGAAAACGAGTTCAGAACAAGTTGCTGTAAGTAGGAACCTACCTATGTAGGTACCTTTATGAGAATATAATGTACTTATGTTTGTTGTATTACTTAGGCAAATTCAGATATTGAAAGAACGCCGAATCGAAACGACGTTGGCGTTCTTCATAGCTTGGACCATGAAAGCAGTCCTCCAGTTATTTATCAAAATTTTGAAGGTTTTGAATTAAACCAGGTGGTTCGAGACCTAGAAGTTGGAGAAGAAGTCTTTATTTCAGAGACAGAAGAGGTGGTCAGTTTTCATGCTGATGTAAGTAAAAATAATATTTTATCTGAAAGCAGGCATTTTTCAAAACATTTCAAAATTATTACATGTTATTGTTTATAGATAAATAATGCAGATATTGAAGTTCTTAACCAATACGATATTCCCAAAATTTATTTCGAAAAAAAAACATGACGTTTCAAATAACGAATTGGTGAACTTCCTGAGGGTAATTAAAACACCAGCCCGGAAAGGAGTTCGAAATGTTGAGCGCCAAAGCTGTATTATTTCCTCTACGCCATTTCAAACATCTTTACAGACAAAAATAGATCAAAAAACCGTCGCTGAAGAATTGAAGATTGAGAAAAAAAACCAAAAACTCGAAAATCAAATCTTTAAAGCAAAAAAAAAAGAGGAAATCCGTAAGCGTAAGGCGCAGAAGGTGGAACAAAAACATAACAAAACTAAATCAACACGTTCAATTTGTCTAAATCCTAAAATTACATCTGACAAGGCAAACGGAAATATCAGAAAAAAAATTAGATTGAGCGATGGTAAAATATTTTCAAGTTCCAATTTAAATTTTCTTGCATTGTGTTGATATTTATTTTTATTTATTTCATCGTTATCTGAGCAAGTCCCATTGCCTAGAAACCTGACAAAAAGTATCGTTAATGAGGCTCACGTTCGAAATCTATTCAAATCTGAACCAGTTCCTAAAAAAGCAGAACTATGCACTGATCCTAAAGAGTACATAGAAACTGGACTTTGTTTCGACTGTGGGGCCAATATATCGAATACCGAACGAGGAATACAATGTTTCATATGTATGTTCAAAAGAGTACCATATTAAGTGTGCCGAAAAAATATCGGACGAAATTGAATTTTTTAGCTGCAAAAGGTGAAAAATAGATTAGTATTGTAAACATCTACTAATCCTACCTATTTATATTCCATTAATTAATTTATTTGTGTTATTTTTTTTTCATCATCTGCCTATAATTATATCTAAAATGAAGTTCCTGTCTATTTATTTTATTTCGTTGAATAATAAAACTTTTAAAAATGCAATTTGCATTCGAACATTTTTGAAAGCAACCGTTATTTTGATTAAAAAAAAAAGGATTTATATGCGGGCTCGTTATTGGAACGGGAAGAGCTCAAATTAGGAACATGGGGGCTCAGTACTAGACCACTCTGTATTTTTTAAATATTTTCCTTTTACTTAAATCGTATATGAAAACTAACCAAATGATAAACCTTTTATTTAAAAAAAAATTAATCAACCCTTTATAAAATGAAAAAATTGTTTCGTTATATGCAAACAGTTAATTTTGCTTAAGCGGCAAACACAAAACTATCGTTTTTTCATTTTTCATTTCATTTATTTCAAGAAATATTTTATTTACAATGATACATTAAGATTTGAATCTTTTATAGTATCTAGAATTTAATTTACATAATTTTCGTGATAAAAAATAAACAAATAATGGAATTATTAAAGAATATATTATTATAATATTAGAATCATACCTATACAAAAAGAGAAAAAAAAAAGTTTTAATTAGAAAAGTGCAAAAATAGTTTCCTCTTAAAGGCTGATGGTGCAGAAATTCTTTGCAATTCATTAGGAAGTAAATTCCACAAACGAATCGCAGACACATAAAATGAGCGTTCTGCTATGTTGCGTGAGTGACGCGGTAATATTAATTTCAAACCCCTTTGTGAGCGTGCAAAATGTAGGAATTCACTGAGATAATTAGGACATCTATTGTTGATGACATCATGCAGCTTCAGAAGTAACCTGAACCTCAAGTACTCATCCAGCTTAATACCAAAGAGAGTATGTTGTAGATGTGATACACTGGAATACCTCGGAATACCGTATATAAACCGAATACAATCATTTAGAGCAACATTTAGTTTGCGCTTGCATTCACAATCCAGAATTGGGTATACTGAACAGTTGAAAATGAAGTACGGCATAATTAATGACTTAACGAGGTATATTTTCATATTTGTTGACAATAAGTTCGAGGAAGATCTCAAGGATCGAAGTCCATAGTAAATATGTCTAATCGTGGCTGAAATTGCCCCACAGCAGCTAAGGTCACTCTTTATTCTATATCCCAAGTACTTAACATCCTTCACATAATCAATGGTTTCATTACCAATAACAACTGGGGGAAAATTTACTTGGTTGTTTTCATCTCTAGAGCATAACATGGCAACAGATTTAGCAGGATTAAGTTTCATACCGTTGGCACTAGCCCAAGTGAGAATAAGATTTAGATCCTCATTTAATCTTGCTATACAGTCCTCCATCAAACCAATTGTACGAAAAATATAAAGTACCACATCATCAGCATACAAATGTATTTGGCAATTTCGAATGACATCGGGTAGGTCATTAATAAATAACGAGAATAATAGTGGACCCAGTACTGAGCCCTGGGGTATTCCCGTATTGGTTGTAATCGGTTCTGAAATATCTACTTCAGTTTTTATTTGCTGTACTCTATTTTGCAGATAATTGCACAATAGTTTAAGCGAAGTGGTAGAAAAGTTAAAATGTCTCTTCAGTTTAGAGAGAAGGATAGAGTGATCAATGCAGTCAAATGCCTTAGAAAAATCTAGCAGCACCATGACACCAAACTTATCAGAGTCCAAAGCGAATCGAATGTCCGACGTAACTTTAATTACTGCAGATTCACAGCTGTGCTTACTACGAAAACCAGATTGCCATTGTGTAAGTAGATTGTTTTCATTTAAATAGACTTGGATTTGGTCATGGATTACTTTTTCAAATAATTTCCCCAAGAAAGATAGAATACTAATAGGCCTGTATTCAGACGGGTTGGAAGGGTTTGGTTTTTTGGGAACTGGTATAATACTTGCACTTTTCCATGCCTCAGGAAATTCACTACTATAGATACAATAATTAAAAATGTGAAGCAGGTATTTCATTATAATAGGGAATATGAGTTTTAAAAATTTGGGCGAGATATCATCTGGGCCAACAGCATTAGATTTGATAGACCTAACGCAATTAAACAATACATTAGCACTTATGCAGTCGAACGTGAAGGAGTTTTCACTTTCAGACCTATCGAAAATATCTTGGGGAATGCGTGAACCTGAAAAGGACGGGATCAGAATATTCGACATCACTTCAGCTCTATACGGGCATTTACTTTTATTTTTGTCTTCTTTAACACCAATTTTTTTCAGATTGTTCCATAGCTCCTTAGAGCTAAGAGAAGGATCAAGTTTTTCTTGTAAATACGCCCGCTTACAGCTACGAATGAGAGAATTTACTCTGTTACGGGCAAAAATTAACTGTCTTCTATTATACTCAGTTGGATTATTCTTAAATCTTCGAAAAAAACGCTCCCTTTCCCGGATAAGCGACTTTATGTTATTATTGAACCATCGTTAAAGGGGCTCACTACTGCGGCTTTTACCCTATCAGTATGTAGCTTTCATTATTAGGTTCGACTCTAGCTTAGCAATAATTTAAAAGATATTATATCTTACTTTGTATAAGCTCCCAATAAAATAAATAAATAAATAAATAAAATAATTGACAGTTTCGTCAAAAACTTGAGGAATCGTCGAATGGTTTGTTTTTTCTAATTCGACAAAATTTATCAATTTTTTTTTTTTGCATAAGTCCTTGTTTTGGTTTAACACACCAGCGATAACATTGACCACAAAACGGCCTTGAATATCTGTCGTTTCATCAATTGAAATCCATAAATATTCGTCTTCTAAATAGGATCTTATTTGTTCAATTAATAAATTATGCATTTTATTAATGTAGTTTTAACGTAATGTTGAAGCATAAGACACGATTTCTTTGGTATATTTCAACAAAAAACTTTTCAAATTGGGATTATTGAGCTTGCTTAGCGGAATATCAGCTGCAACAAATGCCTCACATAAATCCATATTAAAATTGTTTTTTGTTCTAAACGAAAGGAACTAGATTGTTTTTCCAGTTCCGTATGTTTAATGGATTTCAGGTGTTGATCAATTTAAATTTTTTTTTCTCGAAGGAGACACCTTTGTTACAAATTTTACAAAAAAGAATTGCTCCATCGGTTGTGAAAGTGTGCGCGGGTTGTCCGAAACATTTTTTTTCAGATTTGCATTTACAGACGTCTTCGCGAAAGCTTTCATTGAAGTTGTCCGCAAAAACTGTTGAAGTACAAATTTAAAGGGACGTGTTCATTTTTTACTTCAACATTATTTTGTTTTTCGAAAATATGCACAAATATGAATTTTGTGGCGTACACCTTAAACGGAAAAACAGATTTTGTTTCGTTAAATTTTAAATTTAACTGCTGCTTCCCTTGTCTTTGACTCAGACCGGAAATGCATACCAACCCATCCCTAAAATCTCCTTAATGAGCAGCCATCGCCACTGAACTTTCAACTTATTCACGGGAACCAACCATTTTCAAAGGAGATGATTGCACGCTTGTTCTTTTCCATCCAGGCGGTGAGCGCGCCAAGTCGATCGATCCATTGCGATCTAAATTTTAATTTACCTAATTAAAAAGGGTCATAGTTGGACAACATTTCAATCGATTGGTAAGAGAATAAACCGCTTCATTTCCTCTAATTTAATTGGTTGCATTTGCTTGTCGTGTTCTTAGGATTTGAGGGAATATAATCTCAACCTGTGTTTAACACGCTTGCCATATTTAAAGTTGCTGCTGTCCAAGGCCCAATTATCAGTCATGAATTTGCTGAGAAGCACCCGAAATTAATCACATACAAACAACAAAATAAGGTACGTCATTATTCAAGTAAGCAGTGCGTATTGCAAAAGGTAATTGGTGAAATTTGGTTTCCACAGACCGCGGACCTCCGTCAACTAAGTTCGGGAATGCCTCAGCACCCATATACGCTAACCGAACAGGAGCGTCCGCAACCGTTTAATAGCAAATCGTTTTATAGCAAAACGTTTAATTGCAAACCTGCTCGCTATCAGACTTGTGCATTATACACGATCATACAGATCGAATAGTCAAAACAATTTGCCTAAACGCAGCGTGCATGGATTAGTTTCAGTCTCTCGCCAATGCCGGACCGCCGACAAAAGCAACAGTATCATCAGACGAAAATCCAGCAAAGCAGCCACGTGATTTGCATCGTGTGCCACGCATCACCATCATTTATGATAATACCCTTACCAGAAAGGATTCAAAGTGCCTACCAAGATTACCTGCTAAATTACCTGCCAAATAAAATCATTTCGTTAACGTTTCTAAGCAAAACACCTGTTCATAAAGTAGTGTTAATTTGCAAGCATGCTTAATTTTTTTCTTTACCCTATCTTAACTTCATAGTGCCTTTTTATAATAAATTTATATATATAGTATCGCAACTAGTAGCGCTTAATAAGCAAAAACATAATATAATTGAAATTGTGAAGAAATTAAGAATTGCCTAAGAAATTGAGTTAATCATATTGTGTGTGTCAACGACCAAATAAGATCAGCAAAATGATCATCATCATCGTGCAATCATCGAAGGAAACATGTGGCCACATTTTTTCAGGGTATCTAATGGGACTGTCCTTAAGAGATATGGACGAAGGATAGTCATGGTGCATCTCGTCAGATGCATTGGGGCAGGGCATGTCCAACATGTTCCGCAACACCTGGGACATCGTCAGCTATATTCGGTTTTATTCGCTCTTTTTAGTTCACTTACCTTTTTTTCATCTTGATTCTCCCTTAAATCACTTTCTTTCCTCTTCTACTATCCTTAATATTTTTACTTCTTTATGAACTCAATCAGGCACGGAAAAAATTGTATGTATAGGAAGGCAGCAAGTTCCCACCCCACCGTCGAGCTAACGCCGCGTATCCGCAAGCGTGCCTATTGCTGCCATGGGACTTAGGTCAACCACCACCTCCTTTCCATCAACCTACCTGTACATCACAATTTATTATTGAAAATATGCAATTAAAAGTAAAATATGTATGCATTTATAGGTAATAAAATATGCAAAAATATGCACTAACGATTAAATGTAATTTTAAAGCAATTTGATTGATTCGTGTTTGTATTTTATTCCTGTGCTTCGTATTAAAGTTTCTCAAAACAAATATGCGTTTGCATGGAAATCCTAGCCCTAGTCTCTACTGATTATATGGATATACTCTTGTCACTTGCTATCAAAATATAGCCGATATTCGAAATCGCTATGAACATTATAATTAATGGGTGGATTTCATCAGGAATATGATGCGTAGAAATTTTGTAGTGAATGTGAGCAACACAACATCCGTTGCACCGCCGGCCGACCCAACCTTATTGCAAAACCAGTGAGACCAACCAACATAAAAACCAGCAAATAATGAGTCAAACCATTTTTATTGTTACTAGGCCGAACACCGGATTGCATTATTTTTAGCGAAATCAAAGCAAAGAAGAAAAGAAGCATTTATTTTCATATTTTTGACTGAAGGGTAGTTGTAGAGGTTCATAATTAGGTGTAATCAGTAAAAAAAATAATCAGAAAAACCATTTAAAAAAAATCAAACCAGGTAGCACTGCACGAAGTGAAAAGATACACAGAACGAGAATCAAGTCGATACGCATTTAAAAAGCAATGTGAAAAAAAGGAAGAATGTGACTGACTGCATTCAGCGATAGAAATAAAAAATATTTTCTGCATTACATTTACATATTGCATGATTTTTTTTCGTAAGACCAAAAGTGCACTAGAGTTTATTTAAAGGCAGTAGATTTATTTTTCGAAAAAAAAAACAGTAGATCCACTGCTCTTGCAGTAAAGTCACAACCCTAGTGTCCATTCGCATTCAGTAGATTCCTTGGATCGCAGGTAATATTATTTGGAACCCCCAATCCACGACCACCACATGTGACGTATTCATATGACGAAGGTGGCATAAAAAGATTCTCTTATTTCTTCTCTTTTGTTTTTTAGAACAAAACGAAAATTGCAACTCTTTTAATTCCCCATCCTCCATCGCCATCCATACTGCACTTTAAGCGATAACGTGTGTTTGCTTCCCAATTAGAACTGGATCACCAACACATCCACCATTATAGCTGCTTTCCATTATTAACGCGATATAAGAAAGACTCAAAGTTTGCAAAAGTATTTGCTGACGAGTGGATTCTCCGTTGGCGCAGGCATTCATTCCACATGCGTGTGCAGCCATATTTACAATACCTGCGCTTTGCTTCTTCACAGTTGCTTTTCTATCCTCGTTAGAGTTATATTGCAATTTCTTCACGTCGTTCAGTAGCGCAAGCAGTTAGTATTTTTTATAAAGTGAATATCAGAAAAAGTTACTTTAGTTCAGTAGCGCAAGCAGTTAGTATTTTTTATAAAGTGAATATCAGAAAAAGTTACTTTGAATAAATTTCCAAAATTTGCCACAAGTGTTTTTCAATTATTCAAGTTTTCGCCAGTTGTAAGTATTAATTTAAATCTTTGTCCTTTTTAATAACAAATTCGTGTGTGAAGCTTAAATTAGGGGTGCAGTTCTTTTCAATTTAAGTTTGGAAAGAAGTTAGGCCATTGACTTTAAACTTTAATTAAAGTGGAAGTGTTTTGAACCACAAATTGTGTTTATAGACTTTAAACTTTAATTAAAGTGGAAGTGTTTTGAACCACAAATTGTGTTTATAGCCATTCTGGTGCCTAGTGTGTCAGTGCCTTTGAACCTTTAAACTCATTTAAGTGTTAGACACCCCTCTCTTTCCCCCTGCCAGTTTGTATGGGAATTTTGTTGGCCATTTTAAATACCGTGAAGAAGCGCGTCGATTTGAATTTGCTACACATTTAGGCGCGTAAATAAATTGTGAAATCTGATCTAAGAATTTTCAGGGAAATAATAACAAAAGTTCATTTGGGTCCCTGACAAGGATGCAGTAAAGTGGCGGACGTTGATCCCTCCAATAATAATCATAGCTCACCGCCATTAAAAGAAGAGGAAGAAGAAGAGGACGCCTAGAGTGAAGTTCACGGCAGTTCCTCACTGACAAACAATTTCAATTTCAATTTCAATGACGTAACCTGCAAGCACTACGCAAAAGTGCATCTTCATTAATTTGTTATATTTTCATAAATTTGTTATATTTGCAAGCAAATTTGGTTTTACGTCACTTTGCGGTACATTGCCGATCACAATACAAAATATCTATTTGTCATTCTACAGAGATCGAACATTTTATGGTGAATAATATCTTTAACCACTTTTTAGTTGGAAAGCAGAAAGTTGATTCATTTGTGAAATAGTTTTCTACGTAACGATTCTTATTTCGTAATTAGATACGATACGTAGTAATCAAGGCCGTAGCCAGACAATTATTTCGGGGGGCGGTTATATTTTTCCCATACACCAATCAGTGTGTACCTTTCTGAATGGTAGCTAGATTTAATAAATAAAATTAATACAGCCCATTTTAGCCGAAAATCGACCAAACACGATTTTTAATTGGGATTATGGTACTATACTATATATAAAGCACTTTATGGATTGGTGCAAAAAAAAATTGACATAACAATTAAGCATGACATTACGATGATAGGGAAGTAGAAAAACATGTTTTGGAAAATTCTGGTCGTCCGTCTGGCTGTTTGCAGATTTGCAGCCTAAGCGGATGGGCCGATTTGCAAACTTGGTTCATAGTGTTTATTTAGTAGTCTCACACTAGGCGTTGTTGGAATTGGAATTTTAGCTCTATAACAATGGTATATGTCATATAACGGTTTGTTAAAACTTATTTTTTCTAAAAACGGCCTTAACGATTTAACAGTCTATCTGTTGGTAAGAATCGATTTTGCGAGATTTATCTTAAAACGGTACCACCTATAGAACCGACTTTTTAACATCAGAATTTCTCGCTAACAACAAAACCGATTTCAATTAAATTTAAAATTTAGGAAGGCTTTTATGATCAAATTCATACATAACTTTTTTGGTTTTTTGAATATGCTGGAAACGGGTATATTGGATTTTTCCAGATTTTTTCCAGATGCAAACTGCAGATTTCCTTGTATTGAAATTATGTACCTACTCAAAAATTGCAAAATATTTTTCAAAAATTAAAAAAATATCCGGTCTATAAAAAACTGCTTTAACGATTTTCAATATTTTTTTTCCTAGGTAGACTATTGCTAATAAAATACTATTGCATACTAAGTTTTTCCAAGAAAACTCTCAAACTCTCAAACTAATTTGAAAAACTAAAAGACTTCCAATTTTTTTTTAAATAATTTTAATTTATTATTTAATAGGTAGATCAGAGTCCTTATCACTACACAACTTTTCCAAAGCATCAATTATCGCTTCAAAGGGGTTCAAACCCCTGTGATCCCCCCCTGGCTACGGTCTTGGTAGTAATCGGGTTTGATTTTAATTGGAATTCAATTCGAATTGAAATACATAAAGATGAATTTGCTCCTCATTGAGGTTGACGGTTTGTAAACAAATACTGAAGCTTAAGACAGGATGGGAGATGGAATTAGTCGATCTGAGAAAAGCCTCCACCCACACCATTTCGATACATCGGTGTAGAAGTGGATCGATGAGTCCTCGAAGGGTGCGTCATCCTCCAGCTTCCACCCAACCCATTTCGATACATCGGTTTAGAAGTGGATCGATAAGTCCTCGAAGGGTGCGTCATCCTCCAGCTTCCACCCAACCCATTTCGATACATCGGTGTAGAAGTGGATCTATAAGTCCTCGAAGGGTGCGTCATCCTCCAGCTTCCACCCAACCCATTTCGATACATCGGTGTAGAAGTGGATCGATGAGTCCTCGGAGGGTGCGTCATCCTCCAGCCTCCGCCCAACCCATTTCGATACATCGGTGTAGAAGTGGATCGATAAGTCCTCGAAGGGTGCATCATCCTCCAGCTTCCACCCAACCGATTTCGATACATCGGTGTAGAAGTGTATCGATGAGTCCTCGGAGGGTGCGTCATCCTCCAGCTTCCACTCAACCCATTTCGATACATCGGTGTAGAAGTGGATCGATAAGTCCTCGAAGGGTGCGTCATCCTCCAGCTTCCACCCAACCCATTTCGATACATCGGTGTAGAAGTGGATCGATAAGTCCTCGAAGGGTGCGTCATCCTCCAGCTTCCACCCAACCCATTTCGATACATCGGTGTAGAAGTGGATCGATAAGTCTTCGAAGGGTGCGTCATCCTCCAGCTTCCACCCAACCCATTTCGATACATCGGTGTAGAAGTGGATCGATAAGTCCTCGAAGGGTGCGTCATCCTCCAGCTTCCACCCAACCCATTTCGATACATCGGTGTAGAAGTGGATCCATAAGTCCTCGAAGGGTGCGTCATCCTCCAGCTTCCACCCAACCGATTTCGATACATCGGTACAGAAGTGGATCGATGAGTCCTCGGAGGGTGCGTCATCCTCCAGCTTCCACCCAACCGATTTCGATACATCGGTGTAGAAGTGGATCGATAAGTCCTCGAAGGGTGCGTCATCCTCCAGCTTCCACCTAACCGATTTCGATACATCGGTGTAGAAGTGTATCGATGAGTCCTCGGAGGGTGCGTCACCCTCCAGCTTCCACCCAACCCATTTCGATACATCGGTGTAGAAGTGGATCGATAAGTCTTCGAAGGGTGCGTCATCCTCCAGCTTCCACCCAACCCATTTCGATACATCGGTGTACAAGTGGATCGATAAGTCCTCGAAGGGTGCGTCATCCTCCAGCTTCCATCCAACCCATTTCGATACATCGGTGTAGAAGTGGATCCATAAGTCCTCGAAGGGTGCGTCATCCTCCAGCTTCCACCCAACCGATTTCGATACATCGGTACAGAAGTGGATCGATGAGTCCTCGGAGGGTGCGTCATCCTCCAGCTTCCACCCAACCGATTTCGATACATCGGTGTAGAAGTGGATCGATAAGTCCTCGAAGGGTGCGTCATCCTCCAGCTTCCACCCAACCGATTTCGATACATCGGTGTAGAAGTGGATCGATGAGTCCTCGGAGGGTGCGTCATCCTCCAGCTTCCACCCAACCCATTTCGATACATCGGTGTAGAAATGGATCGATAAGTCGAGGGTGCGTCATCCTCCCAGAATCCCTTGGATTGGGTGGTGACTTGGAAATGTTCAACAAACTGCAATCGGGGTATTGTATAGTCTGTGTTTTTTGGTTCTGAATAAGTTCAGAACAGTGGAGTGGCCAATTTTTTTCATGACCCATTGTGAGTTATTTTTTTGGCGGGAAAAAAAATGCCGTGTGGTATCAGATGAAGCAGGATGATGTTCATTGCTACAGAGAGAGCCCCTACCGAGAAAAAATATATTTATACATCAACGACAGCAAAAATGTTTACACATTAAAAAATAAACAAATAAACGAATAAACAGGTAAATAAATAAATTATTAAATAATTAATAAATAAATAAATACATACAATGCAAATAAATAAATAGACGAATAAATAGATATATATACATATATATAAGCAAATGAAGAAACACATAAGTAGGTATATAAACAAGAACAACATAAGATGGAATTTAAAGACTCATTTGATGGATCAGGGGATTTTCTGAAAAGCAATTTTTACTTATAAAGTTTGTGGTAAGTTTTTGGATTCTATCACAAATCATTTCAACATTCGCTCTTCTGTGCAAATCTGAGGTGGAGTAATGCCATGTTAGATTCAACATCATTTTTAATACTTTATTTTGAGCTATTTGCAGCTTCTTAATGTGACATTTTGCACAATTGTCCCATACTTGGCACCCATAAAGAAGAATGGCTTAAAAAATAACCTTATGCATTATAAATTTGTTTTCAGTGGATAGTTTTGATCCTCTGTTAATTATCCTTAACAATTAGAAATGGACAAGAGCCTTTGATACTCTATGCCCAGTTCGATTTTATAAAACATTTTGAAGAAGTATTGGCCTAAAGCAGCCCCCTTAACGCTGGCAAGTGCAGGAGGGCGACACAGGAAGTGGTTCTTCCTCGCCTATAAAACTTCTTCAGAAATCGTTGTCGCGGATTCTGACTGTTTTTCAAACGTGTTGTTCACAAAATTTTACATATTGGTTTGGGGTTGAAATTGTGTTTGAAAAAATCTACAAATATTCAAATTTTTCAAATTCAAATCTTTTAATAAACAAATATTAGTTGAAAAAAAATCCGATTGGGTCACAATTCTGTTTTTCAAGTCTAATTCACAAAATTCTACGAACAGTAAAAAAAAAACGGGATGAGCATGTTTTTCTAAAGTCCGATTCTTTTTTTTTTTTTTTTGATTCAGAACTTAACAAAAATGGTGTCCAAAATTTCAAATGGGTCAAAAATCTGTTTTTAGAAGTCTGTTGTACGAAATTGTCTAAATAATAAAAAAACAGACAGATTGGGGTCTAAACAGAATTCCTGTCCTCCAAAAGTCTGTTTCACAAAATGTTGCAAATAATTATTAAAAAAATCGGGTTTGGTCAAGGTTCTGACTGGGTCATAATTCTGTTTTCCAAAAGTCGAATTCACAAAATTCTACGGAGAATAAAAAAAAACAGGTTTGGGGGAAAATTCTGACAGGCTTAAAATGTTGTTCTTCCAAAGAATCTTTGACCAAAATCTGCTAAAATATAAAAAGCGTTGGTTCAACAATAATTAAAATGGATTGGGTCGAAATTCTGACGGTTGATTCTGTTTGTTTTTCAAAAGTCTGCTTCACGAAATTTCGCAAATAATAGAAAAGAAAACAGCTTTGGCTCAAAATTCTGACTGTGTCAAATTTCTGTTCTTCAAAAGTCTCTTTCACAAAATGTTGTAAATATTTATTAAAGATAAACCGGGTTGGGTCAGAATTCTGTTTTTCAAAAGATGTGTTGGGTTCGAAACTTTGACTGCATCAAAATACAGTTTCACTAACTTCTGCTAATAATAAAATGGCTGACTTGGTCAAAAATCTGTTTTTTTTAGAATTCAGTATCACGAAATTCCGCAACTAACAGAAAAAAAAACACAGAATTAGGTCAAAAATCTGACTGTGTCAAATGTGTGTCCTCCAAATGTCTGACTATTCAAAAATTCGACGGAGAATAAAGAAAAAAAAAGAAAAAAAAACAGTTTGCGGGAAAAATCTGACAGGCCCGAATTTCTGTTCAAAAACAATTTGTTTCACAAAATGTTGCAATTATGTTAAAACGAAAAAGCAGGTTGGGTTGAATTCTGTTTTTCAAAGGATTTACTGGGTTGGAAACTTTGACTTTGTCAAAAATCAGTAATAAAAAATTCTGACTCAGTCAAAAATCAGTTTTTTTTAAATTCTATATAACAAAATTCCGCAACTACCAGAAAAATAACAGATTTGGGTCAAAATTCTGACTGTAACAAATGTGTGTCCTTAAAAAGTCTGTTGCTCAAAATTCTACGGAGAATAAAAAAAAACAAGTACAAAACACTGGTTGGGTGAAAATTCTGACAGGGTATAATTTGAGATCTTCCAAGGAATCGTTGACCAAAATCTGCCTATAATAATAAAAAGGGTTGGTTCAAAATATCTCTTTTCAAGTCTGCTTCACAAAATTCCGCAATAATAATAAAGATCTATTGGGTCAAAATTCTGACGGTTTCTGTTTGTTTTTTTAAAAATCTACTTCACGAAATTCGCCAAATAATAAAAAAACAGCTTTGCCCAAAATTCTGTTCCTCACAAGTCTGTTGCTAAAAATTTATTAACTATAAACGGGGTTGGGTCGGCATTCTGTTTTTCAAAAAAATGTCTTCGGGTCGGAATTCTGACTAGTTCAGAATCAGTTTTTATAAAAAAATCGGTTTCACGAAGTTCAGCGAATGATAAAAATTCTGACTTGGGTAAAGATCGGTTTATTAAAAGTCTGTTTCATAAAACTATGGAAATAATTTAAAATTTGGTTGGTCAAAATTCTGTTAACAAAGTTCCATAAAAAGTAGAATAAAAATCGTTTCGAAAATGTTACAAAAGGGCAACCCGTCATTTAATTCAGTTGAGTGACGGGCTGTGCGAAAAATTAAACAAAAAAAAAAGGATAAACAGATTCTCGACTACAGATCTTGAAGGAGTAGGTACCCGGGCCCAGAGGGGCTATTCCTTTTAGTGGCAAGATATTGAAAAGCTTAATGTTGTACTTAAAAAAAAGAAAGAAAACATTTTGATTTAGGAAAGCTCAATGTCGCACTTTAAAAAGAGGGACCACATTTTGAAAGCTGAATTTTCCTTAAAAAGAAAATCGTTTCTGACATTTCTGACGTTTCAGCATTTCTCGGTTTCCATCATTATGAATAATACAACCCTAAAAAAGAAGGTGACGTTTAACGACGTATTGCAATACGAAACGGAATATTATTCGTATGTATTTTTAATTTTGTTACTTTTTTAATTTAACTAAAATTTATAATTTTCCAAATAAAGTAAGCGCCTTCGCAGAAAGATTGTCATCGATAATAAACCATTCATGAACATGTAAGTGATCAATTTTAATTTTTTTTTTTTTTTTTAAATGCACTTTTTTTTTCATTTTATTAGGGATCTGTATGAGGAGACAGGTATTGTCTATTCGTAAGTGTCTTTTTGAAATTAATTTATGTTTGCGTTCCTTTTTTTAACGTTTATGTGAAAGTTTGTTTGACACTGAAGTAGACGTGAACCTGGTGATGTCAAAGTCAAGGAGCCTTATTGCGAAGATCAATCGACAGTTGATAATTGACTATTTTCAATGTGTGCTATTGTGAACGAACGATTCTAAAGGATTTTGTCAATCGCAATCAATTAAAAAAATGCGATTGACAAAAATACCAAATGAATCGTTCGTTCACAATAGCACACATTGAAAATAGTCAATTATCAACTGTCGATTGATCTTCGCAATAAGGCTGAAAATATTTGATGCCAACATTTTTTTTAAGTTCATTTAAACTTTTTCATTACGTGTTCGATTACGATTTTTTTATATTATTTTGTTTCATTTTAGCTCTTTAAGGCAAAAGGTCTTGTACATTCCGCGCAATTTCAACTTTAGCCGTGCAAGCCCTGATATAAATTATAAAAGTGTGGCAGAATTTTATGCAAGGGAACCTCCTTGCTCGATGTAGGTTTTTTTTATATATGTTTTTTTTTCTTAAACAACTAAATTCTTTTAATATTTTAATTCAAGAATCCAAGAAGTGCTAACGCAGGACCCAAAAGGCAAAGCAGCTAAGAAGTAAGAGATTTGAAATTTATTTTAATAATTATTTATTTAAAAAAAAAAAAACTCTTTTTCAAGGCTCGATTACGATTTTTATACCCTATTCTAAGAGTATATTAATTTTGACGCATAGTTTGTAACATACCTTAATATTGCCCGTAGACCCCTAAAAGTTACTATATTTATGATCAGCATCGATAGTAATGTCGATCTAGCCATGTCCGTCCGTCCGTCCGTCTGTCGTCAATTAGGCCTTTAAACTGGACCTAGAGAGCTGAAATTTTAACCATATACTCTCTAGGGTTCCGAAATAATCAAGTTTACGAAGTTTGAAATCCGCCCACAGACACGCCCACAAACTCAAAAAAACAAAATTGAAAATCCAAAGTTTGAGCTGAAATTTATAATATATACTCTTAGGGGCCCTTTATTCTCATGTGTTAATTTTTCCGCCTACTGACACGGCCACAATTAAATAAAACAATTTTATTGAAACAGCCAAGTTTGAGCTAGGGAGCGTTTTTTTTGATAAAATCCTTTAAATGTTATATAACAAAATATGTAGAGCGTTCTTAAAAATTCAACCCTACTTAGACTTTTGTCACGCCCACTTATGAGGGATAGGAATAAGAATAGGGTATCCAACAGTTCGCCCAAGCGGACTGTAGCCCGTCCCTATGTTTTTATATTGTTTTGTTTCATTTTAGCTCGTTAAGGTAAAATGTTTTATAATATATTCCGCCACGCAATTTCAACTTAAGCCGTGCAAGGCCTGTTGAAAGTGTGACAGAATTTTATGCAAGGGAACCTCCTTGCTCGATGTAGGTTTTTTTTATATGTATATATATGTTTTTTTTATATATGTTTTTTTTTTAAACAACTAAATTCTTTTAATATTTTAATTCAAGAATGCAAGAAGTGCTCACGCAGGACCCTAAAGGCAAAGCAGCTAAGAAGTAAGAGATTTGGAATTTATTTTAATAATTATTTATTTAAAAAAAAAATTCTTTTTCAAGGCCCGCATCCCCTAAAAAAAGAAGAACTACGTCAAGGCCAAGGCAAAAATCGCGAAAAATTTAAATTTCAACCCCCGCTATTTTAAAAAAAAAAAATAAAAATCCTTAAACACGTGTCTCTTTTTATTCGATATAGAACCCGTGAAAAAAATTTCAGGCAAATCAAAAATGTGTCGGTAATTTTTTGTTCAAATCTGTGCGGTTTGTAAAAGAATGACACATATGTATAAAAATGAGGAAAGTGTGTTCTACGTGCAAAAGGTACATTCACGAAACTAATATTGTTAACACGCAGATTGTACATTTGTATATTCCTACCGGGAATATTTCCGCTTTGTTTGAAGAACTTTCTTAGAACTTTAAAAACATATAAATGTCTAATTGGCAAAATACCGACATTTTTGAATAAAGGCCAACTCTCAGCTAAACGATTTTTATTTGAAACAATTCTCTTTAAGTGTTTCTGAGCGATTACTAAGGATCTAACGGTATTAGTATACGAACCTCCCCAGCTTGTTATGCCGTACTGCAACTTTGAGTGAGCAAGATCATAATAGATAGTTGTGAAAACTTTTTGAGAACAAAAAGGCTTCATCAAATACATTTTACGTGTGACCAACAACAAATAAGTTTTAATCATTTGAATATGACTTTTCCAATTTAAATTGAAATCAACACTAGGTACTTAAAGGTTTGAACCGTTTCGATTTTGAAGCAGTTTTCAGTGCAACGCACATTTGCTGTAAAATTACTCTTTCCACACTTATGTAAAGGTAATGGAAACTGTTTACTATCATGAACGTAAAACCATAAATTATAATCATTTAGGACATTCCCAGATACTTTAAAACACATCAGTTTATTTTTTTTTGCTGATAATCAATTTGTGGTAAGTAAAGCACAATCGTAAGATTTCAAGGTCTTCATTAATCATCGCAATGCCTTCGAAAACAGATTCAGATTGGTATGTTAGAACTATATCGTCAGCAAAAGCATTTGAATTACCATTTAATTTAAGTTGAAAAATAGAATTAATGTATACTAAGAAAAACAGAGGGCCAAGTACAGATCCCTGAGGAACACCGTTTTTTAGTTGCCTAAGTTCAGTTGGGATCCCACAAATAATAACCTTTTGAGTTCTCTTTCTTAAATACAATTTAAGCCAGTTGAAAATGTTACCACGAATACCAACATTAAATAGCTTAGCAAGCAAAATATCGTGGTTCACCAGATCGAAAGCTTTTGTCATATCAAGAAATAGTCCAAAAGTTGATTTGTTTTTATTATTTTAAACTTCCGTAAAGCTGACTACACACCCGTAAGATGGCATCCTCAGTTCAAAAACCTGCTCTAAAACCAAACTGGTTTTTACTAAAGAAGTTAAACTTATCCAGAAATGAAACAATTCGGACCTTAAGTAACTTTTCAAAAATTTTGGAAAAAGTCGAAAGAAGTGATATTGGCCTATAGTTTGAAACAATTTTTCTATTTCCTTTTTTGATAAGGGGTAGAACCTCAGCACATTTTAGGGGGTTAGAAAAACAACGCATTTCAACACTTTTATTAAATAAGTAGGACAATACATAAAATACATAACAGGCAATATTTTTTAATATAATGCTTGAAACACCATCACTTGTACAAGAAGCTTTATTTTTAAGGGACGAGATAGCATTGTAAACTTCTTTGGGTGTATGTAATCGCATTAAACACAAAACTGTTTGATTGAACATCATCCACAAAAACGCATGAAGATGAGAAACAATTGCAATTTATACTTTGTTCGACAGCTGGTTTCAACTTCTCAGATATTTCAGTAAAATAATCGTTAAATTTATTTGAAATCCTTCCTAAATCGGAAACCATTACTCCCCCAACTTCAATAGTATCAATTTTACCAGAGTTTCTATCCTTTCCCAAAATGCTATCAACTACTCGCCGCACTCTTCGCGTACATTAAATTCAGCGTTAGCAAACCTATCGCTGTAGAATTTGTTACGAGTGTCTTCAATTTCTTTTTTTAACGACTTACAAAAAGTTACATAATGTTTTTTAAGTCTTAAGATGTGTCCACATCAAAGAAACATTTTTTAAACATTTCAGAAACAAAGAAACATTTCTGAAATGTTTCCGAAATATTTAAAAAAATGATTATTTTGGTCTGGACGATTCGCGAAACATTTCTGAAATGTTTCTTAAACAAATGGGAAACATTTCAGAAACGTGTTTTAAACAATGTTTCCTGTAATGTTTCTTTGGTGTGGACACACCTTAATATTGTTCTGATGTTTTTTTGCATTTTAAGCTCAATTTCCTGTTTTTCCTTATCTTATTAATTAGATTGTTAGTCATCCAAGGTTTCAAATGCTTCTTCTTACTCGACAGATTTCTTTTAGTACTCGATTAACGTGTTTTTGAAAAATATCCAAAAATAGGTCAAAAGCAACAGAAGGATTACCTTCGGAAAAAACCTTTTTCCAGCATTCAAAAGTTAAAAATTCTTTCAACATCATATAATTTATGGAATACGTCAAGCGGATTTAAAGTTTAAAGAACGATTGTAAAATGGAGAATAATTTAGGTTAACCATGCTATGATCTGTCAGCTTCAAATCGTGTACCTGGCCACTAAAAATATTTTTATTATTTTTTTGGGTTCTTAAGAAAATATGGTCAATGCAACTCATAGAGGAATCGGTGGGTAGGTTCATTAATCAAACTCTTAAGACCATTGGAAGCCATAGTAAACAAATAATTTTCAGTATCAATGTTACACTCATCAAGAATAGCAACATTGATATCACCGACAACAATTAAATTTTTAGCTAGAGTTGTGCTAAGAATATGATTTAGTTCATGAATTAAGATACTTTTAGCAACACCATGAAGTCGATAAATACTCAAAAAAGTGTAATCAATATTTTCAAAAGTAAACGAAAATTTCAATATGTCGGCACTAGATAATTTAAGGCAAGTACTATCACACACATACCCATCTTTAACATACACGGCAAAACCTCCAGCACAATAAGACTCATTACAATTCGCCAAAGGAAAGTTGTAACCTTCTATTTTATACAATTCAAGTTCTTTTTCGTAAATCCAAATTTCACTTAAGACTATTACAACGGGTAAATTCAACAACGAATCAAGATGAGCTAAGAATATTGAAAAAAAAATTCTCAAGCTACGTATATTTTGATGTAAACATAAACAACATTCTACACAATTATCGGGATCAGTTGGGTTTTCACATGCATTAGGAAGTGGGAGAGAGCTAGCAACAATCATAATTTAAGAAAATTAGCAGCACAATTTATTCTTATGTTCCTTTACGGACAACTCTCTGAAAAGGTACAGCTTCAATCGCAACTGCAAGGTAACGCTCACGGAACGATAGAACTGGAGGCGTATGCGTATTTAAAAGGCTCTTTCGTATGGTACACGGATGGATCAACCACTAAGACCTCTCCATACGCGACGATGGAGGAAAGCAACTCCGTTTTTCAAGCTGAAATGCACGCAAAAGAACTCTGGATCAGGGAGAATCTAAACAGGAACATCACCAACAAGTTCATTTATATCCTCACCGACAGCATTGCGTCATTTGCTTGCTTTTAACGCCTTTGAAATCACCTCAAAATTAGTCTGCGACTGCATATAGCTTCTCAAGACATTAGCCAGCAAAAAAAAGAGTCCAGCTGATCTGGATGACTGGCCTTGGCTTTGACAGCAGTAAAAAAGCAGACGAGCTCGTAGAAAAAGGATCTGCAACATCATTCATGATACCAAGAGCATTTTGTGGCGTTTCTATCAGCTCTGCTTAAAGAAGAATTACTGAAAGTAATTCACTAGTGGACAAACAATTCCCCCCAACCCCATCAACCAAAAGAACAAAACACCTCCTAACGCTACCCAGAGGCCAGATGCATACAGTCACCAGATACCTCACGGGGCGGGGGACTCGTAAAGTCAAAATACACCTTCTGGCTATAGCCATGGGACTTGCTGAAGACAATATCTGTCGAATGTGCAACGAAGAAGAAGAAACAGCCGGGCATATTCTATGCCATTATGACTGGCTAACAAAAACACGTTTGCGCATCCTAGGTTAGGCCTACCTTGAAACAGTTGACACATCTTTTAGCCCACTCAAAGCCCAAGCCGAATTCATCAAGTCCTCCGGCCGCCTGAGAGACTTTAAGCCAAAATGGGGACCTCAATTTTCAAGGCAACTGTGACTTCCTACTATTTTACCCTTCCTCGTTGATCGAATAACTCGAATGACCAGCGTTTGGTAAGTGACAGAGGGGACTAGATCATTAAGGAAGAAGGCTCCTAAGATACAAATTTAGGACCATGTCAGCGAACAAGAAGTTCAAAGATTCAATAAAGCTTTTACGACAAAGAACCTATATTAGAGAAAGTCGGTTCTGTCATGTTCAAAGGAGCGATCTTATGAAACCCGCCAAGAGGCAATAAATTTCCGTGTTCAATCGTGAAAGAGGAGCAGGCTCAGAGCAGAGAGGAAGTGCTCCTAGCAGGGGGGGTGCTGCCGATACTTTTTTAGGTCAACCGGTTAACCCAACAGTCGGGCCGGTAAGAAAGCACTGAAATGAGAGGGTTTTGATCCCTCTATTCTAAATCACAGCCTTGTCGTTAAAGAACAAGATCAAGGCTACGTTTTGTTGACCGAAATGAAGCTTTCTTTGAATTTCTTATTGTCCGCCGCTTGTAGTTTTTTTGAGAAACGCGAATGAAGTTTTTTGTATCCACTCTAATTTTATGAATCAGGTTCTTCGGCCAGGTTAAATGTGCAGCTCTTTTTATGATCCACGCAAAATCCTCAATTTTAGGTATGGAACTGGTGCAGCGCAATTTTCCTGATTCCAGAAACGCTGTCATGGTGTCAGCAGAGCAACTGGTCCTTGACAAAGTAAAGCTATGCTTGGTTCTCGGTCACATTGGTGTGTCGGGCAACGAGAAGGCAGGGTTCACACCTCGAACCAAACCCAGCCGACAAAGCATTGAAGATTCCTCCCTGTAACCTTGAGCAGTTTGGGAACACAATAAAAAAAGATTGAGCACACTTCAATCCTGTGAAAATATGGCCGCCCTACAACAAAAGTCAAACGGAGAGTCTACTACAAATGGACAAATAAGTCCTGTCCTCTCTTGTGGGTGTTATCACCAGTCATAACATGCTGGAATAGCATAACCAAGCGAATGAAGGTCAGCACAGATGACTGATGCAGAGGTTGAGGCCTTAAAGAAGTGCACCCTTCACTTTCTCTGCCACATCAGAAATAATTTCCTCGGAAAATTCCTTTTCCAGGACTTAGAAGAACGTTTTTGGCTAACTTAAGTTAGTAAATGCCTTAGGACGGTTTGCTCATCCATAGGCTTTCATAGGTTGAAGACCCAAAAGGCATCACAACGGATCTACACTGATCTAAGTCTCGTCAACCCATTTACCGAACCTAACCTTCGGTGCAAGCATGTTGAGCCGAAGAAACAGCTCTTCCTTGAGATTTGTCTTTTTGTCCTTAAATCCTTCGCAATTGTATGGTATTTCTTTGGTTTTTTTTTTAATGAAACTCGCCCAGTCCTTGATGCCAAAAATAAAACAGCTTTAGATTAGATTAGATTAGATTCTTTATTTCATGAAATATATGTACAATAGTTTGTGTTGGAGAACACGAGCATGGCAGAAATAGCCGTCTGCCGCTTTAACAGCTTTATCCTGGTCGAATTCATAAACTAATTGCTTTTCTTTTGCTTCCTTTCAGAGGTTTTCCAAATGCAGAACAAGACATTCGCCCTCCTCTGTCAGCATTCCATACAGTCGAAGCCTCAACCTCTACACCGACACCGAGACCAGGCAATTTGTTTGCTCCCTTCTCCATGTATCCGTACCAACAGCAAAACAATTCACCGCTTAATTTGCGTCGCAATGCCAATCCAAATCCGCCAAGTTTTAATTACCATTCAAATTCAATGTCAGAGTTATTGAGTAGCTCGCTCCCGGGGTATACTTTACAGTGGCCAAATGAGATGTTTCGGGATCGCTTTGGAGAACCATTTCCCTCCATTAGTCCCATGGAAGCTGCATCAAGATCAAATCATGGACTTGAATCATATGAATTTTACCGAGCAGCTGCCGCCGCCAACCATTCCAACGACATCGATAATGATGAAATTATAAATATTGTAGAATAATTTTATTCATTTTTCAAGGGGAAACAAATAACGCCTTTATTTTGCTTTGTGAAAGGCCAAATTTTAACGCTTAACCTTACTTCAGTTTATGAAAGAGATAAGGTCTAAGACTAAATTCTTATTAACGGCGCAAGGACATAAGTCGCTGGGATATAATTTTTACTCATTTGGCCTTATTTCGTTTTGCGTTATTTGACTCTACCTATTTTTAATTAATTTTTTTTTCTATGAATTTCATTGATGTATTTCGCTTTGTAAAAAACAAGTAAAAGAACGAGTTGAATTCTTCGAAATTTAATTTTTGTAATCGAGAATTCGGCGTCGTATAAAGGTTTTCCAATTTTAATAAAAAATTAATTTTGTAAATTTGGAATATGAAGTATCTTTTCCAACATAAAATATCAGATTTCATAAAATAGCCCCCAACGCGCAAAATCAAATAACCCCACTAATCGAAGGAGAAATAGTCCACCAAACAGGTGTGTGAAGTGACTTAATTTTGGACCAATCAAAGTTCTCGTGTTGCATCTGATATTTTGGAGCAGGTCTCCCATTGAACACCCAAACTTATAGTCTGCAGTGACCTCAACCTCAACGCCGACCTTCTTCAAGCTTCTATTAGCCAATCTCTACATTCTTTGATAAGGTCCTCGAACTAAGTTTTTATAATTACAACAAATCTATGCGTTTGGCCTTATTTTGCTTTGAGAAAGTGACAGAAGGCCGAGTTTACATCGACGGTAAAGCAGATAGGTAAATAACGCCAAACGAAATAAGGCCAAATTTCTACGTTATTTCGCTTTTACAAAGTGAAATAACGCCGAATTCCAAAATTCACTTTGTCATTGTGAATTGTGAAATAAGGCCGAATTCCAAAATTCGGCGTTATTTCACTTTGTCATTGTGAAATAAAGCCGAATTCCAAAATTCGGCGTTATTTCACTTTTCCATTGTGGAATAAAGCCGAATTAAAAAATTCGGCGTTATTTCACTTTGGCATTGTGAAAAAACGACGAATTCCAAAATTCGGCGTTATTTCACTTTGTCATTGTGAAATAAAGCCGAATTCCGAAATTCGGCGTTATTTCACTTTGTCATTGTGAAATAAAGCCGAATTCCAAAATTCGGCGTTATTTCACTTTGTCATTGTGAAATAAAGCCGAATTCCAAAATTCGGCGTTATTTCACGTTGTCATTGTGAAATAAAGCCGAATTTCAAAATTCGGTGTTATTTCACTTTGTCATTGTGAAATAAAGCCGAATTTCAAAATTCGGCGTTATTTCAATTTTCCATTGTGAAATAAAGCCGAATTCCAAAATTCGGCGTTATTTCACTTTGTCATTGTGAAATAAAGCCGAATTCCAAAATTCGGCGTTATTTCACTTTGTCATTGTGAAATAAAACCGAATTCCAAAATTCGGCGTTATTTCACTTTGCCATTGTGAAATAAAGCCGAATTCCAAAAATGGGCGTTATTTCACTTTTCCATTGTGAAATAAAGCCGAATTCCAAAATTCGGCGTTATTTCACTTTGTCATTGTGAAATAAAGCCGAATTCCAAAAATCGGCGTTATTTCACGTTGTCATTGTGAAATAAAGCCGAATTTCAAAATTCGGTGTTATTTCACTTTGTCATTGTGAAATAAAGCCGAATTTCAAAATTCGGCGTTATTTCAATTTTCCATTGTGAATTGGCGTTATTTACCGATCTTATTTACCGTCGATGTAAACCTGGCCTTCTGTCACTTTGTCAAAGCGAAATAAGGCCAAACGCATAAAATTGGCCTTATTTCGTTTTGGCGTTATTTACCGATCTTCTTTACCGTCGATGTAAACTTTTGCCAAAGACTTGGCCTTCTTTCACTTTCTCAAAGCGAAATAAGGCCAACCGCATAAATTTGGCCACTTCAGTGTACAGGTGACAGTAGACAGGTGACAGGTGACAGTTGACAGTTGCTGTTTATTGCACTCCTTGATTACCTGCAAAGTGCAGTATTTATTCTGTGCTGACGATGGCGCCATAATGGAAAACCAAACGTCTCTACAGCGAGCAACGAGATGTAAAGGTGGATGTTTTAAATGTCAATGTGTATCGTTTTACTCCGAAGAAGCTAGACCACTCTTGATGCCCGTCATCTGATCCACAACGATCTATTCAAATAGTTAGGCTATGGAAAAAACCTTTTCCTTTTACTGGGTTGAACCTGAGACTCCAGCGCAAAACCACAAGTTCAGATCATAACCTCATCGTTAAAGACGAAGAAGAAGGTTTTCAAGAAGCTTCCAAACTTATATTTTGATTGAACACACAATTCTGTTAAGTCAGAATTCTTGGACTTTCACGTCTTGAAAAAAATGGAGCGCAACAGGCTCAGTTGGTACTGTCATGTTCAAAGGAGATATCCTACGAACCTTGTCAAAAAGGCAAATCAACGTTCCAACACAAACGCGAAAGGAAGGCAGGCCTAAAAACTCCTGGATCACACAAATGCAAAAACACCAGCATTCGATTGACCTCAGCGACGAAGTGATTCAAAATCGGGAGGCCTGTTCGTTATGAGGTCGAACCGGCGAACCAGTTAAGTGGGAGGGCTATGATCCGGATCATAGCCTCACCGCCATTCAAGGAAGAAGAAGATTGAAATTTGCCTTTTAACACAGATTGTCTTTTTTTCCACATAAAAAAAGTTGTCAGCTTGACATGAAAAAGTCTATCAGATCTGGAACCCTCGAAAAATTGCGCCCGCTTTTGACAACCCATGAAAGTCTTTATATATGCAAATTTGAAAGAAAAAGTTTGGCTTACCTTAAAGCTTCTCTTCTGGAGGCGATTACCGCAAAGCTTCTCTTCTAAAGGTGATTACCTCAAAGCTTCTCTTCCGAAGGAATCCAAGTGGTGCAGCGAGTTGATTTTATCCCGGTCTACTTTAACCAAACACTTTGCTCATCTTATATCACATCGAAAAGCCAATTTAAATAATATTTCACCACACAATGGCTTCGATTTTCGATTTTCGATTTTCGATTTTCGATTTATATGTGAAACCGAACTAATTTCCAGCACACAAATTGCACTTTTTTGGTTTATTTTTTTTTTTTTTTATTTCACAATATCGGCTTTGATCTTTTTGAAACCGTCACTGCGCACTTCTTTACTCCTCTTATGTGGGTGGCAAACTTTCATACCGACGACGAACGGAACAAGAAGAGCGACAAACACTCGCGACCGTGGTTCAGCGACAACTTATTCTACAAAGCTCTCGGCAATTCGGAATATTGAAATTAAACTTTTTAAATTGAAGATATGAGACAGGCCACTAAGCGTCGCTGTATAGGAACAGCTTAGAGAGAAATAGACTTTGGTCTGGTGGTTTGTCGATGACATCAAAAGACAACAACCAGATGATGTTGTTGTTGTTTTTTGCATACTTTTTGCAAGCAGATTTTTTTGCATGACATAATATTTGAGAGACGACAAAACGACGAGACGGCAGTTAGAAAAAGTAATAAAACCTGTCAAATAAATTTGGCAATCCCGAAGGAAGTAATTCGGCGGAAGTTTCTTTTTGTCTCCTATGCTTTTTGAAATTCGTGGAAAAACGGGCCCATAGTTTGACAACAGAGCAAAGGAAGCTGTCAAGGTAAAAATATACAAATTCGCGGCAGCAACGTTGCGTTCATCAACCTGTCTCATTTGACTACGACTTAGGGGAAGGAACCACCAGTCAGAAGGGCATCCATTTACCTACCTACCTAGAGGGAGGTAGATAAACGCCCTTAGGTCGCATACTACAAATCAGTCATATAAGTACTGCTTCAATGGTCTTCAAACACTCGGATTTAAAAACAAGACCAAACTATGGTGGGTTCCGGGTCATGTCAGGGTAGAAGGTAATGAAAAGGCCGACAAACTATCCAGAAAAGGTTCAGAAACACCATTCATAGGTCCCGAACCTTTCTGCTGCGTTCCTAGATCAGCAGCTGCTGTAGCAATAAAAAGCTGGGAACATAGAAAATGTAGTCAAAATCGCTTATAACGACATCGCTTATAACGACATGTCGCTTACCGATTTTACCCTTTTTTTAAATTTAATATCGGTTATAACGACTAAAATCGACGCAGCTGTTGGCGCAACTGAGTTTTATTCTAGAACGGTAAACTGATTCTCTGTAGATGCGATGTATCTAAGTTCGTAGAATCTGGGATATGTTACAGTTACCGTTTGTAGACGGTATTTTTTTGCTTTTGCGTTTATTGATTTTGTTCTACGTTGGGGAAGTTTTACTCAGTGCAATTTTTTCAGTGTGACAAGTGGTTGTAGAAGTTTATTTTAATTTTGTGAGGCGAAAATTTGTACCTTCTTATCGGAAAATAGGTCAAAAAAGAAAAATCTTTACACTTGATATAGCTATATATAGCTTGATATCGGTTATAGCGACCTATCGGATATAACGACCAAATTCATCAGTCCCTTGAAAGTCGTTATAACAGATTTTGACTGTATATAGCTTGATATCGGCTATAGCGACGCTTATAACGACCAAATTTGTCAGTTCCTTGAAAGTCGTTATAACTGATTTTGACTGTATACCTATAGCTTGATATCGGTTATAGCGACCTATCGCTTATAACGACCAAATTTGTCAGTTCCTTGAAAGTCGTTATAACCGATTTTGACTGTAGATCCTAATACATCCCCCTTATCCAGTCTTATATTTCCCACCTCTTTTGTTTTAAGTTTTTTTTTATAAAATTTATTTTATATATATTATCCCATAAGTACTAAAGGGGACCTAAGTCTCATTGTACAGCCCGCTTACATTTTAGGTTAATAAATTGAAATCGAAATTGAATAGAATGTTGATGTGTGGATTTCGTGAATCAATTTCCGGTGCCGACAATTCGGTTTTAGATTAAAAATCTTCAATTTAGGAAATTTAAAATTCATAACAAGAAAAATCTCGGTTCAATGCTCTGTCAATATTTTTTCCCTATCGAAGAAGGAAACCCAGCATTTGGCACGAATCAGCATTTCCTTGTTATTGCCGCCAGTTCAATTTGAAACGGTTTGTTCTCCAAGTCGCAGTACCTCAGATACATAGATATACATGTATGTCGGTAGAGCTACACATGTTTGTATAAAGATATTGTCTACGTGCTTTTGCTGGGATCAACAACCCACACTTGAAGGGTGACGTATACTCAAAACGCGGCGCGTCTGTCTAACGGGTAATAAAATTGTTGATTGTTTTTAGGAAAACAAATACTCATATTTTTTGGTGACACAATTGCGTGGTGACGATGAATTTGCCCTAACGACAGCAGTATCTTGGTCCGATGGACAGATAAACCCGGTTGGGGTAACCTCTGCTGCCTATCTAGTATCTATCTATAAACCCAATTCGACCTGTTCTTAAGAAGCGCCTGTGGGGTTCGATATGGAATGTCATGTCAGCCAAATTATGGAATCGTTGTAAAATTTGTTCATGACTTACATCGGCATGGAAAAGAGAATACAACAAAATAATCAAAACAACGTTGACAGTACAGAGAGTACAGAGAGCCTTTTCTTCGGCAAAGCCACTCTAATTTTGAGTTCAAATTTTGCTTCTCATTTGGAGTCTACACGCACACGGAGATCAAAGGCGAACTTTCAAGAGCGGATTCAGGTTCTCTTAATGCACTTTCTGGGCTGCAAAATAGAAACTCAAATCAATGAGAGACTTAGACCACACTTGATGGGACATGAAGAAAGCTCAGTGCGGCAGGCACAAAGTGGGAAATGAGTTCACTTTCTTATGGGAACTAAGCACAGAGAGAATCTGAAGAAGAGGCAACTACATGGGGTAGGTTCGGTGCTCGAACTATAGCGAAGAAGAAAAAAATTACATTATTTAGCAAAGGCCGGTACAGGGCCTTAAACTTGGCTTCTCCAACTATTTGCTTCAATTTCAAGCCGAATCCAAACGGCAATTTTGAGAAGCTGCAAATGACAATTGATACTCTTGGTGTTTGTCAGACGGTCACAAGAGGTGGGCAGTGGTTACTTGGCCCCCCGGCGGGATTGGAACCTGCGACCTTCAGATTAGTAGTCCAACGCACTAACATCAGAGCCATTGCGCCCGCAAGGACAAGTAGATCCCATAAACAGTGCAATGACCCCTGCTTGGGCTCACTGTTTGATTGGGAGTAGGTGCGAGGATGATGGTGCCGTACTTTCTGTTGGATCATGCCTAGATTGTCTGGGGTTAGCGACTGTCTCTGCCCTAGAAGTGACGGACGAATGATGCATTAGGAATGGGCTCTGGGTCAAAACCGAGGTTGCAGGCGGAAGCTGATCGGGTTGACTCAGAAAGGTGCTAAAAGACGTCACAATCCAATTCTCTTCGCCTCTGGGTGGTACTTACACAATTGTGTGTGCAACCCTTCCTAACCTAACCTTGGACCGCAGCTGTGAACCGGAATGGTTGATGAAAAGATCAGACGATAGTATGAAATCCCGGAGATGGTTTCCTGGCACGTTGCAGTTGCTGCTGCCCCAAAACTTGTTCTATCTAACAAAGCCCCATGTCCTGGTGCCGCTGTAGTCTATGAGTTCAGCAGTTGCCATTGGGGGAGGCACTATCGAATCATAGGGGACATAGGCTGACGCCACGATACAGTGTTTTCCAATTTCCATTGGTTTCGTGACTTATAGCTGCAGCACCAAAATCTTGGCCACAAAACTGTCCAAGCTTATTCGCTGACAGGTTTATAAGGACATCCAAATGGTTGGACAACTTGGAGTAGGGAAGAAAACGAAGGACCAAGGCCAGAACAGCGAGGCCAACACTCGCAACAAAGGGTATCACAATGGGACCACATGGACCTAAGTATGGTGTAACAGATTCGCTCTGTTCCATCAGCCCGGAAACCTAACCTAACCTAGTCGCTGATAGAAGGTTCCAAACAGCAAGACAAGCCCTGGGCCTTTCGGGCACCGTATCGGGGTGCCACGAACACCCCCAAGGCCACAGATGTGATTTTTCCACACCCATGACTCCTGTGTGGATGTTACGTAGGTATTTGTATTCAACACGAAAAGCTTCTTGCTGATGAGAGCAGTAGCAGCCTTGGAATGGTCGAGGTTAAGCCGAGTAAATATAACTAATCTTTGAGATAGGTGTTCCTGCGACAGCCAATTTCTGTCCATTGGTCTAGAAAAGCGTTGCTGGTTGCAGGAACTGTTTCACCCAGATTTTGTGCGTTGCAGTGGAAGGGCGGCACGCAGTTCCACCCGGTAGGAGTGTTTGAAGCTCTCATCCTCCGTTTTTTCCTGTTCGAGCTATTTGAAGAGGAGACAGCGTTGATTTCAATCAGCTGTGATTGGGGTAACCTCTGCTGATGTGCATATCTTAGCGCTTGCGCCTCCAACTGGTATAGTTTCTTTGCGCCGTGCGATTGCCACCTTCCTCTGTTCCTTTTCCGCTTGGTGTTAGACCAAAGGCTGAATCAAAAGCTAGGGTAGGTGGGGGTGTTTTCTCAGAAAGACTCAGTCTCTCTTTCCGTCTTCCTGATCATTGTAGCGTGTTCCAGGCGGAAATCATGGCGATTAAGGAAGTCTTGTCGTGGCTGATATCCGTTAAGGACATCCGCATATTCTCGGATAGTCAAGCCGCGCTAATGTCCCTGGACTCAGTTTCTTCAAACTCCATCGTAGCCATAGACTGCCGTTCATCTCTTGAGGAGAAGGCAGAGCAATTCCATATTCACCTCTCTTGGGTGGCAGGGCACAGAGATATCCCAGGGAACTGTAGAGCAGATGAACTCACCAAAAATGGAACCGCATTACCTCTTCCACCTGATAAAGGTTTTCTAGGTATGCCTATCGCGACTTGTAAACTTATGTTCAAGCTATCCGCAGTCGGGAGTACAAAACTTAGGTGGACAGGTGTCTAGCGACCAAGCATATCTGGCCAAAGCTGGATCTGCGACCCTGTTTGGGTTTGATCTCAATTAACCGACTGCACATTGGCTCTGATATAGGTTTCATCCCAGGACACCTTCTAATAGGCACCTCTCCGCTACTTTCGCCGTTTTTCCAGGAGTCTTCGGAAGGAAGCGAAGAATAAGCGTATCAGGTTGAATCTCTCCGCTACTTTCGCCGTTTTTCCAGGAGTCTTCGGAAGGAAGCGAAGATTAAGCGTTTCAGGTTTAAACTCTCCGCTACTTTCGCCATTTTTCCAGGAGTCTTCGGAAGCAAGCGCTCTTACAACTCCCAAGTCAACGCCTGTACAGGCGGGGGGCTTGGGTTGTATGTTGGCCTCCAGAATCCTTGTCCCGATTGCGGTCGTCAAAGCCACGGGTGGATTTTCGCTGTTGCGAGTGCCACTTGGAGTAACTTTATTCCTTGGTTGTACCTTCATACTCTTGTTTCGGCTTGGTTCGCGGTAGGAAATTCACAGCGAATAAATCGCTCGCATTCTCTGCTATAATCTCGGATCGCTAACGTAGCTCCCCTATCCGCCAAGTGGGTATGCCCCTGGTATGGAACCAGCCCCCAGTTTGGATTTTAGCAGCCTTTTACCACCGGCATGCCTACGTCGGATAAATTCTTACCCCTATACCGCGCGGGGGGGAAATCCCTCAACCACAAAGAAGTATCTTTTCTAGACAAAGGAGATGCTTCCAACAAACTTTGTTTGTTGGATTTTATTTTTGATTTCCAAATACCAAAATCGAAAATTCAGCGAAAGTCAATGCAGTATTTTGCCCACAAAGGCCTACCAAGCTAAAATACAGTACCGCCCCCCAAAGCCAGTCAACCATCTTTGTTTATTAGCAATTCACTGGTTCAGTGATTTATAGCGAATGGTTTTCGTGGTTCGTTTTGTGTAATTTAATTGAACGTGGAACTCACCCTCACAGCACATTCCTCCTCTTCTTGTTCGTTGAATTCGTAATCAAAAATTCCTCTCCATGCTTGGGTGGCGATATGAGTTTGATTGGATCTATTCCATAGCCCGTTGGATTGGCCCATCAAGAGCAATGGCGGATGTTGATAAAGACTTCCAGCAATGGTGGGATTAGCATTTTGAAGGCCAAATTTTTGATCGAACAAAAGCTTTGCTTTCGTCGTATTCGTATTCGTTTCGGGCTCGTCGAAACCTTTTTCTGTTTTCGTCGGTTGGATTGACTTTGTACGACCGAAAATTGAACTCTCTCACCCTGATACCGGATTGAATGTTTTTAGTGTTTGCAGCTCCATTCGCAGCATGCTTGGGTTTGATACTCTTAGCAATACAGACTCGGATGCCTTGGAGAATTGGGTTTGTAATCATTTCACCAGCGGCATCCAAGTCATCGAAGAAGTTACTGACCTCCTTAAGAAGCTATCAAGGCGGTCCCTTTCTCATAATTCGTAAATCCTCGGGTAGACTATTAAATAGCTTGTAGGAAAAAATTGAGAAAAAGTTCCTAAAGCTTGATGTGTGAAAAGGCGGAATATGTAAGGCGGCACCATTATTGCTTCGTAGATTATGGGTGCCAGATATAGGGCTCTGCATATTGCCACCTCTTATGAAGAATACTTTGAAGACTTTTAAAGAAGTATAAATGTCTTACCGGCAGAATATTCATTCTTCTAAATGATTCTATGGTGTGGGTTTGGCGGGCTGATTTGCATACTTTTCTTATCGCGGACTTTTGTAGGACAGTCAGCTGTTGAAGTTTATTGAGATATGTACCTCCCATGCGCTTATTCCATATTGGAGTCTGGAGTGAAAAATCCCAAAGTATATTGTTTTCAGGGTCCGTGAAGAGCAGTAATTTCTAAGACGATAAAAGATGCGTAGAGAAGATTGCAGATACTTTTCCAAACTTGAGATGTGTTGGCTGCAACACAAATTTCTATCAATAATAACACCTAAATATTTATTTTATTTTAGTGGTCAAATAATTTTATTTTGAAGCAATTCGAGTTGCAGCTAATATTTTCGTCATATAGGACACTGGAATTTTGCGCATCACATACACAGTTTAGCAAGCTATGTCTACAACAGGTCGATGCATGAAATATAATGTCAAGGTCTGGGGATTTTATTTTTAACTTTTAAACTGGAAAACATCCATTTAGTCTTATTGCTTACTACTAACTTGTGTTTGGTGAACTAGAGCCCTAGCAAGTGAACGTCGTGGTTTAGGTCAGCAACTAGATTTAGGAGGTTGGTTGATCCATAAGCAAATGCAAAATCGTCGGCAAAAGCATTTAAAAAATAAATAAATATTAGGCATTAGAGGGCTTAAAACCTAGCTTCTCCAACCACTTTCTTTGCGAAGTGAAAGGGACCTACAATTTTACGCCGAATCCGAACGGCAAAATTTAGAAGCTTCTCATGACAATTGATACTCTTGGATGTTTGTCAGACGTTCGCAAGAGGTGGGGCAGTGGAAAAAAAAACTCATTAGTTACTTGACCACGGCTGGAATTGAACCGGGGACCTTTCGATTAGTAGTCCGACACGGTGCCGTGACATAACCCCAAGCGTCATAAGCCCAAATCTCGAAATTTGACCTTATGTCGCTTTTCACAAAGCGTCATGAGGCCAAATCCGGAAAGTGACATAAAGCCAAATTTTCGAAACCGTACCTCGCACCTACTCCAAATCAAACAGTGATCCCAAGCAGGGGGGTTGCAGGGGGCAGCATGCCCCCCCCCCCCCATAGGCATTGTACTGTTTATGGAATCTACTTGCGATTTCGCAACTAAGCTTATAAACAGTGCAATGCATATGGGGGGCATGCTGCCCCCCTGCAACCCCCTGCTTGGGGTCACTGTTTGATTTGGGGTAGGTGCGAGGGCAAATTGTTGAAAACAGCACCAAGCGAAAGTGTCATAAAGCCAAATTGGCCTTATGACGCTTTTCCAATGTGTCATAATACCAAATGCTAAAATTTGGCCTTATGTCACTTTCAGAATGCGACATAAGGCCAAATTTCAAAATTTGGGCTTATGACGCTTGGGGTTATGTCACGGCGCCGTCCGACACACTTACCATTGAGCCACTGCGCCCGACAGCAAAAGTCTTCACATTCCCGATAAATGGGATTGCAAAAATAGAGTTGACGTATATTAGGAACAAAATAGGGCCAAGAACGGATTCTTGGGGTACACCTACATTTATTTTCTTAGAACTAAAAAATTCCCGATTTTTACCTTTTGTGTTCTGTTTATATCCTATTCTAAGGGTATATTAATTTTGACGCATAGTTTGTAACATACCTTAATATTGCCCGTAGACCCCTAAAAGTTACTATATTTATGATCAGCATCGATAGCAATGTCGATCTAGTCATGTCCGTCCGTCCGTCTGTCGGCAAAAATTAGGCCTTTAAACTGGGCCTAGAGAGTTGAAATTTTAACCACATACTCTCTAGGGTCCCGAAATAATTAAGTTTACGAATTTTTGAAATCCGCCCACAGACACGCCCACAAACTCAAAAAAACAAATTTTTCGAAAAAATCGAATATCGAGCTAGAAAGCTGAATTTTCTTTTATATTATGATCTATGACTCCTGAAACTGCTCGGGAGAAAAAATTGTTAAATCCGCCCACTGACACGCCCACAATAAAATGAAACAATTTTTCTGAAAAGTCAAAGTTTGAGCTAGGGAGCTGAAATTTATAATATATACTTTTTAGGGGCCCTTTATGCTCATCTGTAAATATTTTCAAAATCCGCAAACTGACACGCCCACAATTAAATAAAACAATTTTATTGAAAAACCAAACTTTGAGATAGGGAGTTCTTTTTTACAAAAGCATCGTTTTTTTTCAATAAAATCCTTTAAATGTTATAAAAGAAAATAATGTAGAGCGTTCTTAACAATTCAACCATACTTAGACTTTTTACTCAGGACTAGACCGGTCAAACAATGATCAGTAATTTTCAGATCAAAGTTAACACCCGTGCAAAGATTGGTTTCTAATTTTTTAAAGCGACCAAATACATGATCCAGGCAAGTGTTAGAAATCGGTCTTGTAGGTTCATTAATGAACGATGTTAAACCATGATCTGCCATTAAGAATGGATATGTGTTAACTGCAGCGTTACAACTTCAAATGTCCATAATAAAGTCGCCAAGAATAATAAGATTTGCCGCCTTTTTATTGTGCAAGAAATATGTAAACTATTCTAAGAACACCACGGTGTACGTACACCAGGGAAGTGTGTTAAGTCCCTTAAGATTGTGTACAGTCTTTGATTTTCTGTTTTAAAGAAAAGTGACGGACTCCAAAGTGCATCAGTCATTCTTTGCTGGCGATGAAGCCATCATAAGTGAAGATCAAGCGTCCCATTAACGAGGACTTGATGTATGGGTGGAGTGGAATGGGTATCGTTTTAGTCCGGAAAAAACAGAATCCGACCCATTCCAGACATTTATATGAATGGAAGAGTGATTGCCATCTGGGATCTATCTGGGACCTCGATCAATAGCGAATTAAGCTGTGATGACGACATTAAGCATCGCGTAAGAGTAGGGTGGATGAAGTGGGGGCGAAACTCAGCCATCTTTTGTGACCGAAAAATGTCCTCTAAGCTGAAAGGAGGTAGTACGAGTACAATGGACCAGTATTGAGTCTGAGTGTAGAAAGTCTCGCATCCCGACAAAAAAAAAAAACTGAAAGGAAGGCAGCTGCGCTGAAGGTGGTTCGCATGACAGCAGGAGTAGATTGATCAAATAAGAAGTTCCAAGATTCGAGGGAGCCTTCACGTCAAAGAACATATCTGGAAAAAAATTGAGGTCGACCGGCTCAAAGGAGAGATCATACGAACCCTGTCAAATGAGCAACGTTCCAAACACAGGCTACAGACACTCCTCGATCTAGTTTCATTTAGGACTGTACATTCACATAAAATGTGTTCAGCTCTTTCGGATCCTTCAAGACACAGCCGGTACTCTGGAAAGTCGACTATTTTCATTTTGTTAAGTTGGTATCGTAACCCGTGGTGAACCTTACTCGGTTTTTGATATCATGCCGACTCAAATTTAGGACCGGATGGCTCGTTTGGCCTGTCCAAGTTCTGGGATGCTCTCCCAACAGGATGTACATTTAATATGTTCCCAGCATTTTATAGCTGCAAAATCTGCTGGTCTAGGAAAGCAGCAGAAGGGTTCGGCGCCTTTGGAAGTAGTTTCTGAGCCAGTTTGTCGGCCTTTTAAATACCTTTCTTGGCCCGGAACCCACCATAGTTTGGTCTTGTTCCTTGACGCGAGTGTTTGAAGGGCTCTAAAACAGTGCAAGACTGATTTGAAGTCAATAGCATGCGACCTAAGGGCATTAATAGCTGCTTGACTACCCGTGAATGTGAATGGATTGTGACAACTTGAATACCAGATGCATTGATCGCAAGTATTTGGTCCGTAAATTCTAGCTCCTACACCCGACTCCATTGGAGAACCATCTGTATAGGTACCCTGTTATGCCGTTTTGGCTATTTGGTTTGCTATTGCAAACCCATGCTTCTCTTTTGGAAATCTCCATAGAACCGCAACGCGAGATAGAGAAACGATAAAGCAAGCTTGATGAGGGACTAACTTTCTTTCTCTTAACTCACAGCTGTGTATAGCTCCAAAACAATCCCCCACTTAAGCCACAAAATCGAATAGACACACCGGAGCCACACATGACTCTCTCAAGAGCGAGGTATACGATAAGCCGGACATTCGTGTTCAGTGAACCAGAAGATTACCCACACCATGAAAATGACTTATCTAAAATGTTTGGGGTCTCTCATTAATTCTGGTTGATGGGGCGTTACTGGCTTTTAAATTAAGACAAAATGGCGCCAACAATCTTAGACGTATTTGACAGTTAAGGCTCTTAGGCCTTTCGTGTTAGAATAATGTGGCCGTTAAAATAACGTAAATGTGTGACGTATTAATAAAAGCCTTTTTTCATGCACTGAAGTTGCGGCTTAAGCCGGTTTGGGATGCAGTAAAATGGTTCAATTGGAAATGAGACGAACTGACAATCGCTAACTCTGTCTAACTTCATGTCAAATGAATGAACCCACATTTCGCTTTGATAAAAAGATGGTCTTGGAACAAGATGTCTTTTTTTAGGGCTATGAGGAAAAACAAGAGCAGTTCTGAAATTCTTTCTAAAGATGGAAAATGAATTATTTTTTGACAGCCAGTGAATTTCCTACAGTTTTTGTCTTACTGTATGTCAGATGAATGAACCCACATTTCGCTTTAATGAAAATATGGTCATGGAACGAGATGTCTTTTTCTTGGGCTATGAGGAGAAAGGGTTGAGGAAAAACAAGAGCAGTTCTTTAATTCTTTCTAAATATGGAATATGAATTATTTTTTGACAGCCAGTGAATTTCCTACAGTTTTTGTATTACTGTTTGTCAGACGAATGAACCCAACATTTTGCTTCGATAAAAAGATGGTCATGGAACGAGATGTCCTTTTTTTAGGGCTATGAGGAAAAACAAGAGCAGTTCTGAAATTCTTTCGAAAGATGGAAAATTAATTATTTTTTGACAGCCAGTGAATTTCCTACAGTTTTTGTATTACTGTTTGTCAGACGAATGAACCCAACATTTTGCTTCGATAAAAAGATGGTCATGGAACGAGATGTCCTTTTTTTAGGGCTATGAGGAAAAACAAGAGCAGTTCTGAAATTCTTTCGAAAGATGGAAAATTAATTATTTTTTGACAGCCAGTGAATTTCCTACAGTTTTTGTATTACTGTTTGTCAGACGAATGAACCCAACATTTTGCTTCGATAAAAAGATGGTCATGGAACGAGATGTCCTTTTTTTAGGGCTATGAGGAAAAACAAGAGCAGTTCTGAAATTCTTTCGAAAGATGGAAAATTAATTATTTTTTGACAGCCAGTGAATTTCCTACAGTTTTTGTATTACTGTTTGTCAGACGAATGAACCCAACATTTTGCTTCGATAAAAAGATGGTCATGGAACGAGATGTCTTTTTTTAGGGCTATAAGGAAAAACAAGAGCAGTTCTGAAATTCTTTCTAAAGACGGAAAATGAATTATTTTTTGACAGCCAGTGAATTCCCTACAGTTTTTGTCTTACTGTGTGTCAGATGAAGGAACCCAACATTTGGTTTCGATAAAATGTTGGTCATGGAACGAGATGTCTTCTTTTTGGGCTTTATGAAGAAAAAGGGTTGAGGAAACTCAAGAGCAGTTCTGAAATTGTTTCGAATGATGTAAAATGAATTTATTTTTTGACAGCCAGTGAATTTCCTACAGTTTTTGTCTTACTATATTGGAGAAATAATCAATAAAGCTAACTCGTCCCTTGGTTTCGTCAAACGGTGGTCTAAAGAATTTACCAATCCCTATGTCACAAAATCCCCTACGTCCGCCCTCGTCTAGAGTATGCTAGACAAGTGTGGGCGCCATATTACCGGGTCCACATTACAAGAAACGAAAGCATTCAACGTCGATTTCTCCGTTTTGCTCTTCGTGGGCTCCCGTGGAATAATAACCTTATCCTACCACCATATCACGAACGCCTTAATTTAATAAACCTTCAGACCCTTGAAAAAAGAAGAGATGTCTCTGAATTAAAACGTAAAGCTTGTATAAAGGTAAATAAATGGGGGCGTACGCCCCCATCAAAATTATAAATGAAATAAAAGAAAAAATTACTCCAAAACAAGAATGATACTTGCGAAGTCACTTCTCATTATTATTTGGGTGTGCAATTTTTTGCAACTGGGAAAGCAGGCATAGGAGGAAGCTGAGTGTTGTATTCCACAGCGTGGCAAGGTACGGTTTCGGTCTGCGGAGATATGAACATATTTCTACTTATTCTAGACAAATATATGGTTTCACTGTGGAAGACTTATTTGCTCTAAGGACCTTCACAATGCTTAACAATATTCTGCAAACACGGAAACCACCGCATCTACGTACATATATAGCAAAATCCAGTTATCCCCATCAGCTAGAAATTGTAGTCTGACACCAGGACGCTACTCTTACCTCGTTTCGAGTCGTCAATTTTTTGTACATGCGATTCGGTTGTGGAATTCCCTCCCCAAACAATGAGGATGGTTGGAGCAACATTTTGATGCGCTTCGATGGTAGACTTTAACACCCCCCCCCCCAACCCGCCCAGATTGTCTATAGTTTAACTGGCTGTTAGCTCATTGCAAAATTCAAGTTTGGTATCTGTCTTGGTCTTCCTTATTTTATCCTTTTTTGATCTTAATTATCAATCGGCCTCACAGGCGAACTTTACCAATAAAAAGTTAAAAAGTATGTTCACCATTCTAGGGTTAATATCGAAAAGTGTTTACCAGTTCAGGGACGCGACGAGAGTACCACTGAAAAAACGGCGCTGGCCGTGGTCGGGGAGGAATCATCATCAATCGAATCATTTTACCATTCATGTAAGCCCAGCGACACATTTTTGACATCTTAAAATTGCTTTTGAAATAAATTGGAATCTGTTAATCATATTGAAAGTCATATCCTTGATATGTATGGCAGGACTTCAAATGTTGAGTGTATCAAAATTAAAATGTTTCTCAGTACTGCACAATATGCAAGTTGAATATTCAAGTTTCAGCTTTAGCTGGCAACTTTTATGACACGATACTGGAACGAACCCCAAAACAAAAACGAGCTGAAGGGGGAGAAGCTCACATCTGTTTTTTTAACAGGACAATATAAGCAAATACTTCATATTTTTCCCCGTATCTATTACCTATTATGTCCTTTATCCTATTATAGTGTAGTGAATGTGTTGGTGTTCTTTTTCTCTGGAATGATGTACCAATGGACAGAGGTACATTTGTGCAACCTGTATGCATCCTTTTTTCTGATTCTCTTATCAGTTTAGAGTTCTATCGCTTCAAGTGAAGTTGTGAAGTGTAACAAATCAAAGTTTAAAAACTAAAAAAAAAATATTCATTGCCTCAGTGGAGAACAAGATGGACCAAGGTGAACCACCAAATCGGGATGAAACTCCAGAAGAATTTCGCAACGGATTTGTAAACTTCGATGAGGTAAACGCATACTTTCAGGGGGTACGACAGCTGCCCAGAAATCCTGTCAATGATCGTCTTGTTGAAGGTGTAGCTGATCACTGGATGGTCTACTTTGGAGAGTTGATGCGTAATGTTGGGGGGGGGAGGTGAACCCCCGGTGAATGGAGACCAAGGCCCAATCCAGGGTAATGATCAGGGGGAGGCAGGCGAACACCCAGGAAATGCAGGCGCAGTCCTGCAGAACAATGAGGAAGAGGCAGGCGAACGCCCAGGGAATGCAGAACAAGGCGCGTGAAACGAGTAAGGTATAAACTAAGCCAGATGAATTGTCTGAGCTGTTTAATTTTTCACATTTGTTTCATTCGTAGGGATGATGGAACGTCGGGAATGGATTCGATCACCTCGGGTGAGAGATGAGTGATGAGATCGGTGTGGACCAATGGCATCAGTCAGCATTTAAACTATTAAAAATAAGTCAAAGATTCATGTGCAACTGCTTTAAATTTTCTAAATATTTATGTAAAATGTAAAAAAAAGAAGAAGTGCATTCGTGTAACTTATTTCTTGAGAGAGTTTTACTTTTTGCAGTTATAGATACGAAAATCCAGATGTTGCAGCGAAGCCACTGCAACTGCGCAGATTTCCTCATTTCGAGAATGAGGGATGTCTAAAGGTGAAGACCGAAACGATGGGTAAAATTGATGATATCAATCTAAAAAAATAATTGAAAACAGATATTTTGGCACAATTTTGACAGATAAAATTGGCAAACATTTTATACATCTTCGATTGGTTTTTTGGGGAACAACAACGATGAACAATAAATTTGATTTCCAGCCAAGGAAATAATTAAAGATTTTGACAGACAATTTGGGACAATTTTGACAGATAAAATTGGCAACCATTTTATTCTTCTTCGCTTAGTTTGCTGACAAACAAAAATGATGGACAAAAAATTCGGTTTCAAACCAAGGAAATAATTTAAAATTTTGACACACAATTTGGGTCAATTTTGACAGACAATTTGGAACAATTTTGACAGATAAAATTGGCAAACATTTTATACTTCTTCGATTAGTTTTTTGGGGAACAAAAACGATGGAAAATAATTTTGATTTCCAGCCAAGGAAATAGTTTAAAATTTTGACAGACAATTTGGGACAATTTTGACAGATAAAATTGGCAAACATTTTATTCTTCTTCGCTTAGTTTGCTGACAAACAAAAATGATGGACAAACATTTTGATTTCCAGCCAAGGAAATAATTTAAAAATTTTGACAGACAATTTGGGACAATTTTGATAGATAAAATTGGCAAACATTTTATACATCTTCGATTAGTTTTTTGGGGAGCAAAAACGATGGCAAATAATTTTAATTTCCAGACAAGGAAATAATTTAAAATTTTGACAAACAATTTGGGACAATTTTGACAGATAAAATTGGCAAACATTTTATACTTCTTCGATTAGTTTTTTGGGGAACAAAAACGATGGACAATAACTTCGATTTCCAGCCAAGGAAATAATTTAAAATTTTGACAGACAATTTGGGACAATTTTGACAGATAAAATTGGCAAACATTTTATACTTCTCGATTAGTTTTTTGGGGAACAAAAACGATGGGCAATAATTTTGATTTTCAGCCAAGGAAAGAATTTAAAAATTTTGACTGACAATTTGGGACAATTTTGACAGATGAAATTGGCAAACATTTTATTCTTCTGCGGTAAGTTTGTTGGCAAACCGAAACGATGGATAGTAATTGCATAAGGGTTGTGGTATGCAGGAAACTATCTTACTGGGATGTGAGCCCCAGCCCTCAACTGGGAACCTCTACGAATTTGGGATATGCATCTGGAATGTGCGTACACTGCCCACTTTAGTGATCGCAACGATGCAAGGACATGCATATAAGACCGGTGAGTGAACGCTTAACTGAAATCTAGATCCAAAGGCTCCATCAGAGGAAGCAGAAGACCTTATGAAGGAGAACAGCCATAGGCCCCTGGAAGCAGCTTACGGAAGGGCTTCCGACATGTTAACCTTGCAGCTGCTCGTAATACGGTGATTAATAGCACTATCTTCCTTTGAAGACCTCCACCTGGCACCCTCCATATGATCGAGCTACCAAACCAAATCAACGCGAATTAAGTATAGAACATTTTGAATGTGAAAACAATCAGAGGAAGGCAAACGTCGGCCGACTTTCATCGGCTTGTTGCCCAGCCAGATTCAATGAAAATAAAATTCAACAATAGACGCCTTAGCATGACTGGAGCGGCCTTAGAAGGGCAGTCTATGTGACTGGATTGGACCTATGCTAAGTACACGAAGGATTAAATCTTACCTAGGGGACGTGTGTATAGAACGGAAAGGCAGCAGAGGCACCCAACAAGGAGGCGTCCTCTCTCCGCTCATATGGATCCCAGTTATGGACGAACTCATAAAGACCTTAGAGCGGGAAGGCTTCACCGATGATATAGCAATTCTGGTCCCAGGTAAATTCATCGCAGTCCTCAGTGAGCGACTCAGCTACGCCCTCCTACTGGTCAGCAAATGGGTTGCGGCAAAAGGGCTCGGAGTAAACCCATCCAAGACAGAAATCCCTGCTGTTCACAAGGAAAAAGGCAATACCGGCCCGAACTACCAAGGATGAATGAAGTGGACGTGCAAGTATAGAAGACAGCAAGGTACTTGGGGGTTATACTAGATTCCAAACTCAACTGGAAGGAAAACACAGAAGATCGGGGGAAAACTACGGACACGCATCCGTCGAGACACGATGGAGTGCATCGAAAGAAACAACATCCACAGACTATCTACCACATACCTTCGACTTCAAAAGGACATTCGCTACCATAGAATGCCGAAAAGAAGCGAATGGATGAAACAATATAGTCACGGAAGAAGGCGAAATAGCTATCTATACCGACGTATCCAAAATGGATGCGGATACAGGTGCAGGCATCTTCTGTGAGACTCTGGGCCTGGGCGTGTCCTTCAGAATCAGCGATAAATGCAGTGTCTTTCATTCAGAGACAGCTGCGATCACACAGGCTGCTAAGGAGGTGAACAGGCGCAAACTGGCCAACAAGCAGAACGCTATATACTCTGACAGCCAAGCAGCCATAATGGCCATGGAGTCAGTAGTGTTCAAATCAAGGGCTGTGGTACAGTGCAGAAAACACCTAGACGAGATGTCAATCGCCAATTGCGTGACCCTATGCTGGGTACCAGGGCACAAGAACATCTGGGGCAACGAAGAAGCAGACAAGCTGGATGCATCTCTGGCTCTGAAGTCTATACAAGCTCCGCTCGGTGCACGGAAAATCGATGTTGAATCCTTGAGTAGAACAAACCTACGTTAGACCAGCCTCGAAACATGCAGACACTCGAGGGAGCTTTGGCCAGCGGTAAACAAATGGAATTCTAAGGTCATGATTGGGCTGAACCGCAAAGACATACGCACGGGGGTCCTCACACTGACACTGCGCACTGCGCACTGGGCCTACACACGGAGCGATACAACGATTACTCCAGGAGCTGTAGAGACGTCGAAGAGATAGAATCCATTTGCCACCTACTATGTAAATGCCCTGCCCTTAGAAACAACAGATTCAACATTCTTGGCAACTACTTCTTTGAGGAGCTGGAGGATCTGAGCTGAGGAAACTCCTCAGATTTACATATAGATCCGGGTGGTTCTAATACTTTTTTTTTCTTTGCAGGTTCTAAACATTTTGGAAAATCCCAACAACGGACCCAAACTGATGGCCTAATTGAGCCGTGACACCAGTCGCAAGGGCATCCATTTACCTACCTACATACGACTGGAGTAGTCAGAGAGTCACACAGATGGCATAGGAAACTTAATAATAAATTCGAATTAGTGCAATTCAAATTAAGGAACCATTAATAAATTAATAAATTAATAAATTAATAAATTAAAAAAATAATAATTAAGATTTCTAATTAGATGACCCATTCTCCTGCATTCAAAAGTATTCATTCTTATAGACCAGCCACAGATGTTTTTTGTAGCGCAAAACATACCTGCAAATTTATGTATCTGACTCATATGTCTGGCTCACGAAATCTGTGGTCAACAAATAATGCAAAAACAGCTGCCGATCCAACATACGTGTCAAAACTAATTAAATTTCGATATCGTTCCATATGCTATCGCATATCTAATATTTCATCCGGTCTATAAAAATACCATTGTATTGTTTTGAGTGCAATTTTTAGTGAGTACTCAACTAGTAACTGACGTGCACTGAGAAAAATATTTTATAAATTTTTATGAAATTTTCATGCAATCTTTTATTGAATAGAAATTTTGATTGTCGATGGATTAAACGGCGACGTCTCCTCCGCTCGGTAGGCACCTTGACGTTGGCGTTTATGACGCTGGTGGGAAGGCTTAAGGTCACAATGATTTGGTTGGTATTAATCGTCGGTAGGGTCATACATGGCAGACAGGCTGTTGATGAGCGCCTAACTGAGAACTGACACCCCCGCCCACCCAAATGGAAGGACAACGCATTGATTTAACTACTCCAGGTGGAAATCACGACGGTGAAAATCCACTCGCGAAAGCAGTAGGAGGACCCAACTTCCATCAAAGATCGACAGTTGACAGTTGACAGGTGACAGTTGGCATGTGACAGGTGACAGGTGACGGGTGACAGGTGACAGGTGACAGGTGACAGGTGACGCCGACTGTCAAGAGTGTGAAGGCAGATTGCTACTTGGCAGACCTAAAATTGCCAAACAGGAGGCAGCAGGTGATTTGCCAGTGGTTATTGATCCGTTGATGTTAAATGAGGACAAGACCAAATACCTACATGCTATCAACAAACAAACAGACATCTGTCCACCGCCTAGGACAAAACGTCACTATTGAAAGCAACAATTTCGAGGTAGTTAAGGAGTTCATCCACCTCGGAGTAAACATAACCTCCACGAATGACACCTTAGTGGAGATCCGGCGAAGAACTACCCTAGGAAACCGCTGCTACTTCGGTTTGGCTAAACAAGTGGGTTCAAAACTCTTATTTCGGAGGACGAAATGTATGCTTTACAAAACCCTTATCCTGCCAGTTCTGCTTTATGGCGCTGAGTGCTGGACGATAAGCATGAAGGGAGAGCTGATACTGGGCTCCTTCGAAAGAAAAATTCTTCGGCGGATTTTTGGTACTGTGCGAGGAGGGCGAATGGAGGAGAAGATACAACCGCGAACTCTATGAGCTGTACCAAGATGTGGATGTAGTCCAAAAAGACAAAATACGTCGACTACATTGGCTCGGCCACATCGAGCGAATGGACAATAATGCCCCAGCTAAGAGGGTCTTCGAATACCAGCCCACAGATTCGAGAAGACAAGGAAGACCGAACCTTTGTTTCAAAGACCAAGCCATCGCGGATAACAGAGCGCTTGGTCTGGACAACTGGAAGAGGATGGAAGGCTGTAGAGGATGGAAGGCTGCAGTGTCTCAGGCAGAGAATTTTCACGGGTCGAAAGCCCAAAGTAAGTAAGTATTTCTCCGTTGGAGAGTTCATGGCCAGAGATGAGTGTACTGGGAGAGAGTCTCTCCTCACAGTCAAGTAACGGCCCATCGGTGGACCTCTGAAACGAAGGACAGACTTCTGGCAGACACACTAGGTTAGGTTGCAGAGGTTGTCGTCCATTGTGATACCACATGGATCTACCTTCTTCCTGCTCGTTGAAACAGTTGGAGCTTTCAAGGAAGCTTGAAAGGCTTTTAATATCAATGTTTATGAGATCGTTCATCTCTTTATAAACCTTATAAAAGAATGATTCCAAATGGATGCAGAGAAAGTCGAAGATAGCCTCCTCCTCCTCCTCCTCCTCCTCCTCCTCTCCTCATCCAAGTAGCTTCTGCAGAAGTCATTTGTACAGATTCTCAGCCTGGTTGCATGCTTCCTCATGAGACAGTGTCCGATGATTACACCAATTGTAGCACCAATGTGCAGTCTGTTCAGAGAGATCAAAAACTTAGAGCCTTTCAGATCCAGCTTTGGCCAAATCAGAGTCTGAAAAGGTTGCATGTAGCAATTGGAATGCCTAATGGACCTTTATCAGGTAGAAGGGGCAGCATGGTTCATTTTTTTGGCGAGTTCAAAGTGTAGGACACACTACGTACCCCAAAAACGGTAGGAAAGTAACAAAGAACAACCGAACAAAAACATAGGGAAGGCCACAAACGTGGCCTGAGGGTCTTGAAGAAAATGAACGGCAAAGATGCAGCCAAGCTTTCGGATCGAGACAAAGCTTTGGTGAGGAAGCACGCTAAGAAGATCAAGTAGTACGAGAATCGGTATCTCGTTCCAGTGACCGTTGAGGCTGTTGACTAACTCACAATCGCACGGATGGAGCCACACGTGTTGAAAAGTGTAAGGTACATCGAAGGGGACAATAACCAGGCCCCCTTTTGGGAAACCAAAGGAAGAGACATCCCGTCAACGGTGTAAAAAAAAGGAACTGACGACGATCAAAGAGGACTTTCCATCCTCTCATCGGTCTACAAAGGTCAAGGACTTAAGGACACAAATCCGTACCGGGCCCCAAGAGGATGAGATCCGCGGACGAGGTCAAAGGGAAGGCGGTCTATAAAGCGAGAAAATCCTTTAAAAGCGACAACCTCAGCCTGGTAAATGTCGACCGCAGCAACCCGGACAGTAAGCTGTCAACGGATAACTGGCTAGGCAAAATCCTTTTGATTGGATGTGTTTGTAGTAATCCACTGATGATGATCCCACGCCACCACATCTGGGTGAAACGCTGTTTACATATAGTCGGGCTAGTAATAGTTGACTCTATATAAATGTTTGTCTTGATTTGCAATCAAAGCCATATCCTGGGCTAAAAAAATCCTTTCTACTGTTCACTCTTCGAACTAAAAATGCATTGGAAATGGAAAAACACAATTCACATTCACTCTTGGGTGCCTTTTACTCGTTGTGTTACGAGGATTAAAATCTTTTTGGATTCCTCCCCAAGTCCCGGAGGTGGACAAAATCATACTCAAGCCAGTCGGTCTGCCGAATAAGGAACCGAATGTGGGTAACTGGACGATAGTGAGTCCCAAGCGCAAGCAGATCGTCCAAATTGCAAAAACGTCCTCACAAAGTCGGAGCTGAATGTGGGTAACTGAACGATAGTAAGTTCCAAGCGGCAGGAGAATGGTATTCATGTATTGCGCTGGATCCAGGATTCGCCACGCATCTAAGATCCTTGGCAGGGTTCGTGGAATTTGGATATAGGCACAGTTCGCCATGACCAACGTCGGAAATCTCAGGTTGTCTCCACTTGTTGCAATAAACAGAAACAGAATTAATGCATTAACAATAAGTTCTCTTGGATTTTTTTTTTAAAGCTTTGTTGGCTTCGAAGCTCAAGCCCCCTGAAATGGTCGAGGAAGTGGAAACTGCCATTAAATTTCTTCCTTTCCTTCGTGCTAAAAATACAATTTACCACATACACAAAACATTGGAGAAGCAAGATCAAAAGTATGTGTGCATTTTTTTTTACCGTGTACCGTGACGAACAAATTCCTCTATTTAAAATTGCATTGCAAAGAGCTGATAAGGTATTTGAAATCTGTTGCACTCTCGGTGGAAGTAAGAAACTGTAACTTGGTCAGAATAAGTTTTCTGTACATTAAGTGTGAACGTGTTTTAGTTGCGGAGTAACAAATCTCTGGATTTTAACCAAGTCAAAGAAAAGTTAATAATTTGTTAGTTCAGTGCTCAGACTTAATTTCTTTGATTAGCCAAAAATGTAAGTCTTTTATTGTATCGCGGGTTCAATTCAGTTTAATTTATGATTCTCCCTGCCAACCAACATTTCGAAAATCTAGGAAAACTGACCGGCTCAAGTTCAGAGAAGTGCTAAAAAATTCAATTAAGTCTGAACTAATAAGTCCCCATTGTAAGAGGGTTTGGAAACTCACCCTGACCTTCAATGAGGCACTGACTTCAGCCTGCCGACTATCCGGCCAAGAGGCAAAAAGAAGCCGTATTGGTGGGCTTCAGTAAAGTAAAGTATATAAAGGAGCTTGAAAATACCTAAACTAGGTTTAGTTCAATTTATAGAACAATTCCATTGGTGGAGACTTCAATGTGAACTAAATTCATGTGAATAGTACCACCCAATTGTTTAAGTGTTTCTGTGATAAAATAGGATTAAGTGTTGTACACCATGGCCGGCCTGTTTTCAGGCAATTTCAAACTCGTCGCTGATTGCCATCTTTCTGAATAGTTCAAAACAACGAACAGTTGGAAGTGATCAAGTCAGATTTCATTTATGACCTCCTTTATGGTTTGTTTAAAGTTAATATGAGTGGTGCTAATAATGTTAAAACAATGTCTTACAAGTCTTTTCCTAATATAGACATTTGACATCTCCATCAAAACATTGGCAACTTTGGCTTGAACAACATTTACAATGTAGCTGACATTTACTCAAAAATATACGATAGTATCTGAGCTCTATGAAAGCCATGTTCCTACGGTAACAAGAGGTATTAAGCCACAGAGTTGTCCATGTTGTTGTAAATTGTTGGTTCAGGAAAGTGAGCCTTTTTACAGGAGGTTAAAGAGAGCACCTTCTGATTACAATAGGAGGCAATAAATCTTCCCTCGAAATAGAGTCAGTGCCGCAATACGTTCTGCTTATTTTCAGCAAAGACTTGATCCCAAGTTAAGCTCTAGAGTGCTGTGGAAAAAATTGAAAGAATCAGGTGTGGTGTGGATAGTGAACTACCAGGATGTGCGTTCAGTCCGACTGAAATGGGTTCGGCTCTCATTCCTATTTCATGCAATGCTTGCTATTTTAACCTCATCGAGTCAAGTACAAGCGAGTGCTTCGTAAATGCAAACTACTTGAGATATCTCATCAAAACATCGACCGCTGCGATACGTTGAACCCAATTTTCGATGACTCGGCCGCACATTTCGACCGATACGGCCGCTATTTCTCCTTGAATATTGGCGCTGAGCTCCTCTAACGTCGCCGGCTTGTTGGCATAGACCAATGACTGAATGTAGCCACATAAAAAAAAGTCTAGACGCGTTAAATCAGACGATCTCGGCGGCTATAAGATGGGTCCGTTTCTCGAGATAGCACGTTCACCGATCTGTAACTTGTTGCACCCGCTGTGTGGCTTGTGGCACCACACATCACTGATGTCCAATTCATGCAATTGCACAAAAAATAATTTTGCAACATGTTTCTGTATCGAATACAAATTACTACGTGACAGTCTTTTCGATGAAAAAAAGGCCCAATGACGCCACTGGCGTGAAACCCGCACCAAACAGTGATTTTTTGCGAATGAAGTACTGTTTCATGAAGCACATGAGGGTTCTCACCTATCCAGTAACACATATTTTGCTTATTGACGAAGCCGTTTAACCAAAGATACGCTTCATCGTTGAAGATGTTTTTGCGATGAAAGTCTTCATTTTCGTCCATCCTGTCCAAAGCCCAATTCGAGAACGTACGTCGCTTCATTTGATCGAGTGACTTTAGTTCTATAGTCGGATTGATCTTGTAAGGGTTTAGGCCAAGATCCTTATGCAAAATTCGACATAATGTGGTCTGCGAGAGGCTCCATCCTTGCGAACGCCGTGAAATTGACTGATTTGGATGGTTTGCGATGGACGACGCCTCTACGGCAGCAATATTCTCCACAAATCGGCCAAAACGTAGTCTCACTGGCACGGCAACATCGAGCAGCGAATATTCTGAGTCAAATTTGTTTACTAGACAATGAATTGCTTGTATACTGGGACGAGGATTACGGCCGAAAATTGGCGTTAACGCTCTTAATAAATAAGTAAATAAAAAATAAAATAAAAATAAATAAATTTTAATTATTCGTCAACGTTGTTCCTTCGTATCCTTCACCATGATAAAAATGGTGATTTTGCTGAATATTTTGGCATTTACAGTTTGGTAGTCGGTTTTAGGTTGCGTTCACAATGACAGTTTGAAGTTGTCAAGTCGCTATAGAAAGCTGTCAGTTTCCAGTGGAATTGCAGTGAAAGTCTTCCAAAATCATTCCTTTTTCGTTCTGATTCTGATGAATTTTGTTTGTCTTTTTTCTTGCAGATTCCTTTCATGATGAATCTATTAAAGTCACCTAACTGGGCTCCTGTAAGTAATCCTTAACTCTGCTTACCTCAGCACAAATGTTTAACTGCATTTTATTTTATAGTCTACGCGCTGCAACAATTGGATAACCAAAAATGGACGACGCATTTGCCTTCAAGAAGACGTGTCGTTATGCGTTTCGACGGTGGAAGATGAAATTATGCGGCAGCTTGCTATTGTGCAACTCACCACCCATGGATTCTTTGTGGAACCGAATAAGTCTCGTAAAAAGAATCCATTTGCTGCTATTGGCAAACTCTTTCATGGTAAATCTATCTTTTTTTCTCAAGTATCTATCAAACTTGTCTGTTTTTTTTTTCTTTTTTTCAAGAACAAGAAGTAAGAATGTTCGGAGTGACCCTTGAGAAGGCATTCAAAGTCGAACGACGGATCTACAACTATCCCAGGATGATGATAAATGCATGCTACAAGGCTCATGTACCGTTCTTTTTTTTGGTGGCAATTCGAAACATAACGGAGGATTGTCTGGATGGGACGAGGATGTCACAGAACAAACCCCGTCGCATATCGTTTCGCTGGGTAAGCGTTTCTTTGTTTGTTTATAGTTCAGGAGGATTGATTGATTGATTGATTTTTTTATTTCAACTTTGTTAGATAGTTACAATTGTTTATACCTGCGAAGCTTTATGGCTTTTCTGCAAGAGGTTGTTTATGACAATGAATAATTAATATGTTTCAATCATGTGACTATCTGGAAGGGGAGTCCCTCAGTAGCTGCTTGGCATTCTTAAAGCGTAGCACTGCACTACAAAGGCCTTCGAAAAATCAGGCTGTGCCAAGAGAGGTTCGCTCGTTAAGGCATCTTTCAATTTTTGAAAAGAAACCGCTGCTTCCGGGGTTAGAGTGAAGACTAAAGCCTTGCGGAGGCATTCTATTAAAAGGGCTGTAAGATCCGCGGAATTAGGGATAAACAGGCTGTCATACCAATAAACCTACGGATCTACCAAACACTTTTCCGGAAGAGGGAGTTCGGTTATCGCTTCCAGTTTGGCAGGATCGGCTTTAAGACAACCTTGCCCGATAATGTACCCCAAATACTTTATGTCGTGTTGGCAGAACTTGCTTTTCTCCTCATTAGTTTGGCTTCATGTTGACATTGGGCACTTTTGGGCGAATCACATTGGCCCCTGCCACTTCGCATAAGCTATTAAGCAAATGGTTGGCTCTGGGCCGCGTTTGGGCCGTTAATGCCTAATATTTCATCTTCCTATTAATGACGGTAAAGCCATTCTACTGGTCCGCCTGTAGGGTTTGCCAGAAGTCAATCTGCAGTTACCTAGAGGAGAACATTTTTAATCATTTTGGAACTCCAGAATTCATCCATAGTGATATTGGAAGCCAATTCCTTTTAGTCGAGTTCCCCAAACTGATGATCAGACACGCTACCAGAATGAGAGTACCTCAGACGACTTCTGCAGAAGCTGTGGAGACCTAGAAGAGGAGAAAACCATCACACACCTCCTGTGTAACTGCCCCGCACTAGTCAACTCAAGGAAACACATTCTTGGAGACTATTTCTTCGAAGTTCAGCGAAACAGACGTTTGCTGCATCAGGAAATTCATCACAAAATCCTTGAGGATAGACACATTTCCGATGCTCGACTGTGGCAAGATTCCCTCCCTGCTCATGTCTCGCCGACCCCTTTAAGCTTGTGATTCGTGTAACACTCCAAGCTGCACTCCTTATGCGATGCGCGAAGCATTCAGGGTTCGCTTGATTCATTCACCCCCTCAAGCACAGTTCTCCTCAACCAATAACTGGACGGTACGGCCGACTCTTCCCGGCTTTATGACTTGCTCGAGGCTTGATGCTATCAGTGGTATAAGCCTTGCCTTCGTGCCCTGGCAGTCACCTTACAGAGCTCCCAGTAGGCCGAGCGACGACCGGAAAAATACCCCTCTTGTGGTTCTACAATGGACCGAAATCGCGGTCTAAGTAAGCCTGGGCTTCGTGCCCTGGCAGTCACCTTACAGAGCTCCCAGTCGGCCGAGCGACGACCAGCAAAACAACCGGTACCCGTGGTACCACAATGGACTGAAACTGGGGTCTAAAGTAGCCTGGGCTTCGTGCCCTGGCAGTCACCTTACAGAGCTCCCAGTTAGACGAGCGATGACCGGCAAAACACCAATCTTGTGGTTCCACAATGGACTGAAACTGGACTCTAAGTGAGCCTGGGCTTCGTGTCCTGGCTGCCTTACCTAACCTAGGTGCAGAAACATTTCCAGTGCCGCTGTGTTGTTCGGGCACCCGTGATAGCACAACTAGCCCGTCTTTGTACAATGGCCAATTTGGCCTATCGGCCAGGCACCTAGGTCAGCGTTATAAAGTAAGACCTTCCCATCTTTTTCAGCTCAACGATGATCTCCTCCACAATAGAGGTAATCAAAGGCGCAGAGCAGTCTTTGAAAGCGGCTTTGATCTTCTCCTAAAAAGTAAATCACTGCATCCCTATGGTCCGCCTGTGGGGTTCGCCGGTTTGACCTCAATTAATTAGGATAGGGCTCCCGGCTTAAAATAACTTCGTCACTAAGGGTGTTGTGGCATTTGTATGATCCAGCAAAGTTCAGACCTACCTCACACTACGATTATCATTCAGGTACCAATTGGTCACCCTGTTTTCCATTTATTGAGCACACATGATCCTGGATGGAGCAGAATATTCACAGCTCAAAAGGCTAAACCTTCTCAGTGATCCAGAAATTCGTACCATTCAAAAATACTGATTTCGGTTGTCACCATGTTGAAGAATTTTGACAGGTTATTTCGAATTCCTGACATTGTATAGGGTGACACAAAAGAAAATCCATATTCCCAACATTTGTAAAATATTTTTTTTATTAAAACCGCCTTCGATATTCCAGGGTCAGCAGCAACTTAAATCAGGCCAAAGATTAGACAGCAAAAGCATTCGATATGCTCACGCAGAGTCGGCGATATTGCCAACATTCCTGCGGGATCTACCACATGGACTAATCACAAAGGATTTGCAGCGCTTCTTTGGTTATACAGACAGTGAGTAAAAACTTAATTTTAAGACGAAATAATTCCTTCTATCTACGCAGGCTTCCGTCGAGTGGCAAAGAAAACGGAGCTCCTGAAACTGCTGGTTCGAATCTTGCCACGACCAAATCGCGAGGCACTCTTTCTAATTGCATCACTTTGCCGCCAGATTCAAATCCAAATGAAAAATGAACATGAATTTCAAAAATTGCTTTACATTTTTAGCAGTTTAATATTTCGCGGCGAATGGCGTGAAGATGCTTCTGGATGTCGAATTTTGGAGTAGGTCATTCGAGCATATAGATTGGTTTAAAATTTTTATTCATTTTCCCACAGAACTATTATCAACAACATGGAAGCCATATTCCGTTTGGAAGCGTCCACACTACACGCTATCTACAAGAATATAGCCCTTACGAATCCGATGAAACTGGATGATTTGTTGGAGCGCCGAGCTGGCCAACATCAATGGGATGGTTCCGATATACCGGATGTTCTTTGGATTCTAACAGAGCAGAGACGAAGCTATGAGTCGAGTCACTTGGAGAGGTATCTCTGCGTTGAAACTATGAAATATGAAAAGAAGTTTGGCGAGGAAAGACTTCAATAACTTTGCACTATGAAATTTTGTCGCTTTGTCCTTTTTCTTAGTCCTTATCGTCATTTTAATTAAAAATTAAACGAAACTCTTATTTAAATGCGGACTTGATTTTTTCGTTCATTAGGGGTGCAATGTGGGGGGCTTTGATCCCTTTAGTCCAGACCAAAACCTCGTCGTTATAGTTCGTGGGACTCACGAAACTATGAAGTGAATTGGATCGGTAGGTTGCTAGGAAAGACATAAGCAGAGTTCCTTTATAAAATGTCAAGGCACAGAATGAGGTTCCGATTTGATGGAATGTAAGGAGACTGAAGGCGAAATCCTGGTCGGCGGAGCACAGGGGAATTCCACTTTCTCACGAGGAGAAGGCGGCAAGACGAAGATGCTCTGGAAATGGCGGCAAGACGTGGGCTCAACAAAGCGAACGTTGGCTAAACCTGTCCGCGCAGTTCGGGAAAATTCCAAATGTACCCTTAGACCCTGCGTAGAAAAAAGAGGCGTACGCAGAGCCCGGGGTCGCAGAGAATGGAAGAGACTCTTCACGGATCTGGAGCCCGTCAAGTAAGTAAGTAAGTAGTAACCTTTGCATCGGAATTGACTTCCGCAAGAGTAGAACACACGAGAGTCATCGCAGATTACACGGGTAGCAATCTACTAAGTGAGCAAGACCTCTCCAGCCAAAACCAAAGACGAGCACCGAGGTGGATGCAAATATGCTCAACAAAGGGTCTTCCTCATCAATGCTGTGATCGAGGAAGAAGAAACCACTGTCCTTGAAATAAAGGATGAATTGGCAGATTCAACAAATAAGGCCGCGACTCCTCAACTGAGTAGCCCAGCCCAGCTAGGACAAACATTTAAGCTCTTAAAGAACACCCATAAGGTGTATATACGCCCGCGCTGTGTAGCTAATACATTATAAGGGTATCCAAAAATCCCTTTAGTGCATGTTTATTATAAAAAAAAAAAAAAAAAAATGGTCACCGATGAACTTCTATTATTTTTTTTTTAAATAAAAGAAAAAAAAAAAAAAAAAAAACAAAAAAATAACTTCTTGACGACCTATACAGGCAAAATCACCAAAGGTCCAAGATATCCTCAAAGCATGTTGGCGCCCTAGTTTAGCATTTTAGGTGTGCTTTTAATGAGAGAAGAATTTCTGGATTTCGAAGGCAACAAATGATGTGACAGCACGTAAAGGCTCTTTATCTCTTTCAACCGGCACAGAGCCCTTCTGTGGGCTGTCAACCAGGAACATAAATGTAGTACAACTTTATCTAGGAAAAACATCATTATGGGCTTCGCAAATAAATACCCTTTAATTATTTTTCATGGCCAAGAGTGATGCTTACATCTCAGCAGACCTCCTCAGAGGTCACTGCTCTTTCAACTGGCACCTGAACAAAATTGGCCTCCACGAACATGACTTCAGAGGGTTATAGACGCCATAATGCCGGCGGTTATTGTTTTGTTTAGAGCAAGGATGTATTACTGCACGTGTCCTGCACTAGCCAACTTCAGGATGGCTACTTTGGGTAAACACTTCTTCCAGGATCTAGATGATCTTAACAATGCCAGCACGGCTGACATTAACAACTTCATAAAGAAAAGCCGATGGTTCTAGGTTCGAGCAGCGTGACCCACCTGCCCCTTCCCAAATGGCATCACAAGGGACCTTCTCTGGTCTAAGTGTACCTCATCGAGGGCCTACCTAACCAACCAACCAATCAACCAAGGATGTATTCCACTCGCCGGGAGACAGGTGAACATAATCTTTATCACCAAAAGTGGCCAAGTGAACTGCCTTAATCATACAGACCTATCAGTCTAACATCTTTTGTTCCTAAATCCATGGAAAGACTCATAGATGTTTCTATTAGAGGAAGCCCCCGACACTCAAGTCAATTTGCATACAGAAAAATTCTTTGAGTCACAAATATTGGACCGTTCTAACAGGGCCAAATGTGTTCCGGCACTGGACCCGAGAAGTCAAATATGATACACCGACGCATCAAAAATGGAATCTGGAGTTGGAGTTAGTCTCTTTGGAACCAACCCCAAAGCCTCGAAACTTACGGGAGTGTGTCCCACGGTATTCCAGGCAGAGGTCCATGTCATTGCGATCTGCGCTGTTCTAAATTAAAAAAAAGGGAATTAAAGGCCCAAGGATACCCAAACATCTTTCAGATAGTCAAGCAGCACTTCAGGCACTGTTGTCAAACACAACTGTAAAACTGCCTTGCAAAATCTAGGCAACAACAATGGGATGGATACCTGGACACCAAGGTATGACAGGCAGTGAATCTGCAGACGAAACAAGCCAGAGCTGGAAACGAGTCTGGACTTTGGACAAGAACCTTATTGCACAGTCAATTGGGCTGCAGCTTTTGAGGCGAACTAAGGGCTGGGAACAACAGCTTCGTCTTAAATATTATGAAAGAGTTCCGATTACCTAAACTCCACTTCTATAAGAAAATCCTTATGCTAAACAAGGAAAATATTAGGAAGCTGGTGGGCTTTCTCACAGACCACTGAGACTGGAGCTATCATCTCAACAAAATGAATTTGTGTCCGAAGACCGCATGCAGGTTCCGTAGGGAGGGCGAGGAAACCTCGATGCACTTTCTCTGCGAATGTCCAGCTCTCCATTGGTTGAGACGACGTATCTTTCACAGGGAGATACCGTCACAGGTAGAGCTATGTAGCTCTGCCACTAAAGATGTATTAGCCTTGTCTAGGGAGGTCACTCGTCTTTTAGGATAAGGCACACCCTATTCGATACAAAAGATCTTTTAGGTCTCAGTGTCAGTCAATAGGGCAGGGATTCAATAAAAAAAACAAAAAATGCCTTGAAAATCAAGACACAATGACACAATCTTAGGGTTCCTTCTTGATCTGGATCTTATCACATTGATAGGAAGTCCCCTAACCGTCAGGACAAAATATCAGATCAGGCCACACTATTTTGGCCACCAAAGCCCAAAGCCCCTATAAAAATCTAAATAGAAACATGGAGGCCTCAAAAATAGAGTCCATGCTACTTAGTCCAGCATGGAATTTTGCCTTAACCAACATGTCTTGTCAACCAGCCAGTATGCCTTCAGTTTCGTTATTTGAACGTTATTTCCACCATAAGTGCTCGAACGAAATAGCCAGTTGCATTCCACCCCCAGAACATTTCAAAAGCAATACCCGCTGTCCAAGGAATGCGCATCAGTATACCCTTAAGCCTGTATTCGGACTTACAGTGAAATACAAGGAATCTTTCTTTAGCTTCAAAAGACGAATGTTGAATGCTCTTCCCCGCTCAATTTTTCCTACACATTAAAATCTACAAACATTCAAAACCAACGTGCTTCGGCATCTCTCCCTATCTCCTAACCCTAATTTCCTTACCGCCCGAGCTGTGCAGCTATTACATCAAAGGCTATTCAAAAACCCTTGAAAAAAATAAAAGAACAAAATTTACTAAGAATACTAAGAACGTTTTTTTGCTTAACTACTAGTAACCCCCTCTTGCGAGTTGAAAACAAATCCCCCAAAGTGGGTTAAAACAAAAAGTAACAAACAACGTCGCAAGCCCCATCGCTCTCCCATTCCATTGGCCATGTACAACACTTTCGAATGTACTAGATCGCCTGCTTGAAAAAAATACAAATGTACTAAAATCATCTAGTACTGCACGATCACCCAACGGCTTCACTCTACACATAAGCTTAAAGCACAATTCGTCATCAGATACAATTCAACCGTTGGCCAGAAGCCTGGATATTAAATTACCTTTCCGCGAGCCCCAAGTAAGGGTGTGGCTTTGAACAATTTTCAAGTTCATATTTTTTTTGTTTTGTTTAGATTTTCAAAGTGAAAAATGCGTCAGGAAAATAAGAAATATGTCACCAATGCTCAGAGACTGAGGATGGGTGACTTGGAAATAGGCAACCCGCAGCCGGTGAATGTGCATGGACGCGGTAGTGGTACCTTGGAAGGGAATATACATTCGATGATAGCAGAACGAGCAACAAACAGCCGCAATGGCGCCGATCCTGAGTTGCTTATTTCAGTACCATTTAAAGGTCCCGTATCACCCCAAGCAGCCCCAGCAGCCGCAGCAGCCCCAGCAGCCCCTGCAAGCCCAGCGACAAATCAGCCGGGGAAAATTCGCTCAAACATACACTTGATAGAAATGGAAGAAGATGCTCATGAAGATTATTCAGTTCGATTCCATGCCATTATGGATTTACTTTTTTTGGCTGTGCTCAGTGGGGGAATCTACTTTTACCTGCGTGCTACCAAAGCTTCCTAAAAGCCATAAATATCTACAAAGACCCAACACATGTATTATGTTTAATATTTGCCAAATAAAGAAGGTCTATTTGTAGATTGCATTGCAATGTGTTTGAATCATCATTAAACTCCAGTTTAGGTACTTCGAATGGTGTCCAGAGCGACATGGAAGCGCAAGGTCAGCCGATTTCTTCCATTTCTATTGATTTGGACATTAGTATGCGATTTGGAGAACCAGGTCGACCTGGGAGTGGGGGAATCGAACCTATACGCACCTCCAATGAAGTAACTTGCTATCCCAAGGATGAGAAAAGCTTCCTTTGCACTTTGAATGGTGTCCAGGGCGACATGGAAGTGCAAAACCAGACGATTTCTTCCATTTCTATTGAATTTCTATGGATTTGGACATTAGTATGCGATTTGGAGAACCAGGTCAACCTGGGAGTGGGGGAATCGAACCTATACGCACCTCCAATGAAGTAACTTGCTATCCCAAGGATGAGAAAAGCTTCCTTTGCACTTTGAATGGTGTCCAGGGCGACATGGAAGTGCAAAACCAGACGATTTCTTCCATTTCTATTGAATTTCTATGGATTTGGACATTAGTATGCGATTTGGAGAACCAGGTCAACCTGGGAGTGGGGGAATCGAACCTATACGCACCTCCAATAAAGTAACTTGCTATCCCAAGGATGAGAAAAGCTTCCTTTGCACTTTGAATGGTGTCCAGGGCGACATGGAAGTGCAAAACCAGACGATTTCTTCCATTTCTATTGAATTTCTATGGATTTGGACATTAGTATGCGATTTGGAGAACCAGGTCAACCTGGGAGTGGGGGAATCGAACCTATACGCACCTCCAATAAAGTAACTTGCTATCCCAAGGATGAGAAAAGCTTCCTTTGCACTTTGAATGGTGTCCAGGGCGACATGGAAGTGCAAAACCAGACGATTTCGTCCATTTCTATTGAATTTCTATGGATTTGGACATTAGTATGCGATTTGGAGAACCAGGTCAACCTGGGAGTGGGGGAATCGAACCTATACGCACCTCCAATGAAGTAACTTGCTATTCCAAGGATGTTTATAGCTTCCTTTGCACTTTGAATGGTGTCCAGGGCGACATGGAAGTGCAAAACCAGACGATTTCTTCCATTTCTATTGAATTTCTATGGATTTGGACATTAGTATGCGATTTGGAGAACCAGGTCAACCTGGGAGTGGGGGAATCGAACCTATACGCACCTCCAATAAAGTAACTTGCTATCCCAAGGATGAGAAAAGCTTCCTTTGCACTTGAATGGTGTCCAGGGCGACATGGAAGTGCAAAACCAGACGATTTCTTCCATTTCTATTGAATTTCTATGGATTTGGACATTAGTATGCGATTTGGAGAACCAGGTCAACCTGGGAGTGGGGGAATCGAACCTATACGCACCTCCAATAAAGTAACTTGCTATCCCAAGGATGAGAAAAGCTTCCTTTGCACTTTGAATGGTGTCCAGGGCGACATGGAAGTGCAAAACCAGACGATTTCTTCCATTTCTATTGAATTTCTATGGATTTGGACATTAGTATGCGATTTGGAGAACCAGGTCAACCTGGGAGTGGGGGAATCGAACCTATACGCACCTCCAATGAAGTAACTTGCTATTCCAAGGATGTTTATAGCTTCCTTTGCACTTTGAATGGTGTCCAGGGCGACATGGAAGTGCAAAACCAGACGATTTCTTCCATTTCTATTGAATTTCTATGGATTTGGACATTAGTATGCGATTTGGAGAACCAGGTCAACCTGGGAGTCTGGGAATCGAACCTATACGCACCTCCAATGAAGTAACTTGCTATTCCAAGGATGTTTATAGCTTCGTTTGCACTTTGAATGGTGTCCAGGGCGACATGGAAGTGCAAAACCAGACGATTTCTTCCATTTCTATTGAATTTCTATGGATTTGGACATTAGTATGCGATTTGGAGAACCAGGTCAACCTGGGAGTGGGGGAATCGAACCTATACGCACCTCCAATAAAGTAACTTGCTATCCCAAGGATGAGAAAAGCTTCCTTTGCACTTTGAATGGTGTCCAGGGCGACATGGAAGTGCAAAACCAGACGATTTCTTCCATTTCTATTGAATTTCTATGGATTTGGACATTAGTATGCGATTTGGAGAACCAGGTCAACCTGGGAGTGGGGGAATCGAACCTATACGCACCTCCAATGAAGTAACTTGCTATTCCAAGGATGTTTATAGCTTCCTTTGCACTTTGAATGGTGTCCAGGGCGACATGGAAGTGCAAAAACCAGACGATTTCTTCCATTTCTATTGAATTTCTATGGATTTGGACATTAGTATGCGATTTGGAGAACCAGGTCAACCTGGGAGTGGGGGAATCGAACCTATACGCACCTCCAATGAAGTAACTTGCTATTCCAAGGATGTTTATAGCTTCCTTTGCACTTTGAATGGTGTCCAGGGCGACATGGAAGTGCAAAACCAGACGATTTCTTCCATTTCTATTGAATTTCTATGGATTTGGACATTAGTATGCGATTTGGAGAACCAGGTCAACCTGGGAGTGGGGGAATCGAACCTATACGCACCTCCAATGAAGTAACTTGCTATCCCAAGGATGAGAAAAGCTTCCTTTGCACTTTGAATGGTGTCCAGGGCGACATGGAAGTGCAAAACCAGACGATTTCTTCCATTTCTATTGAATTTCTATGGATTTGGACATTAGTATGCGATTTGGAGAACCAGGTCAACCTGGGAGTGGGGGAATCGAATCTATACGCACCTCCAATGAAGTAACTTGCTATTCCAAGGATGTTTATAGCTTCCTTTGCACTTTGAATGGTGTCCAGGGCGACATGGAAGTGCAAAACCAGACGATTTCTTCCATTTCTATTGAATTTCTATGGATTTGGACATTAGTATGCGATTTGGAGAACCAGGTCAACCTGGGAGTGGGGGAATCGAATCTATACGCACCTCCAATGAAGTAACTTGCTATTCCAAGGATGTTTATAGCTTCCTTTGCACTTTGAATGGTGTCCAGGGCGACATGGAAGTGCAAAACCAGACGATTTCTTCCATTTCTATTGAATTTCTATGGATTTGGACATTAGTATGCGATTTGGAGAACCAGGTCAACCTGGGAGTGGGGGAATCGAACCTATACGCACCTCCAATAAAGTAACTTGCTATCCCAAGGATGAGAAAAGCTTCCTTTGCACTTGAATGGTGTCCAGGGCGACATGGAAGTGCAAAACCAGACGATTTCTTCCATTTCTATTGAATTTCTATGGATTTGGACATTAGTATGCGATTTGGAGAACCAGGTCAACCTGGGAGTGGGGGAATCGAACCTATACGTACCTCCAATAAAGTAACTTGCTATCCCAAGGATGAGAAAAGCTTCCTTTGCACTTTGAATGGTGTCCAGGGCGACATGGAAGTGCAAAACCAGACGATTTCTTCCATTTCTATTGAATTTCTATGGATTTGGACATTAGTATGCGATTTGGAGAACCAGGTCAACCTGGGAGTGGGGGAATCGAACCTATACGCACCTCCAATGAAGTAACTTGCTATTCCAAGGATGTTTATAGCTTCCTTTGCACTTTGAATGGTGTCCAGGGCGACATGGAAGTGCAAAACCAGACGATTTCTTCCATTTCTATTGAATTTCTATGGATTTGGACATTAGTATGCGATTTGGAGAACCAGGTCAACCTGGGAGTCTGGGAATCGAACCTATACGCACCTCCAATGAAGTAACTTGCTATTCCAAGGATGTTTATAGCTTCGTTTGCACTTTGAATGGTGTCCAGGGCGACATGGAAGTGCAAAACCAGACGATTTCTTCCATTTCTATTGAATTTCTATGGATTTGGACATTAGTATGCGATTTGGAGAACCAGGTCAACCTGGGAGTGGGGGAATCGAACCTATACGCACCTCCAATAAAGTAACTTGCTATCCCAAGGATGAGAAAAGCTTCCTTTGCACTTTGAATGGTGTCCAGGGCGACATGGAAGTGCAAAACCAGACGATTTCTTCCATTTCTATTGAATTTCTATGGATTTGGACATTAGTATGCGATTTGGAGAACCAGGTCAACCTGGGAGTGGGGGAATCGAACCTATACGCACCTCCAATGAAGTAACTTGCTATTCCAAGGATGTTTATAGCTTCCTTTGCACTTTGAATGGTGTCCAGGGCGACATGGAAGTGCAAAACCAGACGATTTCTTCCATTTCTATTGAATTTCTATGGATTTGGACATTAGTATGCGATTTGAGAACCAGGTCAACCTGGGAGTGGGGGAATCGAACCTATACGCACCTCCAATGAAGTAACTTGCTATTCCAAGGATGTTTATAGCTTCCTTTGCACTTTGAATGGTGTCCAGGGCGACATGGAAGTGCAAAACCAGACGATTTCTTCCATTTCTATTGAATTTCTATGGATTTGGACATTAGTATGCGATTTGGAGAACCAGGTCAACCTGGGAGTGGGGGAATCGAACCTATACGCACCTCCAATGAAGTAACTTGCTATCCCAAGGATGAGAAAAGCTTCCTTTGCACTTTGAATGGTGTCCAGGGCGACATGGAAGTGCAAAACCAGACGATTTCTTCCATTTCTATTGAATTTCTATGGATTTGGACATTAGTATGCGATTGGAGAACCAGGTCAACCTGGGAGTGGGGGAATCGAATCTATACGCACCTCCAATGAAGTAACTTGCTATTCCAAGGATGTTTATAGCTTCCTTTGCACTTTGAATGGTGTCCAGGGCGACATGGAAGTGCAAAACCAGACGATTTCTTCCATTTCTATTGAATTTCTATGGATTTGGACATTAGTATGCGATTTGGAGAACCAGGTCAACCTGGGAGTGGGGGAATCGAATCTATACGCACCTCCAATGAAGTAACTTGCTATTCCAAGGATGTTTATAGCTTCCTTTGCACTTTGAATGGTGTCCAGGGCGACATGGAAGTGCAAAACCAGACGATTTCTTCCATTTCTATTGAATTTCTATGGATTTGGACATTAGTATGCGATTTGGAGAACCAGGTCAACCTGGGAGTGGGGGAATCGAACCTATACGCACCTCCAATGAAGTAACTTGCTATTCCAAGGATGTTTATAGCTTCCTTTGCACTTTGAATGGTGTCCAGGGCGACATGGAAGTGCAAAACCAGACGATTTCTTCCATTTCTATTGAATTTCTATGGATTTGGACATTAGTATGCGATTTGGAGAACCAGGTCAACCTGGGAGTGGGGGAATCGAACCTATACGCACCTCCAATGAAGTAACTTGCTATTCCAAGGATGTTTATAGCTTCCTTTGCACTTTGAATGGTGTCCAGGGCGACATGGAAGTGCAAAACCAGACGATTTCTTCCATTTCTATTGAATTTCTATGGATTTGGACATTAGTATGCGATTTGGAGAACCAGGTCAACCTGGAGTGGGGGAATCGAACCTATACGCACCTCCAATGAAGTAACTTGCTATCCCAAGGATGAGAAAAGCTTCCTTTGCACTTTGAATGGTGTCCAGGGCGACATGGAAGTGCAAAACCAGACGATTTCTTCCATTTCTATTGAATTTCTATGGATTTGGACATTAGTATGCGATTTGGAGAACCAGGTCAACCTGGGAGTGGGGGAATCGAATCTATACGCACCTCCAATGAAGTAACTTGCTATTCCAAGGATGTTTATAGCTTCCTTTGCACTTTGAATGGTGTCCAGGGCGACATGGAAGTGCAAAACCAGACGATTTCTTCCATTTCTATTGAATTTCTATGGATTTGGACATTAGTATGCGATTTGGAGAACCAGGTCAACCTGGGAGTGGGGGAATCGAATCTATACGCACCTCCAATGAAGTAACTTGCTATTCCAAGGATGTTTATAGCTTCCTTTGCACTTTGAATGGTGTCCAGGGCGACATGGAAGTGCAAAACCAGACGATTTCTTCCATTTCTATTGAATTTCTATGGATTTGGACATTAGTATGCGATTTGGAGAACCAGGTCAACCTGGGAGTGGGGGAATCGAATCTATACGCACCTCCAATGAAGTAACTTGCTATTCCAAGGATGTTTATAGCTTCCTTTGCACTTTGAATGGTGTCCAGGGCGACATGGAAGTGCAAAACCAGACGATTTCTTCCATTTCTATTGAATTTCTATGGATTTGGACATTAGTATGCGATTTGGAGAACCAGGTCAACCTGGGAGTGGGGGAATCGAATCTATACGCACCTCCAATGAAGTAACTTGCTATTCCAAGGATGTTTATAGCTTCCTTTGCACTTTGAATGGTGTCCAGGGCGACATGGAAGTGCAAAACCAGACGATTTCTTCCATTTCTATTGAATTTCTATGGATTTGGACATTAGTATGCGATTTGGAGAACCAGGTCAACCTGGGAGTGGGGGAATCGAATCTATACGCACCTCCAATGAAGTAACTTGCTATTCCAAGGATGTTTATAGCTTCCTTTGCACTTTGAATGGTGTCCAGGGCGACATGGAAGTGCAAAACCAGACGATTTCTTCCATTTCTATTGAATTTCTATGGATTTGGACATTAGTATGCGATTTGGAGAACCAGGTCAACCTGGGAGTGGGGGAATCGAATCTATACGCACCTCCAATGAAGTAACTTGCTATTCCAAGGATGTTTATAGCTTCCTTTGCACTTTGAATGGTGTCCAGGGCGACATGGAAGTGCAAAACCAGACGATTTCTTCCATTTCTATTGAATTTCTATGGATTTGGACATTAGTATGCGATTTGGAGAACCAGGTCAACCTGGGAGTGGGGGAATCGAATCTATACGCACCTCCAATGAAGTAACTTGCTATTCCAAGGATGTTTATAGCTTCCTTTGCACTTTGAATGGTGTCCAGGGCGACATGGAAGTGCAAAACCAGACGATTTCTTCCATTTCTATTGAATTTCTATGGATTTGGACATTAGTATGCGATTTGGAGAACCAGGTCAACCTGGAAGTGGGGGAATCGAACCTATACGCACCTCCAATGAAGTAACTTGCTATCCCAAGGATGAGAAAAGCTTCCTTTGCACTTTGAATGGTGTCCAGGGCGACATGGAAGTGCAAAACCAGACGATTTCTTCCATTTCTATTGAATTTCTATGGATTTGGACATTAGTATGCGATTTGGAGAACCAGGTCAACCTGGGAGTGGGGGAATCGAACCTATACGCACCTCCAATGAAGTAACTTGCTATTCCAAGGATGTTTATAGGCTTCGTTTGCACTTTGAATGGTGTCCAGGGCGACATGGAAGTGCAAAACCAGACGATTTCTTCCATTTCTATTGAATTTCTATGGATTTGGACATTAGTATGCGATTTGGAGAACCAGGTCAACCTGGGAGTGGGGGAATCGAACCTATACGCACCTCCAATGAAGTAACTTGCTATCCCAAGGATGAGAAAAGCTTCCTTTGCACTTTGAATGGTGTCCAGGGCGACATGGAACTGCAAAACCAGACGATTTCTTCCATTTCTATTGAATTTCTATGGATTTGGACATTAGTATGCGATTTGGAGAACCAGGTCAACCTGGAAGTGGGGGAATCGAACCTATACGCACCTCCAATGAAGTAACTTGCTATCCCAAGGATGAGAAAAGCTTCCTTTGCACTTTGAATGGTGTCCAGGGCGACATGGAAGTGCAAAACCAGACGATTTCTTCCATTTCTATTGAATTTCTATGGATTTGGACATTAGTATGCGATTTGGAGAACCAGGTCAACCTGGGAGTGGGGGAATCGAATCTATACGCACTTCCAATGAAGTAACTTGCTATTCCAAGGATGTTTATAGCTTCCTTTGCACTTTGAATGGTGTCCAGGGCGACATGGAAGTGCAAAACCAGACGATTTCTTCCATTTCTATTGAATTTCTATGGATTTGGACATTAGTATGCGATTTGGAAAACCAGGTCAACCTGGGAGTGGGGGAATCGAATCTATACGCACCTCCAATGAAGTAACTTGCTATTCCAAGGATGTTTATAGCTTCCTTTGCACTTTGAATGGTGTCCAGGGCGACATGGAAGTGCAAAACCAGACGATTTCTTCCATTTCTATTGAATTTCTATGGATTTGGACATTAGTATGCGATTTGGAGAACCAGGTCAACCTGGGAGTGGGGGAATCGAACCTATACGCACCTCCAATGAAGTAACTTGCTATTCCAAGGATGTTTATAGCTTCGTTTGCACTTTGAATGGTGTCCAGGGCGACATGGAAGTGCAAAACCAGACGATTTCTTCCATTTCTATTGAATTTCTATGGATTTGGACATTAGTATGCGATTTGGAGAACCAGGTCAACCTGGGAGTGGGGGAATCGAACCTATACGCACCTCCAATGAAGTAACTTGCTATCCCAAGGATGAGAAAAGCTTCCTTTGCACTTTGAATGGTGTCCAGGGCGACATGGAACTGCAAAACCAGACGATTTCTTCCATTTCTATTGAATTTCTATGGATTTGGACATTAGTATGCGATTTGGAGAACCAGGTCAACCTGGGAGTGGGGGAATCGAATCTATACGCACTTCCAATGAAGTAACTTGCTATTCCAAGGATGTTTATAGCTTCCTTTGCACTTTGAATGGTGTCCAGGGCGACATGGAAGTGCAAAACCAGACGATTTCTTCCATTTCTATTGAATTTCTATGGATTTGGACATTAGTATGCGATTTGGAGAACCAGGTCAACCTGGGAGTGGGGGAATCGAACCTATACGCACCTCCAATGAAGTAACTTGCTATCCCAAGGATGAGAAAAGCTTCCTTTGCACTTTGAATGGTGTCCAGGGCGACATGGAACTGCAAAACCAGACGATTTCTTCCATTTCTATTGAATTTCTATGGATTTGGACATTAGTATGCGATTTGGAGAACCAGGTCAACCTGGAAGTGGGGGAATCGAACCTATACGCACCTCCAATGAAGTAACTTGCTATCCCAAGGATGAGAAAAGCTTCCTTTGCACTTTGAATGGTGTCCAGGGCGACATGGAAGTGCAAAACCAGACGATTTCTTCCATTTCTATTGAATTTCTATGGATTTGGACATTAGTATGCGATTTGGAGAACCAGGTCAACCTGGGAGTGGGGGAATCGAATCTATACGCACTTCCAATGAAGTAACTTGCTATTCCAAGGATGTTTATAGCTTCCTTTGCACTTTGAATGGTGTCCAGGGCGACATGATCAGAATAGGTTGAGAATGCAGGATTCCAAATCACATCAGCATATTCGAGGAGTGCGAGCTTAACCGTCACGGTGAACACACGCAATCGTCGGTGAATGCAGTAAGCGCAGAAAACCTTAACGAAAACTATTGAGATACTACCCACCCCTGAAAGTGTTATAAGGGCCTTAGTTTGCCCATTATTCTTGATTAAAGAGACAGTGACTCTAAAATAAAAGTGGATACAAGTGAACCACTAAATTTCAACGCTCCAGAATGTGTTCTGGAGCGTCCGATACAAAAATCAACTAGCCCATTGTGTACAAGTGCAAGTGAATTCACCGAAGAAAGAGATATTCGTTCACATAATATCTCATCCCTTTACAAAAAACACCAAGTCACTACGCCAATAAAAAGTGTAAATTCGAATAAAATCACAGATTTAATCGATAGCACCATGTCACATTCGTCGAATGAAAGCATTAATAACAACAACAATAGTGATTGGACGACGGTACTATCCAATCTGAAACACGCGGCCACTAAGCATGCGGCCACTGTGAGTGTGAGGAGAAAGCGAGTAAGAAGAGAGGTGGAAGAGATCGAACCATCTGCAGCAGCGCACTCTGGCCTAGCCAACAACCCATTCGCTGTGCTAGCGGGTCTCGATGCATCGTCATCAGAAATTCAGGAGAGTAAAAAACAAAAACAAGGTACGAGAGCAAAAAATACAGCTGACAAACACGATAATGACCAGCATGCGGAAGTAGTTCAAGAACCTTTGCAACTCAATGCTAATGCCATGATGAATAATAAATCCTTTTGCCCACCCATATTTATATTTGGGGCCAATTGTAGTTTGATCAGCGATGTTGTAAAACTAGCAGCTTCTGAATGTCAGATTCAAAATCTTAGCCACAAATTTGTTAATTTAGGTTATAGGAAAACTAAAGTCTATGTAAACAATGCGAGTGTACATAAAATGTTAATTGAGAAAATCCGCGGAACAGGCATTGGAGCGTACTCATTTTCTCCTAAAGAAACTAAACGCGCGTCAATTTTGTTGAAGGGTGTGGATGGTGACACGTCGGTAGACGCAATTAAACGAGCTCTTAATGAGGCAGCACCGAATGTGAAAATTAGCAAAATAGTCCCATTCATTACACAGAAGACCAGAGAACAAGGTCTTAAACTCAACATTTTCACGGTTCAACTAGAAGTTGGGGAATCTTTAAAAGATCTGATTCACATAAGGTACTTATTGCAGCAACGCGTTTATTGGGAAAAAAAACATAGCAGGTCTGTCATTCGTTGTTACAGATGTCAAAGGTTCGGACACACGGGTGAGTGTTGTGCCTATGAAAGCCGTTGCGTTCTTTGTAGTGAATCCCATAACTCAGATATTTGTATTCAATCGGTAAAAGTACTTAGGGAGAAAAATGAGCAGGTTCCCATACCTAAATGTGCAAACTGTCAATTAGAAGGCCACTCTGCTAGCGATTCTAGTTGTGCGTCTTTCAAAAAATATAAAGAAAAACAAAGCATGGTAGTCATAAAAGCTAAGAATCATGCAAGTGACCAAAAGTTTCAAGTACTAAATTCAATGAAATCATTTAGTAACCAAGTTTCTTTTGCCGATGTGGCAAAAAGGGGTATAAATACAGAACGTATTCCTCCACCACCACCTCCTCGAGCCAAGAGTAATACGATAAACTCAATAAACGCTGATTCGAACAGCATCAACGAGTTTCTTAGTGAAGCAAGAAATCTATTCAACTTATCTTTTACAGATCTTCTGTGCAAGATAAGGCAATTCTGGCCAAATTACCAGAAACTTCAAAGCAAAGAAGAAAAGATGTTTGCATATCTTGAATTCGTTGCCTCAATTGCAATATGATGGAAGTCACTACACTTAAAATATCATCAATCAATGTAAATTCTATAATTTCTCATGAAAGACGATTAGCTCTGTTAAATATTTTTAAAAGCCGGAAACCAAACGTATGCTTCCTTTCTGAGACACGTTTGAGAAAAAGACTTAAGCCCAAATTTAACGGCTATAAACTAATTCGAACCGATGAGGGTAGAGGTACTGCTATTGCTTATCAAGACAAATTTAAAGTTAACAAGGTTCCTTTTAAATCTGATGTGTTTTCGGTCTGTTTAGGCGCTCTCATATGTCAAAATAATGCTGGTGTTGAGAAGCGTATTCTTCTGGGAAGTATATACATCCCTTCTAATAGTGGTCAAACCCTTCACAGGGAGCTTGACCGACTGTATAGTATTGCAAGTACTTTCGATGAAATCATTATTGGGGGTGACTTCAATGCGCGGCATCCAAGTTGGGGCGATACAACAAGCAACGCTAATGGCAGGTTAGTCAGCTCCTGGTTCGTGAACGGACCATTCCTTCAACTCGACGTAGTATCTCCCGCTAGTCCGACATTTCCTAGGTCCTCGTCTGTCTTAGACCTTTTTATAAAGTCAACGTCGGTAAGCGCTCAAGCTGCAGCAAATGGTGTTTTATGCAAAACTTTTTCCACCTTTTCTGACCACTTTGGAATCGAAGCTGTACTGGAATTTTTCAATGTAAAACCCCTTATTGTCCCACCTCCATGCTACAGAAGTTTTGAGAGCACAAACTGGGATGTATTTAGAGCTCAACTTCATAATAGGCTGTGTCACCTCAATATACCAACAGAAAGCAATATTTCTAATGCGGAGATAGATGACTTGATTGTTAAAGTTAACGATTGTATTATTCGCTGTGTTCAAAACAACTCAGTTGTTAAAAACACCAAGGACTTGAAGTACAATAACATTTCGAGTGCTACAAAAAATCTGTTAAGAATACGAAATATCTGGCAAAGAAAACTTAAAAGAATTTACCACCGGCACTTAAATAGGACCACTACTGAATATACGAACCTTTTTTCACAGATACAATGCCTGAATAAAATCATAAAAGAAAAGGTTAAAATAGATATGGACAGTGATCTTAGGTCTCGTTTAAGCAAAATAAAACCGTCTCCGCAGGCCTTTAAAGAGATTGACAAAATAACTGGCCGGAAATACTTTGGAACCGATGTTGCCACCGATACCCTGATTTACAATGACCAAGAACTGACTAACATCTCAGAAAAGCTTTCTTCATTCCAAGCCATTTTTGCCGATGCTTACGCCGAAGTAACTCCAGACTTTGATCCAAATTTGACTGAGGTAGTCAACCAAACAGTGAACGATTTTAAGGATCAGCAATGCCATGGCTGCCTCCTAACATTTTCTGAAGCAAACAGTGTTCTCACGCAGGGCGCACCGTTCACAACACCAATTAAGTTAAACGAGTCTCGTCTTGGTCTTAACAACAAGAAATCGCAGGGCCCAGATAAAATCTCAAATTTTATCCTTCGAAAATGTCCTTATTCCTTGGATATAACGCTTGCTTGTGTCTTTAATCACTGCATTAATAATGGCTACTTCCCATTAATATGGAAAAAGTCATTTTTAATTCCCATTGCAAAGAAGAAAGGAACCCGCAATATTAAAGACTTTCGCCCTATTTCAATGTTATCCAATGTAGGTAAATTGTTTGAAAGAGTGCTATCCGAAACCATGGATACTTTCTGCGAGGACTTCAACTTAATACCGATCAACCAATTCGGGTTTAAGAAAGGCCATTCAACTGAACATGCTTCATTACTTTTAGGTAACAAAATTATTCAAAATTTGAGATCCAAGAAATGTACGGTAGTACTGGATATTGATTTAAAAGCAGCTTTCGATTCGATTTGGCACAAGGGACTCGTTTTTAAGCTTATTTTACTTAATTTTCCAACGTCATTCATTCGTATGATGATTAGTTTTCTAAAAGACAGAAATGCATGTTTGGTCATCGGTTCAGATAACTCGAACGAATTCCCAGTTCTCTCTGGTGTTCCCCAAGGATCGATTCTAGGACCGAAGTTGTTTAACGTGTTCCTACAAGACTTTCCCTTAGGCGATCCGACGAATGAGCCGGGAGCAATATTCTTCGCTGACGACACTTCGATCCTTGCAAGCGACAAACGACCGCATACTGCTCTAAACAAAATTAGAAACTCGATTCCAACGTTGTTATCGTATTATAAATCCTGGGGCCTAAGCATTAATTCTCAGAAATGTGGGCTTACATGTTTTAGGAATTCCTTTGGAAAAGGCCATAGGTTAGCGGTTAAGGAAAGCAAAACACTGTCCTTACTCATTCAAGGAAATCCCGTGCCACTCAAAAACGAGACAAAATATTTAGGTGTCTGGTTTCATAATCGGTTCCGTTTCAACGCTCATGCTAGGAAGGCCTTAAACAGAGCAAAGGGTGCTGCCTCTGTCCTAAAGCCTATGCTCTCATCAAGCCATGTGAGCATGGAAACAAAACTGTTGATCTATAAGACACTTATAAGACCAGTTTTAACTTACAATTTTAGCACTTGGTTTGCCATTTCTCCCACAGTGGCAAAAGAGCTTGAAATTTTTGAGAGATACGTCTTAAGATGCTGCAGTGGACTGTTTAGAAGACCTGATCGAAAATGGTACCCAAACAGGAGACTTTATAATGCAACTAACATTACACCCCTAATGGCCTACATGATAATTAGCTTGCAGAAAAGACTGCAAGGTTTTGCGTCTCACGATAATCCGCTCATTAAAGCGCTTTGGGATGCAAACATAAATGATAGCGTGTACGACAATTACTATATATCACCCTTCAATCTATTGCACGATCGCTCTAGCTCTGTTTTAGAGTTTAACTCACATAGTTCATTAACATTGCCTTTTTACGAGAAAGCTTCACTGCCTAATCTAAGAGGATAATATATTAAATGTCACAGTAACCCTATTAATACTCACCTCACATGTTTCATAGAACTCAGTTTAAAGCTTAGTCAAGAAAATAATAAACAACGTTTAGCGCCTAAGATTACCATGTAACTTGTTCTTATATACGTATTGCTATATAGAAAAAGTAGTTGCATGCAAAAGTCCAAAGTGGTTCTGTTAAAAAAAAAAAAAAAAAAAAAAAAAAAAAAAAATATAATGTTTTTATTGTTTTCTCTACCTTTACTCTAGTCATTAGTTTTAAGTCGGCCTACAAGAGCCAAAAAAGTGCATATATGCCGGGAGCAAGCATATATACAACAAATATTTGTCTAAAATTTTAAATAAAATATATTTCATGAAGCTGTTAGTTAATAATAGTTACAATAGATTATTCCCTTCTAGCTAGCCTGATATAATTTTAAGTCGGCTATTTTTAAAACTTAAGTATTCAAAAAATAATGTACTTTGTCTTTGGCCTCAATAAAAATGAATTGAATTGAATTGAATCAGCATATTCGAGGAGGGATCGAACTAAAGCAGTGAATAGCGAAAGTAAAGTAAATGGGTCTCTGAAGTCCCTTCCATTACGTTTTATAAAGCCAACAATAGAATTAGCCTTTGCGACAGTATATTCAATATGACATTTGAACGAGAAAGACGTATCGAGCGTGACTCCTAAATCTTTAATTTTGTTTACCCTGTTTAAATTAATTGAGTTAATTGTATAATTATATTCGAAAGCAGATGCACATCTATTAAAAGAGATTACATTGCATTTCTTAATATTTAATTTTAGGCGATTGACGTTGGACCAATCAATTATTCCATCCAGATCAGATTGAATCAAAGCACAGCTCTCAATACTTTTAATAGATGAAAATAATTTTAGATCATCCGCATATAGTAAGCAATAGCCAATGCTTGAATTTGATCGTTGAGACGATATCATTTATAAAAATAATAAAAAGCAGTGGACCAATATGGCTCCCTTGCGGTACACCAGATGTACAGTTAATACTTTTCGAAAGCGATGTTCCAATTTTTACGCGTTGCAAGCGACCAGTTAGGAATGATGAAATCCAGCGAAGCATTTCAGAGTGGATTCCAAATGCTTCAAGCTTCTCAAGGAGAATAAAATGATTGACCGAGTCGAAGGCTTTGCTAAAGTCTGTATATGTTGCGTCAACCTGACGTTTGTTTTCCAACTCATTTAGAGTAAAAGATGAAAAAGAAGCCAAGTTGGTGATAGTGGACCGACCAGATACGAAACCATGCTGCGCGTCCGATAGGCACTCTTTCGTTAAAAACTCAAGGTTGTTTTTAACTATGCTCTCAAAAAGCTTAGGAATTGCTGACAGCTTACAAATACCTAGATAGTTCTCAACATTATTTTTAGACCCAGACTTATGAATAGGAACGAGAAACGATGCTTTCCACTCAGTGAGAAACTTTCCCTCGAGAAGCGAACGGTTGAAAATAATTAACAACGGCGCGCAAAGGCCTGTGGCACAATTCTTTAAGATAATGGCTGGAATCCCATCAGCTCCACAGCTAGAGTTTGGCTGGAGGGACTTTAGTGCTAACAAGACCTCTTCATAATTTAGTCTCAGAGAGTCAATATTCACATGGTTGCCAATATTTGTTCTTGAGTTGACAGGACAGTACACGGACGGCTCGAGGACCGAGGAGGGAACTGGTGCAGAAGTGTTTGGGCCAGGAACTAACTTCCTGCTACAACCAGTACAAAATAAATCGTGCCAAATACCTTATCGATATCGAACCTGTTGGGAGAAGTCACTTGAAGAGGGGATTTCTTATACAAAAGAGTTCTGTCCGAAAGAGGGGAGCAATCATGATGATTACTGTAAAAAATTAAGGTAAGAAGATATATAACAGTTGAGGATGTAGATCTAGAAATTTAAGGACGTATAAAGTCAGTATGAAGGTATTAAAGTAAGAAGAAGTTATTTGTAGAGCAGGAGAATAAAAGGGAGGTAGGGTCAGATAATATTGACCCGGCGAGGTGCGAACAGCGATTTCTGTATTGGGTTCATCGCTCATCGGCTGTCTGTACCTGCCCTTTACTATCGACCTAAGGCCATAGCTCCATGGCCTCTCCTTGCCCGAATACATGTCATTGGAAGGCCCCTTATTAGTCTTGCTTACGCCTTAACTTTCCATATTCTACCGATCACGCCCTCGATGCCACAATAACAGATTAAATCGAAAAAGCATTTGAAGAAAAAAAGATATGCTCTACTATATTTCTCGATATAGCACAAGCTTTCGACAAAGTATGGCACAAAGGACTGATCTATAAATTGCAAAAGCATCTGCCAAAACAATTCTCAGAAATTTTAGAGTCCTATATATTAGAGAGAGTCTTTAGAATTAAACAAGGAAATGACTACTCCACATTAAGAGAAATAAAAGCTGGTGTACCACAAGGAAGTGTGTTAGGTCCTGTATTATATCTCTTATTTACTAGCGCCTTACCGAACAATGATGAAACAACTATGGCAACATTTGCAGATGATACTGCAATACTTGCTGTGGGAGAAACTGTAGAAGTAGCGACAAAAAAACTACAGAAGTCAGTGAACAATATAACAAAATGGACAAAAAATTGGCAAATTAAACTAAATGACCTAAAATCGGTCCATATAAATTTTACAAATAAAAATGTTCAGCACATACCAGTATTCATAAATGATAAAGAAGTAGATTACGCAAACACAGCCAAATATCTAGGCATGACACTAGACGCAAAACTGCACTGGAAAGCACATGTAAAGAAAAACATAGGGGCGGGCTACAGTCCGCTTGGGCGAACTGTTGGATACCCTATTCTTATTCCTATATCTTATAAGTGGGCGTGACAAAAATTTAAAGGATTTTATCGAAAAAACTAAGCTTTTGTAAATAAAAACGCTCCCTAGCTCAAACTTTGGTTTTTCAATAAAATTGTTTTATTTAATTGTGGGCGTGTCAGTAGGCGGATTTAAAAAAAAATTTAAGTATGAGCATAAAGGGCACCTAGAGAGTATATACTATAAATTTCAGCTCCCTAGCTCAAACTTTGGACTTTCAAAAATAAAAAAAAAATAATTGTGGGCGTGTCAGTAGGCGGATTTTGAAAATATTTACACATGAGCATAAAGGGCCCCTAGAGAGTATATATTAAAAATTTCAGCTCCCTAGCTCAAATTTTGGTTTTTCAAAAAAAATATTTTATTTAATTGTGGGCGTGTCAGTGGGCGGATTTTGAAAATTTTATGTCCCAAGCAGTTTTATGGGCCAAAGATCATATATAAAAAATTTCAGCTTTCTAGCTCAAAATTCAATTTTTCCCAAAATTTGTTTTATTTAATTGTGGGCGTGTCAGTGGGCGGATTTTGAAAATTTTATGTCCCAATCAGTTTTATGGGCCATAGATCATATATAAAAAATTTCAGCTCTCTAGCTCAAAATTCGTTTTTTTCCAAAATTTTGTTTTTTTGAGTTTGTGGGCGTGTCTGTGGGCGGATTTCAAAAATTCTTAAACTTGATTATTTCGGGACCCTAGAGAGTATATGGTTAAAATTTCAGCTCTCTAGGTCCAGTTTAAAGGCCTAATTTTTGCCGACGGACGGACGGACGGACGGACGGACGGTAGGACATGGCTAGATCGACATTACTATCGCTGCTGATCATAAATATAGTAACTTTTAGGGGTCTACGGGCAATATTAAGGTATGTTACAAACTATGCGTCAAAATTAATATACCCCTAGAATAGGGTATACAAAGAGAAGAACTAAATATGCGCTACAGTAAAATCTTAGGAGATCCCACTGATGGTGAGCAATAACTTCATCCAAAATTTTCTGAAGTTATTTCCCACCTATAATTTGAGAATTTGTCTATTATAACTAAAGACCCTTGCACCCACTCCAAATCAAACAGTGACCCCAAGCAGGGGGGTTGCAGGGGGGCAGCATGGCCCCCCATATGCATTGCACTGTTTAGTGGATTAGTTGCGAAATCGCAAGTAGATTCCATAAACAGGGCAATGCATATGGGGGGGCATGCTGCCCCCTGAAACCCCCCTGCTTGGGGTCACTGTTTGATTTGGGGAATAGTTTTTTTTTTTGATAAGCATAATATCAAGTATATCAAGTAGTGATATAAAAGCACTTATATATAAGTGCAAATCGAATAAGGATTGTAAAGCAACCCAAGAGCGGTAAGAAAAAAAAAAGGAAAGGCAATTGTTCGGTGGAACTAATACTCTCTTTGCATAATCATGCATTTCTCCAGGTTGCTTCGTGGGTCTTGGTCGAGACTTAATTTAGGGCAGGCGGTTTATTGAGGCTTAAGAGGAGATCGTGCTTCTAGCCCACGTGCAGCAACAAAATCAAAGCTCAGGCTTACACGGCCCCATGAAGTTGAGCACACCAATTCAACAAAATTCAGCCGAATCTGTTCACCACGTGGAGAAATCAGCCAAGATTACTGAATTCCCTTACGCAGGCACAGAGCACACATGACTGTCGAAACCACGCCAACCCATTCCTGTCAGCCATCGTCTACTGCAACATGCAAAATACACCTCATTCCATCGAGTCTAGAAGGTCGCGCCTCGTTCCTGTGTCAGTTACACGTGCTCAACCAGGAGACGCATATCTTTAATTAGCACCTGCCCCCATAATAAAAATAATACAAAAGTGATTTGCATAAATAATACCTAATTGATTAGATTTCCTAAATTACATATACTTGCCACTAAAGTGAATTTCCGAAATAATACATAAATGCCTAAATTGCCTGGACTACATGCATTTACTACTTAATCTATTAGAATTTTCCCCGTAAGACTTAATTTTCTTGTAACTTCATTTTGTTTTTAACTTAAAATTGGAATATTGAACTTAAGAGTGTCAAATTCAGTAATATAGTGGTTAGAAATTTTAAAACAACATTAATCTCAACAAACCAGCCTCCAGATGTTCCTGACATGTCAAGAAAATCATCGAGTAGAAACCACAGGTAATTAATGATCCAAAAAAAAAAATATTCACCACTATAAAACTTTATATTAAACTCATTACCTATATTATACTCGTATATACAATTAAGTAAAACAGATTGCTTCCATTCACTCCTAGAATTTGCCAATCCATAAACGGAATTAACCAATACATTTCAGTAATAGTTTGTAGTTTAAATATTGAATTCTCCCAATAAATTACTTGCAATTTATGCACATATGTTTGGCATGACGTCAGAGTTTTTATTGTGGTACATGCCCACTCACTCCTGTGCTTAACTGATCAAAATACAGTGACGTCACATAAAGTACATGAAAACAGTGTTCGCGTGAAATTTTTTTGATACTTAGGGAACACTAGCTATCACAACAAATTTCGTTTGCCATAAAATGAACATTGAGACAAACATGTTTTGCTAATTAGCCCTGTCTCGGTCATCTTCATCATCTCCCATCATCGTCATCCTCTCTTTGCGGTTATACAGGTCAGCATATGATAACACCTACACCTAGTATGCTGAACCTGTACTATACGTGCCCCCAGCCACACACAAACGTTCGAGCCAAGTCCTGTAATGAGTTCTCAAGTGCACTCTGCTTGTCAATGCAAGTCTCTTACTTGTGATGAAAGCCCCGTTCAGAGTTCGAAAGATCCAGGTCTACGCGGATGTATGTAAGTAACTATTCGATTTTCTCTTAAAAAAAAAAAAAAATTGTTTCCATGGTTCATTCACTTTCGATCGTCACCTCTCCCCACGACCCAACCATGAGCAGCCGGAAGAAACGTTAGAAAGGGAGCATTGGAGGCGAATTGAATGGAATGTATTACGTATAACACTTTTGATCTAGAAAGGTAATGTCATCTCGCTTCCTTCAAAAAAAATTAGCAGTGCAATAACATGTACTACGGACATATGCTACAGAACCTACCAGGAGTAAACAATTTTTGAATAATGTCATCATCTATTCCCCTTCTTTTTAAAAGGCATCAACAGGTCTCTTTGAAGTTCCAATAAATTAAACAAAAACTAAGTGGGTCCCCCTGAACCCATAAAACAGTCCTAAACATTTAAAAAAAAAAAAAAAAAAAACATCTGCCGCAATTCTCCGTTAACGTCAATCAAACAAAAAGTCGTAAAAAATTCAAATATACAAATCTTAAATAATCCATCTAGATACATACATAGGAACGTCTAAAGGCGAGAAACTCCGCACATTAGGTTACCAAAAAATACCCAAAATCAAAGGGCAAACCCTTCTCAAATGTGTTCTCATCATAAAATGCAATTTTTGTTTTCACATACCTTCAGGAAGCGTCCTTCTCTGACCTAGCTACCTCTTTTCCATAAAAAAGGGCCCAAATTCACTTCACTTCACTTCAAAAAAACACATTTTTAATAACCAAAACTAATTTAAACATCTACTGAACCGATACGCGACAAATAAAAACTAAACATCTGTATTTGGAAATATTTTTAAATTCACTTCTTCAGCAACCGAACGACGCAACTATAATCTGACGAAACAACACACTTCGCAAGAGGATAGCAAATGATCTGGATAATAAAAAAATATAAAAGTCGAACTCTATCTGAGGGTAGGAATTTATTTTTGTGAATATTCGGGTTGTTGCTCAACAAAGTTGCTAAGCCAGCGTCACCGTCAGCGACCCTTTCATCTGCCAGTACCTATCCCGAAATTGATGACCGTCACAATATTTGATGATTGACCAACCAAAACTGGGTCTTGTACCTGCTGCAGATGCATATGCTCATATATCGCATAGGCGGGGTCTGTTATGCTGCTACCTAGAAATAAATCGAGGTTTCTATTACGTTGAGAGTACAAGAAATTCCCGGTCCTCGATATTTGGGTATTTTTACATATAGTTGCGTTTTTTTTCAGGCAATTGCATGGACGTACATTATGGCGATGAAAAAAATACTTTCATTCATGATCCTATGGGGTACTGAGCAAAAGATCGAGCTCAGGATCTAATAACGCCGGCGCCAAGTTACACTCGTATTTATCTAGTTAAAGGGCCATAGTTCCGATGACCTTGAATTTCTAGTACGTTATACTGTTCGCCATCCTGAACAGGAATATATATAGTTTTTGGGCGCGGAAATCATAAGGAAGCATATTTTTTTCATGTTGAAGTTTTTCCTGTAAAAGAGGTCAAATTTTTATCACGAACATAGCACTCACACCAACCTTGTACCTACTCTAAATCGAACAAATCGAATAGTGGCCTCAAGCAGTTGGGGGGGTGTATAGCACTGTTTATTTATCTTCTTTTGATACTTATGGTAGACTCCATAAGCAGTGCAATGCGTATGCGTATGGTGCCCCCCCCTGATTGGGGTCGGTGTTGGATTTGGTGGAGGTGCTATGTTGGCGATGAAAATTCAAGGTCATCCAAGAGGGTTTTTCCCCACCTCTTGCAAATTTCGGACAAACACCCAAAAGCAACAATTGTCATGAGAAGCTTCTTAAGTTTGCCGTTCGGAGTCGGCATAAAATTGTAGGTCGCTCCATTCGTGCCAAAAATATCACACACAAATCGTTGCAGAAGCCAGTTCTTGGGCCCTACATTTATTTATTTATTTTACTCAGTCAGAGTGAGGCGATCGCTTAGCAACGCCATATCCGAGTAAGCCTTCGTCAAAATGATGTCGTTCGATCATTTTCATTTTAAGAGCGTAAGAGTCCCTTTGTTTTCGACAAGGAAAAGATGTTATGCGAGAAGGATTGGGAATTTGAATAGAATTTTGCGGATTTTGTGCGGAGTCCCTTTGCATTTTGATAGTAAAGGAACAGACAGACGGATATAAATTAAAATGTGAAGGATGAGTTGGTGGGGAGGAATAAGTTAACTCCGTTGAAAAAATTACCAGTGCCACTAAACAGTGTTTTTAAAAACAATCCATTAAGATAGATACTTAGAACTCCTTCGCAACGGTGCGATGTCTCATTCCCATTCCGTTGTGGATGGAAATCTCACAGAGAAATATTCTTGGATGCAAGTGGGATTGGGAATATAAGATCTTGCAATGCCGTAAGGTCTAGGGGACCAGCAGCCAGATTCTTTGAACCTCAATGCGCTAAAGGATACTTATATTTTTATATTCAGGTAAATGGGTTGGATGTTGAGAATCACGTTGTCACTAAATTGACACTAAAGGCCACTAAAAGGCACTAAATGGGCACTAAACGGCACTAAAAGGAATTAAATAGGCGTTTAAAGGGCACTAAAAAGAACCAAATTGGCACTAAAAGGCATTAAATTGACACTAAATTGACACTTAAAGGACCTGAATTGGCACTAAAAGGCAATAGACAGCACTAAATTGACACTACGACGCACTATGAAGCACTAAATTGGCAATAAATTGGCCTTAAAAAGCACTGAAAGCCATTAAATTGGCACTGACAGGCATTCAAAGACATTAAATTGGCTCTAAAGGCACTAAATTGGGACCAAAATTCACGAAATTGGCATTTAAACCACTAAAAGGCACTAAACTGGCACTAAAAGGCACTTAATTGGCAAGAAACTGGCACTGGCACAAAGTTAATATGAAATTGGCACTAAATTGGCACGAAACAGGCACTAAATTGACACTAAAGGGCACTAAATTGGCATTAAAGGACCCTAAAATGTACTACATTGGCTCTAAACAGAACTTAAAGTCACTAAGTTGGCACTAAAATGCACTAAATTCGCACCAAATTGGCACTAAATTGGCACTAAATAGAACTAAGTCACTAACTTATCACTGAAAAGCACTAAAACGCTCTAAATTGGAACTAACATGCTCCAAATTGACAAGAAACTGCCACTGACACTAAGTTGACACTAAATTGGCACTAAACCTCAGACTGAGGTCTTAATAATAGCGGTTAGGTTACTCATAAACACACTCTCAATCAAATACAACATAGGCATATTCGTTGAAGTAGACCTGCGATTAAGGCTCTTGATTCATCGACGATTAACGTCAAAGCTAGATGAGAAATGCAGGGATATACCGGCCCGGACTAGCCAGCGGTTCAAGATCGCTGATTTCCTTTTCACAGGAACATTTAGGGTAATGAGGGAGCCAACCAACTGGCCAGAACAAGATCCACTATTTACGAATCTTCTTCGGAGGTAGTGTGTCCACGAGCGTGCAGATGAGCTGGCAAGGCAGGGCTCAGCTCTGGACGGCTCATTCGCCGCAAGGGTGTTACGGGGTCCTGGTTCCTGGGCGATGTCAAGTGTACCTAAAACAAAAATAAAAACAAATTACCACTTTAATATAGGGCCACTGTATCCAAAACGAAACCACTTACCTGTGGAGAAACCCGAGGTCGATGAACCCTTGCAGTCTATTTCGTTGCACCATCCTAAAACAATCAAAAACCAAAACATGAAAAAAAGAAATAATGACAAACAAAATAAATGCAAATTACAATAACAACACGCACCTACAAACACAGCAATGTGAAATTCAATTGTAACTGACCAAAAATAAATGTTGTTTGGATTTGGTAAATCCCAAGTACAATTGATAGACACAGACTATTTATTATATACGAGCATAATTATTAAATTCACCTACCTGTAGATCTATTTATTAATTCCAATTTCGTGCTAATTTTTTTTGTTGCCCTTCCACCAGCACGTGAAGGGTTGTTTTCGCCGAATTTGGTTTCATTCCATGTAAAAAAAGAATTATCTCCATCGGTGATGCAGCATCGTGAAACAGATAAACAAAAAGACATTAAATGATAGACACAGTGAATAATAGACAATAAACAAAACAATTACACTTACCTGACGAACAAGTTAAATAATCCACACGCGACCCAAAACAAAATAATTGCAATAATGACATTTAATGAGGAAACAAGACTGCAAGTGCACACACACAGTGCACAAGATACATCTGCTTGGCTGCTCGCACCTCGCAGGCAATCTCAAGCGTCATCGATTAAGTGGAATCGATGAATGGGATGTTGCAATAATAGTTATGATAAGGTAGTGTTAAGTTTAAGTAGTTACATAATATTTTTTAAATTATATACGAACTGTGATAGGATTTTAAACCCATTAAGTTTAGTGCAATATTAGGATTAGGAAAATGCAATATAGATTAAGATTACGTATGATGTATTTTAGTGTTATGAATAAGTAGCTGTTTGTATCATGCTTATGTAAAGTAAGAAGTGGTCAACATGTTGCTAGAGATATGGTTGATAAGGAGTCTATACCAGCGGATAGAGACAAGTATATTCGATAAAGTATATGTAGCTTATACATAGAAATTTAAATTTTGTTAGAAAAGTTCGGTTAAGGGTCATTACCCTAGTTTCATCCAACTGTGCTAGTAAGCAGCAATATAAAGTGACAATTTTTTTTGCAAGTTTTTGCAAGCAAAGTATATTTGTGATCAATATCCGATAAATATCATTTATATTGTGCAATTATACGTCGACCGGTCAAAACAAAGAAATAGGAAAAAGGGGTGAGTTGAAAAAAAAAAGAAGAAAAGAAATTATTAAAGCCAAGATGTACTTAGCATTAAACATCTTAACAGGTTCATACGAACGTAAGACAGGCTCTGGAGACGAAAAACACCAGATCGAAAATAAGGAAGATAAAAAAAGAAAAAAGGCAGAGGTAGGTACATTTTTTTTTGAATTAAGGTGAGAAATAAGCCTCTTAAAACGTCCATGATTTCACCAGGTATTGGGTTGAGGCGTGAAGTCAGAAGACGACCCTCACCTCTGCAAAAATTTTTTTTCTGTCCTGGGATCGCCCACAGACTCTACATTAAACGTCCGCTTAGCTGTGCCTCAGCGTTAATAACGGCCAAGACCGATTTGAAGCACAACATCCTCCAACGGACGCATTAAAAGGACCAGACAAAGACCCCAGTGTCATTGTCCTTCAAAAAGGTCAACGCGGTCATAAGGCGCTCCGCTTGTCAGCAGCCATTGTGCTCCAGTTGGGGTATAACCCCCTATCAATAGTGAATGGTGCAGCAAGAAGAACATTAAGACAGAAGTGAATTAGTGAACGATCTGAAAGATAGTATTAGTGAAGTAGTGTATTGAATTTCCTTTGGTTTTTTTTTTTTGCTAGTTTAATTGATTTTTTTGAGATTAGTTTTAAATAATATTGTAAGGATATAGTGTTCTGATCGTGAATACGCGGAAAAGAGGCGGTGAAGCCCAAAAATATCGATAAATTTACAGGCATCTTCGCTCCAAGTGCTGCCGGCAGGACGACGAGGGACGACACGTAAGTTTTTTTTTCATTTTATTATTTCTTTTGTTTTTAGGCAGGAATCCTGCCAAAGTGAATTTATTTAGATTAAGGTCAGGATATTCACTTCCGAGAACTCCAGTATCCATTCGATTTTGAATTTAGTTTTAACGTAGTATTAGATTTAAATGATGAATTATAGTGGATTTTGCAATTGAGTTGATAATTTTGTTTTAATGGAGTAAGAACGAGTGTGATTGGGTGTGTGGAGATTTGGGAAGGCCGTCCTTCCGCTAGTGCAATGACGTAGACGACTCGTAGACGACCAACGGACATGAGGACGGGACGGGACGACGTACGTACGTTCCACTACAAGGACATGTAACGGACAAGTGGCTGGATTCTGGTCAAGGGGCTGTCTCTCACTATTTCCGGCCAGAGAGATAGCCAATGGAGTGTCGAACGACACATAGGGTGGGTAGGCCGAGCCAGAGCCGTCATCATCTGGCAAGTCTCAGGAACGAGACGAACCTTATCAGGGAGCGACATCAGGAAGCAGTTGATGCAAAGTAGTCTAGAATTAGGTTAGATATAAGTTAGATTAGGGATAGATGTTAAGGTTTAGCTCTTACGTTTTAGATTAGTATAGGATTAGTTAGCATAGTTAGGGTAGTGAAAATTGCATCTGACTTCCTGGACTCTCTCCTTGGTAGGGCAAAGGTATTGAGATTTTCCTTTTCTTCTGTCCTATCTTTCTCTTCGTTTCTCTTTCGTCTTTTTTTTGTCCGTCCGATTTAGTTTTCTGCCTATCTTCTTCCTTTTTTTTTTTCTTCAGGCACGAATAATTTTGTTTGTGAGCAGGTGGTTTAGTGTGAGGGGTGACAAGAACTACCCCCGTCCGACGAGCGATAGCCGTGCAACCGCGAGCGTGCCACCGTCCTCCTCCACTACTCCGAAGATGCCCCTGTGGCCAGCCTCGACTCATAACAAGGGTTCGCATTCCGCTAGGTGCGGTCAAGACACAAATACACTCACAATTCCTGCAGAAAGCCAATTTTCAATGGAGAAGGTTAACTAACTGCATCATATCGAGGAAGAAATGGCCTTTTGATAACAAAGGAAGAACAGGGGATCTTCTAAACAGAACCCGCCCCGAAGTCTCCAGAATTACGGCAATAATCACCGGGCACTGGCCAATTGGAGACCATGCGGCCAAACTGGGTATCCCATTTAACACCCACTGCCAAAGCTGCGGGAATGTAAACGAAAGAGAAACTCTCTTCCATTTCCTCTGCGAATGTCCGGCACTAGCAAGAGCTAGACTGCGGGCACTGAATCAACCATTCCTCGACGACCTTAGCGCTATATCGAGCAAAGGGATACAAGATCTTATCCGTTTTCTCAACTCCACAGGTTGGATATAGCCACACATCAAATTTTTCACAACCACTACAACATAGGTCACACAAGTCGTGGAACAAAAAGGCACAATAAGTGCTAATTGGGTTCAAGCCGAACCGCCACTTCTACCTACCTACCTAGTGTGTCCACCGTGAAGACTTCATGCACTTCACTTCGAAGCCAGAGTCTAGGTGGTCGAATCTACTGAACTGTGCACACTACACCTGCAGATGGCGCTAGACTGGTTGTAATTTGTACAGGTCATTGGTCTATCGGCAGGAAAGCAGCCAATCCCGCACAATTGAGAGTGAGACCTTATTATATTTGCGGATGTCCGGCATCCTAGACATACCATTCTTTGATAACCTCTCGGACATCTCAAGCAAAGGCTTTGACATCATCATTAAGCACGTTCAGTTTTTCGGGGTGGCGACGTTGTGTGTTGGCTTGTTACACGTGCAGGAACAACAACATACGTCATCCATTAATGGCGAAAAACGCATGACACCTTGTTTTCTCCAACCTCTACACCAAAAAGAGGATTTATGCCTGCTAGTACAGTGGACAGTCTCCGTCTTTCTGAGTGCTCTTGGATTTGGATTTCCTTTTTAATAAAAAAACGTTTGCCATGCGAATTGAACCCCATTGACTTCCTAAAGACCACATGGTCCTTTTGAGTTTCAATTCCACTTTTAAATTTGCAGGTCTCATGAGTTCCTACCACTTTACTTACCTTTGTACCAAAATGTAAGGGAATAACAGAGCTTGTTAGAGTACTCCACATTGGTCTGGTTCTGCTAAGGACATACGAGGGCGGGTCAATAAGTCCGTGACTTTTTGAATTTCTGACCTCTTTACTGAAACGGCAACACTGCTCCTGTCAACAGGCATCTGTCAGTTGACTCCTGTCAAAATTTAAACTTGCTGCGTCAGTTAGTTTGTGTTTGACAGCTATTTTTATCAGACTACTCACTAATTTGAGGAGAAAATGGAAAAAAGTGAATTTCGTGTGCTTATTAAGCATTATTTCTTGCGAAAAAAAAACATTACCGAGACCAAGGCTAAGCTTGAAAAATACTATGGGGACTCTGCACCATCGATTTCAATGGTAAAAAAGTGGTTTACTGAATTTCGTTGTGGCCGTACAAGCACTGAAGATGCCGAACGTCCTGGACGCCCAGTTGAGGTCTCTACACCCGAAACAATCGAAAAAATTCACGATATGGTGTTGGCCGACCGAAGATTGAAAGTGCGAGAGATTGTGGAAGCCGTAGGGATCTCTCATGGCTCAGTGGTTTCAATTTTGAATGATCACTTGGGCATGAGAAAGCTTTCCGCAAGATGGGTGCCGCGTTTGCTCACAGTCGACCACAAACGCAATCGTGTAACAACTTCACAGGAAGGTTTGGCGTTGTTTAATCGCAATATGGAGGAGTTTTTGCGCCGTTTTGTAACCGTGGACGAAACATGGATCCATCACAACACACCAGAGATCAAACAACAGTCAAAACAGTGGGTTTCTAAGGGTGAATCGGCGCCAAAGAAGGCCAAGGTGGGTTTGTCAGCCAATAAAGTTATGGCGACTGTTTTTTGGGATGCACGCGGGATAATCCACATTGACTTCCTTCAAAAGGGAAGAACAATCAATGGGGAATATTATGCCAACTTATTGGACCGATTCAATGACGATTTGCAAAAAAAACCGACCTCATTTGGCCAAGAAAAAAGTTCTTTTCCACCAAGACAATGCAAGGGTGCACACATGTGCAGTTGCCATGGCAAAAAACCATGAATTGGGCTATGAATTGCTCCCTCATCCACCCTATTCTCCAGATTTGGCTCCAAGCGACTACTTCTTGTTCCCAAACCTGAAGAAATGGCTTGGTGGAAAAAGATTTGACTCCAATGATGAAGTCATCTCGCAAATAAAGGCCTATTTTGAGGACCTCGACAAATCATTTTTTTTGGAAGGGATAAAAAAATTGGAGAAGCGTTGGACAAAGTTTATAGAGCTCAAGGGAGACTACGTTGAAAAATAAATTTTTTTTTTTTATCAAAAAATCTGTGTTTTATTCCAAAAGTCACGGACTTATTGACCCGCCCTCGTACATTGAAATTCACTGTATGTTCGATTAAAAGCTTGACGCACATACCTAAGACGAGAGTCGTTCATGAATATTGATAGGCTCTTGGACTTTCGCTTTAGTGACAAAAGGCAGCGTTGTGCTTTTAAAGTATTAAATGTCTCTCTGTTGTTTCTTCCCCAGTCAGAATCGCAAATGCAATGAGCTTAACATACGTTCTTAACACGAATCGACTATGAGAAGCTGTGGGTGTGAATTGGATTAGTAGCAACAGACAAGGGATAGAGAATCGCAAACACAACACCCCTTCATACATATGTTCCCAAGTTGCGGATAAGCGGGTGATCACAATTCGATTATATCCTGGCGAAGTTCACCTTATTTTCATCTCAAAGTATTGGCATTTCCTTTGCGAACACGACTTCGACGAGGGATAAAAAAATACACTCTGTCTGTCTGTTTCCCTGTTCGAATTCGTGCACAATTACATCTCAATTTGATTAGTAACCCTTGCCATCGCAGATACCCAAAAAACCCAGAGATATAAGCATACCTAAACGAATGGAAAAATATTATGTTCATCGGCAGTCGTCAAATTATAGGTTAACAAAAAAGATACAAATAAAAGACTGCACAACCCTTTGAAAAACGAGTCGCTGTGCGGTCATAAACTTCAAACGTACTGCGAATGTGTTTTTAAAATCAGTCGGTCAGTGTGTCATTTTTATTCAATTCTTTTCTTTCTTTTTTTTTCGTCGGGGTAAATACCAACATCTGGAATCTATCTGATCTGCTTTTTTTCCGTCATATCCATTTTTTACGACCTGTCATTTGAGAAATGATAATACCGCCAGGGGATGGTTTATGGAGGACCTAATCCGTAGTAGTAATAATAGAATTCAATTCGAATCGGGATTTGAGTTTCATGTGCAGGTCAAATGAGCATGCATGCGTGTCCTTCGAATGAGGAATCTTCGGCACATGAGGATAATTCTTCGTCGTATCTCCACTAAATGAACTCTTTAACTACCCCGAAGTTGTTGCTATCTAAACTGACCTTGTCGCTGCACAAAAGATGTTTGTTGATAGCATGTACTATATCCATTCTTAGGCTAAGATGTATTATTATAACATTGTTGAGAAAAATTAATACTACTACTACTACTACGTTTTGTCCTCGTATAATTTAACACCAACTAAATTTGCTGGGAATTCTTTGCCGCACTCTGATTTTTCCCATCGCTTTGACCCACAATCCTTTTAAACTAATTTCCAACTACTACCTGTCTTCTTTTCTTCCCGGTCTTATTCTCACTCGTGTTGGGTTGTAAATGTGTATCCACAAGTCCTTTGACTTTGACTTAAATGGGTGTTGTCATCCACCCAAGCTTGACACTCAGTATTCGCCTTAGACAAGCAGCAGACGTGGTTCGCGGCCTTCCTCAGTAAGCGGCATTTGTTTTGTTCTACTCTTTTTCTTAAATAAACAGAGTTAAATTTTTTTTTTAGAAAGAAAAGACAACAACAGAAAATGGATCAATTCAAAGAGGTTGAGGCAGACCTTCAGAGGGAATCCGTAAGTCCACAATCCATCAGAAGGATCATCGTCTTCCTTGAAGAGGATTATGATGAAACGCAGTTTGCCAACGGTGTGGATTTACGGCATAACGTGAACAGAAGCGAAACTGTTTGTTCGGAATACACCTGGCACTTCACTGAAAGTAGTACCAGCACCTCGACCTGACGAGGCAAGTAACACAGAATCAGACGCACAACCAGATTTAGATGTCGCTGAAGCTGACGGCCAAAACTCCATGCAGTAGCAAAGCCCCGACCATGATTATTTCCTGTTTTTAATAAAACATTATTTGCGTCCTTACGTTCCTTTTTTTTTGTTCAAGGATCATTGGCCTATTGCTGAGTTTTTGTAATGAGGAGATTTGGTATTTCCTTTGATATGGCGAATGTAGGTTCATGGTTTTCATCTGAGTGACGTATCTGCTTGGAGGAAAAGTGACGGACCCCAAAGTCCATCGGTTATTTTTTGGAGGCATCTTGAGCGAGGATCAAACGTCCTGCAACGAACTTTTGATGCATGGGTGGGTGTTTTGAAGGGGAATCGGTATCGTAGGAGTCATCAACCAAAGCCCCTTACACAGAGCGCAATTCTCACGCGCATTCTACAAGCAATTAGTTCCATATGAAGCATTCTCCAAAGCAAAGAAGTATCTTCTATGAGGCTAGGGTGAGATGTTCAATTTGAGCCCAACCTAATTTGTCACGTTTGTAACCTTAAAGACGCCGAAGGTATCAAACACTTTTAAGCCGCTTTTTTTCCAATGCTACAAGAACTGCGTAGACTTTTCTTTTTTTTCAAAGACGTTTCTTACCTGCAACAAAATTATGTAGTGCCATTTATCATGCCTTAGGTTAAGAGCCCGCCTAAATTTATTTACACCTGGAATAATGAATAAAGCCGAAGAATTATAAACGAGTTCAAACGCTTTTTCTTCCAGAGCTATGTATAAAATCGATGACAAAACAAGAATCGGTAATCCGATAGCTATTCTGCTGGGAAAACGTCAAAATAAACATTTCGTTAGGGAGAAAAGATAAATATTTAAACACATTCTATGTATATACCATATACAGCGGTACCTACAGATACTTTTTATTCTTTGAAAAATGTTCGGCACATACTTTTATTGATATCTTCAATTTGTTTGTAGTAACAGGTTGCAGTTGGACTTAGAAAACTGGATGCCAGCGCAATATGAAGTGATAACCCGCAATGATCAGAATCAAAAAAAGTCCTGCAAAAGCTGCATCGGCTATGTGATTACTAAATCTGTTCCTCCTTGGTGGGGGCTCTGTTACGTCACCCCCGTTCTTTTCCAAATCCTCATCAGCGTTATTTGTCTGCGTCATTTTCACAAACTTGAATATGTATCAAAAAAACAAATTCCTAAAAAAAAACAAGAAAAAATTCGCAGAATAAAATAATTATTTTAAAGTCACAGCCGTATCTATTACTCACTACAAAAAAACGGTATAAACCTTGACTGATTAGCGGTCAATTTGTATCTGATGAGATTGTCAGACATGACGATCGGTTTGAGCTTCGAAAGTTTCACTACTTTTCTTGTTAAAAAAAAAGTCGGTTTTTCGAACACTATACTCTATCCAACAAAAATTGTCAGTACAGGGAAGTTAGGATGTTTGTCTCTCACAATGATTTCTTCATTGGAGAGGATAATGCTGGGAACAATTTCAACAAGCAGACTAGAAATGGATGCGATAAATTGTCTTTTAATTAAGATGTTTGCAGATAGTGTAGATAATGGAAGCTCATCCTCCTTATCCCAATTACCCTTGGTAAATTTCGCAATCCATCCATTGCTGGGGTTAAATTATGGTCTTTCCTTTATTTTATTGTGGAATTGAATTGCCTTTGACTTTAAAATGTCAATAGAAAGTGGAATGTGTTTAGGTCTTGCTTTTGAAACCATCCATATGAAGCCTTTTCCATCTGTGGATATTCAGAAGCCTTCAATGTTACCCGTTTCCCTGGTCCAGATTCAGCTCTAGCCACAAATTGTCGGTTCCCTTTCATAAAACAGATGCATTTTATGTGTTTGTGAATTATTATTACAAGGAATTTTGTTCAGACAAACTAGCTGTAAATTAACGCCAGGAATACAGAATCAAAAGGAGAGCATGCAAATAGAAAACAGATCAATAAACACAAGACGTTGCACAAATCGAGGTAGCATTTTTGAAAAGTTGCATTTATAGAGTCAAGACGTGGTACAAATTTAGTGTTGCGCAAATTGAGGAGTTGCACGAATCGAGGGTTGCGTAAATCGAGTTCATACTGTACATTAACCTATTTATTACCAAAGACATTTAAAACTAAAATTAAAAAAAATTGTAGCACAACTTTATTAAATAGTGTCGAAGGAATACAAAAATATTTTTTAAATTTTTTAAAGAAAGTAGGAAGTGTGGTTTTTAAGCTGTACCCAAGCAGGTAGATTATTTTTTGATACACACACCTATGCCGCAGAACTCACAAACCCATCATACTCCGCATCTATGAGACTTTTCAATCCTCTTTGGAAATCGGCCGATACTGCTGCAATTTCACGTTCGATATTCGTACGAAGTTCATTAATCGTCGCTGGTTTGTTGGCATAGACCATAGACTTGACGTAGCCCCACAGGAAATAGTCTAACGGTGTCAAATCGCACGACCGAGGCGGCCATGCGACTGGACCATTTCGTGACGACCATAAATTGGACCATAAATTGGACCATAAATTGGAAGTAACGTTGAGGCCACTGACTCCGAATTTCGGAAGTAAATTTTAATAATTTCGACTAGTTGTTGGCTCGTATATCTTTCCATCATGAAATGGCAAACCTTACTGAAGAGAAATGTCAAAAGAGCGGCAAGAAATTCGGCGTCGTTTGCTGTCCCTGTCGCTCTACTTTTGTAGCGTCCCTGTTCAAAAACCCTATACTTATGTTGAAATATTGTTAAAATTATATTTTTATATAATGATCTTTGACTCCTAAAACTGCTCGGTAGATACAATTTTCAAAATCCGTCCACTGACACGCCCACAATTGAATAAAACAATTTTATTGAAAATCCAAAGTTTGAACTAGGGAGCGTTTTTTTATAAAACTTAACAATTAACAATTCAACCATACTTAGACTTTTGTCAGGCCCACTTATGAGGGTAGGAATAAGAATAGGGTATCCAACAGTTCGCCCAAGCGGACTGTAGCCCCTCCCTATGTTTTTAATTGTCGTTTAATAATAAACAAACTAATGAATGATAATTAAAAATCGGCCACTGGGAGTTGAAGATTATACAGTACTAATATAGCTATTAAAAAATGGGGACTAATAATTAATCCAATTAAAATTAATTCGAGAGTGCCAGATAGTTTCTTAATTCGTATTTATTTGTTTATTTATCTATTTATTTATTTATTTATTTATTTATCTACTTATTTATTTATTTACCTTTTTATTTATCATATATTTATTTATTGATCTACTTATTTATTTATTTACTAATTTATTTATTTATTTTTATTTTTTTTTTTTTTGTTAAATTGAAGGTTTTTCTCGCACTTTCCTTTAAAAAGATTGCTATTTTGTAAGTAATAATTTCTTCAGATTTGTTAAATATATTGTTTCAGTTGTAAGATACAAAAATATTATATATCTGTACTTATGTAAAATGCGTGGTAGCGTACCGCATGTAAATCAATATTTTGCGAAATAAATCTATCTATCTATCTATTAATTCATTTTTGAACCTCCTTGTGTTATTGATTCTTCTTAAAGGACGCGGTTCTATAGACGAATGGAGTTAATAAAAAACTGATGCTCAGAGGTAAGGGAGGAGTAGCGCGGAGGAATCAACTGACTAGACTTGTCAGAGGAACACCTAGCCAGTTTCTCGTACAGACCGGGAGGTTGTCGTGTTGACAGGATGATGGAGAGGAAAGTTAAAATGCGGAACTGAAGTAGACTGTCAAACGTCATGTTAAAAAGGCGCGTAGAAAAGTGCGCTAAACGATCGTACCTTCTTAGTCCAAAAACATACCGAACTGTATTGTTGTAAGCGACCTGTAGTTTCCTATTGCTGGCGAAGCTGAACTTGGCAAATACTTCGCACCCGTAGGTACATTAAAGTTGGTATGACCAGCGTCTTGGCGAGCATGAAACGTGTTTTTAAGGGGGTGAAAGATTTAGTAGCCCATGATGTTCGAAGTACAGCATAAGTCAGATGTCGGTTAAAGACCATACCAAGATTTTTAGCCGTCTCAACGCGTATTCTATAGGAGAATTGCCTAAAATCACAGAAGGAAAGTACAACAAGTCCAATGAATTTCTTGAGATCACCAGATACTTCGATTTTGCAGGGTTTAACAAAAGACCATTCGTTTCAGACCAGCGCGCTATATTTGTTAAGATGCTCATTAACACAAGCAGCACCGTGCTCAATAGGACCGAGATCGGAACTCATGTACAACTGCACGTCATCGGCATACATCTGAACCTTACTATGTTTGATAATAGATGGCAGATCATTGACATACATCGAGAATAGCAGTGGACTCAAAATGGATCCCTGTGGGACACCATTTTGGATCGAAATGACATCCGATTGAATGTCCCCAACTTGAACAATTTGTCCTCTACCTGAAAGGTATGAAACAAGTAGTTTGACTGCATCATGTGAGAAATTAAATAGCTGATGCAGCTTATCACACAAAATTTATGGACCACGGTGTCAAACGCTTTAGAAAAATCTAGCAACACTAAAAAGCTTACCTTATCTTCATCCATTTTTTGCCGTAAATCTTCGACGACGTTCACTAAGGAGGTTATACAAATGTGACCCTTCCTAACACCCGATTGTTGTGTTATCATCAAATTGTGGGTGTCAATAAATAAGTTCATTTGCTTTTGTAAGATTCTTTCAAATGATTTCGATAGAAAGGATATTATTGAAATGGACCTAAAGTCATTATCATTACCCTTTGCATTTTTTGGTATAGGTACTATTTTAGCCAGTTTCCATTGTGATGGGCATTCGCCAGATGTTAGAATTAAATTGAAAATACGGGTAATGTACGGGATGAGGATTGGCAATATGAGCTTTAAGATTCGGGGATTAATATCATCAAGCCCAGTCGCAGAAGATTTAATAGAGAGCAGACTTTCAACAACTTCAGCACAATTGACATTTCTAAAACCGAAAAAAGTAATTATATATCTGAAACATAACATGAGGGACAAACTGTAGCAACTTTGACAAAATAAAATATCGATCAATTTTCTATTTATACATCATGACCCGTGGCCCGTTCGAGCACACACATGCATCGACTAGATTTTCTGCCCTCAGCCTCCCATTGAAATGCACCACATTTGCATAAAGGCCTACCGACGAAGGCGAGACGCAAATATTTCAACAATCAACACTATCTGACGGGATAGCACCCCACTTGAAGAAAATGTCATTGTCATCAATCTTCAGCATTGTGAGGTTCAAAAATCCCAAATTGAAGATCTTTGTTGACTTCATTGACGTCAAACCGTTGGAGGAGTCCTTATAGATCATCGTCAACACTTCTACCACACAATGCTGGCGAAGAGCTCCCACCAGATTGTCGAAAGTCATGTAAACAACTTTTTACGATCTTCTGCATCTGTGCATAGTTTTATGACCCAAAGGGGACAGCATTAGCATAACGCCCGACTAATTGCATACTTATCGAGTGCCAGCGTCTTGACAGAGGAATGGAATTGCAGTGTTTGGATAATTTGATATATTTTTAGCGTCGCGAAAAAAATTGACTAACAAGGGCAACAATGGCTGGCAACATCATGCATCCGCAGGATGATAATGGTTTATGGATTTTTCTTGGAAAAACTTGTATATAGTCGGGAAAGTTCAACAGGATATCTTGCTTGTCCCTGGTTAAACAAAATTCCAACGGATGACATTCCTGTTTTTATTGATCTTCGAGGAATTATTAAATATAGCAAGTGTGGGGGTTCTGTGTACACGACAAGTCAATAGCCCTCTGTCCTATGGGACGGTATCTTTGTCTTATGGAAATAAGAATAAATAAATTTAAGGCCTAAGAGCAAGCTTCTCCCAACCATTTGCTCGGGCGGAGTGGAATGGACAATTGTAGGTCCAAGGCAAGGCGACTACTTATGATACTCTTGGACGTATGTGAGACGTATGTGAGACTTTCGCAGGAGAAAACAAAAGGAAATAAATAAAATATGATGTCCTTCTACAGGAGGAGGAGGAGGGAGAGACGACCTTCTCTGCTCATGCCCCAATCTCTCTCAACGACGAAACCACCATCTGGGAGTTTACTCCTGTAAAGATCCCACTTCAACCTAACCTAATCTTACCTATGATCGCATTCCTAGGCTACCTTCACAAAGGGCTTTGATAATTTGAATGGCATCCCTCCTGGGTTAACGCTATTGCTACCCTTCAGCATATTCCACCCCCTGTCGACGTTACTCCAAGTTCCATCACCACATATCTGCAATCTCAACTCACCCATTCTAATTTAAAAATACATCAAATCTGAATTCAACTGTTTGCTAATTGAGGTCCATTGTGCGACCGTACATCGCGTTGATATGGCTTGCGGGCGCGGTCGTAAAGTAATGAACAGAAGGATAGAGTCGTAAAACGATTTGTTTATTACGAGCTATGCGGCAGGTTTATTAGACTGATGATGTGTTTAGTGCTGCAGATACACTTCAAAGGTCTGTGAAAAATAAAGCAAAACGAGGAAGGACCGAACATGTTTTGGGCGATGAAAAGATACCTGTTGATTCCGAATAAAGGAAATGCATGCCATGGCACCATTGTTTGCTATTTACACGACCAACCACTTTTATGGACTTGACGGCCATTGTCCTAGAGACAGCCACTGTCCAGTACATTAAAAGACGAATGAAAGAATAGTAGATTTCGAGATAGAGATACAGAAATAAATATTCAGCTAGTCGTGCGGACAATTAACCACTCTAACCACAGCAATCAGAGGAAGAGAGCACCAACCCAGCACAGGTAGAGATACAGGCAGCCAACCAACCATTTTTGACAAACAAATTATGCACCTTTGAAGAAGTATCTTTTAATCGAGGCTATCTTCAATCCCTCTTGTCGATTTCTAAGTGCATCCGGGGCGACAAAGAATTCTCCCATTTCTATTGGATTTAAGTGGATTTGAGGATTTGTATGGAATTTGGAAAACCAGATCGACCTGGGACTGAAAAATCGAACCAAATGCACCTCCAAGGAAGTATCTTGCGATCCTGGATATGTTCCTGCCCTCCTGTCCATTTCTAAGTGCCTCCGGGGCAACCAAGAAAAGCTGCGCCAGCCGATTTCTTTGGCTTTGAGGATTTGTATGGAATTTGGAAAACCAGGTCGACCTGGGACTGGAAAATCGAAGCTATACGCACCTCCAAGTAAGTATCTTGCGACCCTGGATATGTTCCTGCCCTCCTGTCCATTTCTAAGTGCCTCCGGGGCGACCAAGAAAAGCTGCGCCAGCCGATTTCTTTGGCTTTGAGGATTTGTATGAAATTTGGAAAACCAGGTCGACCTGGGACTGGCAAATCGAACCAAATGCACCTCCAAGGAAGTATCTTGCGATCCTGGATATGCTCGTGCCCTCCTGTTCATTTCTAAGTGCAACCGGGGCGACGAAGAAAAGTTGCCCAAGCCGATTTCTTTGGCTCTGAGGATTTGTATGGAATTTGGTGAACCAGGTGGACCTGGGACTGGCAGATCAAACCTATACGCACCTCCGAATAAGTATCTTGAGATCCTGGATATGCTCGTGCCCTCCTGTCCATGTCTAAGTGCCTCCGGGGCGACCAAAAAAAGCTGCGCTAGCCGATTTCTTTGACTCTGAGGATTCGAATGGAATTTGGAGAACCAGGTGGACCTATATGCACCTCCCAATAAGAATCATCTAAGAAAAGCTTACTTTTGACCAGCTCACTGTGAGTGTTGGATGCATATTGAGAGCTTTTGGACGTCCCACTCATTACTGAGGACCTTCACCCTAGTTTGAAAAGTGCCAATATTCCTTAAAAAAAAGACCAAGTCCTTTTTCAAAAAAAAACCTTTATTGGAGGAAAAACTGCATTTTGACTATTCAAAAGAAACAGTAATAAATGACAAAGATCATCCCCCCAATGCCAATGGCGAAGTAAGTCACAAAAATCCACGCGCACAATTGAATTGACATTCCGCTGTACAAGTTGAGTTCGGGACTCTCCGATCGCTCGATCCAATTTTCATTTGGAGCATAAACTACGCTACGTTCTTCCGTTATTATAATTGTTTCCACACCACGGCGTGTCATCAAGTGTCCACCAGCTGATGTCCCTTCGTCAATGAGGGTTCCATCGATGGCTCTCTCCAATCGGCGCTCCTCGGTGTTGATTATATCCGCCATTTGTATAATATCCAAATTTTCTTGATTTTCATAAATCGGCCCATCGGTTTCTAAGTTGATGCTCACCTCCGATTGTTCATTGGAAATATCCTTTGATTGATTCATCTTTGATCTAAAATAGACGGCACTGAAAGTTGTCGAAATGTACCGACTTGTCAAATATTTGCGCTTACTTGTTGTTAGCTGCTGACTTTTTGCTCACACGTCTATGGGTTACCTGTGACAAACTCTAACTGTAAGACTTGAATATGAAAATTCTAGCAGAAACCATCTGATAGCACGCTGTGATTGATTGAAACATCAGTCGCATCATCGGCGACAGTGCTGCATAAACATTTTCAAACTATCTGCTATCCAGCAACAAGTATCTTAATTCTTCCCCCCCTCCTTCTTACCGCCCCTGTCCATGTATGTTGTTGCAGAAAAACTAGAGAAATCAAAATCAAAAGCGAAGAGAAACTGAAATCACTCTCTATCACTCTCTCATCAAGCTGTTGCGCAAAATAGAGAAACCATAACCAATAAATCCAACAAAAATGCCAGTTTGTGTATTTAATTCGATGATGATGATGTATTGAAAATGAAATATGTACTTTAAACTTTGTTTATGAGAGCTACTTGCGGATAGATACAAAAAGGGAAATAAACACTTTTATGAGAGAGTGTGATTGAAGCTTCTTGGCAAAAGGGATACGAGAATCTGTGTGGATGGGGTAGTACGTTGAAAATAGGAAACGCATTTATCATAACCGCGCATGCAATGGATTATTCTAGAGTCCAGAGTTTGAGTACCTTTAATAGGTAAAGTTAAAGTTCTGAACGCACACACTCATTGAAAATGAGCGTCAAGTTCAATGGATATGGTTTCTTGTTCTATTTTTATCACTTTTACTTGCAGCTTTAATGATAAGGTAGGTCATTGGAAGCACAGGTAGGTCATGTGCAATGTTGCTGCGTTACCCCCCGTTCGTAAATGTTCAGCTTTAATGTTGAAGTATCTACAGAATCTGCAATTTTTCCTATTAAAGTGTCGAGGGTGGAAAAAAGGCAATTCAATGGCAACCAAGGTTCAATGATTACAGTTAATTAAAAAAAACACTAATTAGGTTATTAAAGTCGGACAGTAAAATGGATATATCGGTTAAAGATGTTATGATGCTGACATGGTGGGTGGTTGGTGTTTGGGAGGGGGTAAGGGGCGACGGTGGCAACCGTTGGCATGGCATTTCTGTTATAGATATTATGTTGCTGACAGGGGGAGGGATGCTTTCAAGTTTAAAGTCTTTTGAGCAATTTTCGCATTGGAATTTACATTTGGTGGACCACCGCGCAGTTTACATACAGACATTTGATATTTATATTATACCTTTCTACTGAACAATTAATTTTAAATCATGACTACAAAAGAATATTGTACAATGATATACTTTGAAGGAAAAATACGTTAAAAACCTTCAATACAAATAGAATTAAAAAAGGGAAAGGAAATGTTAACAAAATTAGCAGGTACATTGTAGTAACAAATAATAAACAATATATAAGAAATAATAAATAATAAATATCAAATAATAAATAACAAATAATAAATAATATATAACAAATAATAAATAAAAAATAGCAAATAATAAATAATGCATAAAAAAATAATAAATAACAAATAATAAATAATATATAACAAATAATAAATTACAGGTATAATTAATAACACATGATGATTTTTGATACACCAGAAGCATTAAAAACAAGGAAATGATTAAACATTTAGTTGGTTGATCAGTGGATTTTCGGAGATCTCACAGTTGCGGAGAAATTTGGTGGTTAGCTTTGTAATTCGAGCTTGAATCAAGTCAACATTTGCTTTGGTATGAAGATCAGCGGTTGAGTGATGTGGGGGAAGTTTAAGCATCATTTTAAGGAGTTTGTTTTAAGAAACTTGTAGTTTTTTAAGATGGCATTTTGCTGAATTGCCCCACCGAGGCTTCAGGGTGAAGGTGCGTATAATATCTTACTTGATAAGCTTTTTACCGGTTCTCGTTCAGGAATCAAAAATTTAACGGAAGTCGATACCTTTTTTAAAATTATGTCATTAGAAATTCAAGACATTATTTGCCGGCACACTCGTACACACCAAAAAGCAGTTAGCGAATACAGAAACTGAAATATTTGAAACCCTGACAAATCTCCAATCAAATGGAAAGTATTACATCAAAAAGAGCTTTCGGCTTATCTTGGAGTTCTGCTGGTGATAGGATGTCACCTCGTCGGCATGCCTACCTCGGGTGAATTCTAACCCCTATCCCGAAGGGGTGTCTTAAATTAGTGTTGAACGCAACTTCAAAAAATTCTCAAACAATTCTTCTGATGTGGGGTGACAATCAGAATTCGTTAATGAAATACAATCATAAGATAATCTTTTAGGATGTGTTTCTTATTAAGGACTCAACATTAGCATAATCCAGAGTAAATAACCATTTTCCTATTTGTTTAATATAAGCATTAAAATTGTGAGTAATTCGGATAGAATGCGGACTCTTTAATTGTTTAAAAATGTGAAAAATGAGAAGTACGTGCGGCTGGTACGATAACATAAGCCATGCTATTTATTCGTAAGTTATAAGTTTGAATACTTCTGCTTGGAATGTTACCACTTTACTTAAAAAATTCCCTGAATACATACTTTAAAAACATGCACGTGTCTTACGGGTAAAATGTTTAGTCTTTTAAACAAGGGCCAGCTGTAAGTGCGACGATTACAACTAGAAATAATGCGAACTAGATGTTTCTGTGCAATTAAAAAAGATTGAAGAGCATTCATATAGCATTCACCCCAACTTGCAATGCCATACGCCAACTTCGAGTATGCGAGACCATAATACATTTTTAATAAAACATTCCTAGAGGTATAAGGTTTGACATGATAAAGTTTACGGGCCACTAGATTCATTATGTGATTCGATTGTTTGGATATGGTCCTTGAATTTCAAGTTTTATTAAAAGTTTTTTACGGATTCAATTTTAAAACAATTATCAGAACATGAGCTGTTGTTATTAAAGTTGTTATTGCCACAAGTGTGTAATGATAAGCAAAACCTATTACAGTCATGTGAATGAAAATGAAGATTGAAATCAGTTGAAGCACAACTTGAAATTTTAAAGGCCAAAAGTTTGGTTTTTTCGCTGACAATCAACCCATGAGCAGTAAACCACTGCCTTAATTTTTCCAAGTTCTGTAATCTTGACAGTACATTCGAAAATATTTTTAAATGTATAAGTTAAAGTTAATGTTATGTCATCAGCGATTCCATTTAACCGCAGCTTAACCCTCTCAGGTCTATGGGAAATATATTTCCCCAATTTTCTTTTTATTAATTTTGAATAAAAAATACCGATTGCTTGGTTTTTAAGTAACAAAGTTTAATTCAAACGCATTTACCGTGTTTTTGAATATAATATAGTAGCCATCGACTAATGTAGCTGTCAAAATTATAGATAGGTATAACAAAGGTTTTCGCGAGTATTTCTATGAACGCTTAAAGTTTGGTATTTAATTTTTTTGTTGCTATTAGTGTGTTTTTGTAGTTTCTTTATTCAATTTGGTAAGTAAATTATAATATAACAAAAAATGTTTTACATAAAAACCTAAATAAGTATTGAAATCGAACACACTACTGAAAGGGAAATATTTTTCCCAGTGGTCGTCAACATTCACAAAAATGGCTAGAAGAAGATGCAGAGAATTCATTTTGCAAGAAGATGAAATAGTTCAAATACTTGGGGATGACATGCAATTAGATAAAGAGGACCAGGAATTTATAGCCCAGGATATTGAAAGCGGAGTTTCTACGGTGGAAATTGAAGACTCCAGGCCGGGAATTAGCCAGAATGACACTTCAAATTCATATGTTGATATACAAGCCATAGATATTCCTGATTTCAAATTTGCTAAACGTTATGTTCCTCATACATTTTCAGAAAGTGAGTATGAATTTGGACGCGTAAATATATTTTGAACGAACAAGGTAGAATGCTAACTCCAATGGACATTTTCATGGAAGCTACAAAGTTAGATTATATGGTGTCTAATATTATTATTCCCGAATCAATACGTTACGCGGAACAGAATGGGAGATGTTTTATTGTCTACCGCGAGGAAATGAAAGCGTTTTTAGGCATGCATTACGTAATGGGATACCATGTGCTGCCAACGTTTAGAAGTTATTGGTCAACTGACCAAGATATGGGCGTCCCCTTTATAGCAAATGTCATGCCAAGGACAAGATTTGAGGACATACGACAAAACCTACACTTTTGTGATAATAATAATGTGCCTCAGAGATCGACTGTATTTTTTGATAGAGCCTACAAAATCAGACCCGTTATGATACATTTCAACTCCGTTTTTCAAGACTGTATGAACAGTTCGAAAACACAGGCTATTGACGAACATATAGTAAAATTTAAGGGTCATAATGCTATGAAGCAATATATAAAAAATAAGCCTATAAAGTGGGGGTTCAAAATGTGGTGCCGGACCGAATCATCGACTGGATACCTGCTCAGTTCGATTTAAAGGGTTTTTCAACAGAGACGCTACAAAAGTAGAGCGACAGGGACAGCAAACGACGCCGAATTTCTTGCCGCTCTTTTGACATTTCTCTTCAGTAAGGTTTGCCATTTTATGATGGAAAGATATACGAGCCAACAATGAGTCGAAATTATTAAAATTTACTACCGAAATTCGGAGTCAGTGGCCTCAACGTTAAAAGCGTTCGTCCAATTTATGGTCGTTATAATCGTCCTAGCGGATCAACAATTGAGCGTCTAGTGGAATTTGAATCCACAAGCACAGTACAAATTGTTCCCGTGCCAGTGAGACAAAGAAGTGCCCGTAGTGTCGAGAATATTGCTGCCGCAGGCTTCAGTTGAAGAAAGCCCAAGTGTGTCTCTTCTTCCGTGATGATCAAGACCGGCACGTTACTGTGCATGGGAATCGCTACCGTTCAATGATAACCGAATGTTTTTGGCCCCAATTGGATGATATGGACTTGGAGGACATGTGGTTCCAACAGGACGGCGCCACAAGCCACACAGCGAATGCCACAATCAATTTATTGGAAACCAAGTTTGGAAACCGTGTTATCTCAAGAAATGGCCCAGTCGCTTGGCCGCCTCGGTCGTGCGATTTGACGCCGTTAGACTATTTCCTGTGGGTTTACGTCAAGTCTATGGTCTATGCCAACACGCCAGCGACGATTGATTAACTTCGTACGAATATCGAACGTGAAATTGCAGCAGTATCGGCCGATTTATGCTTGAAAACCGTCGAAAATTGGGTTCAGCGTCTGGACTTCTGCAAGCGTGCCCGTGGTGGCCATGCAAAAGAAATCGAGTTCCATACATAATGGCATCGAACGTACTTTCACAGGAATAAAGAATTTTATTGATATCCAAAACCGTTTTTGTTTTATTTAAAAAAAACTTTTGTAGCGCTCTTATTGAAAAACCCTTTATATACAGGAAAGAAGACAAACACCGAAGTGGGTTTAGGTGAATCTGTCGCGCTTCATTTGACCGAATCACTGAACGGGCTAGGCTGCGAAATATATTTTGACAACTTTTTTAATTCACCTCTTTTACAACACCAACTGAAAAAACGCAACGTAAAAGCGTGTGGAACTGTTCGCACTAACAGGAAAAATGTTCCAAAATCATTAAAATCAGATAAATATATGAAGAGAGGGGACATAGACCATGCGAGCTTTCAAGGAATATCTTTCATCAAGTGGATGGACAATAAACCTGTTCACATGTTGACAAACTTTTTGTCTCCTATAACAACATCAAACGTGTAAAGAAGGCAAGCTGGATCAGCACACAAGTTGAAGGTAACGTGCCCTGAAGTTGTTATTTTCTATAATAAAAACATGTGAGGTGTTGATCTCATGGACCAATGCAAAGTGTGCTATTAACTGAATCAAAAGGCAAAAGTCAAATACTATTTGCGTTTGTTTTTTGATCTAATAGACATAGCAATGAATAATGCCTATACAGTTTATTTAAAACTGCATTGTACTCAACGGACCGAGGGACCTTTGCTTAGCAGCCTAGAGTTCCGCCAACATGTAGCTCGAAGTTTGATAAGTGATTTCACCTGCAGGCAACGATTTATACCCACTGTTGTAGCGAAGACGAAAAACCGCATAAGTTTGAAGATCAGTCTACCTGCACATACTCGTAATATGCAAAAGAGCGACAAGCTTAAAACAAGCGTAAATTGTGCTAAGAAAAGCATAGAAAATCGTACACACAATATATGTGTTATGTGTAATGTTCACCTTTGTTTTACAAGCAATCGAAATTGTTTTGCTGAATATCATATTTAAAAATTAAAGGTTACCTATAACGACTATAGGGAAAAATATTTCCCAAAAAAATTCTAAGAAACTACTAAATTTTGTGCTATTTTTTTGTATTCTATATTTTTTTCATGTTCAAATAAACTATTTAAACTAACCAAATGCTTTAATTTGACTTTGGTAACCCTATGGACCTGTAAGGGTTAAAGAACGAATTGATGTATATCAAAAACAGAATAGGTCCGAATACAGAGCCTTGAGTCATGCCAGATTTTAGAACACGAGGCTTACTAAAGATACCGTTAACTCAGTAGCGACGCGTGAAAAAAATGTGTAGTCGTTCAGTGAAGTTTTAATTGCAATAGCTGTTAAGATCATTTTTAACAGTAAAAAGAAATTTTGAAATTAAATAAAAAAATAACGTTTACATCGTTTTAAGCCGCATTCACTCTTTTTGTCACCCAAAATACGTTCGTTAAAAATACTGCCGTTGTGGTTTACATTGCCCTAGCCCCACTGTGTTAAATTTTAAAACTCGATGCAAATTCGCTGACCTGCTTTAAACTGCGAATATTCGAACTTACACCAAGCTGATAAGGATTTTTAAGTAGATCCATAGTCAATGTGGACTATGGCGATGTTTTAATTAAAATCGTCTGTTTTGGATTGTGTTTGACTGCCCCCTACCCCCCTTTGACGGTCCATTCAAAGCGGTTTGTTATAAAGAATTTCATTGTTTCCGACCTCGCTTTGTCAACAATCTCACAATCTATTCCTTTCTTCTTAGAATGCCGTCAAAAATAATAAAAAAAAAAACAATTTACCGCATAAGCAGAAATCGAAACTGAAAGATTGTAAAAAAAAAATAATTACGGAATTATGTAAAACAAAAGAACGGAAAATATTGTACTTGGCAATGAATGAGGTATTCTAAGTGGACAAGGGTAGGTATACGAGAGGGAGATAAACTAATAAATTCATATACATATATTATGAAGTCAAGTGCGCTTGGATCGTGTGTCATTGTTTAGAAATATTCAATATTTGGGAGGACATTTTTATGACTAATATGAAGAGGGTAAAGTGAGGAACTCAAATTAGGGCTAATTTTTGAGAATATTCATTTGAGTGCAATTTGACTATTTTGCTTAGGCAGTGTCATAGGATAGTAAAATATGTGTGTGTGTTTCTTTGTTTTCCTTTTTTCATTGGAACTATTGCGTGGTTCCATTCTTTTAAGCCGATGTACCTACTCGTATCAACTTTTTATTTTTTTTTTGGGTAAAAAGATAGATAGATTTATTTCGCATAATATTGATTTACATTCGGTACGCTACCACACATTTTACATAAGTACAGAGGTATGATATTTTTGTATCTTACTACTGAAACAATATATTTAACAAATCTGAAGAGAATTATTATTTACAAAATAGCAATCTTTTTGAACGAAAGTGCTAGAAAAACCTTCAATTTAACAAAAAAATAAATAAATAAATGAAAAATAAATAAATTAATAGATAAGTAGATAAATAAATATATAAATAATAAAAAAACAAAAAAATAAATAAATTAATAGATAAATAAATAAATAAATGATAAATAAATAGGTAAATACATAAACAGGTAGATAAATAGATAAATAAATAAATAAATAAATAAACAAATAAACAAGTAAATAAATAAATTATTAAATAATTAATAAATAAATAAATAAATAAATAAAAGGGCAAATAAACAAGTAGACGAATAAATAGATATATATACATATATATAAGCAAATAAAGAAACACATAAGTAGGTATATAAACAGGAACAACATAAGATGGAGTTTAAAGACTCATTTTATGGATAAGGGGATTTTCTGAAAAGCTATTTTTACTTATAAAGTTAGCGGTAAGTGTAATTTTTTAAATAATATAATTTTAAATTTTTTTTTTGGCTATTTGGAAGATTGCACGATTTTCTTTTTCTGGTGAAAAAGATGGCATACATTTTCTCAGCGTTCAATTTGATTTTCCATTTTTTATAATAACTTGCTAATATTTCCATCGCATTTTGTAGATTGCTCTCAACGTTGAGAGCGAATATATGTGATGAAAAAATTGCCGTGTCATCCGCGTAAATACCAATTTCACAGTTCGGTACACTCGGTAAATCCGAAGTGTATATATTATATAAAATGGGGCCGATTACGGAACCTTGCGGCACACCTGCATGAAAATACACTAAGTTGGAGGCGCTACCATTAACATGCACACTAAAACAACGGTTTGAAAAGAAACTTTGGACTAATTTACATAGATACGAGGAAAAATTAAAATTTATCATTTTGTGTATGAGGCCAGCGTGCCATACAGAGTCAAATGCTTTCTCTATGTCTAATAGCATAATTCTCGTTGATTTTCCTTGTTCACGGTTTCTTTTGATGCTATTTGCGATTCTAAGGACTTGGTGACAAGTACTATGGAAGCGCCGAAAACCAAACTGTTCATTAGGGAATATATTTCTTTCATAAATAACACCCATTAATTTTTCCTTTATTACTCTTTCCAAGATTTTGCTTACGCTGCTTAACAAGCTAATTGGCCTGTAACTCCCTGGGCATTCTGAATTTTTACCTGCTTTCAAAATAGGAACACCTTTGGCTTTTTTCCAGACAGGAGGAAAGTAATAAAACTTAAGGCATGCATTTATTATCACCGTCAATATTTTAATTGCAGAGCCCGGCAATCTTTTAATGTAAACGTTCCTTATGTTATCAAGTCCTCCAACTTTGTTAACTTTTATGGAATTTATGATGTATTTGATGTCCTCTACTGCTCGTTTGGAGGGAAAAGGATGCAACCCTTTTCTCCGCATTTTTAAGAGTAGGCAATAGTTCGCTGGCAAGGGCCCATGTCAACTTCCTTTTTTGAATTAAATCAAATAGCGTTTGGGTGGGTTGAACGGATTAAGCAATTTCACTTAGAGTTGGTGTTTTGATGCCTTACTACTGCATCCAATCCTCACATGCACCCATAACCCTTTGAAGTTCCACCCAAATGTAACTGATGTAAAAAAAATTAACGAACTGACTATCGCACGATAGTCGTTGGCAAGCAATTTATCTCCCTGTGAAATCTGTTCGAGTCATTTTCCTGTCAAGGCTGCGTTTCCTGAGACTTTTCTTTTTGGGGGAATTGATTTTCAACCTGGTGCCAAAGCTATTAAAATGTCTTCAACGTTTTCTTAGGCGGCATTGCTCTCCAGATCGCACTACGACTGCCTTACTTACTTAAGGGGATCCCGACCCGTGAAGAGTCTCTACCTAAAACACTGCAGCCTTCCATCCTCTACGAACCCGGGCACGCTGCTTCCAGTTGTCCAGACCAAGCGCTCTGGCATCCGCGATGGCTTGGTCTTTGAAACGGAAGTTCGGTCTTCCTTGTCTTCTCGAATCTGGGGGCTGGGATTCGAAGTACCTCTAAGCTGGAGCATTATTGTCCATTCGCTCGATGTGGCCGAGCCAATGTAGTCGACGTATTTTGTCTTTTTGGACTACATCCACATCTTGGTACAGCTCATAGAGTTCGCGGTTGTATCTTCTCCTTCATTCGCCCGCCTCGCACACAGGACTACAAATCCGCCCATTTTGGTACCACCTCCTTGTGGGTCTAAGGTTCAGCTAAGCATTAAACGTTTATTTAGGAGCGTGTCAAATTTGTGGTTCAAAAATCAGTTTTTTTCAACTCCGTTCTTCGACAAAATGTTGCTTTCTAAATTCTGTTGCAATAATTTTAAGAAACTGTATTTTTTCCTGCAGAATTTTGAAGCGTTATTTGGCACACTGATTTTTTGTGCGAAAAACAAGGTTCTGTCAAAAACATAAAATGTAACAGCATTTTTCTAGAATAAAAAAAAACACAATTTCGAAAAAAAGACGTTTTATCAAACAGAATAATTGTAAAAAAGAACAAAAACAGAATTACGTCAAAATTCATTTAAAAAAATATGACAGATATAAAATGTTGCTCCAAAATCCACAATTTCGGATACAGACTTTTTCTGCAAAAAAACATAAAATTTTGAAAGCGAAAATTGGGAAAAAAGAGTTCAAAAACGATTTTTCAAAAAAAAAAAAAACAGAATTGCGTCCAAATTAATGTAAAAAAAATAAAAAAAATAAAAATAGGTAATCAAACATTTCCGAAGCTGTTTTTTTCTGCAAAAAAATATTAAATTTTGTAAGCGAAAATTGATTAAAAAAAAATTGAAAAAACGATTTTTTCTAAAAAACAGAATTTTGTCAAAATTAATATAAAAAAATGAAAAAAAAATCAAAAAATATTGCTGCATAATCAAAAATTCCGGAAGCAGATTTTTTTCTGCAAAAAAATATAGGTATGTACAATAATAAAAAAAAAATTAAAAAAATTGAAAAGCTAAATTTCGCTGCAAAACCAAAATTTTGGAAACAGACTTTTTCTGTGAAAAAATAAAATTTTGTTAAACAAATGTGAAAAAAATTTATTTAAAAAAACGCTGAATTTAGTCTAAAAAAAATGAAAAACCAAATTTTGCTACGAAAACCAAACTTTTCGAAGCAGATTTTTTCCTGCAAAAAACCAAACAGAATTGGAAAAAATCAATTTATAAAAAAAACAGAATTTCGTCGAAAATAGTTCAAATAAAAACAGAAATTTGAAAAGCAAACTTTTTGACAGCAGATTTTTCCTCAACAAAAATAAAAAAAATTGAAAGCAGAAACTCGTTATAAAGATTAAAAATTTTTTTTTTAAAGAACTGAATTTTGTCAAAAATAATTAAAATAAAACAGAAAATTCAAAAGCAATCTATCTGTTTGTAGGAACAATATTTTGCGAGCATAATTCTTTGAAGGGATTTAAAAAAAAAAACAAAATTTTGTCAAAAATAAAAAAAAAAACACAGAATTTTGATAAGCTGAATTTTGACCGCTCCTTTTTGTGGAATATCGTATGTATCATTCGTTGTAACTGAGGATGACAAAAAGTTTTTATGAAACCACAATTTTCCTTAAAATTTACATTCCTTGATCAGAATAAAAAAAAATGGTATCCACTTGATCACAGCAGGCAGATAACGGACGACATATTTACAGATTAAATAAAGTTACTTAGTTAGTTACGTGTACATTGAACATAAAAAGTTATAAGTGAAAACCGGACAAAATGTTCACCAGTTTCATTGAAGCCTCCTACTCCTCCTTTTGTTCGATTCGGTTAATTATCAAATAAGCTGGTCAAATTTATATGTAGTTTACCAAAAATTATAAAGTCGCAAATTAAGGCAAACGCAAAAGAAAATGGTAAGCAAGATAACGCCACTAGCAGCAATTTTGGATGCGCATCTTAGAAGTGAATGTTCACTGGTCGCTTCTTCTTCAAGTGCTTCGTCCACGTCTATAATATGGACGCGTGTTGGTCGCTCTATTTTTTGTGTCTCGGCGGCAGCGACTTCTTCTTCGGTTTCCTCCACGATAGTTTCTAAAGTATTGAACTTTCTCTTCAACATGATTATTCTGTATATGGAAATAAAAGGAGCGTTTTTAAATTCAAAAAAAAATAAAAAATTAAAAAAAAAAATAAAAAAAATAAAAAAAATTGGAATCGAACCACACCCTTATCTCAAGGACGAATTGTTAACAGTTTTTTTAGCGGGGGTCAGCTTGGAGCAGGTTTTAAGCTTGTGGTTGCTAAATTCACCACGCGCTGCCAAACTTGATTCTGTAGTAGCGTTTCTTACTACTCTTGGATGTCTTTTGCTTCCACCCTAATCGTTTTGCTAGAAGCTTAATAAGCCCGTACAGGCTATGGACAAACTATTCCTGCTGACTGCCGGCGAAGACGGCACAATTTCCGATCTCATGCAGAATTGTTCAATCAACTCATTCATTCATTTGACGATGAAAGCCAAGTCCACCCGATCAAATAGTAGGAATAGTAGGAAAAAAAAATAAAAAAAAAAATATGACGGCCCCATAAAGGGCCTAGAACCTAGCTTCTCCAACCATTTGCTTGTGTGAAGTGGAAAGCACCTATAATTCAAAGCCGAACGGAAAATTTGAGAAGCTTTTCATGACAGTTGATACAATTGGATGTTTGTCAGACGTTCGCAAGAGGTGGGGTACTGGAAACACATTTTTTAGATGTTACTCGGGCCCGTCGAGACTTGAACTTGAGACCTTTAGATTAGTAGTCCAACACACTTGCCATTGAGGTAAGAATTGTATTGAACAAGACAAGGTTGGGCAGCTGTGTCAGAACAAGTTGATACCTCTGTACTCATCCCGCCTTGCACACTCAGGCTTGAAGCAGGGAGAAGGGAAATAAGAGAGGCGAACCTTAGATGGACGGCACTAGATACTTGCCACACCACAAGAATGATATTGCCAACCTTCAATCGAGCCAAGAGTCTCGTGAAAAAGGAGAGGAAATCACTATCCACCCTCGTAGGTATATTAACGGGGCACAATACTCTGCGGTACCAAATGAAGAAATTGCGCTTGACGGAAGAACAACTCTGTAGAGGCTGTGGCGACGAGGAAGCTCTGGAGAATACAACCCACTTCCTATGTCCCTGCCCGGGGCTTCAACACAACAGGTAAAGATTCCTGGGGAGACATTTCTTCCATGACCTAGACGAGATCTCCAGCACACCGATAGACAGGATAATGAACTTTACCAAATCCGCAGGATGGTTTGTATCGAACAACGCGATGAGTAATTAATCTCAATTTTTGTAGACAGGGTTAAAAAATGAGTAAGGGACAACCCTCCTCCCCCGATGGGCATCACAATGGGTCAGTATTGACCTGAGTGTGGCACTAAGCCAGACCGCATACCTAACCTAACCTACCTCAATGCAAAACTACCAATATGAAAACAATGACAATTTTAAAAAATTTCGAAAACAAAAGCTTGGAAACGCCTTACTGGAAAACAATTTTTTTTCAATGAGTTCTCAAATGGGAGTTGTAGGACTCTCAACTTGCATATATATTTTTTTGATTTTGTTGAAAATGTTCGAAATCGAAACTCGGAAATGCCTCATTCGAAAATATTGTTTCCCAATAAAGTCGGCAACAAGGGTCGTGAGATATTCAGCCTTCAGTTATCAGACAAGAAGATTTTTGCTCAGTGGTAAGTGCAATGATCGGCTAGATCCCCGTTTCAAATCAACTTCTATCAACATAAATTTTGTGTGATATTTGTAAAAATGTTCGAAAACAAAAGCTTGGAAACGCCTCACTCGAAAACACCTTTTTTCAATGACTTCTCAAATGGGAGTTGTAGGACTCTCAACTTCCATATAAATTTTTCGTTTTCGTTGAAAATGTTCGAAATCGAAGCTCATTCGAAAATATTGTTTCCCAATAAAGTCGCCAACAAGGGTCGTGACATATTCAGCCTCAATCAGACAAGATTTTTCAATGCGTTTACTTAAACAAGTTTTCAAAATCGAAGCTCGAAAATACCTCACTGGAATATTAATGAATTCGCAAACAAGGGTTGTAAGGTACTCAGCCGCGATTCAGAGCCAGAGCTAGACAATGTTTTTTTTTTCGAAAACGTCTTTGGTTGAATATATTAATTTTTTAATTAAATTTAAGGATCAACGTTTCTTACCCGATACTTTTTGAACCACCAGGGTGAGCTAGTAAGGATCCAAGATCATAGCCTAGGCCTTAAAGAATTTACTTATTCAGTTCTCGGAAAGGCAGAAATTGATACCTAATGCAGAGAATAACAAAACACTGATCTGATATCCGTTACGTAGCAAGATCGCCGTTTTTTTGTAATTTTTTTTAATACACTTACCAACACAATCTCAAATCCACTTAACTCATCGATAGAATACTCGAAAACGTAGTTCTCCTCCCGAACGAACTTACATACAGCGCAGCGTAGATATAGAATCGATGTGCCCGACTTCACCCATTGTTTGTAGTGGTCAATGTTGTGTGTTTATAAAACAATAGATACATTCCAGTCGTACTTCTGATCATCAGTTGGAAATCGAATTGCAACAAATACGGAACTCTGTGCTTTGAAATAAAATCATTTTTAATAGAATAAAAGTGTCTTCATTATGGATCCATCTGGTGATGAAAAGAAAAACCCAAAGAGCACCGAGCTGGACATTGAGGAATTAATTCTGTCCCTGCAACGTTTGGAAGGTGAGTTGCTAAAATATTTCTTAAATTGCATTTTATTTTAAAAATTGTATTCACCAGCTTCACCTGGGTTACCAACGGTTATCAATATGGCAGACGATGAGGAAATTTCCGATGTACAATGGTTGCAGCTATACGTGGCATTATTTCGCGAGATTTTCGAGATATTTTTATTTTGGTTTGCAATCGCGGTGCTGATTTATCTATTAGTTTCTGCTTAGGAAGCAAAACTATCCGTATCCACCCAGCTATCAATTTTTCTTTTTAAAATCCAATTTTGTGGTCAAAATTCAAAATTAAATTATTTCGAGCTTCAATTTAACTATTCATCATTTTATATTTTATACGAAAAGATTTTTTGTCCATCGGGTATTATTTGTTTTGACATTTTGAAATGAATAAATAAAGGAACACCATCGACGGCAGTGAATTGTTTTTTTATTTATTCCGAGTTTCGATCGTCGTTGTCGTTGTATTCTATTTCGTACAAGTGTGAGCTTGGCAGTGGTTTTAGGTGCCCTCATTATTTGGTATTGGATTTTGGAGAATCTCAGAGAACTGTGACACACTGACACAGATTTTCTGAAAGTGGGACAAACTTGATGTCCGAGATGGAATGAGTAATGAACACAGTGACCCAGTGACCCAAAAACACGTTGACAGGACAACTTTTCTGATACTTTCAAGTTCGCGCCATTCAATTAGACGGCAGTTTCCAGTAATGGGGAAGCACTGCAAACCAGGGGCCGGTACAAAAATACAACAAGTCTTCTTAAACAAATAGAACAGTGGAATGGAAACACTGAGGCCGCGATAAAGCGATTTTTCCTTATCAAGATAATCCCCTAAGGAGAAGAAAGGTTTCCACTGCATTTGAAGTTATTTGAAAGGTTTTTACAGCAACTTGTTGTGACCCAAAAAACACTGACCCAAATGACAGTGACCCAAAAGACAGTGACCCAAAGACACACGTTGACAGTGCATCTTTTCTGATACTTTCAAGTTCGCTTCATTCAATTAGACGGCAGTTTCAAGTAGAGGGCAAGTGCTGCAAACCGGCGGCCTGTACAAAAATAAACAAGTCTTGTTAAACAAATAGAACAGTGGAATACAGTGACCCAAATGACAGTGAACCAAAAACACATTGACAGGGCACCTTTTCTGATACTTTCATGTTCGCTAAATTCAATGAGACGTCAGTTTCCAGTAAAGGGGAAGGGCTGCAAACCAGGGGCCTGTACAAAAATACAACAAGTCTTGTTAAACAAATAGAACAGTGGAGTGGAACGGCCGCGATAAAGCGATTTTTCGTTATCAAGATAATCCCCCAAGGAGAAGAAGGGTTTTCACTGCATTTGGAGCTATTCGCAAGATCTTTACAGCAACTTGTTGTGACCCAAAAGACAGTGACCCAAAAGACAGTGACCCAAAAGACAATGACCCAAAAACACACGTTGACAGGGCACCTTTTCTGATACTTTTAAGTTCGCTGCATTCAATTAGACGGCATTTTCGAGTAGAGGGGAAGGGCTGCAAACCAGCGGACTGTACAAAAATACAACAAGTCTTGTTAAACAAGTAGAACAGTGTAATGGAAACACTGAGGCCGCAATAAAGCGATTTTTCCTTATCAAGATAATCCCCCAAGGAGAAGAAAGGTTTTCACTACATTTTCAGCTATTCGCAAGATCTTAACAGCAACTGATTGTGACCCAAAAGACAGTGACCCAAAAACACACGTTGACACTGCACCTTTTCTGATACTTTCAAGTTCGCTCCATTCAATTAGACGGCAGTGTCCAGTAAAGGGAAAGGGCTGCAAACCAGGGACTTGTACCACAGAATTTGAACCTGAGAACTATAGATCAGTAGTAGTCTAACGCACTTAACTATGAGCCCATAATTTAGGCGTCAAGAGCTTATGACAAAATCAAGCTTCATTTGAAAAAAATGTCAAACGCAGAATCACAGTACATACTAGTATGAGATTGGAATACATACAGATGCTCGGCGTCAAAAGATCGCCTGGGAGATGTTTAAAAAAGGCTCCTTACAGCTGCAGTGTTCAAGCGCAAGTATATTTATCTTATATACGGTGAGTCTAGTCTGTGACATTAAAAAGGCATGGTCTCGGGTATGGATTAGGTTAGTCAGGGCTATGACATTGCTGGCATAAAAACACTAGGCACAATAATAGGCTCATCGCGATCCCTGCGGGAACCAACTATAAGGTACGTCGTCATCCCAAAACACTTCCCCAAAGCATTTTATTTGCCTACAAAAACTCCATACTTTGTTGAAGTCAATCGATGCTGCCTCTTCTAGACTATCAACGAAATAGTTGCCCAGGCGTCACAAAGTTTGTGCCTAATGTCTTCCGCAAATATCAATGCAGTATCTGCACGTGTCTGTTTCTGAGAGGCCCAATCTCTTGGCGTGCTTCCTCAGATGGCAATGTCCTTAAAGCATTCTAAGCTGACATCTACTTAGCTTCGAAATAGCCCCAGTTTTCTTTTCGTTCAAGTTGGGCCTTGGACACCGTGTACCCCACCATATGACTCCACCTTTGACTAGCCATTCTTGTGGACGCTTTCGATAACTTCCCTTTGACTAGACACAGGGGGAGTTCGTGTCTCTGCAGACTCATTTCTTCCCCCTTTCTTGCTAGTTCATCCGCGAGCTCGTTGCACTCTATTTCGCAGTGCCAAGGCATCTAGCACAGTCTAATACGATGCTGTTGTCATGCCTTTATCATTGCGCGACAATGCCAGACTATTTCGGTCCTGATGACATATGATTCCAGAGTTTTGAGTGCGGCCTGACAATCAATGTAAGGAAGTGATGCCCCGGTCGGATTTCGACTTCATTAGCAGTATTTCCGCAGCTTTTAGTACTGCCAGAAACTTCGACAGGGAGACACAGCCACTTGCTGGAAGCCGCAGAGATTCTCTCAACTCTGTTTCTCCAACAAAAATTCCGCATCATGTGCAGTCATCGGTTTTGGAGTCATCCGTGAATAGTGCAATGAATCAATGACTGGATTATTCTGCGACTCCACTCTGTCGGGAATTACCACTGTGTAGTGTCGTCTAATGATCAAGGTTTCATGGTCTGTATGGGACAAAATGACGCATAGGTTGGTCATGAAACCGAAAGCAAGAGAGGTGTCCTAACATTGAAATGCCGAACTGAACATGGTATCGTCAAAAACTGGGATAAATATGGAAAAGATCTGGCATCATACCTTCTACAATGAATTGCGTGTAGACCCAGAGGAACATCCTGTCCTATTGACAGAAATCCCATTGAATCAAAATGCCAGCAGGGAGAAGATGACACAAATCATGTTCGAGACCTTAACCACCCCAGCTATGTAAGTTGCCATTCAGGCTGTACTCTCTCTACCACCGGTATTGTGTTGGATTCTGGTGATGGTGCCTCTCCAACGGTTCCAATCTATGCAAGTTATGCCCTGCCACATGGCATCCTCCGTCTGGTTGCGATTTGACCGACTATGGAAGAAACTAGGGTCTAAGTGAGCCTGAACTTCGTGCCCTGCAGCCACCTTACCTAACCTAGGTGCAGACACATTTCCAGTGCCGCTGTGTTGTTCGCAAGGCACCCGAGATAGCATAATTAGCCCTTCCTTGTACCGTGGCCAATTTTCCCTGAAGGCAAGGCTCCTAGGTCAGCGTTACAAAGTAACACCTTCCCAGCTTATTCAGCTCAATGATGGTCTCTTCCACAATAGATGCAATCAAAGCCATGGAGCAGACTTTGAAGGAGGCCTGGCTATCTAAGTAGTTGTATAAGACGGCATCTTTTGATATTCTCCTACAGAATATATCACTGCATCCCTACTGGTCCGCCTCTTGGGTTCGCCGGTTTGACTTGAAAAAGTATCGACAGGGATCCCGGTTCACTTCGTCACTGAGGGTGAAGCCAATCAAATGTTGTGGCATTTGTTTGATATCACTGTGATATTTAACTATCCGACTATCTAAAGAGCAGACTTGAGGTCTAACGCTACCTTCAATTCATTAGAGGCCCTCCAAAAATCAATTTATATCCCGAGGAATGATGTCTATAAAAGCATTCGGAACGCAGCACCTCAGATCATTTGCCGTTATTGTTCTGCCTTAAGTCCCAAGCTCATGCTGTTAAGAACTTGCCGACGAGGAATCAAAAGGCAGCTAAATATGATACAGCTAATATGATCTTCGATTCCCATCACCCAGATTCGGGACGACAAGGAAAAGCGAACTTCCCTTTCAAAGGCCAAGACATTGTTGGGGTCAGGCAGACTTCTTACCAGTCGCCAGCCCAAAAATAAGAAACCTTTGATAGTTTTGAATAGAAATACTTTCAACGGGAAATGCTTCCTGTAGGAGAATTTATTCTGCCAACAATGGAACTGATTGGTTGGCAAAAAAGGTTTTATTAATTTTTTTATTTATATAGTCTAAGATCAGAAAACGTTTAAACAGGAAGTGAATAGATAAATAAATAAAATGCTTGCTTGGCACATCAAATACGAGTCCCCACACATTCTCCCTCGTACATTTTTCATGTATCTTACTATTTGCATCAGATCCATACATATCTACGAATGTTGCCATTTTTTAACTACAACAATTGAAACATTTAACAGAGGAAACTTCCAATCACCCCTTTCAACGCAAACAAAAAATCCACCTCTTCTTAGAAATTCACAAAATAACAAACTGCGACCGAAATTTTCCAACCACACGACTCTCTCTCTCTCTATAGAATTTAAATTCTCTATATCAAAATTAGTTCTCGTTTTCTCTTTGAAAAAATCCAATGACAAACTGGAGAAACTGTTCGTGAGTGTGAGTGAGTCTCGTCCTTATATATAGACTTCCCCGATAGAAACAAAAAGCTGTTTCTATGAACGTTTCAGACAGAATATCTCCTTCTCTCTTTTTATTAAACCGAACTACGTGCAGCCAAAGATGTGATGGTGTTAGTGGCATTCGTTATAGTACCGTTCTTTAACAAATCTCTTTAAGAATTATTCGCAAACCTTGTTCCGCTTTCATGCGTTCGTAAGAATTTCGGCAGGCGTCCTCTCCTCATACTCCACAGCATTAACAAAACAATTCAATCGTTGCAAAGTGTTGGCATGCGTTCTGCGTTTTATTAAAGTAACTTTGAGTTGTTTCTTTTTGTTTAAAGAAAAACTGTTGATTAAAATATAAACTTTAACCATTTTTGAGGGTTTCCTTTGTTTATTGGTAGTAAGTTTTTTTTTGCTTTTTTTAAACTTATCTATTTGGATTTAATACTTTTTTTTAGTAGACGAAATTGTCAAGATGGATACTTATGACGGATTTGACTTAGGACATACGACTGCGCTGCTATGTGACCATATTAGTTCCGTTATCGAGGATATAAGAAAATGCGCCGGCGAATTGTGTCGCATATTGCAAAGAAAATACTTTGCTCGCATTAGGGAAGAGGAAGAAAATGCGCGATATCAGATGGACAACGACAACAATTCGAATTCAACTGGTAGCTCTAGCTGTAGCCGTGAAATAAGGATCGCTTTTCAGCAAAACATCGAAGACAATATTGGGATTGAAATTGCGGACGAGGAGGTGCGCTACAACCAGCTAACAGATTTCTTGGAATCTACGGCAAATAGCATTATGATAGTAGTATATAGCTTGCAAAGAAATCGGCAAATTTATTCGAATCGAAATGATGCTGATTTGTCTCTGGAGGATGGTGATGCAATTTTCCAAATGGACGATATTATTTTGCCATCGATTGAAGTAGAATCGGAGATCTATGAAAATGTCGATGTTCCGGCTGCAGAGGGTGTTCCAGTGGAGGAACGTGCTGATGCTTCGGCTACAGCTGTTCAAGAGGCAGCGATGTACGGCGAATTTTCTTTGTCACCAGCAGAACAGGAAAATGATGAATTGCCAAATCGAAGGAGCAATGAACTAGAATAGATAGTTGGGATCATTGCATGTGCTCTGGGTTTGATCGGCTACTATTCGTCAGAGGAGTTGGAGTACATACCAGAAGAAAGGTAAAATAATTTTAATTTCAAATTTTATTCTCATAAAATTGCTTTTTCAGATTTTTGAATGAAAATTCAGGTTTTCTTTAACAAATAGCTACACGCGGAAATTTTTTTTCTCAAAAAAAATTAATATTTTTTTTTTTTATAATTTAAAGTAACCTATAAAGTGCTTAATGAAATTAATGGAAAACATTTATCATTATTGAGCATAATTTGAGTTTAACTTTTTTTGTTTTAGAAAAAAAGTGTGGCTTTTTTAGATTCTTAAATTTGTTTTTATTGAATTCACTAAAATTTAATCAAATTCGTTATTTCTTTAAAGTCTCATTTTTTCATGAGAAGCACAAAAAATAAAGCTATGTGTTAGATTTGATCCTTTTGGCTTTTAAACCGTCGACGTCAGATTGTCAATGAAAGCAACTCGAACTCAACCGATGAAAATAACCGATAAATGGTTTTTCGCCGGTTAGAAGTTCCTTTCATTGGCGATCAGACGTCGACGGTAAAATAAAGTCAAAAGGATTCAAATTTATGACAATTTTTTCCTTAGTCCCGTTTTATTGGACAACGGACATAACTAATATTTGATTTTTTTTAAATAATCCTTTATTGAATTCTGATCTGCTGATAAATCAAATTATATTCGTTTTAGTCATAAGTAAGCAGCGGAATAATAGTAAAGGCGCAATATGAGGCTCATTTTTTTTAAAGAAAAATAATATAAAACAAAATGTAAATCCTTAATTTAATTTTTCAAATTCTTGAGATTTTTTTAGTCGCATTATTAAGTGCGTAACAAATGAAGACATAATTTAAATTTTTATTTAAACAAGAAAAATGGAAACAGTTTAAAAAAAAAATCATTTGATTTTTAAATAACTTTTAAACGGTTTCATAAAGTTAATGGCATTTTTTTCCTTATCGCAATTTCGAACAGCGGACCAAAAAATGACGAAGGATTTGAATTTGTTCGTCGAGAAAATGAAGTTTTTTTAGATTTTTAAGTTAGATACTTACAAACGGTTTTATAAAAATGAAATTTTAATTGTATTTCACGCCTCAGGAAAAATGTTAAAATTATAATACACATTTCTGTTTTTGTTTTGTTGTAGTTTTTAAGAAAAATCTGTAAAATTAACAAGAAAATGTTAAAAATAAAAATAATTTATTTTCGGATTCTGGATTGCTGTTGTGTTTTTATTTTTATTATGGTGGAGTTGCATCCCTACAGTTCTGCCTGTGGGGTTCGCCTGTTCGACCTCAATAAACATCGGCAGGCCTCCTGGTTTCGGAACAAATCGTCAATTTTTTATTAGTTTTTATATTTGCACGCACTAAAGGGATTTGTTAGGACCCTTAAAATGTAATAGCTACACAGCGCGGGCGTTAAGGAAATTAGGGTGAGAAGAAAAGGAGAGATGCCGACGCACGTTGGTTTTGAATGTTTGTAGGTTGTAATGTGAAGGAAAAACAATGCGTGGAAGAGTATTCCACATTCGTGTTGTACGGCTGAGGAAAGATTCTCTGAACTTCACTGTACGCCCGAACACAGGGAACACAGGCTTGAGGGTGAACTGATGAGCATTCCTTGCATGGCGGGTATTGCGGTTGAAATGTTTGAGGGGAGGAATGCAACTGGCTACTTCGTTTGACTTGATAGAGACCAGCATCAGTTACGCGGTCAACAAAAAGACATTCTTTCCTAGATATCGGATTTAGGGCAACGAAGAAAGATTGATCTTCAGTTAGATGGTAATTGGACGCAAATCACCAGGTATCGAGGCTCGTGGCTTTTTAGCCAGTTGCCATTTTCCACCTGTCAGGTACGAAAATTGTAAAAAAATATATTTAAAGTGAGAATAAGCATTTAATTGATGACTGCTGTCTCTATTATATCCATGGGGACAGATCGTCCAAACGATGTCGTTTGATCGTTTTCATTCTACGTGATCTAGGCCACTGATTAAATGACTTTATAATCTGCGTCCAGTGTGTCTAAAGATCCTGCTTTTGCATCTACTCTTTGAAATGACAAACCAGTAAGATGACAGTAATGTGGAAGGGGTTAAGATCCCTCCATCCAAAGAAAGTATTTCCGGGATACCCCTATCTACTGTTGCAAATCGAATAGGTCCGAAAAAACACGTGTCCTTCGTTCAAAACCGAATTGTTTTGTAAAAAAATCTGTTCTGATAGTGTTAAAAAAAAAACAACACAAAGACTGTTTCAAAACAGAGAAAGCCACAATTTCAATGGCATAGCATTCAACTATAAAGGCAATTGGCCTAACAAGACAGCCTTGTTTACCGCGCGCATTATTTTGTAATATAACCCAGCAACGCGCAGATTCAAATTAAAACAGAAAATTTACTGCTTCCCCGAATAAGTGTGACGTAGGTCTAATTGTCGCCTGTTAGGCTCGTAAACTAATGCGATCGTAAGACTCTTTGGCAACTCATATGTCCAGAGTGTAATGATTTATGGTACTCGGACCTACGACGAAGAGGACCTATCACGAGGGATAATAGTTTTGCCTGTGTGCCGAACACATGTGGCCCGTGTGGGTGTGTTTTTTTAAGCACTTTTCACTTTCATTAATTTTTCGGAACGACCCATTCTGTGGCAGAAATTCAAGAGCGTGGCGATATTTTTAAAATGGAAATCCTTAATGAACTCTTGGAGTATTTATCATCACCATGGGTGTGGAATATAGTGTGTGAGTGAGTGAGTACCTGCACCGCAAAGTGGCGAAATTTAAACCTTTTTGTATATACATACAAGTATGTACAAAAGTACAAGCAAGTACGATCTGACCTTCATCGGCATGTAGAATGGTTGTAAACCACACAAAGATATGCTTTGGTAGATCATATTAAGGACGATGCATCGCAAGCGTATCTATGGCATTGACCTGTCTTTACTTTCTAAATTTATTTTTATTACAACCAAGGGATTTTTTTTTTGTTTAATTTACACTAGCGAAAGGGGACCCTTATAAGGTAAATAGTTGCACAGCGCGGATAGAAGGGATATTTGGATTGCCGATGAACGTTGCACTGTGGCGCCTTTTTGCAAAAGTGCAAATTCAATTTTCGTGTGTAAAATTCAACACCAAATTAATTAATTGGATTAGATAGATGATAGATAGATGTTTTATTTCATATATAAATGTTTTTACAGAATTTTGTTATTGCACATTTTACAGAGATTTGATAATAAATTTGATCTTTCTACTGAAACGTTATTTTCAATTTGAATTAAGAATAAATACAGGATGACTGGGATTAACTTGAAGGAAAATACGAAAAAAAAACCTTCAATTAAAAAAGAAAACAAGATTTATATGAATAATTAAAAACATATTAATAATTAAAAAGTTATCATAAAACAAAACAAAAATATAGCAAATGAATAAATAAATAATGCATAAATAAATCGGATTAATTAAAAAATAAATAAATAAATAAATAGGATTAATTAATAAATAAATAAATAAATAGGTAATAGATAAATTTATAAATAAATAGGTAAACAAATAAAAAAATATTTTATTGGATTAAGAAAAATTGGAAGCTTCAAAAGCCGACAAAATTTTAAAATCGGTCTAAGAATTGGGACAAAATATTTGTTTTATGAAAAGTTTCAGAGTTTCGGCGTTAAAATCTAAAAACCTTGTTTAAAAATTATATTTTTTTTTTATTTGAGCTTGTAAAAAGGACCATTTGTACTACAATTATTTCATTTTATTTTCATTTATTGAACATCATGTTCAAGTAAGATTTAGTCTTTTATAGTACCTACTTAACAATGGAGGATAACATTTGATAGTTAGACCTACACTATATACTTAACAATTAGTAAATAAGAAAAAATAAATAAAATTATAATGAAAACACTATTGCAGGAAGGAAGAAAGGGGAAAATGAGTAGAAGGAAAAGAGTAGAAGAAATTTAAAGAAATTTGAGAGTTGTTGCTTCTTTTTTTTTATTTTTTTAAGAAAAGTACTCCAACGCAGATTTTTTGAATTAAGTACAGTTATTTGTTTTGTTGCATTGGGCAAAGAGTTCCAAAGTCTAGTGGCATGAACGATGAAATGGCGAGACGTGATTAAATAATTAGATGGGGGTGTATTATATTAAAAATTCTGGAAGAGCGGGCAAATTGAAGCTTTTCAAATAGATATGGTGGCGATTGATTGTGAATTATTTTGTGCAGAAAGACACAACATCTAACATCTAGAATCTGCTGAAGTGTACAACCGAGCACGCTTTTGTTATAGTTTGATATGTATATGCTGAAAAAAAAATTATCACGATATTTTTATTTGCTTACGAGCTATGATTTTTGCCACCAAGAAAGTCAATATGCGCTACTGTGCGTTGGTTTTAAATGATTATAAATTGTAATACGAAGGAAAGATAGAGCATGGTGGAGCATTCCACATTCGTGTGGTACGACTAAGGAACGATTCCTTGTATTTCACTGAACGCCCGAATTCAGGCTTAAGGGTGAACTGATGTGCATTCCTATTTTGACGGGTATTGCGGTTGAAACGTTCTAAGGAAGGAATACAACTGGCTATTTCCTTTGATGACTTATGGTGGAAATACCGAAAGAATAACGAAAAGCAGGAGCTACGAGTATTGCGACGATGACTTAGAGAGTCAAGTGATTTCGAGATGTCTCGATCACCTATGAGTTGAGAGATAGTTGGAGACAAAGCAGAGCCTTGCGGAACACCAGCATTTATTTGGTGGGTTGCAGACTTAAAGTCGTCGAAAACAACTTGAATTGAACGGCCTGAAAGGTAGTTCCTAATCCATTAAAGAAGAGTAAGAGTAAGCAACTAACTTTGAGGCAAAAACAAAACAAAAAAAACTCCGTAAAGCCGTTAGTAGGTATAACCAATTTTATTTCACAATGAAAGTTCAGAAAGTATAACAACCGAAACGCTAACCATTTAAAAAAGTAGTTGAATTGAATGACTCAGAAAATAGCAGCTCAACTCAAAGACAGTCATCGTAGTCCTGATCAAAAAGGTAACCTGCAAGAAAATCATATAAATATGAAAGGAATCAGTGCAGTCCTCTTTCCTCTTCAAATGAGAATAAGCCAGTTCCACTTACAGAGCCCTCCAAGGCCTTCAAGGGATCCGTACGTGGAACACGATTTCTGACGTGAGGAATCAGAGAAAATCTCTGAGTGCTCCTTAAGTAGAACTGGCTTAATCACTTGGTCTCCACCTCGCCTATAACACATTCCGACCAACTACTTACTTACTTGCTTAACGGGCTCCCGACGCGTGGAGAGTCTCTGCCTGAGATACTGCAGCCTTTCATCCTCCACGATCCCAGGCACGCTGCTTCCAGTTGCCCAGCCCAAGCGCCCTGACATCCGCGATGACTTGGTCTTTAAAACGAAGATTCGGTCTTCCTTGTCATCTCGAACCTGAGGGCTGGGAGTTGAAGATCCTCTTCGCTGAAGCATTTTTATCCCTTTATCTGTCCATTTACCTATCTCTAACTTTAATCGAAAAAGGAAAAAAAATGTTTTCTATTGAAAAATTTAAATATAAAAACGTAGCCACCTAGTGTTCGAAATTTGTTCAACACTTTACCAACCAGTACATGTCGATAGATCTTGGCAGGATTACTGATATTTCCACAGCGGCGCTCCTACAAACATGGAGAACTCTGCAAAAGAGGCATGTGGTTCCAACCACCTACCTTTCTCTGAAAAATGAATTTACTCTTTTATTGACGCTTAAAATTCAATTTCAACTTACAACACAAATTCAAATCCCTTTGTCCCTCCAAAATGACGATCCAATACATCACAGTAGGTATATCGCCGTTGAGTACAAAAAGTTCAACTTTACGAAAGAAAAATGATCTCTAAAAAAATTCCAATTCAGAAAACAAATTTTAACCGTCTTATGCTGCATCGAAAACCAGTCACAAACCCACTCGTACAATCTCAAGTTAGTCGCCTTAGGAATCCCATCTCTAAGTTAACACCACAATGGGCTTCATCACCTTTGAAAGCTCATCAGAGACCACAGATCTACGTTTATAAAAAGCGTCAGAAATTGATAACAACTAACACAATTTACAGACCCAATAAAAGTGTCGACAGCACCTTCGCAAGATCACCGGTCGATGCTCAACGGCGATGATGGTAGAAACAGCAAAAGATTCAGCTGGGACCTGAACTCTGTTTAAAAAATCGCAAAATTGAATTACAATTTACAAAGACAAATTTCAAACCTGTCGTCCTTCCAAAATGACGTAAGGATTTAACAGTGTAGGTCCATTGCCGCTGAGATAACAAAAATGTCTGCAACAGAATGGGAATGTGTCTTTCATCTTTGGGAGTTGATCCAAATTCACAGATCTAAATTTCTAGAAGAGGCTAAAAATTGTCAAGACATTTTTTAGCACAATGTACAAACCAGAACATGTCGGGAAAACACAGATTGATCCACACCGGCGTTGATTTTATGCTCTTGTAATTCAAGGGCCTAGAAACCTCCGTAGAAGAGGCAGCTGGGTCTGGAGCTTTGTTTGAAAAAATGCGCACAAAATTTTATTTAAATTTAAACACAAAATTCCAAACCTTGACTACGCCTTGGCAAGATGACAAATAGATCCACAATGGCATTGATTTTATGCTCTTGTAATCCAAGGGGCTAGAATCCTCCGCAGAAGAGGCACCTGGGTCTGGAGCTTTGTTTGAAAAAATGTGTACAAAATTTTATTTAAATTTAAACACAAAATTCCAAACCTCTTGTGCTTCTAAAATGTCGTAAGGATTTATCGGCGCAGGTCCATTCTTTCATCTTTGGGAGCTCATCGAAGCTCAAAGGTCTAAATTTGTAAAAAAGGGCTTAAAAATTGTAAAGACCTTCTTCTGTCCTTCTTAAATGTCGTAAGGATTTATCATTCTTTCATCTTTGGAAGCTCATCAAAGCTGAAAGGTCTAAGTTTGTAAAAAGGGCTTATAAATTGTCAAGACATTTTTTAGCACAATTTACAATCCAGACTATTGATCTTGACTACGCCTTGGCAAGATGACAGATAGATCCACAATGGCATTGATTTTATGCTCTTGTAATCCAAGGGGCTAGAAACCGCCGCAGAAGAGGCACCTAAGTCTGGAGCTTTGTTTGAAAAAATGTGTACAAAATTTTATTTAAATTTAAACACAAAATTCCAAACCTCTTGTGCTTCTAAAATGTCGTAAGGATTAATAGGCGCAGGTCCATTCTTTCATCTTTGGGAGCTCATCGAAGCTCAAATGTCTAAATTTATAAAAAGGGCTTATAAATTGTCAAGACATTTTTTACAATTTACAAACCAGACTGTTGATGTTGACTACGCCTTGGCAAGATGACAGATCCATCCACAACGTCGTTGATTTTATGCACTTTTAATCCAAGATTACATTGTAAAACAACGCTGGCAGGTGGGTCCGGGGCTTTGTTTGAAAAAATGCGCACAAAATTTTATTTAAATTTAAACGCAAAATTCCAAACCTCTTGTCCTTCTAAAATGTCGTAAGGATTTATCGGCGCAGGTCCATTCTTTCATCTTTGGGAGCTCATCGAAGCTCAAAGGTCTAAATTTGTAAAAAGGGCTTAAAAATTGTCAAGACATTTTTTAGCACAATTTACAAACCAGAATGTTGATGTTGACTACGCCTTGGCAAGATGCCAAATTTATCCGCAACGTCGTTGATTTTATGCTCTTGTAATCCAAGGTGCTAGAAAACTCTGCAGAAGAGGCAGCTGGCTCCGGGGCTTTGTTTGAAAAAATGCGCACAAAATTTTATTTAAATTTAAACACAAAATTCCAAACCTCTTGTCCTTCTAAAATGTCGTAAGGATTTAGCTGCCTAGACCCATTGCCGCTGAGATAGTAAAAAAGTCTGCACCATAATGGGATTGTGTCTTTCATCTTTGGGAGTTGATCCAAATTCACAGGTCTAAATTTGTAGAAGAGGCTAAAAATGGTCAAGACATTTTTTAGCACAATGTACAAACCAGAACATGACGGGAAAAACACAGATTGATCCACAGCGGTATTGAATTTATGCTCTTATAGTCCAAGGGGCTAGAAAACTCCGCAGAAGAGGCAGCTGGGGGTCCGGAGCTTTGTTCGAAAAAATGTGCTTAAAATTTAATTTTATTTTAAACACAAATTTCCAAACCTCTTGTCCTTGGAAGAGAACGTTCGACTGCATTAGCATAGGTTCATCGCGGAGGATGGGAACTGTGTTGTACGCAGCAGTACAGAATTTTATCACCTTTGGAAGCTCATCAAAATCAACAGATCTACGTTTATAAAAGGTGTCAGAAATCGATACACAATTTATTGACACAATTTTCACACCCACTAAACTTTTCGACAAGATCACCGATCGATCCGCAACGTCGTTAATTTTATGCTGTTGTAGTCCAAGGGGCTAGAAAACTCCAAAACTCTTGTCCTTATAAAATGTTGTAAGGATTTATCGGCGCAGGTCCATTGCCACCGAATTCCCAATCTGCTGCCCTTCAGAAAGGACGTTCGTATGCATCAGCTGTCGTTTATTACTGCTGAGCTAGAAAAATGTTTGGACCAGAATTGATTTTCTTCCTTGATCTTTCTTAGCTCATCGAAGCTCAAAGGCCTAAATTTGTAAGAAGGGCTAACAAATTGTTAAGACATTTTTTAGCACAATTTACAAACCAAAACATGTCGACTTCACCTTATTCTAGACGAAGGGGCTAGAACACGCCGCAGACGAGACAGGAGCTTTGTTTGAAAAATACGTTCAAAATTAAATAACAATTTAAGAACACAAATTCCAAACCTCTTGTCCTTCCAAAGAGATGTTCCAATGAGTTGATTTAAGAATTCTGCCTCTATGTCTGCAAAGAGACTCTTAATAAGGTTAACTTAGAAGTCTCAACTTTCACACGTTTCGTTTACAAGTCGATGATGCGTTCTAAGCCACACTTGGCCATCGCCAATGACATTAAATTTATACACACAAAATTAAATAGGTTAAGAAAGCTTGTAGGAAGTGTTAATATTTTTTATTTTATAAATAGAAAATAGATTTGAAAATAAAAAAAAAATTGTGAGAAATTATTTGTATTAATAAATAAAAAAATAGAACTTTAAACTTACCTTCAGAATAACAAAAAAGTGCCCAGGTAAGGGTTGTTTTATGGAGTGATCCGCGCCAACAGCATTATTAATTTTTTTTTCAACCATCCCTTATCAAAAGGGATTTACATATTGTCCAACACTGTAGAAATCAATTTGAATTTAAAGCACAAGCACAATCTGTTCACTATGAATCTGTTCTGAATACTGTGACTCTTGGATGCACTGCAGTCTATTAAATTGGCTTATGCGAATGTGTTATCTACTTCGGCGCATCTGAATGAATTCTTTTGTTCAGACCGCGCTGAGTTATTTATGCAATTAAAAAAAATTGTATCTATCTGTTGAATTGATTTGTTGAATCGAACCGAAATCATAAAATGAATACTTATCTTTTATTTTTTTATTTTACACATTCAAAAGTAGGAACAGCATGGAAATTGTTGCAGATACGTTTGGTTTAAAGTGGATTAAAGTGGAAGCGCATACCCCATACCCAATAATTAACCGAGTACAAAGAAGGGTAATCCGATAAATGAACGGTCGTAAAGGGTTTTTCATTAAGGGCGCTCGGATTTTTTTTTTAATAAAACAAAAACGGATTAAGATATCCAAAAAAAAATTATTATGCGTTCAAGTACATTTAGTGGCAATTATGTATGAAATTCATGTCAAATGTGGCAACGTGACTTCATTTCATTTAATTTCATTTATTTATTTACAAAAGCCTTGAGATGAAATCTCATTTGTGACTTCGAGCAGAGTCTTTGAAATTAAAAACGGTTTACAGCAGGGGGCGGTCAATTCTCCGATCCTGTTTAACATTTACACGAGTGATCTGGTGGGTTCACTCAGACATGCTATAGCGTATGCCGACGATTTGGTGGCATACAGATCAGGTCCTAAAATCGAGGTCATTAATAGCCTTTTGCAGCGTGACTTCGATCAAATTAAGCGATATTGCGACGACTGGAAGTTGAAAATCAACTTTCAGAAGACGGAAACAATCTTGTTCAGAACTCCATTGGCTGGGGCCTCTAGGGATACCAGAAAAAACTGGAAGAAATTGGCCATTATTGGACAGGATGGGCAGCCATTGGCGGTGAGAAGCGTAGTTAGATATCTAGGTATCTGGCTTGACCAGTATCTATATTTCGATAGACATATAGTTGCTTGTCTTGCTGGGGCCAAGAGGGCTTATGCTCTGACAAGGAGACTGTTTCATAGCAGTCAACTTGACTCCAGAGTGAAGGTCATTTGCTACGTGGCCCTTATAAGGCCGATCATCGCTTATGGTTGTCCATTGTGGTTTAATATAGCGCCTAGTTATATGGAAAAGATTCGGGTTTTGGAGAAACAATGTCTTAGGACCTGTCTCCGGTTGTTCCGAACGCCTGAATCCAACTATATAAAATACTATCCCAACAAGGTCCTATACGATGGGGCTCAGTTGAATAGGATTGACAATTTCCTCATTAAGGTCACTCGAAGGCACGTTGCAAGGGCGATGGCCAGCGACAATAGTCTGATATTTGGGGCTTACTACCCCAATGAAATGTACATTGAGAGTACGCTCCGGTCTGGCTTTATCCCGCCAGAGGCATTTATCCATATTGATGCAAAAGGGCTGGTACAGACGAGGGATGGTATTCCGGTCTTATACCATCGCTACCGCAGCGCGAGAGATAAGCGGCTCCTCCATGACGTGGACGTCGCCAATGCTCATGAGCTCCTCCGTTTTAGTACCGCAATATCGGAGAGGGATAGATTCGACACGGAAAAGCAATTCGCCGAATTTTGGTGGCTTGTTGAGGGGGGAGGGGTCAACATGCCCTCCCAGGACGGTGCGTTACTCTAGGTAACATCCTCTTAGCTTATAAGTTAGATTAAGTTAGCTAGGGCATTTTTGGGAGAGGCCGGGCTCGCCAACGTGTGGTGGTGCTTCCGGGAGTTGGCTGACGCTGTAAGGCTTCAGTTGACGACTGCCAGGCACCCGGAAAGCAATTAGAATTTTGACCACTTGTTGCGCAAGGCAACGAGTGTTCAGAATCCTAATTATAGTTAGAATATGTAAGGTAGTTTAAGTAAGTAGAATAGGTAGTTGGTAATTTGTTTTATATAAAAATATAAAATTTAAATAATGATGCCGAGTTTTATTTAATTTTCTCGAGGAACACATATGTAAGATTAGTTCGTAAAATAGTTTTTAGGCCGAAAGGCAATAATTATAAGATATAGTTAAGTTTAGGGCGTCCGCATAAGGATCAATAATCTAGAATAAGTATCCTGTTAATTTTAAGTTAGATTTAATCATTTTTGTCTAGTATTTAAGTTGATATAAGCTAATAATTAATAAAAATGAATTTAAAAGTAAAAGTAAATGTATGAAATTCAATTTCCTTCGCATGAGCACCACGGGCAGTTTTGCAAAAGCCCAATCGTTGAATCCAATTTTCCACGACTTTTTCACATAAATTGACCGGAATCGCAGCAATTTCACGTTCAATATTTGGTCTTAGCTCTTGTAACGTCGCCGGTTTATTGGAATAGACTAATGACTTCACATAGCAACAAAGAAAATAGTCTAAAGGCGTTAAATCGCACGATCGAGGCGGCCAATCGACTGGTCCATTTCTTGAAATAACACGTTCACCGAATTTGCTTTTCAATAGATCGATTGTGACGTGAGCTGTGTGGCTAGTGGCACCATCTTGTTGAAACCACATATCGTCCAGGTCTATTCCGTCCAATTCGTGCCAAAAATTATCAGTTAGCATGGTGCGATAGCGATTTCCATTCACAGCAACGTGGCGATTTGCATAATCAACGAAAAAATATGGCCCAATGACACCACCAGCATGTTAACCGCACCAAACAGTGATTTTTTCGGGATCGTGAATCGCCACAATGACGTCACAGGGATGCCCAAATGTTGAGAATGTCGTGTGAGTGATGATTGATTTGGGTCTTCTTGAACAGATGCTTGAGCGGCGGAAATATTTTTTCACTTCGTGCATTTCTTTGTCTCACTGGCACTGGAACATTGTGTAGCGAAAATGTGGATTCAAATTTTTGCACTAGACGTCGAATTGTTGATTCGGCAGGCAAATGATGGCGTCGATAAAATGGTCGTAATGCTCTTAAAGTTGCGGAGATCGAACTCGAATTTTGGTAATAAATTTGAATAACTTGCAAACGTTGTTCAAGTGTGTACTTCTCTATGATGATTTGCCAACTACGTACGAGTATAAATGTCAAAAAAAACATGAAAAAATATGGCGTCCCTATTGAATCATCAACTTTAAAGCTAAACTGCATTACCCGTGTTATTCGGGGCGAGTCGTGCCAGGACAACGTGGGGATGAGACAGGTCTGAGTTTAAATTAGTGAAGGCCTTCGGTGTAAACGACCGACGGTGGAAATTGTGAAATAGGTCTTTGTGGCTGTTGATACTGCCTTGCAAAATGTTGAAATTCGAAGAGATAGCCCCTTTTGGGCTACAATTTTTGGCTATGTCAAAGGATTTTTTCCAAAATTCTTCTTTCGCAGAGCGTTCCTTACGTGACTCAACATGATTTTTGAAATGATTTGCAGAATTTTGACCAAGTCAACATATTGACTCCAATCCGAAATATTTTATTAGTTGCAGAATTTAGCGAGACAGATTTTTGAAAACACGCATTTTTCAAAAGCAGAATTGTGAAGGCAGAATTTAGAAAAAGCAATGTTGACCCAGTCCTAATTTTGACTCACCCCAATTTTTTTCATGATTTCTAGAATTTTGTGAAACAGAATTGTGAAAGCAGAATTTTCACGCCAACCCGAATTTTTTTCAATGTTTGTAGAATTTTGAATAGCAAAATCGTGAGAGCTGAATTTTGACCATGTCAGAAATTACACCCCAACCCTAATTTTATTTTTGCTGAATTTAGTTAGACAGCTTTTGGAAACCCTCACGTTTTTTAAAAGCAGAATCGTAAGAGCGGAATTTGGAAAAAAAGCGGCCAAGTGCGTGTCGGACTCGTCCATGAAGGGTTCCGCGCGAATTATAATTATTATTTAGGCACATATTACAGGTTTATTATTAGAAAATAATGGTTCACGGTTTACGCATAAGGTTTATGTTTTTGAAATTAAATGTTTTTTTTTTTTTTTTATTTGATTTGATTGAATGAAAGGTAAATTGCGGTTTACGATTTATGACGTATTAAAAAAAACTACTTACTAGATCTCGTTCAAACAATTTTTCGGTGGAAATTTGCATGGTAATGTACATCATATATTTTTTTCAGTTTTATCATTCCCTTATTTTAGAAGTTACAGGGGTTGGGACACACATTTTACCACTTTGGAAGTGTCTCTCGCGCAAACTATTCAGTTTAGAAAAAAATGATATTACGAGGGCGGGTCAATAAGTCCGTGACTTTTTGAATTTCTGACCTCTTTACTGAAACAGCAACACTGCTCCTGTCAACAGGCATCTGTCAGTTGACTCCTGTCAAAATTTAAACTTGCTGCGTCAGTTAGTTTTTGTTTGACAGCTATTTTTATCAGACTACTCGCTAATTTGAGGAGAAAATGGAAAAAAGTGAATTTCGTGTGCTTATTAAGCATTATTTCTTGCGAAAAAAAATCATTACCGAGACCAAGGCTAAGCTTGAAAAATACTATGGGGACTCTGCACCATCGATTTCAATGGTAAAAAAGTGGTTTACTGAATTTCGTTGTGGCCGTACAAGCACTGAAGATGCCGAACGTCCTGGACGCCCAATTGAGGTCTCTACACCCGAAACAATCGAAAAAAATCACGATATGGTGTTGGCCGACCGAAGATTGAAAGTGCGAGAGATTGTGGAAGCCGTAGGGATCTCGCATGGCTCAGTGGTTTCAATTTTGAATGATCACTTGGGCATGAGAAAGCTTTCCGCAAGATGGGTGCCGCGTTTGCTCACAGTCGACCACAAACGCAATCGTGTAACAACTTCACAGGAAGGTTTGGCGTTGTTTAATCGCAATATAGAGGAGTTTTTGCACCGTTTTGTAACCGTGGACGAAACATGGATCCATCACAACACACCAGAGACCAAACAACAGTCAAAACAGTGGGTTTCTAAGGGTGAATCGGCGCCCAAGAAGGCCAAGGTGGGTTTGTCAGCCAATAAAGTTATGGCGACTGTTTTTTGGGATGCACGCGGGATAATCCACATTGACTACCTTCAAAAGGGAAGAACAATCAATGGGGAATATTATGCCAACTTATTGGACCGATTCAATGACGATTTCAAAAAAAACCGACGTCATTTGGCCAAGAAAAAAGTTCTTTTCCACCAAGACAATGCGAGGGTGCACACATGTGCAGTTGCCATGGCAAAAATCCATGAATTGGGCTATGAATTGCTCCCTTATCCACCCTATTCTCCAGATTTGGCTCCGAGCGACTACTTCTTGTTCCCAAACCTGAAGAAATGGCTTGGTGGAAAAAGATTTGACTCCAATGATGAAGTCATCTCGCAAACAAAGGCCTATTTTGAGGACCTCGACAACTCATTTTTTTTGGAAGGGATAAAAAAAATTAGAGAAGCGTTGGACAAAGTGTATAGAGCTCAAGGGAGACTACGTTGAAAAATAAAATTTTTTTTTAATCAAAAAATCTGTGTTTTATTCCAAAAGTCACGGACTTATTGACCCGCCCTCGTAGATACCTCAATATCATTTTTGAAGACCTATCCATAGATAGATAAACCCACGTATTAGTTTGATGAATTTTTTGAGTTTCAGTTCTAAGTATGGGCTAGGCTAGGCTTTAGTTGCGCGGTAACGGAAGTGAAATATTTGTTGAAGTTGTTTGCAATATCTGCCGGGTTCGAAAAACAAAAAAACAAACATTATTAATCTCTATCTCTAGGACTCTTTTTTGCGTTTCTTGCGTATTAAGAATACAATTTACAACTTTTCACTCTTTTTTTATATTGCCCCTGCAGTTTTCTAATTTATTGATGTAAAACCTATTGCCTCCACTTCTTTTTTTACAACTTGGCACATTTTAGCAAAGAATTGCCGAAGGTTTAAGTTATGAGGTTGTTGCTTACATTTTTTCGCATTTTATTATTTTTGTTTATCCATTTAAGAAGACTAACTCCAATCCAAGGCCTACATCTTTTTAACCGTAGCACCTCTGACCGGCTAGTTGTGGCATTTTCTATATGTCCGTTAAAAGTTTTAAGCAAAACGTCATTATGCTGATGAAGGATCAGATTCGTCAAAAACTGAAGTCCAAAACTCAAATTTGAGATCCTCTTTCAACTTCTAATCTCAAGTGCTCAATGGTTAAATAAAAATATGGTCTATGCATGTTTTAGATTCAGTTCGAGTGGGCTCATTATCAATTGACTCCAACCCATAAGACGACATAAGAAGTAAATACTCATCCGAATGAGGAGTGCTTTTTAGAATATCTGTATTCATGTCACCTAGATTTTTTGTTTTTATACCTTTAATAATGCCATCCAATAATGTTCTAAAAATATTCTTTTATTCAAGTTTTTTTTTTCAGGAACGCCCTTGTGACTGTCCGTCACTGCCCACTTATACCAGAAGATCGTTTCCATTGTGCCCTAAGATCCGACGAAGGACTACACTAAAAAAACGCTGCTACTTCGGTTTGGCGAAGGAATATGGCACAAAACGCCTAGCCCGGAAGTCAGAGTGCAAGGTCTACAAAACACTGTTCCTGCCAGTTGTGATCTTTTACCCTTTTCTCAGCATGATTGAGATCGCTTACATCCATCATAGGTAGGTGCTAGTTATCTGGCAGGCGCCTATTTGATTTGAAAAAGAAAACAGCGCTTGCCCGACAACTAAAACCTACCTAATGTGGATGTAAGCGATCTCAATCATTCTGAGAAAAGGGTTAAGGATCACAACTGGCAGGATCAATGTTTTGATTATGTCTGTTTTTGATGTCGATTTTCTAACATTTTTTCCATTTTATTTTCTGGTTCTTTTCCCACATCTAGCTGGCATAATTTCAAACAAAATTCTGCCATTTTTTCCAAAATTGAAATCACGAACATTTTCTGTTTTTTTTTCCAAAAACCGTTTCGGGGACCCAAAATAAATCACCGTCAGATATTTGGTCCTGTGTACGAGAGGGTGAATGGAGGGCAACATACACTTACCAGCGCGATGTGATGAAGTCCAAAAACACCCCCACATCGATCGATTTAGCCAAGAGAATCTTCGATTCGCTGGACGTGGTTTAAGCCAACAAGAAAGACCAACCCTTATTTCAAAGAAAAAGCCACCTCGGAGTAAAATCGAGAAAACTGTATAATGCTATTTGCAGCCGCTCACAGCCCATCCACATAATTCGCGTGCTCATACGAATACATAAATCAATCCGTATACCCTTTGATTGGCTTAAAAATCAGCCCTAGCGGGGTATCCGTTGGAACGGATTTTACAATAATCACAGGAAGTTATGTTCGAGGTATTCTACTGAACAGGTGGTCGAAGCTAAAATCCCCCAATTTGTATGAGATCATTCCGACGGATACCTCGCTAGAGCCGAATAACATCATTGCTAATGTGCGGAACACATTTTCGAATAATTTATGTATTTTGCTATAAATAACCGGCGACTTGTGTGCGTATCCAAATTTTACATGATGAAGTACATTTTTAATACTTCCTTTAACATTTTCCTACATTTCCAATAACATGAAAATTCAAATACCTATCCACATATGGCTTGCAGATTTTTAGACAGCCGACGTCCGACGGACTGGGGGCCCGATGATTTGCCTGCAGATATCGACGCTTTTCATGATGAAAAACACAATTAACAGTTTCCTACAATTTTCTTTACATGAATTGTTCTAGTTGTTGGCGCCGCCACACATGTTTTGGAAAAAACTTTTAGACCGGGACGCCGGATGGGAGCGCAGCTAAAATGATTGCAATTAAATTTGAAAACATCTGATGGACTTGTTATTCAATTTTAAGGAATTTTGTAGTTTTTAAAGGCATGCGGTTTTTCGGTATCGTTGCTTCCGTTAAAAAAACCTATCCCAGAGAAAACTTGAAACTGTCATGGTTAAAGGAGAGATTCTATACGAAACCCGTGAATAAAAATCAAGGTTTAAGGAACACAGGCAGGCCTTGAAACTCACAGTGGACTCAGTGACGAAGTTATCCGCAACCGAGAGGCCCGTGTAGTTCAAACCAGGTCAGACCATTAGGGATGGATTACGATCCCTCTAGCCCAGATTATCCCGAACGTGTTTGAAGTTGTTACAAACGCGAACAAATAGTTTTTCGAACTTGATTGAAATGGTAGGTGCGTTTCTTTGAGAAATGTATCCACAGGAGTGCTCGTTAAGCAACAACAACTTTGTAACGCCAGTAATATTGGGGATAGCTATCGACAACATCCATAGCAAGGCTGCTTCGGAGAAATGCTGCTGCAAATTCATACAATAATTGTAGTGCGAACAAAAATGTATAACTGCTGGTCATAATTCTGATAGTCGTTCTTATTAGCAACCGTGGATACATTTCTAAAAGAAACGCGGCTTCAATGTACGATCTGTGTCAGGACAGAAGAGGCGACAGTTACGGTTGACCAACTGGTGAACCCTGAGTAACATAAATTGAGGTGTTGGTAATAAGGATAAAACCTCTGTCGACTGCAGTCACTCCGCAAGGTGGCTTCCTTTTCTCCTTTCTCTGGAGCTTGATTGTATTGAACTACTGACATGCCGGGAAGAGAAGGACTGCAGAGTGATCAATTATGCGGATACGGTCGCTATTGTCCCCTTGGGGAAGTACTTAAATGAACTAAAGGAACATCTTAAAAAACCCTCCTCAAAAGCTTAGAAAAGATAGAAATATCGTTATGGCTTGGGCGTTATTATAATAAGAATATTAATAGTGCGGGTATAGTACACTTGGGTCCACCTGTTTATACCTTGAAGAGGTCAGCACCCCTTTCTAGGGCCCCCTCTAGATACACTTATTTTATAAATTGTATTTGAGTCTTGCTCCGACCTAGTCTTGGCGTGGGCGTAACTAACGTGCTCCCGACGCGTGAGGAGTCTCTGCCTGATACCCTGGCTGGGATGGGTTTAACGTAAGGAAGAAGACAGTTTGAAACCAAAAAACTTCATTGAAGCTATGAATTCATCTTGGACAGGGATTTCACTGCACTATTTCCCTTAACGTCGAGGGGTCTCACGTTCAAAACACGCCGGGATCCAGTAACATCTAGAGTTATTTTCCACTGCCTCATTTCATGTAAAAATCTGACAAACATCCAAGAGTATTGTCGGAGCCGACTAAAAATTGTAGGTCCCTTCCACCTTCGCACAGGCAAATTGTTGCAGAAGAAAGGTTTAGGTCCTGAATCAATCTTTATATATAAAATTGACTAAATGAAAAAACTAAAGGATACGAACACTTTACTGAAAACCGTGCACCTAAACACTGTTTTAAATTTTATATATCCACATATTTTCCTAGTCAATCCAGAAATTTATTGCAGATATATTTTTGCATGGGATCAACAGGTGGTTGAGAAGGTAAAGTGCTCGAAAAACATTTCATAGAGGTTTATAATCAAAACTTACCTTGCCATTTCTTATTTCAATGCTGCTTAGCTGGGTGTTTTGCTTTTAACGAATATCAGTCAGTCAAATAAGTTTTTTTTTTCATTTAACGAGTTGCTAAATAACAAAATTAACATCGAGTTGAGGTCAAAATTCTGACTGGGTCAACTTTGTTCATTGGAAGCGGGTCAAAGTTTTGCTTTTCCGAATTCTGCTTTCCAAATTCTGAGCACTTTTCATTTTCTGCACAAAAAAAGAAGAATTTTGAACACCAAAATTTTGTCAGGTAGAATTAAGAAAAATTTTGAAAAGAGATTTTTAAAAAGAAGAATTTCGACCACTTTTCATTTTCTGCAAAAATAAAGAAGAATTTTGAACACCAACTTTTTGTCAGACAGAATAAAGAAATATTTCGGGAAAAGAGATTTTTAAAAAGAAGAATTTTGAACACCAAAATTTTGTCAGACAGAATAAAGAAAAACTTCGTGAAAAGAGATTTTTACAAAGAAGAATTTCGACCACTTTTCATTTTCTGCACAAAAAAAGAAGAATTTTGAACACCAAAATTTTGTCAGACAGAATAAAGAAAAATTTCGGGAAAACAGATTTTTTTAAAGAAGAATTCCGACCACTTTTCATTTTCTGCACAAAAAAAGAAGAATTTTGAACTGCAAATTTTTGTCAGGCAGAATTAAGAAAAATTTCGGGAAAAGAGATTTTTAAAAAGAAGAATTTTGAACACCAAAATTTTGTCAGGCAGAATTAAGAAAATTTTTGGAAAAAGAGATTTTTAAAAAGAAGAATTTCAACCACTTTTCGTTTTGTGCGCAAAAAAAAAAGAATTTTGAACAGCAAAATTTTGTCACACAGCCTTTAGAAACATTTAGTAGAGACTTTTGAAAAGAAGATTTCAACCACTTTTCGCTTTCTGGAAAAAAAAATCTCAAGCAGATAGAAAAAAACTCAGTTAAAAAAAAAATGTTGAAAGAGATTTTTAAAAAAAAAAGAATTTCGAACACTATTCATTTTCCGGACAAAACAAGAAGAATTTTGAACACAAATTTTGTCAGGCAGAATAAAGAAAAAATTCGTGAAAAGAGATTTTTACAAAGAAGAATTTTAAACACCAAAATTTTATCAGGCAGAATTAAGAAAATTTTTGGAAAAAGAGATTTTTAAAAAGAAGAATTTCAATCACTTTTCATTTTGTGCGCAAAAAAAAAAAAGAATTTTGAACAGCAAAATTTTGTCACACAGCCTTTAGAAACATTAGTAGAGACTTTTGAAAAGAAGATTTCAACCACTTTTCGCTCTCTGGGAAAAAAATTTCAAGCAGATAGAAAAAAACTCAGTTAAAAAAAAAATGTTGAAATAGATTTAAAAAAAAAAAAAAAGAATTTCGAACACTATTCATTTTCCGGACAAAACAAGAAGAATTTTGAACACAAATTTTGTCAGGCAGAATAAAGAAATAATTCGTGAAAAGAGATTTTTACAAAGAAGAATTTTGACCACTTTTCATTTTCTGCTCAAAAAAAAAGAAGAATTTTGAACACCAACATTTTGTCAGGCAGAATTAAGAAAAATGTTGGAAAGAGATTTTTACAATGAAGAATTTCGACCCCTTTTCATTTTCTGCACAAAAAAGGAAGAATTTTGAACTGCAAATTTTTGTCAGACAGGATAAAGAAAAATTTGGGGAAAAGAGATTTCTAAAAAGAAGAATTTTGAACTGCAAAATTTTGTCAGGCAGAATTAAGAAAAATTTCGGGAAAAGAGATTTTCAAAAAGAATTATTCCGACCACTTTTCATTTTCTGCACAAAAAAAAAAAAAAATAGAATTTTGAACTGCAAAATTTTGTCAGGCAGAATTAAGAAACATTTTGAAAGAAGAAGAATTTCGACCACTTTTCATTTTCAGCACAAGAAAAGAATTTTGTGCAGCAAACCTTTGTCACACAGAATTAAGAATAATTTTGGAAAACAATTTTTTTAGAAAGAAGAGTTCCGAGCACTATTTAATTTCTGGCCAAAAAAAAATCTGAATTCTGTCGAGCAGTAAAAAAAAAGAACTCAGTTTTGAACAGCAAAATTTTGCCAAACAGAAAGGAAATACATTTTCCTATAAAAAAAAAGATAATTTCAAAAAGCTGAATTTTGACCCGCTCATTAACACTTCACTGCACTACACTCGTTTGGTTAGATTGCTGTTGCGTATCAAAAGTGCACTTTTTGCAAGCAAACACAAACACATTTATTTAAGAGTCAAACTTATTTATTCAAGGGCAACTGCCAATTTGTTTTACTAGCACTTAAGCCTAAGAGCCGCGAGTGGACACTGTGAACTAACTGCAAGCTAAATTGCATCCAGCAATGTACTGGAAAATTAATGATCGATGATCACAGACCAGGGGGCGAACAGACAATAATCAATGCGTGTGGATACTGAGTGCATAGGATCGATTTCGCGATGATGATGATGATGAGTAGAATGAAGGGGAATGAATTTGGATTCGCAACCATAAAACGATCAGAATTTCATAAAGGAAAGTTATTTATAGTACTTCGATTTTTATCGGTATCCGAATTGATATAAGGTGTTCCATTTTTCAGCCCATGCTTGGCCTATCACCTAGACTCCGATACTATTTGTGTGTGAGAAACTGTATTTTTGGCATTAATGAAGATGACTTATGCCGATTTGTCAAAGGCTATATGTTTGGTCAGGAGACCAAAGCACTAACCCCAATTTGAAGGGGTGAACAAAATCCGTTTTGCAAGGGCAAATTAAGCCACAGAAAAACCAAGCCTTATAGTCCTCTGTTGGAAAGCTGGTAAATATAATTTTTTTTGAGATTCAGCCATATCCTTGACCACCGGCCAAAAATTTCCTCTCACCCTAATTTCCTTAACGCCCGCGCTGTGTAGCTAATACATTATAAGGGTCCCAACAAATCCCTTTAGTGCGGGCTTATTATAAAAAAAAGAGTGTTTTGAGTTTGAAATCGTGCTAGGAGCATCTTAAAAAATCTCAGAGACTCAACATCTTTTCATCGTCTTTAAAGCTGCAGAAATAACATTCATCGTGGCCTTGTTGAGATTCCTGGCGAAACTCATCTGCACTTTAGCAACAGCTCTTCCGAACTATTCAAACATGCACCGAATTTCGACAAGGAGATGAGATAGCGCATGTTACTTCTTCAATATCAATCTGGAGCAGATACTTCGCAGGGTAAGAAGGCACCATCTTCAGCAGATTCGTTCCGCTGCTGGGATATGCAAATGATATCGGTCGTTCGCAGGGTGTGCTGTGGTCGAGGCTTTTACTGACATAACAGCGCTTTGTTACACTGTGTCCACCACCCGTCGGGGTAATTTTTTTTCTTTTCATTACATTTCAACTGCGCAATTTGTATTTAGCCTCCCCCTTTTTAGGGGTGACAACCCTACCCAATTACAAGACTCATACAAATGTAGGTATTTCAAAAAAATATCTCAAGACAATAGGGTGAATTAAATTGGACAATCAGGCCGCTTTCAACCAATCGCATTGTGTCGTGCAACGATTGTCAACGCCCCTCGCTATTTCACACTTGCCTTCTGCAAATACCACACCTTTGGTCCAACTAAATATGCGCGTAAGAACTGTATTCTATCAGTATTTGCTCTTTTAACCAACGGGTTCTGAGGGAGGATTCTTTGAAACTTTCACCCCCTCATCAGTTTTCGAGGCCTACAGAATTTCTAACCACCAACAAAACAAACGAAGTAGAAGTGAGGCGCCATAGAGCGCATGGCACCCGACCGCAAGAAGGAACTTAATCGCCTCATTAAGTTGATTTGCCCACCCAGAATTGGAGAAAATTCAAGATGACGTCGGTTTCGTGAGGGTGAAAGAGGAAACTTTGTTCAGAAAAAAATCCCCTTGACTCTGAGAACACAATGGATGCGTCTTTCAAAGGCGAAATTTCGTATGAGGTACCTCTGCATGTTTAAATTACTCATGCAAATGACTCCAAGGTCGATTTATAGCTGGTTAAATTTGTTTTTATTACATAGGGAAAAAGAAGTGTTTGTAAATGGAAGTCCTAGAAGCTAAAGACATGGAGTTTCACAAGAATCTGGAGCCATTTTTGTTTCTCTAACTCTTTGTTCTACTAGAATTTCCATGGCAAGCGCACAGTAGTTGCAGATGACACACTGGGCTAACAACTTTTGATTGCATAGACAGGCTGTTCCACTACAATCACTTATGGGGAGATTCCTCAAGTTCCGCCTAACAAAAAATTGCATTGTCTAATGTCAACCAATTTCAAGTTACAGCCCATCAAAGTGGGTGCCCTCTAAATTCGAGGTATAACCACTTTAATCGCTATAACTTCTAAACTATTAAAGGGTAGAATAGGTATTTTGTAAATTTTTATGACATAATTAAGCAGCGCATACAAGTCTCAAGCACTTTGGTTACCTCTTTGTAGCTACAAAAAAGTTATCGCTCCTTAAACTCAAAATTATGAAAATTTGTTGTTCCATTTATTACTTAAAATGTATTTTCCTCAAATTTTTTTACTCCACATTTTTTTTTATGAAATTTGAATCCCCGAACAATTTCCTAAAAATTATGTTAAGCAAGTTTTTTACGTACGACCAACAGAAGTCATAGTAAAAGACATTTTTCCCAGACAATATATTTGAAAGTACAATGGTAGATGATACGAGTACATCAACCGTTCCGATTGCTTGTTGTCCAAGATAATTTATGGTTTGGAGAAAAGCTCAACTGTTATAAATAATGTCGAAACACTTTTTCGAAGGTACATCATTGCAAAATGTGATTGGTATAAAGTCGGTGAAAATTCATTCTGCCAAAATCTGTTATGGTTGGTGTCTTGGATAGCAACTACTTCGAAATAAAAGATTTTTTTCTTTTTTTTATTATTGATTATTTTCTTTGCGTCAACACAGTGTACAGTTTTCAATTGAATTCGAAGTTCATTTTGTTTACGCGTCCTGTGCTTTGGAGGGGTGTTCGATGTCTGGCATCGCGATGCAGTTACCATGGAGATTGGAGACTCGCTCTCACAACGTTCTTTATTTATTGATTATTTTTGTCACCCCCTACCCGCTATCGCGAAAGAAGATACCAATAATTTGTTTCCAATTTAAAACAAATAGAAATTTTTCTTTCAACATTATTTTAGTTAGGGTAGGGTAGGAATTTTTTTATTTCAGATAGGAAGTACATTCGACAGCAATGCGAGACAGAAGAAACTTTTTAACTCTCATCCTGTCCTTTCGGCGAATACATTTTTTATTTAGCAAATCACAATTTTCACAGGTAGTTTTTTTTTGTTCGGAATGGTTTTAACAAATAATATTTAAACATTTTGGAGCGAAAATAATTTTTAAACATTTTGCAGCGATTTCATTGACGCTTTACTTTGCTCTTGAGGGATTTGTTGTTAACTGTGACGAACTGAGCTCCGCGTAGCACTGCGTGGAATAAGGAGTTCGATGAGAGATTTCAGCTTGGACCAAACCTTCCCTTAATTCTTCCAAAACAATCAGTTGTCTGAAATATTATATGAAAGATAGATAATATATACCTACATCAAAAAAGCATTATCGGCTGATATATGTATGCCCAATGTTATAAAATAATGCCGATGGGTGGGCGTACCTAGGTATTTGTTGCATCCTAACATTTAAAAATGCGGATAAATAGATCAGGAGTATCTACATATCCCTGAATCTATTGTTTCCGTTTTTTTCAATCATCAGATACGTCTTTATCGGGATCTAAGGTCCTCATGAGAAAAAAAACGGTTTTTCTTCAGAACATCATTTCCGCTTGATTTGTCGCCGGATGATGATACTACCCCACTTTTCAATTTCTATAGGGTAAGCCAAGAAGATGTTGCTGAAGCTCTACTAGGAATTAAATCTAATGTCATGGGACTTGACGAAATCCACCCGAAAATTGTAAAGCTTCTGCTCCCTTATATACTGCCCCTTATTACTCATATTTTTAACACCATCCTTACAACGTCTTCTTTCCCTTCGCAATGGAAGGAAGCTAAAGTTATTCCAATCGAAAAGAAAACTAACGGAAACTCCATAGAATACCGGCCCATTTCAATACTCCCGTTCTTTTTAAAGGTATTTGAGAAAATCATCCTTGCACAAATGCAGAGTCATCTCTTAAGTAAAAAACTACTTAGTGAAAATCAGTCGGGTTTCCGAGCAAAGAGGAGCTGTAAGGCGCCCTTATTGGTGGTAATCGACGATATCAGAAAAGCTGTCGATGAAAACAATGCTACCATTCTCTCCTTACTCGACTTCTCAAAGACCTTCGATACTGTGAATCACCAAATTCTTTGCTCCAAACTTAGAAAAGAGTTCATGTTTTCACTCCTTTCAATGAAACTTATTTTCTCCTACCTACACGGGAGGCAGCAACGGGTTGCAGTGGGTGAACGTTTGTCAAGGTTTTTGCCAGTAAGGCGTGGTGTGCCTCAAGGCTCAATTTTGGGACAACTACTTTTCTCCCTCTATATAAACGAATTACCTAAGACAGTCAAGCATGTCGCTATGCACATGTTTGCTGATGATGCCCAGATTTATCTAAGTTTTGCTTCAAAACAGTACATCGAAGCCACCAGGCTAATAAATGAAGATCTTCAACGTATACTGAATTGGTCAACTGAAAATGAGTTACTCGTAAACCCTCTTAAGTCGAAATCACTCGTGATCCACAAAAGAATAATAGACATTTCCCATTTTCCACCTATTCAACTAGCCGGGAGCCAAATAGAGTATGTTGATTCGGCCAAAAACCTCGGTATTATTTTCAACCGTACCCTGTCCTGGACTACTCATATCAACGCCGCTATTGGAAAAGTATATGGTGGGCAACGCGCTCTTTGGGCTACAAATCATTTCATTCCAATACGAACAAAACTCCTACTAGCGAAAACTCTTCTCTTACCCAAGCTACTGTATTGCTGTGAGATCTTCTGCTGCCCCGATTACAATACTAGAAGAAAGCTTAATGTTGTGTATAATAATAATGCCCGGTTCGTGTTCAATTTAAAAAAGATATAACCATGTTTCCATGTACGCAAAGCAGATAAGCGGTTGTACCTTTGACAATTTGCTTATATATAGAGCCCTGTGTCTGTTGCATGACGTCTTGCATACTAGGGAGCCGAACTATTTGTTCAATAATCTTCGATTCCTCCAGTCAACTAGATCGCGGATGCTGATTCAAACAAGTTTTGCCTGTTTAACCTCCGAGCGTCAGTTTTTGTAAGCTCAGTACGATTGTGGAATTCTCTGCCCATAAACATTAGGAAGATTGGTAGCACAAACAATTTTAAATCCTCTCTTTTAAAATATCTGGCCACTAGAACTGTCACAAACATATAATCTTAAATGCCCGTAAACTCTTTTGAACACTTTTTTTTTTCTTTAACTCAGTTTTTATTAATTATGTTATAATCTCCATTTTTTTTTCTCTATTTTTGCCTACTTGTATAATTTTTGTTTGCACATGTACGAGTACTTAAATTAACACTAAAGGCTTGCAAATCTTAAAAGATGCTTGTTATCTTAAAGTGTAAGCGATATTATTCTAAATAAATTGAAATTGAAACATAAGCAACAAGAGTTATTCCAACTAGGTTAGGTTAGGTTAGGTAATAGTGGCGGTCGGCAGAGGCCGGCTAGCGCCCATTTTCTTTTAAGCAATTCGATTCCTAATTCGTGTGAAGTAAAGAATTTACGACATAACCTCGTCGTAAATGAAGAAGAAGAATAACAATAATAATTTGGTGTTATTACTATTTAGCAATAACGTCAAATTTTGAAGATTCGGTCTTATTTCGTTCGGCGTTATTTCAAAGTAAAGTGGGAGGGGTATGTTGCCCCTAATCCTGATCATAACCTCGTCGTAAAGGAAGAAGAATAACAATAATAATTTGGTGTTATTACTATTTAGCAATAACGCCAAATTTTGAAGATTGGGTCTTATTTCGTTCGGCGTTATTTCAAAGTAAAGTGGGAGGGGTATGTTGCCCCTAATCCTGATCATAACCTCGTCGTAAAGGACGAAGAAGAATAACAATAATAATTTGGTGTTATTACTATTAAGCAATAACGCCAAATTTTGAAGATTCGGTCTTATTTCTTTCGGCGTTATTTCAAAGTAAAGTGGGAGGGTTATGTTGCCCCTAATCCTGATCATAACCTCGTCGTAAAGGAAGAAGAATAACAATAATAATTTGGTGTTATTACTATTTAGCACTAACGCCAAATTTTGAAGATTCGGTCTTATTTCGTTCGGCGTTATTTCAAAGTAAAGTGGGAGGGTTATGTTGCCCCTAATCCTGATCATAACCTCGTCGTAAAGGAAGAAGAATAACAATAATAATTTGGTGTTATTACTATTTAGCAATAACGTCAAATTTTGAAGATTCGGTCTTATTTCGTTCGGCGTTATTTCAAAGTAAAGTGGGAGGGTTATGTTGCCCCTAATCCTGATCATAACCTCGTCGTAAAGGAAGAAGAATAACAATAATAATTTGGTGTTATTACTATTTAGCAATAACGCCAAATTTTGAAGATTCGGTCTTATTTCGTTCGGCGTTATTTCCAAGTAAAGTGGGAGGGTTATGTTGCCCCTAATCCTGATCATAACCTCGTCGTAAAGGAAGAAGAATAACAATAATAATTTGGTGTTATTACTATTTAGCAATAACGTCAAGTTTTGAAGATTCGGGCTTATTTCGTTCGGCGTTATTTCACTTTACCTCTGATCGTGTCCATCAATCAATTACAGCTGAAATCATGTTAGCTGTAAAACGGAGAAATGTCAAACGTTTATCACTGTTGCCAAACTTGCAAAGCAAAAATGTCTCATGATCCGGATGGTTTTTTTCCATGGGGATATAGATCCCGGCTAATATATACTTACGTCCTAAAAAGTATTAAGAAAATCAGGCCCGTCGCACGAGAATAAAACACTGTATTATTTATACACCAACGCACATTCAACACATATATATTTCAATAAAAACATTTATGTATAATGATTAATGTATTCTTTGTTTATAATTCTAAAAAATACAATATATCAATGAATATTGTTTATCTCTTATGACACATCTAGAAAGTATGTACACACGGCAAGTTAATCCTAATTAGGGATACATATATTGTTGTCCATCTAAGATAATTTATTGTTTATTCCTTAAATTTATTTATGAATATTTCTCTCTCCGCAGGTATCAACTACATTTAAGATTAGTTTTAAATTTAATTTTTCTCTGATAAAAGTATTATCTAGTCTAAGTTACTATCTATAATACTAAAACTTATTATTAAGAAAAGTTTGTGTTTCGTGGCCCAAGCAAATTTGAGATGTTTTTTTTCACCGGTATTGCAAAGGAAGGGAACACATTTAATTGCGTCTTCACGCGCACTTTGGAAGAATTGTAGATTTTGTTGGTCGGCCTTTGGGCAACAAAGTTTACAAGTTTAAGGAATATCTACAAAAAAAGAGGAAAAAAGTGCGTTGCAATCAAGAGAAAATGGTTTTATATTAATTACAAAATAGAGAAGCTTTTATGCGCACCCAGATCGATCAGGAGAGTATTCGTACGGTGTGTTGATGTGATGTAGTTCCTTTTCGGAAGGAAGTGATTAGGATAAACAGATCCTTTAAAATACGATCGAGAAATGGATGAATGGTCAACTGATGAGCATTTGCGGTATGAGTCTCAATTATGAGCACGAAATTACTGCGGGTTATATGTAAAAAGAAAAAGCAAGTATGCTGACAAAGCCTAGGCCAGGCTCAACAGACTGCAAAGACTAGCCTGTGTCTGCGTCATGAGGACTGCACCGACCGCAGCACTGAAACAATCCTTAACATCCCCATAGCCCAGTCCAACATGCCAGCAACGCCCCAACCTAACAGCTGTACGTTAAACAGGAACAAAAGTGCAATTTTTTTTCAATTCAGCAACGACCCAATTCAACAGCTAGAACGTTACACGGCTAGGGTTATGATCCCTTTAAAATAAAAATAAATAAGCTGGGCCCATACAGGGCCTAAGACCTAGCTTAGGTCTTCCAACCACAATTTCAAGCCGAATTTGAACGGCATATTGGAGAAGCTTCTCATGGCAACTGATACTCTTGGATGTTTGTCAGACATTCGCAAGAGGTAAGGAAAAAGCTCTAGACGGATTTGAACCGGGGACCTTTTGATAAATAGACCAACACCGTAACCACTGATACCTTTAGTCGAGATCATAACTTCGTCGTTAAAGAAAAAAACGAAGAAGGGCGGAACTAGGCAAAATGTCGGACAAAGTTGAAGTGAATCAATCGTATGGACCCAATCCCGGTCGTCTATCAGGTTTATCGCACGTTTTTGAACCCTGTCAAGACGCTCCAATGAAGTTCTGAGTGCATCAGACAGGTCAGATGTGAGAGTTGAACTCGAATTTGAGGCCTATAATGATTTATAAATTGAAGACAGATAGGGGTATTACTTTGATCGCTACACTGGCGATATGGAATATGTTGTCATTCCAAGAATGAAATCTTTCAGCTTAAGCGATGAAAGTGCCATCCTTGAAATGGGCAAAGTAAACGCAAAAAGAATGCACAAACAACAGAAACAAAAACCAGTATGTTTAGCGCCAAAGAAGACGTCCCAATGGCTTTTTGACGTAATGTCTGTGGTGGGTGAATTTGAAAACGTCAACAAAATGCGCATCACTGTGGCATCACTACACTAAATCCGATCCCGATGCGCAACACTACTGATGGCAATTTTCTTGATGCCTTTTTCGTTGACATTCGCGCGCACATGTTAACGCAACTTAAATTAAAGTAATGCCATTCCAGCGATGCCAAATTTTTATGTTAACGAACATTTGGCAGGCTGATGGAGCATTAACTGTGCAGGGATGCGTTTCCCTTGACATAGAGAGACTGACTCTGCAATTTTTTTTTAAAACGAGGCAACGTTTCTTTCATCTTACTTGACAAAAATACACAAAATGAAACCCACACAATTTACCCACCGTACGGATACTTTTTTGACCAAATATAAAAATATAATGAACTGCCACATCAGCACGACGATTGACTTAGTTAATTTATAAAGCTAAGTTAAGCTATGTTTGATTTGGAATTATTTGTTTTATGTATTTTTTCTGAATATTATATTTGTTACGATATTTATTTCATTATTACCTAATAGTATCGATGAATCTGTTTTAATACGTAAAAATGTACAAGGGTTATTGTGTATAAAAAGATTCAACGTTTTTTTTCAAGTCATTGCGTATACGCTCTTTTTAAAAACTTTTTATTTTACACAAACAATTTAAACAAGGAAATGATACATTTTTCGTATCACAAAGTGTGCTTGTACAAAATATGTTTGGTTCTACTTTTTGGAATAAGTTCACAACAATTTGTTCTTAAATTTAAAACTTTTAATATTAATACTGAGTAGTTGTTTTTTTTTTTTATTTAAAGATTCTGATAGTTTTTTTGTTTTCATGTTTTACATTCACAGCATTTTATTTATAATTAATACATTTATAAAAAATATTTTGCAATATATATATTGCACATACTTATATTCTTTTTTAAATACATATATAAAAATGTTATTTATGTACATAATAAAAAAATACTCATAATGGCGAAACCACATAAAAAATTCGATCTCAACAGTTCACAGGATGACAATGTTACAACCTTTAAAAAATCTTACTCTATAAAAACAAGTTGAAAAAAGACCGAATAATCACGGCCAAGGCTAAACCATTAGACCTAGAAAGTTGGAGTTCAGCAGGGTGGTGCTCTATTAGCCCACGACGCGATAGATACGACCTTACATAAGCGAAGGGTGGATGAAGTGGCGGGCAAACTCTGCCATCCTCAGTGATCGAAAAATGCTGAAGGAAGGTTCTACACCGTAGTTGTGCGGCCTGCGCTCACATACGGTTTACAATGTTGGACAGCATACGGGCAAATAAACGGCAGCGGAGATGAAGATGATCCGCATGATAGCAAGAGTAACAAAAATTGGTCAAATAAGAAGTTCCAAGATGCGAGGAAGCCTTCACATCAAAGAATCAATCTCAAAGAAAATGGAGCGCAATCGGCTCAGTTCGAACTGTCATGTTCAAATGTCAGAAAACAAATATCGAGTCACGTTTCCATACAAACGTTGGGAGGCAGGCCTAAAAAAACTCCTGGATCACACAAACGCAGCAACACCACCATTTGATTGGCCTCAGTGACGAAGTTATTCAAAAGCGGGAGGCCTGTCGTTATTTTCTGAGGTCGAACCGGAAAACCCTATAGCAGTAGGGATGCAGTTGGGTGGGAGGGTAATGATCCCTTTAATCCTAAAAATAGCCTCACCGTCATTACGGAAGAAAAAGACTGAAGAACATGGTTAAAGCACCTTGGTACAGAACAGCACCTGGTGCTACTTACTATTCGAAAAAATAGGAGGATAGGAGAGACATTTAGTGCGTTGAAGGGCGCCTTAATTGCTTAGGGAGATCGGTTTTTATGTGAGTATTTAATTAAAAATCATGCCCCTCTCCGGGAGTCAAACGCACGACCTGCCAATCAATTAGTGAATTCACTATAATTGCACCATTGCCACCCGTTGTAGATGAAGTTAAAAAAAGGCCCTCAAAGGCACAGAAGTAGGATTCGCAACCATGTTCACTTGCGAACAAGAGAACTATTAAATACTCACAATGTCATCAGGAGACAGAGAGGGATAAATCCTCTTGAGACCAGGTGCAATCCCTTTCGGGATAAAGAAAGTCAGTCCTCCCGGGTGTTTTTTTTTATACGGCTTTAAGTCCCTCACACCCGAGACGACAAGGAATTGCAGTACAAAAGATCTATATTAAAGGTCTATCTATAGAAAGTCACTTTTGCAGAAGCATACCTCGCGAACTAGCTCTGCAATGTCTTTCCATGATTTTTCCTTCAAGCGAACCCCTAAATAGACAAAAAAAAAAAATATTTCGAGAAATGGGCCTGTATTAGAAGTTCAGAATATGTTTCCTTCGAAATCGTTTTCAAATATTACATAAAAATTGAATTTTAATTAAAAAAAAAATAAGAAAGTGAAATAATTGAGTCTCCCAGGGTTCCGTCCTATCCACTTTGCTTATCAGCGATATCCCTGCCACCAAATCGAAGAAATTTCGGTACGTACGGTGACCTGGCAATAGTTACCCCAGATAAGGAAATAATGAACACAGAGAAGACTCAAACTTTAGCTCTTGAGCAGGTCATTATATACTTTCGACAGTGGAAACAGTGTCCAAGTACTCGTATGTCTAAAACGGAAGTCACCTGTTTTCACCTATCAAACCAAGTAGCAAACTTTGAACCTAACGTCCAGTTTAACAACACCATACTTAACATCATGCTCTACCTCACTTGCAACCAAATGCTGACCAATGCCGAACTTCCCATTCACCAAAACAGTGCTACCCTCAAAGACTAAAATCTCGTCACCCAACCATTAAGTTAGCTGATGAACTGGCAAATGATGCGTGTAACGAACTCGAAAAGCGGCAGACCTCTCTATTTTGAATCGCTTCGTCACCGAGGCCAATCAAATGCTCGTGTCGCTGCATTTGTGTGATCCAGGAGTTTTTAGGTTTGCCTCTCTTCTGACACGTCCATGCTCCTATTATTTTCTGTTTGACCTTGCTTTTACGACACCGGTGATCTCCAGTCGTGTCAACCCACGGATTTACATGCACACTGGCGGGATTGATTGATTGATCTTAAATGTGCCGCTAGGCTCACCTGGATGTTTAAATTGCCTAGACGCGATGTTCCCCTTAGTCGCCTTTTACGACAAGCGGGGTGCGCTGTAGGGATATTCTTAACCCGTCCCTACACGGGGAGACAAACCATCCACTATATGTATTGCTGCGAATGGACAATAATGTTCTAGCGAAAAGGATCTTCGACTCGCAGCCCCCACGTGCGAGACGACAAGGAAGACGAACCTCCGTTTTAAAGACCAAGGCGTCGCGAATGCCAGAGGACTTGGTCTTTACAAGACCGCGATCGCAGATGTTGGAAGGCAGAGACTCTCCACGGGTCAGGAGCCCGTTGAGGAAAGCAAGGATATTCTTGCGGAATGTAACAAGCTTTCCTACACTGATGACATCCAAGATTTTACTGAAACAACTACATAACCGTCATAGACTGTTTAAGAAAACTAGATGTGGTGATATAGCCTTCCTGTTTTTTTTAATAATAAGGTACCTTCGTAAAATGATTTTATTGTTAAACAATGTTTATGTTTATATGAATTTGATAAGTTTAAATTTACATGCGAAACAAACAAAAATAATGCAATATATTATTCTATACGCTAAATAAATTAATTAATTTTTAATTTAAAAATAACTAAAATCGAATAAAACCCAACTTATCATTTTGTTTAAACAAATATCATGAAAGTTGTTTTTAAAATACCAGTCTAATTAATTTAACAAAAATAGTTTGTAAAAATAGTTTTCCAGTCACATTGCTACAATAAAGTGTGTATCAATTTATGTTATTTATGTTGTGCCAAGTTCAATAAATGCAATACATACTTTGCCTATATATATTGAAAAATTGAATTGTCATTTAATGCGTTTCATTCACAGTTTAAATATATTTATGGATTCACTTAAATTAAATAAAGGTTCTGAACTTTATTTTATACTGTTTTTTGTTCTTTCTTTTGAAAAAAGGAAATCCGATTCAGCTGCCAGGCAGAAATCCAAGTCTTGGTGTTTTTCGACCTAATATAATCCTCAATAGAAATAAAGTAGCGCATTTATGGTTGTAATTAACAACTCTGCACGTAAAGATGGTATTTCGTTTAAGTATGTGCGTTACCTAGGACAAGGAAAAAAAAAAACAAAAAAAAAAAAACAATTATGATTGTATGTTATGCAGAATGTCACAAAGGAATGCGGAAATCAACGCTGGAAACTTGTATGCGATTAAATGGGTGGATGTATCACAAAGGGTCTAACATTGACCTCTTGCCCCGTCAACCCAGTGACATAAATGGGTGAATGGGCAATAACTCTCGAGACGGACAAGGAACTGCAGTACAAAAGATCGGTATAAAAGATCGATTTATCGGGGTCGAACGGCCCTCGATCGCAGATCCTCGACGGGTCCAGGGTCCGTTAAGTAAGGGAAGTAAGTAAAATGGAAGTAGAAAACAATAAAAAATAATAAAAAAATTAAAATACTTACATGTCAAATTGGTCCAAAAACTTAGCTTATCCAACAATTTGTGTGTGCGGAGCTATATTTTGGACACATAGGTTTGACTCGAGGCCTCCACATGGGGAGGAAAAGTGAAAAAATTGTTAGCGGTAGAAAAAGTTAGTCGGTGCGGCCCCAATGATTGTATCCCCGGCCACAGTGACCGTGACAAATTTATACGAGATGTTCTGTGCCCCAGATAAAATGCTGGGCGTCCGTCGCAGTCAAAGTGCTCGTGGTGTGTGTGGCCGGAACAGAAGTGACGGGAGCTGGCAGGCTTCCTGGCAAACCATTAAGAACTAAAAATGGCCCTACAAATTGGTGGATGTCCGAATTAGGAGAACCAGTTGGTAGCGATTGCGACAGATGTGGCAAAGTAAACGTTGGTATTCCCAGCAGCAACGTTTGCTCACTCGCGCCCCCACTTCTGCTGGCCTCTGTACTGGCCCTAGACTGTGTGGTATGCGTCGTTGCTATATCAATAGCAACAGCATTCGTTGCAGCAGTTGGTAGCGATTGCGACAGATGTGGCAAAGTAAACGTTGGTATTCCCAGCAGCAACGTTTGCTCACTCGTGCCCCCCATACTGCTGGCCTCCGTACTGGCCCTAGACTGTGTGGTATGCGGGGCCTGACCAATATTTAGCGTCGCACATAACGTCATTGCTATATCAATAGCAACAGCATTCGTTGAATTCTTTGGATTACTGGCACTTTGGCCTTTGCAATATGTATGGTCCTGGAATGGTATTGATGGCTGTGCTGTCATCAATTTGTCGATGTTCGTGGCCGCTCTGTCGCCAGTCGGATTCGTAGTGTCATGCATATGATCGTCACCATCTTCATCGCAAGCCGTTCTTTGCTTCTTATCATCACCACCAGTTGGTGGAACACTGCCACCAGAGTTATCTTTAGATGATTCTTTATTCGACTTACCGGTGTCAACTGTAATATATAAAACACATTTAAAGTGACCCCACCCAGGTACACCTAATTGTTTATCCCCCCCACAACACCCATTGCGAAAGTCTGACAAACACCTAAGGGTATACATTTTAATGAGAAGCGAATGCTTGATGAGGCTTGGCCCTAACCGAGATCAACGGAAAAATACAAAAAGTTTGTAAACAAATCAAAAATGTTAAACAGGAGATTGACCATGAGCCTTGCTTATACTTTTAGTTGAGATTGCATCGCCTATGAACAATCGAAAGTGAACTATGAAAAATTTAGCTTCTACGATCCAAACGCTGACCACATATCTGACAACATTGCTGCCAAAAGATTTCGGAATGAAGAAAGCAAATTACCGGATCCTTAATCCCACAACCAATTAGCTTTATCAGTCAAACGAGGGTTAACGAAAAGGCAAAACATGTAGACTGCGCGATACAAAAAGAAGAACGCACATAGATTAGTGGTATACCATGGTACGCATTCGAAACGGTAGGGTTGGAGGTGATGAGAAAAAAAAGGCATTCTTACCTGAAAAATAACCAGCAGCTGCATTAGTACTAGATAGAGCAGGAGCATTGTCATCATCATCGCTACTACTATCTGAAGTCTCTGAAAGGTTGGGCGGATCGATAGGCAGATCTGGAAAATGGTCCCTTGAATCCGTGTCTGATTTCTCAGATTCAGTCGAATCCACACTGGTTTGGTCGTCTAAGATATTAATGGACTCACCAGCTGCAAGCAGCATTTCAATGTGTCTGTGTTGTTCGTCCTCGGGATCGACGACTGTTATAAGGTCCGAGTCTGTGTCCGATGTACTTTCTGGACTATCGGCATTCAGTGGATCCTCAGCCGTAGAGTCGCTTTCATCGTCTGCATCGTTATCGATCTCCTCTACTTCGGCATTAACAAAATGTACAATTTTTGGTTCGCCTCCGTCACTAATGTCCTCCTGATTTTCAGTTTCTTTCGTAGCTGTCAAAAATTCCAGCAATGGATATCGTGCAACGCGAACATAGGGCTTGCGGCACATTTCAGCTTCACGCACAGTAAGCCTTGTGAGGTGCACTTTAACATCTATGCATTTGTTGCGTAGAAGTGCTTCGCGCTGGCCAGAAGTTACCTGACGAGGCATTATTCTGTTAGCACCGTTGTCAGAAGTTCTCCTAGCAGTTTTGTTTGTCTTTGCCGGAGAATTATGTGCTCTTTTTGACGTTGATTTTGATGCAAAATATTTGATATGCCGGCGCGACGCTGGTGTACTCGAACACGAGCTTGAATCGTCAACTAGTTCTGAACGAACAGTTCTTCGAACGCACCTTGATTTTTTTGCTCGATTGACCGTTTTCCTTTGCCGTGATATTTTCGGCACATAATCGGATCCAGTATCATCATCCGTATCGTTTGCTGGGCTTAGTGTTTCAAATTCATTTATACTTTCTATGTCATCATCCAGTTCATTTTGATCGCGTAGAAGGCTCCTTTTACAAGTGGTGGCAACACACCTCAGGGAAACTCTTCGTGAAGTCTCCGGCACCAATATGGGCATGTTTCGAGGTGATCGCTTTGTTACAATATGCTGTAAAAGCAAAGATTCTTCCGCTTCCATTCCCATATTATCGTCCTCATCGTGTTTGCAGTGATCTGTGCTCGTTTTCGGTTCCTCAGCTCTGAGGTCCTTGGTTTCTTCTTCGCCGTCTCTTTGGGGCTCTGTTTGGACCATCTGATGTCTAACTTTAGGGATCGGTTTTTCATCATTCACAGCCTGCCTCTCCAGCTTAATTTCAAAATTGGCTTCTGATTTTTTCGGCGTCGTTAGGTCAATTTCAAAATTGGCTTCTAACTTTTTCGGCGTCGTTAGGTCAATTTCAAAATTGGCTTCTAACTTTTTCGGCGTCGTTAGGTCAATTTCAAAATTGGCTTCTAATTTTTTCGGCGTCGGTAGGTCAATTAGTTTTATATCTGTTTCAGCCATCTGTTTTTCTCCTGGTTTGCCTGGTTTGGGGATTTGCTTTTGCTTGTCTAGCTCGATTTGCCGGTTTTCTTCCTTCGTCAAGTCAATAAGTTCATCCTTCGGTAAGTTAATTAGCTGTTCATGTGTTTGCGTCTCTTTTTCCAGCTTAATTTGGCAATTTTTTTCTGTTATCTTATCCTTCGCTAGGTCAATTTGTTGATCATGTGCTTCAGAGGTCTGCTTTCCAGCTTGAGCAGTCTGCTTTTCTAGCTTAATTCGGGGAGTTTTCTCTTCTATTTCTTCCTCTGTTAAGTCAATAAGTTCAACAACTGCTTCAGAGGCATGCTGTCCAGCATGCTGGGGAGTTTTCTCTTCTATTTCTTCCTCTGTTAGGTCAATTTGTTGATCGTGTGCTACAGAGGTCTGCTTTCCAGCTTGAACAGAGTGCTTTTCCAGCTTAATTCCGGGAGTTTCCTCTTCTATTTCTTCCTCTGTTAAATCAATTAGTTGATCATTGGTATCAGTTATCGGCTTTTTATCTTGAAGAGTCTCCTCGTTGAGAGTCGTCGTCTTTTTTTTCTGGAGCGTTAAGTCAATTGGTTGATCTGTGTTAGGTATCTCCTCTGCAGGTATAAGCTCAATTAGTGGCATGCTTTGATCAGCTATTTCGGGAAGCGTACTTTCATTTTTAGAAGTTTGTTTCTCCGCCTCAAACTCGTGGTCTTCCATTTCAAATGGCTGAATTTCTTCGAATGTTTGCTGGTAACCGGGATTTCCACCAGCTACGGGGTCTTCGACCGTCGTTTCTTCTGCTTTATTTGACTCATTCAGGCACTCAGGCAATTCCTCCTCAGTTGTCTTTAAAGGTTCAGAGGTTGAGACTGTCGTGCACTGGAAAATAAATTTAAATGGGTTAGTTAGTATTTCCCTGCAGGGACGGACTTACAAAATCACCGTCTGTTTAATTCTGTTCGAAGCTTAAGATCTACGAGCAATTTTTAACTAATTGAAATAGAAAAGTAAAGTGATGCTGCAAGTGCGATTAACGATAAAGAAAAAATAGCATTTTTTTTTTAAACTGTTAAACTCTGTTTCTTGAAGTTCATCTATAAAGTTATTTTAGACATCAATCGAAACTTATGATGTCTATTATAACGTCTTGCAAAAATGTGGTCATTGGGTAAGTGTATGTTGATGAAATCCTTGGTTGGTTGAAGCAGAAGAAGAAGAAGAAGAAGAAGAAGAAGAAGAAGAAGAAGAAGAAGAAGAAGAAGAAGAAGAAGAAGAAGAAGAAGAAGAAGAAGAAGAAGAAGAAGAAGAAGAAGAAGAAGAAGAAGAAGAAGAAGACGAAGAAGAAGAAGAAGAAGAAGAAGAAGAAGAAGAAGAAGAAGAAGAATAATAATAATAATAAGAAGAAGAAGAAGAAGAAGAAGAAGAAGAAGAAGATGAAGAAGAAGAAGAAGAAGAAGAAGAAGATGAAGAAGAAAGTGTTTCGAAATCGGGAGACCTGCCGATAGTTTTGAGGTCAAACCGGTAGGGACGCAGATCCAGTCCAGATCATAGCCCATTTAACTCGTCGTTAAAGAAAAGGAAGAAGGTATTTACCCAAAGATTTAAGGAATATAGTTGTTTCGCTATTGTGTCGAAATGTTTTGAAAAGATTCATGTAAATTCTTCAATCTTGTTCTGCAGAAAAGTGAGCAGGAAAAGTTTCAACGCTAAAGGCACTTTTTTCAATAGATCCGTCTAGCTACTGGCGTATGCGGACCAAATTGGCATCATCGGCCGCTCCCATGGTACCGTGGTAGAGGCTTTTACAACGATTGAAGATCAGGCGAAATTGGTTGGCCTTCAAGTTAATGGGGATAAAACCAAGTACATGTTATCAACAATCAAAAACTATTCGCGGGTCAGGAGCCCGTTAAGTAAAGTCAACTATAACCGATTAAAAATGCCGCAAGGAACTTCACGCCAGTTTTTAAGAGCCATGCGCAACACCTAGCGATCAATAAAAAAATTATATTTAAATTAATTCTACAAACAGATGGGGTGTGGGTGTATGTTTTCGATAGACCCCTTATGACAGCGCTCCACCTTCAATTGCAAGCACGAAATCGTAAAAAGAGAAGCAGGCCTAAGAATCTCTGGATCACAGAAATGCAATAACACCAGCATTTGATTGGTCTCTAGTAAAAAGTGATCACAATACCGAGAGGCCTGCCGATGTTTATTGAGTTCAAACCGGCGAACCGCTCAGGCGGACCAGTGAGGAGGCAGTTGGGTTAAGTCCTGATCATAACTTCGCCGTAAAGGAAGACGAAAAAAAGGGGTGTATGAACATGAAATCTTTGGGACTTATGTTACCGATCTTTGGTGATCAAAAATGAAGCCTTCGAGTGAACTTTCAAATAGCCTACTTAAGGTTTGATTTAGAAAAGGATCACACGAAACCCAACTGGTATATCCATCGAGCTGACTCAGTAGCAGCCAGAGCTTTATCCAATGAAGTATAAGCATCATTTTAGTAACATAATGTTATTGAACATACCTCAAAGGTGTCGGCAGTAGAGGTGCTGGCTTTCTTCTCAGACGTCTTGGAGGCTCTATTGTAGGTCTTCAGATGCGGATTCAGCAGATTGTTGTTAAAGACTTTTCCTGTAGGGAACAGAACGAGCTTCCAATATCGATTTGGAATTATTGACATAATATTTAACTAACCTTCGTCATGTAGTATATCATCAGTTGAAGAAGCGGATACTCGTGATGTTTCGATTGAGTTTCGTCTCTCGAGAGACACGGCTGCAGCCAGTGGATCAGCAGTAGGCGTTTGTTCATCACATTGCGTTTGAGTAATTGATGTCTCTTTCTGAATTCCTAAACCACCAGCAGTGTTGTCTTGTATGGTCAATGGGTCGGCAACAGGAGTGCTATCAGATGTCTGGCGAAGCTGCATGTCCAGAGGAGTTCTATCAGATGACAGAGGACTTGTTTCATTTGATGTTGTCAGGAAAGAAACCAGTACGTATTTTTTATTGGCTGTCGTGACATTTACCACTATGCCAGATTGTACTGGGATAGACAGTGGGGAGAGTGAAGAAAGTGATGACGTTGTAATTACACCTTCGTCTGGTTTTGTGGCAGCTGCATCCGTGGCATGTACATCACATGGAATCGGGTTTGAGGGGTCTTCTTTTTCCTGTTTCGATGATGCTTCATCGCTCAATTGCTCACCCAAACTGCCAGCTTGCATATCAGTCGAAGACGTAGTTTTGTTTTTGCCCTCAAGTGAAGCATTTGTAGTCAGATTCAAGGGCTTTAGTTGATCAGGCGTTGGGAACATTTTTACAAACATGTCATAATATGCAGTGTCAATACGCGGGCCTCGTCGATTAGTAGATTTTTTTAAAATTGAAGCCAAAATGCTTGTTTCTTGGTAGGTAGTTGTGCCCGGAGCACCTTTACTCGTTGACGGGTAATTTGGCTCGCAACTTGTGGACATATCGAGAGGTTTACGGGAGCATATTTCCGTTTGGGGTGGGGGCGATGAAAACAATTCTTTGGATACAACTGGTGCAGCTGCTTCAGTTGCTGATACTGATGGCGTTTTTTGTTTGGGAATTGCAGTAACTGAAGGAGTATGCTCGCAACTTGTGGACATATCGATAGGTTGACGGGAGCATTTTTCCGTTTGGGGTGGGGGCGATGAAAACATCACTTTGGATAAAACTGGTGCAGTTGCTTCAGTTGCTGATACTGAGGGCGTTTTTTGTTCGGGAGCTGCAGAAACTGAAGCATTATGCTCCCTTGCTGCATGCGTTTGGGGTGGAGTCGATGAAAATTCTACTGTGGATATCACTGGTGGATCTGCTTCAGTTGCTGATACTGAGGCCGTTTTCTGTTTGGGAGTTGCAGAAACTGATTCAGTATGCTCCCTTGCTGCATGCGTTTGGGGTGGAGTCGATGGAAACACCACTGCGGATTTAACTGGTGGATCCGCTTCACTTGCTGATACTGCGGGCATTTTTCGTTTTTTAACTTTTTTTACTGCAGAAACTGAAGTAGTATGCTGCCTTGCTGCATGCGTTTGGGGTGGAGTCGATGAAAACTCTACTGTGGATATCACTGGTGGATCTGCTTCAGTTACTGATACTGAGGACATTTTTCGTTTTTTTGCTACAGAAACTGGAGCAGTATGCTCCCTTGCTGCATGCGTTTGGGGTGGAGTCGATGAAAACTCTACTGTGGATATCACTGGTGGAGCTGCTTCAGTTACTGATACTGAGGGCATTTTTCGTTTTTTAGCTGCAGAAACTGAAGCCGTATGCTCCCTTGCTGCATGCGTTTGGGGTGGAATCGATAAAAACTCTACTGTGGATAGCACTGGTGGAGCTGCTTCAGTTGCTGATACTGAGGGCGATTTTTCTTTTGGAGCCGCAGAAACTGAAGAAGTATGCTGCCATGCTGCATGCGTTTGGCGTGGAGTCGATGAAAACAGTACTTTGGGTATTCCATCAGTTGCTGATTCTGAGGGCGTTTTTTGTTTTTGAACGGCAGAAACTGAAGAGGTATGCTCCCTTTCTGCACGCCTTTGTGGTGGAGCCGTGGAAAACACTACTTTGGATATAACTGGAGGAGCTGCTTCAGTTGCTGCTACTGGGGGCGTTTTTTGTTTTGCTGCATGCGAAACAATTCGTGAAGCACTCCATGAAACTGATGGACTTTGCAAGTGTTGGTATTGAGAAGATGTTGGGCCGTCTATTACGGGCATAGTTGGCAAAATGTCAGGCGTTTGCGTCTCCCAATGATCCACTGATTCGGAAGCGCTTGATGTTGATGGCGAATCTGGATTATCATCCGTGGCAGCCGATGAATCAGTATGTTCTAATGTTGACTGTTGTCGTTTTATAAGCTTTAGAACGGACTGCAAACTGAGTCCGCTGGTAGATGGATATTGTGGTTCGGTGATTGAACTTTTAGGTTTGACATTTGCATTATCAACCGATTGCTGTTGTTGTGGAACTATGGAAGCTGCTGGCAAACTTTCTGGCGAAGCTGCATGTCCGCTCGACAGACGAGGCAATTGGTCATCGGATATAATGCGTATTGGCGAACGTTGTTGTTGCTCCATTGATCCGGACGAACTTACTGATCCTGATTGAATAGGATTCGGACTTAGATGAAGTCTTGGCATTGTGGAATCTTTGCTACAATGAATGTACAAGGGTTGTTTCGATACTAAAATTGGCGAAGATAGTTTTGGCCTTGAGGTATCTAAATCTACTGTTTCGTCCAATTTAACTGCTGCTTCAGATGCCCTTTTTAATGGTTGCTTCCTTGGATTACGTCTCTGTCGCCGACCTTTACCGACTGACTTATTTGACTTAGGTTTATCTGTAGATTGTTTTGGCTCTTTTACAACTGGCTTTTGTTCAGAATTGTCTGCAGAGTCTGAGTCACAGAATTCATAACCGCCTTCAATGGTGCCGTAATCAATTTGAGGTTTATCCTTATATCGATCGTAATCAATTTCGAGATGGGTCAAACGATCATTAGCATCAGCCATATATTGTTGAACTAAGTGTTTCTTCTTTGATTCTTTTGCTATTAATTCGCGACAACGTTTACGCAGAATCTTCCAGCAAATAGCCCAGGTGAGCCGTTTATAGCGGGGCGATATAATAAGGGCGAGTACGTCGTCAGTAGCTGCGCTTTGCAACCGCAGATTCGCTAAAATACGATTTAGTTCTTTATACTGACCGATTTCATCATCATAGTCGGTAAATTTGATTAGGTCTTCTGTATCGGTAACGGAATTTATTAGGGCAAACTCCGGATACTTGAGGGCCCCTTCTGTTTGGGAAGATAGGGTTAAAGATGCACCTGCTGCAGCTGCGTATAGAACTTCGGCTGAATCTTTATCCTTATCACTTTGCGTGGCTAAGATCGGTTTGATTATAAGACTCTTGATGGCCTTTTCCTCTTTAGTTAGTCTCTTTTCTACGAATCTAGGACGGGAGCTTTTTGATCCAACAGGTCGTCCTCGTTTACTTTTGACACCGGGAATTTTCGGTGGTCTTGGCTGTCTAATTCCTCTTTCACCCTTCGGACGTGGTCCTCTTTTCTTCAGTGGGTTTGCAGTTGTTTTGGATTCTTCAATTTTCGGCTTGTCTTTTGCTTCTTCTTCTTCTTGTTTGTTTAATTTCGGAAGCGATAATGCTAGAAATGCAGCACTTGTAGAAGCTTCTGGGATGACCACTTCAGGCGATGGCTGCGTAGCTGTCTGCTCTTGAGAAGTAGCTTGAATTAGTTTTTCGGAACTGCTTGTAGGAGCCTTTGGTGGATTAAATTTAAAAGCTTGCTTCTTGATTGCACGAAGATTTCGACTGCCACACCTGGTCACCTGTTCCAAGTACTCTTTGCAGGGATGCAACGAGAACGCAGTGAGCCACGATTCTTGCTCCAAATATGGTACCTTGACTAATAACTTCGACAAGTCCTTATAATATGTGGCCAATTCCAGTTCCGTTACAAGAAGTTCATCAACTGTCTGCTCCTCGGTATACTTACGAAGTTCTAACTTGTTTAGTTCTTCACTTATTATTGCCAGGAGTAGGGTTACCTTTGTCGTATACCATTCAGAATGCGTCTAAAAACACAGAAAGACAAAACAAAACAAAACAAAAATTACCATCAATTGCACATTTGTAGGTTTGCATTGCTCATGGGTCTTTCATGAGCTCAGGAACAAAACTGTAAAGGAAATTTTAATAAAATGGTCGGTCAAGTCTGTATCCAGATAGTGTTTACAAGTTATAAGGATTAAATTAAAATGGAATGATAATAGCAGACTGAGATGATTAAAGCTGATAAAGAAGGGAGATGTGTTTAAGTCTTAAGTAAGTAAAATGCAAAGAGGCAAGAGCATGAGCTATTTACCCGGAGTTTCATTATTTCGTAGGCAAATTTTAAAGCCTCCAAGCTATACACTGTAGAGAAGAGTTTTTCCGCCAAAATAGCGGTGGTAGCCAAGAGCTCTTCAGATGACTCACGCTGTTTTATGAACAATTGCACCAGTTTGATGTACAATCGATCATATGGTTCGACGAATTTCAGCGAACGCAAAGAGTGTAGCTTCCTTAACTGGTATTCTGTTATGATGGTTGCGTATTTTATAAGGGCACCTCCGAATAGATTGCTGTGATGTATGTCGGGAATTTTGAGTAGAAAGTCATTCAAGAAATCCATTAGAGTCTTTTTGGATTCACGCAATCCTATGGCAAGAGAATGCGCTGATTTTTCAAGTGTATCATCAGTTTCGGACAAACAGCAGTGCATATTCCTTTGAATGCACTCGAGCTGAGAAAGGGATAATTAGTAAGATTAAGCTTTGAAGGACAAAAACACGCTGACTTACCACATAGTGTAATTCCTTAGGGCCATTCGTTTCGCAAATAGCTATTAAAAATATATGCCTGGCATAGTCTATGTATTCTGCGGAATTGGGAGTAGCGCGAATTGACCTACTAGCTTCTGGAGCTTCCGGACCTTCTGGAGCATTCCACACCCATAATAAACGCAGACAAATGCGCTTAACCAAATTAATCATACCAAAATCAAACATATTTATAAGACGCAGAAGTACCAGTGGAAGACCCTCCTGTTGCAGGAACTCGGTGTCTGTGAAGGGATCATTTGGAAAGCATAAAAACAAAATAATAATAAAAGTATTAATCTTCCTCGGTTCACCTTTAGGGTCAAGAGCTTCGGCTGTATCGGGCTCATTCATACATTGGAAGTTGGAATTTAAATATTCAACCATCCAGGGATCACGATAAATGGAAAACATGTACGGCCACGAGTAAGGATGCATTGTTATATAAGCAGATGGATACACCTTCATCATATGCTCTATGAGTGACGTCTTGTTCTCACCGGTACATGCTATCCAATCCCGACCGAACCATAAATCCAAGGTATACCGGCCCACCCATTTAACAGCGCTTCCTACGCAAGGTGCATACTGATTCTTCGTTAGGTAATCACCGATCTTCTGCCACGCCATTATAAGTACCGTCAGCCTATCATGGGATTGCAACAAATGCAAATTCGCCGTGCATTCCTGTAGGGAAAGGTTTTGTTTTGTTTTTTTTAATTAGCAAGGAGAATCGCAGAAAGCTTACCGCTGCCAGTTCTTCAAAACCGATTTGCATCGCGGAATTTTTGAATTCCAAACGGGCGAGCTCTTCGTGTGGAAAAAACAGATCCATGTTGGGAGTTTTTTTTTTTTTTTTTTTTTTAGGCAAATATCTATTTATTTACTGGTATTCTGGAAAAACAAAATAAACACATTTTCGCTTGGTTAAAGTATCCTTGTTTTTTTTTTTTTTTTTACTTAACTTATAATCACTTTTTTTTGCACATTTCATATACACATTTAATACACATATACATAGAGACACACACGACACACGGAACCATTGCGATAAAACTCGACGGCAATTAGACATAGGCATGCCTGGTACGTCTTTTTTTGTATAATCTGCACGCTTTAAAGGTATTTTTTGGGACCCTTATAATGTAATAGCTACACAGCGCGGGCGTGTAAGGAAATTAGGGTGAGAGGAAAAGGAGAGATGCCGATACACGTTGGTTTTGAATGTTTGTAGATTATAATGTAAAGGAAAAACAGTGCGTGGAAGAGTATTCCACATTCGTGTTGTACGGCTAAGGAACGATTCTCTGAACTTCACTGTACGTCCGAACACGGATTGATTTAACCAGGGCTCAAGTCGCGAAAACATTAGATCGGCTGAGTTTAAGCAAAAGCGACACGTTTCACCGAGTCGTACCAATACAATTTTCCAACACGTAAGACACTATTTTCAGTAGATCCGTCCAGCTACTAGGCACAGCATACCCAGCAGACGATATCGACGCCAGCGTGACGTGTTTTTTTTTTTTTAAAGAAAATATAAATCCCACAGATCACTCAGACTCGGTAAAGGTCCATTGTACAACCAGTTAAAAAATCTCTTTATGGTGTAGAGGTGGGATAAAAGAAGGTGTCATTGGTTTCTCTCCATTGATGGGTGGCTTATGTTGTTGATCTGCAGAGAGCGGATGAGCGAGAGACTCTCCTCTGTGCACTCACCAAGGTAGAAAGAAGAAGGCTTATGCAGTCTCCCAGCTCAGGGAAATCGAAGAATCTCGCGATTAAAACAACATTCAGAAGTCTTATTAAAAGGTGAAGCACATAGCTGCTGGCTTTTAGACCAGGACGCAAGCTCTTCGAAACAGTGAAGGAACCTTAGTCACGAATAGTTGATGTGTTTAAGCAGCATTTCCAACAGCTGCTAAATGGGCATCATGTCGAGAGAGTGATAGGGCAAGAGGAGAACCCACGACCCGTCAACGAAGAACCGGTTCCACCACTAGGTTAACATAGCTGCAGAAAAGCAAAAGAAAAACAAGGCTGCCGACTCTGGTGGTAAAACAGTGGAGCTTTGAAAACGAAGGTGATGTTTTGGTTAGGCGCATGTACCACATCTTCAACCAAGTGTGAGTGAAAGAAAGCACGTCGGATGCCTGGACTATCAGCTCCATAAGCCCCTTCTAAAAGATAGACGATCCTTTGTCTTGCAAGAGCTTTCGAGGCATATCCCTGAGAAATGTCCCATATAAGATCCCATCAAACTAATCGGCATGCAGAAGTGTGGCTTCTGGGCCGGTCGATCGACAATAGACCAAATTTTCACACCGAGGCAAATCCTGGAAGAGACCAATGAATTTCAAGTCGAGACCCACTATCTTTCCATCGACTTTAAAGCCGCATATGACAGCATTCACCTTTGGGAGCTCTATATGGCGATGGCCGAATATGGGATCCCGGATAAACTGATCCAGATATGTCGCGTAACACTTGAGAAACAGCTCTTCCGGATTGATGTGCTATCATGACTTCTTCAATCTTGTTCGGAAGAAAAGTCATGATATGAAAATTTCTCTATTCTTTCTAATAGTAAAGTAGCACCGAAAAGCATGCAATAGCAGGTGCTGCTAGCTGTTAAAAAACACAAATGCTTGCGCTGTGTTCCTAGCACTACAAGGGTACTGTAACATTTAACAGAAAGAACCCCTTTAGCGTAAACAAATTATAAAAAAAGGTGTCAATACGAAAGGCACTATTTTCAATAGATCCATCTAACTTTTCCTTCACTTTGTTGCGGTCAAAGGGCCATTCTCTTTTTCCCTTGACCCTCCTTGTTAACTCCCTCTTTTATCGGCCTGCCTTCCCACGGTCTGAAGAAGTGGAGGGGCAACCATGGTCCCATCAGCCATTGGTCCACGTTTTTGGAGCCTTGGGGAGCAACCACCACAGGTGGATGGAAGGGCAGGAGGCCCAAAACGAAAAGCAGCGTGAACTCAATACAGACGGGCGGTCTGTCGACCCGAATACAGACAGACTGTCTGTGGAAGCTGATACAGACGGGCGGTCTGTGAATATGACTGCAGACGGACGGTCTGTAAAGGCGGAGTGCGAGTAAAAAAGCACTCTGCAACCAGACGAAGGATCTGCAACGGCAGGCTGGAACAAACAGAACACACCGAAACATCCACCCTGCAAATTCAAATGAAATTCGAGGGCGCGGGGGGACGGTCCGACCAGTCAAAGGCCCAAATGCGAATCATGATCTACCACAGACACGGTAGTGAGCCACGTTCTATGAGGGAAGGAATGACACTCCCTGTTGACCCAACTCCGTCGTGGGAGCACCGAAGGAGCAGCAGAGGAGTGCGGGAGAAACACAAAACAGATCACCGTGAAACCGACCATGGGGGGGGGGCGGTAGAAAAACACCACCTCGGCGGACAGCGCACCAAACTTGGCCGAGACACAAATTGAACGATGGCCGCGAGCGCAACGTATATTAAACTTCTGTAATCTACAAACATTCAAAACCAACGTTCGTCGGCATCTCTTCCTGTTTTTTTTATCCTAATTTCCTTAACATCGGCGCAGTGTAGGCTTCACATCGATTGAAGAACAGGCGAAGTTGCTTGGTCTTGAAGTTAAGGAGGACAAGACTAAATACATGCTATCAATTTACAAAGATCTGTCCACCGGCTAGGAAAAAACGTCACTGTTGATAGAAAAACCTTCGAACAAATGTAAGGAGTTCACCTATACCTTGGAGTAAACACCAACTCCACGAATGACACCTTAGTGGAGAATTACCTTACGAAGCTGCTGCTACTTCAGCTTGGTCAAACAAACGGCTTAAAAACTCCTCACTCGAAGAACAAAATGCATGCTCTATCGTCCAGCTTTATGGTGCCGAGTGCTCAAGTTGATTAATTAAATACAACACAGGTCCCGGATCTCTTTGTCAAAATTTGCGAAAAAAACTAAACTTCAGCAGGTTAATAAATGAAAAGTGGAAAGTTAAATGGTGAAACCGGCCCTTATTCAAACATTTAAACCGCCAAAATTGTTCAGTGTAATTAATGAAGTTTTTTTTAAATAGTTGATAATGCCCTCATAGGGTTAGTGCGTTGGACTACGAATCTGAAGGTCCCAGGTTCAAATCCCGCTGAGGTCAAGTAAAGTTTTTCCACTGCCCTAACTCTTCTAACAACCATCCAAGAGTATAGATTGTCATGAGAAACTTTTTAAATTCGCTGTTCGAATTCGATTTAAAATTCGCATAAGCAAACGGTGGGAGAAGCTGGGTTTTAAGCCCGTCTTATATTTATTAATTTTTTTCATATTGCTCTGCTAAATTTTGTAAAGTAAATGAAATGAAAATTTACCAGTCAGTTGGTGAAATAGAGTTCGGCATTTATTTCGGAGTCAACAAACACCAAACTGAACGTCAATCAAGCAAAAAACTGATGGAACTGTGAAAGTCTATGCGTCCGCCCGTTTTCGTGACGTCCACATGGAGGCCGAAATACAAACAAACTGAGGATTAAATTGCATTTACTTCATATTCACCTCGCACACATGACTAAATATCCGACGGGGTATTTTTCTTTGAAAAGAACCCAATAAAAGCTCCCCTTTCATATTTATCATCCCTTAATCGGTACCAAAGAGCATGCTTTTCGTCCTTCGAGTGAAGAGTTTGGCTGAACGTTAAATTGCATTTACTGCTTCTTCTCCTCCATTCGCTCTCCTCGCACACATGACCAAATATCCGAAGGAGTATTTTTCATTCAAAAGAACCCAATTAAAAAGCTCCCCTTTCCTACTTCTCATCCCTTAATCGGTACCAAAGAGCATGCTTTTCGTCCTTCGAGTGAAGAGGTTTGACTGAACGTTAAATTGCTTCTTCTCCTCCATTCGCTCTCCGCGCACACGTGACCAAATATCCGAAGGAGTATTTTTCATTCAAAAGAACCCAATTAAAAAGCTCCCCTTTCCTATTTTTCATCCCTTAATCTTCACCAAAGAGTATGCTTTTCGTCCTTCGAGTGAAGAGTTTGGCTGAACGTTAAATTGCATTTACTGCTTCTTCTCCTCCATTCGCTCTCCTCGCACACATGACCAAATATCCGAAGGAGTATTTTTCATTCAAAAGAACCCAATTAAAAAGCTCCCCTTTCCTACTTCTCATCCCATAATCGGTACCAAAGAGCATGCTTTTCGTTCTTCGAGTGAAGAGGTTTGACTGAACGTTAAATTGCTTTTTATCCTCCATTCGCTCTCCCCGCACACATGACCAAATATTCGAAGGAGTATTTTTCATTCGAAAGAACCCAATAAAAGCTCCCCTTTCCTACTTTTCGTCCAGTAATCCAGTAATCGGTACCAAAGAAAATGCATTTCGGCCTTCGAGTGAAGAGTTTTTTTTTACTATTTTAATATTGAACTTAATTAAATCTGTTGATTTGCTATGAACTTTAGGACATAACCGCATATATCCAACAGGCTTTAATTTAGCATACCAACCCGTAAAAATACAGAGGCACCGGTATAAGCTAGAAGGGTCAATTCAACTCGTCTGCTGCTCTTCATAATTAGTTTGTCCTTCCAATTAAAAAAAAAAAAAAACACACACACATGCATTTTTCAGAAATGAACACTTTGTTTATCTCACGCTCTTTCGCATTCGCTGAGAGAAATGTTTATACCAAAAAGGTATCTATGCATCGTATCCCCTCTAAGACGCCCACAATCGAAATGTTAAAAGCTTTTCAAAACAACAATCTTTATATGTATTTGAATCGGCCATAGAAACAGGGTTATAACTATGGGTGGGAGATACATGAATGGCAGACAGCTTGACGGCAGTCTAGATAACCGACCTACGACAACGTCTTTATTGCCGCACCATGGCACCACGTGAGGCTGGCTGTGTTTACAGAGATAAGATAAGAGGATGGGCTAGAGGGCAGATGTTGTTTTGACGGTATCTGCTTTATGGAAATGTATTTTTAGAAAAGCACAGGTAGACGAGTGTGGAACAATGGAGAATGGGCAGTTAACGTATCCATGGTGTCAGTTCTAAAAATAACAATCCATAGGAAATTATCAGCCTTTGATTGTTTGAAAAAGTCCAAATGATGATGTGTCAATTATTATCAGTATCTTGGAACTCAGTTTATAGAATGCATTTAATTGGATGTCCGATTAAAAGTGGAATCAATGTATCGAGACTGTTGGGGTTTAGACATATGCTGTCACCCAGTAGGAAATTTAATCTTTGTATTTAAAGACGATAGACGGAGACTTAATATTTTTTTACGTTTTTGCATTTTTCTCGAAAGGACTTTTTCCAAACTGGTGGTAACGAGAAAACTCGACGACGGGGTTTAGATATGCAGATACGAATCAATCCAAAATCTTCGAACTAAATTGCGTGATGTCTTACTATTCTCCTCATCTTGTTAATCTATATATTAATGCGGAGTTGCCTATAACGTGTTTCCATCCATTTTTGCTATTATACGTCACATAGATATGCCAACACTATATATATTTGGGTAGGGGACAATACATAGAAGTGCACAATACAAAAATTATCCACATATGTAACACACGTTATGAATTACAGAAGGTAAAATGAAGCGAATTGGATGAAATTACAACAACAACAACAACAACAACAACAACAACAACAACAACAACAACAACAACAACAACAACAACAACAACAACAACAACAACATTGCTGTGTGAGGCAATAATCTGCCAATCGGAACGGACAAATTTTATATCATGAAGTTACTTGAAAATGCTTGAATTTACTTGAAGTTACCAACAGCAACATTGCTGTGCATGTTATGCATTTGATAATGCTTGAACATACTATCATGGTTGCCACTATTATTAAAAAAAAAAATCCCTGACTTTTCCCTGACTTTCCCTGACCAGTTTTAAAAATTTCCCTGACCAAATTTTGCAAATATAGCAAACAAAATGACGCATTTAAACACTAGTCCCAAATATTTAAAGAACAGACAAATTGTATACTTCTAAAAATTCCCTTTAAAAAATATCAATGAAACAATCAGCTGTGAACAGGATATACCTTATTTTTTTAAAAAGGAGAGTTGATAATTTATTTTTTCTTCTTCTTGAATGCGAATTTTTGCTTTTTCCTTATAATTTTTTTTTATTTCTTCCTCCCTTTTTCTTTTTAATTCGTTTACTCCATCTTCTTTTTTTTAAATTTAAGTTGTTCTTCTAACTGCTGTGTATAGCGGCTATGAGAGGATCGAACATTAAATATTAATTTTCAATTTATTTCCACTTTCGATAATTTTGCGGCAATCCAGTTTAAATTTTAAAATATCTTTTTTTTCGAAAAATTGTCTTTTTGTTTTATTGCATTGATGATTTTCGTTGCCTTGAAGCCAACGTCAACGTTTTTTATTTCCAGAAGATTGGATTGACTTGAAAGATCGATTGAGATCCTATGGAGCATTCGCTGATATACTTTTTTTTGACGATGCGATGCAATAAGTTTTTAACCAATATGAGGAGATCTTCATAAAGGTAAAATATCAATGGTTTCTCGCCTTGAAATTTTGATAAAAATGGTTCACAATCAGATGTAATTGTATGGAAAAATGCAAGTTTGCAGTCTAACAATTTGCCTTGGAAGTATTTTTTGGTAAATCTGAATTTGTCATAGAAAAAAAGTGCTTCAACTCTCTAAACAGATTTTGTTTTCTAGTCAATGTACACCGCAATATTTCAGGGGAAATCGAGTACAATTAGTTTTGGAGGTAAATAAGCTTCTTCTTGCAGGACCTTCTTTGAAAACGTATGCCTTAAAAGAATGTACAGGTCCCATGAAAAATTTGTAAGTCCGGTTTTCGTGGCTCCATGTATTACATGTAGACCACACACACCACATTCTAGTAGCTGCGTACCATCCGGATCAAATTCATTTCGCTGTTGTTTAAATTTCTTTAAAAAAGATAAATTTACGTTTGGGCCATCAATAGATACTTGAAGAAGTTTCTCTTTTTTCAAAAATCGGATTCCATTGTCAAAATGTTTTAAAATGTCATCTGACTTTGAAGATCCCATGAACTCGCTTTCTAAGTACCTATTGCAAACAAATCCTTTTGACTCATCAAAAAACGGACAACTAAATCCATTTGTCCTTTCTGAGCTATTTTGTTCAGTGCTTCGTCAAAACATATAACAAAGTCGTCTTTACTTTATCCAAAAGATTGTTATGGAAATATGGGGAGATACCGTGATTGATAACGTAGGAACTCTTAGTTTTTCCTAACTTAACATTTTCAGCAATTTGGCTGTCTGGGAACATCAATCGAAAAAGATCACTAATTTCCACAGCCGAGTTCAAGGACGCTCTGGTGGAAATAATATACAGACACCACCTTATCTCTGCGACAATGGAACCGGTCTTGTCGAAAGTAAAATATTTTGTTTGTGTATTTTGAGCGTTAATATTTTCTGGTGTATTTTGAGATGTTTTTGACTACTACAGGCGACCAATGAATGAGACGCAGTGAAGAAAGTATCAATTTTTTGTGACGTCAAAGCTTTAGAATTTGACTTATGCGCTAGTCCATTTTGATGCGACACCAAAGCCCTTTGGCCCATGTTGCTTAACTCAAATTCTTGTTTGCATAATTTGCATCTTGCTTTGCCGTTATTGCCTTTAAATAAAAACTATACTATACAAAATCTTCCTTAGCAAAGGGAACAAATTTCGCTAAACAAAGTCAATCGAAATAGACTATTTTGATTTTTGATGTATAAGTTTGCATATCTTTTTTTTCGGAAAGAATGAAGATGTGGTTTTCCATTTAAGCATTATCTCAGACTTTTCGTAGCGCATGGATCGAAAAATAGGATTGATATGCTTTTCAATGCTACTTGGCATCTCCATTAGCTGTTTAGCAATTAATACAACTGCGTGCAAACGCTATACGTTCTCGAAACCAAAATCGTCTCAATCAATTAAATTAAAAATGTCCAAGGTATATACATTATTAGGTAATAGTGGTGGATTAGTGAAATGGTGCGTGGGTATATCTTGAAAGATATCGAGATCTGCGAAATGTGATCCCAAAATAAGAAAAAATGTGGATTCATGAAAAGTAACATTTTTGCTCCCAATGGAAAACCACATAAATTTTATTCAAAAATATTGCAAAGAACAGAAAAGATATAAAGTTGTGTTTCTTTTCACAAATAAAATTTTGTGTGGGTAAACTTCAGAGCTCGACATACAAATTTTGTTTAATATTATAAAAAAAATACACACTACGGGAATTTTCCCTGACTGTTTTCGAAATTCCCTGACTTTCCCTGACATTCCCTGACCAAATGTTCGTTCCCTGACTTTCCCTGATTTTCCAGTCCAGTGGCAACCATGTACTTGAAGTACTTGGACATGGTTGAAGTTACTTGAAGTTACCTGAAAATGCTTGAAGTTACTTTAAGTAACTTGAAAATGCTTGAAGTTATTTGAAAATTCTTGAAAACTTGAAGTTACTTGATAATGCTTGAACATACTTGAAGTTACTTGGACATGCTTGAAGTTACTTGAAAGTGCTTAAAGTTACTTGAAAATGCTTGAAGATACTTGAAGTTACTTGAAAATGCTTGAAGTTACCTGAAAACGCTTGAAGTTACTTTAAGTTACTTGAAAATGCTTGAAAACTTGAAGTTACTTGATAATGCTTGAACATACTTGAAGTTACTTCGACATGCTGGAAGTTACTTGAAAAGGCTTGAAGTTACTTGAAAATGCCGGAAAAATTTTATATCATGTCAAATCAAAGGATGCAATGCCGACAAATTTTATTTTCCGATTAATATGTATAACAGCCGACTTTGTTTTTTTTTAACTTATAGAATAAATTGGTCGAATTCCGACCATGGCGCGACCCCTAGTATGATGTAATTGTTTTTACTAAGACCTGGCTCACTGGTGACCATCATGAAGAAATGCTCAATAAGGACCTCTACGAAGTTTACCGCAAAAACCGTTGTCCCGTTCTTACCAACTGTGAAAGGGGCGGAGGAGTATTACACCCCTATTGCGAGTGTCAATCGACAATTGATAATTGACTATTTTCAATGTATGCTATTGTGAACGAACGATTCTAAAGGATTTTGTCAATCGCACTCAATTGAAAAAATGCGGTTGAAAAGAATATCAATGAAAATGTTTCGTTCACAATAGCACACATTGAAAATAGTCAATTATCAATTGTCGATTGACACTCGCAATAGAGGTGACACTCATTGCGCGGTGACGAAGTAGTTATACCTCCAATAGCTCTTGATGTGGACCAAGTAGCAGTTAAAATCAAATGTATTCCGGGTACAAAAATTATTGTTATTGTAAGTTATATACCACCAAGGAGTTCTTATTTATTATATAAAGCGCATATCCACAATTGTTCTTTAATTTTGAATAATTTAGATGATCATCAGCATGTCATCCTACTTGGAGACTTTAACTTGCCTAATTTAATTTGGTCTCTTGATTACGAAGAGTCCATACTTTTTCCTCTTAACCCCAATCCGCCCACCCGGTGTCTTTGTGTCTCCGTTTCAGTTTCGAGAGAAATTTTTACAAATTTTTGAAAAGCAATCCCATTCTTACTCATTGACTTTGTTTCCCGAAGGAAACACTTTCTCTACCACTTCAAGAATTCATTCATTTTCATTATAAAGAAAAAAAAAAAAATCGCAACTCACCCACGCCTGAAACAGAAAAGACGGCGAATACGTGTAACGCAGCAAAACGACGGCGAGCGTAATACCTAATACATAACCATAAGTTATGACAGGTCAATACACCAGGACGGTGATAATGTCATTATAAGGGACACACTGTCATCAACATAGATAGAGCCAACGACTCAATGCCTAACATTGGGGAATACGGGTTGGAGGCAGAGGTGGTTTAGTTCGGGTTAATGTCCCCAGGCTTCCGATGCTTTGAACCATCGAACAAAAAAAAACCCCCAGCCCAAAACAGTGACAGTTGTGTTACTGTTTTACGAAGTTTATTCCATTTCAATATTTTATAAAAATCTCCAAATACCAAAACAAGGTATTTAACTAGCGCCTTAATGGTGGTAAGCAAGTTTCATTTCTCAAAATACGCCACATCAAAATTTTTGCATTTTCCTTTCACAAACAGACAGTTTATTAAACTGCGTAAGAGACCTTTGTTTAGGTAAACAAAAAAGCGTTCAACTTGAACTTTGCCAACAGATTGCATGCGTACGCCAGGTAGAGGGTGGAATTTTGATTTATGACAACGTCCATGCACCCCCTGAATAAAATTCAAATCAAAAACACAGCATGATACCAGAATCAATAAATAAGGGTGGAAAGTGCAGAGAAAAAAAAATAAAAACAAAATTGAACTTTCAATGTTTGGATTAAGCCATTTAACAATTCTGGATAAAAAAAAACATGAATTTCGAATTGTTGATGAATTTTCAAATCAAAAGGCGCCTTTATTAGCCGCCCCATGGAATCTTTGCCCATTCGAAAGTGCGTCGGCCATACAATCAGCCATACCCACACGAGCACACTTAGCAGCCATTAATGATTCTTCTTTGCCATCAAGCACAGCAGAAAATGAAAGCGAATGCGGGAATGGGAAAATGCAACAGGCAATCAAACAACACACACTGGCATCGTTCACTGTGGCGGCTGGCGGCGGAGTTTTCCATTTTGTTGAACCAGAGGCAGCAGTCTCTCTTGCTCTCCGTCCGACTGCAATAGCCAATTTCAGATTTAGAAGTGTACATGCCATGTTTTTGTATTCGACAAATTAACGCACTCTACTATCCGCTTGCCGATAGAGATATAAAAATATTGCGAAATCGCAAGAAAGAAAAACAAAAATTGCCGCCATAAATTCGATTGTTTTTCAAGGGAATTGAACTAATCTGAAATTTATTTTTTCAATTTAGAACAGTTTTGGAGGTACATACCTACAAAGGATTTTATGAAATTATTTTTAAGGATCACACATTGAAAAAACAGAAACAGCTCACAGTACAAACATGATAGTGACCCGTTTCGAGGAGAGGGTGAAGTTCTCACTCATTTGTTTATGTTTTGCACGTGAATTATTTAAAAAATTGTTTCTTCCGAACAGATGTCTCTAGGGCGCAAATTTCACATGATGCATTTCCAGTGAATTGCTCAGAAAATAAAATTCAGAGCTATTAACCCCCAGTTATCCGAAAGTCTTCAGTATCTTTTGCGAAAATTGGATGGGGTTTAACCTCGAAAAACTTGGACTGGCCACCCGAGGGGGTTCGTAGTACCAGCTGAGCCGGTGGCACTTTATTTTCTCTTTCAGGTTTCCTGCCACTTTATCCCCAAACTCATTCAAAACTTAAAAAATGTTAGATCCGTTTTTGGAAAAGGTGAAATTTTCGAAAATTCAAAAAACTTTTATTTGAACATAATATATTTGTGTTTTTTAAAAAAGTAATAAATAATGATTCAGTTGAAAGACAAAAAACAAAAAAATGTCAAATCTCTGCAATTATATGATGTAAATTGGGCGACAACTTATTTTTATTTCATTAAAAAAAAAAAATAAATTATTAAAAAAAAATATTTCAAAAATCTGAGTATGCGAATTTGTTCGAATTAGTAGCTTAAATTTTGTTCAAAACATAACTTGATCTGCTTTTGAGGTTTGAGGTATAAGGGCGAACAAAAACCTGTACAGATAGACTTAGGTTAGGTATGTGGGTTGATAAGGCAGCGGTGTTGATGCTGCGTCATCGCACTCAGGTCAGTGTTGACCCATTCTGATGCCCATAGGGGGTCCACGTGTGTTGGGTTGTTGTGCCTTCCTTGTCTCGTCGGTGATGTCAATCATATAGAGATAGACTTGCTTGCTAATATGGTTAGGGATTTTTCAAAATGTATTCCGGAACTTTTCCTCATTTTTCCGAATTGTATGGTGGACAACGATGGACTTTTCAGGAGGATAATGCGAATGCCCCTATACATACAGCAAGGACAACAAAAGCCTGGTCGGATCACGTAAAATGAAAACGATCGAACGATATATCTTCGACCATACTAGTCTCTGTCTATCTATGTAGTTATCCGTCCGTCCGAGGCGAAACAGGGACCCATTGTGCGAATGAGATAGTCCTGCTCCGAAGTGAGTAACTACATCTTAGGCGAAAAGTCACCAGGGGAAGGAGAAGACCTGGGGGCCACTCCACGATCGGAGCTATTGAGGAAGTAGTAAAGGCCGCCCAACCGGAACAACAGGGAGATCACTACTCAAGAAATATCGAATTGCTGGCAACGCTGGACGTGTGAAATGCTTTCACGCAGTCAGTTGAAGTGATATAAGAACGCTACAAATCACTTTCAACGTCCCAATTTATCTCTTGCCGAAGGTTAAGAACTATCTTAAAGACCGGGAGCTACGATATGATACCGTAGAAGGCGCTCGAAGAAAGAACATCACTGCGGGATTCTCTAGCAGAGGACGCAAACCACACTTTCTTCGCCTGCAGTAGGTGCGGCGTGCTACATCAGGTTCTGGAAAGGAGCATCGGCCTCATCACTCCGGATAACATCGTCGGTAAGATGCTGGCATCACGGACAAGTCTGCTTTTTTGTAGAAAATATTCTTCGGACAAAAAGGATGCAAAAAGACCGAAACAAGGAGAGTTATCAATACGGCTCACAAACACAAAAATCTAAGGCCAAAGAAGACATTAAAGACGGAGTCCTCTAATGGATATAAAAAAACGCCTCCACCCTGATGTCATGCAGTAGGTGGGAAGTGCTGCGACGGGATCTGAAAAAGGAACATTCGCCTCATCACCCCGGATAACAACGGCGGGAAGATGGTGGTATGCGACCAGAACTGGACACAAGCCTGTAGAAAACATTCTCCGGACAAAAAAGATGGAAGAAGGCACACAAACGAAAGTCCTGTTCTTCGCAAAGTTTGTAGATGAAGTCGTGTTTAGCAGTTCCTTTATATAAAGTTTCCTGCCATGCCCACTTTTAAGAGGGGTATTTAAAAAAAAAAAATTGTTTTTTCGATAAAATCTTTTAAACGTATAACAAAATATGTTGATCCTTCTGAACAGTTCAGCCTTCCCTGAACTATTGCCAGAATTTGAAGAACAAAAATAAGTCAAATCGGTCCAGCCGTTTTCAATGTATGACGTCAGCAAACAAAATATCGATTAATTTTTAAATATAATAGATTCTCTTGTCAGTTTTTAAACTCAAAATATATCCACTTTTTTGTCGTCAAAATAATTATGCCGATGTAGTAAAGACGACCGTCTTTTGGGGAGAGTTCGATAACTCAGGCGACAAAGTTTAACGACAGATTTATGTAGAACAGTTTTTTACAAGCATTTTTTACTATGGGTTTATCAAAAAACACTTCAATTGGGAAAAAAAATATTTGAAAATAACGGTAATACTTTTTTTGGTAATACTTATCTACAATTAAGTATTGCACATTTTTTTAAAGCTAAAAGTCGGTTCTATCATCCTGTTTTTAAATCAAGTGATTTCCATGAATAGTTTTTTAAAAAAAATAATTTCGAACTCAAAGTTTCTTTAAATCCAAATTCCTTAAATGTAAAAGAAACTTTGCATACACCCAACCTCGCACCTACCCCAAATTCTATAGTGAGCCCAAGCATGGGGGTTGCACATAACCTCACTGTTTATACGCTGTACCGTAATGCTTGCATTCTAGGTAACGCCAAATAACTAACTGTTCTCTACTTATTAGAAGGATATCATTATTTATTTATTGACGTCAAGGAAAAACATAGGAACGGGCTACAGTCCGCTTGGGCGAACTGTTGGATACCCTATTCTTATTCCTATCCCTCATAAGTGGGCGTGACAAAAGTCTAAGTATGGTTGAATTGTTAAGAACGCTCCACATATTTTGTTATATAACATTTAAAGGATTTTATCAAAAAAAAAACGCTTCCTAGCTCAAACTTGGGTGTTTCAATAAAATTGTTTTATTTAATTGTGGGCGTGTCAGTAGGCGGATTTAAAAAAAATTAACACATGAGAATAAAGGGCCCATAGAGAGTATATATTATAAATTTCAGCTCAAACTTTGGATTTTCAAAAATTAATATACCCTTAGAATAGGGTATAAAAAAATTATTTTATTTATTTGTGGGCGTGTCAGTGGGCGGATTTTGAAATTTTTTTATCCCGAGCAGTTTTAGGAGTCATAGATCATATATAAAAATTTCAGCTTTCTAGCTCAAAATTCGATTTTTTCCAAAATTTTGTTTTTTTGAGTTTGAGGGCGTGTCTGTGGGCGGATTTCAAAAATTCGTAAACTGGATTATTTCGGGACCCTAGAGAGTATATGGTTAAAATTTCAGCTCTCTAGGTCCAGTTTAAAGGCCTAATTTTTGCCGACAGACGGACGGACGGACGGACATGGCTAGATCGACATTACTATCGATGCTGATCATAAATATAGTAACTTTTAGGGGTCTACGGGCAATATTAAGGTATGTTACAAACTATGCGTCAAAATTAATATACCCTTAGAATAGGGTATAAAAAAAGATAGTAACTTTAAGCGCCCGAGGATGAAGCAGCAGCTTCGAAACGCGTCGCGAAAAACAGAAATAAATAAGTTGTGAAAATAAAAACGTAAAAAAAAAACAAATAAAGTAATATTTAAACAAAAGTCGAATATCTTTTAATTAAAATTTAAAACAAAAAGTCCATAAATAAAAATTTAATAAAAAGTAGGTTTGGTAATTTTCAATTTTCTCGAAAACTAGTAGACTTAAAACCATCTAGTTTTCAGTATTCGATTAAAAAATAATAACAGCAAAAAAATAGTAAAAAAAAAATTACTATGTAGTCTCACGATTTGGAATAAAGATAATAAAAAGTCGTTTTTTTCATTTTTTTCGAAATTTTGAATTTGAAATTAGTTTTTTTATAAAACTATTAATGAAAATCACTTGATTTAAAAACAGGATGATAGAACCGACTTTTAAATTTAAAAAAAATGTGTAATACTTAATTGTAAGTATTACTGTTATTTTTAAATATTTTTTTTGTATTTAAGTGTTTTTTTTTTTAGAAAATCGTTCCTTCCTTCCAAATGGGGCGAGATACGAGTATGCCCATAAAAAATGCTTGTAAATAACTGTTCTACAAAAAACCGTTGTTTTTTTCTTGTCGCCTGAGTTATCGTACACTTGCCCGTCTTTTTTATGTAACTTTTTTAAAAATCATTTGGTGGTGTTTTCCAACTTGGAATAGTTATTTTGTACATATGCGCCCCTATTGTGAGTATCGATAATTGATCGATTGCAAACAAAAACAATAACCAAACCACTATATTCACATTTTTATTCACAATAATCTATTTCTCTAACGATTGAGTTACAAAATCGATCGACAGTTATCGATTCGATAACTGATCGATACTCACAGTAAGGGCCTTATTCCCAGTCTGAGACTATTTTTGAGAAAATCCTGTCAATATTGGTAATTTTTTTAGTTAATTTTTAGTTAAATTGATTAATTCGGGGGCTCAATTGTTTTTGACAAGCGGAAAAAAATGCATAAAAGTTGAATCTGGAAATTGTTTCAAAAAGCTTAAACGGTTATCTCTACTTATGATGAAATGAACCCAAAAGATGACAAGGATTGAAGATATGTCGAAGTGGAATCAAGAAAGGCATTAACCACACAAAGGCAGATAGAAACAACAGGCAGGCAGAAACAACAGGCAGACAGAAACAACAGGCAACCATGTATCCAAGTAATCAACGTAACAAAAGATTTATAATAATTTACAATAACCGAAGTTGTGCACATACCGGGTTACATTTTTTTTTAATAAAAAGTGCAACTCCTTGAAGAAACGTACAATACGAAGAAATTGGTCCAAACAAAACCACGTCACTTTGAAATAACGGCAGAAATAAACACAAGAAGTCGCATTAATCGAGGTAAATTTTGAAAAGGTGCACTTATATAGTCAAGAAACGACTTTAGTGTTGCCAAAATCGAGGAGTTGCGTTAACCGAGTTCGTACTGTATTCCTAAATGTTGTTTACACAACTATTATTCATCAGGTGGAGCAATTTTATTTTATTTGACTATCACTGTGATTAGAACATTCGAATATTCATTGAAAAATAAAAAAAAAAGTTATTTATTTCAAACGGCTGTCAATCTGACAGAAAAAAATTAAATGTTAACGAAGAAAATATTACATTCTTCAGAATGAACCCTTTGAACGGCTTTCGATTGTTTACACTGATTTAAAATTATGTACAGGTACACTCGTTATGTGACATTTATCAGACGGTTGCGGTCTTGCACGATTAAAATCAATTTATGTCAGCAGAATCTTCGACTCTCACATAACTGAAATCGTTTGTTTGTTTATTTTATGTTTCAACTCTTATTGCAAAGCTTTCATTATAATTGTTTGTTTATTTTATTTTTTGGAAAGCCTTCTTAGCAACACGGATTGAGTGGATGAACTTTGTAACACTCTCCATTTACGTATTACGTTTCCGAAATTACATTACATATATTGTTTATTGTTAAACATAAAGAAAGTGAAACATTATTAGTACTTGAAGATTTATATTATACAAACGCAAAAACACCAGCATTGGATGGACCAGTGGAATGCATTGAAAGACGATTTCGCTTACGAAATAAATGTAAAAAAAAGGAAAGAAAGAAATACCTAAAATGATCATGTAAATCGTTCAAATCACCAACCCTACTATAAGACAAATTGAATAAGGTACCTCTGTTGCTGTGGAATTGTTTGTTATTGTTTAGGAATATGTTTCGCATCAAATTAAACTTAGGGAAAAAATACTTTCAAATTGAGATTTTTTCATATAAATTACGTGAATTTATATTTGACAGGACTATCAAAATGGGCAATGGGTTTGGGTGGGATTATATGAGAAGTAAAATTGAACACAAACCTTTTCTTTTGGTGAAGCGTCTGGTAGATATTTTAAAGTTAAAATATTGATTTACTCCTTAGAAACAGTTGCCGAAAAGTGGAGTTTATTTATTTAATCGCGAGCACGGTGCTACGCACTTGAAATACAACACTTTGCTAAACACTTTGTTTTTACTTCTTTGCTGAAGTCCAAAGGAACTCGCCTTTTATTTGAATCAAATCACAATTAAAATGATATTTCGCAATATGGCAACACTTTAAAAAATTGAGAAATTTGAAAAATAAATATTTTCTATATTCAACACTGAATTTAAACTGTGTTCACTACGATTTTATAACCGGCCGTTTTTGCAGTTCGTTGTAAAGTGAGCTTGTATCAACTTGATCAGTACAGTATGCTTATATTCTCTTTAAGGTATATCCAGCCACTTGGACGCTCTCTTAGCATTTATATACACATTCACAGATCGGTAGAATAAATAGAGAGAATATGATAAATATGCTCACCCACTCGAATACAATCAAAGCCTGTGGGAGCCATCATTATATTCATATATCTAATGTTTGAATGAGAGGAGGTTGGTTTCATTGGGAAAAGAACAGTGGGGATATATCGCCTACGACCAGCAGTGGTGGTTGATGGTTTTCATGTTGAATTTTCTCTCTCTTTTCCAGTTTGTATCTACACACACAACATGGGGCCCAAATGATATATGGATGGATTTTAGGAAATGGCACACACAAAAGAGCTGATCAGTAAAAGATTGGAAAGGAGAAACAAAAAACTCTTTCCGAATGTGGGCAACTTGTGATATATTGATCTCTCTCTCATGTTGTGGGTTTTACTATATATTTCAAAAATTGCATATCGAGGGCATGCAAAATCGTTCACTGCTCCTATTTTGTGATATGTTTAAGAGAATATTCTATGGATACGATGGAGAGTGTTGGTTTTTTTGGTGTTGTTTTTAGCTTTTGAACTGCATGCAATTCTTATAGCGACTGTACTTTGCTAGAAAGCCATTAAATCCCATTTTTGTGTATAATATGGCGAATGAGGGAATCTAACAGACACATAGGACATTAGCTTTATATTGTCCGTCAAATATTAAGAGACACAGCTTTCCATTTAAAAAAAACTGCGTTTCTTAAGAGACACTTGATATTCACAAGATCTAAAGTGAAATTGTTCCAAGCTCTATGCAAATCGATTGGAGCTGACGACATATGATGATGAACTTTAACTGCACAAACTTTCTTTCCTTTTATTTAAAATATTCGCTCGTCATATCTGCAGACTGCTATGTGGCAGAAAAATTCGTTATGAGGCCGTTTAGACATTTTTAGGTGGCAAGATCACTCCTGCAGACTGCTTAAAGGCAGACACATTCGTTATGAGAGTCATGCAAGCCTATAAGGGGTAGACAGATATTTCGAGGTGCGAAGATCACTTCGACAGGAGCTAAGTTGAAGCGAAATTCGTTATGAAATCCATTCCAAGTCCATTAGGGATGAAGAGAGATTCGTAGGTGGCAAGAACACTTTCGCAGACTGCTGACAGACAGCAAAATTCGTTATAAAAGCCATCCAAGTCTTTAAGGGGTAGACAGAAATTCGTAGGCGGCAAGATCACTTCGGAGGACGCTTAGTTGAAGCGAAATTCGTTATGAAAGCTATTACAAGTTCATAAGGGGTGGACGGAGATTCGTAGGTGGCAAGATCACTTTTGCTGAAAGACAGCAAAATTCGTTATAAAAGCCATCCAAGCCTTTAAGGGGTAGACAGAAATTCGAAGGTGACAAGATCACTTCGGAGGACGCTTAGTTGAAGCGAAATTCGTTATGAAAGCTATAACAAGTTCATAAGGGGTGGACGGAGATTCGTAGGTGGCAAGATCACTTTTGCTGAAAGACAGCAAAATTCGTTAAAAAAGCCATCTAAGTCTTTAAGGGGTAGACAGAAATTCGTAGCTGGCAAGGTCACTTCAGAGGACGCTTAGTTGAAGCGAAATTCGTTATGAAAGCTATTACAAGTCCATAAGGGGTGGACAGAGATTCGTAGGTGGCGAGATCACTTTTGCTGAAAGACAGCAAAATTCGTTATAAAAGCCATCCAAGTCTTTAAGGGGTAGACAGAAATTCGTAGGTGGCAAGATCACTTCGGAGGACGCTTAGTTGAAGCGAAATTCGTTACGAAAGCTATTACAAGTTCATAAGGGGTGGACAGAGATTCGTAGCTGGCAAGATCACTTTTGCTGAAAGACAGCAAAATTCGTTATAAAAGCCATCCAAGTCTTTAAGGGGTAGAAAGAAATTCGTAGGTGGCAAGATCACTTCGGAGGGCGCTTAGTTGAAGCGAAATTCGTTATGAAAGCTATTACAAGTCCATAAGGGGTGGACAGAGATTCGTAGGTGGTAAGATCACTTTCGCAAGACTGCTGAAAGACAGCAAAATTCGTTAAAAAAGGTATCCAAGTCTTTAAGGGGTAGACAGAAATTCGTAGGTGGCAAGATCACTTCGGAGGACGCTTAGTTGAAGCGAAATTCGTTATGAAAGCCATTCCAAGTCCATTAGGGATGGACAGAGATTCTGAGATGGCAAGGTCACTTCTGCAGACGGTGACAAAATCACTTCTGGAGACTGGTAAAAATCAGCCAAATGCGTGTTTTGAAAGCCATTTCAAGTCTAAAGGTGGCAAGGTACTGTCTACAGAAGCATGCCCGTGTCAAAATTGTAAAAAAAAGAGGCAGTTGGGGATCATACAAATGCAATACCACCAGCATCTGATTGGCATCAGAAGTGCTCCGAAAACCTGCCGATGCTTATTGAGGTCGAACCGGTGAACCCCACAGGCGTACCAGTAGTCATAAGTCATAAAGTGGAAGGTTTATGATCCCTTAAATTCGTATCATAAACTCGCCGCAAAGGAAAAGAAGAAGAAGCGAATTTGGTTTTTAATATTTTCGAAGTATTTTTTTTTTTATTATTTGCAGAATTTTAAAAATTTGAAGGCGAAGACAAAGAGTAACGCTTGCGTAAGCAAATGGTAAGCCTTAGTTATAATGGGAAATTATGCACATGTTTTACCCATAGCGCTCCGTCGAGTTATTTACTTATTATTTATTTCATCAATGGATTATAATAATCTACTGGCATAATGGTTATGGCTTAATGTTATTCCTAAACATAAGATACACTTAGGGACACAAGAAGTTTTGCAATTTAATTATAAAACAATAGGAGAAGTATTCTCTTAAAATGATCCCATATTCGCTGGAAGCTGGATTAATCAATGCCAAAGAGCGACTTATAGGTTAATTTGAACCTTTGTAACGAAACATAACAGAGTTCAATACGGTCCCTCAAAATTCTTTCCGCAATATAAAGGGATTATTAAAGAAAGCAGTTAACTGGAATTTATTCGGCTGTCGAGAACGTCTTTGACAGACACTATAGTATGAGCATGTCAACGGCAATAAGATTTTTTTAAATCCAAATGAGCGCAACTAGAGGAATAATCACGCATATCACCCGACCAAATGAATTTCCTTAAAGCAATTCGCGTAAATCTTGTTTGTATCCTTTTTATTCTTAAATCAATATTTTCATAGAGAGGCGATATAAGATTCGTGTACATCAAACAATAAGGCTGGCAGATCGTTTACAAAAATTATAAAAAGCAGTGGACCTAAGTGACATTCCTGTGGAAGTCTCTACAACACTTTTCCAGATTTTGAGAGGTGTCCATTAATTTGAACGACATGGGTTCTGTTAGACAGACAAAGACATCGGACTATTTACTCGAAGAGCTGGCGGCATTTTGCCTGTAACTTGATAATACGAAAACTAGTGAGAGAAAAATAATTAAATGAATTGAACATGGGTGAGCTTTGTTTCCAGTAGTCGCCGATTCGACATCAAAAAGTATCGGCACAAGTGGCATAGTTATTTATATGTAAAAAAAAATGTATCTCAAGCCCATGCCAATATCGATAATAAATCACTGAGCTTCACTAGGGCCATTAAAATAGGTTCATTAAAAACAGACGCAAAACGAGATAAATATATTTTCAAAAAATTCAAAATACGCAAATTGCGCTCCAAAAACTCTTGCAAACTGTGACAAAAATAAAATAAAAAAATCCTTTCAATCATAAAATACTATCGTAACGTGCGTCGTCGAAAAAAATATTTCCAATATTGAAGTGCTTCCCATCGGTGTTATAAACGATCAAATTTGTATTATGACCTCGTTCAATTTTCAAGTGGTTTCCAACGTGCACCCACATCACTCACACCGCACTTAAGTAACGTGACAAATCTTTAGATTTGGGCACAAACACTGATTTCAGTTTTCGCTTCGAATTTTTTTTCCAAAGAAATATTTTTGAAATTTAAAATTCATAAGGTAAGGATATCAATGGCATTGATGTTAGCAAAAAAATAAAGATACAACAAAAGGTTTATTTTAAAACAACGTTGCGTCCTATGGCGATTGGAAATTGTAATCATTTAAGCAAAAAGGAGTACAGTCAAGTATTCGTCATGTGTTTAAGGATAATATGAAAGTCGTTTAGAAAAAGGACAACGCAAGAGGTTTATGGGATTCATTACCATGGTTGGTTGAAACCGGCCCTCGATGAGGATGCACTTAGACCAGAAGTAGGTCCATTGTGCTGACTCATTACCATACATGTCGCAGTATTTTATGCCGTAATAGGGTATTGAATGATGGTATTGAATTTTATTAATTAAATTTAGATTTAGTATTTCGATAAAAACTGGGAGTTGATTAACAACAAAAAATATCATTGCATATAATAGAAAAGGGTTAAATATTATTAAAAATTCAATCAACGCAAATGTCATTAATTTAATTTGAATTTTTGAATGAACAGCAGTAAATTGTGATTGCTACCACATGAAGTGGGGTTGTAGTTGCGGCACGGCATCAGACTCCTTCTGTGTGCTAATTGGGATTGGCCAGTTAACAACTTCTTAAGGATCTTTAATTGGATTTGACAGAGTTTGGCATCAAGGAGGAAAAATGCAAAATGGAAAAAAGCTCTGATAGCTTGTGCTCACCCCAGCCACCAGTTTGGGTATTAAAATATGAATCTAACCACACTTGACCGATAGCCCCTTGATTTTTCATTTTACACTACTCCCCGAAGTCAGTCTTTCCAGATTGGCCAATGCGAGGCACCTATGACACTGTTCGAGGAAAAAAAAACTCTGATAGCTTGTGCTCACCCCAGCCACGACTTTGGGAATAAAAATATGAATCTAACCACACTCGACAGATAGCACCTTAATATTCCATGTAAAACTACTCCCCGAAGTCAGCTCGTCCATATTGGTCCATGATAGGCTTCAACCAATAACGCTGTTCGAGGAAAAATGCAAAATGCAAAAAACTCTGATAGCTGTGCTCACCCCAGCCACGACTTTAGGAATTAAAATATGAATCTAACCACACTTGACAGATAGCCCCTTGATTTTTCATTTAACACTACTCCCCAAAGTCAGTCTATCCAGATTGGCCAATGCGAGGCACCTATGACACTGTTCGAGGAAAAAAAAACTCTGATAGCTTGTGCTCACCCCAGCCACGACTTTGGGAATAAAAATATGAATCTAACCACACTCGACAGATAGCACCTTAATATTCCATGTAAAACTACTCCCCGAAGTCAGCTCGTCCATATTGGTCCATGATAGGCTTCAACCAATAACGCTGTTCGAGGAAAAATGCAAAATGCAAAAAACTCTGATAGCTGTGCTCACCCCAGCCACGACTTTAGGAATTAAAATATGAATCTAACCACACTTGACCGATAGCCCCTTGATTTTTCATTTTACACTACTCCCCGAAGTCAGTCTATCCAGATTGACCAATGCGAGGCACCTATGACACTGTTCGAGAAAAAAAAACTCTGATAGCTTGTGCTCACCCCAGCCACGACTTTGGGAATACAAATATGAATCTAACCACACTCGACAGATAGCACCTTAATATTCCATGTAAAACTACTCCCCGAAGTCAGCTCGTCCATATTGGTCCATGATAGGCTTCAACCAATAACGCTGTTCGAGGAAAAATGCAAAATGCAAAAAACTCTGATAGCTGTGCTCACCCCAGCCACGACTTTAGGAATTAAAATATGAATCTAACCACACTTGACCGATAGCCCCTTGATTTTTCATTTTAGACTACTCCCCGAAGTCAGTCTATCCAGATTGGCCAATGCGAGGCACCTATGACACTGTTCGAGAAAAAAAAACTCTGATAGCTTGTGCTCACCCCAGCCACGACTTTGGGAATACAAATATGAATCTAACCACACTCGACAGATAGCACCTTAATATTCCATGTAAAACTACTCCCCGAAGTCAGCTCGTCCATATTGGTCCATGATAGGCTTCAACCAATAACGCTGTTCGAGGAAAAATGCAAAATGCAAAAAACTCTGATAGCTGTGCTCACCCCAGCCACGACTTTAGGAATTAAAATATGAATCTAACCACACTTGACAGATAGCCCCTAGATTTTTCATTTAACACTACTCCCCGAAGGCAGTCTATCCAGATTGGCCAATGCGAGGCTTCTACCTATCACACTGTTCGAGGAAAAATGCAAAATGGAAAAAAACTCATAGCTTGTGCTCACCCCAGCCACGACTGTGGGAATTAAAATATGAATCTAACCTCACTTGACAGATAGCCCCTAGATTTTTCATTTAACACTACTCCCCGAAGGCAGTCTATCCAGATTGGCCAATGCGAGGCTTCTACCTATCACACTGTTCGAGGAAAAATGCAAAATGGAAAAAAAACTCTGATAGCTTGTGCTCACCCCAGCCACGACTGTGGGAATTAAAATATGAATCTAACCACACTCGACAGATAGCACCTTGGTATTTCATGTAAAACTACTCCCCGAAGTCAGCTCGTCCATATTGTTCCATGAGAGGCTTCAACCAATAACACTGTTCGAGGAAAAAAACTCTTATAGCTTGTGTATGAGGGCCACCCAGGGGAAAACGTGATGAAACGGAGGCTGCGTTCAAAAATTTGGTGGCCACTAATCGGATGCTGAAAGATACTACTATCGCCTTATGCCTCGACTACAAAAAGGAGTTTCAGATGTATAACGTGACACCTCATGGGAGCACCGGAAAGTCGCCATCAGCACTCCTACTTAACCAAAGAATACTAGAACTGGAGCAATGAATCCACAACTTATGGACTGAGCAGCCACACAACAAAGTGGTGCACGGAAGGCTCGAGGACCGAGGAGGGAACTGGTGCAGGAGTGTTTGGGCCAGGAACTAAGCACTACGAATCCATGGGCAAATGTACTAGCATCTTCCAGGCAAAAATGTGTGCCATAGACAGGTGCGTTCGAATCAATCTCGAGAAAAACTACAGGAATTGCAACATAGCAATAATGTCTGACAGCCAAGCAGTTATAAAGGCACTTGACGCCTACGTCATCAAGTCAAAACTCGTGTGGGAATGCCTACACGGACTGAATAGACTAGGCAAGAATAACAGAATTTCCATCATCTGCTGGGTACCTGGCCATGTTGGCATCACTGGCAATGAAGTAGCGGACTCTGGCAAAAAAAAAGGGCAGAGGAACCCTTTATAGAACCTGAACCGTTCACTCTACGCGAAGAGTTTAGGAGACTGAAGGAAGAAACAAGGGTCAAAACCTTTCTCAACCTACAAGGTCTGAGACAATCAAAGAAATTCTTAGGGAATTACAACCAAAAGCGATTCAAAGCTTGTATCAGCCTTAATAAAAACAACCTAAGAATCCTAACAAGCATCGTCACGGGGCACTGCAGACTCAAGTAGCACATGAGGAAAATGGGCATATCGGAGGACGGGCTCCGCAGATTCTGCAGTGAAACCGCCGAAACTCCAGACCACATACTGGAATCCTGTGGGGCACTGGCTCACAAAAGGATAAGACATTTGGGCAGACACCAAGGACATACAAACGATGGAGCCACAGCTCATTCTCAGATTCATCAAGGAAACTGGACTGGACGCTGTGCTCTAAGGAGTGTGACCTGCCAAGGATAAATCAGAGCAATACCTCTACACGCTTCACAAAGAAGTATCTAGAGAGGGCTCTGAAAGAGGGCATGAACCTCTCCGTGGCACAAGCAGGGGGACACAATAGACCAACAGGTCGCAGTGTAATATACGCTAACAACGCCCCTTCTGTACATGATAGTGGTGATTGTATTTTAGATTCAGAAGCGAGAGACAGGGATATGGTGCCTCAAAACCAACCGAATTCGAGGTAATCGAACGCAAGCAGAACGACGTAATGGTCCAATCAGGTGGTAAAGTTTTCAGGTGCAACATAAGCCATGTGAAGAAAATTCCAGGTTCTCCAGGAACTGGTTTGGTATTTCAATCATATATTGTTCTGAGTTTAATTTCTTAAGCCTATAACACCAACAACGGTTAATTGCAGAAAAAGGAGCATCGCTACACTGTTGTTATTGTTTTGTCATCATGTTATCTCTCTCAGTGGTGATCGACTGAGAGAGATAACATAGCGAGTTCAGTTCTGGAAGGAACGGCCATTTTGATAACTGATTTAACCGCGTAAAACCGCGTGGGACAATAATAATAATAATGAGCATTGTAAGTGCGTAGACAAATGAAAGCTTATTGAGTAGAGATTTGAATTTGTTTTCTACAAAAAGCGGTACATATCCAACGGTTACATTTATTTGAGACAGACGTTGTTAAGTTACCAGGTTTTAAATTTTTCCTTATTTTATTTGTTACTGTTTTTTTACTTCAAAAAGACTTAGTTACCTTCTTAAATGGCTGAGAATTAATTAATTCTGTATAAGTATCCGTCCAGTGTCTAAAGAGCACTATTAGAATAGTTTTTTTTCTTGTCGAAATCTCATAAGGTTATATATACACACAAAACCGCACGACGCGCATTAAATGTTGGTCAACTTGCAGAAATGCAACAACGTTATTTGGTTTAAATTTAGGAATAACTAATGTTGACGAATTGCAAATTGTTTACTAGTAATACAAAACAAAATCCGGGCCGCAACAGTTTAGCAGTTTGTTTGCCACATGTGCTTGACGATATTCAAAAGCAAATTCTATTGAAAACTATCATATTAGCGAATGATGACACGAAAAGTAAGACCGAAGCTTCGTTTGGTGAATAATTTGCAACTGAAAGCTGCGTCCTCGGACGATAAGTAACCATGGACGACGCTCTACTATGTATATATGTATTTGTTTCACTTCGCAGTAATGCTATTTCACATAAGCAATTTAAATTCAAAAAATAAAAATTCACCACATTGACTTTGAGAATATTGTTTGTTGAATTTGCATTGGCGAGCGGTGAAAGACAATGCACGCGAATTATCCAAATAAAAGAGCATCGCCAAAGTCTCCCTCCAGCACTACCACACCAAATGCACGCCGAAGATAAATATATACAATTTTCAATGAATCTGTAATCAAATACTTACCTTGGTAGGTCCCGGACAAATACTTTACCGCTACACTGTTGTTATTGTTTTGGTTTTTTTCGGTTTGTGTATGCGACGCGTGCCTACCTTTTTCTGCAACTACAAAATGCCGACACAATTTTATGTGATTGAAAATGGTGTAAATTTAGTCCTTCGTCCTCTGATGTATGCGATGTTGGATCAGTATTTGCTGAAATTATAAAAAAAAAAACCATTCATCAGTTTCAGCGAAATGTTTTGAATTCAAAAATGCTAGTAATTGAGGCAAAATCAGAGATTGATTTTGTCGCCGCAAAAAAATTGACTTCGCCAGCGACAAGAGAATTCAAGTGGCAAAGAAAAGAATATCAATTAACACTTGCATTACCTGCAAAAGATGTATTTCAACCAGAAACTAGGGATTACTAAATTGTTATTTGTTTGATGGTTTTTGTTTTTTTTTTTTTGTGTGGAAAAGTTCACAAATTCACAATAAATTGACACTTAAAAAACTCCAAACTGAACACTGAAAGCTGACACTTGTAGTTTGTTGACAGTAATAGAGATTAGTAGGAGGACGCATGCGGAATGAAACAGATTTCAGTAGTAGATTATTTAAGATTTATGCGTATATTAGAATTTACAAATTCTTCTTATTCGACAAAATTTCGATCGAATTCGAATATCAACATATGCATGAGTGTTTTTTTTTATTTATACAGCCATATATGATATATGTCTTTTTAAATTGGTCCTACTCAATAATTCACTCGTTCCGGATCCCAAAGGGGACCGATTTGCCGAATTGGAGCGGGCAGTTCTAACGGATTTTTTTTTAGGTAGAAAAAGATCAGGGAATATGAAATAAAATATTAACATCGTCTTTTTTTTATATGGCTTTGACAAGAAGTCCGATGGAAGAGTTTATGTCTGTTTTTTATTTTGGAATGAGTCCCAAAATGAAATCAGTCCGAAATGAGCAGTTTGAGTGCTCCAATGGAACATTTTGGGAGTGCTTTTTTTGTGCGACAGATAAATAGAGTACTCCGAGTAGGCCAATCGAAAATGAGATTTTTCATTCACCAAACCACCCTCACCAAAAGGTTTTATAGGTCAACAGTAACGGAGTCAAAGGGTTTATAAGAACAGCCACAATCACGAGTTAAAACGACGTCTCGACATGACTGAAAAATGTCAGACTTTTCAGTCAGGATTGTTGTCGGCCATTTTTCATTTACTTTGGTTGGGCATTTTATGTTACGACATTTCATTCCGTACCATTTTGTCAACAAGAAAACAAGTAGTCTTTGAAAGCGTTAAGTGAAATCAAACAATTAAAAAACATCGAAAATAAAAGAGGACACCGATAGACCTTTTCACCAAGCTATCTCTTTCTAAAGTGCCGAATCCCTGTCTTAAACGTCAGAAGAAATTTGCACAAACCGTATCTAATAATCATTGTGATTGTTTATGAAGTGAATATTAAGCAACTATTGAAGGATAAAAAGTAACAAATTATTGAGAAAAAACCTGAAAAAGTATGTTAAAGCAAAAAAAAGCAATAAAAACAAAAATGTGTGTGAATAAAAAATGTGTGTGAATAAAAAGTAAAAGTGTATGTTTAGAAAAATTATTTTGCTTCCACACAGAAATATTTTTTTGCCAAAACGTGATTGTCAGTGAATACCCCTTCTTAGTTCCGGAACTTTTTTTTGTTAAAATCGGCTTTGTTATAAACTTTTTAGTAAATATTAGCGATGAACGTATTTCCCGCCATGCAAATTCGCCATTGTTTTCCTTCATTTTATTCAGCTGTTTGTTTTTTTGTGTTCATTTGACACTCACGTTGGTAAGAAATTTCGATATCTTCAAAATGTATTGGAAATCTACTGATTTCGAAGTTGATTAAGCGAAATTTCGAATTTGGATTCTAGTACACTTTTATGCTTGAGTTTGTACAGCAAATCCCGTCCATTTGTAGTAGCATTTAAAAGTCCAACAACTGCTGTAGCTTTTCGCCAATGGCGACCATCGCATTGCGAAAATTTGAAAGCGGGAAAGAGCTGGCGACGGATGGTATTTATTGTTATATAAAAACTGTTCGATTCGTAAATCATTTGATTGAATAAGCAAGAAAGACTTGGGATGAGAATTCCTTATAAATTGTCGTTTACTTCCACAACTCCTGCAATCAATGCGCCATCTATGAGAAGATGGCTGGAACATATCTTCTACATTGTTATCGCTAGAAGTCACCCAATGACGCCCCTGCAGCGGCACTGGCTAGCGCTGTCAAAAATTTGTATCCCATAAGTACTGTTTAGATTAATGAAATCAAAATTGTTGGACACGAGAATACTCTCGGAATTGTTTCAGACAATTTTTTAGAAGATTGCTTTAATTGTTATAAATGTCCGATGCTATAGAAGGAGCCACAATTGTATATGCTGGGATTTTTCACCTAAAGTGGTTTCCAAAGTGACGAAGGAGAAGCAGCGGGCGAACTCTCCCATGAAAATTGAATGGATTATAGAATTGCTAGAAAGGAGTTTTAAATTTGTTTATCCAGGTCGGTATAGGACTGGGAAATAGATCAGAGCGAACCTCAGTTAAACCATCTTTCGATTCTGGTGGAGTTGAGGGGATTCCATTGATTTCCTGGTAGTTTCCAAGGTGAGAAACAGAACAGCAACCGTCGCACTCTCCCATTTGTATGAGAATTTAATGGATTCTTAAACTGTTGAGAAAGGGGTATGGAATATGTTGAAAGAGGTCAGAATTGCATGCGAAATAGGCCTGTGCGATCCTCAGTTAAACTATCTTTCGATTCTGGTGGTTTTCAGGGGATTCCATTGACTTCCTGGTAGTTTCCAAGGTCAGAAAAAGAACAGCAACCGTCGCACTCTCCCATTTGTATGAGAGTTTAATGGATTCTTGAACTGGTTGAGAAAGGGGTAGGGAATATGTTGAAAGAGGTCAGAATTGGCATGCAAAATAGGCCTGTGCGATCCTCAGTTAAACTATCTTTCGATTCTGGTGGTTTTCAGGGGATTCCATTGACTTCCTGGTAGTTTCCAAGGTCAGTAAAAGAACAGCAACCGTCGCACTCTCCCATTTGTATGAGAGTTTAATGGATTCTTGAACTGGTTGAGAAAGGGGTAGGGAATATGTTGAAAGAGGTCAGAATTGGCATGCGAAATAGGCCCGTGCGATTCTCAGTTAAAGTATCTTTCGATTCTGGTGGTTTGCAGGAGATTCCATTGACTTCCTGGTAGTTTCCAAGGTGAGAAACAGAACAGCAACCGTCGCACTCTCCCATTTGTATGAGAATTTAATGGATTCTTAAACTGTTGAGAAAGGGGTATGGAATATGTTGAAAGAGGTCAGAATTGCATGCGAAATAGGCCTGTGCGATCCTCAGTTAAACTATCTTTCGATTCTGGTGGTTTTCAGGGGATTCCATTGACTTCCTGGTAGTTTCCAAGGTCAGAAAAAGAACAGCAACCGTCGCACTCTCCCATTTGTATGAGAGTTTAATGGATTCTTGAACTGGTTGAGAAAGGGGTAGGGAATATGTTGAAAGAGGTCAGTATTGGCATGCAAAATAGGCCTGTGCGATCCTCAGTTAAACTATCTTTCGATTCTTGTGGTTTTCAGGGGATTCCATTGACTTCCTGGTAGTTTCCAAGGTCAGAAAAAGAACAGCAACCGTCGCACTCTCCCATTTGTATGAGAGTTTAATGGATTCTTGAACTGGTTGAGAAAGGGGTAGGGAATATGTTGAAAGAGGTCAGAATTGGCATGCGAAATAGGCCCGTGCGATTCGCAGTTAAAGTATCTTTCGATTCTGGTGGTTTGCAGGAGATTCCATTGACTTCCTGGTAGTTTCCAAGGTCACAGAAAAGCGACACCCCGTATTCACCCATTGGTATGAGAATTTAATGAATTCTTGAAGGGTAGAGAAAGGGGTAGGGAATATGTTGAAAGAGTTCAGAATTGGCATGCGAAATAGGCCTGTGCGATCCTCAGTTAAACTATCTTTCGATTCTGGTGGTTTGCAGGAGATTCCATTGACTTCCTGGTAGTTTCCAAGGTGAGAAACAGAACAGCAACCGTCGCACTCTCCCATTTGTATGAGAATTTAATGGATTCTTAAACTGTTGAGAAAGGGGTATGGAATATGTTGAAAGAGGTCAGAATTGCATGCGAAATAGGCCTGTGCGATCCTCAGTTAAACTATCTTTCGATTCTGGTGGTTTTCAGGGGATTCCATTGACTTCCTGGTAGTTTCCAAGGTCAGAAAAAGAACAGCAACCGTCGCACTCTCCCATTTGTATGAGAGTTTAATGGATTCTTGAACTGGTTGAGAAAGGGGTAGGGAATATGTTGAAAGAGGTCAGTATTGGCATGCAAAATAGGCCTGTGCGATCCTCAGTTAAACTATCTTTCGATTCTTGTGGTTTTCAGGGGATTCCATTGACTTCCTGGTAGTTTCCAAGGTCAGAAAAAGAACAGCAACCGTCGCACTCTCCCATTTGTATGAGAGTTTAATGGATTCTTGAACTGGTTGAGAAAGGGGTAGGGAATATGTTGAAAGAGGTCAGAATTGGCATGCGAAATAGGCCCGTGCGATTCGCAGTTAAAGTATCTTTCGATTCTGGTGGTTTGCAGGAGATTCCATTGACTTCCTGGTAGTTTCCAAGGTCACAGAAAAGCGACACCCCGTATTCACCCATTGGTATGAGAATTTAATGAATTCTTGAAGGGTAGAGAAAGGGGTAGGGAATATGTTGAAAGAGTTCAGAATTGGCATGCGAAATAGGCCTGTGCGATCCTCAGTTAAAGTATCTTTCGATTCTGGTGGTTTGCAGGAGATTCCATTGACTTCCTGGTAGTTTCCAAGGTGAGAAACAGAACAGCAACCGTCGCACTCTCCCATTTGTATGAGAATTTAATGGATTCTTAAACTGTTGAGAAAGGGGTATGGAATATGTTGAAAGAGGTCAGAATTGCATGCGAAATAGGCCTGTGCGATCCTCAGTTAAACTATCTTTCGATTCTGGTGGTTTTCAGGGGATTCCATTGACTTCCTGGTAGTTTCCAAGGTCAGAAAAAGAACAGCAACCGTCGCACTCTCCCATTTGTATGAGAGTTTAATGGATTCTTGAACTGGTTGAGAAAGGGGTAGGGAATATGTTGAAAGAGGTCAGTATTGGCATGCAAAATAGGCCTGTGCGATCCTCAGTTAAACTATCTTTCGATTCTTGTGGTTTTCAGGGATTCCATTGACTTCCTGGTAGTTTCCAAGGTCAGAAAAAGAACAGCAACCGTCGCACTCTCCCATTTGTATGAGAGTTTAATGGATTCTTGAACTGGTTGAGAAAGGGGTAGGGAATATGTTGAAAGAGGTCAGAATTGGCATGCGAAATAGGCCCGTGCGATTCGCAGTTAAAGTATCTTTCGATTCTGGTGGTTTGCAGGAGATTCCATTGACTTCCTGGTAGTTTCCAAGGTCACAGAAAAGCGACACCCCGTATTCACCCATTGGTATGAGAATTTAATGAATTCTTGAAGGGTAGAGAAAGGGGTAGGGAATATGTTGAAAGAGTTCAGAATTGGCATGCGAAATAGGCCTGTGCGATCCTCAGTTAAACTATCTTTCGATTCTGGTGGTTTTCAGGGGATTCCATTGACTTCCTGGTAGTTTCCAAGGTCAGAAAAAGAACAGCAACCGTCGCACTCTGCCATTTGTATGAGAATTTAATGGATTCTTGAACTGGTTGAGAAAGGGGTAGGGAATATGTTGAAAGAGGTCAGAATTGGCATGCGAAATAGGCCTGTGCGATTCTCAGTTAAACTATCTTTCGATTCTGGTGGTTTTCAGGGGATTCCATTGTCTTCCTGGTAGTTTTAATAGCGTCCATTCCGCCGGTGTTTTCTTGGAGTTCGAGACCCCGCCAGCTGCCCATTTTTTGCTTATAATAAATTTGATCGTTTCGTAAATCGTTTGATTGAATAAGCAAGCAAGACTTGGGATGAGAATTAATGAGAGTTCACTCTCTAGATGCTCCTTATGCTAACTTTTAAAGATTTTTGAAATCCGCCCACAATTTCAAAAAAATCAAGGTTTTTGGAAAAAATTTGAGGTAGGAAGCTGAAATTTGGAATATATACCCTTTAGATGCTCCTTATGCTAACTTTTAAAGATTTTTGAAATCCGCCCACTGACTCGCCCACAATTTTAAAAAAATCAAAGTTTTTGGAAAAAAATTGAGGTAGGAAGCTGAAAATTGGAATATATACTCTTTAGATGCTCCTTATGCTAATATTTAAACATTTTATAAATCCGCCCACTGACACGCCTACAATTTTAAAAAAAAATCAAGGTTTTAAAAAAAAAAATCATGTTTTTGTAAAAAATTTGAGGTAGGAAGCTGCAATTTGGAATATATACTCTTTAGATGCTGCTTATGCTAACTTTTAAAGATTTTTGAAATCCGCCCACTGACTCGCCCACAATTTCAAAAAAATCAGAGTTTTTGGAAAAAATTTGAGGTAGGAAGCTGAAATTTGGAATATATACTCTTTAGGTGCTCCTTATACTAATGTTTAAACATTTTTGAAATCCGCCCACTGACACGCCCACAATTTTAAAAAAAAATCATGTTTTTGTAAAAAAAATTGAGGTAGGAAGCTGCAATTCGGAATATATACTCTTTAGATGCTGCTTATGCTAACTTTTAAAGATTTTTGAAATCCGCCCACTGACTCGCCCACAATTTAAAAAAAATCAGAGTTTTTGGAAAAAATTTGAGGTAGGAAGCTGAAATTTGGAATATACACCCTCTTGATGCTCCTTATGCTAATGTTTAAACATTTTTGTAATCCGCCCACTGACACCCCCACAATTTAAAAAAAATCAAGGTTGTTCAGTTAAACTATCTTTCGATTCTGGTAGTTTTCAGGGGATTCCATTGACTTCCTGGTAGTTTCAATAGCGTCCATTCTGCCGGTGTTTTCTTGGAGTTCGAGACACCGCCAGCTGCCCATTTTTTGTTATAATAAATTTGATCGTTTCGTAAATCATTTGATTGAATAAGCAAGCAAGACTTGCGATGAGAATTCCTTTTAAATTGTCGTTTACTCCAGACTTCCACAACTCCTGCAATCAATGCGCCATCTATGAGAAGATGGCTGGAACATACCTTCTACATTGTTATCGCTAGAAGTCGCCCAATGACGCCCCTGCAGCGGCACTGACTAGCGCTGTCAAAAATTTGTAACCCATATTATGTTTTGTTTACTTTTAATGAATTCAAAATTGTTGGCCACGAGAATATTTTGGAATTGTTTAAAACAACTTTTCAGATGATAGCTTCAATTCTGATGAATGTCCGATGGAACAGAAGGAGGCACAATTGTATATGCTGTGAATTTTTCACCAAAGTGACGAAGGAGAAGCAGCCGGCTCACTCCCATGAGAATTGGATGGATTCTAGTAACGCTGAAAAGGGGTTTTGAATATGCTTACCCAAGTCGGTATAGGACTGGGAAATAAATCAGTGCGAACCTCAGTTAAACCATCTTTCGATTCTGGTGGATTTGAGGGGATTTCATCCGCTTCCTGTAAGTTTCCCAGGCGACAGAAGGAACCACACCCGTCGTACTCTCCTATTATCATTAGAAATTAATGAATTCCTCAAGTGCTAGAGAAATGGGTACGGAAAATGGTGATGCAGGTCAGCATTGGCATGCAAAATATGCCAGTACGATCCTCAGGTAAACTATCTTTCGGTTCTGGTGGTTTTCAGGGGATTCCATTGACTTCCTGGTAGTTTCCAAGGTGAGAAAAAGAACAGCAACCGTCGCCATCTCCCATTTGTATGAGAATTTAATAGATTCTTGAACTGGTTGAGAAAGGGGTAGGGAATATGTTGAAAGAGGTCAGAATTGGCATGCGAAATAGGACTGTGCGATTCTCAGTTAAACTATCTTTCGACTCTGGTCGTTTCCAGGGGATTCCATTGACTTCCTGGTAGTTTCCAAGGTCACAGAAAAGCGACACCCCGTATTCACCCATTTGTATGAGAATTTAATGAATTCTTGAAGGGTTGATAAAGGGGTAGGGAATATGTTGAATGAGGTCAGAATTGGCATGCAAAATAGGCCTGTGCGATCCTCAGTTAAACTATCTTTCGATTCTGGTGGTTTTCAGGGGATTCTATTGACTTCCTGGTAGTTTCCAAGGTGAGAAACAGAACAGCAACCGTCGCACTCTCCCATTTGTATGAGAATTTAATGGATTCTTGAACTGGTTGAGAAAGGGATACGGAATATGTTGAAAGAATTCAAAATTGGCATGCGAAATAGGCCAGTGCGATTCTCAGTTAAAGTATCTTTCGATTCTGGTGGTTTGCAGTTGATTCCATTGACTTCCTGGTAGTTTCCAAGGTCACAGAAAAGCGACACTCCGAATTCACCCATTTGTATGAGAATTTAATGAATTCTTGAAGGGTTGAGAAAGGGGTAGGGAATATGTTGAAAGAGGTCAGAATTGACATGCGAAATAGGCCTGTGCGATTCTCAGTTAAACTATCTTTCGATTCTGGTGGTTTGCAGGGGATTCCATTGACTTCCTGGTAGTTTCAATAGCGTCCATTCCGCCGGTGTTTTCTTGGAGTTCGAGACCCCGCCAGCTGCCCATTTTTTGTTTTAATAAATTTGATCGTTTCGTAAATCATTTGATTGAATAAGCAAGCAAGACTTACGATGAGAATTCCTTTTAAATTGTCGTTTACTCCAGACTTCCACAACTCCTGCAATCAATGCTCCATCTATGAGAAGATGGCTGGAACATACCTTCTACATTGTTATCGCTAGAAGTCGCCCAATGACGCCCCTGCAGCGGCACTGACTAGCGCTGTCAAAAATTTGTAACCCATATTATGTTTTGTTTACTTTTAATGAATTCAAAATTGTTGGCCACGAGAATATTTTGGAATTGTTTAAAACAACTTTTCAGATGATAGCTTCAATTCTGATGAATGTCCGATGGAACAGAAGGAGGCACAATTGTATATGCTGTGAATTTTTCACCAAAGTGACGAAGGAGAAGCAGCCGGCTCACTCCCATGAGAATTGGATGGATTCTAGAAACGCTGAAAAGGGGTTTTGAATATGCTTACCCAAGTCGGTATAGGACTGGGAAATAAATCAGTGCGAACCTCAGTTAAACCATCTTTCGATTCTGGTGGATTTGAGGGGATTTCATCCGCTTCCTGTAAGTTTCCCAGGCGACAGAAGGAACCACACCCGTCGTACTCTCCTATTATCATTAGAAATTAATGAATTCCTCAAGTGCTAGAGAAATGGGTACGGAAAATGGTGATGCAGGTCAGCATTGGCATGCAAAATATGCCAGTACGATCCTCAGGTAAACTATCTTTCGGTTCTGGTGGTTTTCAGGGGATTCCATTGACTTCCTGGTAGTTTCCAAGGTGAGAAAAAGAACAGCAACCGTCGCCATCTCCCATTTGTATGAGAATTTAATAGATTCTTGAACTGGTTGAGAAAGGGGTAGGGAATATGTTGAAAGAGGTCAGAATTGGCATGCGAAATAGGACTGTGCGATTCTCAGTTAAACTATCTTTCGACTCTGGTCGTTTCCAGGGGATTCCATTGACTTCCTGGTAGTTTCCAAGGTCACAGAAAAGCGACACCCCGTATTCACCCATTTTTATGAGAATTTAATGAATTCTTGAAGGGTTGATAAAGGGGTAGGGAATATGTTGAATGAGGTCAGAATTGGCATGCAAAATAGGCCTGTGCGATCCTCAGTTAAACTATCTTTCGATTCTGGTGGTTTTCAGGGGATTCTATTGACTTCCTGGTAGTTTCCAAGGTGAGAAACAGAACAGCAACCGTCGCACTCTCCCATTTGTATGAGAATTTAATGGATTCTTGAACTGGTTGAGAAAGGGATACGGAATATGTTGAAAGAATTCAAAATTGGCATGCGAAATAGGCCAGTGCGATTCTCAGTTAAAGTATCTTTCGATTCTGGTGGTTTGCAGTTGATTCCATTGACTTCCTGGTAGTTTCCAAGGTCACAGAAAAGCGACACTCCGAATTCACCCATTTGTATGAGAATTTAATGAATTCTTGAAGGGTTGAGAAAGGGGTAGGGAATATGTTGAAAGAGGTCAGAATTGACATGCGAAATAGGCCTGTGCGATTCTCAGTTAAACTATCTTTCGATTCTGGTGGTTTGCAGGGGATTCCATTGACTTCCTGGTAGTTTCAATAGCGTCCATTCCGCCGGTGTTTTCTTGGAGTTCGAGACCCCGCCAGCTGCCCATTTTTTGTTTTAATAAATTTGATCGTTTCGTAAATCATTTGATTGAATAAGCAAGCAAGACTTACGATGAGAATTCCTTTTAAATTGTCGTTTACTCCAGACTTCCACAACTCCTGCAATCAATGCTCCATCTATGAGAAGATGGCTGGAACATACCTTCTACATTGTTATCGCTAGAAGTCGCCCAATGACGCCCCTGCAGCGGCACTGACTAGCGCTGTCAAAAATTTGTAACCCATATTATGTTTTGTTTACTTTTAATGAATTCAAAATTGTTGGCCACGAGAATATTTTGGAATTGTTTAAGACAACTTTTCAGATGATAGCTTCAATTCTGATGAATGTCCGATGCAACAGAAGGAGGCACAATTGTATATGCTGTGAATTCTTCACCAAAGTGACGAACGAGAAGCAGCCGGCTCACTCACATAAGAATTGGATGGATTCTAGAAACGCTAGAAAGGGGTTTTGAATATGCTTACCCAGGTCGGTATAGGACTGGGAAATAGATCAGTGCGAACCTCAGTTAAACCATCTTTCGATTCTGGTCGATTTGAGGGGATTTCATCCGCTTCCTGTAAGTTTCCCAGGCGACAGAAGGAACAACACCCGTCGTACTCTCCTATTAGCATTAGAATTTAATGGATTCCTCAAGTGCTAGAGAAATGGGTACGGAATATGGTGATGCAGGTCAGCATTGGCATGCAAAATAAGCCAGTGCGCTTCTCAGTTAAACTATCTTTCGATTCTGGTGGTTTTCAGGGGATTCCATTTACTTCCTGGTAGTTTCCAAGGTGAGAAACAGAACAGCAACCGTCGCACTCTCCCATTTGTATGAGAATTTAATGGATTCTTGAACTGGTTGAGAAAGGGATACGGAATATGTTGAAAGAATTCAAAATTGGCATGCGAAATAGGCCAGTGCGATTCTCTGGTAAACTATGTTTCGATTCTGGTGGTTTTTAGGGGATTCCATGCACTTCCTGGTAGTTTCCAAGGTCACAGAAAAGCGACACCCCGTATCCACCCATTTGTGTGAGAATTTAATGAATTCTTGAAGGGTAGAGAAAGGGGTAGGGAATATGTTGAAAGAGTTCATAATTGGCATGCGAAATAGGCCTGTGCGATCCTCAGTTAAACTATCTTTCGATTCTGGTGGTTTTCAGGGGATTCCATTGACTTCCTGGTAGTTTCCAAGGTCACAGAATAGCGACACCCCGTATTCACCCATTTGTATGAGAATTTAATGAATTCTTGAAGGGTAGAGAAAGGGGTAGGGAATATGTTGAAAGAGGTCAGAATTGGCATGCAAAATAGGCCTGTGCGATCCCCAGTTAAACTATCTTTCGATTCTGGTGGTTTGCAGGGGATTCCATTGACTTCCTGGTAGTTTCCAAGGTAACAGAAAAGCGACACCCCATATTCTCCCATTTGTATGAGAATTTAATGAATTCTTGAAGGGTAGAGAAAGGGGTAGGGAATATGTTGAATGAGGTCAGAATTGGCATGCAAAATAGGCCTGTGCGATCCTCAGTTAAACTATCTTTCGATTCTGGTGGTTTTCAGGGGATTCCATTGACTTCCTGGTAGTTTCCAAGGTGAGCAAAAGAACAGCAACCGTCGCCATCTCCCATTTGTATGAGAATTTGATGGATTCTTGAACTGGTTGAGAAAGGGGTAGGGAATATGTTGAAAGAGGTCAGAATTGGCATGCAAAATAGGCCTGTGCGATCCTCAGTTAAACTATCTTTCGATTCTGGTGGTTTTCAGGGGATTCCATTGACTTCCTGGTAGTATCGAAGGTAACAGAAAAGCGACACCCCGTATTCTCCCATTTGTATGAGAATTTAATGAATTCTTGAAGGGTAGAGAAAGGGGTAGGGAATATGTTGAAAGAGTTCAGAATTGGCATGCGAAATAGGCCTGTGCGATCCTCAGTTAAACTATCTTTCGATTCTGGTGGTTTTCAGGGGATTCCATTGACTTCGTGGTAGTTTCCAAGGTCCCAGAATAGCGACACCCCGTATTCACCCATTTGTAGAGAATTTAATGAATTCTTGAAGGGTAGAGAAAGGGGTAGGGAATATGTTGAAAGAGGTCAGAATTGGCATGCAAAATAGGCCTGTGCGATCCTCAGTTAAACTATCTTTCGATTCTGGTGGTTTGCAGGGGATTCCATTGACTTCCTGGTAGTTTCCAAGGTAACAGAAAAGCGACACCCCATATTCTCCCATTTGTATGAGAATTTAATGAATTCTTGAAGGGTAGAGAAAGGGGTAGGGAATATGTTGAAAGAGGTCAGAATTGGCATGCAAAATAGGCCTGTGCGATCCTCAGTTAAACTATTTTTCGATTCTGGTGGTTTGCAGGGGATTCCATTGACTTCCTGGTAGTTTCCAAGGTAACAGAAAAGCGACACCCCATATTCTCCCATTTGTATGAGAATTTAATGAATTCTTGAAGGGTAGAGAAAGGGGTAGGGAATATGTTGAATGAGGTCAGAATTGGCATGCAAAATAGGCCTGTGCGATCCTCAGTTAAACTATCTTTCGATTCTGGTGGTTTTCAGGGGATTGCATTGACTTCCTGGTAGTATCGAAGGTAACAGAAAAGCGACACCCCGTATTCTCCCATTTGTATGAGAATTTAATGAATTCTTGAAGTGGTTGAGAAATAGATACAGAATATGGAGAGCCGGGTCGACTTGGGACTGCCAATGAGATCAGTACGAAGCTTCGTCGGCTTATTTAATTTTATGAAATGTAATGTCTGTTGGTTATGAGAATTCTTATCCACTTCCTAGTTATTTCCAATACGACAAAATAAACACTAACAGTCGAATATGGAAATTCTGTAGATTTTAGTAGTGCTGGAGGAAAGGGTGTGAAACATCTTGAATCAAGCTAAAGTGGATCTGGCAAAGATATCAGTGTGAACCTTAATGGAAGTGTTTATTGATTCTGCTGGTTTTCAGGATATTCCATGCACAACTTAGTTATTTCTGACAACAGTTGTTGCGTATGCTCATTTTTTGGATTGCTTCTTTTTTAAAGGAGCCATAACCCTCCCACTTTACAGCCATCCTACTGGAGGTTCGCCGCATTGACCTCAATTAATATCACTGGTTTCGGATAATTCGTTTTACTGAGGACAGTGTCATTGCTATTATTTGATCCAGGTATTTATGGGACTGCCACTTTTCGCTTTCGACGCGTGCATTTTCTTGTGTTTGATGAGTGTTTGATGGGCGAGTCCGGTGATCTCCATTCGTGCCAGTTGCACTGATTTACATGCACACTCTTGGTAGGGTTTTAAGATGTTATAAGTTTCGCTGAATGTTGAAAATTGCAAATAAGTGATTTTGCTCCGAGTCTCTTTTTGTGACATGCGCTGTGTTTTCGGGGCGCTGGCGCTGCAGTGATATTTTTAGCCCGTCTTTGCACTGCAAATTGTTTGGATTGTTAAAGAAAACTGTTTTCAATCTCATGACGAAGGTCGGCCTGGTCCTCGTGCAATTTACGATGATTTTAAAATGGCGAAAAATACAGTACGTACCCATTAAACAAAACAAACACGGAAACCATATGCCTCAAGTGGATATTCAATGGATATAGATATTTAAAAATAGCTCATAAAGTCCTCTTGAATTGTCTTAGGTATTCTGCATGACGAATTGGATGTGCGGTGCTTATATTGGTATATCGCCTGGGGTTACTTTATGAATGCCCATGTTGAGATGATTAATTATAAGGAATCTATTCATGTTGAAAACAATTTTTGAAGACGCAATTAATATTTTTATAACGTCGCGGAAGGTGTAGAATCGAGGCAAATGTATGTAGGTCTTATAATAACTTACTGCCTGTCATGGTAAAGTGAAGATAGTTTTAATAAGGTGGACCCGAGACGCTACCATTGTGCTCCTTCAAGCAGTTGTAATCGAGCGATTACCTTTGACATTTCAGAAAAAAAAATTCAAAATTTGAATATTGCATATGACTAACACGTGTACAGATATTTTGTTGAATTACTCCCATCGTTTATTATTTGTTATGGATTCGGATGAAATCAAAAATATTTACCACATCCCTTAGTTTCTACATTTATCGATTCCTCATCACTCAGCCGTTCATATTTTTGAAAATAAGCATCAAAGCAAAAAACAAAAACACAAATTTCTATCCCTTCACCCTCCTGCCCCACAACGCTGTCCGGGGGGGCAGGTTTGGAAAAGTATTTTGTATTCCAATTGGATTGGCTGTTTGTTCTGGGGTGGTCCTCTTCTTTTTTGTACATTTTTCCCCCATCAATTCAAAATTTAAATCAAATACTTTGGCATCCTCTTAGGCGGCCAAGTTAAAAGCTTTTTCGGGAATAATTAAAATTTTCAACGAAAATTTAATGTTTGTTGTTTTGAAAGTTTTTTTTTCCTACGCCATGCTCCAAAGGACATTTGAATTACAAAAAAAACAAAGACTGCCCACACCCATAGCGTAGTATATATATTTTTCAATTAATATTCAACTTTTACCAGGCATTTTCTATGGCTATTCAGCTGGAGCAGGATATTCCTAAAGTTCATAAATTTACAGCGCACAACAAATAGATTACAGGCAAAAATACGGACGTCTTCTCGCGTAAACAACAGATAAAAAGGAAGCATGGAAGTTACTGTACAAAAAAAAAACGAGGGAAAGAAGGAACCGAATTGAGAAAAAAGAAACCAACTAAACAGTTAAGAGGACTCTACCTTGGTACCAGAGAGTTGTTTAATTGAAAAACTTTTCAGCAAAGCTGATTCATGTTCGGGCTTTATTGATGTTTTTAAGGGTTAATTTTTCGCCTGGCATTTTCGTTCCTTTTTTTTTATTTTTTTAGCAAATTACACAAAGGGTAGGGGCACTATAATTTTGAATTCTTCGGTAATCGTATTGTTTTTGGGAATTCTTTGCCACCGTGGAATCCATGAGTAGAACAAACAGACTCACATGGGAGCTCTGGCCGGCGGTAAACAAAAGGGAATCTAGGATCATGATCGTGCTTAACACTGACACTGTGTAGTGGGGTTACGGCTGGGCTGCACACCGATTACTGCGGGCGCTGCAGGGACGTTGAGGAAAAAGAATCCATTCGTCACCTACTATGCGAATGCCCTGCCTTAGAACTAACAGATTCAAGATTCTTGGCAGCTACCTCTTGAGGCAAAACCGAACTGAGGCTGTACACTACCAAAACCAAAATACCCGATTTTACCCTGCCCTGCCTAAACGGTCAACAACTTACACTATCCTCCAGCGCTAAGTATCTGGGAATCATAACATTGAACACAAAGTGAGGAATGCGTGCATTGCCTTCTATGCCTGTAGGAGAACCTTTGGAAAGAGGTGGGGACTGCAACCAAAGATGAACTTGTGTATGTATACAGCTGTAGTACGTCCAATCCTCACCTATGGATCACTAGTATGTTGGCCCGCGTTGAGTAAAGGTTACAACCTCACAAAACTGAAAAGTTTGCAAAGAACAACAGGTGTAGGCACCACGGGTGCACTGAGGTCAGCCCAAACGGACGCCCTCACTGTGCTCTTGCACCTTTTGCCTCTTGACCTGAACACAAAGGATACCGTTCTATGCAGTGCGGTAAGACTCAGACAGTCGGGGTGCTGGACTGCAAGGCCATACGACTCCCTACCAGAACTCGCTACCAGAAGGCATGGTCACGTTTCCAACTAACTACACCACACCCAAACTGAACTTTTCAAAAAGGCTTCCAAGTAAGTTTCCCTTCCAGTGCTCGTTGGAAAGGGACGAAGTAGTGACAGAGTTCGACACGGTCATATACACCGACGGATCTAAGATGAACTGTGGTGTTGGGGCCGGTGTCTACTCAATCAATACAAATTTCAATATCCTACCGCCTGCCGGATTTGCCAGCGTTTTCCAGGCGGAACTACTGGCTATCCGAGAGGCCTGCACGCAACTAGGGCGTGACACAAAGTACAAACGAAACATTGCTATCCTCATAGATAGCCAAGCCGCTATCAAAGCTATTGACTCGGCTACCATATCCTCCAAACTGGTGTAGGACTGCCGGAAGGAGCTTGCCCGACTGAGCGAACGTTTCAGGGTTACAATACTCTGGGTTCCAGGGCATAGTAATGTTGCATATTTGCTCAAACTGTGACATTCAGCATCAATTAGTCAACTTGCACCGCCATCTAGTAGAGAGCCATATAACCGATATTTGGTAGCATTTGAAAAGCAGTTTCAGTGGCTATGGAATACTGTGTACTACATCTGTGTTCTCGAACCTTCTGAACTCAACGAATCTGGAAATTTCGAGAGGTTTCACTAGGAGATATAAATAGATGTCGCAGGAGCACCCAAGAAAGAGTTAAGGTAATTAGGATTCGAAGATAGGGGGAGATGCCGATGCACGTTGGCTTTGAATGTTTGTAGATTGCAATGTGAAGGAAAAATGGAGCGAGAAAGAGCATTCCAAATTCGTGTTATACGGCACAGGAAAGATTCTGTGTATGTACGACAGCCTTAAGGGTGAACTGATGTGCATTCCTTAAATGGGTATTGCGGGGGTATTGCGGTTGAAATGTTCTTAGGATAAAATGCTGCTGGCTACTTCGTTTGAGCACTAATGATGGAAATATCGATAAAAGAGCGATACACAGGAGATATTGCGACGATGACTAAGAGAGTCAAACGATTCCGCGATATCCCGATCGTCAATAGGTTTTCGTATTCTGCCGAGCAGCTCCAAATATGTGATTGGGGCATCGGCCCAGATATGAGCGTTATACTCAAGTTTGGGGCGAATAAACGCATCAAAAGTGGTGAGACATTTCTTGCATGGCTTATGGAAACCTAGACATTTCGCAGCGTTCTTGGCGACATCGAATATGAGGTCATTCCAACGAAGGTTGTCATTAACACACATACCGAGAATGGAAAGCCGTTCGGTTTCACCGATCCAAATGTCATTCATGGACAATATCATGGTGTTTGGGTTTTGCTTTGATGACAGAAGACTGCATTGTGTTTTGAAAGCATTAAATTATACCCCACTGACGTATGCTGTCAAGATCGGTAATGAATGAGCTTAACATACTAGGTCCGTTCGCGTACTTTATGTATAGAAAAATGAAAAGTGTCAAATCTCCAAAATTGAGAGAGAATCCTCTCATTTCTAAGAAAAGTACGCGAACGCTTTTGTGTAAAAACTTCTTAGTTTGGCTTGAAGAGAAGCAACAGCTGTTTTTTTTTTTGCTGGCAAACTCATAGGATTTCATCATTTGACAGTTTTCATTTTCTTACCAGCCGAAATTCTGTGTGAAGAAAAATGAACGAAACTACATTTTTCTTTCGTTCATCTTTTTACCATTTTCTCAGTACGCGAACGCGTTTGTGTAGTTTTGCACGAAAGTTTATATAAATTTACGTGTGCATATTAGTTCGCGAACGGACCTACTGTTGCATGTTTGCTCAAAATGTGACATTCAGCAACAATTAGTCAACTTGCAGCGCCATCTAGTAGAGAGCCATATTACCGATATTTGGCAGCATTTGAAAAGCAATTTGAGTAGCTGTGGGATAGTTAATACATCTGTTGTTCTCGAGCTTTCTGAACTCAACGAATCTGAAAATTTCAAGAAGGTGTCACTAGGAGATATAAATAGGTGTCGCAGGAGCACCCAAGACATTCTAGTCTTGAACCGCGATAAAGAAGTGCGATAGATGACAGTAGTGAAAAGTATAGAGAAAAAGTGGAAGTATTGAATAAGAGAAAAGTGATTGTTTATTTAAAGTGATTAAGTGTGCAAGTGAATTGTTGAATTAAATAAGTGAATTATTAGAATAATAATCAAGAATTAAATTGAAAGAGAACTAATAAAGATTAATTAAATAGAATTACGTTTTATCTTTTCGAATCCTAGCCTGGATGTAACAATACGTTGCCGTTCCAGTTCCACACCTAGAAACGAATATGAGAAGCTGAAGGTATTAGTGAATCGAACATTCGATTCGAATTAAATAAACATCTAAAAGTAGGCAATACGTTTTACAATAACAACTGAAAAGGTTGTGTTATATAATATGAAAAATGTATCCAGTTGTTTCAAAGTTGAGTTGTATGAGATACATTTCATTTGATTTGCATTTGTTAAAAGTGTTGTTTTCTTTTAGAAGTTGATTCAATTCGAGTCGAACGTTCGATTCGCTAACCATAATAGGGGTGATAATAAAACATCCAATATTCGAGAAAGTGTGAAGCAGAACTATCGGTGTTTCGATTTAACATTTTCGTTCTTCTAATACCAGTTTTCTTAGGTTATTAGCAAGACCTGGCCTTGCGCTTAGATTTGCCCGTTGACGTTTCGATCAAGACTTGACCTTACTTAAAAAGAAGGACGACCCTACTTACACCGTAAATTCTGCAGCACCTTGACTTCCGTAGACCATTCTCCTGCATTCTTCCCAGTAGAGAGGAATAGGAGAGAAACGAACATGTAGCCGAATCCATATCCATTTACACAGATGGCTCGAAATTGGACGTAGGCGTTGGAGCTGCAATGTTTTCCGAAACATTAAAGCTAAAAAGCACATTTCGACTCCCTGATTACAGCAGCGTCTTCCAGGCGGAGATATTGGCAGTGGCAGAGGCAGCCAAATTAGCATCAATGGCGGTGATATCACGTGATGATATTACAATTTTCATTGATAGCCAAGCTGCAAATAAAGCAATCTCTGCTGTCGAGATAAAATCTAAGCTTGTGAAGCGGTGTCGCGAAGAACTGAGTGTTCCTGGCAGTCAACATAATGTAAAACTCTGCTGGGTCCCTGGTTATAGGGGCATTCAGGGTAATGAAATTGCTGATGAACTGGCAAGAAAGGGCTCTACCATGAGTCGTGAACAGGCGGACCAGTCTGTCAAACCGCCATTGTGTGACCTCAAAGCACGGGTGGGGCAGGAACATTCAAAAATATGTGGCCGTACTATGATAGAGCTATAACCCACAAGCTCCTTAAAAAAAAACAGGAAATCTGTTTCGATGTTGGTGGAAATACTCAATTGACACAACCTTCTGGGGAGCCACAGACTGAAAATGCGTCTTACTGTCGACGGTCTTTGTAGGGGCTGTGGTGATGAGGAGGCACACGATGACACTCTTCACTTTCTGTGCCACTGCCCAGGCCTCAGTCAATTGAAAAAGAACTTTAGGAAATTACTTTTTCCACAGCCTAATGAAACTATCCGAAATCCCTCTTTCCAATCTTTTCAGGTTCTCAGCAAAAACCGGATGGCTCGAGCGGATATGGTTGACATCACCGACGAGACAAGGAACCCACTACAACCCAACACACGTGGACATCACAATGGGTCAACACTGACCTGAGTGCGATGACGTAGCATCAACACCGCTGCCTCATCAATCCACATACCTAACCTAACCTACACCGTAAATTAAGTTTAATTTTAACTTTCCAAATCAATTTTCTCTTCTATTATTTATCCACTGTGAGCGAATGAGAGTGTGGATGGTTGCGGGGTAGTATATTTATTCAATTTCCGCAGCTAAGCTTAGACATTGAAAATCTATCTTAGGGTTCAGGCACCCACTTGTGTGTCATTCCATTCCATTCCAGAGATTCCAAAACCTTTATCTTCACTCACTAAGTTCACTCTTGCGCTGACCTAATCTTCACTCTTGGTTTGTTGTTGTTAAAGATGTTAAATTTTGCTGAGCTGGTTATAAACTTACCAATAAAACGCGCCTATTATAATAACATATGAAAATAAAGGACTTATCTCTTTATATAAAAATAAAACCACATAATCAAGAGGAACATTTTATTTCAAAATTTTGTACGTATTTAAAGAAACAAAAACAAAATAAACCTTAAAAAAACATAAAACAAAATTAGATTGAGCACAGAAACAGGAAAAAACAAAACAATTATATTTATGCTTGTATTTAAGTAATTAGTTACTATTGCAGTTGAACAGTAATATTAAGTAGTCACTAAAGTGGACCTAGGCTGTCCTGTCCTGGAGCTATCTCCTTTTCCGGTTCTTGTTTTTTAGTCGCCGATTTGTGCGCTTTACCAGTGCTGCTAAGTGTTTTTGTTAATTTACTTCTCTATTTTCCTGCATAACGTACCTACCCCCTTTCTGACTTTGGTGTTGTCCTGCACTTCCGAAGCAACATTTGAGTCTGGAGCTGTTTGAACTGCTGATTCACCAGTTGAAGTATCCTCAGCCTCATCATCCGAGCTAGTTGATGAAGAGCCACTGGAAGAGGAGCTGCTTGAAGAAGAGCTAATTGACGAAGAACAACGTGACAAATTTATCGAAGTAAACTGATTTGAACCAGGTATAAAATTAGGGTCACCGTCGGAGTCATCAAAATCAGTCTGATCAGTGTGCTGGAGTGAAATGTAATATTTCCTTTGGTTGAATTCAGTCATCGCATCGCATTCAAAAAGAGCTGAATTAGTTGTAGAAGGTGAAGTTATCGAGTACAGCGGTTGTTTCTTCGCAGCGTCATTGTCATAATTCTGCGACCATTCATTGTTAGTACTCACCGGTTTCAATAATGAAGGTGAACTATATTCAAAGAGAGCCCGAGGTTAATTCAACAGATTTGTCGTTTTCCTTCTCCTGCTGATTGTTGCCGTTATCTTTGTCGCCATTTTAACAAGCAGACACCCACGATGCATACTTATTCTACAAAACAAAACAAGTATCTCTTGAGTAAAACACCTTAAATATTGTACGTCACCTGGAATGCAGCAACTCTAAATTATTAAAAAAAACATAGGGACGGGCTACAGTCCGCTTGGGCGAACTGTTGGATACCCTATTCTTATTCCTATCCCTCATAAGTGGGCGTGACAAAAGTCTAAGTATGGTTAAATTGTTAAGAACGCTCTACATATTTTGTTATATAACATTTAAAGGATTTTATCAAAAAAAAACGCTCCCTAGCTCAAACTTGGGTGTTTCAATAAAATTGTTTTATTTAATTGTGGGCGTGTCAGTAGGCGGATTTAAAAAAAAATTAACACATGAGCATAAAGGGCCCCTAGAGAGTATATATTATAAATTTCAGCTCCCTAGCTCAAACTTTGGATTTTCAAAAAAATTGTTTTATTTATTTGTGGGCGTGTCAGTGGGCGAATTTTGAAAATATTTATACATGAGCTTAAAGGGCCCCTAGAGAGTATATATTATAAATTTCAGCTCCCTAGCTCAAACTTTGGATTTTCAAAAAAATTGTTTTATTTATTTGTGGGCGTGTCAGTGGGCGGATTTTGAAAATATTTATACATGAGCTTAAAGGGCCCCTAGAGAGTATATATTAAAAATTTCAGCTCCCTAGCTCAAATTTTGGTTTTTCAATAAAATTGTTTTATTTTTTTGTGGGCGTGGCAGTGGGCGGATTTTGAAAATTTTATATCCCGAGCAGTTTTAGGAGTCATAGATCATATATAAAAAATTTCAGCTTCCTAGCTCAAAATTCGATTTTTTCCAAAATTTTGTTTTTTTGAGTTTGTGGGCGTGTCTGTGGGCGGATTTCAAAAATTCGTAAACTTGATTATTTCGGGACCCTAGAGAGTATATGGTTAAAATTTCAGCTCTCTAGGTCCAGTTTAAAGGCCTAATTTTTGCCGACGGACGGACGGACGGACGGACGGACATGGCTAGATCGACATTACTATCGATGCTGATCATAAATATAGTAACTTTTAGGGGTCTACGGGCAATATTAAGGTATGTTACAAACTATGCGTCAAAATTAATATACCCCTAGAATAGGGTATAAAAATAGACTGTACCGGTAGTGTGCATGCAAATCCGTGGTTTAACACGAATGGAGATCACCGGTGTCATAAAAGTTATTAAACAAGAAATAAATAGGAGCATGTGCGTGTCGAACACGTTTAAACTAAACCACTATGGAAATTGAGGCTAATAGGGAACGCACATCGAAAAACTAACCGACAGCTTCAGAAGTAAAAAAAACTTTTCAGAAAATCCTCTTATCAATCAAATGAGTCTTTAAATTCCATCTTATATTGTTCCTGTTAATACACTTACTTATGTGCTTTTATATATATATGTAAATATCTATTTATTCGCTTATTTATTCATTTGTTTTTTTAATGTGTAAACATTTTTGCTCTCGTTGATGTATAAATATATTTTTTCTCGGTAGGGGCTAGTTGGAAATATCTAGCGTCACCGTCATTGTCAGATTTTCCCGTTAATTTTCATTACCACGTGAGTTAATCGCTGCTCGGCACATATGTAAGATTAGTTCGTAAAATAGTTTTTAGGCCGAAAGGCAATAATTATAAGATATAGTTAAGTTTAGGGCGTCCGAATAAGAATCAACAATCTAGAATAAGTATCCTGTTAATTTTAAGTTAGATTTAATCATTTTTGTCTAGTATGTAAGTTGATATAAGCTAATAATTAATAAAAATGAATTTAAAAGTAATCGCTGCTCGACAGATCACCGCAATTAAACGACGTTTGGCGCGGTTAGTACGTAGATGGGTGACCGTTTGAGAACAACAGCGTGTCGTTGTTTTTTTTTTTTTATTAATTATGTATGTACAATTTTTTTAACTACGTTAGTTAATTAGTTACGGCGTTTTCTAGATAAAAAATTAGGTAGCTGACGGGCAACTGTGCCTACATGTTTACACATCAACTATACCATGAGTGCAGCGTGGCTCACATCTTTTTTTATTTACTTATTTATCAATTAATTATTTAATATTTTTTTTATTTATTTGTTTATTTGTTTATTTATTTATTATTTATTTATTCGTTTGCTTATTTATATATTTATTATTTATTTATTTTTTATCTATTTGTTATTTATTTATTATTTATTTATTTAATTTTTTTTTTTTTTTTGTTAAATTGGAGGTTTTCCTCGCACTTTCCTTCAAAAAGATTGTTATTTGCTAATTCATAATTCTCTTCAGATTTGATAAATATATTGTTTCAGTGGGAAGATACAAGAATATCATATCTCTGTATTTATGTAAAATGTGTGGTAGCGTACCGAATGTAAATCATTATTATGCGAAATAAATCTATCTATCTACATATCTACCTTATTAAAAATCTCCTTTTATAATTTGTTCTCTATAACGAAGTGCTGCAACTAGGTAGTTATATAGGACATCTCATCCTTTTTTGTTTATGTTTATTGCCTCATCTTCCTCTAAGACATGTATTCCGAAACATTGAAAGTCGAAATTCTTTTAGAATTGGACAAACACCAAGAAAGTGCAAGACATCTTCTCTATTTTTCATGTTGCAGAGGTCGCAAAGTGTTGGTAAATCTGGGGTAGTTTATTTAATTTTTTTGCAATAGTAATAATCATTTCTCCATCGATAAAAAAAGCATTTTAGATGTAAAATTTGACGTAGAATACGATGGTTATACTTAAAACAGGCTAAGTGGTGGGTAACATTGTTAAAAATTGATTTAAACAATTAAATTGTTTATAACAATATACATTTTTTTATACATTTTGTTGGAACTATTTTTGTCTCAAAATTCTCTCTTTTATATTTACAATGAAAAAAAGAAGTTTTCTTTAGCTTAAAAAGAACCGGGGTTATGAATTTTTGAAAATGAGTCTCCAAGGCAAAAATCACGAAAATCTCAAACTTTTAACTGCTTCTACCTTCAAAAAAAAAAAAAAAAAAACTCGAACACGTGTCTCTTTTTTTCTATATATAACGCGTGAAAAAATTTCAGGCAAATCAAAAATATGTCGGTCAGAATGGTGTTCGGTTTCTAAAAGAATGACCCATAGTGACGATTCGGCTCCTTCAACATATGTCTGCCAAGATTCTCCAAAATTGTGTTAAATTTTTCTCTTAAAGATTCGGTTGCTCGTTCACCTGAACTGTCAGATTCATTCCGCATTCGGCCGCTACTTTCTGCCATTCCTCACAAATGTTTCTATTTGTTCTAATTATGCTTTTTAGTACTACGTTTGGTATTCTGGATTAATTAATCTCTAATAATTTTAATTGAAGTGCATTTTGAGGGTGTACAAGCGCAGGGGAGGAGTTCCAGTTTCAATGTATAGGGTATAGCATATAGTTAGGGGTATTTTGTGGTAACCGGAATATCCTCTTCAAGAAGTAGCGAAGACATTTTTCCACCTTATCGAAGCATTTGTAACCCCATATTTGAGCTCCGTAGAGCATTATCGAGGCTGCAGTCGAGTGGCACAAAGTTTTTTTTTTTTTTTTCATTGTTTTCTTTTATGTTAATCCCCATGAACAATTCGTGTCAATTTATTTGATAGATTTCTTGTACATTCAACACTTGTCACTCTGACAATAGCTTGTACGTTAAATAAAATAAAAATAAATATAATAATAAAAAAAAGGTACACATAATTGTTTTCGAAAAAACGTTCCCAAATTACACAGATAGCTCTTTTAGCATCAGCTAATTTTTCACCAAAGTGCGGTTTAAACATAAAGAAGGCGTTAACAGGATACCTAGATATTTGTGTCTAGATACAACTTCAATTTCTTCACCGTCTAACTTCCACTTTTCCAAACGTGAGTAACGACCTCCTGCATTTCTAAATATCATGACTTTTGACTCCTCAAGATTAACAGTGAGATTCCAACATTTACAATATGCAGTAAGTCTGTTTATCATTAGCTGCATTCCTTGGATAGTATCACACAGAAAGACGATATCATCAATGCCGGGATTGTTACATCGCAGAACCTTATTCCACCGTTGACATCATCGGTTATACGAGTATCATTAATGTATAATATAAAGAGTAGTGCACTTAGAACACATCCTTGCTTAACGTCCATTGACGTTTTGAATTCTTCAGAGATTAACTCTCCATCCCACACGTACGCAATATTATTCTCATACAAAGCTCGCAGGATTTGAATGAGTCAGCTTGATACAGCGATTTTGGAAAGCTTCACGTGATATTGTATCGAAAGCTGCTCGAAAATCTACAAAGAATGAGTACAACTTTTTTTTCTTGCTCTTTTAAGATTCAGCAATATTAGTTAGGCAGAATATCTGGTCGATTGTAGAATAACCTTTTATAAATCCAGCTTGAAATTCTTTAAGAATGTTATTTTCTTGAACCCATTCGTATAATATTTTACGAGTATATATCAATGCGGCAAACAGTTGACTGAAGTGTTCAAAAATGTGATTCCTCTGTAGTTCTTCGGGTCTTTGTAATCGCCTTTTTTATGAAGTTGGAAAATGATTGCTTTCTTGAATCAGAGACATTTGTAAAATCAAAGATTCGATTATATTCCATTGTGAGATAATTTATAAACTCGTTTATAAAAATCGGCCGAATGCGGTGAAATAATACGGCTACCTGAGGACCAGTGCGGGTTTGCCGCAAGTAAGCCAACCACAGATAAGGTGCGGAAGATCGAACGTCTGTTTGAAAGATCAAGCCATCGCGGATGCCAGAGCGCTTTGTCTGGAGAACTGAAAGCAGCGTGTCCGGGATCGCAGCGGATGGAAGGCTGCAGTGTCTCAGGCAGAGACTCTTCACGGGTCTTGAGCGCGTTAAGTAAGTAAGTAAGTAAGCCAACTACAGATGCAATCCATAGTATAAGGACCATGATTCCTCCAAGGATTTGCATCTGGTGTTGATTGATTTTGAAAAGGCCTTTGATAGACAACCAAGGGATCTGTTATGGGTGGCGCTAAGAAAACGAGAGGTTCCAGAAACCGAACAACAGATGATCATGAACATGTAAAGAGAGGAGTAAGATGTCCCGCTGGCGTCACCGAGGAGTTCGCAATCAAAGTCGGTATACACCAGGGAAGTGTCTTTAGTCCCTTCATATTAATCAAGCACTGTAGCTTGATTATCTGCTTGAAGGAATAGTGACGGACTCCAAAGTGCATCAGTTATTCTTCGCTGACGATGGAGCCACCAGAGTGGAACCTATTCAAAAGGCTGTTAGGTTAGGTTAGGTTAGGTTTAAGTGGCTGTCGGCAGAAGCCGACACACTTAGACCAATTTAGATTGTTCTCAAACGGTCCCCCATCTACGCACTAACCGCACCCAACGTCGTTTAATTGCGGTGATATGACGAGAACCGATTAACTCGACGTGGTATGGTCGTTGGTTTCAAAAGGCTGTTAGTTAGAACAAAAAAAAAAACTATTGGGCATTTCTCAACGCAAAATAAAAACAAGAACCTACAAACAACGGTTCTGTAAATTCTTAACAAACAATCGTTTGCCAAAAATGAATTACTGATTTGTCAAACGGGCGATCCCACGATTGCAAACAATAGGCAGTTTTTGTTTAGATCGGGTTTAAGTAGAAGAAGCGTGCCTTTCGATGATTGTTATACTCCGCATTGATTACAACATCTGAAGATAGCTCGATAGCTATTGGATTTTTAGCCACTTTAAAGCTCTGCTCTCCTTGCTCACAGATCAATCACGAAATGATACGATTTTTGAGTTTATCAACTGAAAATCGTCCCTTAATTCCGTCAATTAAGAATCACAACAAAAATGTGTAACGAACGTTCGTGATGCTTTTGGACATTTTTTAGTTTATCTTTTAAATGTATTTAAATCAATCGCATCAGGGATGACAGGAATAAAGTTTTTTTTTCGAAATCCTCTCCTCCTTTGGCAAAGTGAGAAATATCCGCGTAGAAAGAAGGGAATACTCTAATTTTTCTTCATCCTCTTGACATAATCTCTTTAAGGAGCTCCATCGTTTGCCCTCCTTTTTCTTCTGACTTATTTTTCCATCCAAATCATAAGGTACAAGAACTTTCTATCCTATCCACTATCCATAAGTATCTGTAAAGATATATGAAGTCATAGTAGTACACCTTGGAACAGTATTAGCTGGTTGTGCTGCTGTGAATATTTTATACAATTGAAGGGGGGGATTTAAGAGTGCTTACGATTCCACGAACTAGCGTGTGGAAAGGGGGGGGGGGGGGGGGGTGAATGAAAGTCCGACAGCAATTTTTAGAAAGTGTCTTCGTTCGAAAATTTTCTTTTCGGCAATATTAATAGTCGGCAATTTTGTCGTCCCCTCTGTGCGTAGAAAATAAAATGGATAAAGTCTTTTTCCCAGTTCGAGAAGGAGGAGGGATGAATGGATTTTATTTTGCGTTATGTAAAAATTGGAACACCAACCCTGTTCAATCAGTTTGAGATTTTTTTTTTCACTGCTTTCAGTTTGAGGGGTTTGTAAATAAAAATACAACCCTTAATGAACAATATTTGTTACCCTATGTATTGGTAAATGAAACCTTGTCGGCGGCAAAAGGTTACGAATTGAAAACCAGTTTTGATATATATACATATATATAAGTAAGGTATCTGTGAGTTGTGATGGAAAAAAGCTGGACCAAGCCGATGATAAATAAATCGCAGTGGAAAGAATTGATTGTGGTGAAGGCGGCCTAAGATTTATGTGATTCTTAAACAAATTTGGTGGACTCATGTCCCAATTTTATCTAAAGCATATCCAAGGACATTTTTTGCAGGAGATAAAAATATGTTGTCGTTTTGATGAAAACATGGACCGATTGCAAGACAAGAAGTTGACCATTTCAGCTAGAATTAGAAACTGACCAGAATTCCAAGACTTTCACACAATACTGGGAGGCGTTCCGTTGAATATTTTAATACTTTAGCTTATCACTCGACTAGTTTTTAAGCTTCATAACAAGACAATACACAATAGGCGCTTGAGCGCTTTTTTGAGACCACTTCTCATGAAATGACTCTCATAACCAGCCTGCTGTTGTTGAAGTCAATGATGCAATTAAATCTGATGTCTTTCAAGAACTTCATTGATAAGTGGTGCTTCCTGGGCCCTGAGAAATACAAATCTAAGTTAAGATGATGGAGAAATAGGCACTATGTAGGTAGGGGCATAAAGTGTAATTTAACGGCATCCGCACAGGTACCTACATAAGGACCTTGTCAAATTTCAAAGTCTCTGAACGATGCAATTTAAAGCAAAAAACGACAATTCATTAATGTGGAACTCCAGCATTGGTCCATTTAATGTCATTCGCATAGGTACCTACATCAGGACCTTGCCAAATTTCGATGCCTCTGAAAGCTGTAGTGTAAAGCGCAAATAGCAAAGGGGCGAGAGTTCAACCCATTGGACAGCTACTTTAAAGACTAAAGCCCATCTCATAGATATAATAAAGATAAACCCTGCCCAATGCCCAATCAACGCTGCCTGATGGCCCATGCTCATCTCAAGTGCTACATATCTGATCTGATCTGATATTGAAAAACTGAAAGGAAGACCTAAGCCTGTCTAAAGTATGGCAGAGGCAGCTGATCTAATATTCGAAAACTAAAAAGAAAAAACAATTATTGCCAATCCCCCTCTAAAGACCTTTCAAGATAAGACTAACACCCTACAACCCCTTTTTCCGGATAAGAAGATGATTGCAGAAATGTCTATAGGTTCTTGAATGTTCTAGAAGCTTCTCGAGCCCAGCATCTAGTAAGGTTAGATTATCCCCCTCTACAGACCTTTCAAGATAAGACTAACGCCCTACAACCCCTTTTTCCGGATAAGAAGATGATTGCAGAAATGTCTATAGGTTCTTGAATGTTCTAGAAGCATCTCGAACCCAGCATCTAGTAAGGTTAGATTATCCCCCTCTACAGACCTTTCAAGATAAGACTAACGCCCTACAACCCCTTTTTCCGGATAAGAAGATGATTGCAGAAATGTCTATAGGTTCTTGAATGTTCTAGAAGCTTCTCGAACCCAGCATCTAGTAAGGTTAGATTAGCTTAGGTAAGGTGGCTGCCTGGGCATAAAGCTCAAGCCCACTTAAACCGTAACATCGGAACATTTTGATACTACAGGGGGTGGGATCTTCCGGTGGTTGCTCGGTTTGCAGGGAAACTCTGATTGATTGAGGTGATTATGTAGATATAACTCCGAGAAGAAAATGCAGTGCACACACGATTCCAATAGCAGAATGTGACTGTTAGAGTCGAAAATTTTCTGCTCGGAGGCGGTAAGATAACATACCGAGGGTGACTGCTTCAGTCCAATCCGCTGTTTTCTATCCAGCCCTAAGAATCGAGTGCTGATTGAAGTGACAGTTGCAGTCTTACCTGAAGCAGTCCTCTTTCTTTTTCTGGATGACAGGTTGGAATGGTAGATCTCAGTCGAATCCAAGCCTGTTGCTCAAAATCCGTGATGAGAGACCGGTGTGTCTCTACTATAGCTGCATATCTTAAGGACTGACTACTGCAGTCCAGAAACCATGTGTTAGGATCCGAGTGGGGTGAATGTTAGCAGTTCGAACCCCAGAATGATCCCGAATCACTGCGCAGCGGAGAGATAGCTTCCTGGGGTGACTGCTTCAGTACGAACCCCTTTTGCTTCCTAATCCGCGGAAAGGAGAGTGTTTTGTCTTGCAGGGATTGGACCGCTCCACAGTCGAATTTCGGTTTATGAGGGGTAGTGGCTGCGGCATACGCACCTTTGAATGCCATCGGATGGAGTGTGACTTGAGATGACTGTTGCAGTACAAACCTCAAGCAACACTCATCCACCGAAAAGGGTGCATGTAGGGGTGGTTGCCACAGTCGTGGGGGGCTCCACCTCAAGTTAGTTTATCCATTTGGATCTTGTGACGAATTTTCATATGCAGCAAGCATCTGTCTCGCTAGATCTCCAAAGAAATAGATGCCAAGAAATTGTTTCCTTGGGGGTAAGTTAAGTTACCCATTTCAGAAAGGTATTTCACACCTTACCAAGCACAGAAAATGAGTATTTCTTCCACATTGGGCCACATTCACAACAATCTTCAAAGCAAATACTGTGAACTGAGTTTGGTTGATGTAAAAACTCTTGACTTAGGTCAGTATTAAGATTCACAGGCAGAACTTCATACTTGGATTATCCTTCAAGGTCATTTATTTATCTCATCACACATGTACAAGTATAAATCAAAGTATTCAGAGGGTAAAGATAAGAGGCAACGCACGTGGGAAGGGTGGCTGGGGAATAGTCATATGTGAAGGAGACTAAAGGGTGGAAACACTCCCACAAATTATTCTTGTTCCTTCTTTCACTGTGGAATGGCAATACTTAACGGTGTGTAGGATTTTTGTCTGATGCGGAAATGGATTTTGAAACAAGCTTTTGTCAAGGTCCTTAGAAATGACTATTGAGACATCAATGAAATGTAGAAAGGTGAGTATTTTTGGTGACATTTTAAGGGAGTTCAAACGAACACAGAAGAAGACTTGCGTGAATCGTTAACAAATAAATACATACAAGCCCATTCGGGTGCATGGGTTGGCAACATTTTTCTGGATAAGATGTTGTCAGTGCTTATTGTTAGCCTTCTCCATCTGAGGTTGGCTTTCATGAGGTAGTCTGATGTGATGTATCGATACTTATCGATTATCAAATCAAATGTATCGATACATACTCGTATCGAATGCTTCAATAATTTTGTGATGTATTGGTGGTTATAAATATAATTGAGACGACAATCGGCAGAGGATATAGCTTCGGCTATAGCTGTCTCTATCTACTTCTACCATTATGAGGAGGAAAGCTTCTACCGAAAAAACATCGTTTGCCGATAATCGATGTACAAAATGGGTCAGGCATATTTACGCATGAAGAAAAAAAAATATTTTTGTTTCATTCATAATATTTCTTACTCTCACTCCACGTAACTATTTCTGTAACAGTAAATTAATTTTTAATGATTTTGTGTGAGAAAAAAGGAGAAAACCCAAAGCGGTAGATTGGAAATGGCGTATGTAGAAAAGGAGAACACGACCATGTACATTTCATATGGTCGCATATACAATTCGATTCAATACGAGTACTTTCATACGATACGTACTTGTATCGAATCAAAAGGGTATCGATAATAGATATATACAATACATATACAGTTCGATTCGATACGAGTACTTTCATTCGATACGTGCTGGTATCGAATCAAAAGGTTATCTATAATCGATATATACAATTACATATACAATTCGATTCGATACGAGTACTTTCATTCGATACGTACTGGTATCGAATCAAGAGGGTATCGATAATCGATATATACAATACATAAACAATTCGATTCGATACGAGTACTTTCATTCGATACGTATTTGTATCGAATCAGAAGGGTATCGAAAATCGAATCAAAAGGGTATCGATAATCGATACAAATCTTAGTTGTATCGAATCAGAAGAGCATCGATATTTGATACAAATTTTAGTTGTATCGAATCAAAAGCATCGAGTAAGATCCTATTCGTATTTACTTGGATTGAATCAACCTTACGCTAGTCATTCTGATCTTGTAGATCATTGTGAATAGGTGCAGACATTCATACTTAGGCATTTTTCTGCAATCGGCGATCGATATCTATCGAGCCAAACAACTGCCAAAGTAAGATGTACCTATTTCTCTATCGATTGAGTTACACAAGACCAAAAGCAAAATCGATCGACGCTATCAACGGTTGTTGATTCGATTGCTGATCGATATTCGCATAGTCTGTTGAAGGCGGTACGAGTCCTCTCGGTAGAGAATTTAGAATACTACTATAGCTGTAGGGTTTGGCAGCCCAACATTTAGATTCCCTGTGTCTAATCGTACTGTGATCTTTGTTATATGTAGGGAGGTGTTGAGGTAAACGGCGACGAAGCCATCAACGGTTGTCGATTCGATTGCAAATCGATACCCGCAATAAGGGCCATTGGCTGTTGAAGGCGGTAGGAGTTCTCTCGTTAGCGAACTTCCTTAAGTTTAATCGCGCCTAGTGCTGTCATCTTTGTAATGCGTAGGTCTAGAGGTTGACTGTGCAGTAAGACGTAAACAACTTTAAATAATTAACTTAATTAGTCTACCTTAAAATGAATACAGAAAATCTTTGAGGAAGAACATTGAATATAGATACTTTACCAAAATATTAGAAGAACAAGTCCCTCTATACCCGCATTTGGAAAAAATGATGACAATTAAAATTCATTATCGAACGCAGACAAGAAAACATCAAAAGCATCATCAACAGCTAGGCCTTTAATTTATGTATCTAATTTGCCTTTAACTATAGCTAGCTATATTTTATATATAAATAAAGAAAAAGGGACCTACACCCTCCAACTACTGCACATTCAACCATTTTGTCAAAATTTAACTCGTTTTCTGTGTTGGATATTTTTTTGTTCTTCTTTCTTTCTTAGGTCTTACTGATAATTCCAATGAATACAATAATTTCATACTACGGTCGATTTGACTCCTTTCAACTCATTCAACCATTGGCGCGCATTTCTTTTCTCCATCCTTGATGGTCGGTATAGGTATATCCTTGGATATGCCTGTGTAGAGGGAAACACGCGCCATCAATCTACCCATACTGCAGCGACCGCCCGCGTTCTGTCCACCCTCATTAAGTATTCCTCGTTTTTATCACCATCGCCCGTCGCGTCGTCTTCGTCCTGCAAAGGCGCATCCTTTCCAGCTCTTTCTTTTATCGTTATACACCGTGTCGTGCGTCTTCGTCTTCGTCCTCGTCGTTGGCTCTTAAGACTTTCAAAAAGGCAACCTACTTAACTAACTCACTGTGAGAAATGTACAAAAAAAAAAAAACAAAAAAAAAAAAAAGATGAGATACTTATTTTTTCACTGCTTTAAATGGTATTTCATTTTATATTCCCTTATCCTGTGCCTTATACTCTCTGTTATATTTTTTTGTTGTTTCATTTAATGGTGTGCGTGTTTTTTTTTTTTTTTGATTTTATTTCTTGAATAATTTTGTTTTTCTTTCAAAAGAGGGAAAAATACCATCAGCCAGCAAAAAAGGGACTCCTTTTCTTTGGGCGCACCATCTCTTTTTGTCGTGTCCATATCTAGCAGCAGTGGGAAAGATGAAATTAAGAATGGACGCCCGCCACCCCCGTTGCCATGTTGGCGTGTCAGCCACCCACACAGCACCCGCCATCTATCGCTTTTGTGTCGTAACGAAAGATATAATAAACAATAATAAAAATAGCTTTCAATTCTTTCGCTCCACCACCATCAAGATTCGACTGTTAGAAGGAGCAGGAAGAAATCATCGTCATCATCATCAGGCCCGTTCGCGTTCGCGTTCGCGTTGTCCTGGTGCTTTCCTTTGAAACGGTTTCTTTTTCTTTTCGCGTGTATTTTTTATTTGTTTGTGTATTCGTAAAGATCTTTTGCTTTATGCGGGAGTTTATAGATGTATATATATTTTTTTTTTACTTTCGTCCTCGCCACCTTCCCCTTTTTCTGTTGTTGTCGTTATTATTTTTATTCAGAAGCCTGGCAGAGTTTTTCTGTTGCTGTGACGTTTTGATTGCGCATCCCCCATTTAATAGGCAGCAAGTTAGGAAGCAATAGGATGGACTCATACCACAAACAATAAAGCAATAGTGAACGGAACAACGCGGAGAGGCGGTGTAACAAAATGAGGTTTATGCAAATAATAATCGGAACAAAGTGGGTATGCAAATGCAAGAGGAAAGAAGTGGAATGGCAGTTTCTTTCCTAGTTTTAGCATTTCATCTCTAAAACGTAGGACTAAGGTAGGGGGTGGCAAATAAAAACAGACCGATTTCGAGTCTGTTTATATTGTTTTACTGGCACTGGCCTACGTCCAAGGACCAAATGATTCGAAAACATTGGATCTTTGGAGGACTTCTGCTCGAACGGCTTTGGCGGCATGCTGTGTGATGCCCAGTGCCGCAGCTTGCCAGTTTGGCGCCTTAGTCAAACAATTTGGAAGCCAAAGGAAATGTCGGTACACCTTTCGCCTTGTCGTCGGGGCCATCCGCGGTACATTTAAACATCTTTTAGAATGGAAACCTTGCGGGGCTCTTGTTGTAAGGGCAATCAAGGCGTTCGTCAGAAAAGTCCCAGGGCTTCAAGAGTGTTGAGAAGGTTGCTGAAGAGAAAAATTATGTGGAAAATGGAATAGGCGGTGGAGTGTCTTTCAAACTGAAAAAAATAAAGTGGAATGAAGACAAAAACCCCAAACAAGTTTGAAATTTTGTCCGAAAATATATTTTCAATTTTCTCTGGAAGCCGCTGAAGCTTGATGGTCTCTTTACGTTAATCGGAAGCGTATTCCAAAGTCGAACGGAGTACAAAAGAATTTGGTTATGTTTTTAGGTCAGCAAAATTAGAGATCAGCTTCTAGCTGAGGAAGCAAATTGTAATCTTTGGAACAGATAACTTGGCGCCTGGCTCTCTTTTTAGATTAAACTTACTTAACGGGCTCCCGACCCGTGCAGCCATCCATCCTCTGCGATCCCGGGCAAGCTGCTTTCAGTTTGCCAGACCAAGCGCTCTGGCACCCGCGATGGCTTGGTCCTTAAAATAGTGGTTCGGTTTTCCTCGTCTTCTTGAACCTGGGGGCTGGAAGTCGAAGATCCTCTTCGCTGGAGCATTATTGTCCATCCAATATAGTCGACGTGAGGTAGCTTTTTGGACTACATCCACATCTTGGTACAGCTCAAAGAGATCGCGGTTGCATCTTCTCCCCCATTCGACCTTCTCGCATTTTAACAGGAAAGGGTGGCGACGGTGTAGAGGTTAGTGTGTTGGCTTGTGACCCGTGCGGTGCAGGTTCAATCCCCACGGGGAACAACAACATACGCCACCCATTCACATGCCTCTACACCAAAAGAAGGATTTCTGCCTGGTAGTACGACCGTTACCGAGTCTGAGTGCTCTGGGATTTGGATTTCCTTTTTATATAAAAAAAAAAAACAAAAAAATTTAACAGGACCAACTATCCGACGTAGTATTTTTCTTTCGGAAGAACCCAAAATTAGCTCTCCTTTCCTCCTTATCGTCCAGCAATCGGTGCCGTAAAGCAGAACTGGCAGTATCAGTGCTTTGTAGAGCTGACACTTGGTCTTGAGTTAGGCCAAACAGAAAAGTCAATATTCTGTGATCCATATAACCTTGCAGGTCCATTCCCAGAAATACTATCACACGACTGGAAATGTGGTCTCTTCGACACTACGAAATTGTAGACGAATCGAATCGCACTGAACTATTTAAAGCGGCCTTAAGCTTAAGGAACCTGTGGCTATCTAAATCACAAACAACTGGATGGACGTAAAAAAGAATAGGCAACGAAGTGACTTCACTAACATCGCTATTATTGAAGGGCAGACAGTTTCCCGGTTAATAAGGAGTCACAGCGAACCGTACATTTTACCAATTCTTTTTATGATGTGGTCCTTCCTTGTAAGAGTTTGATAAACATTAAACCCAAATTTAGATACTGGAGACAAATACAAGATGGCGCAAAAATAACCATCCGATGTTTTTTGGCTGTAATTTAAAAAAAAGAAAACCTTTGATTCTTCTTGTGGATTATTTTTATTTGGTCTTTTAATTTTTTTTACATCAAGTCGAGAATATGATGTCATGTAAATGGCAGCCGCCACAGTTGATTGTCATTTGAGCCCTTTTTATGGCATTTTCCATCACTTTGGCCAAAACTTCCGGCGATAGGTCCTCACATTGTTGACGGATATTGTCTTTAAGAGCTGCAAGAGTCTGAGGCTTGTTGACATAAACCCGCGACTTCAAAAAGCCCCACAAAAAGAAGTCTGGAGCGGTCAAATCAGGCGATCTTGCTGGCCAGTGCAAATCGCCAAAACGGGAGATTAGGCGCCCGGGAAATGCATCCTTCAGCATATCGGTTGTGGCGCGTGCAGTGTGTGCCGTTGCACCGTCCTGTTGGAACCACATGTTTTTCAATCCCAATTCATCAAGTTGCGGCAAAAAGAACTCGTTGATCATTGCTCTGTAGCGCTCACCATTCACAGAAACCGTTTGGCCCGCGACGTCTTCGAAGAAAAAAGGTCCGATGACTCCTCCAGCGAAAACAGCACACGATACAGTGACTTTGAGCGGGTGTAATGGCTCTTCGTGGGTTACACGCAGATTTTCAGTGCCCCAGAAGCGTAAATTTTGCTAATTTACGTACCCGCTAAGATGGAAATGGGCCTCATCACTCATGATTATTTTTGATGAAAAATCATCTTCCTCTTGGTGGTGATTAAGGATGGCTTGAGCGTATGTTAGATGCGATTGGCGGTCAGCAGCTAACAGCTGATGCACCGTCTGGACTTTGTACGGAAACATCTTCAAATCTTGTACCAAAATTCGCTGTAAAGACCGTCGACTGATACCCATTTGCGTGGCACGTCGTCTGGTCGATGTCGACGGCGCTTCCATGACATCTTCGGCTACAGCAGCAATATTCTCTGCAGAACGGCTACTCCGGAGTCTGCCACGCCTGGCAGCATCTCGTGTTGTGCCAGTCTCTTCGAGGCGAGCGGCTAAACGTCGTAGTGTTTCACCAGTAGGCGTTGGACGGGTAGGAAATCTGCGACGAAATTCACGTTGTGCCAAAGTCACCGACCGATTATTGCTCAAAAAAATAGTCACCAATATTCCGCGTTCTGGAGCAGTGTAGCGTAACATTGTTTATTAACGTGTATTTCGCATGTGTTTACTACACAAATGTCAAAACAGAACTGACATTAGGGGCCAATCGCAAAATTTATAGCATTTTCTGATAGGAGGATTACTTTTGCGCCACCTTGTATTAAGGGTGACCCATCAACGGACTATACAGCGACGCTGACCTGATCAAAAAGCTAAAAATACAACGGCCGAGATGGGTGGGACACGTGGAGCGTATAGACAACAACGCACCAGCCTGACGAGTCCTTGAATCCACCCCTGAGGGCTCAACGCAGCAGATTAAGACCCCACCTTAGGTGGCGCGCACAATTGGAGAACGTGTAGTGATCACCTGCAAATAATATTTCAGTATCGCTTAGAAAACCTGTTATTAGCAGCACTTTCAAGCGCCCGATGGTGTTCCCTTATTCTTTCTTTTACTTTTGGATTTATTTTATTTATTATTATTCATCAATGGATTTACAATCTGCTGATAACAAAAGGTGTAACATTATTTATAATTATTTCAGTCTGGATCCTATACATTAAAAGTGGAATAAATTTTGAACATTATTTTTGAAATTATCCCTGCTCATAGAAAGGTCGACTTCACTACAAATAGAGTTATATAATGATAAAGATAATGAACGAGTTACGGGATTATTTAGACCATAATTTGTACGATGAGTGGGAACATAGAACAGATCATTACGAATTCTCAGATTTCTTTCTGGAACATACAAAGCAACTTGCGCAAGTAGTTCCTCAGATTTTATGCTACGAGTATTATTTAAAATATCTCTTATAAAAAGAACGCATTGAGCCTGTCTGCGGCTTTAAAGGGTTTTTAAATCCAAAAGCGCACATCTTGAAAAGTATGCAGGCATTTCGTCGGACCATCTCAGATTCCTTAACGCAAACCGAGTGAACCTTTTTTGTATCCTTTCTGTTCTCATAATAGCGTTTTCGTAAAAATGTGACCAAACGACACAGCAATATTCTAATATGGGCAACACTAACGACAAAAAAATTGCCTTCAAAGTGTACACATCCTTAAAAACTCCTGAAGTTCGTTTGAGGAAACTTAACATAGAATTTGCTTTTGAAACAATAAAATCAATGTGGGCTGAAAACGTGATTTTGGAATCAAAGATAACACCAAGATCTTTCACCTCAGTGACCCTTAAGAGTAGTTCAATTCCAAGAGAATAAGTAAACGTTAACGGAGTTAATGTTTTGTAAGCACTAAAAATTTTACATTTCGATGTGTTGAGCTCAAGATGGTTATAAAGGATTTTTCAATAAGAGCGCTACAAAAGTTTTGTTTAAATAAAACAAAAACGGTTTTGGATATCAATGAAATTCTTCATTCCTGTGAAAGTACGTTTGATTCCATTATGTATGGAACTCGATTTCTTTTGCATGGCCACCACGGGCACGCTTGCAGAAGTCCAGTCGCTGAACCCAATTTTCGACGGTTTTCAAGCATAAATCGGCCGATACTGCTGAAATTTCACGTTCGATATTCGTACGCAGTTCATTAATCGTCGCTGGCTGTTGGCATAGACCATAGACTTGACGTAGCCCCACCGGAAATATTCGCACGACCGAAACGGCTGTCCACAAAATGTATGCTTTCATTAACTAACTTAACCTCATTTTCTCATTCTTTTGATACATTTTGCATGAAACTACGATAGTGCCGCTTGTGTGGACACACGGTTACCACTGCAAACAATTTTAATTTGGGACATCTACTTCGCGACACAGTGTCGATAATTTTTTGATACACAGATATATATATGCACCAGTTATGAGTGCGAAGTAAACGGAGTACAAGCCCATATCAGGTCTCATTTTCGTCTCACAATCTACGTTCATTGTGCCGCGCATAGCTTCAGTTTGGACATTAAGACCGCTTGCGGAGTAGCAGGTATAAACAATGCGTTAGGAACTATCGGAGCAATCGAAGCATTTTTCCACTGGCCAAAGAGACAAAGCATTTTAAAGGAAGAAATTTTGAAAATGCCGAAAAAGAGTGACCGGAGAAAAGAAAAATTGAATTCATTCGCTGTTTCAAGAAGGGCTCAGTCTCATGAAGCAGTTTCAACTTACCTCGAACTTCAACCGGCCGTTATAGAAGCTTTGGAAGAAATAAAAAAGTGGAAAGATCGAGAGACTTCACAAAAGGCTTCTAAGCTTTTGACCGCGATTTTGACAATCGAATTTCAAATCTCCTGTCATATAGTGGAATCGATCAATTCTATCGTCTTGCCTCCGAGTCGGGAATTGCAGACGAAAAATCAAGATCTAGGAGAAGCCACAAAGTTAGCTGATGATGCTACGAATGATATCAAAGAAAAGCGGAAAAACGTTGATTAAAGTTTTCGTATCATTTACGACAATGTTGCTGAAATCTGTTCCGAATACGAAATTAATATGAAATTGCCTCGTCGTTGCAGTCAACAGAAAAACCGTTGCAACGTTGAAACACAAAATGTCGAAGATTATTACAGAATTGCCTTCTACATTCCATTCCTTGATACTTACATTTTTCTCGGTTCGAAAAACACAAATCGATCTTCCACAGTTTCGGACAACTATTTCCTTCCAAGGTGGAATTTGATGAGGAAAAATGGGCAGATCTTTTTATGACGAAATATTGGACTGTTCAAAAAGGAATTTCATCTCAGAGATCAGAATGTGGAGGCAACGGATCTCCGATCAAGATATTCAAAATGCGCTCGATGCACTATCAGTGAGTGACTTCAGATCGGAATTTTTACTTCCAGAATCAGTTTCTATATAACCCATCGAATACTTAACTTTCAATGGTTACGTTATGGATTTTATCAAACAAAAACGAAGCTTTTGTAAAAAAAAAACGTTCCCTAGCTCAAACTTTGGTTTTTCAATAAAATTATTTTATTTAATTGTGGGCGTGTCAGTAAGCGGATTTAAAAAAAATTAACATATGAGCCAGAAGGCGGATTTTGAAAATATTTACACATGAGCATAAAGGGCCCCCTAGAGAGTATATATTATAAATTTCAGCTCTCTAGCTCAAATTTTGGTTTTTCAATAAAATTGTCATGTATAAAAAATTTCAGCTTTCTAGCTCAAAATTCGATTTTTTCCAAAATTTTGTTTTTTTGAGTTTGTGGGCGGATTTAAAAAATTCTTAAACTTGATTATTTCGGGACCCTAGAGAGTATATGGTTAAAATTGCAGCTCTCTAGGCCCAGTTTAAAGGCCTAATTTTTGCCGACGGACGGACATGGCTAGATCGACATTACTATCGATGCTGATCATAAATATAGTAACTTTTAGGGGTCTACGGGCAATATTAAGGTATGTTACAAACTATGCGTCAAAATTAATATACCCTTAGAATAGTGTATAACAAAGGAACAGCAAATACATAATTGTGCTACAAGAAATGCACGAAAAAAAAGATGTACTTTTGGGAAATTCGCCGCTACAAAATCCGAGATTTCCGATGCGTGGACGAAGGTAGTTTCACTGGCATTGGCTTATGGGGTTGTCAACGATAGCGATGAGGAAAAGTTCAGGAGAATAACTTGGCAAAATTGGCGCCGAAATGTTATGGTGGGATAAGTTAATTTTACTAAAGAATATCTACAGATTAAAATTGACAGGATGAAACGGACAGGAGTTGGTGTTGTTTCCAGTATGGATCTTCTGGACGATTGTGGGCGATGAGGTAATCTTTCAGTCCAATTATAAATAAATCGGATTAATTGAGTTTCTTTCGATTTATAGGTTGTAAAGGGTTTTTCAATAAGAGCGCTACAAAAGTTTTTTTTTTAAATAAAACATAAACGGTTTTGGATATCAATGAAATTCTTTATTCATGTGAAAGTACGTTCGATGCCATTATGTATGGAACTCGATATCTTTTGCATGGCCATCACGGGCACGCTTGCAGAAGTCCAGACGCTGAACCCAATTTTCGACGGTTTTCAAGCATAAATCGGCCGATACTGCAACTTTACGTTCGATATTCGTACGAAGTTCATCAATCGTCGCTGGCTTGTTGGCATAGACCATAGACTTGACGTAGCCCCACAGGAAATAGTCTAACGGCGTCAAATCGCACGTCCGAGGCGGCCAAGCGACTGGACCATTTCGTGAGATAACACGGTTTCCAAACTTGGTTTCCAATAAATTGATTGTGGCATACGCTGTGTGGCTTGTGGCGCCGTCCTGTTGGAACCATATGTCCTCCAAGTCCATATCATCCAATTGGGGCCAAAAATATTCGGTTTGTCTCACTGGCACGGGAACATTTTGTACTGTGCTTGTGGATTCAAATTTTTCCACTAAACGCTCAATTGTTGATCTGCTAGGACGATTATGACGACCATAAATTGGACGTAGCGCTCTTAACGTTAAGGCCACTGACTCCGAATTTCGGTAGTAAATTTTAATAATTTCGACTCGTTGTTGGCTCGTATATCTCATGAAATGGCAAACCTTACTGAAGAGAAATGTCAAAAGAGCGGCAAGAAATTCGGCGTCGTTTGCTGTCCCTGTCGCTCTACTTTTGTAGAGCTCTTATTGAAAAACCCTTTATTAATTTCAAGTATGTAAGTCCAGCACATCTTCACCATCATAAAGTAACTCCATTGTCTATTATATATTTACTTTTAAAAATATTTATCAAATTACTTTATTCTACTTTGTTTTATTTTTTTTATGTTTTATTATTGATACTGAGAGTAATCGTAACCTAACAACGAAAATGTCAAAATCATACATTTCATACAACAAAAAAATTATCATACAATACTTCCAATGAAATCTATGAAACAGAAAGTTGTATGTGTTGTATGATGTATGATGAAAATGTATGTTGTATGAAATATATGTGTTGTATGATCTGTGAAACAGGCCCCAGATAATCCACTAATTAACCAACTAAAGGTGTAAATATATACAATGTAGGTATTTGGATATGCTATTTATTTTTTAATATATATTATAATCTACATGTTATTTATTGTTATTAATTATTATTGTTTTTTTTTTTACTTATAATTATTTATTTTTAATTATTTTATTTATTGTATTTATAATTATTTATTATATTTTTTTTTGTTAAAGAATTTTCTCGTTGGTTTCCTTTAGAATAAAGTTTAACCCTTATGTTACCATAGAAATTTACACCTTGTATCTGCCGTACAGAGTACCCGGGTACTCATTTTTAAAAAAAAGTATTCTTCAGTCCGTTTCCTAAGTAACCGTTTCCTTAGTTATCGTTTCCATAGTTACCTTTCCCTTAGTTACCGTTAGCTTTGGGAAATGTAAAATACGTGCTATTAGCCATCAGTATTTCGTTAGATCTTTAGAATTCCATGAGCAAAGTTGGTGAAATATATCTAATTATGGAAGTTAATTCAAATACACGTAAAGTTCGGCCAGTTCGGTAAGCTAATGCAAATACAATCGTTACAATTCGTAACTATGTATTGAAATTCATGCGACCATTAATTTCAAATTTATTGATCAGAAATTGAATCAGTACCATGCAACTCTAAGAGGTATTATTCGATTATATCGGTAAGTGTTTTTCATTTTGATAGTTGATTATTATAATCGTGATATCGTTAATTAATCGTAACTATTCGTATTTCGTACACCTACATCAGTTTAACTGAAGAACAGCTAATGTCTTTATATGAAGACAATTCTGACGAGGAAAGTTCTTTGGCAAACGATGACAGCAATAACGATGTTGATTGGTTACCAGGCGGTGCTCAGGATTCTGACGTAGAAGATCCCGCCAACATCGACTTAATGGAAAACGCTATTGAAGTTCAGTCAACTTATGATGATAGCGAAGCTGATATTGAAAGTTGTCTAGACGATATTGCCTCATCACGGGAACTTGCGGGAGATAATACGATCTGGAAAACATCGCCAATGCCATCATCGCAAATCGGGTCTTACAATATTATTCGTGAATCTGGTAAGATATATAACGTGTTTCAAGAATAGGTAATGAAAGTATACGAGTAATTTATTATTTATTTTTTATTACTCGTATCTCAGGTGGACCACATCGAAAAACTAAGCACTTATAAGAGTTTGAAATCTTCAATTTGATTTTCACGGATGAAATGGAAAATATAATAATCAGGGAAACAAATCGCAAGGCCATGCAGTGTACAAAGAATAGCAATAAGGCGAATCCGCAAACAAAAACAAATTGGAAACTTCTATCATTAGAAGAGCTCAATGCATATTTTGGTATACTAATTGTTGCTGGTGTCCATCACTCTAATTTAGAGCATGTTGATGAATTGTGGAAACCGGACGCCTTACCAATTTATAGAGCTAGTCTCAGCAGGACACGATTTCAAGAAATACAGAGATATATACGCTTTGATAACATCAATACTCGTGCGGAACGACAAGCAAATGATAAGGCTGCACCAATAAGAGACCTATGGATAATGCTCAACTATAATCTTCTTAATATCACGATGGACAATTTCTTCACATCCCTTTCATTAGCCGAACGTCTTAGAGCTAATAGGCTCACCATAGTTGGAACTTTGAGGAAAAATAAGCCTTATATTCCCAACGAGTTGCTAGCTTCCAAGGAAAGAGATGTTCTGTCGACAATTTTTGCTTTTCATGATCAGGGAACTCTGTGTTCATATGTACCCAAAAAAAAAACAAAGTTGTAATACTGCTCTCTAGCATGCATACTTGTCCTGAAATTGATAAGACAGAAGCGAAGAAGCCAGAGATTATTAATTTTTATAATGGCACAAAAGCTGGCGTTGACAAAATGGACCAAATGCTTTCCAAATTTTCAACAAAGCGAAGAACTAATCGTTGGCCATTAGCATTTTTTTGTAATACATTAGATACATCCTGCTTGGCAACATATGTAATTTTTACAGAAAATAATTCTCAGACTGCACACTAGACTAATCAACGCAGAACCTTTTTGAAAAAGCTGGGGAGAGATTTATGTGTTCCCTCAATAGTCCAAAGAAGTCGCGATGTAACAGTAACGCGATTTTATTTCATAAGAACGATGGAGAACATTCTTCGCACGAAAATTTTCATCTCCCCTCCATCTGCACAAGCACCAAATCAAGAACGTGACAATACGGGACGCGTAAAATGTACCGGCTATTGCCAAATTTGTAAGAGTACAGAAAGCAAGCGCCGAAGAAAGACACGCAAAATCTGTCAAAAGTGCCGGAATCCAACATGTGATGAACACACAAATCCTGGGGTGGAATCGGCTAAGGTGATAGTTGATTGTCGCTTTTTGATTGTCGTTTTTGATTATCAACTCCTCTTTGCTCTGCGTAAAGCGATCACTAAAAAATGATTGATTTATTGGCAGCACTTAGAGTTTTAAACGTCACTTCCTTGCCGACGTTGTCATTCCGAGCAGCTGATGTGTGTTTATTTTTCATGATTTAAATTTTAAATATGATTTTGTTGAGTCCTTAGGCAACAACTTTATCATAAATGGAAAAAGTATTGACTGCATTTTTTTAATGACTGCAGCAGTAATTTCAGTCACCGTACTTTGACCCATTGGTGCAGCCCAGTCAGCCCCAACTTGTCTTTGATAGCCACCACCCCAAGAAGATTTTAAGTTGCAGCCAGTTGAATGATGGGTGTAACATGCGGTGACCTTATTCCAGTTGGTAAATCAAGCAGTCGCAAAACAAACCCAAACGCTTCTTTCGATAAGCGAAAGTTTTTCAAAAATCTAAAATACACAATAATAAATGATAGCAATCAACAATGAATATTTATAATTCTATAAATTCTTACATCGGGTTTGAAAGTTCCAAGATAGTTACTTTATTTCTCATTTTTCTTCTTAATAGTTGGACATTTGTGTAATTATTTTCTTCATTTGTGTAGAAAAGTTCTAATGAAGTAAAAATTGCACTTCACGAATTTTCCAATTTCACTTTTTTATTTGAATTTATTTAATATACGAGTATATTCTTTTTTCACTAAAGCATTTAATTTATTTGGAGTTGAAGCCGAGGTGCATACCTATGAAAATAACAAAAATGTATGAAAGCGACACCTAAATAGCTGTCACATGAAATTGATGGCAAAAAGGTGATTGTCAATTTGATAATCACCTTACGTGGATATAAAGGTATGATTTTGATTGTCAACTATCAACTATCACCTTAGCCGATTCCACCCCACCAGTTATCTGCAAGAACTGTAGTACGAGTACCTAATTTATTAATTTATTAAGTTATTCACAAACAAAAAATCCATAGAATTTTAAACTTTTTACGTTTGTATGTAATTATATAAATCTATAAATAAAAACAATGAATTTCAACACAAAGAATTAAATATTATTTACAAAACTAAGAATGTTCGCATATTTGATACGAGTACCCGGGTACTCTGTATGGCAGACAGAGGGAGACCTTTTTAAAAGTTGAAAAAAATTGGTGGCGCTCATTAAATTTTTTTTATCAAATAATTTATTATTGTTGGAAACAACTTTTTGTAAGATGTCCAGAGAACCCAATGAAAAATATTAAATATTACCAAAACTATGGCAATTTAAAAACGAATTAGTACCCGGGTACTCGGTATGGTAACATAAAGGTTAAAGAAAAATTGTAAAAACGTAAAATGTATAAAAGACAATGCTTCAATAGAAAGATAGAATAAGTACTATATCGACCTAACCTAACCTATGTAAATTTTACAACGAATAATTCATCTAAAATGATCAAACGCCTTCTCGGTTTTGTCACAACGTCGGGTAAATTAAACTTCGGTCAAGTATAATGAAGCAGTTCCTGAGACTGGGTCCAGACGTACGTACAACGCTGCTGCTGCTGATGCAGAAAAGCACATCTTCTCCAGGTCATCCATATTATTATTGTTTTATTTATTTTAGCTTTTCATAAAATTGCTTTCTAAAAACTTTTACCAATGATACACTTTCCAACATAACGACAGTCCACAAATACACCTAAAGCGAATAAAAACTCAAACGAAGGACAATAGAAGCAACTTTTCTATTTTACATATTTTTCTATTTTTTTTTTAGTTTTTTTTTTTAGTTGTCTTCCTGTTATTCTTTGAGAAGCCATAGCAATTGAGAGTTACATCCGAGAAGAAGTGCTTTTGGCATAGATTCCAATTTGAATCACTTTTTGTTGTTCCTTTTGAACGAAAGGGTGTGGGATGCGTTGGCCCTAGCCCGGCATGGGTGTATGGACATACAATGGAAAATGGTTTCAAATTCGACTTTGAAATAAGGACGACGTTGCGACTTCTTTTTATTCTGCCACAGCATCCTTTTCACATTTTCAAAACTCAGCGAACAAAATACAAAATAAAAGAAAACAAAAAAAAAAAACACCCAAACGAGCTTAAGAAAATTTAAATATTTCCTACAAACACCAATGTAATAACTCAACTTCTTATTTATATTCTTATAACGAGAAACGAGCATTTATATGTACACAAAATTGAAAGAGAAAATAATTGGAAGCTGTCCTTCGGTATAGGAGAGGGGATTCAGATAGGGAACATTTTTGTGTTCAAGAAAATGCGGGTGACCATTTCGCTATAATGAAACATAACACAGGACATTATACGGATACCCCCATGGGAGTCAAAGCAAGAGGAGATGGAAAGCGCGCGTGTAAGACAAAAAAAAGGTTTCACTTAGTAATGCTGTTTGTTCGCTTACTTAATTTTGTCTCCGTTAGAAATGGATTTATGGGTTGGCGTGATCATTATTTTTACTTGCCTTAAGCTCTTTTGTGTGCGACCTACGAAGGTATATGGCGTTTGAAAGTACACAAATTCTTCGATGGAAAGTTCTTTTAAATTACAATTTAAATGAGAGGAACTTTTTTGGAGCACTTTAAGAGATGCAACCGTAGTATTTTTGGCTTCATATTTACTTCTTGAAGAAACACAACTTTCTAAGTTCAAATAAGCAAATGTTGTACCTATGTGTCGGTTCACTGGTTGGTGTGTCGGACTACTAATCGTAAGGTCCCTGGTTCTAATCCCGCCGGGCCAAGTTTTTTTTTCCACTGCCCCACCTCTCACGAACGTCTGACAAAACATCCAAGAGTATCAATTGTCATGAGAAGCTTCTCAAATTTGACGTTGGGATTCGGCTTAAACATCGGTGGGAGTTTTGAAAGACCGCTTCCTAGGACATTGATGAAACTTCAAGGAAATGAGAATCGCGGCTACACTGGAGCTTCTATAAGAAAGGCAATTAACTGAAACGTAGCCTCCTCGATACACAGTTATGGAAACGCAGTCGCCCACACCACAGAGAGAAATAGAAAGTGAAAATAAATTACCAGGCGACCAGGCGCAGGTGCAGGTCAGTCGGAAAATTGCTTTCATAGGGAAAATGGTTTGAGCTTCAAAAAGTCACCAGGGCTGGCTGTGTTTGCCTACAGGTATATACTTGTCTTTGTCTCACTCACGCCCATCTGATAGTTTGAAAAGTCCTCCTTGGGCATCATTCCGTCACTTCCAGGCAAAAATCAAGAAAAAGGACAGGACAGACATCGTCACCGGCCCAAGCTAGCCAACACAAGAGGTAGATGGAACCATTCGACAGCTTTGAGACGGCTGTTTGGAGACTTTTCGATGGTCTGCTGTTGAGTCCACTGTTGCCAAGATAACCTTTTGTTTGTTGTGTACTAGCCGAGTTTTCCAGCGGGTTAAGCGGTGTTGTTATGGCATCGATACTTGAGTATGGTTTTGTTACCATGTAACTGGCGCGGTAGCCGCCGGAACTAAGTCTTTCTGCAGCTTATTTGAGGAAATAATGGTTCCAGCTGTCATATACAATTTAATTTTCTAGAAATGAATGTAAAATCATTTTACGGTAATTTACAATACGTCAACGAAATCGATGATCCGCTTCAAAGTGATGACGACTACGCATCCGATACCGATATAGAAGTTGTTGGAAATCAAAAGGTCGAACAGGTATGTATATACCGGAGACCGATGAGAGTAGTGGTTCAGATGACCACTGTGACAGGCCCCACTTTTCGAAAGCAAAGCCGCCAAAAAAGTCAGTGGCGCACCGATTTGGAAGTAGAGTAAGGTTGGTTATTGTGGTATAGGAGGGTAATGTGGTACGGGCAGTTTTTTTTTTCGAAAACTAAGCAGGCTACCGAATGTTTTTTACACACAAAACTGGCGATTTGGAAAAAACGACCAACACGTGTTCTGGCAATTTCAAAGCTTTTCACTTTTTTGGTAATTTGTTTCGAATACATAATTGGTTGTACTCGAGTTTTTCTTTATGCTTCTGAAATTGTTTTTTGTGTTTTATTGTTTTGTACATTACGTATACCTAAGTTACCTCGCAATAAACGATTTGTTAAACTTTATTAAATAATTATTAGTTCTTCTGTAAGTATTTTGTTGTTATTTTCTCTGCAGAGCATGGATCCGTCATAACAGTAATTTCTTGCATGAGCGCAGGCAGGCCTTTCGTTCCATCATTCTTCATCTTTCCGCGAAAAAAACATAATCCCCTTCTGATCCTCCTGGCTCCGATTCTTCTTGCCATCTGTCTGGATGCGTTTAAATCCCTATATTTACTAAATGGTTTCAACATTTCCTAACAGCTACAAAACCATCAAAAGACGATCCGATTTTGTTGATTTTGGACGGCCATATAGAAACATAGACCTGCTAAACATGGCACGTGAAAATGGTGTTGTTATAATTTCTCTGCCACCATATTCTACCCATAAGATGCAGGCACTTGACAAAACATTCATGGGCCCTTTAAAGGCATATTATTGTTGAAGAGATTAGATGTTTTGCCGTGAGAATTATCGAAAAGTAACGGTTTATGATCTTGTTGGAATGTTCACTAAGGCCTATTAGAAATTTCAGACCGGCCAAATTGCCGTCAATAGTCTTAAAACGACTGGAATATATCCTTTCGATAAATGCATTTATTCGGGTCCTGACTTCATAGCTGGGGAAATGGAAAACTATTTTGAGGAGTGTATTTCAACGGAAATAACAGGGCACTCTGCTCCCGCATTGCCCCAACTTATCAACTGCAAGCAAGGGGGTACCATCTTGCCATCCTAACGCACATAATGCAGCCATTGGGCATTTTACCACCATTAATAGATGAATGTGTTGCAGGTACAAGCAAAGGGCTATCACCCTCTATTCCCCAGTGTCGAGTTCAAGGTTTTTACAGTCTTTTCGCCATCTAAAAACAATTCCAGCGCAGATGCAAGCACAAAGGGAGATATCGCTACCGCCTAAACTGAAAAGACCTGCTGCCAGCAACAGAGGAAGCAAATCAAAAGCAACAATATTAACCACTTCGCCATACAAACAAGATTAAAAGCATTAAAAGAATTTAAAAAAAAATTCAGCCCAATGCAAAGCTTAAACAAGTTAAAAAACAGCTAAAGACGAGCGGCGCCTCTAAAAAGGAAGAAATATTTTCATCAAGCGACACCGAACAAAGTCTGTTATTTAAGACCTTTGTATAAGAATTGCTGCATAATATTGTAATATTGTAATATGTATCTATATAAAATTGTAAGTTGTAAAATAGAAAATCAAAATTCACAAATTCACAAATTAAATGATTCTGATGACAATGAAGAGTTCGGGGATACTCCTAAGTCGAGAGAAGTTATGTGCGTCTTCTGCAAACAAATTTGGAATGAGTATAAAGCGATGACCAAATGGATTTCGTGGCTGCGATGTGAAATGGTTTGGGCTCACGAAAAATGTGTTCCAAAGAAAAGTCTCATATTTCTCTGCCAATCTTGCGAATAAGATCTATCTCATTTTAAAAGTTCTTAATTTTTGTTAATTTTTAGTTAAGGAGGCGTTTCCTTACCATCTTTTCCCTTATTTTTTTTATGTTGTTTTGTAATAAAAATAAAAACAAAAATAGCGTGACGACTACAATTATTGGCACCCCAAATTTTTGACCCAACTATTGGCACCCCATCATTCAACAGTGCTTTTCTCAGTAACCCTTGGTCCGAATAGTCAATTTATTTTTTTTGTTTTGAACTTGCATATTTTTCGGATTTCTGCGTCATTAGTTTTTAGATATTCCATTTTAGTTTTGTTTTACAAGTGAAAGTAAGAACACGTGCGACGAAAGAAAAAGTCAAAATTTCCTTTGTTTTCGTTAAGGACCTATAATTTTGTAAGTCTCTTATCACTACTTCCTTTTATATTTTTTAATGAAAACTTTTTTTATTTAGGTACTATCATGCTGTTCAAGATTTTTTGCAACAAAATCAGAGGGAACATCCATTTGGTATTGACTGGAATCCAGGAAAGGGTTGGTTTAAATCGTTTTTAAATCGACATCGGAGTTTGACGTTTCGGACAGTTGATCCTGTCGTCGGCTAGTGCTAATGTAGCTGTTACGGATATATTTGGTCGTTTGATTCCATAGAAAGGTATTTGGTTGAAAATAATTCGCGCGCAATACTTAAAGATCCAAGCCGAGTATTCAATGGTGACGAAACAAATTTTTTCCTTTGCCCTAAGGCAAAATCTGTCCTAGCTGCAAAAGGAGCGAAAAATATAATATGAGGTTGAAAGAGGACAGGCTAAGGCAAATTTGACGGTCATGTTTTCTGCTTCAGGAGTGATGTGTCCTCCGATGTTCATATACCCATACAAAAGATTGAACGACGACATTCGTAAGACTATTTCAGATACATGGAGTTATGGAATAAGTGAAAATGACTGGATGACAAAACAGACATTTTACGAATTCAATTGCCAGTTATCTTTTTCGTTGATGGACATAGTACCCATCTCACACTCCAGGTGAGCCAGTTATGTGTTCAACTGGGCATCATTTTGATAGCACTGTATCCCAATTCCACCCTAATTCTACAACCAGCTGATGTTGCAGATTTTAAACCATTTAAAAATGCGTGGAACAATGCAGTCACGGATTGGCGGCGAAAGAACCCGGAGTTAAACCTAACAAAAGAAATATTCGCTCCGTTATTGAAGACAGTTGTAGAAAAGTGCATTTCTCCAAAAATTATCGTAAATGGTTTCAAAGCTTGCGGTCTATTCCAATGGGACAAAAATGCCACTAATTTTTCCAAATGTCTTGGTAGATCGAATCGACATACCAACACCGGACATCTAATAGAATCAAATAAAGATGCCTTCGAATTATTTTGTGACACAGTTGGTTCGCAGAAAATAGAACAATTTGAGAAATATTCCAGTTCAGAAAGCGATTGTAGCGCGGATTTTTTGAATTTGCATGAACTTTACACATTTTCCAAATCAAATGAGTTTACTAAGCCAATCGGACGAAAAAAAAAACATTTGCTAACACATCTGCACGGACAGATCAAATTTCAGATTTTTCCATAAACATAAGTGCATATTTAATAATGCAGACAAAAAACCACCAAAACCTCAAACTCAAAATAATTCCCCAAAAATGTTACCACCCCCCCAAAAAAGAATGATTTCAGCCATAATGACAGCTGGTACTTTAGCTGCAATAGAAAACTCTCCCGGAAAAAGGATGGTTTTTGAAATTTACGATGAAATCAGCCAAGGAAATATTAGATCTTCGAGTCCTCCAATAGTCGGAACCCATATCAAAAACTTGTTTTCAGATCAATCTGAAGACATTGGAGAAAACGTTGTTTGCAATGGCCAAATGTGTTTTTCCTGCACCAAATTCATGACCAAATTAGTTGGGTCCGATATGTTTGGTATAAAATGCTCAGGCTGCCGACGGGAATACCACATATTTTTTATGCCATCTATACCATCCGCTTTTCTTGCTGGCAAGCAACTCAAACAATCTTCAACGCTCTGTTGAGATATAAGCTATTCTCGTGGCGTATCAGTAGTTTGTTCAATAAAATTTCGAATAGCCTCACTTACTAATTGGTTGGTATCGGCGTCGCCTAGATGTTGGGACACAGAATGGTTTTTCAAAAAAGTAGAGGCGAATAAATTCGCCTTATCCTCATCTGTATATATTATATTTCCCGAATCTTGGAGCGTTGGGATTCTTCTGTTCTTGTTCTTAACAACTTTAACAATATTCCAAAAAGGCTTGGAGTTTTTGTCAAGAGCAGGTAGCTTTGTGTTCCAATGCATATTTCTTTGTTGTTCTATTTCCATGGAGATAATTTTATTGTAATATTTTAGGTATAATCTAAATACTGGTATCCTATACCTCTGCAAATGTCTCTTAATAGAATTTCGCATTCGGATATATTCTAAAATGTAATGAGGCATTTTAAAGAAGTGATTTGACATTGAGAGGAATCTTAACAATGCGATGGAAATACTACAAGGGTATTACAATAAATGGAAAGTAAAATCAAATGAGGAGAACATAAAAGCTATCATTTTCACTAGAAAAAGAAAAGCTTGCTTTCTCCCCAGTGGCCGCTTACAAGTAAATGGGAAAGACATTAGTTGAGAGCCTGCTGTAAAATATTTAGGAGTATATTTAGATACCAAGTTGACATTGAGTACTCATATTACAAATACCCTCAAAAAAATTGCGATTGGGATAAAAATGTTGTACCCTCTTATCAATAGAAGTCCACTGCTCTCAAATGAAAATAAAATAATTATCCATTTTTTAGGCAATTATGTTATATGGATGCCAAGCATGGGGAAATTGTGCAATGTGCCATATTAAAAAACTACAGACATCTCAAAATAAGTTTTTAAAAATTATGCTTAATTTACCGTGGTACCACTCAACATTGGCCATTCACGATAAAGCGAATGTTGAATTGATCTTAGATAGAATTCAAAAACTTAACTTACGTTTCCTAGACCGCTGTGAATTTGCTGGCAATACTCTTGTAAATAATTTAAATACCTTATAGTGGAAATGTACGCTATTATTTCTTCCATTTTGTGTTTATTCGTTGCTTGTATAACTATATTAACTTATTCGTATAAAAAAATCATTAATTATTGATTTATTTATTGGTTTAACTATGTATTTATTTATTTACCTATTTATTTATTTATTTACCTATTTATTTATTTATTTACCAGATTATTTATTTATTGTTTTTTTTTTATTTTTATTTATTTATTTATTTATTTATAATATTGATTAACTTATCTATTTGTTTATTTTAATTTATTTATATCTGTGATAATTTTCTTCTTTATTTTTTAACCTAATCGATTATTCATTTACTTATTTATTTACATATTTATTTTTTTCATTTATTAGTAGGTATATCGATTTATTTATTTATTTATTTATCTATTTTAATTTATTTATAACTGTGATTATTTTAATAATAAGTTTTTAATTAGTACCTGATTTGGCGTCTTTCCTTAGTCAGAAATTGCTTTATAAATTTATTAAAAATCAATTTCTATTATGTATTACGTTTTTTTTTTTTTTTTTGAGGTTTTTTCGTATTTTCCTTCAGTATTGTTTAATTTTTCGCTTTTCCAATTTAAATCACTAATGTTATGTAGATAATATTTCAGAAGAAAGATACAAACTATCATATCTCTGTATACTGTAAAATGTGTGGTAACCATACCTTTGTAAATTTATATGCGAAATAAATCTATCTATCTATTACTCACTTACACGTATCTTCCACTTTTTTCTTGTAAGGTTTGTTTACAAAAAAAAATCGAATGTTCTAAATGCTATTAGTTTCTTAACGAAAATATATATGTATTTATTAATTTATAGATAGGTACTAGCTATTTTTTTTTAATTATATAATAATAACAAACATGTTGAAAACATAAATAAAACAATAAACCATTGATTAAAACATCATGTTTGTTCTGTTTTAAAGAGTGCCAATAATTATATCAGGGTGCCAATAATTGTAGTTTTTAGTAACCTTTTGTTTTGACATTTTAAATATATTTTCAATTATTAAATCTTTATTTATAGTACTCAATAAACGCGAAACTTCATATTTTATACTCTGGTATATAACAGATTCCAATAACTTCAGAAATAAAAATGTTAGAGTTGATCAAAATTGAAATTTCCTTAGGGGTGCCAATAATTGTAGTCGTTACGCTATGGCTCGATTCAGAGCGACACTTTTGCAATAAGTCAAAATAGTAATATGTATACCACAATACCCGAAGTTCCTCTACTTGCCTCCGTATTCGAATGAGAGCTTTCCATTTCAATGAAATACCAATCTTCCAAGTTTTATCGATGAACTGGAGACGCCAGCAGACTTTTTTAATTTTGTTTTTACCGACGATCTGATAACCTTCATAGTTGAACAGTCAAAGCTACTTGCACTCCAAGTTGACATAAATAGGCTCGCTAATATTACTCGAAACGAAATAGAGCAATTTATAGGTAAGTTCAATTTAACCACGCTAGTGACAAACTCTAATAAGCTATATTTCATGGTCATGGCATGGTCATATACTGTCGTTGGTACAATTAACATCTTCAAGGCACTATTGGAATACGACTGTTGGTCAAGAATTTCTACGTGGCACCATGATGGGAAACTATAAAACCTTTTTTGCACTTTAACAATAACGACGATATAAAGTCGCCAGATGAAGCCGGGTTTGACAAGCTATTCAAGATTCGACCACTGCTAAGCAAAATCCGTGATTAATCATTACTCGTACCTAAAGAAATTTGGTGAGGCTAAGCCTCACAAACGGGGTTTCAAAAATTTTGTTTTGAGTGCAGTATCAGGTTTAAGCTACGATTTTGATATTTTTGCTGGAGCCCAAAGTGATACGTATCCTTAAGGAGCACCTAATTTGTGTTGAAATTATATCAAAATATTATTTATATATTCTTACGCCATCCCTGCTACCACTATTTTGCTTGCACCGCCACCTGGCAAATAATTGTATTAGTTTAGTTTTGCTGTCATTCTTCTTTATAATTATTTATCTTTAATAAATAAATCTGAATTGTGCTGAATAACACAACGTGGTTTTTTTCTTAATTTGGAAGTAAGCGGAAATGTTAGACTAGCGGCTACTGTACCAAAAGGAAAAAAACTACAAAATATTTTCCGACAATTGGTTCAACAGGCCCAATCTTGAAGTCCACCTTATGAAAAATGGTTTATTGCTTTTGGGTACGGTAAGGATTCATCGAGTCCCGAATTCAAAGATGCCGCCTGAAAAATAATTGAAAAAGCTGGGACGTGGAAGCATGGTCGAAAAAGTAGCTAATATCGATGGAGTTGAAGTTGGCCTCGTCTCTTGGTTTGACAATAAAGTTGTCAATATTCTTTGCACTTACGTGGGAAGCGATCCTGTTTCAACCAAAACCCGTTTTAGTAAGGACAAAAAGTATACATTGAAATCAAGTCGCCAAAGGCAGTTGATGTCTAAATTTATAATATGGGTTGTACCAGTGAATCAAATATAAACACTTTACAAACTCTTCAAAATAAAGTGATAAGAGCATTCGTTAATGCACCGTGGTACATTAGAAACGAACATCTCCATAGAGATCTCTAGAAATTACGCTCTAAAGCATAGAAATCGATTATTAGGACACGTCAATAATTCGGTCCTTGAAATTCTAGACCAAACAAATTTATTGCCGCGATTACGACGGACTAAACCTTTCGACTTAGCCCGATAACCTTCAACCGCAATAAAATTGCGGAACTACAAGGAACTATCGCTGGAAAGTTGCCTGCCAAAGTTTAAAACTTCGTGAGAACAAAATTGCTTGATCAGTATTAACTTAGTTGCAGTAGGAAACAAATTTAAAAAGAAAAAAAATCCTAAGAAGAAATGTAAGACTAAGTAAATAAAGACTTTATTTTTATTAAAAGATTTTTTCAACGGTTTTTAAAGCAGTCTGTGGTCTTTCCCCCTTCTTCCCCTATATAATTTGTTTTGGAGCGAAAATAATGTCCGCAAAGCGGGCAAAGAGAATTTTAGAGAAGACGTCGGCACTAAGGCATTACAAATTATACGAAAAACTATAGCAGAACACTGTTACCCCAATATCCAGTATTTGGGATGAATGGACACGCACTTAAAACTCAATTATAAACAGTCTGGGAGAACGGCAGCTACTGCAAAACCGCACTAAACCATGATTCAACTCAATTCCAACTAAAAACTGATAGCTAACAATATTTACAAGACGCACTTCAATTGTTTGAGCATTTTCGTCCCACCTTTTCGAATGTCCTTTCACTTAAATGACTTGCAATGCTTTTAAACGATACCTTCGACGCTCGACTATCACTGACCGAATGGTCATGCCGGCTTCCAAGTTGCAAATCCTCCTTTCTTGACGTGGTGAAAAAATCAATTCACATTCGACACACGCGCCGTATGGAAGATCTCTTCCAACCCAACCCCCCTATTAAAAGGACACCCATATGCAATGATACATTCATCGTACTATTGCCTTAACATGTCCTCCTTCAGGTAGCCCTGTTTCTGCTTTCTGTGTGTACACGCATCGAAAATTTAAAGCCCAACACTCACCAAACCTGTTTGACCAGTTTTTCTCACGTACGCATTACATATCCTGTTTTCTCTCGTCGTACTGTGTCTGTCCGTCAAACGGTCCGTTGTACACTGACCTAACCCTTTCCCTTGTAAAATGACCCCATTCATTGGTATCGACCGACGCGACGACCGGTTCTTCCTCAACCTCTCGGGGGCAAGTTAGGTAGCAAAATTAAACACACTCACCGAGAGAATATTTGCATATCACACGAACACTACTAGGATACCATGTGCAGTGTCCGTTTCCTTTTGTATATGGGAATTGTTGTCAAGCAAGTTTTATTTGAACCCTTTACCAACGCATGACCCGTCCGAGTGTATTACAGCCGACATCCCTAAAGGATGATAATAATTTATTGAAAATATTCTGTGAAACCCGTTTTCACCTTCCCGGCATATGTCTAATCATAATGACCAAGTAGCAGCAGCATATAGTAAGTTGCATCTGTCCCGTTTTGGTCCAGCTTTTTGTCCACGAAATAGCTGCAATTTTGCACATCACATTAGATAGTAACACACCAACCCTCCAAGCAAAGCAGTCCGTCTTATCTCAACCCCTTCAATGATAATGTTATGCAAATGACGTTAATGAAGATGCCAGCGCACATCTCGATCTCATCTCTCATAATATCCTTTACCTGTCCTTAGAAGGGGTTGCATATGATTTAGAAAAAAAAAATATTTTCCGCAAGATGAGTTTCTTTGTGTGACGCCGAAAAAGGACGTTGTGGCATATTATTTTATCTTCGTTTTAATTCAAGGGACAATGGTCATGGGAAAGGAAAACATTAACCGGAAGAAGTGTTATTATGTAAATTAACGACGTGGACGCTGGTGAACCAGATGGTCCTCTGCATTCTAATGAGGCAGAACTTTCACATACCCAGAGATTTGGAAAATATTGAAATCTGACCGTTGACGATGGATGTTTTAGTTTCAGAACAGAAGAAAAATAAAAGATCCTTGGAACTGCGTTGGGTGAGAAAATGCACTGAATCTGAATCATTAGTGCTGATGTCATGAAAGCGCGTTGTTGGTCTCGGGTATTACATCAGAAACAAGGAGACGATTACTGGTACTTGGAGGGGTTCAAGTGGTTCCTTGAAGGTATAGAAGTGACGTCTTTTCGCGGAGAAGATATGCTTGTTCGAGGTAAATTCACCACTAATCATCCCTGATGTCCTTGTGTGTACGGTCTCCTAACCATCAATCGTTGATGGTCAGCAGCATTGCATCGATTAAGAATTGAAAATGAATGGATGATTTTTTTAATGACATTTCGGTTCGGGTGACAACTTTATTTTGCAGTCAAAGTACAAACGATGCAGAGCCTAGATTATCCCTTTCCTTCGAGTGTGTGATGCTTATAGTAGCCACACAAAGGTCCCTCACCAGGGATTTCGAGCGAAAGGCTGGATTTCGACTGAGGTCATCCCAACCTGTCCTCCTGCCAAAGAAAGAGGAGGTTCCTCCTGCAACAGTCACTTCATTCAGCACTCGACACTAAGGGCCAGATAAGATACAGGGGGTTTCACTCTCGGTATGTTATCTTCCCGCAGAGCAGAAAAATCCGACAAGACCTGGGGTTCTACTGAATACCTTCGTTGTATCACAAGTGAGCTTGACCTTAGTGCCCACCTTACCTAACCTTACCTATGTGTGATGCAACATTTCCTAGGCAGAAATGGAAGGGATGTACAGTCTTATGCCGAATCCAAATGGCATAATTGAGGAGCTGTCTTATGACGTGTGCTCACTGGAAATGGGTGGCGTGAAATAACGCCAAACGAAATAAGACCAAATTTTAACGAATGCCCTTATTTTACTTCGTGAAATTGAAATAAGGCCAAACGGCTGCACTTACCCAAAGTGAAATAAGGCCAAATGCTAAAATAAGGCCTGATGAACAGCGCAGTAGCGACTTCAGTCCCTGGGATATAAGTGCCGAGGTCTTATTACGTGACTTTTTAATAATGAGCACCTGCATGCGAGTCGAAGGGTTTTCCTTTTTACCCAGGTTTTGAAATCTGTTGAACTAGTTCATACTTAACAAGCTTTTGAAACCTGCCGCACTGAACACCTGAATGTGAGGTCGAAGGCCGGCCGATGTATGAGTCGAAGAGGTGTCCAGAGTTTGAAACCCCTCTACCCGCGAAGCGGGCTGCCCAGGTTTGGTTATCTGTTGAACTAGTTCATACCTAAAGAGCTTTTGAAACCCGCCTCACCTAGCACCTGCATGTGAGGTCGAAGGCCGGGCGGTGTATGAGTCTAACAGGTGTCCAGAGTTTGAAACCCGTTTACCCTCGAGGCGGGCTACCCAGGTTTAGTTATCTGTTGAACTAGTTCATATCTAAGGAGCTTCATATCTAAGGAGCTTCATATAATTCCAAATCGACTATCAAGGCCGCCCCTCCCTGCTCCCTTTCCGTGGAATGGTGTAACTTGAGGCTCGTACTGCAACAGTCGCCGCAACCCGCACCCACCCCCGCGATGCGTGTAGCGGGGTTGGACCACCTTTTGGTCACGCCCTCTAGCACAGTTTTGTAACCAACTACTTGACTGTGCAGCCGGTACACCCCGACCCCCCTCCAAGAAATGTAATAGCTTGCTCGGGATTGACTGTATCGGTCTCCCTGGCACGGTATTGCCTGCAAAGAGAGTGAAGAGCAGTTTGAGGTTCGATTGTAACAGTCATCTCAAAAGACTCTTCCCTCCCCCGGTGACCAAGAGGCAATAGCTTCCCTCCGCGGCGCAGAATTTGAGATCGACCTGGGGTTTGATTGAATCAATCGCCTCATCTCGATCGCAACCCTTGGTTCGGATGTCGGGCGAAAGTCGCCTCTGCACTAGTCGCTCTAACACATCGCAACCTATGCGAAACACAGCCCCTGACCCCTTCAGGAGAATCTTCCCCCCCTAAAAACCACTACCTCACAGGAGGCAATTACAGGGAACCCAGGAGGCCGAGCGATGACCGGCAGAACACTGAGGCAAATCCTGGAAAAGACCAACTAATTTCAAGTTGAGACACACCACCTATTCATCGACTTCAAAGCCGCGTATGATAGTATACATCGTCAGGAGCTCTATATGACGATGGCTAAATTCGGAATCCGATTCAGATGTGTCGCGTGGCTCTGGAAAACACGCGGTGCAACGTGCGATTTGGAAGTACCTCCTCCGAACTATTTCAAACATGCACCGGGACGTGCTATCACGCGATTTCTTCAATCTCGTACTCGAGCAGATAGTGCGCAGGGCAGGTGTCAACACGGAAGGCACTTTCTTCTTTCTGGGTTATGCGGACGATATTGACATCAACGGCCGATCACAGCGCTCCGTGATAGAAGCTTTCACGGCCATTGAAGAACAATCGAAATCTGTTGGCCTTGTAGTAAATGAGGACAAGACCAAATACATGCTATCAACAAACAAACAAACATCTTTCCACCGCCTAGGACAAAACGTCTCTATTGATAGCAACAATTTCGAGGTAGTTAAGGAGTTCATCTACCGCGGAGTAAACATGAACTCCACGAATGACACCTTAGTTGAGATCCGGCGAAGAATTACCCTAGGAAACCACTTCGGTTTGGCAAAACAACTGGGTTCAAAACTCCTAACTCGGAGGACGAAATGTATGCTTTACAAAACCCTTATCCTGCCAGTTCTGCTTTATGGCGCCGAGTTCTGGACGATAAGCAGGAAGGGAGAGCTGATACTGGGCTCCTTCGAAAGAAAAATTTTTCGGCGGATTTGTGGTCCTGTTTGCGAGGAGGGCGAATGGAGGAGAAGACACAACCGCGAACTCTATCAGCTGTACCAAGATATGGATGTGTCCAAAAAGCCAAAATACGTCGACTACATTGGCTCGGCCACATCGAGCGAATGGACAAGAACGCTTGGTCTGTACAACTGGAAGCAACGTGCCCGGGATCGTTGAGGATGGCCAGCTACTTTACTAATATATCTAGCAGCTTTCAATCATGTAATGACCAAATGATTTGTTGTACATGTTCGTCCTCTCGTAGAAGTGCTGTACATTTTCAAACAAACAGTTTTGTTTATATGCCTTTAACTCCTCTTGAGGTTTTAAAAGTTATAGGAACCCTAAAAAATTCCAATTCATGTGGTGCTGATGGTATTTCGAATATAGTGGTCAAACAAATTGGATGTTACATACTGGAAGTATTAGTTAATATTTTTAATAACTGCATATTTGCTGGGGTATTCCCGGATGAGCTCAAATGTGCCGATGTTGTAAAACTGTTTAAAAAAGGTTCTTCTGTTGAAGTCTCAAACTATAGGCCCATATCACTTCTTCCCGTTTTTAGTAAAATCTTTGAGAAACTTATAAAAAATAGAGTAGTAAGTTTTTTAAATGCAACTGAGTATTTTAATCCATCTCAATTCGGATTTCAAAAAGGAAAATCGACTGAAGATGCACTACTACAGTTTTGTAGTCAAATAATGTCAAGCATCGATAAGTAAAAGTGTACTGCAGGTTTATTTATTGACATCACCAAAGCCTTCGACATGGTTAACCATACTTTATTGTTAAAGAAATTAGAAAGTGCTGGTTTTCGTGGATTTATGCTTAAATGGTTTAGGTCTTATCTTGAAAACTGGTCGCAAAGGGTGAAGTTAGACGACGTTAGGAGTGCAGTTCAGTTCATCAAAATGGGTGTACCGCAAGGCTCTGTTTTGGGACCAATTTTATTCTTAATCTATGTTAACTCACTGCTTTCACTCAATTTCAGGGGTAGACCTACGGCTTTTGCAGATGATATTGGTTTTTCGTATAGCTGTGACAGTAATTTGGATCTGATTTCAGACATTAACTGGGATCTTAACTTATTAAGAAACTGGTTCGGTGAACATAGTTTAGTGATAAGCTCGAAAACTAAAATAATGTTTTTCAGTTTGTCTTCTTTAAACAATTTGGACGCAAATGTTTTTTTCCATGCTCCCGAATGACAACGATATAAAATGTCAGTTTGTAATAATTGTGTGTTTAGTTGTTTTTCTCCCTCCTTTTGTAGCAGTCTAATCTGTAGTAATAATTGTTTTTTAATTGAAAAGGTCGTTGAATTTAAATGTCTGGGTCCAATTATTGATTCAAGAATGAGTTTTATGTATCACGCAGAAGCGTTGAGAAGCTATTTCCGACTCACTCTTAGACATTTCTTTTATTTGAAAAATATCTGCTCTAAAAAACTTCTTAAAACAATTTACTATGGAATCTTTCATTCCTAATTGCAATACGGAATTGTTTGCTGGGGAGGTGCGTATTTTAATAAAATACAGCCTCTGTTAACTATGCAGAAGTATGTCTTAAGGAAAATATGTCAAAAGCTGATATTCTGGTTTAACTCTAATTTTATGTCCATTCTGTTTAATTCAATTTTTGCCCGATTCGTCTTGATTTACGTTTGGTTCTTTACTTATTGCTTTTAAATGTAAATTTCTTAAACTTTGTTCAATCCATCTTGTTTAAAAATTTTTGTTTGATTTTATTTTTTGTTTACAATTTTTTTTTATTTTTATTTTATTTTTGTTTCTATAGGGTAGGGTCACCCCAAACAAATAATTTAATTTAATTTTATACCGTTAAAGCATCTGATGTGGCATTTAATACTATTTTTTCATACTTTTTATGCAAAAATATATAATGTCTTTAACTTTCTTATTATGTATATACTAAATATTGTAACCTTTCATTTGAGCACTGTTAATTTTAAAACAATAAGAAATAAACTTAATTAAACTAAAAAAAGGCTGCTGTGTCTCAGGCAGAGACTCTCCACGGGTCGGGGGCCCCTTTAATTAAATAAAAGAACATTTATTTCTTTATCTATTTATTTATTTATTTATCTATTTATTTATTTATTTATTTATCTATTTATTTATTTATTTGTCTATCTATTTTTTATCTATTTTTTGTCAAATTAAGGTTTTTTTCTTATTTTCCCTCGATAAATTCTTCCCATCGCCTAGATCGTATTCTATATTCACTTATCATTTTTGAGGATGTGTTCGCAGTTATTATTATTATTAAAGCAAGGATGCAAATCCAAACGTATTTTTTGAAAGATTTTTGAACATCATAAAATCCTTTGTGTTCGACAGCAATTAAAAGAACGGATGCTTATTTTTGCCAATTTTTTATTTTTTTTTTTAATTTTCTTTGCATAATTTTCTTTGAAATGAGGATTTTTTTGTTTAATCGACGAACACACCCACTATCTCTGCATAATAATCGGAATATTTTTGCTCCCAACTTATTTTACCGCCATCTAGTCGCTTCATGGCATCAACACTCTATGTTCACTTCGTCTCAGTCCTCGACTGCTGACCTATTTATCTTCAGCACTCCTTTTTGTTATTGTTTACGTGTAAAATCATGCTGAGCTCTGATGGGTATACACTTAGCACCGAAACACGGCTATAGTTATTTATTATTTGACATACAAGAAAATGTTTCAGTAGAAAGATAATGCATCAAATCTTTGAATTGTAGAATGTGCGGTCACAGACTTTTTTAAAAATATTGTTACGAATTTAAAAGAATTGAAAAAATATTTCGTTATAGTATCTAAAGAAATATAGCCAATTTGGGGTTGAAGAACAAAATTTGAAGTTTGGCCTTATTTCGTTTTGCGTTATTTCACGTCACTTCCGCTCTGCTGTCAGGGAGGGTCTAAAAATTAATTTGTTGGTGGTGGTTTTTCTGTTTGGATTCTCCCTAATGCAGAGCTCTATTGCATGTATTTCAGCTTCGAAAACGGAGATACATTTCTCCATACTCGCGTCAAGGGAGGTATTACTGGTCGCTGCGTATACTCCTGCCCCAACTCCTTCATTTGTTTTGGATCCATCCATGTACCACACGCGTGAACCTCTAACAAATGCAAACCTGTTTCGCTCCCAGTTCTTTAGTTCCGTGAGAACTACCTTGAAGTTGTGATTGAAGTTGTTCCTTTTCAGACAGTTGACCGTAAAGGTTATTCCTAGGAATTCATTCTCATACCGAGTTTGTGGACCAGGTCTAAGTTGATAAGTTTGGAGTTGCTTTCACCCATTGAGATGAGTGTGTAGGCGTTCGCCACTGCTTCTTTCTGTTTGCAAATCGCAATCCTATGTAAGAGTACACAGTTTCTCGCATTGATGTATTGTTGAAGAGTGCAACCAATTAGGCTTCTGGAGTGTTCGAAAATATGATGGTATCCACGAATGCCATAGATTTGACGCACAGCATCATTGAAGGCTATTTGAAGCTTCCTCTGGGATAAGGAGTCGATTGAGCAATAAACCACCTCGTATGTTATCATGGGCAAGATTAAGGTTAAGAGCAGCCTTCGTCGAACTTCGGTCGGTGTGAAGCTAGCACTAAGCCAAAGCTTGCCAAGACATCCGTAGATACGTCCAATCACGACATTGGTGTGATTGTATCCGCATAAATATCTATTGATTACAAAGCCCAGACTAGTAGCTGTGACTGCAGAATTCGAGAGCCATAAATCAGGTAGATTATTGGTGCCCATGGTCTTATTAGAGATCGGAGTGAACTGTGATTTGGCTGGATTGAGTGATAGACCATTCACGGTAGCCCAATTGTGGAATTTCTCTGGATCCTCGTTCAGTCGGGAACCAAGGCCATTTATATCATTATTTCATTGGCAGGGCTAAATGAAGCTGCACATCATCTGCATAGAATTGCACAGCTGCATGTTTACATACAGTAGGTCATTTATAAATAAACAAAACAAAATCGGTCCCAGGATCGACCACTGAGGTACCCCTAATAAAGAGGTTTGAATGCAGAGAGTATTTCACCAGAAAGAACTCTTTGCAGCCTGCCAGAAAGAAAGCTACGAAGAAGTTGCCCAGCCCTATCACTAACACCAAACAAATTTTTTAACTTCCAGCAGATTACATCATGATTTACCTTGTCAAATGCTTTCGAAGAGTCGAGCAGACATAGAATAGTGACGTATCCTTTGTCAAAATCTTGTCTTGTTTCATCAATAATGTTAACCATTGCCGTAGAGCAACTATGGTTGGCCCGAAAACCGGTCTGGTGTGGGTTTTTGTTCTTGTTTCGCTATCAGTTTCTTGAAGACCTTAGATAAGCACGGTAAAATACTAATTGGCCTAAAATCGCCAACAGAGATCGGATTGACTTTTTTTGCGATTGGCAAGACTCTTGCTATTTTACACGGATGGGGAAAGGTCGAAGTTGTTAAACAGTGGTTAATAATATGAGTTAAATGAGAAACAATATGGGGTACAATCAGTTTGATAAAACGGATTGGTATACCATTCTCACCAGAAGAGTTACACTTGACGGCAGTCACACAAGCAGTGACATCATTTTCTGTTACCACCTCAAAGTCATCGAAAGTTGGCACCGATTCGACAGAGTTTACACCCAAATCGAAGTTTACTATACCAGTAGCAGAGTCAAGGAAAAAGTCATTGAGCACATCAGGATCAAAATTACATTTTGCATCATTCCTACTGCCGGAAACACCGATTTTTCGTTATTTTGCTCATAGTTTTCTTGGAGATAGTGAAATGTTGAACTTTGAGGCATACAAATTTGACTTTGCAGAACAAACAATAGCTGTTGTATTTTTATGCGCAATGTTATATGCACACCAGTTACAGTTACTTGGTTTGTGATTCCATTTAGGTACTATACAAATTATTATGAGCCATCGACTACATTCGAAGTAAAACAAGGGCAGCAATGAAATTGCGTAAAAGGACGCACATCTCACCCTTTACCACCATTGAAATCCAAATCACCGAACGAATGTGATTATCAGTTACATTTAACGGTTTGTCGAAAGAATTTCAAAATTCTGTTCCAAAAGTGTCCACCATAATTCTACTCAAATCAAACTAATTGGATTTTTTCCCAGTTTTCTTTTGATATATAAAAAAAATACAAAAACAGTTGCGCGCTATTCGTTTTTGAATACATAATTATTTAAATTTTTTTATATACTATTTACAAAACCCTATTTTAATCGCAATCAACCACTTCTCAAATTCCACCCCATTTTATTTGTATTTTTTTTTTCATTTCCGACCGCCATGGCACTCTAAAGAAAATCTTAACAGTGTTCTCCCTTCTTTAACTGAACCCCCGCGTTTTTGTTATAAAAGAAAAAAAAAGTTCAAGACACGCGGAGCGAGCTGAGAAAAATCTAAAAATTAGAAAAAAAAAATTAATGAAAATAAATAAGTTTTTGGAAGAATTAAAAAGGGCAGAACTGGTTCTTCTTTTGCGCGCTTCTCAAATTCAAAGTTTAGAAATGGAAACCAACCCTTTTGAAATTTACCTACCATCACCCCCTATTTCGGATGAAAACCACCACCACCACCACCACCACCACCTCCACCACTACAATGAAAGAAGGTCCTGGTCCATCCATCCGCACTTTTTGTTTGGTTTTTTTTTATTTTTTTTTATTTTTTATTTTTTAAACATTTCTTACAAATGCGATGAGAATTATAGCAGAAGGATGAGGACGAGGACGAGGACGAGGACAGAGTATATAGTATAAAATTTATATTTTTGATCGCGCAAAAAACGACACCAAAGAAAGGGCACCCGATGGTTGTGGGTGTGCCGGGAGGGGGGGGGGGGGGGGGGGGGGGGATTGAGTAAGTGGTGAGTAGAGTCACTACCGCTGCTGCTTTATTACAAAACATAATTCTTCCTGTTACATCGTCGTCGTTGTCGGTCGTCTTCGCTTTGCGTCAGTGTTGTTGTCGTCCTTCGTGGGCAACACCATACCAACAGCAACTACACAAACGTTGCCTTTCTTTATTTCGTAATGTTCCTTCATCAATTCCCTGATGAAGGCGATTCATGGAGCGATTTCCCTTTTTATACACTTTTCTCGTTTCTTAATTTTTCGTTTTTGTGTGCCCGCCTCCTCGCTTGTATTGCTTTTTACTGTTTGGGGTTGGCTTCTTTTACGTTTCTTCTTTGGTTTCTATTGTCTGTTCTTTTTTTTTGGTAAATCATTTTTTCTTGCCTTCTTTTCGGAGAGATTTCTCAACTTATGTATTTATTTTTCGCCTTTTGTTTGAAAGGTTTCACAAGTGGTGAGAGACAGAGGGAGAGAGAGAGAGAGAGAGAGAAAGATGTCCTTGTATGTAAGGCCGGCTCTTTGGGGGTAGAATGATGGGCCAGGATCTTTGAATTTCTTAGAAATATATTCTTATTGTCGAAATAATTTCGCAACACCATCATCATTTTCGCATTCATCGTTTCAAGCCAAAGAGGAAGATGGTAAGGGGGGCGCCCCCCCCAAAAGGAGAAATATTACGAGTACCTATGGCGGAAAAATTGAATGGACGCCTGCCTTTTCTACTCCAGGCTTTCGATTTTATTAATCTAATCGAAGAGATAGGTACATACTTGTATTTTCGTTCTTTTGTGGTGGATTCAAGGATATCAATTGCAGTTTTGACTGAAATCTTATACCAACCAGGACAGGATAGTTGGACATCAAAGAAATGTTCGTCCTTTATAATTAAAAAAAGAAATAGACAAGAAAATACGAAACGCTTGAGGATTGTCGCTCTGTGGTGGAGGTCCTCCATTCATTTAGTGGACATTTTATTTCAAAGTGATTCGAATATGAACCTACATCTATCTGCCTAGCCAATGTAAGTCGAATGTATGCAGATGAAACAAAAAGTCTTAAGACAAATTTGGAGGACGTACACCTACAGAGCCCGGTTAAATGTTTATTGTAGAATGTGGTTCTTGTAGGAAGCTGTTACAAAGTTGTTGGGCTATAGTTAGGCGCCTGCTCACTAAGGTCATTTTGTTTCAAATTCTGCTCCATAAAGATTGAAAAAATAAAACCCTTTGCAAAAGGAATTTGTAGGATTTCGTCCTCCGGATTGGGGCTCGTGCTGTTGCGAGAACTTTTCCGTCACGGGCAGCATTTTAACTACGAGAGAGGAGAATCTTCCTCAGAGAATTATCTTGATTGACAACTTTACCCGATGCGATGCACATGTGCATTCCTTCTCTGATCATAGATTGATTGAATTCATTGTGGGGAACTGCTGTGATCCTTCCCAGTCGCACAGAAATCCAAAAAAAGCTAACTAGATTCTTTTTAGCAAGGACATCGAGAAAAGTAAAGAGCTTTTATAAGAAGGCCATCTTAACTGCCGACCGACATCGACCTGAAAGCTGAGAAAATAGTTTCTGTTGGTGGTAAAACGAAAGACTAAAATATCACCCCCATTGTGGAACAAGAAACTGGACGTAATTAGGAAGGAAAGAAGGAAACTCCTTAATACGGCAAACAGGACGAAACTAGACTCTGACTGGGACATATACAAGGCCAGCCAGAGAAGCTCCAAAAATGAAATTCAGATATCCATGCGCCAATCATGGCTAAATTTTTGTAACGAAATAAAGAGCACTACAAAAACCGCTTGATTAAGGGCAATCCTAACCAGAGAAGAATTAACTCTGGGATCTCTCAAGAAACAGGAAGGAAACTGGACCGAGTCTTTTTCAGAGTCTTTAAATCTGTTACTGAACACACACTTTCCAGGCTGTACCCCTCGGCCTTGCCTCGATGTACGCACCAATATTACTGAGGAAACGATCCTCCCTCTAGATTTGATTATGGAGGACAGAATAGAATGGGCCATCCGATCCTTCTCTCCTTATAAGTCTCCATTGGTAGATGGAATCATCCCCATTATGTTCCAAATGACTGCCAACACTATTATTCCGGTATAAAAGGAACTTTATATTGGCGGTATCACCAAGAACATGAAGAGAAGTGAAGGTTATTTTTATACCAAAGGCTGGCAAGGCAAGTCCAACGCAAAAGACTTCAGACCACTAAGCCTCACTTCCTTCATACTGAAAACATTTGAAAGACCTGATAGACATACACATTCGTAGCAGGCTACGCCCGGAAGACTTATCCCGGCCCAACATGCCTATACTAAAGGTAAAAGTGTGGAAACCGCACTACACTCTGTTATCGGCACAATTGGGAAAAAACTAAAAGACAAAGGGCCATAGTGTGATGGCATGTGAGGTCGGCCGTCTTCAGTAGTCGGCCGGCGCGCCATAAAATGATGCGTAATAGCGAATCCGTTTGTTAAATACACACAGATTTTTTTTCCCCAAAAGGCTAACGGATTTCCTGTCTGTGAGCAAAGTCAGGATGTCGTGTAGCTGCTAGTTTCTCCTTGATAATTGTTAATTTGATTCAAGTTCTTGGAAGTGGTAAATTTGTCATTTTGAGTTAAAAACATAGGGGCGGGCTACAGTCCGCTTGGGCGAACTGTTGGATACCCTATTCTTATTCCTATCCCTCATAAGTGGGCGTGACAAAAATCTAAGTATGGTTGCATTGTTAAGAACGCTGTACATATTCTGTTATATAACATTTAAAAGATTTTATCAAACAAAAACGAAGCTTTTGTAAAAAAAAAACATTCCCTAGCTCAAACTTTGGTTTTTCAATAAAATTATTTTATTTAATTTTGGGCGTGTCAATAAGCGGATTTAAAAAAAATTAACACATGAGCATAGAGGACCCCTAGAGAGTATATATTATAATTTTCAGCTCCCTAGCTCAAACTTTGGATTTTCAATAAAATTATTTTATTTTTTTGTTGGCGTGTCAGTGGGCGGATTTTGAAAATTTTATATCCCGAGCAGTTTTAGGAGTCATAGATCATATATAAAAAATTTCAGCTTTCTAGCTCAAAATTCGATTTTTTCCAAAATTTGTTTTTTTGAGTTTGTGGGCGGATTTCAAAAATTCGTAAACTTGATTATTTCGGGACCCTAGAGAGTATATGGTTAAAATTTCAGCTCTCTAGGCCCAGTTTAAAGGCATAATTTTTGCCGACGGACGGACATGGCTAGATCGACATTACTATCGATGCTGATCATAAATATAGTAACTTTTAGGGGTCTACGGGCAATATTAAGGTATGTTACAAACTATGCGTCAAAATTAATATACCCTTAGAATAGGGTATAAAAAAAATAGTGCAAGTGAATGTCAGAAACCCTCCATAACTAGTAAAATACTATCGGTAAGCGCATTTTATGAGTTATTTTATTTGAGTTGTCTACAGTTTCTTCTCATTGTTTTTTGCCCGAAAGTGGAGAAAAAAATTATTTAAAATAAATACAGAGGGGGCCGACCTAAGGAGACATTTTTTGTATGGTTCTTCTAGGCTCGGCCACCCCCGGCCGACTATAGAAGACTATGTTTTTTTTTGTTTATGCTTAAGTTACTATGCAGATTGAAGATCCTACATTCATTTTTGACAAAACTTCCATGTTTTTTTGCTTGGTTTCAGTAGTCGGCCCCCTGTTATCGCATTGAAAGAATGGGTGGCCGACTTCGGAAGACAGATATTGTTAAGTCGGCCGCTCATTTTTTACATTAAATTTTTGAGTTTTTTTATATTTGGAGTTACAAAATAGGTTTAAATTTAGAAATAAAGAAATTATTTTTATTTATTTAAGCATTATAAAAAATTGAAAATTCAAAAGAAAGGGCTAAACGCGATTTCCATAAGTACCCGGAAGAAGCGCTTACAGAATCATTGAAGAAGATTCGGGAGGAAAGCTGGTCAATTAGGAAAGCCAGTAAAGAATTCGGAGTACCAAGGACAACAATACAAGACCGTATTCATGGCAGGGCTGCCGAAAAGCTGAGGCAAATGGGGCCGGATACTGTGCTGAGTACGGGCGAAGAAATAAGTCTTGTAGATTGGCTAGTGAATTTGGCGAAATGTGGCTTTCCCCGAAAACCTAACGATAATGAATTGCCAGGTAAGGGTTGGTATTACGGCTTTCTCAAGCGCCATCCCGAACTGTCCCTCAGAACACCAGAGGGTCTATCAAAAGACCGGGCAATCGTTACCGAGGAGTCAGTTACCGATTGCGTTAAAATCAGAATCACGACTGTGAATGTTGGTATAAAACCTACAAAAGTATTTACTAGCAAATGTTCAAGTTGGTTTTTACAAACTTGAAAAAAATTAAGTAAATACTATAAAAAAATAGTTCTTACTAGTTTTTATGCATACCAATAAAAGTATTTACTAGTTTAATTCATCCGAAACCAGTAAATACTATTTCTTCCAGTAAATACTAGTTTTTCAGTATTTACTGTGATTTTATGCATATGACAAATAGTAAATACTCGTACCAGTAAAAGCAAGTTAAATTGTCGCGAAACGCGTATACTAAAAAATAAACGCGGGCCGAAGCCCGCGCGAACACCAACCGTTCGCTAATTAAAAACACGACAACTTTCCAGTAAATAACCGATTTATTCTACAAGCTCCGCACTGTTCAATCTCCAAAATAAGACTAACTTAATAACTACAATATTCCCTCTGGATAGCTCTGTTCCCAACATCAGAACTGCTGACTCCTCTATTCCGGTAATCGCACGCGCATCCGTTGAGTCGCGCATGCAGGTAATCCGATTCCATGCACTGTGATCGTGAGAACAAGTCTGTGCATGAAAGTGTCAACTCAGCGAATACCTTATGATTCGCTGGCATGCACCTGACTCGTGCATTGTGTTAACTAGCATTTACTACCGTTTATGCACGTTTAAGATTCGATAAAGGGACAACACAACGGGTGAATAAAATGCAAAAAAGGTCAGCGAGTCTTAATATAAATGTATTTATAATTTACCGATACCAATTACCAAATGTGTTCTTACAACAAAATCTTCTTTCCAAGTGAAAGAGAGTTTAATTTTAATTCCCAAAGTACTGCGCACAGAGAAAATGTGTATCTACCAAAATATGCAAATCACAACAACAGAATAGACGATGGTCATTTTTAAGACTTTGGCATAACACGATGGCAGGGTGATGGTTGTTGTGATAACCTTGCGCAAACACATTCCCTCTGGGTCAGTACAGTGGGTCACAGAATTGCAATTCAAAAAGCTTGATGAACAAATGGAATGACGTTACAAAACATTAACTTCATATTCAACGATAAATACAGCTAATAATAATAATCTCAAACAATGCATATGGCCTATTATCAAGGCCATAGATGCATTGGATTTAACCGAACAAATTGCTATTACAGCATCCATATATGCATCTAAAAGCAAAGCACTCACTTGAACTTGAATCGCTGAGGTTAAAAAGCAAGCATTCGATGAAGTAGGAATGAGAACAGAGAATATTTCAGTCGGACTGAACGCATTATCAACCACACGTGAATCCTTCAAATTTTTCCACAGGACTCTAGAGCTTAACTTGGGATCAAGTCTTTGCAGAAAATAGGAAAGCTTAGCAGAACGTATCGCGGCAGTGACTCTATTTCGAGCGAAGATATATTGCCTCCCGTTGTAATCAGTAGGAGCTCTCTTAAACCTCCTGAAAAACCGATCCCTTTCCTGGATCAACAATTTAAGACGGTGATTAAACCATGGAGAACTATGCGACTTAATGAGTTTTGTTACAGTAGGAACATAGCTTTCACAGAGCTCGGATACTGTCGTAGTAAGCAGGGAAATTTTTGAGTTGATATCAGATACATTGTAAATATTGTTCAAGCCAAAGTTGCCAATATTTTGATGCAGATGTGAGATGTCTATATTACGAAAAGTCTTGTAAGAAATGATCTTAACTTTATTAGAACCACTCATATTAAACTTAAACGAACAAAATAGGAGGTAATGGATGAAATCGGACTTAAGCCGAACTTGATCTCCTCCAATTAATCGTTGCTTTGAACTCGTGAGAAACATATCAATCAGCGACGGGTTTCGAATTGACTGAAAACGGGTTGGCCATCGTGTATTCACAACACTTAATCCTATTATTTAATCACAGAAATACTTAAGCAATTGAGTAGTATTATTCACTTCTAGGTAGTTCACATTAAAGTCTCCATCAATCAAAATGTTCTTATAGTTTGGACTAAACTAGACTAGTTAAGGTATCTTCAAACTCTCTTAGATACTCCTCCCTAAAGTAAACTGTCACAAATAAGAATTTTTCACATTCACTTTTGACCTCAACACAAAGAAACTCAACATCTGACAAAGTGGAAGAATATACAATTTTTGTTGAGAGACAATCCTTTAAGTACATACATACACCTCCTCCTACCCTAAGTGATAAAGTTGTGATAGCAATTATTTACATATTTAATGTTGACACCTAAAGGTTTGTGGTAAGGAAAGTTCAGCATTTTTCCTTCGTTCAATATATATATTTTAATAAATGGGCAAACGTGAAGTGCTCCTCTGTGCCCCGTCCTCGCCTAGAATCGTTTTATAACAAGTATGGCAAAAAGAACTTAACTACCTATACTATATAGTTCCACAAATATTGAACGAAGTACCTACCACATAAACTAATGCTTCATTACTGTTAACTTTGTTTTCTTTCTTTGTGATTGTATATTCGCTTATAGTATCTAAACATACGAGTATATCGAAAGATTTAGGTGTATTAATTTTCATTTATTTCGATTTTTTTTTAAAACAAAAAAGTCACTTTTTATAAAAAGTAACCACCTGCCGATAAACCTCATGGTTTTGCGGGCAAATCAAATGTTTTTGTAGAAACAAAGAATATCTAATAAAATATAATATGACTCTCCCTGTGGGCATCCTCTGGTTGCAGACATTGTAGTTGAGCTTTGACCAAGGGAACAGTTTATGTTCCCGCTTGCAAGCATGTTGCATACCCAGTTTATGATGCCATGCCCAATATAAGCGTTTGTTAAAGCGCTTTAAATAGCTCTACACTCTTCGTTATTGAAGGCTCCTTCTATATCAAGAAAAAAAAATGTCCATCGCAACTTCCAATCTGTTGCTTCTTTCAAAAAAGCTATTCTTTGCCATTCAAAAGGTCCGCCCAAGATATAATCGGAAAACATTTTCAAAATTCCTTGCAACACATCAAAGTATTCATAATCGAGATTTTCAATAAATAATGTAATAAGCTAAATTATCCTCAAATCCGCTTGGTTCTTTCCTCATTTCCACCATTCAAAATCGAAAACCCTTTTTAATAGGATTCATCAATCCTCCCTTACAAAATATATTTTAAATACAATCCGCTTGCCATTTTGTCTGTCACAATCTGAATCGTGTTCTTGATTTCGTTTTGATGACAATCAGTTCAGCTCGTTGATCCAGCTTGCATTTTAAAATTAAGATAAGAAAAATTGGACTCCTTAAGGAAGCGCCATCAATTAGAAAAATAAAAATAAAAACTCTCTATCAGCTCATTAATTTACTTATTTCAAAGGTGGAGCGGCTGCCCCAACCCCCAATCCTTACGCAAGCAAACGCAAAACTGCCCGTTTTGCTGTGTACCTACATATTTGTGAAGTTCGCAATCCTCTTCAATCAACCACCAACCAAAATCCTTAAATTGTCCACTACCACCATCAATTTCTCCAATGGACACAAATAAATAATAAAAATCACCAATACACCGAAAGCGAAAGAAAAAGCCTCCCCGCAAAAAAAAGAAAAAAAAAACCATTTCATAATCCTTAGAGTGTCATCATCATAGCACCACCATCATAGAAACTCTAATGAAGAATCAAAGGATATTCCTTCCTTCTACCCCACAGTTGAATGAATGAATTTGTGGGTGAATCACGCAGAGAGTGAGTCACAAGTTGAGGGTAATATACGACCCCTGGCCCTAACAAATGTCTGTTTGTAACCCATTTTCCCAATTGCCTTTGAGGCGACCTACAAAAATCCTTAAAAAAAAAATAAACACTCTTTCTCTGTCGCCTGCCTTAAGAAAGGAAATTCACGGCCATGTCGCACTTTTTACCCAGCAATTTTTCTCCAGCAACCACACACACTTAAAGGAAAAGGACTTGCCTTAACCCCTTCAAGTGTCATTAAAGAAACCACCCGCTTGGACTAAAGTCCTTTTTGGGCAATTCTCTTAAAATTGATGTTGCTTTTTTTCTTGGTCTTTCTTAACCGGTCGTCTTCACCGGTAATTCTCTTTTTCTGGATATTTCTCCTGGAAGCGGATGATTTGCGGAGAATTTGGGAAAAAGAATACAATACTTGTGAAAGATGCTCAACCGTTAGGTACTCTTTGGCGTGATGCTGTCCCATTTGAGTGAGATTTTGACAAAGAAAAACAAAACAGAATAAACCCTCCTCGTTCCCTTTTTTGTTTGGTCAACCCGCTGTTCAGGTACTCTTAATAGTCCTTTATTTGGGGGTCATACCAATGAGGAATACAAAGAATATTATTCCCAAATGATGATAGAGGACTATTGGTAGAAATAGTTTTTTTTTTTAACAGAAATGAATTGATGAGGGTCGGAGACAAAAAATGCCTACCCTCATTGGTTAGGGTGTTTTTTTTTTGTTTTTTTTTTAGGCCTGACGTTAGTTTCGGGGGTTAAAATAAAGAGGAAAGTGCCATTCATCTTGTTAATATTGTGGAATGGACCCTGAACCACTTGCTTCGGATTCCAGTCAGTTAGAGATTGAGTAATGTTTCCTTCTATCCCTCCTCATCCCAAGTGAACGGTCCCTCTTTCACATGTGGAATTTAGTTCTGGATTTGACATGCTTAAGAAGACACATATTGTATTGTGCTACAGGCCCCGTATATTGCATAGTTATTTCCATGTCCCAGCAAACTGGACGTCTTTGCATTTATGAGAATTTTTTAAATCAACTTGTGGCAAACAACCCTTTTATGATTCCAGTGAAATGAAGAGATTCCAATTTAAAATGTCACCTAGTAGCGCATAGACGAACTGCAGTACTGTTATTTTTAGCTGAAACCTGCTTCGTGATACCAAAAATAGATGGCGCTAAACGGGAAATATTTCAACCATAATTTCCCTTAAGGAGAAAATGTCCCTAAAAATAAAACATTCGAACAACATTCATCCCCTTATTATTTCGGATTCATGTTTCTCAACTTAATTTGCTTATAAGAATATAAAATATTTTTGAAACTTATAAGCCGTGTTTTTTATGACAACGCAGTAAAAACTTAAATTGCCGAAAAGTCTCAATAGATGTCGATACGTACACCAAATCGAGATCGGGAGTTTTTGTGAGACATAACAACTTGTTTTCAGTTTGAGCTGCATCGGTTGCACGTATATATCATCTAAACTCATACCAACAGGTTCACATACACAGCAACCTTCTTCAGTTGTAATTCTTAAAAGTGTTGTCTAATTTAGGATGTTGATTGTTCTTCGCTACTCATGCAATAGGGACCTAAAGTTCATTAAAGTTGGCCCTTAAGAAATATGCCATCGAATATTGTGGCTCCTAGAAAGCAATCACACAGAAACCCCTTAAAAAAGAATGCCCGCAAGGCCAATGGGTTCTCAAGGATTCAGGGGCTAAATCAATTTAAGGGTGGGATTCTGTAAAAATAAAACGAATTTTGAATCTTATTACATGTTTAGACAAGGGTTTTCACCAATCCTCGATAGTATAGTGGTCAGTATCCCCGCCTGTCACGCGGGAGACCGGGGTTCAATTCCCCGTCGGGGAGGACTTTTTTTTTATTCATAATTAATATGATCTGAAAGTTTTATATAATGATGCCGAGCTTTAAAAATTTTCTCGATGAATATGTATAGGATCAGTTCGTAAAATAGTTTTTAGGCGGAAAGGCAATAATTATAAGGTTACACTAAAGTTTAGAGCGTCCGCATAAGGACCAATAAAGAAGAATAAGTGTCCTGTTAATTTTAAATTAGATTTAATCATATTTGTGTAGTACAGTGGAGGCCCGAACGAATGACGATATAACGATGTATGTGTATGGGCATGTTGTAAAACTGTTATCTACTACGTATAACTTATTGTATTGTGCATTACTGCTGTATTTGCACTCACAATGCTTTCGGTTTGCAAGTTTGTTCTTGTTTGTTTTGTCTGGGGCAACTCGCAAACGCCTTTTGCTTCAAGATAAAGTAAAGTAAAAAAATCACTGATGAGTGCAATATGGCAGTCCCGCTTAAGGACATTTCAAAGATGTTTGCAATTCCAAAATCGAGCAATTGTACGATTAAGAAAAATGGAAGCAAGGTTCTCAAAAATCTGAGAGATAAACATAGTGGATCTTTTCGCCGACGATCATTAAAGAAAGGTGAGTACCCAAAAATGGAACAGGCATTATACAAATGGTTTATTAAACAACGTGAAAGCCACATTTCCATAAATGGAAATATTCAGAAAAAAGCTATGGAAATCCAAAAAAAATATTATCTCGGAGAATTTTCAGCGAGCAATCGTTGGCTGACAAAATTTAAAAAGAGCTTTGGGATTCGTATTCTTAAACAGTCCGGCGAAAAGCTTTCATCGCGAGCAGATCTTGTTAATCCATTTAAAAAAAAATTGGCTGAAATCATAAAAGAAAACAAACTCAGCTTAGATGCGGTATTCAATGCTGACGAAACTGGAAAATGGACGAATTGGAAAATGCTATCAGACAGTACGTATGTTCATGCCGGAGAAACAAGCGCTCCAGGGAGGAAAATTTCCAATGAACGCCTTACATTCCTTCCATGTTAAAAAAGTGAAGCCACTTATTCTCGGGAAGTCAAGAAAGCCGCGGGCTTTTAAAAATAAAACTCTACCAATTGACTATGCGTTTCCTAAATCAGCATGGATGAATGCTGGCCTTTATAAAACTTGCTTTTACAAGGATTTTGTACCACAGGTTCGTAATTAAAAAACATAGGGACGGGCTACAGTCCGCTTGGGCGAACTGTTGGATACCCTATTCTTATTCCTATCCCACATAAGTGGGCGTGACAAAAGTCTAAGTATGGTTGAATTGTTAAGAACGCTCTACATATTTTGTTATATAACATTTAAAGGATTTTATCAAAAAAAACGCTCCCTAGCTCAAACTTAGGTGTTTCAATAAAATTGTTTTATTTAATTGTGGGCGTGTCAGTAGGCGGATATTAAAAAAAAATAAAACATGGGAATAAAGGGCCCCTAGAGAGTATATATTATAAATTTCAGCTCCCTAGCTCAAACTTTGAATTTTCAAAAAAAAAAAAAAAAAAAAAATGTGGGCGTGTCAGTGGGCGGATTTTAAAAATATTTACACATGAGCATAAAGGGCCAATAGAGAGTATATATTATAAATTTCAGCTCCCTAGCTCAAACTTTGGATTTTCAAAAATTAATATACCCTTAGAATAGGGTATAAAAAAATTGTTTTATTTATTTGTGGGCGTGTCAGTGGGTGGATTTTGAAAAATTTTTATCCCGAGCAGTTTTAGGAGTCATAGATCATATATACAAAATTTCAGCTTTCTAGCTCAAAATTCGATTTTTTCCAAAATTTTGTTTTTTTTGAGTTTGTGGGCGTGTCTGTGGGCGGATTTTAAAAATTCGTAAACTTGATTATTTCGGGACCCTAGAGAGTATATGGTTAAAATTTCAGCTCTCTAGGTCCAGTTTAGAGGCCTAATTTTTGGCTACAGACGGACGGACGGACATGGCTAGATCGACATTACTATCGATGCTGATCATAAATATAGTAACTTTTAGGGGTCTACGGGCAATATTAAGGTATGTTTCAAACTATGCGTCAAAATTAATATACCCTTAGAATAGGGTATAAAAAAACATTACAAATTGTTCTTTAATTCTATGTACCTACCTACGTATTTTGTATAGGTTGAAGAGTTTTCGGAAGAGCAAAAGCTACCAATACAGGCTTTGTTGCTTCTAGATAATGCACCTAGTGATCCTCCCGAAGAGGAGTTGGTAAAAGAAACGGGCGATCGAAAAATTTGGGTGGTGTACATGCCACCTAATGTTACACCATTGATCCAACCAATGGATCAGAATGTGATACGCTGTAACATAAGAGCTGTTCCCACCTTACAAATGTGCGATCTTATGCAGTCCCACCGTTCTCTACAATCACAGAAATTTGTAAAGAAATCAGTGGGTTGTAATGTGGGTTGTACTGGCGAGGAAGTGCGGACAGGCATGCTTGCATAATGCGCGACAGTAGCTCGACGGAGGCGTGGGATCTTGCACTTCATCCCGGACCGACGTTAACCTTTTGTTCATGCCTAATTAAATATTAAATAAAAATGATGGGACAACAAACGAATTACGACAACCACAAATAAAGAAGTTCGCGATGAAAAAAAATATAGATCGAAAGAAACGTTGGGAACCCCGGATGCTAATGGGTTCCTTGGCATAACCCTCCCACATTCTGCTAACCTTGAAGAGGTTGATAATATCCATGGCTATCACATCGCCTTATTCACTGCCATAGCCCCTAAAAAAATACGCAAGCTATCTTTAAAACCGGCTTATGTCATCGATGCACTTCACCACCTTCATTGCACTACCCTATCGCACTACTAATTAATCATTGCCAAAGAGAACATTGTTCAATAATAAAACCATGGCATTTCATTTTAAACTCAACCAGTGACACATTTCATTAAAAAAAAATAAAAAAAGTATCTTAAAATTTATAGGTTATTGTCAGTGCATGTAATTCTTATTTATTTCTATATATTATCTTAGTCTCAACTGTTTAAATTCATCTGTATTCTTTCATTAACTTGCTCAAATTTAATAGTACTCGTATATATTATACTTCATGCTTAGTGAGGTTGATTTCATTTATTACAATTATTTTATTTAGAGATAAATTAGGATTATTCGAATTTAAATAGCTCTAGTTAGGTACTCGTAGTTCAAATTAAATCTAAAAAATGTGGGTGCAAAAATTCTTTAAGCTAAAGTAATAGGTAGTCTTTTTTTTTTTTTTTTTCCATTCCACATTCGTGTTGTACGGCTGAGGAAAGATTCTTTGAACTTCACTGTACGTCGGAACACAGGCTTGAGGGTGAACTGATGAGCATTCCTTGCATGGCGGGTATTGCGGTTGAAATGTTCAAGGGGAGGAATGCAACTGGCTATTTCGTATGAGCACTTATGGTGGAAATAACGACAAAATAACGACAGGCAGGAGACATTACGACGATGACTAAGAGAGTCAATCGATCTCGCGTTGTCTCGGTCGCCAATGAGTTTTATCGCGCGTTTTTGGATCCTGTCAAGTAGCTCCAAATAAGTTATTGGTGCACCGGACCAGATATGAGCGTTGTACTCGAGTTTCGGGCGAATAAACGCCTTATAAATTGTAGCCAGATCAGAAGGGGTGAAATATTTCTTACAACGCTTAAGGAAGCCTAGACATTTCGCGGCGTTCTTGGCGACATCGAATATGTGGTCATTCCAACGAAGGTTGTCATTAACACACATACCGAGAATGGAAAGTCCTTCGGTTTCAGCGATGTAAGTGCCATTCATAGATAATGGCAGTGTGTGTGGGTTTTGCTTTAATGACAGGAGACAGCATTGAGTTTTGGAAGCATTAAATTCCACTTTATTGGTTTTACCCCACTGAGTTATGCTGTTAAGATCGGAATTTAATGAGCTTAACATACGTTGCCGTTCCAGTTCCACACCCGAAGATGAGGGGCGTGAAACAAGAAACGAATATGAGAAGCTGAGGGTACTGTCATCAGCAAAGCAATGGATTGGATTAGAAGTAACAGACAGGAGATCATTTATAAAAATGAGAAAGAGAGTCGGGGACAGAACAGAGCCTTGGGGGACAACAGCATTTATTTGGTGAGTTGCAGACTTGAAACCGTCCAAAACTACTTGAATTGAACGGTCCGAAAGGTAATTTCTAATCCATTGAAGAAGAGTATCATCGATTCCAAATGCACGTATTTTCGACAAGAGAGCTTGATGCCAAACTCTGTCAAATGCCTTTGAAATATCAAGCGCAACAATCTTACTTTCACCACCTTGATGAAGAGATTGGTTCCACTTTTCGGTTAGATATGTCATCAAATCACCAGTGGACCTGTTGCTGCGAAAACCACACTGCCGATCATTAAGAAGTTTTCGCGATTCAAGATATTTCATTAGCTGACGGTTTATCAGCGTTTCCATGACCTTAGAAAGAAGAGACGTAAGTGCAATTGGTCGGTAGGAGGCTGGACAAATGTTGTTTTCCATCTTCCCGGGAAGAGTCCTGAAGAATAGGACAGATGGAAAAGCTTATGCAATGGTTTTGCCAGCGAAGAAGAACACCTCTTCAGAACGATAGGGGAAATACCATCTGGACCAGCGGATTTGTGAACGTCAAGATCTTGAAGTACTCTAGCCACTGTACGAGTGCGAAAGTGGATTGGTCCCATGGAGAATTCTACGCGCTCGTGTACAGGGGGAGACAAAGCACAATGTGGGAGCGTTGAGCTGACTGCAAAGTGAGCAGCAAGCAGATTGGCCTTATCTATAGAGCTGACAGCTGGAATGCCATTGTAAATGAGTGTCGGGACAGATGATGAGGTCGAATTCTTGATGTTTTTAACAAATGACCAAAAGTTTTTACTACCCGTGGGACTTTGTAGTATTTTTTGCCTCAACTTTTGGTCATAGAAGAATTTGACACGATTAATGTGGGCATTGCAGTCATTTCTGACTCGATTAAACTTCTTACGGCTTTCCTCAGATGGGTTGGCTTTGAATAGCCGAAAACTTACCTCCTTTAACCTGATAGCCTCTTTGCAGCTCGAGTCACACCACGCGATAACCTTGGGTTTGATACTTTTAATCCTGTTAGGGATAAAAAATTTCATGCCCAAGTGAATTATGCTTGTGATCATATCAGCAGCAGCATCCACGTCGCTGTCGAGGAAGTACAGCGACCAGTTAAAACTCTTAAAGAAACCGTTTAGTTTTTCCCAATTGGCTTTCTCGTATTGCCATACGGTTCTTTTTGGAGTTTGTTCTTTAACTATATGGTTGGAGTACGAGAAATTCGCTGATATGATACAATGGTCTGACGAACCTAGAGGCGATAATACGTTCAAAGCGTATTTATCGGGGTGAGAGGTAAGAAACAAGTCCAAAGTGTTGGCAGTTTGGCTGCTAATGTCCGGTATTCGTGTCGGCTCATTTACAAGCTGAGTCAGGTTATTTACCTCAGCAAAGATCTCGACGTACCTTCCTTCGGGTGTTGTCTGACCAGAATGTCGAAGCCAGCCTGAATTGTGTATATTGAAATTGCCCGCAATAACGATTTCAGAACGAGGATGAAGGGTCACAATTCTTGTAATGGAATCGGATAGGGCATCAAACTCATTATAAGTTGAATATCTGTCCAAGTTGGGGTTTCTGTAAATAAAACAGTAGTGGATTAATTGCCTACGGACATGAAATTTGAACCAAACGAAATTAAATTCCGGATTGGAACACTGACCATACTGGGGCTGAAGTTGGTAGGCTACGTCACTACGTATATAAACGGCGATACCGCTATGGGGAAAGAATAATGGCACTAAGTTGTACGCAGCTAGACTAAACTCTGTTAAATCAGAGCCAACGCTAACCTGGGTTTCACTAAGTGCCAAAACAGCTGATTTGTTATGAAAAACATGGGCGTATAATGAAAACAAATTTTTCCTCAACACACGAATGTTGCTGACATCCACAACGAAATTCCTACACATTAGAAAATACAAACATAAAAGAAAACACAACTCCGACGCTAACTAAGCATAAGCCGTGAGTTGAAAACATACGTTAGTCTAAATTTAAGATATAGACAACGATCTTTGCATTTAGTTCAATTCTTTTAAATTAAGTAGGTACATCAAATTTAAAAATATGTTTAATTTCTCAATAAAAATCTAAATTAAAAGTTCCTTAACTAATTTAAGGTTGCACTTGAATGCTAAAAAAAGTTCGTTCAATAACAAATTTTATGGACTTAACGATACTCATGCCTATTTTTTCTATGCAATTATGTATTCGTGGATCTGCGGAATGTTCTCTCCAATGAACAGCATACAATGAAGGTCTGGATGATAGCTAAATTCACTAATTAAGAGAAATGGAAACTCTTGTGATTGCACGAACTTTACAATAATTCTAATAATTGGAACAAAATACTTAGCTTTCAATATAATTATTAATCATGCACAGGTACATGCAACTGACAGTTAGTCTTTATTTACATAATACATTTTTTTTCCGGGAACGGGACACATGAACTGCTGACTCTTTTTCTTGATGTTGGTAGCTGACACTGACAGCTGTTTTCTGATCGTCGGTACGATGGGGGGGATGAAATCAGGTTGGCAGCGGGTGGATGATGGCGTTCGCTGCTGATGAGTGGATCGACTTCTATGGTCAATTGCCACTGACTGATAGTATTTGCGGCAGATATTTGGTCGCTTATCACGTCGTTAGTGTATCATGGAATTCACCACATTTAATCGGCGAGATATGATGTTGTAGTTGTTTTAGAGGTCTGCGGAGCACGGCTTAGTGGTGGGGATATCTATCAGCGCTCTATAATAGCTGTGCTGGTCCTGGTAAGCAGGTGTTAGATAGCTAATTCACTGCGCGGCCGTTTAGACGCTCTCTTCTGCTGACGTCGCCAAAAAACATATGCTTCGAAGAGACAGTGGACTTGCCCACTTGTCGCTGTAGCTTTAGTCGATGTTGGGTTGTATGGGAGAATTTCGAGCAAATTTTTGAAGTTCTCACCCCTGCTGGTGCGACACTTCTGATTGTATCACCTTATCCAATATGCTGGCAAAAGGGAGGAAGGTAATCGTTCTGCGCTTCTCCGAGAGATCGTGGCCCATTAATAAATTATATTTAGCTTTGTTTTTTTTTTTGATATTATTTTTGTTCAGTAGGTACTTGTAATACTTTGCAAAAAAAGGTGTAAGCCACGCTGCACTCACGGTATAGTTGATGTGTAAACATGTAGGCACAGTTGCCCGTCAGCTACCTAATTTGTTATCTAGCTAACGCCGTAACTAATTAACAAACGTAGTTAAAAAAATTGAACATACATAATTAATAAAAGAAAAAAACAACGACACGCGGTTGTTCTCAAACGGTCACCCATCTACGTACTAACCGCGCCAAACGTCGTTTAATTGTGGTGATCTCTCGAGCAGCGATTAACTCACGTGGTAATGAAAATTAACGGAAAAATCTGACGATGACGGTGACGCTAGATATTTCCAACTAGCCCCTACCGAGAAAAAATATATTTATACATCAACGAGAGCAAAAATGTTTACACATTAAAAAAATCCAATACACTTCGGGAGAGGCCAAACCACCACGTTGACGACCAAAAAGAAAAAGACCAAATCCACCGTCAAATCTCATTCGCTAACTCAGCCACGAGAAAAAAAATCTACTTCCTGCGATTTTACGTCTTAGAACTAGAGTCAGTCGGAACGATTCTCGCTTGGAATTCGATATGTACAAGTTCGTTTTATGTGCTAGTTTCTATTTTGAAAAAAATTTTGTTTCTATGTTTTGTTTTTTTTTCTTTTTCTCAAGAAGATCCCCTACAACGCTTAACTAAGCTATTTTAAAGAAGCTGAGCAAAATTGTGAGTTCGGGAAAAGGCATAACAGATGCTCTGCAGGAGCTCAATCTTTTCGAAGATGTTTCACTCATTGCCTTGGCATGGCAAAATGTATCAGCCGTAGTACTTCACAAGTGCTGGAAAAACATATTAGCTCCAACGCCGGATACGGAGTTTGATGAGGAGGATGATATTCCCCTGTCAGTTTTACGGAGGCAAGAAGAGATGGTCGTAGTAACGAACACTTTGACTCTTGTCCAAAATATTTTAACAGAGGTTAGAATCACTTTCAAACGCTAAGGTATTGTTTTACAAGCTATACAAATTATATTTCATGTGTAGTTTAGGCTGACTTCACTGCAGAGGATTTGGAGTCTTGGAACAATGCTGAAATGTTTCTTGCAGAAGATAGTCGTAGCAGCACTTTTCAAGAAAACGATGTTATTGATGAAGATGCTAGCTCCTCAGAAAAGGGGTCCAAACTCTGTTCAGAAAATTAAACATACCGATGCGGTTGAGAATTTTAGCACGTGTATTAAATGGGCCGAAGAAAACAACGTTGAACATTCCAAAATATTTGGCCTAACAAGTCTTCAAGAAAAAGCTGTAAATTGCCGCGTTCAAAGTTCACGAAAACAAACGTTTATTGGAGATTCCTTTAAAAAAAAAATGAATAATAGCATCCAGACTTTTTTAATTTTACATGCTATGAATAGTTTTGTTTTTGAAGTAAAACTTCTTTACGCACGCTTGACTTGGGGAGTAAGCTGGTGAATGCGACACGGAAGTGTAGGCCAATGTAGACTTCCGGCGTAACGGATATGTAGACGAACGTACACTCTTTTGTTACAACCCATACAATTTAGTCGACGGAAAGGTTCGTGGAATGGGTAAACACCCTTGAATCTCCTCAATAGAGGGCAATACTAAGCTCATCATCTATCCAAACCGATCCAAAGGAGAAAGCTATATCTAAAACAGTTGCCCACAGATGGAATTTACCGGAAGTGAGTAAAGTCATTGTGTCCATGAATCGCAGTTCATTAGTTGGAAATATAGAGCGGCACCGTCATCGTCAGATTTTCAGGTCAGACGGAACAAAATTTATAATATAGATTCTCCAGGGGCCCTTGATGCTCATGTGTAAATATTTTTAAAATTCGCCCACTGACACGCCCACAATTTAAATTAGATGCAGCGAAAGAAGTTTTACTTCAGTCGTGTGGTCTTAAGCACACTCATTTTTTTTTCTTTTTAACTTTATGAATAAATGAAATAAGACTAATGAAAACAAACAATATTTGTACATTTTATTTAACGTTTTGTAAAAGTAAAATGTGCTCGATATTACGAATTTTTCGATTTTACGAATACACCTGGACATTACAGTGGAAGTCCAGTATAACGAATGCCGATATAGCAAATTTTCGATATAACGAACACTTTCTAATTTTACATTGACATCTCTATATAGCGAACGTCAGCACAAATTTGCTATCCGATATAACGAACGTTTTTACTACTGCTCAATATTTTCACGTCTATTCTTGTTCCATGCAGTCCGTATTGCTGTTCGTGATCCCAAAGAATGCGGATCCATACATAATTATGAACATGTTTTGTCCTATTTTGATCGTATTCTAGCAGTTAATTGTTTCTTTTTTTCATTTAAGAATGCTAGTCTCGTGAGGTTGATTTTAATTTCTTTTGTGTTTCTTGTTTGTTTTACTTCTAATATGAATTCCAAAACTCAACATAAATAGCGACTAACATTAAAAGAAAAGGTCTTAATCATTGACGGTTGTAATAAAGGTCTTAAACTTCAGGAAATTTCTCTCCAGACTTGGAATAATGCTGAATCAAATTTACAAGAACTACCTAGCTTGCGATGACGCTGTTGAAATAAGCTCAACAAGTGAAGATGAGCTTGGTGATGAAACCAACATTATCGAAGCTCCAGTTAAGCATGCTGAAGCAGTCACCTCTTTAGCAAATGTGCTTACTTTGGCCAAACAGCTGGATATTGATATGTCTGACATATTTATGCTACGGCGGCTTCAAGAAAAAAACATTAAAGTTAAAGTCTCAAGTTGAAGTGAAGCAGAGTTATATCAGCGATTTTTTTTTCTCATGTGTAACTAAGTTTTAAATAAAAAGAGGATGTACATATGTATATAAAATACACACTCATTTTTCAATTAACCTAATATGTATCAAAAAGTAAATAAAAACGTTCGATATAACGAACACATTCGTTTTAGCGAATGACCTCAAACATTATACCATTCGTTATACTGGACATCTACTATATCATTCGTTATACTGGACCACCACTGTATATCTGTATATAAATTGATAATTATAATTAGTAAGCAATAAAAATTAATTTAAAAGACAAAGTCAAGCCTGTCACGCGAGAGACCGGGGTTCAATTCCCCGTTGGGGAGTACTTTTTTTAATTTGGTTTGCTTTTTGTTTTTAGAGAATTTGGAAGGGCTTCCGTGTTTGCAGGATACTTGTAAATATGATAAAAAAGTTAAGACACGAAGAGTCTGCAGCTTTCCATTCGGTGGGATCTCAGGCACGCTGCTTCCGCAAGTGCCCTGGCAAACCGCTCTGGCATCGACGCTGGCGTAATCTTTAAAATTGAGTTTTGGTCTTGTTTTCATTCGGCTGGAGCATTGTACATTAACTGGAAGTAAACGAGCCAATGCATGGGGGAAGATGACGTTTTATTGCCTATGTAGGCCGCTTTATAAGTCGAGGGTATATATTGTTGGACATTTGTTTTAGTGCGTGTGGATGGGATGTGTTGGGGTTAATAAACTGACGATCCTACACCACCACATCTGGGTGAAATGCCAGTGGAAATAAGGTCAGTGAAGTTATCACAACGGGGGTTAACGTATTTCATGGCTACATCCACATCTTGGTACACCTTAAAAGTGTCATGGTTCAAAAGGACAAAACTCTAAATTTCGCATGTTTTTGAAGCGCCGTCAAAGCGGTCAACGATGATGAATGCGTTGTAAAGTTAGTGGAGGTGGTAGTCATGGAATTGGTATTGTCACAAGCAATTTTTCAGCCCCTTTTCCTCGTCCTGGGCGCAGTAGTTCTGTGATTAGTGTGTCGAACTACTAATTCAATAATAATTCAATACCCGCTGGGGCCAAGTAACATCTATAGCTTTTTCGACTGCCCCACTCCTTGCGAACGTCTGACAAACATCCAAGAGTATCAATTGTCTTGAGAAGCTTCTCAAATTTGCCGTTCGGATTCGGCTTAAAATTGTAGGTTCCTTCTTCCACTTCACACAAGAAAGTGGCCCTGTATGGGCCGTTAATGCCTAATATTTATTTATTTATTTATTTTCCTCGTCCTGCAGCTGGCAAGCAGTAATTCAGTCTTTGGGATTTGGTTTAGTCAAAAAGATTATACTCCTTTATGAACCTACAACTCCCTACAGCGACCCCAATGAACCTCCTCTATGTACGATAGACCTGCTTATGTGTACAAATTTTAATCAATATAAATATATTCCACCCCCCACATTATTCGTAACGTAACACCATTTCCGTGAATGTTAAATTTGAATTCTTCAAAGTGTTTCCTCGAGGAAACCTCTTTACTTTTGCTCATCGTAAAAGCAAACGAACCAGCAATAAGTCTTCGCAGTTCGCAGGCAAAATGAAATGAAAATAGACGTTCCACCTTTGCCCCCCGCCCAAACCCTGCCACCATTCATCACACTTACGCCATAAACAGAATTAAAATGCTATTCAGTTACTTTATACCCTTGCCAGTCCTAAATAGAGAAATGAACCTAATTTGTGAGCTCTTCATCGAAACCCCAAAGACAGAGATACATTATCATATCGTATATACGTTTTTTTACAAGAAAAGTCCTACGTCAAAAGATGTACATCCCCACGGCCGCACTTTGCGCCAAGCTATAAGGCATAAGAAATCCTTCTAAGATCCTTTGCCATACATGAACAGCACAAGCTATATCACTGCGTATCTATATCAATTAAAAAGTCCTTTCGCGATTACTTATTGTGTAAAAAACCAGTCTACCTTCGTGTGTATGCATGCAAGTTTGTGTATGTGTGTTTGTGTGTGTTCGTGTTAGAAGACACGACCCACTTCTATATACCTTGGAAAAATGGAAAATAAATTAGAGACATTCCCTCTTTGAACAAGGAAAAACGGCGTGTGCGTGAAGGTATGCATATATATTCGTATGCCGCTGGCGAAGGGAGTAAGATTCTTTTGATTGGTCGCGATATCATGTATATCCCATCAGAAATTGCGATATTCTCTTCCTGTTAAGCATCCTTTTCTCTATATCATGGCACGTAAATTCCTTCCTTAGTGCTCCTTGAAATATTTTTCGCCAAAAAAAAAACCACCTCCTCTCCTTCGTTTCGTTCAAACTCTTTCATCAAGAAGAAGGCAAAAGCGAAACAAATTCGCGCGATGAAAGTGTTGCGCACCCACAGTGCAAAAGAATTCCAAAAGGAAATCGCTGGCTGGTGTGCAACCAAAAAAGAGAAAATCAATATTTTGGGCGTTTATGTTACGTATACGACCAAGTGGATGCCGCTACCTATTCGGCGCGACTACATTCTGTTCGACTGTTCATTGCGAACGGTGTTTTTTTTTTTTTTTTTTTGCAAACAACAACATTCTTCCACAACTGGAAACATCCAGTGTTCTGACTTGCCATTCGTGCGCGCTTTCTTTTTAGATCCTTTTCTGTGGTTTTCTTGTTGCTAATGTTTTTTTTTTATTTTTTATTTTTTTTTTCTTTAATTCGTTTTTAGCAACAACAATTCGCATGTAGAGAAATGACAGAAGAAATGGCAGAACAGAGTATAAATAAATTGAAAACACGCGGAAAACCTTAACCAATAGGGAAATTCTTATAAGAAGGATTCCACTCTTATTGGCTGCTTTTGGTGTAGGGTTAACATTTTCTTCTACTTCTTCTTCTACAAAAACTTATTACTTACATACGTATACCTACACTTTAAAAAGAGACCATGAAGAGGATGACGACGACGACGACGACGACGACGACGACGACGACGACGACGACGACGACGACGACAAAGAAAAAGGCAAGGAGTAAAATCCGTCGTCGTTCTTGCAAGACTTTCAAGAAAACTTATCTTTTTCCATTGTGAAGGAATGGGCGCAATTGCCAGTTGATAGGGGTGGTGACTTAATCTTTTTTGTACAATTTTATATTCCCTTTTTGGGTAGACATTTGAGTGGGACTCGCATGTAGAGGAATGGAATGAACGACAACAACAACAGCAAAAAACTGCTCAATAGACGTCTTAAGAGATATGAAGGGACGCAGTCTTGTGGGTAAAATGGGAAAGAAATGTTGGAAAGATCCTTTGAATAATTAGATTATTGATGGGCGGTAGATGAAAGCGCCTAAAACTTGCAAGCGGGAAGGTTCAACATTGATATCGTTGGAGGCCATCTTTGAAGGTATTTTTTTTTAAGGGGACCAGCATGTGGGCAAAAGTGAAATAACTTCCGGGCATTTATTTCAAAATTATTCCGCTTGAAATGACAGCTCACACGGGACCATGTGTATGGTGATTAGACAGTTATGAACTTCAGGAAATGCATGTCTAGTTGGCAATCTCTACTCCTTTTTGACAAATGCATTCAGGGTCGTTATTTGCGTTGCGAAAAGTATCATTTTGACTCCAGAAATGATGCAAGTGCACCAACAGGTAAGAAGAACGTGTCATGCCAATAAGACCCGTACAGAAACCTGAAGAGATGAAGAAGGAAACCTCAAAGTAGAGTCACTGTCAATTGCAATTTAAATTTAAATTTTATTGCATTTTAATTCAAGTCACAGTAAGGACCCACTTTCTCTTTGTACCATAGAAATATAGACTAACTGTTGCGGTAAATTTTCCCGCATTTTCGTCGAGGTACCATCAGCCATTGGTTAACTTCCGCGGATACTTGGAAGAACGTTGGTTGCTCCAGGCACCAGAGAGCATAACAGGAGGTATCGACCCAGGCGAAGGGTCCCAATTATAGAGACGGGAGGTCAACCCGGGCGAGAGGTCCCGCTGGACGAGGAATCCCATTCGTCGTAGCCTGACCAGGACGGTCAGGAGACTCGCGCCGGACAGTGATCCGCGAGTACGGAGCCCAGGCATACACGTGGGGGGTCGTACGACCCGTAAGATTACGGGGGTAGGCGGACGGGCAAACAACACGAAAACCCAAGCGTACTACGCTTCGCCGGCAGATGTAAGCAACTATACTTTATCCAACAAAAATGTTCAGTACAGGCCTTATGGCCTGTTTCTACCAGTAGTGCCTGTAGATACTCTCACGGCACTCAAACGCAAGAATTGCCACTGAAATAAAAACCAAACCATTGTCATACCAGAGAACTGTTGTTGTAATTTTCCTAAAATTCGTATACAACCCACCACAAGCAGTCTCCCAGACAGCCCAATGGAATCAGCATGATCATCTTTTGTTCGCTTCCTATTATCATCCACCGAAATAAGCAGTGTGTGTGACTGAAGCACATCAGAAGAGTATTACCATCTCTACAATGAAGCATATCATTAAGGGTTTTTCTATGGATTTTGTCAAAGAACTTTCGGTTTTGATGCTTTTGAGAACGAATTATTATGTGGGGTGTTGCCATTCGGTTTTAATTTCAATTCAATTCAATTCAATTTCTTTATATATTATTGTATTTGTATTGTACAGCTGCACAAGTGCAGTTTTTTTTACCATCTGTTTAGGTATATGACATTGCGTCGTGGTTATATAATTTTGTATTCTAATCGCCTGATTGTATTTTTAAGGCGGAAACAATGGTTGTTATCTAAATCGCTGATAGTGCATCTAAGCAATTGATTACTTTATTGTTTATATGAATAAAGAGAAACATGGCTACAAAGTCTTCAAAGGATCTAAGTGCAGAAAAGAAACAACAAATTGTTGATGCAACTGCAAAATTCGATGGCCTTCTTAAAAGTAAATCGGAAGCCGTAGGAAATGCAGCTAATATTTTTTTCTATTACGGAACGAACTGTGTACAGGCTTTTAAGAGAAAAAGCAATCAAAGGCCACAATTCACCACCAAAGAAGAAAAATAAATCCGGTATCAAGAGCAAGGTCGATGATTTTGACAAATGTGCCATTAGGCGGATAGTCCATTAGGTTTTTTTTTTATGGATAATGACCTTCCAACGCTAGACAAGATTTTATTGGAAGTACAAAAAAATGCAAATATAACAAAAATAAGCGGATCAACTTTGCATACAATATTACAAAAAGATCTCGGACTAAAATTCGTCAAACGTCAGCGAAAGAAGCTGTTGTTGGAAAGAAGTGACATTATTTCTTGGAGACGAAGATATTTACGCGAAGTAAAAAAATTAGAGAAGAGAAAAGAAAAATAAATTTTACTGATGAGACCTGGCTCAATGAGGGCCACACTGGAGGAAAAATTTGTGTAGACCCAACTATTATAACACCACGACAGGCGTTTAATGAAGGATTGTCAACAGGACTGTGATCACCATCTGGAAAAGGAAAGAAATTATATATACCCAGTGGCGGATCTAGGATCTGGTCTAGGGGGAGGGTCAATAAAATGTATGCTGTCATGATCTAACTTAACCTTATTTTCTCATTCTTTTGATACATTTTGCATGAAACTCCGATAGTGCCGCTTGTGTGGACACATGGTTACCACTGCAAACAATTTTAATTCGGAACATCTACTTCGCGACACAGTGTCGATAATTTTTTGATACACAACACAGATATATATATGCACCAGTTATGAGTGGCGAAGTAAACGGAGTACAAGCCCATATCAGGTCTCATTTTCCTCTTGCAATATACGTTCATTGTGCCGCGCATGGCTTCAGTTTGGTCATCAATGCCAAATGCGTTAGGAACTATCGGAGCAATAGATGCATTTTTCCACTGGCCGAAGAGACAAAGCATTTTAAAGGAAGATAATTTGAAAATGCCGAAAAAGAGTGACCGCAGAAAAGAAAAATTGAATTCTTTCGCTGTTTCAAGATGGGCTCAGTCTCATGAAGCAGTTTTAACTTACCTCGAACTTCAACCGGCCGTTATAGAAGCTTTGGAAGAAATAAAAAAGTGGAAAGATCGAGAGACTTCACAAAAGGCTTCTCAGCTTTTGACCGCGATTTTGACAATCGAATTTCAAATCTTCTGTCATATAATGGAATCGATCAATTCTATCGTCTTGCCTCTGAGTCGAAAATTGCAGACGAAAAATCAAGATCTAGGAGAAGCCACAAAGTTATCTGGTGATGCTACGAATGATATCAAGGAAAAGCGGGAAAACGTTGATTCAAATTTTTGTATCATTTACGACAATGTAGCTGAAATCTGTTCTTAATATGAGATTGCCTCGTCGTTGCAGTCAACAGAAAAACCGTTGCAACGTTGAACACAAAATGTCGAAGATTATTACAGAATTGCCTTCTACATTCCATTCCTTGATACTTACATTTTTCATCTCCAAAGTCGGTTCGAAAAACACAAATCGATCTTCCACAGTTTCGGACAACTATTTCCTTCCAAGCTGGAATTTGATGAGGAAAAATGGGCAGATCTTTTTAAGACGAAATATTGGACTGTTCAAAAAGGAATTTCATCTCAGAGATCAGAATCTGGAGGCAACGGATCTCCGATCAAGATATTCAAAATGCGCTCGATGCACTATCAGTGAGTGACTTCAGATCGGAATTTTTACTTCCGGAATCAGTTTCTATAACCCATCGAATACTTAACTTTCAATGGTTACGTTATTTTTTAGGTTATCAATGAAAAATGTTTCTAAAAACCTGAACACGATCTTACGAGTATTGGCAGTGTTACCCGTAACAACAGCAGCTCCAGAACGATCATTTTCGACCATAAGAAGAATAAAAAAACAGTCTTAGAAGTACAATAGGACGGGAGTGCCTAAATGGACTTCTTTGAGTATCCACCCTGAAATTGGACTAACGGAAGACGAAATTCTGCAAGAATTCAGGTGTTTTCACCCGTTTTAAATGGTAGGCAGATCACACTTCTCACAAACGAACGGTGTCGGAACCAGCCGTTCTCTTTGTAGCAACAGTGACCCATATTGATCTCCCAGCGACAGAGAAAAAGTAAATCTACCAAGAAGCAGTGGCAAGGCAGATAGAATCGATGGTGGACCACGGGACTGATTAAAAACGTTGCAAAGTGGAATGGAGTGGAACACGGAGACGCAAACTACTCCGCCGAATCATATCTGCCAAGCTAGGACTAACATCTACTACAATTAATGCTGGTACAATTCACAACAATTGGGCATCTTATCGGCCCTCCTATGGTTTATTATCGGTGAAAAGCTTTAAGCAGACCAGTGAATCTCCTCTTGGCCATACAACACCGATCTTTGAAGCCGAGGTCTATGCAATTGAGCTCCGTGTAAGATGAAATATTCAAAGCTCACACGTCAGTTTACTTTCGGATCAGATAGTGTTAGATGGCGCTTTACCGTATTGACATTGACAGTCAGAACCAGTCCCATATATAATCCAATTAAATGTTTTTCCATTCTATTTGTACACCAGCTACCATCAAAAAAGGAATTGCCAAAAGTATCTCTCTTTTGTGGGTGGTTTTGCTATAAAATTTCTTACAACCAATTTCCACAAATACATAAATAATTAGCTTACAGGCTTAAGTGGCTTTTACTCCGCCCATATTCTATTTCTTCGTTTGGGGATTAGTTTTTTACTGCACAAGAAAATATCCCTTCGCACATATTCCAAGGACTAGAAATGCTTATTCACCATATTCTCTTAATGTAAAATGTCAATCATATTCCTTCATACAAAGGATACAGTATACACATTTCGGGCTTCTTAAATTGTAAATGTGTGGCATACGCAAAAACGGTAAAAGGATTATAACTTGAGAATACATGTTCATTATTGAAGAGCTCCAACAAAGGATAAAGGAATGGGTGACATCGAAGCGAAATATTTTCTTTGCACCGGTGAAAGGTGGCAGAACTAATTTATTCGTATCTTTCCCAAATAAGTTGATGCCAATGCCTAACACTTTCATTTTTGCGTTTATTATATTTTACCTTATCAATGAAAATTAAATTAATATTTTATTCACTTTGTTAACTATAGTTAAAGGTAGTCGCACGAGCTTCTTAGAAAAGCTTTATATGAACGAGATGAAGATCAGAGAATGAACTCATAGAGATGGTTGGTCTAGATGAGGTAATCCGAGTACTTTTAACTGTTTTCAATGAAAAGAGCGTTCTTTAAAATCGTGAACAACGTACAACATCCAGTAGCATCACAAGCTCACTTAAAGCTCCTGGATAAGTATCTGGGATAAGCTAAAGACAACGTCAAAATAAAAACAAAAGTCAGAGTTGAAGAAATGCAACAAGGAAGCTGTGCTGCTCAGTATATAGATTGCCAGCCCAAGGAATATGGACAAAAAAGCTCTTGGGAAAGCTTGGAGTATCCAATATCTAAGACACACACCACTAGCGGGCACTATAGACGCAACAGTGTAGCACATAGTCAATTGAGGAACCAAAGCCTCATGTTAGCCGAGGACCATAAATATTGACAGCCAAAAAAATATTTTTTGAGAAAGCTTGAAACTTTAATATCTGAGACATCAACCATCAGCGCGCGAGAGGGCGAAAAGAGAACGAAGTCATAGAGATGGTTGGCCTAAGTGAGGTGATCCTATGCACTTTAAAATAATTTCAATGAATCGAGGCTTCTTTAAAATCTTTAACAATGTACAGCACCCAGTATCATCGCGAAGCTTATTTAAAGCTCCTGGATAAGTATCTGCGATAAGCTAAACACAACTTCAAAGAAAAATACAAAAGTCAGAGTTGAAGAAATGCAACAAGGAAGCAGAACAGACAATACAGATTGTCAGCCCAAGGGATGTGAACAGAAAAGCTCTGTTTGAAATTTCCAATATCTTAGACATGAACCATTAGTGGGCATTTCAATTGAGGAAGCAAAGCTTTATAGCTTCCAAGATCCTGTTATGCCGCTCGATAGGGTAGTTTTACGAGGCGGTTTTTGAAATCTGTGGTAGCAGCAAGTGGCCTGTCATTAAAGGAATGAGTCATATGATTCAACTCAACATCTTCCAAAGAAGACGACAAGTGCCTCGTGCCCGTATTCAACCCAATATGGGAATACTTCCCCACTTGGTCAGTTTCTTATTGGAAAATGTAGCCGACCCGGCAGTCAGTAGCTACATGAAATAGGTTTGATAACCTTGTTCTAACCATATCTTCAAGGATTCGCCTAAGCACATACATTGCTGAAATGCATCAGCAAAATTGAGGAAGGTTGTGTAGTTTGTTAATGCACCTCCAGAAACCAAGTCTTTCATGAACAAATTAAGGAGGCTATGAAGTTTAAGGAATCAGTGAGAAGCGTTGGATAGAAAGGCAGCTGCAGAAAGGGTGATACCTTGGTAAAAATATTAAACATCATTTCAATCGTGTGAACATGGAAGAAATACATATGACAATTAAAGTCGTTGACAGGCTTTATGCCTGAATTGTGAAGTTATTTTTCATCTTCTCGCGTTGAACAAGGTTCGTTAAGCGTTATTTCAGGAACAACTACGTCACGGGGTTGATCATGAGGCTTGGTAGCGCAAAAAGATGCTCAATGCTGATTCTGGTTTCGGGGAGATATTTTCTGAAGACTTTCTGAGCAAAAGCGAATCTTTTCTCGACAAATACAAAAATCATTAATAAATAAATACAGGACATTGACAGGTTGTCAAACTTCCCCTACCATGTGGGTGTGCGAAGCAATATTTTTCATACGAATTCCGAACGGCAAATGTTGAGATGCTTCTCCTGAATGTTTGTCAGACTTTTGCAAGAGCTGGGGCAGTAGAAAAATAGATAAGCGGCTCCTGGGAAGGTGGTGAACAACTATCGCCTCGCTCAGTAGTCCAACACACTATCTGGGCCCACTTCTTCCCAACAAACACATCAGGATAATCGTCAGTTTGTTCAGTCCTGTACGGCGAACTTTCAAATTGCTGGATAGCATCATGTCTGATCTAAGGAAGAAGCTTTCCTCTTTTCAATCTGTAAGCTTCTTGACTCAATCGAAACATGTATGCTGGGCTGCCAAGAGAAATCGTAAAGGCGAAAGCAGTCTTGAAATTCCCAATGAGCTGCAGAAAAAGGTGAATGGGTATTTCTGCGACACAGACCTTCACTATAATGCTAAAACATTTCTTACAATTCAAGTGGAATACACCAACACGACCCTTTGCAATCCTTGATGCCTTAAAACTTCAAACTTAAAAACTTAAAACAATCTTTCTCACGGTCTGCTACCTGCAGAAATACAAAAGTCCTTTGAACGAAGAGAAGGTATTTTTTTATCTTTTTGTAAATGTCCAGTTTTTCAAGAAAACAAGTTTTCTTGTTGCCTTTAGAAGGGATAGTTTGAGGAAAGGATTATTTTTTGTAGAAAAAATTGAATTTTAATTGTGGGAACTTTTTTTTGGGAATGTGACTAAAAATGTTCAGTGGAATGTTAGAAAAGAAATACGATCAGCTTATTGTAGCTCGTTACCACGAATAATTCATCTAAATTACGAAGCGCCAAAAGCGTGAAAAACCCAGTTCGAAATTGAGGAAATACCCGCATTGATCCCTTAGTGGCGATCTGTCAAAAGCATTTGAAATTCCAGTTCGAAACGAAAGTAATCTCGTGGCATTTATACTTCTATTCTAGCCGACTGGATTTCTAGACTACGATGTGTCAAAGGCGGCCGGGAACACAGTTCGAAATTGAAAAAAAACGCTTCAAAGTAAAGTTCAAAATGGAAGTAATCTCGTGGCATTTATTTTTTTATTTTACCTGACCCGATTCCTAGACGACGATGCGTCAAAAACAGAAGAAATCCCAGTTCGAAATTGAAAAAAATTTCGCGTCTTTGTTGAGTCTGTTTCATCTGCCTTAATTCCCTAACTACGATATTTCAAAAGCGTTATGAACCATTTGGAAATTGAAGAAAAATCAGCCTCACTGTTATCTCTGCTTTATCGACTTCGATTTCTGAACTATTATCTGTCAAAAGCTTAAAAACAAAGTTCGAAATTAAAAGAAAATACGCGTGTTTTTATGTCTGTTTTATTGGCCTTGATCTACGACCTTTTAAGAAATATTTAAATTTCAGTTCGAAATTTGTAAAATTAAGTGGCGTTTATACTTCTATTCCAGCTGTGTCGATCTACGAACAACGATATGTCAAAATCGTAGAACAAAAACAACTGAAAAAAATCTGCTCCATTTTTCCGTTATCAACGATGTGTCAATGTCGTTTAAACAGTGAAAATAAAGGAAAGAAATTGATGCGTCATTTTTTTCCTGTTTGAACTAAGATCTGTCAAAAGCATTCGAAAACCCAGTTCGACAGAAAAAATCTCGTGGCATCTATAGTTGCTTAAATTCTAGCGGCCTTAATCGCTTAGCTTCGATATGCCAAAAGAGTGAAATCTTGGATGCCTACACTAAGATCTGTCAAAAGCATTCGAAAACCCAGTTCGAAAGAAGAAATCTCGTGCCATTTATAGTTGCCTAGATTTAAGCGGCCTTGATTGCTTAACTTCGACATGTCAGAAGAGTCAAAGAAAATCCTTTCGAAATTGAAGAAAAACTTGCGCCATTTTTCCGTTATGAACAATGGTCAAAACCGTACGAAAGCCCAATCTCGTGGCAACTACAGTGATTCAAAGGCAAGAAATTTGAAACAGATTCCGATGCCTAAACTAAGATCTGTCAAAAGCATTCGAGAACTCATTTCAAAATCGAAGGAATCTCGTCATTAACAGTTGCTAAAGGCCTTAATCGCTTAACTTCGAAGTGTCATATGTCAGAAGAGTGAAATAAAATCCGTTCGAAATTAAAGAAAAATCCAATAGTGGATCTTCCTTTGAGGGAAGAACAAACATTTCCAAGAAACTTATTGCGCCAACTTATTGCGCAATGTCTGACATGCGATTGCATTCACTTCTTACAACTGTCAATCAAATCATGACTAGGTCACGTGGATCTTATGAAAAAGTGTCTGGCTCGAATGGCCCAACCAAAAGAAAAATTACCGCATACCCACCATCCAAAGATACATGCGAGCACAACTCCACGCTGCTTTATTATTTAAATTTTATCAACTAAATCACTAATTATGCTGTTTGCCGTCGCTTTTTGTTTATTAAACTTGCACACCACACGCACACAACGTCCAAGTGTCGCACGGACAAATCTCTTTCCAAGAAAATATGTTCACTAATTCGTTTCCGCAAAAAGTAAAATAAATTCGAAAGAAGAAAACTATACAAAAAAAAGCAGAAACAACGGAAAGAAAAATAATTTAACAAATGAAAAAGGCGTCCTTGCTATGTATGCCAATGGACAAGGAACGCAACTGACCAAGCACCTCTGTAGCAACAACCCCTAACCTATCTATACCGTACACGAAAATTCATTGAATTAATTTTATACATTTGTGCTCTTGTGTAAAATCTTCGTTCGCTCATTGTCCATCCGTTTTAGTAGAGAGCGTCGACCAACCGAACAACAAAACCAAACCAACCAACCGACCAACCGCCCGGCGTTGACGTAGAGGGGAGGGGGTCGATTTTCCTACTGAACGCAAGAAGGGAGGAGTGCCCGACGTTTTTGGTAACTTACCCTTCTGAGAGTCTTTTTACACATCGCTTGCAGCTAGCAGCAGCACAAGGACAACAATCATTCACACACCCAGTTTCCAATAATATTCGGATGCATACGGGAAATGTTACGGCGAAATATTGTTCCCTTTCGTCCAACTCGAATGTGTTGTCGCTGTTTGCTTGTGTAGCGTATTTTGGTCAGTTCCGTCTCCCACACTAAGTCCATTCAAATAACTTGTTGCATATTGAGGATAATTATTGTTTAATGGACAACTAGATATGTGTGTTTGTAAATGTTGCCTAAAGTGTAACTAAAAGTTTTGCTTTCAATTTTACTGGCCACACTTTATGAAAAGTGAAATAAAAGGACAATGATGACAAATGATAGATAGCTTTACGCTGCAAAGCTTGTCAAGAGAAGTTTGAATTCTCACTGACAGCATTGTTGATTTTTGTTCAAGTTGATGAAGTCATTGTTTGTCGTTTTTACATTCGAGCACGTAGGACAATGTCGACGATTGGTAAGCAGCGAAGAGCTTTCACCTTTGTAAGTAAATTTGGCATCACTTAGTTATCCAACAGACAGCATGCTTAGATCGCTGTTCGAGTAATAACGTCATTGTTTGTAATTCCGATATTAAAGCAATAAAGACGTTGTTGAGAGATGGTTAACAGCGAAGAGCTTTCGCCTTTGAATTTGGCATCACTTAGTTATCCAACTGACAGCATGCTTAGATCGTTGTTCAAGTTAAGGACGTCACTGTTTGCCGTTTTTACATTCAAGCAATAAAGACGTTGTTGAGCGATGGTAAACAGCGAAGAGCTTTCACCTTTGTTAGCGAACTTGGCATCACTTAGTTATCCAAATGAAAGCGCGCTTAGATCGTTGTTCAAGTTAGAGACGTCATTGTTTGTCTTAGCAATAAGGACGTTGTTGAGAGATGGTAAACAGCGAAGAGCTTTCACCTTTGTTAGCGAATTTGGCATCACTTAATTATCCGACTGACAGCATGCTTAGATCGTTGTTCAAGTCAACAACGTCATTGTTTGGCATTCTGATATTCAAGCAATAAGGACATTGTTGAGAGATGGTAAGCAGCGAAAAGCTTTCACCTTTGTTAGCAAAGTTGGCATCATTTGGTGATCCAACTGACAGCATGCTTAGATCGTTGTTCACGTTGAAAACGAGATTGTTTGTCATTCCGACAGGCGACTGATCTGTCTCAGCTGGCTTAAAGGCAAAGTGACGTTCTAACAACGAGCACTAGATATTTGAGTTCATATTTTGGAGTGGAATGGGTGTCGTATTAGTCCAAAATAGTCGACAATCCTATTCCAGGAAGTTATTTGAATGAAAGACTGCTTCCCAAGTGTGAAAAGTTCAATTGACTGGGATCTGTGATCAATAGTGAATCAAGCTCTTATGACAGCAACTATCATCATGAAAGCGTAGAGCGGATGAAGTGGCGACCGGACCGCTGCTCACATTTGGTTCACAGTGTTGGACAACGTATCAACGCAGATGAGGACAGCTGAAGCAACAAATCTTAACCGAACAAGAAGTTTAAGTATCTGAGACAGCCTTAACGTCAAGAAACACATCTCAAGTAAAATGAGCCGCTGGTACTGTCATATTCAAAAGGGAAGGCCGAATCTACATATATCAAAAGAGATAGGCCTATAAACTGCTTGATCACCCGAATACAACAATAGAACCAGTGATCCGGAACCGGTTGGCCTGTCGATACTTTTGAAAGTCGAAAAAGTAGGGAAGTGAGTGGGTATAACCCCACCGCTAAAACAGACAAAGAAGACACAATAAGGAAATAAAGAATTAGAAGAAAGGGTGACAAACGGATGTATGTCCGTTTTGAATGTTTGTAACAAGTGACGGGCAGGAAAGACCGCCTCGAAAGCAACTGTTGACTACAAGAAACTGCTGGCTTCTTGCAGGGAAGTTCAATGCTTCAAGGAACTGATTTCGAATGCTGATGATCGTTGTTCCGCCAGCGTAACCTAACCTACAAATATTTCTCACAAGAATTAACGAACGGCAAAGAAAATATCCACATTCGGCGCTTACAATCTCCATCCTTGGAGATTATTCTCAAAGTCCTTTCAAAACAAAATGTCATCCTGGCTGATTATTAGGTAAAATAGGCAAGATTCGGGAGTATATTGAGATTGTATAGTATCCTTTGGGGTATATGGCAAAAAAAATGTTTTTAATCCCAGCGACAGTGTGTACAACGCAGATAGGGTTCGTTCTTATATCAGTTCCCTTACTGCAGGAAATTGCCTTAATAATTCAAAGGATATGGGTATGACAACTTGGTATTAGTATTGTTTCTCTAAATTGTAATTTATTCCTAATATTATGCCTGTATACCCGCGGGAGAGCAAATACATATATTATCTTCTTCGAGGCAGTTTATTATTGTATGCAAGGGCTCTGGCCACATGTTGGTACAGGTGAGAGTGATAGAGAAATTATCTTGGAGGACTAAAAAGGATTAAGATCCAAACCTTAATATTTCATAGAATAATTTAATTTTATTTTTCCCATAATAGGATTATCGGTCATGTATGGAATGGATGAGGTACCTTGCGATGCAGTGAGCCATTAGTGAGTCATTAAAAAGGAAATTTTAATTTATATAAATGTCGTCCTGATTTAGTTATGTCAGGATTGACGTATTTTGTTAAAAGTCAAATTGAGTTGTTATTGGGGAAAGTAATTTGGTTTCATCTTGTCATTGTTTGCAGATTGGCGATCGGTTAAAGGATGTGGCTACACCTGCCATTGTGACAGCATCAAAAGACATTTCTCCAACAAAGTGATGATTTTATCGACCGATGGTTTGCAGAGTAATTGATTTGGTCTTTGTCTATAAGGACTCATCCTCTGCCGAAGCCAGATAGGAACAAAGACTGACAGAAAGACAGGGAATTATTGGATTACTGCATCGCTTGATACTCTATCAAGATATAAACCGACGACGCACAGAAAGGAATGATTCAATTTCTTGTAGAAGCGAATAAAGTCGCGGTTCCTGTGCCGTGTCGAGCTATTCAAACACACATTGCCTCACTTCCAGTAAGTTGGAGAGTTCATGGTGCTGTGTGTATTTTTTTACTCTGACAGGGCGACATAACACAGCAACCGCACCTCCATAGTGATCAGTTCGCAAACCTGCCTACAGGAACAAAAGAGAGGATCAAGGAATAAAAGACACTTGAATGTCTTTCAATTCGTGTTTCAGAAAGGAGGTCAAAAAAAAGTAATAAAAGGAAATATATGTCAATGAAAATTCGACTTACCCCAGGTTTATCTATTCTGATCAGCAGTTGACAGGAAGGCATATAATGAATCTGCGGCACCATACCGACCCGAACCGAACCCAACTACCGACGCACCTGTTGGATATGCTAATGGCGCACTCAAACGACACTTATTTTTGCGAAGACAACTTTTGAGGGGACATTTACCGGCGAACTTTGATCACTCATGGAGATTTGCGGGACCATTTAAAGGGACCACTTCGCACTAAGGGTGATTTTCCCTTTTATTGATTTGGCATTGACAGATTCATCCAAAACGGATCTAATAAATCGCAAGGACTCTATTACGGCCATTCGATGATTTTCATTTTATTAACACTTCCGCGATGGCTTCGCGAATATAAAAAGAACAAATACGCTGATTCTAGAACAGACATTTAAAGGGGAAATTCAATTTGGTCGCGATTGATAGACGAACGATTTAAGGGGAAACTCGCGCACTCAGAAGGGATATTTTTAATAAAGAATTTGGCCTTGCAACACTCACGCACTTCACACCAAGGCATTTTGGAAAAACAGGCTTTTATGGGTGCGAAGGGCAGGGACATTTTTAATAGACATTTTGGCCTTGCAACACTCGCGCGATTCATTTTGGAAAAACAGCCTTTTATGGGTGCGAAGGGCAGGGACATTTTTAATAGACATTTTGGCCTTGCAACACTCGCGCGATTCACTTTGGAAAAACAGCCTTTTATGGGTGCGAAGGGCAGGGACATTTTTAACAGACATTTTGGCCTTGCAACACTCGCGCGATTCACTTTGGAAAAACAGCCTTTTATGGGTGCGAAGGGCAGGGACATTTTTAATAGAGATTTTGGCCTTGCAACACTCGCGCGATTCACTTTGGAAAAACAGCCTTTTATGGGTGCGAAGGACAGGGACATTTTTAATAGAGATTTTGGCCTTGCAACACTCGCGCGATTCACTTTGGAAAAACAGCCTTTTTTGGGTGCGAAGGGAAGAGCATTTTTATTAGAGATTTTGGCCTTGTAACACTCGCGAGATTCACACTAAGGCAATTTGGCTAAACACACTTTTATGGGTGCGAAGGGCAGGGACTTTTTTAATAGAGATTTTGGCCTTGCAACACTCGCGCGATTCACACCAAGGCATTTTGGAAAAACTGATTTTTATGGGTGCGGTAGGGACATTTTTATACCGAATTTTGCTTTGCAACACTCGCGCGATTCGTTTAAAAGAAATTTGACAAACAAATTGTGTGGGTAGCTTAAAAGGGAAATTAAAAAAAGCAAAGTCTCGATCACTTACGAACATTTCGGGACGCGACGTGCTCTGGAAGAACGGTTTCGCTACGACATTTATCCGGAATTTGGTTCGATTATGAGCTTCGCCCGACGGCGTTTTTTCAAGGACGACTTAGTGAACGACGAATTTTGAAGAGGAAACCCCGACTGACAAGCAACAACGAAATGCCGAATTCAAAGCGAGAAATGAATGCACCAAAACAAACCTGAAAAGAAAAAGATAAAAACGTAAGCGGACGTTGGCTATAATATTTTAATAATTAAGCAGATCGATGAGGGGTGACGAAAAAAGGGATTTCCAGAGCTCTGAATAAACTGCAGGCAAATGTGTCCAAATAACAGGACAAAAAACGTAGAGTTTGAACTACGAAAACTTCCCAAATGGCGGCGTCGAGAACGCAAAGTTTCAACGACAAAAAAACTCAAAATTCGGGCTTTAAGAATGCAGCAACGTTTTGTCGTCAAGAACCTCCCAAAACGAAAGCGTCAAGAATACGTAGTTTCAACGCCCGAAGTCTTCCAAAGGACCACGTCAACAACGCAAAGATTTATCGACAAAAAACTCCCATGAGGGCGTCAAAAATGCTTTGAAGTTTCGATGTCGAAAGCAAGCCAAGTAAAGGCATCAAAATAAGCCCGAAGGAAAATCTTCCAATTGTCTGCCTCAAGGACGTACTTCAAACACCAAAAACCTCCCAAACGAGGCGCGTCGTCAACAATGCGTTATTTCAACAAATAAAGTGTCCCTATTGAAGGCGAAGTTTCAACGACCGAAAACTCGACATTGAGGGTTCAGGAATGGAGCTAAATTTCGACGGCAAAAGCCGGCCAAATGAGGGCGTCTGAACGCAAAGTTTCAACGATGTAAACCTCCCAAATTACTGCCCATGGACGCTGTTTCAACCACAAAAATCTCCCAAACGACGAACGTCCTCAACAATTCACTATTTCAACAACGAAAGTGTTAAGATCGCGAAGTTTCGACAATCAAAAATTCCAAATTGGGGGTTCATGCATCGTGCTAACTTTTGACGGCGAAATCCGGCTAAATAGGGGCGTCAGAATGCAAAGTTTCAACACCAAAAAACTTCTCAATGCGGACATCAAGAATGCGTAGTCTCAAGCCCGGAAATATCCCAAATAACGCGGGCAAGAATGCAAAGTTTCAAAGACGAAGAACTCTAAATCGCCCTTCAAGAACATGTTTCAGGCAAAAAACTTCAAAATGCGGGCCTTAAGGATGCGTGGTCAACACACCAAAAACCTTCCAAACGACAGCTCCAAGAACGCGTACTTTCAACGCCGCAAATGTCCCAAATCACAGCTTTAAGAACGCGAAATTTCAATGACGATAACCTCGAAATTGGGGTGCCAAAATCGCGGCGAAATTTAAAAGTTTGAACTTAAAAAGAACACCAAACAAGGGTGTCTATAACGCGTAGATTCGATGCCGAAAAACTTTAGAATGCGGAAGTCAAGAATTTGTTGTTTCAACTTTGGAAATCTTCCAAATGACGAAGTCAAGAATGCGCAGTTTCAACGTCGCAAGTGTCCTCAACTGCGCACATCTCCCAAATGACGGCTTCAATAATGCAAAATTTCTATGGCGGAAAGTTTCAAAGTTAAACGACTTCCATGAGCCTTCATTACGCAAAGACCTCAACATCAAAGCGCTGTTAAAAAGCGCGAAACACAAAAACACAAATTCCACACCACGCAACTGTCAACCAATTAGCCCAGTTATCCAACAAAATTTACATTAACAAATCATCAGAAGCCAAGACAATTCTAAATTGAAATGCTGTTGCAAAAACTCCCACCTCAACATAACCTCATTCGGAACAAGTCGAATGTCTCGAAGCAATAATGAACCTCCGACGTTCTACTCCATGTAATCGCAAACGGCTCAACAGGCCCAAGCGCCTTACTCTTACAGTTAATGAAAATCCGAACGCGCATATCGCTGCAAAAAAACAACAACAACATTATGCCTGCACAGCAATCAAAACTTGTACGGGGCAAAGTCCATTTCCAAAATCAGTCACTTTGCCCAGCAAAAAGTCTTGTAAAACCCATTGCCAGGCTTTCTTTTCATTTTTCAATCGCACACGACGAAAACATTTAACATTGCCTTCCCAATTAATTAAAGTCTAAGCCAAACAATTTCATTTTTTCATGTCGCCATTTTAGAAGGAGAAGAAAATGGCCGACGATTTGCAGAAATTGAAAAAAGCCCACAAGCAACGGAAAAACTACATTTTCCATTTCAATTGGCAATTTATTGAGTTTAATTATATTAATAACAGTCCTTACCGCACTTTTGGCAATTTTTTCGACGCTTTTTCTATATTTTGTTCGCATATAAAAATATTTTTTCCCGTCCGCACAAATTAAACTAATTCACTTGACCAACCTCAGCTTGAACTGACTTAAAAATGGCCGCGAAGAATGGACTAAACTTAAGGTTGTAATATATGAAATGTCATCTAATGCGGTGACGTCGGCGTATGAAATCTGCTGTAATGATCTCAAATCACTACAATTTCAATGAAATTGGATTTTATAACAGATTATGGCAGTTTTCCCATAACGTTTTATGTTATGGGAAAAATGTAGTAATTCAATATAAACCTAAAACTATACACCTATTTAAAGGCGAATATTCTAGTAGAAATTTTCGATAGAATGCTTGACAGCGCTGTTACTTTTGGGCTGACAAACAAAATTTTCTCAGTTCTTACTGTGGTCACTTTTTGTAGTTTTGAAATTGACGTATCGAAATAAGCAATTTATGGCCAATTAAAAACAGGCTATAAAATGTGGGGGAAACAAGTGAGTTAATTCATACAATAAATTGAAAAGTTTGCATAAAGTGCAAGTTCAAAAAATTACATCTAGACGGTTGAGGAATGTACAAGTTGACAGTTGATAATTTCCGTCTCATAAAATATTAACTTTAGACATTATTATTATAAGTTGTGAGAGTAAAACTCTCAAGCGCAAGCTCTCAAGTCAAAACGTTTGATGGGAGTTCTCCCGTGTTAATAATATTAATCCCCCCTGCTTCTGGAATGGATTGGAATTGCGGTCAAAAATTAAATGAAATGAAAATGAATTAGCACTTGTGTTGTTATTGTAAAGATGTATATATGATTGCAAATCGAATCCGAATCAATCAGAGGGGATAATAAAGTACCTGCAGTTAATGTTATTTACGTCGCGACGACAAATTTGTCAATACATGACAAGGCTTGACAAATTTATCGCTAATTTACCTGACAATTATGTCAATAGAGACATTGAGATGAATTTTTGTCAGACAAGTGCGTCAAATTTGTAGAATTGTCAACTTGTAAATTAGAGGTCTGCATGTATGTATTGATTTGATAGATTCATTGGTGTGCTCTACTTCAGCATTCTCAATTCGTGACACATGTTTGACATGTTTTCTCTCTTTCATTGGAAATTGGAGAAACAAGTGCAACTATTCAAGCGAATAAAACAGGAATGCATATTCATGGTGTACGTGCCTTATTAGCGAGTGCTTTGAAAATCATCTTATTGGTTTTGTTTCAAAGGCGTTTTGACTGACATTGGATGCAAGTTATATATGAATATTAAATATACATATAAGATGTGTTTTTTACGCAATCGTATATAAGGTAAAATAGAAAGTAAAAGAAAAAACGTTCGACTTCCAACTGGCAGCACTATGCTGGCTGACATTTGACATTTCGGCCGTCTTCTTCAGCCATACGTAAGCGTATATAGGCAATAACAACAACTTATGTTGTATTTCAAATGCAATTGTGAATAAACGTATGTGAAAAAAAGCGAAAAAAGAATATTTTCGAAAACGTCATAAGAAACCGCGCAGTATTTCTCTGTTCCAGGTTATTTTACCAAAAGCTCCTTGGAACCTCCAGCGTGCGTGCCTGCTGCACAGCTGTTTCAGACATTATGCAAACTTTTCAATTTATTGTATGAATTAACTCACTTGTTTCCCCCACATTTTATAGCCTGTTTTTAATTGGCCATAAATTGCTTATTTCGATACGTCAATTTCAAAACTACAAAAAGTGACCACAGTAAGAACTGAGAAAATTTTGTTTGTCAGCCCAAAAGTAACAGCGCTGTCAAGCATTCTATCGAAAATTTCTACTAGAATATTCGCCTTTAAATAGGTGTATAGTTTTAGGTTTATATTGAATTACTACATTTTTCCCATAACATAAAACGTTATGGGAAAACTGCCATAATCTGTTATAAAATCCAATTTCATTGAAATTGTAGTGATTTGAGATCATTACAGCAGATTTCATACGCCGACGTCACCGCATTAGATGACATTTCATATATTACAACCTTAAGTTTAGTCCATTCTTCGCGGCCATTTTTAAGTCAGTTCAAGCTGAGGTTGGTCAAGTGAATTAGTTTAATTTGTGCGGACGGGAAAAAATATTTTTATATGCGAACAAAATATAGAAAAAGCGTCGAAAAAATTGCCAAAAGTGCGGTAAGGACTGTTATTAATATAATTAAACTCAATAAATTGCCAATTGAAATGGAAAATGTAGTTTTTCCGTTGCTTGTGGGCTTTTTTCAATTTCTGCAAATCGTCGGCCATTTTCTTCTTCTTCTAAAATGGCGACATGAAAAAATGAAATTGTTTGGCTTAGACTTTAATTAATTGGGAAGGCAATGTTAAATGTTTTCGTCGTGTGCGATTGAAAAATGAAAAGAAAGCCTGGCAATGGGTTTTACAAGACTTTTTGCTGGGCAAAGTGACTGATTTTGGAAATGGACTTTGCCCCGTACAAGTTTTGATTGCTGTGCAGGCATAATGTTGTTGTTGTTTTTTTGCAGCGATATGCGCGTTCGGATTTTCATTAACTGTAAGAGTAAGGCGCTTGGGCCTGTTGAGCCGTTTGCGATTACATGGAGTAGAACGTCGGAGGTTCATTATTGCTTCGAGACATTCGACTTGTTCCGAATGAGGTTATGTTGAGGTGGGAGTTTTTGCAACAGCATTTCAATTTAGAATTGTCTTGGCTTCTGATGATTTGTTAATGTAAATTTTGTTGGATAACTGGGCTAATTGGTTGACAGTTGCGTGGTGTGGAATTTGTGTTTTTGTGTTTCGCGCTTTTTAACAGCGCTTTGATGTTGAGGTCTTTGCGTAATGAAGGCTCATGGAAGTCGTTTAACTTTGAAACTTTCCGCCATAGAAATTTTGCATTATTGAAGCCGTCATTTGGGAGATGTGCGCAGTTGAGGACACTTGCGACGTTGAAACTGCGCATTCTTGACTTCGTCATTTGGAAGATTTCCAAAGTTGAAACAACAAATTCTTGACTTCCGCATTCTAAAGTTTTTCGGCATCGAATCTACGCGTTATAGACACCCTTGTTTGGTGTTCTTTTTAAGTTCAAACTTTTAAATTTCGCCGCGATTTTGGCACCCCAATTTCGAGGTTATCGTCATTGAAATTTCGCGTTCTTAAAGCTGTGATTTGGGACATTTGCGGCGTTGAAAGTACGCGTTCTTGGAGCTGTCGTTTGGAAGGTTTTTGGTGTGTTGACCACGCATCCTTAAGGCCCGCATTTTGAAGTTTTTTGCCTGAAACATGTTCTTGAAGGGCGATTTAGAGTTCTTCGTCTTTGAAACTTTGCATTCTTGCCCGCGTTATTTGGGATATTTCCGGGCTTGAGACTACGCATTCTTGATGTCCGCATTGAGAAGTTTTTTGGTGTTGAAACTTTGCATTCTGACGCCCCTATTTAGCCGGATTTCGCTGTCAAAAGTTAGCACGATGCATGAACCCCCAATTTGGAATTTTTGATTGTCGAAACTTCGCGATCTTAACACTTTCGTTGTTGAAATAGTGAATTGTTGAGGACGTTCGTCGTTTGGGAGATTTTTGTGGTTGAAACAGCGTCCATGGGCAGTAATTTGGGAGGTTTACATCGTTGAAACTTTGCGTTCAGACGCCCTCATTTGGCCGGCTTTTGCCGTCGAAATTTAGCTCCATTCCTGAACCCTCAATGTCGAGTTTTCGGTCGTTGAAACTTCGCCTTCAATAGGGACACTTTATTTGTTGAAATAACGCATTGTTGACGACGCGCCTCGTTTGGGAGGTTTTTGGTGTTTGAAGTACGTCCTTGAGGCAGACAATTGGAAGATTTTCCTTCGGGCTTATTTTGATGCCTTTACTTGGCTTGCTTTCGACATCGAAACTTCAAAGCATTTTTGACGCCCTCATGGGAGTTTTTTGTCGATAAATCTTTGCGTTGTTGACGTGGTCCTTTGGAAGACTTCGGGCGTTGAAACTACGTATTCTTGACGCTTTCGTTTTGGGAGGTTCTTGACGACAAAACGTTGCTGCATTCTTAAAGCCCGAATTTTGAGTTTTTTTGTCGTTGAAACTTTGCGTTCTCGACGCCGCCATTTGGGAAGTTTTCGTAGTTCAAACTCTACGTTTTTTGTCCTGTTATTTGGACACATTTGCCTGCAGTTTATTCAGAGCTCTGGAAATCCCTTTTTTCGTCACCCCTCATCGATCTGCTTAATTATTATAATATTATAGCCAACGTCCGCTTACGTTTTTATCTTTTTCTTTTCAGGTTTGTTTTGGTGCATTCATTTCTCGCTTTGAATTCGGCATTTCGTTGTTGCTTGTCAGTCGGGGTTTCCTCTTCAAAATTCGTCGTTCACTAAGTCGTCCTTGAAAAAACGCCGTCGGGCGAAGCTCATAATCGAGCCAAATTCCGGATAAATGTCGTAGCGAAACCGTTCTTCCAGAGCACGTCGCGTCCCGAAATGTTCGTAAGTGATCGAGACTTTGCTTTTTTTAATTTCCCTTTTAAGCTACCCACACAATTTGTTTGTCAAATTTCTTTTAAACGAATCGCGCGAGTGTTGCAAAGCAAAATTCGGTATAAAAATGTCCCTACCGCACCCATAAAAATCAGTTTCAGTGTTGCAAGGCCAAAATCTCTATTAAAAAAGTCCCTGCCCTTCGCACCCATAAAAGTGTGTTTAGCCAAATTGCCTTAGTGTGAATCTCGCGAGTGTTACAAGGCCAAAATCTCCAATAAAAATGCTCTTCCCTTCGCACCCAAAAAAGGCTGTTTTTCCAAAGTGAATCGCGCGAGTGTTGCAAGGCCAAAATCTCTATTAAAAATGTCCCTGTCCTTCGCACCCATAAAAGGCTGTTTTTCCAAAGTGAATCGCGCGAGTGTTGCAAGGCCAAAATCTCTATTAAAAATGTCCCTGCCCTTCGCACCCATAAAAGGCTGTTTTTCCAAAATGAATCGCGCGAGTGTTGCAAGGCCAAAATGTCTATTAAAAATGTCCCTGTCCTTCGCACCCATAAAAGGCTGTTTTTCCAAAGTGAATCGCGCGAGTGTTGCAAGGCCAAAATGTCTATTAAAAATGTCCCTGCCCTTCGCACCCATAAAAGGCTGTTTTTCCAAAGTGAATCGCGCGAGTGTTGCAAGGCCAAAATGTCTATTAAAAATGTCCCTGCCCTTCGCACCCATAAAAGGCTGTTTTTCCAAAATGAATCGCGCGAGTGTTGCAAGGCCAAAATGTCTATTAAAAATGTCCCTGCCCTTCGCACCAATAAAAGCCTGTTTTTCCAAAATGCCTTGGTGTGAAGTGCGTGAGTGTTGCAAGGCCAAATTCTTTATTAAAAATATCCCTTCTGAGTGCGCGAGTTTCCCCTTAAATCGTTCGTCTATCAATCGCGACCAAATTGAATTTCCCCTTTAAATGTCTGTTCTAGAATCAGCGTATTTGTTCTTTTTATATTCGCGAAGCCATCGCGGAAGTGTTAATAAAATGAAAATCATCGAATGGCCGTAATAGAGTCCTTGCGATTTATTAGATCCGTTTTGGATGAATCTGTCAATGCCAAATCAATAAAAGGGAAAATCACCCTTAGTGCGAAGTGGTCCCTTTAAATGGTCCCGCAAATCTCCATGAGTGATCAAAGTTCGCCGGTAAATGTCCCCTCAAAAGTTGTCTTCGCAAAAATAAGTGTCGTTTGAGTGCGCCATTAGCATGTCCAACAGGTGCGTCGGTAGTTGGGTTCGGTTCGGGTCGGTATGGTGCCGCAGATTCATTATATGCCTTCCTGTCAACTGCTGATCAGAATAGAAAAACCTGGGGTAAGTCGAATTTTCATTGACATATATTTCCTTTTATTACTTTTCTTTGACCTCCTTTCTGAAACACGAATTGAAAGACATTCAAGTGTCTTTTATTCCTTGATCCTCTCTTTTGTTTCTGTAGGCAGGTTTGCGAACTGATCACTATGGAGTCGCGGTTGCTGTGTTAGGTCGCCTGTCAGAGTAAAAAAATACACACAGCACCATGTGCTGTCCAACTTGTGCAAATGGGACAGTGACAGTGATGCATTCGCTTGTTCCTTTTCTGTGTGGTTAACTTGAACAGCGAGACACGACATGGCGAATGCGCGTCACTCGCTGAAGGCCACTTTAAAGATTTTTCCAGCTTTTTGAAGTTTAAATGTAGCAAGCCGTGGACTTATTTTTCATCCGTGCTTTCGACAGCTCGGAGGGTTAAGGCTGCGACTCCATTATGTCGATTTTTTTAAAGGTTTGCCAGTTGTAATGTTCACCTTTTTACCTCTGCAGCTGAAGCATTAAGATACTCTTTGATTGTAAAGCTTGAACGCCGTTCTTGTCTAGGACCTGCCCACCGCTCGTTAGTTTGACAAGTTCCAGCGGTGGATGATAGGTTTATTTATTGTCAACTGTCAGGCCAATAACCACATTCATTTCCTTATTCATCCTCTCCCTTAATGAAGGTGAGGCTATGATCAGGATTTAAGTGATCATAACCCTGCCACTTAACTGCATCCCTACTGGTCCCCCTGTGGGGTTTCGGCCGATCTCAATATGTCAAATATGTTGTTGTATTGTGGTACATACCCCAGGCCTCAGGTTGGAAAATGAATCTCTGGTTAAAGGACGAGGCCATCGCGATTGCCACAAAAACTGAAAAACTGGAAGCAGCGTATGCGGGATCGCATTGACAGACTGTGGTGACTCACCCAGAGACTCTATATAGCATGGGACTCCGTTAACGAAGTGAATATACTGTCAACATTGGAAGAAAAATATTTTCGCATCCCAATTGCACACTTGAAGAGGTTTGAACCACGAACTGGACTACAAAGGAATCATAACCCTCCCACTTCATCCCTTCTGGGCCGCCTGTGGGGTTCGCTACGAAGCCAATATGCCAAGCTAAGGTTACTGGCATCAGCAAAAGAATAGATTGGCCAGTGAGGAAAACTAGAAAGAGAACTTTGGTCGACCCCAAGATTTAAGGATGCTATGTTGCAGGCTTGAAACCGCCTTTAACAACTTAAAGTGAACGATCCGAAAGGAATTTTCAACCCCATCGATGATGATCACGCATTTGAGGAAGAACAGCTTAATGACAAATTTCTTCCAAATATCTTTGAAGTATCGGAGAAGCGACTGGTTTCAAGATTAGTCATCAAATCACCAGTGGGCTAGTATTCCTGCGACAACCCTACTGCCGGTCGTTAAGAAGTCTTCGGAACCCGATATATTTCAAACGCTGATGATTCATCAGTGCTTCCATGACCGTGGAAAGAAGTAACGTGAGTGCAAAGGGAAGAACACTTCTTTGACAGCCTGGACAAGTGCGATGCCTTTCAGTGCGATGGATTTTGATCGATCCTTTTTAAGGCCGAAAAATGAGTCCTAAATTGATTGAAAAAAAAAAAAACGCATAGATTCTGTCCTAGATTTCCATTGACATGTGTTCTTCAATGCCCCAGATACAAAAACTTTCCTTGGCATCCTTAAGACAACAAAACAAAAAGAAAATCAACCCCTCCTCCTCCTCTATGGATTCCAATTAATTTTTACGCCTGCTCAGTGCGGCAAAGTTTTGCCATCTCCATTCAAATTTCACCTCCACCTGCTACACCATCTTTGAAGCCGCTATCAGCCTTTCTTGTGAACAAAGAAGCAACTGCCACTGGCATAAGAAGTGACGGAATACCACCCCCATAATACCACTCAAGCGAATCCTTTTAAAACTACACACAAAGTTCCTTTAGAACTTTTCCCAAGGACAGCACACAGCCTCCCTTTTTATTTGCATTAATGGCGGCAAAAAGCCTTCCTCTACGCGTGGGTCCGCACCGCACCGCACACAAACACACACACACACACACACAAGCAGCCTCGTGTGTAGGTGCATATATTCCTCGACTAGGGGTGCTTTTTCCAGAATGTTTCTTCTTCTGCCATTTTACTTTTAAACCAAAATCACTATAGCGTTAATGGAAGAGATATTGTGTACACCCGCATCACGCTGTCGTGTGGCACCAGCACACAATGGGGGATGAAATAAATTTTCAATTTTCTTATGCGGCAACTACGCACGTACACGTACGCTGGGTGATTTGAACAACGCTTCCCGCCTTCCTATATGGGCTTCTTTTTCTTAGAGACGCTCGGTGGAGACGGTGGGGATCATATTATGCCCTCCCACTCCATTTGGCTTGTACTTTACGCGCGTATATATTATTTAGAAAGTTTTTCAAAAGAGGATATTCTTCAACAGGAAGAATGTCAGAGTAACGAGATGCCAGTTGTGGTTGATGCGGGTACTGATGGCGTATGGTGGTGGCGTCGACGCTACCACCAAAAGAAAGATGGAAGAAACTTTTCTCGATACTTGCATATAGATGAGTTTCGCTGTATATGTATGTGTATGCGTCTTAAGTTATTTATGAAGCAACATCTACACAGGGATCTTAGAAATATGTAAAACCGTTTGTTTGGGTAGAATATTTATGAGGACAGTGATTGTGAGGAGCGCACAAAAACTTTCTATTTGGATGGCTGGAAAAAAGGTATCCCTTTTATGTTATTATCCCTTTTTTGGCAAAGGATAGTTTGAAAAGATGAAGATTAATTGCCGCATAAAGATGGGGGGAGGCGGTGAGTTATCAAGAAAAGGGGACAACATGGAGCTAGACCTTTTTCTTTGCTCTCAAACTACATTAATGCAAATTAATCTTTTAGAGTTGGTAACCGCTTCGATAGCTGCCAAAGAAACGAACATATTTATGTATGGCAAGCGCCGCTAAATTGGAAACGTATTCGAGAATCTTTGCTTTCACCACGAAGGGGAGGTGATGTTCTACTACGCTCTGTTTTTCCTATCTTAAACCGCTAACAGATTGCATTCAGCAAAGGATACCCTTCAAATTTGCTGGCTGATAAATGGACTGCTTTTGACAAAAAAAAAACCGCCATCCTTAAAGTTTCAATATTTAGTAAACTGCTATCAACAGATTTCTGAATTGAAGCTGGGGTACCCCAGGGTTCGGTTTTTGGGCCAATTCTGTTCATTATCTAGGTAGGTAGGTAGGTAGGTAGGTAGGAGTGGGTGCCTCGCAGCACATGGGCGCCGTTTTGATACCACCACCACTCAGGAGACCAAGGGTGGCAATTGGTGTTTCAAATCCATCCTTTGGAGTTGAGAAAATTAATATGTTGCAGAATTGTGTATGTTGCTTAATTCTGATGGGTCGTCAAACGTCAAAGAAGGCTTTGCCGAGTGGTTCTATCCGGACATTCGCAGAGGGAATGGTGAAACGTTTCCTTTTCCATTGGATCTTTGCAAGTGCGGCAGTGAGGGTTGAATAAGATGCCCAATTTGGCAGCCTGAATGTCGATAGGCCGACTTTCCAGTGCCACGATTCCGGAAATCTCCTGTCGGGTTCTGATTGTAAGATTTAAGCGGGGCCTAATCTTTTTATTTATTTATTTATTTCATCAATTGATTCAAGATCTGCTGATTACAAAAAAACAAAGTTACAATACATTAAAAATAATAAATTAGTAAATACTTCAATATACTCGTATATACAAATTTCTAATAGTTTTTTTTTTTTTGAAAACATCTCTATTTATTGAAACATCAATATTATTGCACATTTCATTGAATAACTTTAAGGAACGCGTAATTGGCTCATTCAAACCGTAGTTTGTCCTATGATGAGGAACATAAAAATAAACGTTACTATTACGAAACAATCTTGGCACATGAAAAGGAATTAACCCTAATCCTACCAAGGTGGCACATTCCATTCTAAAAGCGCTATATTTCTCTAGATACAATTTTAATCGAACTGTGTCTTTTAGTACTCGTATTATAAACAATTGCTTTTTGATACATAAAACAACTAAAATAAATTTTAATATATTTACAGAATTTTAGATATCGTGATAAACATACTTTACTGACACCCTCTACCAAGGTGAGCCCCCGAGGCACACATGAAAAATATTATTCTGAGCAGCACATTCGTTTCATTGTTTGATGTAATGTGTGACGAATAATCTCCTAATTCACATTTCCCTTCTTAAAAATTCTTTTCACCGCGCATAATGGCGATTGCCCTATAAGTTTTACGGTGGATTCGCCCTTTTTAGGTTTTTTAGGGTTCCGTAGCCAAATGGAACCCTTATAGATTCGTCATGTCTGTCTGTCTGGCTGTCCGGAAATGTCATAGCCACTTTTTTCCGAAACTATAAGAGCTATACTGTTGAAACTTGGTAAGTAGATGGATTCTGTGAACCGCATTAAGATGTTCACATAAAATTAGAAAAAAAAACAATAAATTTTTGGGGGTTCCCCATACTTAGAACTGAAACTTGAACAATTTTTTTTCATCAAACCCATAAGTGTTGGGTATCTATTGATAGGTCTTCAAAAATGATATCGAGCTTTCTAATATCATTTTTTTCTAAACTGAATAGTATGCGCGAGAGACACTTCCAAAGTGGTAAAATGTTGCCCCCCCCTCCCTCTAACTTCTAAAATAAGGGAATGATAAAACTAAAAAAAATATATGATGTACATTACCATGCAAACTTCCAACGAAAATTGGTTTGAACGAGATCCAGCAAGTAGTTTTTTTTAATACGTCATAAATCGTAAACCGCAATTTACCTTTCATTAAATCAACTCAAATATAAAAAAAAAAAACATTTAATTTCATAAACATAAAACTTATGCGTAAACCGTGAGCCATTATTTTCTAATAATAAATCTGTAATAGGTGCCTAAGTAAATAATAATTATAATTCGCGCGGAACCCTTCATGAGCGAGTCCGACTCGCACTTGGCCGCTTTTTTTTCAACTTGTTGTTATTCCCCAATTTGTTTGAAAAGAAATTGCAACCAGTTGATCCGTGAATTGAGTGCTTAGTGCATAGGTAAATTATACATTGTTATATTATATATATGCTATTGGCTTACGTGGGGTTCGACTCTAGTAACCAACTTAGGTAAACATTCAAAGTTATTTTTCACTGAATCTTATTTTAGAAGATATTGTATCTTTCTGTGTTAAGAAATACTTGGAATAAGTTGAAACTGTAACCTCTGACAAATTTTCCAAACTCAATTTTGTCTATCAAGAAACCACAACTTTCCTCCAAAACCTCCGAAAGCTTTCCCATCAACCCCAAATTTAGTTCTCACCCTTCTAATTGTGATTTCAACTTCAAACGTACTCGAGACGATCATTTTCATTTCTCACTGCAACCAAACCTGTTTTCGATTTACAAATTGAACTCGATGACCTGTTGCATTGTCCTGGCGAAAAAAGAAAGAAAAAAAAAAAACCGAAAACAAAAATGTGGACATTTCTTGAATATTTCCTTGAAATCCTTTTCAAATTTCATTTCTCCAGGTAGACAAACAAAACTGCAGATACGTGCCTATACAGCGCTGACCAATTTGGGGTGCAGTACATTGTGTCAGGCAACAAGGACGATTTCTCGGCCAAAGGGTTGATTTTGCTGGAAATTCCTTTATTGGGTCAAGCCCAAGCGAATATTATTCGCTTTCTGTGTCTATATCCTTGTTTTGTGTCTTCTTTTCTTCCCGTTTTTTTTTTTTTTTTTTTGAGAATTTTCAAGAAAAACATGTTATTTGAGAATTTGTCCCATGATTCCTGTGCCACGAAGATAACCTGATTTTGTGTGAATTTTCTTCTAGAAACCTTTTGCATTTCTGTGGGAAAAAACGGATATCAGAGGAGTATGTATCCTGTCGTGTAACTTAAATGTAATTTATTTCAAAAGTCACTCATGCACAGATTCCCTGTCGTTCGACAAACTTTATCTATATAAAGTCCACCAAAATATCTGTGGATGAGTTCGCAACTTTCCAAATAGCGAGCGTGTTCCTCTTCATCAGCTCCGCCGTCCTTGTCGTCACCGTCGTTTCCTTTTACACGGATCTCTGCTTTGGAAGGATAATGAGCCAACGTCGACGTAAGATGAGTTTGAGAATTTTCATTTAAATAATAAGAAACCAATAAGAAGAAGATGCGAAAACTTTTCCAACAACCACAAGGGTTGTGAAGCATCCAAAGCAGCAGCAGCAGGCAAGAGGTAGGATCGACCTAAAAAGAGGGAACCCACCAACTACTAGTATTTGCGAGAGCCCATAGACACGCACTCACACTGCTATGCAACCTTTCTTTTCCAATTCAAGATTACGACGGTGCTGGAGCATACCGACAACGACGATACCAATGATGGCAAAAGTTAAAAACTTCTACTCAAATAACTTACTACACCAGGCCAGGATGCACGAGTATGTGTGCGTTTCTAAAAGGAGGCGGTTTTCGTATAAAATTTTCCAACTTTTGTTCATTGCGATGATGTTGATGATGATTCGCGGTTCCTGTGGCACGCTTTGTGTGGGTGTGCCAAAGTTGGGGAACAAAAAATTTAGGAATCTATACAGATGGCTCCTTTCTCGGTGTTGAAGTAGATGCTAATGAATAGGAAGCCCCGTTGGTAGTTAGGTGGTGGCGACAACTTTCAAGCACTAATTAAATTTATGCGATTTTACAAGTGCGTCGTTGTGCATCTAACTGAACAGCTCGTTGGAAGGTAGTCAGTCGTATGTTCCTTCAGTGAAGCTGTGCGAGGAGGCCGCCCCTCTTGCCTGAAGCCAAGGCAAATCTGACTCACGTTCGTGCGGAATTTAACACAATTTCGAGGGTTGGATAGAACTTTGGGTATAGCTACTCCAAAGGTGGGGGCTTTCCTCCGCCTTTTCTGTACATGCCCTGCTCTCTCAAGAAAAAGACATCAGAGTCATGCCGGAAAGTCGGGAATAATTTCTTCCTCATCTAGAATAATGGCGGTGTTTATGCCGCAGTCAAAGGATGCCCCCAAATAGGAGTACTTTCTTCTGCTTCTGTGGCCGCTCGTCATCGACAGTCCCTTAGGCATTTTTTCGAAGCGGTATAGGGTATGATCCGGCGATTATTATAGCAAGCCCATCATTGCTCCCATGCCTAACTACACGAATGGTGCAAAATGAAGGACTCTTCATGGACGCTTGCAAAAGTGTGGTAGTGCCCTTTACAAGAAGGGGATTGGTTAATTTTGATCCTATCGCCACCAAAGGCAACCATTTAGAGCGTGGCAGAAGAGTGTCTGTTTTTCAGAACTCGGGGTCTCCAAAATGACACACTGTCTGTATATCGCGATGGTCATGGTAATAACGGACAATGGCAACTAAGCTCCAGAACCAACAGCGCCTACCAGAGGCTATCTTTGGGCTTTCACCCTGACAAATCTCGCTAAATGCGCTAAAATAAAGTTAAAGTTCAATTCGAACTAAAAGGACATGTTTTGCTCCATCCCGGACACCATGCAGCATGGTAAAGCAGTTTTGTTTTAGAAGATTAATTGAAGTAGAAGTATTGGAAAATGGCAGCCGAGGCAATGGTATTCCGGCACTGGACCCTATAGAGTCTGGGCTGGTTAATGGATGGGTAGGAAATGGAATCAGGAGTTGGAGTTGGCTGCTTTGGACCCAACATCAAAGTCACGTTACCTGTGGGTTCCATGCTACAGTCCATGCCGTTGAGATCTGCGCCAAGATTAACCCTGAGAGCGATATTAAGACCGCCAGGATGCGGATAGTCAAGCAGCACTTCATGCACTGCTGTCGAGTTCAAAAGACTTCATGACGGTGCCGTGACATAAGGCCAAGGTCATAAGGCCAAATCTCGAAATGTAGCCTTATGTCGCTTTGTGAAAGTGACATCAGGCCAAATTCTAGCCTTTGGTATTATGACACCTCGAGAAAGCGTCATAAGGCCAATTTGGCTTTACGACACTTTCGATTGCATATTAGAGTTTGCTCACCTGATACTTATATACGAGTCATTCACCATTCTGAAAGTTTATATAATTATGTGTAATGAGTAAGAGCTAATAGACGTGTTGATAGTCTCGTCCGGCTAATTTTCAAAACTCAATCTCAACTCTGCTTTAAATATTAAGTTAACATATAAAACTTGCGTCGCACAATTTCGTTGTGTTTTTCTAACGAATTTCGTCAACCTGTTTCCTTTTTAAGTTTATTTGCAATAAATAAATATTTCGTATAAGTTCGATGGCGGGTAAAACGCGATCTGCGGATAAAGAGAAGCAGTTAACGGCTACACCAGGGGCAGGAGGAGTTCGACCTATTCAGAGTCAGGCTAAAGTCAAAGAGAGTGGACACACACCAAAGCAGTACATTACACCTGTCGGGAAACAAGCTGTATCTCTTCTTGATTTAGAGGAAAGATTCTCTTTGCTAACCGAAGAGATTACCAACCAAATCTCTACGGAAATAAATCTTTTGCGTGATGATATAATTCATCGAATAGCGCTTATTGAAGACCGTTTAGCTACACACACAAAAGATTTTGATGCTGCGCTTAAAAAGTTGGAATGCCGTCAGGAGAAAACTGAGTTGAAAATCAAAGAGACAGAGCAATCTTTTCTAACACTACAATCGATTGAGACACGCATTATTGTTAACACACAGAAACTTACTTGGAAAAGCGATGCGATGCATTTGAGAGGCGTGAAATTGGAGGCGATGCGATCATTTTTGGTGTTCCGCAGTTGGAAAAGGAAGTTTTGAAGACAATTTTGAATCACCTTTGTTATACCGTTGAATGCAATCCGCCAACACCTAAAGCAATTTTTCGCTGCAGTAAATCTCACCGAGGCAACGGGCTGACTAACAGGGACAAGACAGACACACCCATTGCCATTATAGTCAAATTTCACTCTCCGAAAGAAAGAAACACCGTTTTGCAAGCAGTTGCTCTCTTTTGCAAAAACAAAAGACAACTCTGTCTCGAAGACGTTGGCATCAGAGCTGAAAACAATAGGCCCATATATATGTATGGGAGCATGACAACAAAAAATCGCTCACTTTATCACAAAGCTGCACGTCTCAAGCATAATAAACAGCTGTTTTCTGTTTTTATGCATTTTGGTTCCGTCTATCTAAGGAAGAATGCAAGTGCAAGAGCCATTATGGTGGAGAACGAAAGAATGTTGAATGTTATAGCCACGAGTAATCAGACTGAAGACGACGAAGAACAACAACAGCAACAACAACAACAACCACAACTAGGATTGTCACCACACAACAAGTATTCTTAATATATTTTTGTATTGATTTTGTTTTATATTCACTTTTTCTTTCTTTTGATTTTTTCTTTTGTAACTATTTTTCGATTTTCCCTCTACCTTCTTTTATACGAGTATTATCAGAATTCATCTCTTTTTTTGATTTTTTCTTATTTTCTATTATACTTTTAATTATTTATGTTTATTGTAAAAGTATTTGCTTTGACACTTTATACACTTGACACTTGAGTTTAGTTAGTTTGTTCTGTTTACTCACCGCATAATTAGTCGATACAGAGTTGAGTGAACGCAATGTGGATTCCAGAGGGGGCAACAGCGATGTTATAACAAGAACAATGTTAAATGTTTTATGCAATCATAGGGAGGGTTTTAAAGTAGCTCACATAAATTCTCAAAGCTTATTGCCTAAAATCGAAGAGTTTAAATTTTGATGGGATGGTTTGTCATGTAAAATAAGATGCTCCTCATCAGGTGGTTCATCGTTCGAATATTTGTTTTTAGATATCATTGGTAGCGAGAGTAATCTTCTGTTAGGAATCGTCTACAGACCGAATAAAAATGTTGATCTAGAGCCCTTTTACACTCTTATGGAAGAATTGACTGTTAGCTCACCAAATATACTATTGTGTGGTGACTTTAACAGTAATATTCTAATTGACAGGAGCTTTAGCGATTACATGATTTCACTCGATTTGTATCCAGTGAATTCAACCGTACCTACTCATTTCACGAATTCATCAAGCACTCTATTGGATGTATTCTTTGTCAATAGAAAGGATCGGGTATTGTGTTATGATCAACTCTCTGCTTCAGCTTTTTCATATCCCGACCTTATTTTTTTAACTCTTGATTTCAGCACTGAAAGCTGTTTAGATGATCATCCAATCAAATTCAGAGATTTCAAAAACATTAATAGGTCGATTCTTGAGCAGCATATTCGTATAATACCCTGGGAAAATATTTACCTTATGAATTTACCCGATGAACAAGTAAAGTTTTTGAATGAAAACATATTAAACCTCTATAATACACACGTCCCACTAAAAACCAAAAAAAATCCTTTGCGTATCCAAACCCTGGCTTACAACAGAAATAAAAGATCTAAAGAATCAACGCGATCAGGCCTACCGAATGTGGATACGTTTTCGAGTGCAAGAGCTGCATGCAGCTTATAAAACTTTGCGAAACAAGGTTGTGCAAGAAGTTAGAGCTGCAAAAATATCTTTCTACTCCAACCGCTTAAATGTCCGTTCTGATACTCGTTAGCTATGGAGTAGTCTTCGGGAACTTGGAATCGGCAAGCAACGTACTCTATTGCAAAACAACATTGACGGTAATGAGTTGAATCGTAAGTTTTTGTCTGCTCTCAGTACTGCTCCCTCGATTGATGTTGAATATCTCAATGACCCAACAACAACCCTCTCAGATTCCTCTTTTAGATTCTCGTGTGTAAATGATTTAGATGTTTTAGAAAGTTTTCTTTCAATAAAATCTAACGCATCCGGAGTAGATGAAATTAACCCAACTTTTCTAAAAGCCATATTACCTTTGTTGCTACCTTTTTTTTACTCATGTGTTCAATACTGCAATTACTACTGGCATTTTTCCATACCAGTGGAAACTCGCTAAAATTATTCCAATCCCAAAGAATTCATTACGAGATGAATTCCGACCAATCTCAATGTTACCTTTTTTATCAAAAGTCTGTGAACGAATCATACAAAAGCAACTAAATGATTATATTTCACGAAACAACCTTTTAGTAAGCATTCAATCCGGTTTCCGTCCTAAGCACAGCTGTACAACAGCACTCATGAAAGTCATTGAAGATACTCGTATAAGGGATAAATTAGATGATGGTTGCGTTACCTTTTTGGTTCTATTACTCGTAGACTTTTCCAAAGCGTTTGATATGGTCAACCACTCTGTTCTCTTAAAAAAGTTGCACCTTGAGTTTAACATTTCTCGGGAAGTCATCAAATTGATTTCCTCGTACCTTATGGAAAGGAAACAATCCGTATGCATTGATAATCAGCTCTCTGAGTTCCTCCCGATTAAACGAGGTGTTCCTCAGGCATCAATTTTGGCTCCACTGTTATTCTCTTTGTATATAAATGAAATAGCTTCCATAATACCAAATGTATCTAAGCATTTTTATGCCGATGATATACAAATCTATAAAAGTTGCCCCTTAAGTCTTTTAGAAAACTGCGTTTGTACTATAAACGAGGAACTAGATCATATTTCTACTTGGGCAGTTAGCAATGGTTTGACCCTTAACCCAACAAAATGTAAATGTATAGTTATCTCCAAAAAGGTATTAGATCTATCCTGCTTTCCATCGGTGCTTCTGAACAGTATTCCCTTAGAATTTACAACCACTTCAAAAAACTTGGTATGGTATTCAATAGAACACTTACATGCACCGATCACGTTAATTCAACAGTCGGAAAACATATGGAGTTCTTAGATCTTTGTGGGCCGTTCAGCAATTTACCCCATTAAATATTAGAATGGTTCTTGCCAGGACCTTGGTAATCCCAGTTCTTACGTATGGTTGCGAAATATACTACAATTGTGATTCTGCAAGCAGGAGAAAGTTGCAAGTAGCATTTAATAGCACGATTCGTTACATTTTCGGTCTCAAAAAATACGATCATGTCTCACATCTATCTATGAACCTCCTCAATATGTCGTTCGAAAACTTTATAAAGTTTCGTACGATGAACATACTTTTTACTACTCGTATTATAATGACAAAACACCCAACTTACTTATATGAAATTCTTCGATTCCCAGCATCAAGCGGATCAAACCATTTAATACTCCCTCGATTCTCTTGTCTCACATCAGAAAAACATTTTTTTATTGCTGCAATCCGTCTTTGGAATACACTACCACAATACTTGCGGGAGTCAAGCAGAGCTCAACAGTTTCAAAATAGACTGAACATTTTCTTTATTAATCAAAGCAACTAACTTCTTTTTATATTTTTTTTTCTTTTCTACCTTTATGAATCTTTCTACCTTTCAAAAATTTTCTACCCTTTTTCTTTCATCTTTTCTTTTTTATTTATATACTACTCGTACATACTTTAAAAAAAAAAAAAAAAAAAAAAAAAAAAAAAAAAAAAAACTAAACTAAACTAAACTAAACTAAATTATTTAAAAGTTTTTTTCAAAATTTCATTTAACATACGAGTATTTAATGTTTTTCATTTATTTAAAAATAAAAAAATAAAATTCATTCATTTCATATGCTTGTATTGTATAATGTAAGTATATGTATCTTTAACAAAATATTCTTGTGCTATTGAAAACACAATTTGTCTGCAAATCGGGTTATTATTTTTCATTTATTTTTCCAACAACTGTGTATAGCAATTCAAACATAATCTAAAATGATTACACGGTTGTAGGAGAATAGTACGAGCATTTTCACAACAAATAACGCAAAGGATTCCTGTTTGGTCCGCATTTATTATTTCTCCATCTGTATCCCCTCCTCCACTTTCATCATCTTCATGGTAATACGCAATGATTGCAGCTGCAGTATCTTCTGTAACAAGGCTGTTATGCTCGTTTGTCAACTGATTAAGAAAATCGTTGATAGAAATGATTTTCTTATCGGCTGTTTCTTCAAGGCTGCTTCAATTTGTCTCTGATTGTCCTTATAGCTCTTTTTGTGAGGTTCAAAAATGTCGAACGTTCCGTCTACGGACATGATAAACTCCCTTGATTTTACTCGATCCTCATCCAACAAACAATCAAGAAATTTGTAAAAATGTCCATGCTTTGTGAGCTTTCGACCAAGGCGGTTGTTATAGCCTTCAAGAGCACTTGTTGTCTTCATTTGGGCATTAAATATGGAGACAACTAAAGGGGTTTCCTATAAATTTATATTTTAATTTCTTTCTCTATAAAATTCCTTTAAAACGAATACTTGACCTTCTCCATCCATGGCCTTCTAAAGTACGTCAAAAACTCCTTGAACACACTTTCGCCATTTTTTTTTTAAATGTGTAGCCTTCGACTCTGTATTCAGAATTTGAAAAGCTGAGTACATATCATCAGGCCTCAAGAGCGGAAGTATCAACAACTTCCGGAAAAGTGGATTCGCTTCCTTGCTTTTTTTGAGGAAGCTGACAAAAGATAATATTTTTGAAGTTTTTCTCCTTAAAGCTTGGCAATAATGAAACCAACATGTGGTAGGGGAAGGTAGTGTACCTTGGTCCGGATTTCATTTTTTTGCCAATATTTTATGTGTCATTTTTTCATTAGTTTTTTTTTGATACTACCTGAAGACTTTTCTATGATATGGCGAAACTACCAAAAGGATATTGCTTACCATTCCTTAGAAAACTTTACTTTTATATGCTAACCTCAAACGGTCCAAGGTACAAGACGTGATTGTACCTTGGTCCACGGAGTATTGTACCTTGGACCGAAAATATTATTGAAAGTTTTCCTATAGTTTAAAGGTGGAAACTTTAATTTATTTCAATAAAAAGTAAAAAGATAATGGATTGTTTTTTTGCTGTGTTTTTTGTTTTTTGAAATAAATAAAGAATGGTACCTTTATTTATTTCAAAAAAGCAGCAAAAAAACAATCCATTATTTTAAAGTTTTTGTGGTTGATTAAAAAATATATTTCAAATAATAGTATTTTCTTAATAAAAACTTAACAAAGGACTTCAATATTATTTAAAAACTTTTTTAAAAACATTAAAGGACAAACCGCGCTGTGTAGCTAATACATTATAAGGGTCCCAACAAATCCGTTTAGTGCGCGCTAATTATAAAAAAAAAAAAAAAGGACAAACCAAAGGTCCGAGGTACACGCGCTATGATAGGTCCTAACACCACTTTAGCCAAACAAATTATATTTTAACGTGGTATTCAAACCACATACGAACGACAATGTGTTCCTACAAAAAGATTATTAATACACTTACCGAAATCGATTAAAGTAGCGGAAAAGAGACAGAAAACTAAGCACTACATAACTTCAAAAAGACATAAAAAAAAACTTTTGTCACTGAAAACTATGTTTAGTTTTTTTTCTGTCGACTCGTGCAGCTGTGCCTTCAAAAAGAAACTGAAAAAACAAATGAACTGAAGATCTATATTTCACAGAAGGACCGGTTTTTGCGTGCTTTGTATTTTTCTAAATATTGGCATTCGGACCAAGGTACAATCGGACCAAAGTACACTACCTTCCCCTACACTTTGCCATTGGATAAACTATTTGCAAGCTGTTTCTTGAGAAGGCCCATAATTCGTGACAAAAGAATTTGCTTTGAATTGAAACAAATTTGCTTCAATGTATTGAAATACATGACGATACATTAGTTCGGATTTATGACTCATAAGTATATAAATGAACGGAAATCCAGAAATTAACATGGATTATTACACACCCCGAAAAAAAAATTACAATGGGTAATCATTCGTAAAACTCGTTAGAATTTTAGAAATGGTGTAAAGGTACTTTTTTAATTTATAAGAAAATATATCTACTCCATTGTTTGGCAAAAATACCCAAAGCGTTTTCAGTTTTGTAATAAAAAAAAAATTACTGTTATTTTCTCAAAGAAAAAGGAAAAATATTTGACAATAAATTTGCGCGAATTTCTTATATCTTCTTCTTCTATATATATATAAAAATCAATCCTTATTTGGGTTTGTTGCCTGTGTTTGGCCAAACGCGTTAACCGATTCCAATGAAATTCCATGATAGGTGACGTCTGTACGAAGGTTTTTATGTATGCGCGATGTCTGTATCTGCATCGGTGTGCGAATTATGGGCATTTGAGGATACACATGTATATATGCGTATGCGTGTAAATGCCGATGCAGATACAGACACCGCACATATAAAAAACTATCGTACATACGTCATCTATTTTGTGAAAGAGGGAGACCACACTATCGTTTCAAGCCTATTGTGGTTTTTGTGCGCACTTTCACATTCTTTTTTTTTTGTGAATCGGACATCAGAAAGTTGCTTTTTCCAAATTGATAACAATCGGTGTGATGAAATCGGAAAATGAAAAGTGATTCTATCGAAGATTTTTACTTTCGCTTTGTTGTTTGATTGGCACAAGTAAGCTGACTTAGGCGCCTACCAGACAACAAGCACCTACACCTACCTTCAGCGGAACAACGAATTTGCGTGAGCGGCCTAAGCCATGCGGAGAAAAACGTGCAGTCCCTTTCACCGGTTGAACTCAAATCAGACAATCTTCGGTATTGGCCTGAGAGTGTTTCTGTGAAGTTTGGTCAAAATCGGTCTTCTTTTTTTAGGCGCAGCAACATCCGCCGGATACCCGCTCTAGACAATAATAAGGAAATCTACTCGAACATATTGGCCAATAGAATTCGCGGGCACGGGCAATGCCGGGCGGGTGCAGCTAGTTGCTTATAACCGCAAGACGGCACCACATTGAAAGTACCATCCAAAAGTTAATTTCGTTGCGATGTGTCAGGTCGATTTTGGATTGCCGCTGCAATAGCTGGCGGCAAGAATATGGAGTAACTAAAGTTTTCCTCCAATATTGTACTCCTATAAAAAGAATCGCTATTTTGGTATCAAGACATACGAAATTTATCCATGACACTACCAATTTTAAATAAAGGGTCCGCCATCTAACGTTTTTAGTGCTTATTTCGTGAATGGTAACACTTAGCTCATGTCTGATTTGACAGATAATTAGTTTTATCATTCCGCTGAACGAATATGGTTGTGTATACGCTTGAACAACGCTGGGAAATATTGCGACATTACTTTGAAAATCATTGTAATGTTGCAGAATGTGTGCGAAAATTGCGTACGGATTTTGGAAGAAGAGAAGCACCGTCAGCTCCGTATGTTCGTTATCTTGTGAAAAAAGTGAAAGAAACTGGCATCCTCATCGATAAACCAAAGCATGAAAAGCCAAAAACAGTGCGTACACCCGAGAATATTGCTGCTGTGGCAGAAAGTGTTCGTGAAGCGCCATCAACAGCAATTCACCGTCGTTCTCAACAATTGAACATTTCGGAGACATCATTGAGACGAATTTTGCATAAAGACCTTAGTATGACGCTATTATAGGCTACTGCATGGCCAGCCGAGGCAGCTATTTGAATGAAATTATTTTCCATTATTAACCGGAAGGATTGTACTTTCAAATAAAAAAAGAAATTTGAGAAAATATTCAGTAGTTTTTTTTTATACGAGTAGCATTTTCAAAAAAAAAAGTTATTTGGCGGACCCGTGACACATGCTTAGGCGTAACGGGAGCTTTTGGAAATGCCTGGTTTCGAATGCGTACTTTGCCGAATTTTACCTGCGAATAGAGTACCCAGATTTGTACAACGGGAACCATAAATGTAACACAAATTATGCTTTGGGAGAGTCCACGGAATTTTCCAAGCAACAATCTACATTGAAGACAACGAACGCGACTAACTTCTAATAATTACTTAAAGTAGATTAAAAAAATAAGTACAAGTATACGTACAGATTAATTAAAATATCTACTGGACCCTTGAATAGATTTATTGCACCAACTTACCTGCTGAGCACTTGCATTGTCTCCTGCACATACTTCGTCGAAAACTTTCTGAATGCCACTTCTTTTTAGTGAAGCATTTCTGCATTCATTTTTCCCTTCACTTATCACTTTCATGTTTGCTCTAATTGTTTCATTTGTTCCATGATTATGCACGGCACTTTTTCCGGAATTCTAGCTAATATTTGGTTCTCAAAACCGACAACTTTAGCAAAGCGACATAATGCCAAATTCGAAAATTTGGCTTTGTGTCACTTTCCGTATTTGGGCTTATGACGCTTTTTCAAGGGGTCATAATACCAAATGCTTGAATTTGGCCTTAAGTATTTTTCAAAAAGCGACATAAGACCAAATTTCGGGATTTATGTCACGGCGATCCCAGGGTACATTGCATAGGCCGTCAGCGGGGAGAGTTTAGTCCGCAGGAGTTGGACACACCAAATGGTGGTTGCCTACCACTTGACGGTACCTACATTTTCTCTCATGAAAAAAATATTTATTGATAGCCAAGCGGCCATTAAAGCGGTATCTACTGCCGAAATTAAGTCTCGGTTTGTTCTCCGCTGTCGCGAAGGGCTCAAAGCTCATAACATAAGACGAATTTCTGTTGGGACATATCCGGCAACGAGCGAGCTGATGAACTGACAAGGAAAGGGTCTGCGATGGACCAACAACAGGCACTTCAGTCGGTCGAACCACCACTCTACAATCTCAGACAAAGAGTGGAATACAAGATCCGAATGAAACAGTTAGAAATCCTCAACCACTTGTGACATAACCCAAACAATGGCCAAAGTACGATAAGAACCGGAGTAACAAACTTTTACGCTATGACAGAACATCACTGTCTAAGTGGATTGGAACTCATACCGGTCACAATTCGCTAAGGAACAACACAATGAAACTAAATCTAAAGAATGACGACATCTACAGAGGCTGCGGTGAGGAGGAGGCCGATGAGGATACACCCCACTTTCTCTCTGTCACTGCCCAAGCCTATGTCACCTGAGAATCAGAACACTTGCAAGATACTTCTTTCAAGACATTCAACAATTAACTGTCTGATGTCTCATTTTTTCATCTATACAGGTTTATAAGGACATCTAGTTGGCGGAACAACGTGGAGTAGGGACAAAAGCCAAGGATGGAGGACCAAGACCAGAACAACGAGGCCAACATTCCCAACGAAGGGTATAACAATGTATCCAAATGGCATTCATTCGTATCAAGGTAGTGTATTGCTTTTTTTGTTGCCATCGAGATGCTAGTTAATTAAACGCGTCCTTTTTTTCTATTGAATTTGCAGTGCTAATAAATATAACACACACTTGAACATTTCACGACAACAAAAATCTCACTTCTCGACATCGCTAATGAACATTCCATTCCCAAAGTTCAAAGAGATTTACACAATCGACTAATCACCCAACAGACACAGTCCTCCATGTAATCCCCCCTCTGCTTTATGGCCAAACATTTTGCGTCGTCCAATTCCTTCAAGTCTAGCACAAACCAAAACAACACGTGTACCACCAATAAACAATCCCTCTACATGGAATGACCAGTGTTCGGTCTCCCTGCCATATACATGTTGTCTGGCGTCCAAGCTCATGGTCAGCTTGCCTGTTGCTGGTCAATACTGTGACCTTGGCACATTATTTTTCGTTTTTTTTCTTTTTCATTTTTACTCAAATTCCTTTTGGTTGTGAAAAAAAATATCCCATCCCTGTAATGGCGCTGAGACAACAACAAAAACATGACAAACCAGGCGCATAGTCACTGGGGCGTGGTTTTGCCATAAGTGCTTCGAAGAAGAAGAAATTTTTCATCTAACCGACATTCCCTTTCCAACCCTTCAAACCGGTAGAGAAAGGGACGTCGAAAAGAAGAAAAAAAAAGGAGAACAGCCCGATAAGGGTTGGAATTGGAATTTCCTTCATTTTCGTCAGAGTTCCTGGGGTGGTTTTCGGTTTACATGAGAAATTTATTAGGAACATTACCAACAACTCTGCGGCTGAAGAGTGAACAAAAAATGGCGGCATCTTCCTCTGGAAGTTTGGCAGTTCTCATCAAACTAACGCTAAGAAAAAGAAGACTTCCAAAGGAATTTCTCGCACGCGGAAGCAAATGAAAGAGGAAGTTTTAAAATTAAATTTTACCAACTATTGGATATTGTTTTGATCGGCATCTTGATGCAAACCATTAGGATTAGCTCAGCGTTTGTGAGAGGATTGCAAATAAAATCATGCAGCAATTTCTATGGACCGATGTGATGGTGGAGAGCAAGTCGCAACTAGCTATGGTAGGTAGGTAGTTGTGGCGGTGTGTTAAAAACAAACCCAATTAGCACTGAGTGCCGGGTTGATACCACAAAACTCATGTGAGCTTGATGGTATGCTGATGAGAAGTCTCTAAATCCAATATATGAAGTTTAAGAACGTTGCGAGTTCCTAAATATTTTTCTCAGAGACTTCCTCAAGTGTATTGAAAAACGGGTTTCCTGAAGCTCGTAGTCTGGTCATAGCTAGTGCCGGACAGGCGCATAAATAGTGAGTTAGGGTTTCCTTTTCAGTTGTTTCATTGCAACTGGGGCTGTGGGCTTTGTATGGGATGCCTAGTTTGGCCGCACATGGTCTCCTATAAGCCAGCATGTTTTCAGCCTACTCCATCTAGGATTGACTTTCGTCAGGTATTCTGCAAGATGCAAATATTGCAGAATATATTATTGGATATATGTCATATCAATGCTCAAAGTTTATTTCCAAAAATTGATGAGCTTAGACACTTATTTGGAGGGTCGAAGGTTGACGTTATATGTATGTATGTATGTGTTCATTTATTTAGTAAATGTTTTACTATTACATCTATACCTATATATAAAAATCAAACCATATTTGAGTTTGTTGCCGCTGTTTGGCCAAACGCGTTAACCGATTCCAATGAATTTTTTTTCCATGAAAGGTGACGTCTGTACAAATGATGTTTGGTATGTGCGATATCTGTATCTGCATCGGTGTGTGAATTATGGGCATTTGAGTGAGTACACATGCACATGTGCATATGCGTGTAAATTCCGATGCAGATGCTGAGACCGCACATATAAAAAACCATCGTACAGACGTCACCTATTTTGTTATCCGAACGCGCATATAAAAGAGGGAGACCAGACCAACGTTTCAAGCCTATTGTGGTGTTTGTGCGCACTTTCATTCTTGAGATATCGTGTGTTCAATGTTTTATTCAAATAACTCTTATTGAATTTTTTTGCATTTTTTTTTTGTGAATCGGACATCGGAAAGCTGCTTTTCCCACATTGATAACAATCGGTGTGAAACTGAATGAAAAGTGATTCTATCGAAGTTTTTTACTTTTGCTTTGTTGTTTGATTCGCACAAGTAAGCTGACATAGGCGCCTGCCAGACAAAAAGCACCTACCCTAAGCGGAACAGGTTGAGCTCAAATCAGGCAATCTTCGGTATTGGCCTGAGAGTGTTTCTGTGAAGTTTGGTCAAAATCGGTCTTCTTTTTTTAGGGCCAGCAACATAGGTACGCCAGATACCCGCTATAGACAATAATAAGGAAGTCTACTCGAACATATTGGCCAATAGAAATCTCGGGCACGGGCAAAGCCCGAATAACTATCTTAGAAAACTAAAACAGAATAAATAAAAAGTTAATAATTTATACCTTATTAACTAAGTGATTGTATCTCTTATATGTTTTATTAGTAATTTTTTAAAGCGTGTGACTATTGTTTCATTTTTTATTTCACTAGGTAGCTCATTAAACAGTTTTAATCCTCGATATAACAACATATTTTGCGTTCTGGAGTCTCTATACATTTGTAACCTGAAGTCAGAGTTAGATCTTAAGCTATATGGCTGAGAGTCTCTTACATATTTTAAATTATTTGTTAGGTATTCTGGTAGAATATTGTACTTCATTTTAAACACAAAAGTTAACACATTATAGACGATTCGTTGCTTAATACTCATCCACTTTAAGCAGGATAGCATCCACCAAGTAGGCGGATAAAAACTGCACTTCAGAATTGTTCTCATAGCTTTGTTCTGCAAAACTTGTAGCCGATTTGTATGCTCATTATTCCCCATAAATAAAATTGTCGAGCAGAATTCGAAGTGAGGTTTAATTATGGTGTTGTAAATATTAATAGCGCACATTGTTGTTATATTTGCACGAATACGTTGTAAGGAATGCTATTTTCTTAGCGATTTTCTTTGACGTACCTATATGTCATGTGACTGTTTAAATTTAATTTATTGTCCAAAATCACACCGAGGTATTTTATTTCTTGCACTTGTTCAATGGTTTTCCTGTCAATTTGAAAGTCGACATTGTCATCACTATTTATGACCATGCATTTTGTCTTGTTAACATTTTGTCTTGTTTAATTGTAGCCATTCACAAAGCTCTTTAAGGTCAATCGCAATCTGTTCTTTAGGCACATTAATGGATTTACCACATAAAAACATTAAAGCATCATCAGCAAACAGGGATATTTTACACATTTTCAACACTGAACAGATATCATTTATATATATAAGAAATAACAAAGGGCCTAATATTGTACCTTGCGGTACACCAAAATATGTATTTTTGCCACTAGACATTGCACCATTCACACAGGTCTTCTGTGTCCGATCGGATAAATACGATCTAAACCACCTAAGTTCTTTACACTTTACTCCATAGTTTGACAATTTGTTTAGCAATATATTTCGGTCAATTGTTTCGAAAGCTCTTTGAAAGTTTAAAAACAATGTTATTATTTTATTACCGCTGTGTCGTTGTTCTTTTAAGGTCATTATCAGCCAGTTAAGTGACGTTTCGCAGGAGTGGCCGTGGCGGAAGCCAGACTGGTTTTCTGTTAACATTTTTGTATCACATACATATTTGTAAAATTGTTCATGCGCACATTTTTCCACAATCTTTTCAAGAATTGGCATCATATTAATGGGCCTAAATTTTTCGGAATCAATAGCACCAGTTTCTTTAGGTATTGGAACAACTACCGACTCTTTCAGATTTTTTGGGAACTCACCGCGAATAAATGACTCGTTCACAATACTGAAGATTATTTGGCCAACAAGGTCAAAGCAATCAATGATCATTTTAATGTTAAGTTTTAGTGCATTTTTTTGTATTAATTCGTTTGCACACATTTAGTAATTCACTTATATTTATTTGTTTAAATTTAAAAGTATTTTGTGATTCCGGGATGTGTGGATTAGTAAAGGAATTATTATTAGCGTTGATGAAGTTACTGAGCGAGTTTATACTTTCGATAAAATATGAGTTAAATTTATTGGCAATTACATCTTTATCAGTTTGCAATTTATTGCCGAAGCGAACTTCACAGATTTCTATTTTTTGTTCTTTTAGTTTTACACATCGACTTTTGACTGTGACATGATTCAATTTTGTTACATACGAGTATATAATTCTTTTTAGCACGACACAATTTGTTTTTGAATATATTACGCACACTTCTGAAATTATCCCAATCTATTGGCCTATTAAATACACTCGCTTTTCGAAAGCATTGAATTTTTTTGCATTTTAACGTATTCAGTTCTTCCGTAAACCAATTGTTACCACTGTGGTTAGCAATTTTTTGCACTGTTTGTTTTTTTACACAAAACATTAAGCTTTCTTGTAAACCCGTTGATAATTTGTTAAAGTCACTATTGCAATCAATTTGATTGCATTTTTCACTTAAAAGAGCTCTAAATTGAATTTTATTGTATCTAAAAATATCAATAAACTTTCATTCCCCTGATGTTTTATTTTCAACAACAGTCACTTTAACTACAATTGACTCGTGATCACTAACTTTCAATTCCGGCACTGTATCTGCACAAATATTCCTTCCCTCAGGAGTTATAACGAGGTCAATAATTGCCTTAGTCGACTGTGTGATTCTTGTTGGTTTATTTATTAATTGTTTGCAGTTGTTTCTTGCAAGAATTTCGTTTAAAACTTTAGTGTACGTATAGTTAGTATGTATTAAGTTTGAATTAAAATCACCAAGGATGACTATATTAAATGTAGAATCTAAAATCAAATCTATCCATTCCGAAAATTGTGTACAGAATTCACTTTCTGAACTAGCAGGCGATCTGTAAAATATTGCCACCGCTTCAGTAAATGTATTTGAGATAATCTCAACACATAAACACCATACTTTCATAACAATGCTTGTGTTACTCATAATTCTGTATCGTAGCCCTCTTTTGTAATAAATACCGCCAGTATGACTACTTGTGCTATCGCATCTTATCACTTTGTAGTTCGGAAGACTTATTTCACTGTCACGGATTCTTTTCGTTAAATGTGTCTCCGTAAAAGCAAGGATATCAAACGTATAATTTTTCACTAACAATTCAATTTCATTAAAATTATTTAACAAACCCTGCACATTTGCGCTCCAACAATATAACTGGGTTGGCTGCTAATATTGAATTCGTTCTTTCATCACTTTAAGTTTGCGTAACAACACGGGGCAACTCTTATCGTTTGCCTCATGATCACAGCTGACATTTATTCCAAGGGAGGAATTCATCTTTACACAATTTGCACATATTTTTGCTTCACTGTTACATTACTTGATTGAATGTTCTTCCCCACATTTCTTACATGCAGGTTTATTTTTGCAAGTGCTTGCTTTGTGGTTATATCCTTGACAATGGAAACACCGAATCACATTAAAATATTCTCTCACTTGACACTTTACCCAACCTAATTTTAATTTCCCCAAATCCATTATTTTGTTAAAGATATCACTGTCACCATCCAGAACTATGTTTAAATTCCTCCACTTGTTGTTGTTGTTTATAAACGAATACACCAGGGACATTTTACCATTAATCAGTTCGGGATTTTGTTTTTTTATTTAATCCACTATCTCATCTTTGCTTTCATCACTTTCTATGTTCATTATGCATACTTTTGGGTTTGCCATTATTGGTAATGACACATTATAGTAATTTTTTAACTTGTCCTCAAGTTCATTTTTTAATTTCTCTGACGATAATTTATCAGCACATTTAATAACAACTCCTCCACTATTTTTATTTAAAACCTTGTTTATGTTTATGTTAGTTGGATCTATATTTTGTTTAATTTGCTTCATCGTTTCGTTCGACTCTTGTTTAGTTTTTGGATAGACAAGGACGGATGGTTCACATTTTCTTAACACACTGGAATATGTTTTATCACTTTTACACTTTTCGTCATTTACCGACTCGTTCTTCTTTTTTATTTCATATGTTAGTGCATTTACTGTTTTCGATATATGTTTGACACTTTCTTGTATTTTATCACGTCTTTCATTTCCACAACATATAGCGATTTGGTTTTTCATCTCCGTTATTGACTGAGAAACATTTGCTATTTTTTTTCACACCATCACATATTTGTTCACTTTGTTTTTGGATAGTCTCACTAAAACCACTCAGTTTTTGTATTTCTTTTACGCTTTTTTCACATGTTTCTTGAGCAGTTCTCATCTCTGATAGTCTTTCAAAGTACCGTGTTTCTATGGCTTCCAGTAAATGTTTTATTTCTATTTCATTCCACTTTAACGCATCCTCAAATTCAGTTTTATACTACTTTTAATGATTACTATTTAGTACCATGTCCACATTTTGAATGTACATAATACAGTCTTCACAAATGAATCTAATCATAACATTAGTATCCAATACGCCACTGCTATAGCTGTCTAAGCCACTACATTTCACTGTATTATGAAACACTTTTCCACAGACGCCGTCGCATTTTACACCCGATTCTCCCCGAATGAAGTTTTTGCACTTATAACACTCTTGCATATCTCTTTCCTCATTTATTAAAACACATTCGCACTGCGATTATTTATGCTTAATAAATCTGGTGAATTTTAAAGTAAACTATGTAAATATATTTTGTTTTCTAAGATTTAACTCGGAATGTTGTTTTCTCACGTCTACACTGTGTCACGTTTACACAACTATTATGTGTCCGAGAGACCTCGCTATCAAGTGACCCCCAAGTTCAGTTGCCTCCAAGATCATGTTATTATTTAGGTGATTTCATCATAATGTACATGATTAACTAATCGATACTTTAATCAGTCAATACCGCGGTGCAGATGGTTTGATTCTGAGTGCATCAAACTCCGAGAAATAGCATTTGCTTTTCTTAACTTGTTTAGAAAATCGAATTCTGACTATTTTAAACGTATATACAAGCAAACAAACTTTATAAGCAAACTTGTAAAAATAAACAGCTACATTTCGCAAAAAACGTAGCTAGAAATTTGGAAAATTGTAAGGACTCTAAAACATTCTGGTGCAACGTTAGAGTGTTGGGTGGAAGCAATAGACAATCGGGGAGTTCATTACAAGCCGAACTTTTAGCTTCTCATTTTCGATCTTCGTTGACAGGAAGTGTTGAGTTGCATCTATTTCACTGCGCCTTGCCGATTGTAATGGTTGACGAGCTTGACTCGCCCATAGCTCTAACTGAACTGGAAACGGCTTTTCTAAAAATGAAGAACAGCAAAGCCCCGGGGATTGATGGCATTCCTGTTGAGTTTTTTCCAATGTAGAGCTTGTACTACATTGGAATTCATATAATTATATATATGAACATGCCTGTGTTCCTGAAACCTTTAATAAAGCTATTATATTTCCAATTTTTAAAAAAGGAGATGCAAACTTGCCCGAAAACTATAGAGGCATACTCGTATCAATACTTAATTCGTGTAGGAAGGTGTTTGCTACAATTTCGTATACCAGACTCTCAAATTGGATACAATCAAAGCAACGTTTAAGTATATTTCAAGCCGGCTTGCATGCAGGATTTTCAACTGTTGACCACATTTTCGCCTTGTCAAGCATTGCCACTAAATACACCCAAAAGAAAATAAGGCAAGTTGACATTTAGTACTAATATTACAAATACCCTCAAAAAAATTGCGATTGGGATTAAAATGTTGTACCCTCTTATCAATAGAAAGTCACTGCTCTCAATTGAAAATAAAAAAAAATAGTGGTCTGTGGTGCGACCCACAAGGTCCACACGACTAACTCCCCAGTGGCATCGATATGATTCATGCTATAAGTGGTAAATTTTGAAATGTGGTTAACCATAAGATTTGGTTAAGAATTATTTAATATTAAAAAATGCTCTGTAATATTGTTCATGGAAATTAAATGTTGTTAATAACAGCGTAGTGTGATATATATTAATGCAACCATTATTATCAACACGGAGACCTGTAAATTTACAAGTATACGAAATAACGGAGCACAATGTAATAGTGATTTGCTCAATGAAAAATGACAATAAATAGTACAAATAAAGTCAAATTATTTTAGTTATTTATTTACTAACAAAAAACGGCTGGACCGATTTCGCTGGAAACTTAATCAGTTCTGAGTTACGTAATAACGCTTCGAATAAACCCGGTCCCATGTCAATATCATCTTTGGTTCTCGAGATAATCGTGGCTAAAGATAATTGCGAACGCACATACGTACATACGCACAGACGTACATACACACACCCAGACATCTCTATAAAAATGTTGGATTTGGATTCTGGTGACCTTGAAACGTGAAGATATGTCAAAATCCGTGATTCATAAAATCGGCCCCATCACAAGAACTTCCACTGGGAAGTTAATAATTATTCATAAGGTAATTTTTCAGGCAATTATGTTGTATGGATGCCAAGCATGGGGAAATTGTGCAATGTGTCATATTAAAAAACTACAGACATCTCAAAATAAGTTGTTAAAAATTATGCTTAATTTATCACTCAACATTGGACATTCACGATAAAGCGAATGTTGAATTGATCTTAGATAGAATTCAAAGACTTAACTTATGTTTCCTAGACTGCTGTGAATTTTCTGACAATCCTCTTGTAAATAATTTAAATACATTATAGCGGAGATGTACGCTATTATTTCTTCCATTTTGTGTTTATTCGTTGCTTGTATAACTATATTAACTTATTTGTATAATAAATCATTAATTATTGATTTATTTATTTGTTTAACTGTGTATTTATTTATTTACCTATTTATTTATTTATTTACCTATTTATTTATTTATTTACCTATTTATTTATTTATTTACATTTTTATTTATTTATTTACCAGATTATTTATTTATTTATTTATTTATAATATTGATTAACTTATCTATTTGTTTATTTTAATTTATTTATATCTGTGATAATTTTCTTCTTTATTTATTAACCTAATCGATTATTCATTTACTTATTTATTTACATATTTATTTTTTTCATTTATTAGTAGGTATATCGATTTATTTATTTATTTATTTATCTATTTTAATTTATTTATAACTGTGATTATTTTAATAATAAGTTTTTAATTAGTACCTGATTTGGCGTCTTCGCTTAGTCAAAAATTGCTTTATAAATTTATTAAAAAATCAATTTCTATTATGTATTACGTTTTTTTTTTTTCTTTGGAGGTTTTTTCGTATTTTCCTTCAGTATTGTTTAACTTTTCGCTTTTCCAATTTAAATCACTAATGTTATGTAGATAATATTTCAGAAGAAAGATGCAAATTATCATATCTCTGTATACTGTAAAATGTGTGGTAACCATGCATTTGTAAATTTATATGCGAAATAAATCTATCTACATATCTAACAAAGATATTGGTGTTTGAAGCTCGGAAATGTAAAAGATCTAGAGAAGAAAATTGGTTTCTGGGCAGTGAATCATGACTAACGTTTAAAGAATGGGTTGCACTTGCACGCTCTCATGGCCTCCCTCTCAATCTGTCCGAATCCAATCTTGATAATTGGCAGGAGCTGTTCTCAAATGTAATTTCAAAAGTTGACGAACAATTTTATCTTCAACATTTGAATCGTGCATCGGCATCCACAACAAGGGTTACATACAGAGAATTAAACCATCGCCTTCAAGCTGATAATTATTTAAAAATCGATCTCCATGCGAAGGCTATAAGCACTACTAAGAGCAAGAGTGGAAATTCTTAGCTTAAATTATTTGCCTCATCGGTCAGACCTACCACTCTTGTGTGACATCTGCAACAGATCCGAGCGAGATGATGTTTTCCATTTAATAGCTATATGCCCAATCTTGCAAGAGATCCGAAGGCTTTACTTTCAACATAGTGTCCTTTCTAGAGCACAAGCGATACACATATTAAATGGATCGGCAGGGTGGATAAACCTCTGAAAATTCTGTGACCATGCTCTTACCTATCAAAATAGTTTTTGAGGTATTTGAATCTCAGATGTTTAAATTTTTCAACCTTTTACTTAATTTAAGTGCTATAATTTGTGGAATTTGTTAAATCATGAACTACCAATCATATATTTTAAGCTTTCTGTATCTGGCAGACGGCAACATGCCATGTCCATAGATTCTTTGTAAACCACTGTAAACAAATCCTATTTCATTTGGATGAGCCATTCCAAAGGTAGGAGCTAGAAAGCATTCGAGATATATAACTTTTCTAAGATATCAGCTTAGATCTCCGCTTCCGGACATCGGATAATGGAAAACAAATATCCTATCTTGTAATCTCGACAATTTTCAATGCAACTGTGAAAACCGGAATCAATTTCGTGCAGTAATTTTTTAATCAACTCCGGTCAAACACCTTACAGCCGGATAAAAAGTTACAGTTTTATTATAGTGAGGATATTATTAATATACACTCGACAGCAAATAAACCGGGCCACCCGCTACGTTCAAACTCTCATTCGATTTTCTTTTAAAGTATCTATAAAACAAATAACTAAAAAAGTAGTACCAACAGAAAGTGCGTTATATGTTGAACAAAATGAATGGAAACTCATTGGGATTAATCAATTAATTCAGTGTTTATTTAAGGTTATACAAAAAAGATTCGTTTTCCAGTTGTGTTAATTAATGAAATCATAAAATGAAAAAAAAAAAAAATGTAATCCAATAACAAAGAAAAAAATTAAAAAAAAATATTGGTCAATATCTGGTATTGCCTCCTCTTGCTTGGACAACTGTCAGCATCCTTGCATTCATCGACCTCACGAGCCTGATGATGAAATCTTGAAGAATAACATTCCACTCCTCTTCAAGTGCGACTCACAGCTCTGGAAGCCTTGTTGGAGCAGGTATCCGGGCTCGAACCCGACGTTTTAGTTCATCCCATAAATGTTCTATCGGATTCAAGTCCGGGCTTCGAACTGGCCAGTCCATCGCACGAATGGCGACGTCCCGTAGATACTGGGTCACCACATATGCAGCATGAGGCCGTGCGTTATCTTGAGATTATCGTTCACCAACGCGACGAAATACTATCTGACGTCGATCACTTACATGTAGCCTAACCCTGGACTCATCAGTAAAGAGTAACTACAGTACCCCACTACTCCAACGTCCAATCGCTATGCTTTCGAGCAAATTCAAGGCGTGCTAGACGATGGGCTACGGTTAATGCTGGGCCTGTTGCAGCTCTCTTTCGAGTCAGGTTCTGTTCAAAAAGTCTCCTGACGGTATCTGAACTTATGAACAATTGGTGTTCGTCCCGCAGACTTTGTTGGACTTGAACTGCATGTAGGCGGCGATTTCGCAGAACAGTAAGTTTAATAAACCGATCATCTGCTGCTGATGTAGCCCTAGGGCTGCCCGTACCTGAACGTCGATCGAATGCCCCAGTCTCTAGGTATCTTCTGTAAACTCGTTGCACCGAAGATCTGCTAATTTAAAGCCTTCGAGCGACCTCACGTTGCGCAGCGCCCGCTTGAAGTAGTGCTACAGCTTGAGCTGCTTCCTGAGGTGTCGTGTCCATTATTAACAACGTACAAAAAAACGCAAAAATACACGCGGCTGTGCAGACACTGGACTAAATGTAAAAAAATTATAACAGACCTTGACTAACCTCATTTTAGAAAAAAGAACGGTAATCGCGAATTCTAGACAAAATTGATTACAATTTGAGTTAACGGTACTGAAGAATAAATTTAAAATCATTTTAATTGACATGAAAAACACTTTCTGTAAGCACCAGTGTTTGAGTTGTATGTGTTATAGATAAAGGGTTTTTCAATAAGAGCGATACAAAAGTTTTTTTTTTAAATAAAACGAAAACGGTTTTGGATATCAATGAAATTCTTTATTCCTGTGAAAGTACGTTCGATGCCATTATGTATGGAACTCGATTTCTTTTGCATGGCCACCACGGGCACGCTTGCAGAAGTCCAGACGCTGAACCCAATTTTCGACGGTTTTCAAGCATAAATCAGCCGATACTGCTGCAATTTCACGTTCGATATTCGTACTAAGTTCATCAATCGTCGGTGGCTTGTTGGCATAGACCATAGACTTGACGTAGCCCCACAGGAAATAGTCTAACGGCGTCAAATCGCACGACCAAGGCGGCCAAGCGACTGGACCATTTCGTGAGATAACACGGTTTCCAAACTTGGTTTCCAATAAATTGATTCTGGCATTCGCTGTGTGGCTTGTGGCGCCGTCCTGTTGGAACCACATGTCCTCCAAGTCCATATCATCCAATTGGGGCCAGATATATTCGGTTATTATTGAACGGTAGCGATTCCCATTCACAGTAACGTGCCGGTCTTATGGGTGGCGACGGTGTAGAGGTTAGTGTGTTGGCTTGTGACCCGTGCGGTGCAGGTTCAATCCCCATGGGGAACAACAACATACGCCACCCAATCACATGCCTCTACACCAAAAGGAGGATTTCTGAAAAAAAAAAAAAAAAAAAACCTGCCGGTCTTGATCATCACGGAAGAAGTACGGCCCAATGACGCGGCCGGCCCATAAACCACACCAAACCGTAATTTTGTCGGGATGCAATGATGGCTCATGGAGTACGTGTGGATTGCTGCCTGACCAACACCGCATATTGTGTTTATTGACGAAGCCATTCAGCTAGAAATGAGCCTCATCGCTGAAGATGATGAAATTGGACGTAGCGCTCTTAATGTTGAGGCCACTGACTCCGAATTTCGGTAGTAAATTTTAATAATTTCGACTCGTTGTTGGCTCATATCTTTCCATTATGAAATGGCAAACCTTACTAAAGAGAAATGTTAAAAGAGCGGCAAGAAATTCGGCGTCGTTTGCTGTCCCTGTCGCTCTACTTTTGTAGCGTCCCTGTTGAAAACCCCTTTGTTTTTAAAGAAAATCGAATCAGAGCTTGAACGTAGCGGGTGGCCCGGTTTATTTGCTGTCAAGTGTATATTGTCATCTGAGTAGACGTGTGTCATAATAGCTCTATCCGAACTTCTATTATGTCATAAACACTGAAGTGCACAGGCAAAAAAAAAGAGAAACCCTTTGCCACGTAGGGCCAGGACCGCCTAAACGCCACTGTTACAAGAAGTCTTGTTAAACCCTTAACGCCACCAACGAAATGGAAAACTGATATCGCAAAGCAGTTTGAAATTTTTGAAAGTAGACTGACAGATAAACTTAACCAGCTTTTACATGACAGTGAACTCTTCTTGCTAGAACTCTTCTAAAGATTATAAGTGGTCCAAGTGTTTGTACGTTGAATGCAAGGAGTATCGAAAACAAAATACCTACATGGAATTCGTCACATGTTCTCGGAAGTCCCAGTACATGCAATATTCGTCAGCGAAACTTGGTTGAAAGGAAGTGTTCTTTTTTTTTTGATTGCGGGTTTTTAAGTTCACTGCAATAAAAGAAAAACCAGGCAAGGATTAGTGTGGGACTTTAACCCGAACTGAAACCAACTCCGATGCGAGCCCTTACTCCCCATGGTATGGTACCGCCGTTAGGCATTTCATCGCCGGGGGGTTTTAGCTATAGCTGCCACTCTCTGTCTGTGTTTGGGGGTGAATGTGCAGGATGCACAAATGTGTTAGTTATTGTATGTCTGCTTCTGTCGCTTGTTTGTGTATTTGGGCGTTTGTAAAAGGTCTTTCATTAAGGACTTGACTACTTCTTTTTTAAATAAAATGCAAACTGCTTGAGGTATCTGGAAAAAAAATTATATTGGCTTGAATTACTATCAAAACATTTATGGATCGAGCTCGACTTCGTTCATATGTCCGCCACGGGAACGTATGCAGCGGTCGATACGTTGAGCTCAATTTTCGATGACTCGGTGGCACATTTCGACCGATATGCCCGCTATTTCTCGTTCAATATTGGCTTTGAGCTCCTCTAACGTCGCCGGCTTGTGGGCATAGACAAATGATTTAATGTAGCCCCATAAATAAAAGTCTAGAGGCGTTAAATCACACAATCTCGGCGGCCAATATAGACGGGTCCGTTTCTCGAGATGACACCTTCAGCGAACTGTGACTTCAATAACTCAATTTTTGCTCCCCCTGTGTGGCTTGTGGCACCGTATTGTTGGAACCACATATCACTGATGTCTAATTCATGCAATTGCCCAAAGAAATAACGTTCCAACATGTCTCTGTAGCGAATACCATTTAATACGTGACGGTCCATGAAAAAGGGACGAACAAAATCGGCCCAATGACGCCACCGGCATGAAAACCGCACCAAACAGTGACTTTGTGCGGATAAAGTGCTGTTGAGATGAAGCACACGAGGGTTCTAATCGTTTAACCAAAAATGCGCTTCACCGCTGAAGATGATCTTGCGATGAAATTCTTCATTTTCTTCCAAGAAAAATAATAATGGACTCATGTGTGATTCAAACCAGTTTTCCATCTCAGATCGCAGACATATTTTCCACATATAGCTTCTGTATTACTTTCAGCACTTTTGTTGACACTCCAAGATTGTTAAATTTATAAAAGAGGGACCTTCTGTCAATGGAGGCAAATGCCGCCTTAAAGCCTACAAAGAAGTCATAAAGTTTGCTGCGCTTCTCCAGATACGTCCTTGCAATACCTGTAATCGCGAAAATATTGTCCACTCTCGAGCAATACTTCCTGAATTCAGACTGAAATTTGCTAAGTAAGCCGTTTGTTTCCATCTAAACTGTGAGCCGCTCCAGAATCGTCCCCGAAAAAATTGTCCATATTGAATTCAAGAAGGATATGCCTCTGTAGTTGCCTGGATCATTATAGTCTCCGTTGTTGTGAATCGGAACAATTCCATTCAAAATTATAGTGCCCTTTGTGTAATTTGCTAAAAAATAAAAAAAAGGAACAATGCCGGCCAAAACTTAACCCTAAAAACATGAATCAGTTTTGCTGAAAAGTTTTTCAATTAAACAACTCTCTGGTACCAAGGTAGAGTCCTCTTAACTGTTTAGTTGGTTTCTTTTTTCTCAATTCGGTTCCTTCTTCTCTCTTTTTTTTGTACAGTAACTTCCTTGGTTCCTTTTTATCTGTTGTTTACGCGAGAAGACGTCCGTATTTTGCCTGTAATCTATATTTGTTGTGCGCTGTAAATTTATGAACTATAGGAATATCCTGCTCCAGCTGAATAGCCATAGAAAATGCCTGGTAAAAGTTGAATATTAATTGAAAAATATATATACTACGCTATGGGTGTGGGCAGTCTTTGTTTTTTTTGTAATTCAAATGTCCTTTGGAGCATGGCGTAGGAAAAAAAAACTTTCAAAACAACAAACATTAAATTTTCGTTGAAAATTTTAATCATTCCCGAAAAAGCTTTTAACTTGGGCGCCTTAGAGGATGCCAAAGTATTTGATTTAAATTTTGAATTGATGGGAGAAAATGAACAAAACGAAAAGGACCAAACACCCAATGCTATTTGCAATATAAAATACTTTCGTGACTTGACAAGACCGCCCAACAACACGCTAGAAATAACAAAATGAATACAAATCAAATAAATCTGCTCCTCTGTCGACAGCTGTGGAAGAAGCTAGGTGATTGCGGGATTTTAATTCGCAGGTTCTAAGTTCAATTTGTCACGCAATCCAATTCAAATTTTAATCCTTTTTAAATCAAAACAAATCAAAAAAAATCCTTTTTCTCTCTTTGGTTCAAAATAAGGGGTAGTTTTCTCACTTGCAATTTTTCCGTGGAATAGCAAAGACTCGCCTTAGTTCCACGCCATAGTTTCACTATTCACCTATAGAGGGCCGCATACTTTAACTCCCAATAAGAAAACAAAACTCTCTTATTTGATTACCCAATGGTGGTGCGGCATACGTTACACGTATTGTGTGCTCGCGTAAAAGGGTTGAAAGTTGAATCCATCACTCTTGTTGCGTTAAATGTTAACAGAACATTATCAACAGGATTAAGTCCAAATGTCCACAGTCTCAGTCCCATTAATTGGTCTTTGGTTGGGGTTAAACGAGATAAAAAAAAAGAAAGATAATTATGTTACTGATGATGGTCTGCCATCAATTATCCTTTCTTTATTTTCTGGTTATGATTCAATTTAAATTCCAAGCCCACACACATCAATTCATACAACAAATGGAGGACTACCCCCCCCCCCCCCCCCCCCCCACTCGACCAACAAAATATTTTAATTGCGTTTTGGCAGAAGGTGGTTTTGTGTGGGGATAATATGCCAGAAGTGGGAGAGAAGAGATGCATGCATGTACGTACGAGGATATTTGACTGAAGTCAATGGGAATAAAAATGCTATTCTTGATGGTTGAGCGTTTTTTGCGTGAACTAACGAAGAGTTTGACGGGGATACTAAAAAAAAATACTGGCTTAATTTCCGGGAGCCGCGTGACCCACATAACATTTGATTTGGTCCCGCAATTAACATTTAATGCATTTTTCTGGCTCCTTTCTCGGAGCAGGAAAAAAATGTCAGAAATTGGTTTCTGTCATTTTTAGGACCTTTTCCGTTTTTGAAAATGTGAAAAACAGATGGAAGCAATTCATAACGCTCTAGAAAAATTGCAAGAAATATCTGGTCCTTTTTGCTAGGAAAAAAATCCATGATTTTTGTTTGGTATAAATTTCTGGCGTTTTTTTTTTAAGCGACAAAAAATGCCGACCGACATATCATTTGATTTACCCCCGCAAATGACATTTGATACATTTTTTGGCTCCTTTCTCGGAGTAGGAAAAAAATGTCAGAAATTGTTTTCTGTCATTTTTAGGACCTTCTCCAATTTTTGAAAATGTGAACAACAGATGGAAGCGATTCCTGACGCTCTAGAAAAATTGCAAGAAATATCTGTTCCTTTTTGCAAAGGAAAAAATCCACGAATTTTGTGTACACAAATTTCTGGCGTTTTTTTAAGGAACAACAAAATGCTGGCTCAATTTCCGGGAGCCGCGTGACCCACACAAAATTTGAGTTGGTCCCGCAATTAACATTTAATACATTTTTCTGGCTCCTTCCTCAAAGAAGAAAAAAATGTCAGAAATTGTTTTCTGTCATTTTTAGGACGTTTTCCAATTTTGGATTATGTGAAAAACAGATGGAAGCAATTCCTGACGCCCTAGAAAAATTGCAAGAAATATCTGTTCCTTTTTGCTAGGAAAAAAATCCATGATTTTTGTGTCCATAAATTTCTGGCTGGTAGCCGCGTGACCCTTTATAGCAATTAATTTGGTCCCACATTTTTCTGGCTGCTTTTTGAAATGTCAGAAAATGCTTTCTTTCATTTTTAGGACCTTTTCCAATTATTTTGAAAAATGAAATCCTGACGCTCTAAAAAAAATTGGAAGAAGTATCTGGTCCTTCTTGCTAGGGAAAAAACCCACGAATTTTGTGTACACAAATTTCTGGCGTTTTTTTAAGGAACAACAAAATGCTGGCTCTATTTCCGGGAGCCGCGTGACCCACACAAAATTTGAGTTGGTCCCGCAATTAACATTTAATACATTTTTCTGGCTCCTTCCTCAAAGAAGAAAAAAATGTCAGAAATTGTTTTCTGTCATTTTACGGCCTTTTTCCATTTTCGAAAATGTAAAAAAACGGATGGAAGCTTTTGGAGTTTTATTTGGACTTATTTATTTATTTGAACTTATTAATACACGATACTACAAGATTTATATTCTTAAAATTAAGTATCTAGTAATAAAACAAAAATTTAGAGAAAAAAAAAAACAATTATACAATTTATAAACTAATATTATTATTATTATTTTTGTCTTTTTTTTTATATACTCGTATAAAGATCGTATGTATTCTTAAATGTAGCGTTGATAAGATTAGGTTGATAGGTGTTGAAATATCCTCCTCTCGAACATGGGTAGTGAAGTTATCGTCTGCAATTCGACAGGAAGGGAATTGAAGAGTCGAATCGCTGACACAATGAAGGAGCGTTCTGCTATTGTGACTCCTCAAAACTCCTCTACGTGACTGAGAAAAGAGTATCATTTCACTTATGTGAGTATATCGGACATTTGTTGTGAATAATACTATGCATTTTTAAAAGATTTCTGAAAGAATAGTATTTATCCAGGTTGATTCCCAGAAGAATATGTAACGCACACAATCATTAAACGCAACATTTAGTTTACGATGACATTCATAATCCATGGAAGGATAGACATTACAATTGAACGTAAAGACGCTGTTTGATGCTGGGAACTAGCAGGTGAGATGAACATCTTAGGGAACGAAGACCGGCGTAAACTTTCCTAATTGTATCAGAGACTACATCACAGCAACTGAGGGATGAGTTAATGCAGAAGCCCAAATATTTAACCTTACTGACATACGGAATAAATTTGCCACCTAGTTCAATCGCTGGAAAACCAAGTGAATTAATTTGAGACCTCGAGAGGATCATAGCCTCAGTTTTCAATGCATTAACCTGAAGTTTATTTAATGTAGACCAACTTTGAATTCTCCCTAGATCTTCGTTAACTCGAGCAACACAATCTTCCATTAACCCTATAGGTCGAGCTAGGTATATTGAGACATCATCAGCATACATCAGCACTTTGCAGTTTACAACCGATTCAGGAAGGTCCTTAATAAATATTGAAAACAGCAGGGGGCCCAAAACTGAACCCTGTGGCACCCCGGAATTTACAACCGATGGTAAGGATGTTCCACTCACAGTTTCGACAATCTGCACCCTATTTTTAAGCTATTCACTCAATAATTTCATGGCAGCAGAGGAAAAATTATACTAATTTCTAAGTCTGACTAATAAGATTGAGTGATGAATGCTGTTAAATGCTTTAGTGAAGTCCAGGAGGACCATACGTCCAAAATTGCCAATATCAAGTGCAAAACGTAGATCAGAAGTTACCTTCAACACGGCTGATTCGCAGCTGTAATTTTGTCGAGTTCTGGAAAGATTGGCAGAAGTACTTTAAAACTTTTTTGCGATTATTCATTTGGGAGTTTTGGGCGATTAACCAACAGCCTTGAACTATTCGCTGCTTAATTTTTAACAACTTTGAAATTTCGAAATTTGGTATTACTCGTATTTCGTTCTGTTTTGCCCCATTTAGCGGTTGATGGCAATGCTGCTGAAACACATTCAGTATTCCCTGTGCGTTGGTGCCAAGGTTTCTCAGTTTCGAAAGACTGTGTTTCCGTCTTACGGCCAGCAGATAGTTGCTTTGCCTTTTTATAACGTCTCCGGATGTTGCTGCGGTCGTGAGCTGGAGGACTCCGTCTGCCCCCTTCTTTCAATATGCTGGATCTTCTGCTCTTCCTCGTCTTGGCTGCATACGCCTTCCTCAGTGCCCTAGTTTTGCGCAGATGTCCACGTTTTGTCACCATTTTCCGGGTAGCTCACTCATCATCATTCCACGGGCTCTTTTTCGGGGGTTGGCTGATAATCTACAGTGCTCTGGGCTACCTCTTTGATGATGTCGCGATACGTGTTCAATGTTGGCGTCTTTGGAAGGTGCGTGTACAGCGAAAAATCTCTCGCCCAGATAGAGTCTCGCTACTCTCGGTGTGTCAAGGTGTCCAACGTCGAATTTCCTCTTTTAAACAGTTCGCTGCTTCTTCTTGGTGGACAGTCGAGCACTGAATTTTGCCGCAACAATAAAATGATCAGAGTTGCCCTTCGGAATGTGTGCACGTTGAAGTTGTTGGATGCGTGCCTTGCGTCGAGTATCACCCAAATCACCATATAGCTCCAAACATCTCGAAGTAACTCATGTAAGGTATTTACCTCGTTGAACCGTACGTCGTCCTTCTTAGATACTCGTGTAAGACTTTGCAGACTCATCGGCCATTACAGTGTAGCTTTTTTCTTCTCGTTCAAGACTCACGCTTATAAGTGTTGCATATCCAGTCTGGGAGACATGCACAGTACCCGGTGCTGGTGATTATCACGACGAAGTAAACAAAAGGGCAATTGATGTGTACTTAGTCTTAGTGGCGGCACTAAGCATCACCCGGCTAGCTCCCAACGATCTCCCATCATAACTGAGATTTAAGAAAAGTCATTTTCCATATGACCCACTGTTGTGCAATTCGTTATATCTAAAACTACATTCATCCTCTGTCTACCTATCTATCGAATTATAATCAAAAGCTACAAAGCACCACATGGCCCTACATTGAACCATTGAAGCAGTTTCAAGGAACATTCGCTGGCAAAGTTTTTAGGCATTATCTTCTCTTCCCAACCAAGTAATGGAATTTGTATGTCGCACACATCCGAAGTGGAAACTTTATTATATGTTGCTCCACCAACGAATGGTATTTCTCCCCACCCCTTTCCTTTTTTTTAACTAAACTATGCTCCGCGCACACAAGAACAAAAATAGGAAAAATCTTTGTGTGGGTGGAAATAAAAACCTAGAGCTTCCCTTTTTCTTCGTATGACACTTGATAGGTGTTTTTTTTTTTTTTTTTGTAGCTCAACCTATTCAAGTTAAAGTATCTATGTATGCATGAAATTGGGAAAAAGGATATTTTACCAACCCAAGCAGTAGTTCACGTTCTCACATCATTACCACATCAAAAACTTTGAAAATGAAATTCTACATTTCCACGGTGCTGGTGCTGGTGGTGGGGGTGGGAGTGCTACCCCACTCGTAGTCGTGTATAGTTTTTGAAAGTAATTGCGAATGTTGAAATGGAAAATGCAAAAGACGATGATGAACTGGATGACGATGATGATTTTTCATTTTTAATTTAAGTTGCGTGTCTGGCAAACATCCTTCCTTGGGATTAAGCAGAGATTATCATATCATTGTAAGGTGTAATGAAGGACTTGTCTACTCCAGGCACAGCAGATGCATAAATATTTGTTAAGTGGAAACAAAACGGCATAAAATGAGGTCTCAATAAAAAAAATGGAAAACTACTATCCGTGGAGGGTTTCAATCAAATATGGATTTCCTAAAAACTTTAAGGATTATATCTTCTCACGATGAAGATTTCAATACAAAAGACCAAAACTGTATTTTTGTATTATAACTTCTGGGGTTCCGCAAGGCAGCCACTTTGGTCCACTTTTGTCTATATCATAGACACAAATATAGGTACATCGTACATAGGTAGGTAAGGGAGAGGATGGCAAGGGGGACGTTCATAACTTTTAAAATATTCCTAGAACCAAACAGACTGCTTTGACTGCTTTCGTAGCTCCTCGCTGGTACATGTGGTAGCCATTTAAGTCTTTCGAACAACTGTCCTGACCATCTGCAAAGAACAGAAATATTAAAACTAAATTTGAGAGGCGAACCAAAACGTCCATTTCGCCCCATGCCGTTTGGTTCGCAAGGTGTTTTCGCCTTTTTTCGTTCCACAAACACCAAAAGTAGCAAATTGGTTTGTAAAAAAATTGTCGCAGGATATAAACCGCCTGTTTCGTGTCTTTTAGAAACTGAACTTGTTATTTTTTTAGCAAAATGAGTATTTTCATAATTTCATGATTTGTTCTAAGACCAACTTCACTCTGTTCATAAAACTTAGGGATGTGTGGGCAAACGAGGTTTTTTAATAAGTTCTTTATATTGATAAAAAGATGGAGTTCAAACTAAAACACAAATCAGTTTGGTCCCTTATGCCCCCCCCCTTTCCCCTACATACTCGTACCTATCTTGTTGTGAAATCAAACCAACTTATCGAGTCAGAGTAGGCTTTCTTTGACTTTGTTTCTTGCGACTATGTTTTCCACACACAACAATGTCCTAAAGCTTGTTATAGCTTTTCCCTGGAAGCGCAAACAATTAACCGCGTTAAACACGTTCTATTAATAAATAATTCTTTATATTTCTACGCCTCAATTATACCTCTATCTAGACCAGTAATAAGTTCGCCGAAGGATACTTACATTATCGCGCACATTTTGTAATGTTTCATTTCTAATAATATTTAATATTTGCCACACCGAATTATCGTATAAAAAAATGTACCTACCTCGCCCACCCGTGAAAGGACCATTTTAACAACCACCCACCCCTGGCGAATAACTTTCGCACAAAACAAAAGTAAATTTGAAGTAAAATGTCAAAAATTTCGACGCCATTCTTGTAAATATTTTGTGAGAATGCTCTCACCCCTCTGTGACATGAATTAGTTATTTTTTTATTTTTTTTAACTTCAGCAGGAGCGAACTTAAAGTGCCGTGGCGCCTTTGAAATTCAAAGAAAAGACGGCGCTTACAAATTGTTAAAAAGGTAAAGGCCCAACTCGAGCCGTGCGTACGGCACTGTCCGTGACAAAGGGAATACAAAGAGTTTGTGTGCCAATAATAGCGGAATGCTCCGTTTCGTTACCTTTCGTTCCCTTAAAGGCTTAAGGCCCAACTATGATAGACGGACGAAAACTGAAGCTTATCTTCCAATCTGTCAATAAAAAAGTATGTGAACGAAGGCAACATACAAAAATCTGATTTGGCAAATTTACGGATGTCCATACAATTTGTCGGTTTTCGGAACCCAGTTGCTTCCGTTATTAAAATTTCTGGTTCCGAAATCAGATAAATTCCAAAGAACGGTCAAATATTCGACTGCTTCCAGCCGAAATACACAATCCCTCATTATCCGCCATCATTATGTCCACAAAATGTGTCGGATTTCGGAAGCCACTTGCTTCTTTTATTGAAATTTCTGGTTCCGAAATCGGATAAATTGCAAAGTGCGGTCAGATATTCAACTGGTTCCGACAAACACACACAATCCCTTAACAGCCGCAATTAGATTTTTGTCGAGTTTTCGAATTTTCGCTGTCGCAATTTGTCGGTGGGTTCCGATATCCGAATGATTCTGCCACTCACACAACTCTTCTGTTATTGAAATGTCTGCTTCCGAAATCGGATAAATTGCAAAGTGCGGTGCGATATCCAACTGCCTCCCCACCACACACAAAACTGCTCAGTATCCGCCATCGTTATGTCCACAAAATTTGTCGGCTTTCGGAACCCACTTGCTTCTCTTATTGCAATTTCTGGTTCCGAAATCGGATAAATTGCAAAGTGCGGTCTGATATCCGACTAGTTCTGCCACGTGCACACACACAACTCTGCAATAGTCGCCATCATTATTTGCAAAAAAAAATGTCGGATTTCGGAACCCACTTGCTTCCGGTATAAAAATTTTGTGTTCCGAAATCAAATAATTGTGAAGTGGACTTTGAAGCACATTCGCTTTGTGATAAAGACTCAACGGACTATGAATCGAATGCAAAAATCAGGGTCGAGATTTGTAAAAAGTTCACATTGTCATCATATCTATAGAGCCAGACAGAGATAGATAACATACGCCTAAGGGTAAGCGGTTCAAAAACATAAAAAGAACATTGCTCTACGGTGTATTGTGGGCCCATAACGTATCCCAGAGTCCGGCTGCGTAGCTTCAATTTTTGTGTGGACTATTTTTGGCACGAATGGAAAGGGCCCACAATTGTACGTATCCCGGGAAGGGTGGCAATAAAGCGCGTGTTTTAGAATAAATAAATCTAAAGCATTAACCGCCCATACAGGGCCTAAATCCCAGGTTGAGAAGCAATGGATACTTTTGCATGGAGCCAGTTGAAAAGACATTAGGTGTCACTGGGACTGTTTGGAGCTCGGTCAGTAGTCCAAAACACTTGTTATTGCGTCCAAAGTAGTAGCTAATTGCTTAACTAGCTCCCGACGGGTAAAGTCTCTGCGATCTAAGGCCTGATGCTCCTAATTTTTCTTCCTATTTGCCTACGCTAAAGGGGTTTTCCTGTAAATGTTCCAGGACCATTGTTGTGCTAAGAACACAGCGCAAGCGTTTATGTTTAACAGCAAGCAGCACCTAGCAATGGCGTATTTCATTGCATGCTTTTAGGTGCTACTTGTTATTAAAAAATAATACGGAGATAGGAAATTGTCAGTGCTCCGGCATTCGCGTTGACTTTGTTCATAGACATTTTTAAGAGCCAACTGTTTTGCCTTCCAGGCCCACAATTGCATCGAACCCATCCTGTCGTCCTGCATAATTAGGTCTCCAAACTAACACCACTTCTGTCATCGCGGAGAACAGAAGAAAGCAAAAATTACACCCTCCCTGCCCACATGGGGAAGGCCAACACAAAGCCGACGATAGACTTCCTCAAGAACAGGCCGTGTATGTCGATTACACAAGGCTTAAAAAGGCTTGGGTCAAAAGCAGCAAATTCAAAGGGTTTTCCTTTCAATTTAAACTTATATTTTCCATTTTATTTTCACCTACACATCGCCATTAGGGCGCGCGTAGACGAGTATGTGCGAGCTCAAGATGAAGAATAAACTTTTTGGGTAATTGCTAATTTTTGGCTAGAACGCACCCACCCACTTGACACCAAACATAATATTCCAGCATGCAGCATACCACTCCACCACACACGGTCGACAGCTGCTGGATCCTGCGGATGGCTTAGAAAGATGGCTGGTTAAGTTAGCTTGCTTCGGTTCGGATGGTGGAAGTTAAAACTCGCTTTATACGTGTGGAAGACGAAAGACAAAAATGATTTTATTATGCCGAAAGGAAAACTTTTGCAGAACCTAACATTTTGGTATTCCTTGCGTTGAACTTGGCTCTCCATCATCCCATCCCCCATGAGGGTGTTGTACCCGCGCGACACGGCACCATAACTATTGCCACCTCATCCTCATCCATAACCATCAGCCGTTGAATAAAGCGAACAATAAAGAAATTATATGGTGTTCGCCGCACACACAAACACAAGGTGTCCCTGCCAACCGGAAAATTTATGTAAATATAAGAAAATTTTCCTTATCCCCGCGTACACCTATAAATAAAATACATTTCGGGGCGAAATTTACGATGAACGATTACTAACAAGGGAATCAGCCAGGATGTGAGATATTCCGCGCGCGACATTATGCGAAAGTAGTTAAATTTTCCTCCACCCAAAGTGGGTGGGCGGAACGGTTAATAAAATGATGATAGCGCATGAAAGTTTTTTTTAATTTTTTTTTGCAGATTCTTATGCGAGTTAAATTTTAAAGGAGCCAAGGATATCGTAGGTGTATATACTTTCCGTCCTCCCAGGTGTAATGCGTTTGTTAGTTCACTGATGGAGAACGCTTTCCAAGTTACTTCTTCCAACCTATATCATGGCAAATGCCTTGACATGGTCATCATCATTTGCAGAGCAAATCATCTCGTTGAAAAAAAACCTTTTGAGTGCTTGAAATCTTATCAGACCGCGTCCTAAAGAGTAGTTAGTTCTTCATCCATATGTTGGTCATCGAATGGACTGCGATCTTAGTCCTTTAATTACAATAACCTACCTTCTTGCGAAAGGAAACAACATAAATTTGAATCACCCACGCGTCATGTCAGGTGACACGGTGAAGGGTGTCTGCGTTCAGCTGTTCTCAATGCTGTTCTTATGTCAAATGGGGGTTTCCAATTTTGCTGATAAACTCACCTCTTGCTCTACTGACAGTACCGGGAAAAATATGAGTCTACAAAATTCCCCTTAATGTATGGCTCCAAGTCAGCAACTTCTTATCCTACTCGTAAGCTGTAAAGAGCTGAGGGTATTTTTGGAATTATCCTTCCGTCTAGAATTTTCGTTTCATCAGCGTGGATTGGAGAATTGATTGATTAGCAGATTTTTGGCACAAGTCGGGATGATAAATGATCTCTTGTGTCTTGGATGGATGCGAAGCCAGGTTATTAAAGCCTTAAGACTGGTTCTGGTAGCTGCGTCGTTTGATGGGTAAAGAATAATAACTAATGCTGCTGTTTTTTTCTTATGCAAATTTAGCTACACATTTTCCTTTTGGAATCTATGAGTGAGTGTTGAGCATGACAGCTGCCTCCATTCAATAACGTCATAAATCTCACAGACTCCTGGTGATGTTGAGGCTCACTGTTCCAGGTTGCCCGACGAATGAGTAGTCGTCATGTCATCAGTGAAAACAGTCATCCCCTCCTTGCGAACGTCGGACAAACATCCAAGACTATCAATCGTCATGAAGAGCTTCTCAAATTTGCCATTCGGATTCGCCTTAAAATTGTAGGTCCCTTCCACTTCCACACCACTGATATTTATTTTATGAAGCCCCTCCTGGAGATTCTGATCGGCTATTTGGTTCGTGTCCTCTTTACCATCCATCCTATCTTCCGACTGGAATAACCATGTCATTCGATCACCGCGCTCCTTGGTTCCAAACCACCTAAGGTACCATCGAGCGGCTTATTCTCTTCTGTGGCTAGTTCCTCTGGAGACGGGGTACTTTTTTAGTCACGTCCCAACTCTCGGGGTCTCAGAAAATCGTTTCCTTTGCTGATAGACATCTGCCCATTATGGAACTCTGGCAGATTCCCATTAGGTTGGCTTTGTGAGCATCCTCCTAAAGTACCTTCGCTTACCCCATCCGAGACCAGCTTCAAGGTTGAAGGCAAGAGGCTTTCCTCTTCCTCCGTCAAAGTGTTTTTTCGTTTGCAACCGTCCCTTTGTTGTGTTTGTTTTTGCTTTCGTTCTTTATAATATTTGAACCCACGAGTAAGGGGAAAGAGGGTGGGTGGTGACGGTTTGTTGGCTTGCGACCCGTGCGGTGCAGGTTAAATCCCCACGGAGAACAACAACATACGCTACCTATTTATGGAGAGAAACGAGTGACGCTTTGTTTTCTCCAAGCCTACCTTAAAAAAGAGGATTTCTGCCTGGTAGTACAACGGACCGTTACCAAGTCTGAGTGCTCTCTGACTTGGATTTCCTTTTTAATAAAAAAGGAGGGACGAGGTGGCATCATGTAGTCACCCCCTGTATTCAGTAAAGTGGAAATTGAATCAAAACTAGAGGTCCCCCGTTATCCAGAGTTTGCGCTAGGGACTGAGCACTCCCTCTGCCACGCAGGTCTCGGCGTGCACCTTACTTGGAGATCACTGCCTAGATTTCATCCCCTCACTTTCGACCTTACCGGCATGGATAGCCCTAATTGCCCATGCGAACATTCCTCAATGACCTTCGGTATTGCCCTTCAGTTCATTGGGAATTACTGAAGCCCTTCCATCGCTCGTAAGGGAGCTACCTCTCTTTTTTTTATAATTTTGCTTACGCGAAAGGGGTTTTGTTTTATGGAACAGGCATTTTTTGTAGCAGAACGGGGAATGAAGTATTCCATTGCATGATTTTAGGTGCTACTTACTATTCGAAAGAATACGAGGATAGGAAAGACATTTGGTGCTCTTTTTAGGGTTTTTTCTCCACGGAACCTTAAAATCTAAAGGTAGAGACTTGACTTGAAACTCGTATGTCTCAGCCGCTTGGCTCCAAGAAATCCTCCAGTCTCTTCAAGCCTCACAAAATTGCCCCCATTTGACTCAAATTCAAGGCCCAACACTTCCACTTAAATCTCATCATTAAATCCTGAACTAAACTCGCACACTCCAGAAAAATGTTAAATCTGTCCACATCTCCTTGCAGCTAGAAGCTTGGAGGATATTTCCTTATTTTCTAGGCACTTTCCACTCGATTAACCTTTTCGAAAATATGTCTTCGTGATCGAAATTAATTATGTAAAAATTCTCTTAACCAGAGCAAACATGGAATATTTTAAAATAAATTACTATTAACAATGAGTTCCATTTATCAAGTTGCCTCAGCTTCCCTTCCCCATCCATCATCATCTGCCGCCTCTGTCATTGTTTTCCCTAAAGAAATCGCTTGTTTGTTATCGTTTTTCTTCTTGCCAATGCCAATGCAAAAGACAAGCAAAAGCTTAACATCTCCTCTCCGCCCGCAGCGAGGAACGACACATAGAGATAGAGAGACAGAGTCAGAGAACGAAAGGCTTCCATTTACCCCAAAAAAAAACAAAAAAAAAACTATAAATTTCCTCAACAACAACTTCTTGACTTTTGCCTTCACCAACCCAAGCAAGGGGCTCTTATCTTAATTCCACCCTCTCAAGAAGAGGTGAAGGATGCTGATACAATACAACAGGACCAACAAAGGCAAACACCATTTGAAGAATATTTACCTACTTCTTCTTTTCTCAGCGGCGGCTTTTTGTTTTTGTATGTGTCTGTGTGTGTGTGTGTGTTTTTTTTCCTAGAATTAAATTCTTTGAAAATATCAGCACATTTTAACATTTTACCAACCCCCACTATTCCTGCGTTGCCATTCTTAATCATATGTCAAAATTATTTTGCTCAAGACGAGCGCGCAAGCAGGGGGACGCTTTATCCTTTTTGAAACTTCTCTCATCTATACATTTTGACAGATTCCATTTTATGAAATAAATCAGAAAAGTTTCTTCTTTGCAAATACCGCCCACGAAGAGGGTGGTTGGTGCTGCTATCCAAAAATTTGTGAAACAAAAAAAAAAAAAAATAGAAAAGCAACCCTAAGTGGGAAAAATCCTTGCGGAGGAATTTTCTCTAAAGATGCCGGGATGTGGGTTGGAATGGGGTTTGATGTTTGATTGTTTACAATACACACTTTCAGTTTTGTGCCTTTTGGGTACACACGGCACGGGCATCATCGTCTAAGGTGGCAGGATGTCTCTATCCCCTCTGTCCTGGGGAGATTTTTATCTTCCCAAATACATATAGGGAATAATGCTTAAATTATTCCGAAATGGGACGCTTTCATAATTTTGTCTGTAATTTTTCCATCGACAAAGACTTGTACCTATGTAATACGAGCGGTGGGATATATAGGGACGTATACAGTATACAAGAGGGTTAAGTTAAGGCATATGGATGGAAAAAGGATTCGAGGAAAAAACTCATTTTTCAAATAAATAAATATTTGATTTTCTTTCTTGTTTCTTAGGGATTTTGCGTTTGAGTGTTGTATACTCTGCACTGCAAGCGGTATACCTAAGGCGGCATATCAGATGAGGCTGATGCGATGGAGATGGCAATTTCGGATTTTAATGGATGAGGCATTAGTTGCTATCATTCAGAGAATCCCTTCTGGTATGTTAAAAAAAATAACCATAAGGGTTACCAGCTGGAGGTTGGTCGAATAAAAGGACTGCAGAAGCTCCGTGATAAAATGGATTATTGCTTTTTAGTTTCCGACTAGAAAGTGACTCATTTGCACCCGCCTCCCTGCAATCTATGCGCTGTCATTTGAAATTCGCTACGAAATGGGTTTTACAGAAAACAATTTTTGCATTCGAAACGACCAAGGAGATCTTCATTTGTTTTTGCTAAAGTCCACGATTCTGCGCCGTAGAGCAGGACTGGGATGATGAGGGTCTTATATAGAGTCTCCTTAGTTTTTCTTGACAAGGCCTTACTAATCAATTGCCGTCTTAGGTTGGCAAGTGTAATTCTTTGTTTCATTTCCGCTGTGGTGGCATTATCAGAATCAATAGCGGAGCCAAGGTAGACAAAGTCCTTAACTACCTCAAAGTTGTAGCTGTCTATCGTGACTTTCTGTCCGATTCGTCGATGTTGTGTGTCCCTTCTTGTTGACCGCATATATTTTGTTTTGCCCTCATTCACCACTAAACCCATTTTTGCCGCTTCTGTGCTAATACTTGCAAACGCACCAGTGACAGCTCGCTGTGTTCTGACAATTATGTCAATGTCGTCAGCATATGCAAGTAGTTGCACAGACTTTTGAAAAAATTGTACCTTTAGTGTTGGGTTGCGAGTTTCGCACAATTTGCTCAACTATGATGTTGAAGAAGTCACATGACAGCGCATCACCTTGTCTAAATCCTTTTTTGACATCAAAGGTCTCGGTGAGATTGTTTCCGACCTTTATGGAGCAGCGGGCATTATCCATCGTCATTCTGCACAATCTGACAAGTTTGGCAGGGAATCCAAAACTAGACATGGGTCTGTATAGCTCGTCTCTATAGATGCTGTCATATGCGGCCTTAAAATCGATAAGAAGATGGTGGGTATCGATTTGGACTTCTTGGGTTTTCTCCAGGATCTGCCGTAGTGTGAATATCTGATCGGCCGTGGACTTACCGGGCCAAAAACCGCACTGGTAGGGACCAATCAGGTCGTTGACGAATGGTTTTAGGCGTTCACACAATACAGCAGACATGATCTTATAGGCAGTATGTTTATTTATTTATTTATTTATTTATTTAAATCGCTGTACATTTAAATGTTCAGGAGACTGATGCCTCTACAATTGGCGCAGTTTAGAGGGTCTCCTTTCTTGTGGATCGGGCAAACGATGCTGAGGTTCAATTCATCAGGCATACTTTCTTCTGACCAAATCTTTTAAACGAGTTGGTGTATGCTCTCCACCAGGTCAACAAGCTCGTCATTTAAGCCGACGGGTCCAGTAGCTTTGTTGGATTTAAGTTTGGATATCGCTGTCCTCACTTCATTTTGGTCAGGTGGACGGAAGTCTTGGCATTCAGACTGAATGGTTCGTTCTGCCTGACAGCGCAATTTGTGTCGTCTTCGCCGTTTAACAGTCTGCAGAAATAGTTTTTCCATGTCCCATGTGAGTTGTTAATTTCAGTTTAATAATTCGCGACCTTAGAACAACAAGGTTCTATGTACACAAACGCTTTTGAATTTTTGAACTCTTTAATTCGCGTGGTGTTTTAAAAAAGTCTTAAAGCTTAAGAAAAATTCGTTAAGTTTACACTCGATTAAGAGGATTTTAATTTGAAAGCCTAAAAAATTTAATGGTTTGACTCTAAAATCTGACTTTAAAAAACGGCGAGGAACTTTGGTGCCGAACGAAACGACGCTATGACTCAGAAGAAAAGTTCTGTGTACCACTTGTTGACAAAATGGTTTCTTTTTTTCTGTTGGCAACCCTATTATTGGGAGAGACAAAAGTCTAAGTTTAGTTGAATTGTTAAGAACGCTCTACATATTTTGTTATATAACATTTAAAGGATTTTATCGAAAAAAAAACGAAGCTTAAATATTACCTATGCGTCAAAATTGACATACCCTTAAAATAGGGTATAAATATCATGCACCACTATTATTAGGAGTTTCAATTAATACAATTTTTTTTTTATTCAAATGAGGTACTAAAAAAGAGTATTTTTTTTGTTGAAATAAAAATTAATTTTAAACTAGGTACGAGTACAACAAATTGCGAACGTCCGACAAACATCCAAGAGTATCAAATTGTCATGAGAAGCTTCTCAAATTTGCCGTTCGGATTCGGCGTAAAATTGTAGGTCCCCTCCACTTCGCATGAAAGTGGTTGGAGAAGCTAGGTTCTAGGCCTGTATGGACCGTTAATGGCCTAATATGTATACGCATGTAAAATAAATCAAAAGCCGAACAAACAAAATTATAAAAAATCCAACTTCATTAAAATAAAGTTCTTTGGAAAATTAAAATTTTGAAAATCAGTTGTCCGAGACGATATCATCTATAATTTAAAACAAAAAAATGTTATAATGATTAATAAATTTAAATTTTAATATGACTTTATAACATGCCTTGTCGGTTGCACTCATGTAGTTGAACATGGATTGCAAATGTTTTGATTTATCTTCAGAAATGCAATTTGTTTTTGTAATAGCTTCGATTTTAAGCTCAAATACTGAACCAAATTTTGTTTCTCAAACTCTTTTTGTTGCTTTTCGCCTCACTAACGTGGGCTTAATAATTTCAATTGAATAGTCCACTGAATAATAAACTTCATATTCAACATTTTAAGAGTAGAAAATGGAATTTTTGAAAAATCGAAGCAAATTTTTGCATTTTTGGCGAAATCTTTAAAATGATTTGGTTGCATTTGAATAATAACAAAAGGCTTTCGAACGTTCACACTTTTCAAGTGGCATATAAGCCCAATTTGGGAAAATTATTCGTTGGCAGAAAGATACACTTCGCTTCAACTGAATAAGCACAAACATTTTCTAAGCTACGAGTACCTTGTCAATTTTTCCAAAACCTTGTTCCGTAATATATCATTTGTTGATGCTAACTGTTTGCTTATGATGTTGAGAAAATAAATCGGAAAGAATAATTCAAAAAGTACCACTATTTTTTCCCTGGTTCTCTTGCAAAGCAATCAATTTGGAAAAATGCAGTTTTATTTTACGTCAACTGAATAGACACAAATATTGAAATTGGAAATAAAAGTTATTGGGATTAAATGAAACAAGATTGGCTTAAGATAGTTTTTTATTCGTTAATTTTAGTAGTGGGTACTGCCGCCTTTATTCGTAATAGTTTCGTAAATTCGATCCGGCATGGAATCGTACAGGCTCTTTAGGTAGTCCAGCGAAATTTCCCTCCAGGAAAATTTAATGGCTACAATAAGTCCTCAAACTGATGGCCAGACTCATAAACTTTTCGTACTAACCATCCCCAAACGTTTTCTATAAGGTTCAGGTCCGGTGAGTACGGCGGCCATTGAAGCAATTTCACATTCTGCTCCTCTATCTAATTTTTTACTGTGCGCGCCTTGTAGATGGGGGCGTTGTCCTGCTGAAAAGTCCAGTTTATGGTTCCAAAAATGCCTACAAATTTAGATAAATTTCTTTCTAAAATTCCTATATAACTTTATGCAGTCATTTTTGAGGTTTGGAACTCAAGCGCAACAGTGCCATAGTAGCTAACTGCTCCCCATACCATAACACCACCTTCTCGACTATGATGCCGCGCTAAAAATCGTTCTTCTTTCCTCACATCGTGGAAGTAATAATTAAACCCATCAGGGCCATCAAAATTGAACTTCTTCTCATCCGAAAAAACTACGTGACGCCATTCAGTTTTTCAACTCATATGGAGTCTAGAGAATTCTAAGCGCATACACTTCCGTTTATCGTTAAGTGGTGGTTTCTTTTGAATTTTCATCCGTTTTAGATGTTTGGCACTATTGGTAACACTTCACACTGTTGAAACGCTTGCAGTAACACCGGCTTTCTGCTTTATTTTTGGCGCAGAGTCGCAGGAATTGGAAGCACATCTTAAAATTGCTCTTCGATCAACTGCTGTTGTTGCCGATTCTTGACCTCCTTCCATGTTTTTTCCGTACGAATCTAAGGGTATATTAATTTTGACGCATAGTTTGTAACATACCTTAATATTGCCCGTAGACCCCTAAAAGTTACTATATTTATGATCAGCATCGATAGTAATGTCGATCTAGCCATGTCCGTCCGTCCGTCCGTCTGTCGGCAAAAATTAGGCCTTTAAACTGGACCTAGAGAGCTGAAATTTTAACCATATACTCTCTAGGGTCCCGAAATAATCAATTTTACGAATTTTTGAAATCCGCCCACAGACACGCCCACAAACTCAAAAAAACAAAATTTTGGAAAAAATCGAATTTTGAGCTAGAAAGCTGAAATTTTTTATATATGATCGATGACTCCTAAAACTGCTCGGGATAAATTTTTTTCAAAATCCGCCCACTGACACGCCCACAAATAAATAAAATAATTTTTTTATACCCTATTCTAAGGGTATATTAATTTTTGAAAATCCAAAGTTTGAGCTAGGGAGCTGAAATTTATAATATATACTCTCTATGGGCCCTTTATGCTCACGTGTAAATATTTTCAAAATCCGCCTACTGACACGCCCACAATTCATTTTTTTTTTTTTTTAAATTCAAAGTTTGAGCTATTGAGCTGAAATTTATAATATATACTCTCTAGGGGCCCTTTATTCTCATGTGTTTATTTTTTTTAAATCCGCCTACTGACACGCCCACAATTAAATAAAACAATTTTATTGCAACACCCAAGTTTGAGCTAGGGAGCGTTTTTTTTTATAAAATCCTTTAAATGTTATATAACAAAATATGTAGAGCGTTCTTAACAATTCAACCATACTTAGACTTTTGTCACGCCCACTTATGAGGGATAGGAATAAGAATAGGGTATCCAACATAGGGTAGCCCGTCCCTATGTTTTTTTTTTAGCAATATCAATGGTTGGTTGAAACCGGCCCTCGATGAGGATGCACTTAGCCCAGAAGTAGGTCCATTGTGCTGAGCAATATCAATAACATCATTTTTAAATTTGTGAGCATTGTACGAACACTGGTTTTTGAGATATGCAAAAGGTTCCAAGCCAAAACGGTTCACAAACTTGCAGCCTATTATTTCCACATAAATTCATAAAGTAGCCAAATGAAATATGTTCGACGCCACTCCTGTGAGTTAATTTATTTTCGAATAGTTTCAGTTCTTGTTGTGGATTTATGAATAAAATTAGTTTTACCTTCTTGATGCACAGAGTAGAAACCCCTAAACATTTCCTCGCGTTCTACTTTGGATACAAGGTTTTGACAATGAAATCTACACTTTGAGAAACAGTCGTTTGTGTTTTTAATTTCTTTTTCAGTAACGGGTTTTCCCCTTCCAACCAACATAAATGGAAATGATGCAGATATAACTCCGTAGCCCTGGATATCTAAAAAGCGGAAAGAGATAGGGCAAAATAAAGAGCGTGAATCGAAAGAGAAAAACCAATTTACATAGATTGATTTTTTTTTTCAAAATTATCACTTAGAACCATGTTGTTGTAAGGTCGCGATATTTACTTAAGGAGCTTAACAACCTTATCGGCATTTAACTACTAGGCAGGCAAGCATCTTAACCTGGCTTCAGAATTATTAACTGTTTTCCATTCCTTGGAAAAATATGCCCGCCTTGCAATTTCGGGCCACTTTAAGGAATGCACTTTTTGGCACTGCACGACCCTAACTGATGTGGAAATCCTATATTGGCAGGCGAAATTGCCCCTTTGCTCGACTTCGGCATCCCGTATGATTTATCGAATCCGGAAAAAGAAGAATGGCAAAGAGATGCAATCGAGACTGATGGTTTTAAGACAAGGGAAGGAACGGGTTCTTCTCTGTTGATCCAGACTTGAAAGAGTCTATACGACTCTCAGACACAAGCAGAGTCTTCCAGTCAGAAGTTCTGGCTGTTCTAAGGGCGGCAGAGAAAATGCAGATAGGATCAATGTCCGGAACGGATATAGCCATCTACATTCACAGTCAGGCTGCACTTAAGGCACTAGAAACTGTTAACATCAACTGAGACAGTCAGAAACTGTCTTTATGCAGGCAGAAGCAAGTGAGACTGTGCTGGGTTCCAGGACATAGCGGCATAGAGGGAAATGAGCGAACCGATGAGCTTGCGAGAAAATGAGGCGAACTGGAGAGTATAGTGGAGATGTGAACCAAACCGCGTTATCAAGTGATTAATTATTGAGAAAATCTTAAAAATCGCTGACCTTAGACGGGAAAATTTAGAGGGGCAAAGGGTGTTGGACGCATTTGGACAAACAAATCTAGGGAAATTCTCAAATTGAGTAGGGAACAGCTTAGAACAGAGGTTGGGATTGTGTCACCTAAGGAAGCATGCTAGGCGGCTTAGACTGGTAAACGTGGAAACATGCGGATTCTATGAGGACTTGCAAGCCGATAAAGACATAACACACATGCTGTGTGAGGGTGAGGGAATAGCACGGAACCGTAGGAGGTGTCTGGGAGAGTACTTCTTCGACGAAATACGGGAGTTGAGCGGCACAGACCACAAGAAGCTGGTAAAGTTCTACAGGGAGATGTTTTGCGAGCGAAGTTACTCCTTTTGAAGTTTTGATTCAGTCGGTTCCCCAGCGATCGCCATGGGCCCTTTTTCTTGGCGCCTTGCAAAAAATTGTATATTTGTATCAGTGGCGTGGCGTCCATATAACACGATTCCTACCGTCTTCCCTTTTAAAAATCCACCAAAAGTAAGCACTATCTGCCAAATAAATATATGAAAAATGAAACCCGTCCCGTATTTTAATTATAAAATAAAATCTACACACACACTCACACATAAGCTATCGAATAAGTTTAATATTTTCATTCTACCTCTCGTCTGTATCTTCATACTTCATTCAAGAATCAAGATTCAACCACATTCCACAATCTACAAATCACAAACAACAAACCAACGAAGAGTCACAAAAATACTCTTAGTAAAAAGTTTTCAACTACCGCTGCTCTCTATAATAGAATAAAAAATATTTTTCCGTCTTATTTACTTGTTTTATATCCCTTTCTTCTACAAGCATTGCGGTTCCGATCCTCTTTGTTCAACACCCGCTTTTATATTCAAAGAAAAAGACGCTACATTTCGTCTTATAAACCAAATCTCACGCTGAATACTTGGAATTGTTTCATTTCATTTTCCCTTTTGCGATTAGCATTGCGTTTCAATCGGAAGATATCAACATGTTGCAGGAATGCAGGTGCTACGTTCGACTCGTTTTTTTTGCAACATTGTGTCTAATAACACGGTGTTCTTTGACTTATTTCTTTTTTCTTATGACATAATATCTGAATGTGTTATGTGGGTTGATTCTTGATTTTGAATTTGATGTTGATATTGATATGCGTGTTGATGTAAGAAGTTGAGCTTTCATTTTTCTCTCTTGTGATAGTTAATGCTTCGATGTTTTTACAAATTTATTGTTATACTTTTGTCTTATGAAATAAAATATGGTAGAATATTATGGCAATTTGTCAGCAGAGTAAATTCAGCATATCGCTTAAGAGAAGTTCATGTCAAATAAAATACCGACACTTGTTTTTTTTTTAAGCAGGAATTCAAATTTTAATTTAGAATCAGTTGGAATTTATTGACAGACTGCGTTGCACAAGTACAATAACTTGAAAAAATCTAGTGTTTTGTAAAGCCAATTTGATAAAATCTTAAATTAAAATAGTGAAAAGTTAGATGTGAAAGTGAAAGTGAAGGTTAATGTGTAATTTTTTAGTTTCTTTTATTACCAACTTACTGATAAAAACATTTTAGCTTCTTAATTTTAGTGCAGTTTTAGATTTTTTTTTGGAAATGTCTTTGATTAGTGTAGATTGCTGTTTAACTGATTTCCTCCTGGAGGATTCAAATAGTTTTAGTAAGCTATCTTTTCTTGAACAAAAAAAAAGTTATAGACGTAGGGCGCTCTATGCCTTTTATAAATATTAATTACCAAAGGAGAGATGGTTTTGTGACACATTTTAATGTTTCCTTATACCAAAAATATAAGTGGCTAACTGGGAGTTGCAAGCTTAATAAAATGTTTTGTTTTCCTTGTCTTCTTTTTTCAAACTCCGCCAGTGTTTGGAGCCGAACGGGTTTCACTGATATAAATAATTTAGTTAATTCTTCGAAAAAACATATTATGACAGAAAAACATATTCGTTGTTGTTTATCCCTACACGAATTCGGCACGAATCGCATTGAAACTTCTTTAGGAAATTCTTTCGTTGTTCATAATAAAAAAGTAGATAAAAATCGGAAACTAATGGAACGTTTTATTGACACGGTCATTTTATTAGGCAGACAGGAGTTAGCATTTCGCGGTCATGATGAAAGGTCTAGTTCAGATAATCGTGGCAATTATGTCGAAGCGGTTTATTTTTTATCTAAATATGACACTTTATTGGAATCCCATTTAGAGCAGTGTTCAAGTACACACAATCCAATTTTTTCAGGTTTATCCAACGATATTCAAAACGATTTGATACATAGTATCGCGGCGGTTATTAAATCCGAAATTAAAACGGAAATCAAGGATGCTCGGTTCGTGTCGATTATGATCGACGAAACACCAGATTTGAGTCATACACTATCAGCTCAGTGTCGTGGAGTGCTTAAAGCAAGCAACTATCACGAGCAGAAATTGCCGGCACTAAAAGTGCTCTCACTGGCTCATCATTTAGTGCAGGTGTTAGTAAGGACAAAACAATTAAAAATACAATAATTATGTACCTATAAAATACGAGTACTAACACAGACACAAAATAATGCAAACAATTAAGACATTAAGGCATTATTACGCAAAATATTTTTTAGCTTAATTTTACTAACATGCAAGTCAATCACATGATCATTTAGATTATAGATTCTACTCATGCGACTAATAGGCTCATGCCTTCCATAATTCGTTCTATGATGGGGGCTGAACAATAATTCAACACTGCGTAAATTATGGGCACCACCACGAAAATTAAAGCCAATAGACGACAGCAAGTCAGGTGCATCTATTTGACCGGATATAAGCTGCTGTAAAAAAATGATATCGCTATTAAGCCTTCGTTGAGAAAGGGGTAACATTTGAAGAAGCTTGATACGTTGACTGTAGGGAGGAAGGGTAAATGGATCATCCCATGGATGTCCTCTAAGTGCAAATCGAAAAAATCATAGGGAACAACTGAGTGCCATATTTCGGTACTTGTCAGAGGATGGTATACAAGAAAGATTTCTTGGATTTTTTGACGTTAGCGCAAGTCGTAATGCAAATGAGTTATCCAATCATATATTTAAAATTCTTGAAACATACGACTGCAAGGAAAAGTTAATAGGACAATCCTACGATGGTGCCGCAGTTATGTCCGGCGAGGGGGGTGGTGTTCAAAAGAAGGTCCTTGATGAATGCCCGATGGCAAATTTTATTCCTTGTTATGCACATGTTTTAAATTTAGTACTATCCCGATCTCTAGAAAACATAGCAGAACTTAAACTATTTTTTGGCTATACTAATAGCATCGTTCGATTTTTTAATAAATCCACAAAGCGGTCCAATCTTTTAAAACAAATTTCCAATCGACGCATGCCAGGAGTATCGGAAACTCGATGGCATTATCATTCAAGAATAATAAACGTAATCTTTAACTGTAGAATAGATATAATTGAAACTTTTAGTAAAATAATTAATGACTCTAGGGAATGGGATACTGACACACTTTCGATGGCAGAAAGTTTATTAAATAAATTAGAGAGCAAGGAATTCTGTTTTTTGCTTCATACCCTTTCTGAAATATTTGCAAAGACCGATGTATTATTTAATTTAATTCAAAAAAAACAAACAGACGTTAGTTATGCCAAGCAAGAAATCGAACGTTTTGAGTCATGGATAAGCTCTGACTTTTTAAATATGTTTGAAGTTATTTATGACAGCGTAAATGATTGCATCGAACCTCCACGTAAACGCAGGTTGCTTGACTTCGATTTGAAGACGAATTATAAGCGCCTTTTTGTTGAAATTAAAGACAATATAGTTAGCCAAATAAATGCCAGATATAAATCATTTAGTAATCTTACATTTTTGGATTTACTAAATAATTTGAAGTATGACACTTTTTCTCGTTCCAGTCCAGATGTAAAAATATCTTCCCTAATTAAGTTTTTTCCTAGAATTTTTGACTTCACGGCATTAAAAAATGAACTTAATGTTTTATATTCTTCGTCGTCACTTCGGCAGTTTGAGGTTCTCGACCTTCACAACCATTTGAATAGTGAAGCATTGAAAGAAGTGTTCCCTCAAGTCTTAAACTTAAGTAGTTTACTTTTAACACTTCCCATTTCCGTCGCCTCCGTTGAGAGGTCTTTTTCTGCTTTAAAAAGAATTCATACTTATTTAAGAAACTCACAGGGCGAGGATAGGCTCTCTGATTTAGCCCTCATATCGATAGAAAGAAGACTTCTTCTTAAAATTAAAAATAGACCAAACTTCTATGAAAGGGTATTGGCAGAGTTTATCAAAAAAGATCGTCGAATAGCATTAGAATACAAATAATTATAAAGAACTAATATTTTAACAAAACTTTTCACTTTTTTTTTTTTAAGTGGTGTGTGAATTTTAGCTGTTTTTAATTTTGATTTATTTTTATTGCTGACATTATTATTTGTATCGTTTTTATATTTTAACAAATATAAAGAATTATCCATATAATTCTTCTGAATTTTCTTATTTTAAAATTACTATCCACATTATGCTGAATTTTTTTAAGTTATTGTATCATGCATCTGTCAAGACCGGCTTCTTTAGAAGCCACTTTTGTTATGCTTTAAGCTCATTGTTGATTGAAATATTAATGTCTTGAAGTATAAAAAATGTGGCTAGAATATTTTTGCTAAGTCAATGTGGAATGCATATTATGTAGATACAATATCCCCATTAAAAATTATTTTATTTCAGGTTTTAAAGATTTTTATTTTTATAGGTGACTACATTTTTCAACGTCTTCCCTTTTAAAATTATCCACGCCACGCCACTGATTTGTATATTTATTAATTCAATTCAATTCACAGTAAGAGTACACTTTTAAGGTTGTGAAATGTAAACAATTTGTATAAAAATGAGATGAGTTAAGGAAAAAACGGAATGATTTTAAATAAATAAGAAAAAAGTTAACAATCAAAGAAAACTAGATAATAAATTATCAATCTTTCCACTTAAATCTTTGAAACTTTCAAGTTTTAAATAAGGTACAAAAAAAAAATGAAAAAAAGGTAAATTAATTAATTAAGTGAGTTTGCTTGATCAAAGGGTTGTGGGGGGGAGGGGGGGGGGGGGGGGAGGGGTGGTTTGGTTTAAGCGAAATTAGTTGCTTTGGTTTGTGAAAAAGAGTTTCAACTCATTCTTGAATCGATGTGTGTCGCCTAGTTCTCTTATGTTTCGCGGAAGTGCGTTCCAAAGGCGAATAGCAGAAATAAAAAATTGCCTCTCAGATGTTAGGCAAGTAAATTGTGGTAGAATCAAACGGGCAGATCTACTGGATGCCGAAAACTGAATTTTATTGTATAGATATATCGGTTGTTTTGTTTTTATGATTGAAAACAACAAAAGTAGGGTTCGTAACTTTATATAATTTGGAAAGGATATATCCAAAAAGTTTTTTGTCAGATGTGATACATGGTCGAATCTTCTGAGACTGTATACATAGCGAATGGTACTATTAAATGCTACTTGAAGCTTCCTTTTAGAATCCGCATCGCAGTTATTAAATATTTCGGAACCATACACGAGTATTGGAATAACTAAAGTTTTAGGAAGAACTAATTTTTTTTTTGGGTGGTGTAAACTTTTGAGCAGTCCATAAAGTTCGAAGAACTCCATATGCCTTGCCCACAATCAGATTAATGTGGCTATTCCATGTGAGTGTTCTATTGAAAACCATTCCCAGATTTTTTGAGCTATCTACGTATTCTATTGGCGAACAATCAAGCTTAACTGTGGGAAAATAAGAAAGCTCTAGCTTCTTCTTTGAAATTACCAGACATTTACATTTTTTTGGGTTAAGTGACAGATTATTCTTAAACGACCACTTCGAGATCCTTTTAAGGTCTTCGTTCAAAACATCGGCACAGTTTTCGATAAGGCCAAGAGGACAGCTTTTATAAATTTGAATGTCTTCAGCATAAAAATGCCTCCTTGAATTTAAGATTATGCTTTGTTAGTCGTTGATGTAAAGCGAAAATAAAAGGGGTCCCATAATCGAGCCTTGCGGAACACCCTGCACCAAAGGAAGAAATTCTGATAGAACGTTCCCCAAAGACACAGCCTGATATATTTCAGTAAGATATGATGAGATTAACTTTACAGCAGAAGAAGACATGTTGAAAAACTGACGTAATTTATCAATAAGGATCAACCGTATCCAATGCCTTTTGAGAAGTCAAGAAGTATAAGAAAGGTAACATAGCCTTTATCCAATTCCTCTCGTATGTCTTCTACCACTTTCAAAAGCGCGGTGGTACAACTATGTTTGGCCCGAAAGCCAGATTGAACGGAAACTAGGAGATTGTGAAGTACAAGATACTCATTTAACTGCTTATACATAATGCGTTCGCAAATTTTTGATAGAAATGGCAGAATCGAGATGGGTCTAAATTATTCACCTGTCGAGTTCTTAGGGATTGGTTTTATTTTTGCCACTTTCCACTGGCAAGGAAAAACACCGGTCATGAAAATGGTATTGATAATATGCGTGATATACGGAAGCAGTAACGGCAATAAAGATTTTATGAAAACCGGATGAAGTCCATCTACTCCTACAGCATTGGACTTTATTGTTAATATGCTTTCCACTACATCCGTGCATTCTATTCTAGAAAAAGAAAACGGTGATTCCGTAAATACTACAGGACTGCGGGATATTCTATCGCCAGCGGGAATTCTAGTGCCTGGAGTTGATAAAAAATTACGATTTAGTTCGTTGCAGTCAATATCTTGTGCGCAGTTCAGCTTCTGATTACCTATCCCTAATTCCCGAAGGTTATTCCACATTTTTCGGGCATCTTCATTATTACTTAGCCGATTGGAATAAAAGCGTGTTTTGGCAATTCTTATTTCACGGGCGACGCTGTTTCTTAAATGCTTGTAAACTTGGTGGTACTCTTCTATCCGGAAACGCTTCCATTGGCAGTAAGCGTGATCTCGTTGTGAAATTAATAAACGAATCTCACTTGCTTTTGGCCTTACCCTACCGGTTGTTATGGGAACGTATGTATCAAAGAGATAACTAATGTTTCTGTGAAGAAAATCAATTTGATCATCCGCTGAGGTCATACCGTAAACAAGATACCAGGGAATGGTATGAAAATGATTTTGAAGAGCAGCACTATCTATATTCTTAAAGTTTCGGAAACTATAAGTTGTCGTATTGGTAGGCATATTAATGTCAAAATCAAAGGTAAGAAATTTCATTCCCATTTTTTAACCTTAGCTAACCTAAAGCAGCAGTTAAAGAGCTGTTGTCAGAACTGTAAGCCGCTTCTTGTCAGGCTTTTAATATATGCAATTCTTACTCCACCGAAACCGGGGGTCTTGGAATTTTTCAGCTGCATAACAACGGCCTCTACATCTTCAATTGAAATAAAGTCGTCACCGCGAACCAATGTAGTTTGAGCGCTGATTTTGCTAATAGAGTTTCCAACTGCATTCCCTTCAATGCTAAAGATGCTTCTACGTATTGCACCGTCAAGTCATCGCTGGGTACTCATAGCCAACACGCCTATCAAAAAGGCAGGTCTACTGAGATGGCACCTTCCAAACCAACCTTATCAGATGCATAGACGACGAAGCTCAGAAAGTGAATCTATCGAATGTGATTCTTTAAGCACCTTGAATACTGAAATGCGTGACTCGACTACATTCTCTCCCGTGGAAGTTAGTAAGGATCAGAACCTCAGCTAATTGCCAAAAGTCGCCCAAGATTGGCCCAAGTAAAGTTGTTGGATTAGGTGTAGGGATGTAGGCGATTAGGATGTATCTACAGAGGAAATCGATTCTTTACTACTTTGAAGTTTGTTACAAACAAAATCAAATTGTTTGATTACTGTCCGGGCGTTGGCCTGAGCCATCCGCAATGCGCCATTTTTAAATCCCGACTACGTTTCCCTGCACGAAAAGGCAAAACTTCAGTTCACAATGCCACTAAAAGTTCCCCTGTAAGCAGATACATATAGTACGGAACTGTACGTGTAGATAGTTTTTTTTTTTTTTTTTTTTTTTTTTTAATTAAAACTCAAAAATTGTCTTAGCGAAAAGTATACGTTCCACTTTTACGAGTAATTCGTTATCTTTTTATGGGGCTCTTTTGTTTGTGTAGAGGAACCTTATCGTGCGTCTAACTCTACTCAAATGCGGTGCCAAATCTATGAAGATATATATACGAGTATGTACATACATGCACGCCATGTCATTCACATATATACGGATCTACGTAGGTATATGGATTCTTTTTATTTTTCACCCTCTTTTTGCTCATTAAAAAGTTCTCATTCGTTTATAACATGGAATTGTAAACTTAAATAATGTAGTGGCTGTGTGTGAATGTAGGTAGGATGGGGACACACGTGTGTGCCGAAATGGGAATCGTCTAAAAATTTTGTTAATATAAAATGGGTTTGGCTGAAGGATTATATCCCTTTTTCTTTTTATCTTAACGTTGAGTGAATTTGAGGGGGTAGAAGAGAACGCAAGGCGATATATTGTAGACTCGAGAAAAAGTTTACGTACAGAGGACAAAATGGATAAGGAAACATAAGGACAGCCTAATGGAGCATTGGATACCCTATCATTGCCAACAAAGATTCGGTGGGGGATTTGTTTCTTTGGTTTTCGTTTAGTTTGCAAGCAATTTTGTTTCATGCGATTTTCCATTGCATGCCTTTGGGGCTGTATTTAGAGTTTGACTTGGGCCTTTGACCTGATGGTACTAGAATTTCAAATCGACACACTTACTTACTTAAGTCCCGCGGTAGATGTAGGTTTCAATGAATGAGACTCTCCTGGTCTTTGGTAAACTGCATTCAGTTGTGCACACAAGCGAGTTGAAATTCCCACCCACCATCGCCACCTAGGTAAGGTCATGCAGGGTTCTGACATCTAAAAAATAATAATACTATAAGGGATTAACGGGGCCAATACAGAGCCTAAACCTAGCTTCTCCAACAACTTTCTTTGCGAACTGGAAGGGACCTACAATTTATAGCCGAACCCGAACGGAAAATTTGAGAAGCATCTTATGGCAATTAATAGTCTTGGATGTTTGTCAGAAGTTCGCAAGATGTGGGCCCCAGCGGGAATTGAACCGGAGACCTTTCGATTAGTAGTCCGACACACTAACCATTGAGCCACTGCGCCCGACTTGAGGATTCTCACATTTGCTGTCATAAAACACCAGCTACCATAATGGGACCATGAACTAAGGAGAGCCAAAGGTCATCTTGGAGACTCTTCTGTGGCATAATACAAGAATCCTTTGAGGTAACAAGGCAAAAAAATCATGGCTTCGAATCTAACTATGCCTAGCTGTCCAGAGGGCTCTCAACCTAGTCGCTGAATGGTGCACAAAATATTGGACTTATAGTCAATCCTAAGAAAAGCACCATTCTTGCATTCACCAAGAGAAGAAGGCGAGGAAGACTCAGAAATGCTACACTCTTCGGTTAAACAATAGAGTTCTCAACGGAAGTTAAATATCTATGAATCACACTAGACGAAAAACTTACATGGAACTCTCACCTTACCAAAACTATTGATAAGCTCAGGACCTCATTTTGGACCAGCAGAAGCCTACTTGGTACCCCAAAATGACACTATGGATGTACATGGAAATTACAAGACCTATTAGCACGTATGCAGCCGCCGTTTGGTGGCACAAAGCAACGCAGAGGCCAGCAAAGGCCAATAAAGGTCAATAAAATACAGTGCAACTGGTGCAATGAAAACTGTACCAACAGCTGCACTTGAAATTATACTAAACATCCAGAAGATGAATACAATTCCACCATAGCTCACCATGCAATCTTAATACGGGAACTCAGAGAACACGAACTACTTCGAATACACCTAACAGACAAATGTCTACCAAGATGTAACTTCCGACACAACTTCAAGGTTACATTCCCAGACCGTATAAACTGGGAACAGAATAAACCTACATTTAATAAAGATTCACATGTACGGTACACAGACGGATCGAAAACAAATGACGGGGTTGGAGCAGGAGTATATGGCCCTCGCACTAAAATGTGCCTATACGCTAGTATGGACACAAGCAGCTCCGTATTTCAGGTGAAAATCCACGCGATAGAGCTCTGCATTCAAGAGAATCTAAACAGACTTTTCAAAAAAAAAAACATCTACATTTTCTCCGATAGTAGGGCGGCCCTACTCGCAATCAACGCCTTTGAAATAACATCAAAACTGGTCTGGGATTGTCTCCAGCTTCTACAACTACTGGGCACCACAAATAAAGTTCAACTGATCTGGGTGCCTGGACACAGTGGATACGAAGGCAATGAAAAAGCAGACGCACTAGCCAGAACTGCATCCGCATCCCCATTCATGATGCCAAGACCAGTCTGCAGGCTATCAATAAACATAATTAAAAGTTGTGTTAAAACCTGGCTTGAGAAAAAGAAGCTCCATTTCAGGAGTGAAACCGAAGAAAGCAGGCAAGCTAAAAACTTTATGCCAAATAGTTTCCACAAAAAAACGAAACAACTACTACAACTAAGTAGAAGTCAGATTCGACTAGTCACAGGCTTCCTCACAGGGCACTGCCGTGTCAAAAAAACACCTGAAAACTATGGGCATAGCACAAGACAATACCTGCAGATTGTGCTACGAGGACGTAGAAACAGCAGAACATATATTATGTGAATGGAACTGTTTAATCTAAATGTTTCCTAGGTAAATTCTACCTTGAAGCAGCAGACATAGCGTGCAGTGCCCAAAAGTGCATTCCTAAAAGTGGCCAGAAATTGCAAGGCGCAACGCGCTATTAACTGTTGCCCAAAGAGGCGATATTTTTCCAAGGAATGGAAAACAGCTAAGGTCATGCCGATTCTGAACCAGGTTAAAATGCTTGCCTGCAGTAGTTAAAGGCCGATAAGATTGTTAAGCTCCTTAAGTATATTATTAAAATGAAGTTAACAACTCACCCTAACAAGCATATGTGGCACGACCACTGCAGGGGAGAGTACGATAACTAGGGCTCCAAAAATTGATAACTGTTTTTTATAGAAGGGTCAAAAACAAGAGGTGGAGGTCTATTTTGCCCCGTTTAAGAGGTAGGGGCAATTTTAGAAAAAAATACTTAAATTGAAAAAAAAAATATTAAAAAACAACGGCAACACTTACAATAAAGTTCTATACCGCTTTTGGAAGCCAGAAATGTTCTATAATTCTAAATTTAAATTAAATTATTTATGTCAATAGTTTTTCAAAAATTCGCATCTAAACTCAAAATTTTGATAAAAAAAAGTTAAAAAAAAAGTTTAGACCAATTTTTTTTCAAAATTTTTAAAATGAAGTGCTAAATTGGCTTTTTGTGGTCAATGTCACTATCAATTCTGAATCGAACACAAAAAACCGAATCGTCTTATGTCCTCTAGTTTTTGAGAAAATTGAAAATTACTAAAACTATGATTTTATGAAATTTTTGGTATTTACGGTTATTTCATTTTGAGGATTAATGTTAACTAGGGGTCGCCTCATGGTCGAAATTCGACCAATTTATTTTATAAGTTAAAAAAAAACAAAGTCGACTGTTATACATATTAATCGGAGAATGAAATTTTTCGACATTGCATTCTCTGATTTCACATGATATAAAATTTTCCCGGTATTTTCAAGTAACTTCAAGTATTTTAAGTAACTTCAAGCATGTTCAAGTAACTTCAAGCATGTTCAAGTAATTTCAAGTATATTCAAGCATTATCAAGTAACTTCAAGTTTTCAAGCATTTTCAAGTAATTTAAAGTAACTTCAAGCATTTTCAGGTAACTTCAAGTAACTTCAACCATTTTCAAGTAACTTAAAGTGTTTTCAAGCATTTTCAAGTAACTTCAAGTAACTTCAAGCATTTTCAAATACCTTGAAGCATTTTCAAGTAACTTCAAGCATTTTCAAGTAACTTCAAGCATTTACAAGTAACTTCAAGCATGTCCAAGTAATTTCAGGTATGTTCAAGCATTATCAAGTAACTTCAAGTTTTCAAGCATTTTCAAGTAACTACAAGCATTTTCAAGTAACTTAAAGTAACTTCAAGCATTTTCAGGTAACTTCAAGTAACTTCAACCATTTTTAAGTAACTTAAAGTATTTTCAAGCATTTTCAAGTAACTTCAAGTAACTTCAAGCATTTTCAAATACCTTCAAGCATTTTCAAGTAACTTCAAGCATTTCCAAGTTACTTCAAGTATTTTCAAGTAACTTCATGATATAAAATTTGTCCGTTCCGATTGGCAGATTATTGCTTCACACAGCAATATTGTTGTTGTTGTAATTTCATCCAATGCGCTTCATTTTACCTGCTGTAATTCATAATGTGTGTTACATATGTGGATAATTTTTGTATTGTGCACTTCTATGTATTGCCCCAATGCAGCCAACGACCATACCACGTCGAGTTAATCGGTTCTCGTCAGATCACCGTAATTAAACGACGTTGGGCGCGGTTAGTACGTAGATGGGGGACCGTTTGAGAACAACTGCGTGTCGTTGGCCAGTCCCATCTACAGAGTTGAGGTAGATAATACATACGTGGTATCACAATGGACCTAAATTGGTCTAAGTGTGTCGGCTTCTGCCGACAGCCACATAAACCTAACCTAACCTAACCTATGTATTGCCCCCTACCCAAATATATATAGTGTTGGCATATCTATGTGACGTATAATAGCAAAAAAGGTGGGGGTAACACCTTATAGGTAACTCCGTATTAATACATATATAGATGTGGTTCATCTTTGTAAGTAAAGTACAGGTATTCATTTAGCGTTACCCAGAATGCACCACGACAAGGTAGAATTGCATGGCATTACGCGTCTCATCTGGTTTTAGAGAAGATCACTCTTGTGAAACATGGGTAAATTACTCGTATGTCTTAAGTGACTGGAAAGTAAATGTTGACCAAAAAAATGTAGTTGTCGCAGTGTTTCTTGACCTCAAACGAGCATTTGGAATGGTAGATCGATACATCCTAATTGATAATCTATCAAAAATGGGCGTTAAGTCTAACCAATTAAATTGGTTTAGATCATTCATTACTGAGCGAACCCAACGTACCAAAGTGAATGAAAATGTGTCGGCCGCGGTTACGGTCGATATTGGACTACCGCAAGGAACTATACTCGGTGTGTACCTGTTTTTGTTATATATAAATGACATGGTCAAAGTGGTAACATTTTCAAAACTTGTATTGTTTGCTGACGATGGACTTTTGTATGTATGTGGGAGTGACTTTCTTAGTTGCATGAATAATTTAAACAGTGATTTAAGAGCTATAAGCGCTTGGTTAAAAAAATAAATAAACTCATTCTAAATACTGAAAAAAGCGGCGAAGTGCGAGTCGGACTCGCCCATGAAGGGTTCCGTAGCAGCAAGTAACATCATATAAAAGTTCTTGTAGTTCGTTGTAACTTTGATCGATGTTTTAATAATAGATAAGTGGCGGTTTACGATTTATGGCGTATTAAAAAAAAACTACTTACTAGATATCGTTCAAACTATTTCGCTTCGTTTAACAGTGCACTGAAGGTGTATAACGTCATTATTAAACCGCATTTTGAATATTGTGGCAGTTTGTTATTTACATGCCCTCAGTTTCAAAAAAATAGACTCCAAGTCCTTCAAAATAAAGCTATAAGGAAGTGTTAAAATGTGACAGGTATACCCCAGTAACTTTCATGTTAAATTCGCTAAACTGGCTAAATGTAAACCAAAGACTATTCATGAATGCAATGATATTCGTTCACAAATTCAAAATCGGATTATGCCCGAATTGTCTTTTGGAAGGTGTTACAACAAATAATCATCATTCACCGTATAGCCTAAGATCCGCAGGCGATCTATACGAATCCAAAGAGCGGCGGCCTCAAGAGGACAGCGGACAATGTATTACATGGGGTTCCAAACCTTTAACAATTTGCCACCTTATTTAAAAAACGAATCAGATTTTAACGTATTTAAAAAAACATTATTGGCTTCATTAAAGATACTGTAAATTAAAAATACATTTTGAAAGTTAAAGATACAAAACTGCATTTCAAAAATTAAATCTTAACACTTATATATTTATTGTCATTCAATATATAAACTTTAATTTATTGTAAACAATTTTTGAACTAAATATCTTCTCGATAGCTAAATAAAATGCATCTATCTATCTATCAGTCAGTCAGTTTGTGAGTAAGGAGTTAGTTAAAAATAGTCAAGTAAATTTTTCAATTTTCAATGTATTAAAAAGGTATATAATGTTTGTAATAACGAATGACTTTGGTAAACAATAACCTGTACCAGATTTGCATAAAAAAAACAACGGTGAAAAATTCGAATGGTTGTTTGTTTTTTTTATGATACGAGTATAAGTAGGTATACTTTGAACATTACAATTGCATTATATAGGTATGTAGGACACAAACATGCATATTAAGAAATTATATGAATTTGCTGCAGTCGTACAGTAGTACCCTGGTAATGTGAATTTTTCAAAATGCATTACATTTTCATGTGTGAAAATTTTAAATGTGCAACTTTGCATACACCCGACCTCGCACCTACCCCAAATACCGCCAAATACCGCCGTAATGCTGGGGTGCTACAGAACTGATGTATTTACGTAAGCAAGCAAAAAAACAAAAATCTCATAAAAAAGTAGTTTTAGTAATTTTCAATTTTCTCAAAAACTAGAAGACAAAACACGATTCGGTTTTTGTGGTCGATTCAGAATTGATAGTAACATTGACCACAAAAAGTCAATTTAGCACTTCATGTCACAATTTTGAAAACAAAAATTGGTCTAAACTCTTTTTTTTTTAATTTTTTTATCAAAATTTTGAGTTTGCTGCGAATTTTTCAAAAACTATTGACATGAATAATATATTTTAAATTTAGAATTATAGAACAGATTTCTGGCTTTCAACCGGTATAGAACTTTATTGTAAGTGCTGCCTTTGTTTTTTAATATTTTTTTTTTTTCAATTTAAGTCTTTTTTTTCTAAAATTGCCCCTACCTCCTAAGCGGGGCAAGATAGACCTCACTCCCATAGTAGAAAATGATTGCTTTTGACTCTTCTACAAAAAAAACCGTTATCAGTTCTTGGCGCTCTAGTTATCGTACTCGTGCCCCACTGCATTAAGAACCACCCCAACGGCGGCAGTCGATACCATCCTCGACTTGCTACCTTTAGACCTATATATGCAAGAAAAAAATAAATAAGCAATAGGCATTAAGGGCCCTACAGGGCCTAAAACCGAGCTTCTCCAACCCTTTGCTTGTGCTAGTGGAAGGGACCTACAATTTAAAGCCTAATTCGATGTTTGTTAGACGTTCGCAAGAAGTGGGGCAGTGGAAAAAATGTTTAGGCGGGATTAACCCTACGACCATTAGAATTGTAGTTCAACACTATAACCCCTGCGCTACTGTACCCACAGTCCATATCCTAACATCGTCCTTAAAGAAGAAGGACAAGATTGCAAGCCGCCGTATTTTTTTAAGATTTCACCTGCTATCACCTTTTCTATTTATAAAAAAAAAGAAGTAGCAAATCACATCCCTGGATTCTCAAATAAAAAAAAAATAATGAATTGAAAACAGAGCAATAAAAAAATGTATTCATTATCTGCACGCGCTAACCCGATTTGCTATCCAAATCGACTATAAACACTGATTGCATCTGCTTTGACTACCGATACAGTATGCCTTCTGTCTGAGTGACCTCAATGACCTTCGCTCACTTGGCTATTGAGCACTTTCCCCCTAAAGTGTACTGCACGCGTCTGTCAATCAAAATCACGTAATAGTGTCAAATTTTATTTGATACAATTTCAATTCAAATTTACACCATTTTCAAATTTTAAATTCAAAATCTATTTAAAAGGTTCTCTTTCGCTGTACAAAGTCCCTAAAATATTAAAAAAAAAAAAAAAGAATTAAGGGATGAAGTTGATGAGGAAAAAAACATCTGCAATTTGTTTCGAAATCTATTTGACCAATGTGCCATGATATGATAAGAAATTCCATTGCATTGGCAGTCGTAAACTGGTCTTCTCGAATGGGGTTGGAAATTATCCTTTTTTTAGGAGAATTGTTTGATATTTTTTTTTTTAATTCGCCATCCAAACTGACCAGTTTCATTTCAAAAATTTGACCGTTACACAAAATCAGGTTTACTTTCCCAGGACATTAACAGCGCTACCGGGCATATAGACCACCACAGCACTGACCAACAAATTGAATACAAAAGGACAGCACATTATGCATTCTTATTGAACAAAAAAAAAAAAAAAACAAAACAAAAAAATATCCTTATTAAACCAGTTTGATCCTTTTCTTCTATTGTCTTGCTCCATTCACGCACCATTCAACAGTTGCTCGAAGAAAATGCTGTGCCACTGACCACTGGTCAGCGCAACGAAGACAGTTCATGGATAGTCTGTCGCAACCCTTTTGCATGGCATCGACGGATTGTGTCCCGTGATCTTGACCTCGGCGAAGAAATATAAAAATATTCGTCACACACGTACCTGAGACGCACAACAACCCCCTTGTAATGGATTGACCACCGGTCAAGGGGTGAAAAATAGATAATAAATAAAACAAGGACAAACGTCCATACAGCGTGGGAAAATGCTAGGACATTCGCATGCACGAGATTTCAATCAATAAACTCTTCTCTTCTCCTTGGCGAAATTGGAGGTTCGTTGATGGGTAGGGAGGGCTATTGAGGAGAAGAAAAGAAATCAACACAGGAAGCATAGGGTGGGTGGGAAAAATCGCGCGTCTTCTTTACTTTCGTTATACTGCGTGTTTTGGTATACCTATGTGGGACGTGGGTCCTTGTAGACATTTGATTGGCGTTGGTAGAGCGTGCACTGCTATATGCGGTTAGTTGGTTGGTTGGTTTTCCTTATTTTTCTCTCTCTCTTTTCTTTGCAGTTTTTCCTTTTTTATTTTCGCCCCCAAGCAGCCCCCCTCACTGCCACCAAAACAGCGAACACATTTTTCCTCCATGTGCACCAAATGCGGCAGAGTGGATTTCTTTTTCTTGGATTTCAGTTGGTGTGCGCGTCTTTCTCTTCTTGTGTGTTCTACTAATGGTGGAACCTGGTGGTGCTGGTGTCGCCTTTGTGCGCGCACTCACTTCCACCATTTGCACCCCATTATACGCCGCCAAGATAGGAACACACATACCAGCTATCCTCCCCAAGGAGAATGAAATACGACGTATACGACGCTACATTCGAAAGAGAATCATAAAAAAAAAATAAAAAATAAAAAAAATTAGCAAAATATACTCCTAATCGTGTCGTATTCGTATTCAAATCCACATGCATGTGGAAAGACGTTATAACGCTCCGAGCGCCATGAAAATGAAAATGGAAAAAGAAAACAATAACCTTCGTGGAAATGCCGAAGAAACGACTCTGTATGCTTTGCATGTGGTGGAATGTAGGCATGTCATGGGTGGTTGTGCGAACATTTCACATATCATAGTCCTTCGCATAACTGCGTACCTACTGCTTGTGTATTTTTCATTGGATTTGCGGGATTTTTCTGTGAATCCTTTTTCGGATGGCCTGCTCCAGCTTCAGTTTCTTGGAAACAAAAAAATCCTTGGAAAATGTTTGGAGGTGGTGACTATTGAAAAATATTCGCGCACACGCACGCGGTTTTTTCCTCCTTCATCTTCGTCTTCATCTTCTTCTTCTTCGTCTTTTTCTTAATAAACTGTTTTGCTTTCTTGAGGATAGATTTAATTTTTTTTTCGGTTTTAAGGATTTACGTTGAACTTTCACCATTTGGCTGGGCGGAGAAAGCATAGGTTGAAATGTCCTTCCTCAAGATGAGGAAATTTATTTCGATTTTCAATGGAAAACTTGCGAATGCCTGGACAAATTAAAATGGAAAATTTTGACCTGTAGATGGGCACTGATACTGAGTGTATTTGGAGATGATCCTTCCTCAGAAAAATAACAAAGAATCTGGGCCAGCTGAAGGAAGAATTTCAAGGAAGGTAGAGTTTTTGTTGGCGCCACTTTGGCTCCTTTTGATTGCTTCGGTTGCAAAAATCATTACGCTTAAACCCTTGTCCATTCGATTCTCGCAGACACTTTTGTTAGTTCAGTTCTGTTTGTCCCTACCGCCATGAAAATTTCTGTCAGGAGGATGCGGCGTTGCTGGGCGATTGCCTCTCCCAGGATCACTTTCCAATGTTAAACCCAACCCCAACTTGAACAAAAAGAAAACTGTGAAGATTTTGAAGCTAAAGGTAGATGTCACTACTATTTCTTTGATAGTCTAGAAGAGGTATCACCGATTGACTGCAACAAGCGAGCGAGATTTTGTAGGGAGATAAAATGCTTTGAGGAAGAGGTTTAGGATGATGACTTACGTTATAGTTGGTTCCTTTAGGGACCAGGATGCGTCCAATAGGGTGCCTAGTATTTCAATGTCATAGCCCTCACTAACCTAACTAAACCTAACCCGAGGCTTCATGAAACGTGCTTCCAAATAGTAGTCAACGTGGGTTCGATTTCCGCCACTGCTGTAAGTGACCAGGTGCTGGCTTTGTTTGACGAACATGGTATTTAGAAGGATAAGGCCGTTTGACTTGGACATTTTTAGGATATCTTCATCCGGAGAGTTCCTGGTACCGTATTCCAGTCCTCCATGGCAGTCTTCATAGACTTCGTTTGACTTCCCGGCATGGCCGTTCAATTCTCCGTCAATAATCAAATTCGATTGGGATGTACTTGATGAGGTTGTGAAAATCTAGCCACAATGTATCTTTTTCTCTCTACTCACATCTATAGCTTGGAAGCATATGAACCGACAATATTCCACACCTCACCTTGCATCACCAGTTTGAGAGAAATTAAACGATTACTGGACTTTGAAATGCTCAAGAGTAGTTCCGCCGCAACGATGATACCAATTTCGAACCTGAACTGTTGCGTTCCGTGGGGGAACGCCTTGAAAACTTTTGTTCTAACGTCCAAGAAACGCGCCCGATTTGAGGTGTTTCGCTATTTCGTTTCCTGAACACATAAGATGCCAACTCGCCCTCTAATCATCACCTCTTCAAGCTCGTAGCTACGACCACTCTTACTTCCAAGTTTCCAACCCGGTTTCATCTAAGCTTAAGCATTACTTAGCTATCGTATGGAAACCGGAGCATTTCTGCCCGTCCCAGGATTAGTACCAGGATAAGTAGAGCCTGGCGGGGTAGTGGTTTCCTATATTAAACTAAATTTCCATAGTTCACTTTCGCACCAGCACAGTTGCAAGAGCTCTTAAAGACTTTTCAACTCACATATATCCGCTGGACGAGATGGTATTTCCCCATCAGTTTTGAAGATGTGTCCTTGTAAGTAAGGGTAAGTTTTTTTTGTCTGTACTACTCCTCTGGTCTCTTTCCCAGTAGTTGGAAAGACAGCATTTGTACAGCCGGTGCCGTACTTACTGAAAGGGCTCCCGAAAAGTGAGGAATCTCTACATGAGACACTGCAGCCTTCGATCCTCTGCCATCCCCAGCACGCTACTTCCAGTTTTCCAGACCAAGCGCTCTGACATCGCTGATGGCTTGGTCTTTAAAACGGAGGTTCTGCCTTCCTTGCCTTCTCGAACCTGGGGGCTGGGAGTCGAAGATCCGACCAATCTAGTCGATGTGATTTACCTTTTTGGATTACATTCACATCTTGGTAGAGCTCATAGAGTTCGCTTTTTTATCTTCTCCTCCTGTAGTGACTACGGGAGTAGTAGTGACTCGCTGTACTCGAATGGCGCTTTAAGCTCAGTAGACTCCATAGCTATGGGGAATCGTATTTTGTCAGAGAGTCAGGTAGTTAGTTGTTCGTCCTCCACCATAAAATCCGCTTGTACAATATTTAGACTTAAGCTCTTAAATCATGAAATAAACTGTATAACGAAAACCAACCAGCGTGCTATCGGACTCATTACACCTCCATTCGCCCTCCTCGCACATAGGACCAAATATATAAATAGTCAGCTCGTGGAATATATCGAACCACGAAAGCTCTTGAACGACCTAAATGACCACCAGTACGGCTTTAGCTGCAAAAGGTCCACTGTGGATTTGATGGTCTACATACATACATATTCGGCCTCAACGGCCCCATACAGGGCCTAAAACCTATCTTCTCCAACCACTTTCATGTGAAGTGGAGGGGACCTGCAGTTTTACGCCGAATCCGAACGGCAAATTTGAGAAGCTTCTCATGACAATTTGATACTCTTGGATGTTTGTCAGACGTTCGCAAGAGATGCCAACAGAGCGCGGTCCCCCATTCCCCATTCGGGACCCTAGAGAGTATATGGTTAAAATTTCAGCTCTCTAGGTCCAGTTTAAAGGCCTAATTTTTGCCGACGGACGGACGGCCGGACGGACTTGGCTAGATCGACATTACTATCCATGCTGATCATAAATATAGTGACTTGTAGGGGTCTACGGGCAATATTAAGGTATGTTACAAACTATGCGTCAAAATTAATATACCCCTAGAATAGGGTATAAACAAAGTGGACTGTTATACATATTAATCGGAGAACGAAATTTTTCGACATTGCATTCTCTGATTTCACATGATATAAAATTTTCCCGGTATTTTCAAGTAACTTCAAGCATTTTCAAGTAACTTCAAGCATGTCCAAGTAATTTCAAGTATGTTCAAGCATTATCAAGTAACTTTAAGTTTTCAAGCATTTTCAAGTAACTTCAAGGATTTTCAAGTAACTTAAAGTACCTTCAAGCATTTTCAGTTAATTTCAAGTAACTTCAAACATTTTCAAGTAACTTCAAGCATGTCCAAGTAATTTCAAGTATGTTCAAGCATTATCAAGTAACTTCAAGTTTTCAAGCATTTTCAAGTAACTTAAAGTACCTTTAAGCATTTTCAGGTAACTTCAAACATTTTCAATTAACTTCAAGTATTTTCAAGCATTTTCAAGTAACTTCAAGTAACTTCAAGCAACATCAAGCATTTTCAAGTAACTTCATGATATAAAATTTTTCCGTTCCGATTGGCAGATTATTGCTTCACACAGCAATGTTGTTGTTGTTGTAATTTCATCCAATTCGCTTCATTTTACCTGCTGTAATTCATAACGTGTTTTATATATGTGGATAATTTTTGTATTCTGCACTTCTATGTATTGCCCCCTACCCATATATATATAGTGTCGGCATATCTATGTGACGTATAATAGCAAAAAAGGGGTGGGGGGGGGGGGGGGGGGGGGTTGGAACACGTTATAGGCAACTCCGTATTAATATATAGATATCGCCGACTCCAGGAGCAATTTAACGTCTTATTTAAAACTGTATAAAAAGTATATTCTATCAGTCGAGTCAGATTTAAGGAATAATAGCAAATGTTTTTGGAAGTACCTATATCAATAATAAAAAACAATCAATTGGTATTCGAAGAATTATGCGCCAAGATGACGAAACTTCTTCAGACCTATTAACAATTTGCAATATGTTTGCTAAGCACTTGCAATCGGTGTACACTTCCTCCGGATCTTCTTCTTTTAGCGATAGTTATCTGTCAAATAATTCATTAAATCTTGGCATATTCGAATTTTCGTCTTCTGAAGTGGAATTAGCACTTTCCTTTCCTTTTTAAAGACTGATACAAATCCTGGTGTTGATGGAATTCCGCCAATTATTCTTCGTAACAAAAAATGTCATATTCACTTGAGTAGGTCGTATTTTTTACCTCGTCCGCAAAAGTATTCTAGTTCTCGAGGATTTCATCCTGAATTGAAGTTAAAAGTGCGAACAAACGAAACATACAACACAGTAGAATTTGTTATCGAAGTCAAAATAAGAATTAACTTTTCGCTACTAGTGCAGTGTTCGAATCATTAATATAAAATTCAACAACATTTTCTTGCTTTCGTTGCTTCGTCGTTTCGCCTGTTCTACGCTCTTTTGCAGTTTTTGTTTACTTTCCATTTCCCTACCTCACTAAACTGTTATGCTGATCATGTCGCATGGAATTGGAACAATAGCCAAAGCTCTTCAACACAAACCATCAACCCCATCTCAACCGAATTCACCGATGCCAACCAAATCCACAGCTGGTTCTGCAAATTTGACCCTGGAAATGTTTGATGAACGCCTAGAAAAACACCGTCTCCTGGTCACTGCCCACTAGGCCGGAGTGAATTTAAACATTTATTTATTATTTTTTTTTCTTTTAATGCCTATACTTCTAAAAGTTGAATTTGATTATTCCTTAAAGCTACAACCGGTTTTTAGCTAAAACAAAAAAGGTCCTGTGGTTCCTAAAGGGTTTTTCAAATAAGAGCGCTACAAAAGTTTTTTTTAAATAAAACAAAAACGGTTTTGGATATCAATGGAATTCTTTATTCCTGTGAAAGTACGTTCGATGCCATTATGTATGGAACTCGATTTCTTTTGCATGGCCACCACGGGCACGCTTGCAGGTGTCCAGACGCTGAACCCAATTTTTGACGGTTTTCTAGCATAAATCGGCCGATACTGCTGCAATTTCCCGTTCGATATTCGTACGAAGTTCATCAATCGTCGCTGGCTTGTTGGCATAGACCATAGACTTGACGTAGCCCCACAGGAAATAGTCTAACGGCGTCCGAGGCGGCCAAGCGACTGGACCATTTCGTGACATAACACGGTTTCCAAACTTGGTTTCCAATAAATTGATTGTGGCATTCGCTGTGTGGCTTGTGGCACCGTCCTGTTGGAACCACATGTCCTCCAAGTCCATATCATCCAATTGGGGATGAATTTTTAGACTAGACGCTCAATTGTTGATCTGCTAGGACGATTATGAGGACCATAAATTAGACGTAGCGCTCTTAACGTTGAGGCCACTGACTCCGAATTTCGGTAGCAAATTTTAATAATTTTGACTCGTTGTTGGCTCGTATGTCTTTCCATCATGAAATGGCAAACCTTGCTGAAGAGAAATGTCAAAAGAGCGGCAAGAAATTCGGTGTTGTTTACTGTCCCTGTCCCTCTACTTTTGTAGCGTCACTGTTGAAAAACCCTTTATATTCAAACACAAAATATCCTTAAATCTTTTTTTTTTCTTTTAATGCCTATAGTTCTTAGAGTTGAATTCGATTATTCCTTGAAGTTACAAGCGGTTTTTAGCAAAAACGAAAAAGGTCAAGACCTATCGGATTAATTGAGGATCTTTTCCATCGGATAAATCTTGACCTCTCAGCTATACACAGCTGGTCTGTTGAAAATGGACTTACTTAACATCCATCTAAGACTCAGGCAATTTTAATCTCCAAAAAGTTTTACACACCTGATATGTTCCCTCCTATCTTTCTGTCCAACGTAGAAATAAAGTTTGTTGAAAAAGTTACCACCTTAGGTTTTAAAATAAATAGTAGTCTTTCTTGCAATGACCATGTCAATTATGTCATCAGCCGTATCTATGGTTGCCTTCGTAAGTTATGGACATGTGCCAATTTTATCCCTCGCGATACGAAATTAAAATTAATGAAAACGTTACTGGTTCCCATTATAACTTATGCCGAAGTTGTCTACTGTGTACTTGATTCCTTATCACAAAATAAGCTTCAAGTTGCATTTAACGGAATAATAGTATATTAGGATGTTCATTAAGGCAATTTCTTGATGCTAGAAACTGTATTTTTCTGCATAAAATAATATACTCAAAATCACCACGATATCTTTATGAGAAATTGCAGTTCACACAGTCGGATAGAAATTTTAACTTAATAATTCAGCCTTATAATTATTATAATAACTCGTCACGTCTTTTCTTTACTTACTATGGAACTCCTTGCCTGAACACATCAAACGAGCATCGGGAACTCTTAAATTCAGGACAGCTATTTTTAAATATTTTTCTGAACAGCAGTAGAGGTTTCTTCCTTCTTTCCTTCTTTATTCTTCTTTTCTTTTCTTTTCTCCACTTAATTTTACTCACCTTTTAAATTAAATTTTTAATCTTGTTTCTGGGAATATTATAACTTTAATACGCATACCTACCTACTTATGTGAAAAACTAATGTAAAATAAATTTGTTAGTGCTCTATAAAGACTGGGAGTCGTACGAAATCCCCAAAAAATAATCACCATTGGACAAATTCTCCAAAAAAAAATAGTCCAACTTGCCAATATCTCCAAGAGAAAATCTCCATGCAAAAAATCCCCAAAGAAACAATTTTTTTTGCCAAAATCTCCACGAAATCTCCAAATCCCCAATGTCCAGGTATGTCTACTAACACCGTTTCTCTTGCGGCATGTGCATGACATTCTTTTACCGTTATGACATGATAACGATTATGTTTCTGAACAACAAATTATGAATGCACTTTCAGTCTGTCAAGTGTATTCATAGCCGGAGTTGTGTTTAATAAATATAGTTATTATGGATGAGATTATTGTTTTAAAATCCAATAAAGGAGGAAAAAAGCTATTTATAAATGGATATGGCTAGGCTATCATTTCCATTCAAAAAACAAAAAAGAAAATTATAGATCGTGTTGTGACAAAAAAAAATCTTAAATAACATTTCGTGCAACCTTTCCTAAATCAAGTAATATGTCCAAAAAAATTATGTTCAAGTAGTGAATCATGCGATTAAATCGCGCGATTTAATCGCATGATTCACTACTTGAACATATTTGTTTGGAGATTTTTGCCATGGAGATTCTCTCTTTGGAGATTTCGCTGCTGGAGATTTCAGTTTGGGGATTTTGGGTTTGGGGATTTTAGTTTGGAGATTATGTCTTGGGGAAAACGTCGCCAACCCATAAAGACTATGTCTTACTTGTACTTAATGGTAAAATAAATTGAAATTGAATTGAAATTGAATTGAAACTGCTCTTACGCGTTTGCTGTACCAATCTGTTTAGTATTAAATCAATCCATTGAAAATGGGGACTTTCTCAAGGTCTGGAAAAATTCTTTAATTACACCTATTATTAAATCTGGTTCCAGACATGATACTCGTATCTGAAATTATCGCCCAATCTGCAAAATTCCAACTATACCCAAGCTCTTCGAAAAATTAGTGTCTGATAAACTTGCACCTACCCTCAAGAATTACAACTCTCCATTTCAGCATGGTTTTGTGGCTGGTAGATCAACTTCAACTAATCTCTCAATTTTCTGTATCACTTTTTAAACGGTTTGGAGAAAGGTTTTCAGTTTAATGTCATATAGGTATACTGACTTTTCCAAGGCCTTTGATCGTGTAAATCACGCCATCTTGCTGCAGAAGCTGGCAAGATTCGGATTTCATTCCAATCTGTTGAAGTGGGTTAGCTCATATCTTACGGAGCGTATTCAGTTTGTATGCTTAAATGACATTCGGTCAACACCGGTTCAAGTTACTTCAGGTATACCTCAAGGTAGTCATCTTGGCCCCTTACTCTTCCTGTTATTTATTAACGATATTCCGGAAATGTTTTAGAATTCTCAATGTTTGATGTTTGCCGATGATTTTTCGTCAAATAACATCGTTGTTAGATTGTAGACTTTTACAAGATGATCTTGATAGACTCTCGAATTGGTGCCATAACAATGACCTGCACTTAAATGTATCTAAGTGTCAATGCCTTACTTTTTGTCGTAATCTGTCCCCAATTCCTGTCTCGTATATGATTGGTGATGTTCCGTTATCCATTTTACGATCAAAAAAAGATCTTGGGATTATGTTTGATCAAAAACTGAATTTTATTGAAAATATTGAGTTTCTATCTGCTAAAGCCAACTCAATGCTAAGATTTATATTGAGAAATTCAAAGGAATTTCAGGATCCTTATAGTCTTAAATGCCTCTTTTTTGCATTTGTTAGATCTCACCTCGAGTACTGCAGCATTGGCTGGAATCGATTTTATGAAGTTCATTCCATCAGAATTGAGAGGATCCAAAAGTGTTTGACTAGAGTTGCAGTAAGACGGCTTCGTTGGAATATTGAAATGCCTTCCTATGATACTAGGTATAAACTACTGGGAATTTTACTTCTATCGACTCGGAGGAAATACTTATCTATAATGTTTGTGAGGGATTAAACTACCTGTCATATCGATTGCGCCTTTCTGTTATCACAAATTGGTTTTTATGCTCCATGGAGAGCACTCAGATATCGTCATGTTATTTTTTGTACCCTTTCATAGGGCTAACTATGGTTATAATGAACCTATATCTAGATGTCTACGAGAGGCTAATAAGTACTGTGATTTATTAGAATTTCATCTTAGTATGTATTCATTTAAAAACTGTTTAATAATAGCATTGAGCAACTCTGGTGGTAGCTGATAGGTATTTATGTTTGTATTATGTAATCTAAAGAGAACAGTGAATGTTTACTCATTTGATGAATATTAATAAATAAATAAATAAATAAATAAATAAAATTCTGACCTTGACAGCATCATGGGGCTCAGCAAACCGAGTGAAAGGCTTCAGTACAACAGTCAAATTTGGACAGGCACATCAAAAACTACCTCCCAAGTCGCCTTTATCGGGGTGCGCTGTTGTGACCTTCTGAACCCGTTCCTACGCGGGTCAATTTTTATAAATTTTTCCTCTTGTAGTTGCAAATTTTTATAATTTTTATTTTCACTCGAAAGAGAGGAAAAATGCAGGAGAATGGTTTACGAAAGGCAATTCCAAACCCTTGGAAATGTACTCAGAGGCGGTTGAATGAAATTCTAGTTGATAAGAAAATCTGAACGCTTGGCTTTGTTTTTCGGTCGGTCCTCTGCGCCAAATACAACCTGTACTCGGTTGTTCAAGTCAACCCAATTGCAGTTATTAAGACAAACAGATATGTTTGGAATATTAAACCATTTTCTTGTGGAACACCCAAGGTGACCCCATTTCAAAGCGACTAAACTATCACAGCAAATTACAGCTATGCGATCTGTGATGTTGGAGTGTAATTTCATTTTGAACAAAACAAAAGAAAGGACCAAGAAGAAAATAAAATCAATTTTGCTTTCTACAGGATACATCAGGATACGGAAAATAAAATTAGACAATCTCTTTCCTGGGTGGTTTTTGTCGTTTCAAAACAAAACCCATCGCATACTCCAAGCATATATAGAAGTTTCGCCTCAAACCCGCCCTCGTTTGATTTCCTCTTCTCAGCTCAATCAAAGGCAAAAAGGAGCTGCGATGTAAGATGAACAAAAATAAGAACTACCTTTGCCATAGTGCTTTTAAATAAACGAATTTATTATATGATTTGTTGGTGTGCGATGGAAAAAGAAAGGAAAACGCTTTTTGTACGTGCTGCCTGCTTAAGTATTCCAAGTGTCGTCCTTGGTGCTGGGTGCTGTAGCAACACTCACATACATTTATCCACACATAGAGTCCCGTTTGCACCCTTTTTTCCGCGAACAAATGTACCATCCAGTCAACAATCGCAACCACTTCTTAGGACAGATATATCCCAAGTAAGCCGGCATACACCCAGTAAGGAGCCCAGAAACCATATTAAATAAAATGTATCTAGGTACTCGTACATACATGGCAGATACAATTACATACGTATATGTAAAAGGAAACCAGGATTCAAAGGTATTTTCAGAATTCTCCTTAGATCAGCATTTAATTTATTTATTTTTTCAACAAGATCCTCTGAAAGGATATCACGTGCATTTCGGAAAAATAAAATAAATACCTTTTCCATCAGGAAGGAACTTGAAGAAGATAGCGAAGACTAAGTGCAATGCCGAAAGGATATACCCGCGTTGGGAGGGACGGGTAAAAAATTTCATAAATTAAATAAACCACTTTTACTACAACAAGGAGCCCATCAAAGGGGGTCATGTGCTTGGCATTGGAAGTGCCAGAGATTTGCTGCAATTAAGGGAGTGAAGTTTGTCTTCCTGCTCGGGTTATATATATATATTTTTTAGCATGCGTAGGCAGGTTCAGCAAATTGAATTCCATTCTTTTTTGGGTAAATTTTTTAATTAATTTAATTAATTTTATCCATCATTTATCAGATGGGTGCGGGTAAAGGGACCCATCCAAATCTAGTTAATGGATAAGGAAACACCAGCAATATTCACATAGACATGTATTTATATCGACGTGTGGTTTGGCATAGTATCTGGAAAAGAGATTTGTGTTTTTTTTTTTTTTTTTTTTGAATTTCTTTGCATCCCATCTCAGTTTGCTGGGATTCGGGGGGTCATTAATCATAAAATTTGATATGTTACTCATCGGTTAGGAAGTGAATGGTGAATGTAAGAAAATCCATCTATCAACATCAAGATGGGACGAATTTTTTAATTTTTATTTAACATTCTTAAGAATTTCAAAAAAAAATCAATAGACATGGAAAAATGGTTGGATCTTTGAGAAGGAATTCGAAAGTTACAGGCCGATAAGTCTGCTAAGTAGCCTAAGCAAAATATTTGAAAAAGTTCTTAAGGAACAAATCATCAAACATATCTGTGATAACAACATATATCCTAACGAGCAATTTGGCTTCAGACAGTATCGCAATATGTACTTCGCAACAAGTACTGAGAATTTGTAACCACGTCAAAATAAATCGCTCCGTATAGGAAAATCTACTGGAATTCGATACTGTTTGGCACAGCGGTCTTGTTTTCAAGATGGTTAATTTGAACTTCCCGTCCTATATTTGTAAAATAGTTCACAGTTTCTTGTCTGGTCGTCGTTTTAAGGTTCATGTCAATAGTGGTGTCTCAAACTTGATAACATTTGATTCAGGTGTCCCCCAAGGCTCTGTTCTCGGTCCCATTTTGTATAATATTTATACATCCGATTTCCCCAAATTACCCAATTGTGGTGCAGCCATTTTTGATGATGATACTGCAATATATTCATCCCACGAATTCGCCATCAACATTGAGAGCAATCTAAAAAACGCGATGGAAATATTGCAGAATTATTACTCAAAGTGGAGGAAAATTAAACTTAATAAAGATAAAATGCAAGCTGTCTTTTTACAAGAAAAAGAAAGCATTGCTTCCTTCCAACCACCCAATTACAAATAAATGGAGTAAGTATTGCTTGGGGCTCATGTGTTAGGTACCTAGGGATACACCTGGATTCAAAATTAATATTTAATGACCATAATTACAAAACATGTTATATCCTTTTATCAACCGAAAATCAATGCTTTCAGAAGATAACAAGGTCATAATCTGTAAAGTTATTTTTTAGGCGATTCTACTATATGGATGCCAAGTTTGGGGAAATTGCGCAAAGTGCCACATAAAAAAACTTCAAATATGCCAGAATAAAATTTTAAAACTGATGCTTAATTTACCCTGGCATTTTTCTACCTTAGACCTTCACAATAGAACGAATGTTGAATTGATCCATCAAAAAATACAAAAAATTAAATCCAAGTTTGACGATCGATGTAGTCTTGCTGCCAACCCACTTATTAATGAATTATGTACCAATTAATCTCTTTAATTCTTGTTTTTTTTTTTTGATGTTAATTACCTAACATATGTTATATGTCACTGCCCTTGGAGCTTTGCCCGATGAATTTATTTTGTTATTTTCATTTAACTACAAATCTATTTATTTATTTATTTGCTTATTTATTCATTCAGTTATTTATTATCATATTTATTCTTTTTGCATTCTTTTATATATTTATTTATTTATTCTCAGTACCTGTTTATATATTTACAGTGTTTAATTCTTTGTTGTATGTTTATTTATTTATTTATTTTTCAATATATTAGCATATATGTATATGTTATTACTAACAAACATTTTGTATCTCACATATCCTATTCTAGTCATATATATTTATTACTAATATTACTAATTTATTTATTACTTATTAATTTATTTATTTACTAATTTATTTATTTATTTATTAATATTAAGTTTATTTTTTTTGCTTTTAATATAAGGTTTTTTATCGCGTTTTCCTTCTAAATATAACTATATTTTGTTTTGTTAAAGTAATTTTTAACCTTGTAAATAATATTTCAGTGGCAAGATAAAATTATCAAATCCCTGTATTGTAAAATGTGCGGTAACAACAACAATGTTAAAAAATTATACGAAATAAATACATATCTATCTATCTATTCGAAATTGAAGGATTGATGACTCATGGACTCACTGACTCCAGGCAAAGGAAGCTAAACTTTTGCATAGGTATTCAGCTTGTATTTTTCTTACTTATACTTAACGGGCTCCCGACCCGTGAAGGGTCTCTGCCTAAAACACTGCAGCCTTCCATCCTCTACGATCATGGGCACGCTGTTTCCAGTTGTCCAGACCAATCGCGCTGGCATCTGCGATGGCTTGGTCTGTGAAACGGAGGTTCGGTCTTCCTTGTCTTCTCGAACCTGGGTGCTGGGATTGGAAGATGGAGCATTATTGTCCATTTGCTCGATGTGGCCGAGCCAATGTAGTCGACGTATTTTGGCTTTTTGGACTAGATCCACATCTTGGTGCAGCTCATAGCGTTCACGGTTGTATCTTCTCCGCCATTCGCCCTCCTCGCACATAGGACCACAAATCCGCCGAAGAAGTTTTCTTTTGATGGAGCCAAGTATCAGCTCTCCCTTCCTGCTTATCGTCCAGTACTCGTCGCCATAAAGCAGAACTGGATAAGGATAAGGGTTTTGTAAAGCATATTCGTCCTCCGAGTCAGGAGTTTTGAACCCAGTTGTTTTGCCAAACCGAAGTAGCAGCGGTTTCCTAGGGTAATTCTTCGCCGGATCTCCACTAATGTGCCATTCGTGGAGTTCATGTTTACTCCGAGGTAGATGAACTCCTTAACTACCTCGAAAGTGTGGCTATCAAAAGTGCCTTCCGTGTTGATACCTGCCCTGCGCACTATCTGCTCCAGTACGAGATTGAAGAAATCGCATGATAGCGCGTCCCGGTGCATGTTTGAAATAGTTCGGAGGAGGTACTTCCAAATTGCACTTTGCACAGCGTGTTTTCCAGAGTCACGCGACACATCTGAAGCAGTTTTGCCACGATCCCCTACCCGGCCATCGTTATATAGAGCTCCTGACGATGTATACTATCATAAGCGGCTTTGAAGTCGATGAATAGGTGGTGTGTCTCCACTTGAAATTCGTTGGTCTTTCCCAGGAGGCAAATCCGAAAATTTGGTCTATAGTCGATCTGCCTGGGCGGAAGCCACACTGGTACGTGCCGATAAGTGTGTTGCAAAACGGTGTAAGACGTTCACACACTGCGTTGCAAAGGATGTTATATGCGACATTAATCAGGAATATGCCTCGATAGTTCTTGGAAGACATAGGATCGCCTTTTTTGTAGATGGGGCATATGGAGCTGATAGTCCAGTCATCGGGCATGTTTTCTTCCACCCATACTTGGCTGATGATTTGGTGCATGCGCCCTACAAAAACATCACCACCGTATTTGAAGAGCTCCGCTGGTAAGCCATCAGAGCCTGCGGCTTTGTTGTTCTTAAGCTTTTTTTTATAGCTAAGCCAACTTCTTCTATACTGGGTGGTGGAACTGGTTCTTCATTGACTGGACGTGGGCTTTCTTCTTGCCCTATCACTCTCTCTCTACATGATGCCCATTAAACAGCTGCTGGAAATGCTGCTTCAAAACATCTACTATTCCCTGCGCTTCGGTGACTATGTTTCCTTCGCTGTCTCGAAGAGCCTGCGTTCCGGCGAGTTGCTTGGCTTTCTTATAGAACCTCCGGATGTTGTTACGATCGCGATACTCTTCGATCTCCTTGAGCTGGGATACTGCGTAGGCCCTCTTCTTTCTACGCAGTATCTTTTTCACCTCCCTTCTCCTGTCTCGATACTCTTCCCGTTTTGCGCTGCAGCGTTTTCTTGTGTGCATCTTCTGTCACCTTTTTCCTGTACACACATTCATCATCATACTACGGGCTCTCTCTCTGGGGTGGCTGGTAACCTACAGTGGTTTCGGCTACCTCCTTGATCATGTCGCGATACTGGCACCACTGATTGTTGGCGTCTATGGTAGGTGAATGCACAGTGGAGAGTTTCATACTCAGGCGCTCCTTGTTAACCGACCCTAAGTTCCTTTTCCGACTTGTTAACTCGGAAAAAAAACCTGACGGTTACCCCACATTCCTCTCCTACCGCCAACTTCTTCGCTAACTTTTTAAACAATCTTTCGCCGACAGTTCCTTCATACCGGATCCCTTTTACTTTAGTTATCTACTCAATTTCGGCTTGTGTCCTTTCTTTCTCAAACCTTAGACCCTGCAGTAATTGAAAACAAACTTCAAAAACTTAATGATAAGTTCTCACCTCTGCCAGATGGACTCGACGCTATATTTCTTAAGAAATGCACCTCCCCTGTCTCCCTCCCCCTTATCTTTCCCTCTCTTATCTTTCGCGGCTTTCAGTTTTACAAGGAGAATTCCCTCGGATTTGGAAACGCTCAATTATAACCCCGAAATACCAAATGGGACTAAAGAGCGAAATAACAATTTACCGCCCTATAGCTAAACTTTCACATATAACCAAGCTCCTCGAAAGTCTCTCGTGCGAAGCCCTTTAATTCAAATTTAAATCCATTGTTTCCCATAACCAACATGGCTATCTAAAGGTAGATCAAATAAGATAAACTTCGTTGAATTCGAGTGAACCGCCCTCTCAGCCCTCTGAGCCTAGAAATTGGCAAAGTAGTCGACGTTACTGCAACCGATTTCAGTTAAGGCCCTTGATAAGGTATCTCACAAATAAATCATTTTCAAACTGTCTTCACTCGGCTTTGAACCCATATTGTCAAAATATGGAGAACCGTTTTTATAGTGTCCGTCTTATTGGCGCCTTTTTGGAAACCCCTGGGGTTCCACAAGGTAGTCATATTGGTCCCCTTCTCTTTATCCTTAATATGAACGATCTTGAGCGGGTCATTAAACATTCCGTCCTCTCTCTCTACGCTGACGATACCAAATTTTGTATGCCCCTTTCTTCACGACAAGACTCTTGCTATTTTCAACAAGATGAAGATACTTTTTCCACTTGGTGCATCAGAAACGGCTTCGAGCTCAATATCGCCGAATGCCAGTTTGTTACCTTCTCACGCAAGTTGAACAAGTCCCCTCCCTTTCTTTACCATCTCCACGGTCAACCTATATCTCTCGTTCAATCGCTTCGCGGCCTTCCTTTCAGCTAAGGGGCATTTTTCAGTCACAGAAGATGGCTGAGTTTTCCCGCCACTTCATCCACTCTACTCTTACGCAATGCTTAATGTCGTCATCACACCTTGCTTCGCTATTGATCACAGATCCCAGATTTTTGAACTTTTCGCACTTGGGAATCACTCTTCCATTGATATAAATGTCGGGAAAAGACCGGAGTGGATCAGACGGGCAGCGCAACTATTCTGTTTTCCCCGACTAATACGATATCCCCTCCCCTCCAAAACTTCCTCCCTTACAAGTGATCGTTGCAGGTCCTCGCTTATATGGCTACATCGTCAAAAAAAAAAATAACTTATGCATTTTGGGGTCCGTCACTTTTACTTCAAGCTGATAATCAACGATTTAAATAAACATTAAGGGACCCAAGACGCTCCCCTGAAGCACACCGACTTTGATTGCGAACTCCTCGGTCACGCCAGCGGGGCTTCTTAAAATTGCCGTTCGGATTCGGCTTAAAATAGGTCCCTTCCACTTCGCACAAACAAATGGGTTGCGGAAGCTAGCTTTTAGGCCCTGTTTGGGCCTTTAAAGCCTTAGACTTTTTTTTTTAGAGAGGTAGAGACAGAATGCGATTTTGTCTGGACGTGGATAGATCCTCCGAACACCCGGCACTTCATTGGTCCATAACACTTGCAGCTAAGATTATGCAACGAAAACCATTTTTTATTTCCTTTTTTATAAATGGCACTCACTAAAGGGAACTGAGTAGATGCCAGCCCAACGGCAACATTCTGTAACTGTTGCAATACTGAAACCCCTTCAAAAGTTCGGCAATTCAGTTGGCACAACCAAAGCAAAGCCTCCTATAAAAAAACCTCTTGTGCTTTCCTTTGAAGTCTTGCTGGAGCTTCCTTTGTGCACCTTTAAGACTACGATTCTCCCCAATGTCTATCCTCTCTATTTGCTAATTCTCAGTAATCATTGTGTAAAACTTTCTTTTCTTTTCATCTTTTCAGAAAACGCCCGCCCAGCGAAATGAAGCTGCCTGCTCACCCATAGCTGGGGGCCATCATTCGGTAAGTGAGATCTTCTTGCTTTCAAAGTCATACCTTTGTTTCTTGTATAACTTGGCGCGAGTACCTAAAAATAGAAGCACTTTGTGTGGGTCCTTGTGTTTTTTTTCTCTATTCCTCCCCTAACCAGGTAAGGGGATAAAAAATTTGCCAAAATAAAACAAAAACTTTCCACAAGATGAAGAAGAAAACTTACCTATATCTGCCAGCTCCACCATTTCTGCTGCCCTTTCATTCTCGAATATGTATACGGTACCTGGGATATTATAACTTATATACATCTCCTCCACTTGGTCGTTTGGAAAAGTTCACAAAAAAAAAAACGAAAAAAACAAACCCAAAAATGTGAATGAAGAAAATGTGAGGAGAAAATTTTCTAAGGCAAAATGAAGGCATCTCCCAGATGAAACATGGCTGCCATGGTTTCCAGGGGGTGGTGATGGGATTGTTAGTTTATTTTCGTTTTTTTTTGTTATTTTAGTTTCATTATTTGGGACGTTTTTTGCCGCTCGACTGTGGCAGGGTTGTGGTGTAGCAAAAGGGTAGTTATGAAATGAATGCTTGTGCAATGGTATAGCCACAGTTTGGGGGTATTGGTGTCGGTGTAGGGGGTGGAAATAGTGCCGAAAAAGGATATAGAAGAGAGGGTTAATTCCACCACCACTACTTGGTGGTGGTGCGCTTCCAATTCTTTAACGTGAAGCAGCAGCAGCTTCAGCCATCCCAAATAGGAATGGAAAATAATGAATTTGCGGAAAAAGTTAAGGGAATTTTGTGATTCTGTTGTTTTTGGTTTTCGTTTTTGTAGAATGTTTTTTTTTTGTTCTCCGTCCCAAATGGGGGTGGAAAAATATTTTAAAAATGGCGGAAAGTAGTAGTTTTTATTTGACTTTGACTTTTCGTATTATTCTCCAGTTGGATGGTGTAGAATGACGTGGAGTAATGGCAAAAGGGAACTTTCGGCGCGTACAATAAGACTTGGCTTTTGAAACATCGGGTGTGTGGTATTTTGTTTCGTTTTGAACACAAACCCAGATCCAGTTTGGCGTCAAGTTCTCTGCCCTTTGAAGAAATAATGAAATTTTTAATTGAATTGATATGTTTTGCAAGGGCTGCGTTAAGGGAAACATATATATGTGTATGCGTGAAAATTGCTAAGGGGGTGTTGATGGAAGGGAAGTCAGGGCACGTTTTTTCCTTTCTTGAAGTAATAGCTGTGGTGTTTTCGAGTCACCCTGTTACCATTTAGGTGTTTCGGCCGCTCCCGTCCTATTTCAATAGTCCATGGAAAGCTTACTGGTGGGCGTTACCGGCGTTAAAGCATATCTTGATGACATTTTAATAACCGGCAAGGACGAAAATGGTCAGATTCGAAAAGTCGAAAACGAGAGCGGCAAAAAGAGCAGCCTGGGCAAGCTTCTGCTCCGGCATTGAATCTACCACAGAGGCTGCTAGACTCCGAAAGATTCTAGCAAAGTACCCATCACCCATGGGTCACCTAGAAAGCAACTAGGAGACCTTGGAGCTGCTCCTTGGAATAAACTTCCCGGGTTGCACAAACCTGGACAATGATCCAGTGAGTCTCATAGATCACATCCGGGTGAGGAACACGTCATCAGAGAATATACTAACAGGGACAGAACAGCGTGGGCACTGAAACCCTTCCAACCGTACAAGTCTGCGGGCCCGTACGGCATTCACCTAACCAAAGGCCAGCGGTAGGACCATACCATGACTTCAAGCAATATTCAAAAGAACTCGTTCCAGATAGCTGGAAAGATGTGCGAGTGATTGTCATCCCTAAATCAGCCACTCCACGGCCAAGGACTACAGACCAATTAGTCCTTCATCTTTTCTCATGAAAACACCGGAACGACTCTTCCATATTTACATAAGGAACAAACTTAAGGAAACTGCCTCTCTATGTAGCGCACAGCATGCATGTGTCAAATGCACATCAGTGGACACTGCACTTCATGAAGTCACCAGAACGATCGAGAAGTCCCTCGACCAAAAGGAATTTACGTTGGCTGCCTTCTTGGACATAGAAGGCGCCTCAAACAACTTAAATACGGAAACCATCACATCTTCACTCGAGGAACTTGGTTCGCCACAGTTTTTGACTAACTGTGCAGTAAGTATCACCAGTCCTACCGACTGCCAGACTACTGCAGAGTTTTTCAGGGTGAAATCTAATTGATTAAGAAAGCAGCGAAGACTGTCCTTGTGATGAAACTTCCAGCACTGGAATTAACCATCTGCGTGGACAGGACAATAAGGCAGCCCTTAAAGCAATCGACTCCAACCTCATAAACCCCGAAATTCATAAAAGATTGCCTCCTTCCTCTCAGAGCAATTAGCTACCACTCGGTGGCAGGGAACGAGACAGCAGATATGCTGGCCAGATGCGGCACTTTCTCGAAGGGAAATAAGGCGAAATGCACAAATTCGGCCTTATTTCGTTTGGCGTTATTTCACTCCACCGATGAAAACAACAAACCTCGGTGTTTGATTATTTTTTTAATTTTTTATTTTTGTCCTGGTGCGAGATTTTATACACTGGAACTCTCAGACTCAATACTAGTCCTGCGTTGTACTGCCAGGAAAACACATTTGACATGCCTGGGCACATCTTCAGTACTTTGCCTGCTTAAGCTCAGGAATCATTGGTCTGTTTATTATTTTAAAATCCTGGTCTGATATCACCATCCCTTCAATTGGTATAAGAGGTACAGAACTGTTAAATGAAAAACATCCGCAAAACATTTGTTTCATTCTCTGGTCTAAACGGGCCAGTGAAATCGGGTCAGCTTCTCCTCGTCGCACGAACCGAACAGCCCGTTCCTAAACTAAAAAAACAGTTTCGTCGGAGAACATGACTTTTTCCCGTCTTCCACTGTCTATTGACAATATTTTTGTGCCCGTAACAAGCGCTTCTTCCTCATCAGTCTTCCACTGTCCATTGACGATATTTTTGTACCCATAACAAGTGCTTCTTCCTCATTAAAGCAGTCAATTATGCTTCTTAATGGGTTTCCTTGCTTTGCTTCCCACTTCACGGGTCCTCCGACGCACCGTGGTCACGTGACCATCAATCCCAGAGTCATTTAGTTCCCCATTAAGGTCGACTGCACTTTTTCATAGTTTTTTCCACTTTCCTGCTACATCTTCCCTTGCGCTTAATTTCCAAACATACTCTTTATCTCTGCTGTCTTAAAATGCTGCTTACCGAGCCCAGACCAACTCCAACATGTTGGCGATACGTCGTTGATGTGTGATCAGAGAGGGTATCTAACTATATTGTTGCGTTTCCTCGGTGAGATATCCATTATTAAAAATGGTGCAGGGAAATAAGTCCACGGGAACTAAGTCCACTGAGGGACTTAGTTCCCACTTAGTGGGAAATAAAACCACTTTCGCGAAGCGGACTTAGTTCCCATGTTAAGTGGGAACTAAGTCCATTTTTTTATGGGAACTTAGTCCACATTCAAATATAAGAAGAGGGAACTAACATCCAACATTTAGAATTAAACAGAAAACTGTGCAAAGTGCAGTTAGTTATCACACTCTTTAAGCAAAGTCTTAAGGTTATCATGGTGACATAAAGCCAAAGTTTCAAAACCGTACCTCGCACCTACTCCAAATCAAACAGTGACCCCAAGCAGGGGGTTGCAGGGGGGCACCATGCCCCCCCATATGCATTACACTATTTATGGAATCTATTTGCGATTTCGTAACTAATCTCATAAACAGTGCAATGCAACCCCCCTGCTTGGGGTCACTGTTTGAATTGGAGTAGATGCGAGGTCACGGTACCTATATTACTCTGTCTCAGTTAGAAGTTAATTTCTATTTTGTTAATAAAAATTGCAAAGTACCTACTTGACTCTTTAATTTTATTTTGTTCTTAGTCGACAGTGAGAATTTACTTCACCTTAATAGGGAACTAAAACCACTCAGAGTTTTGGGAATTTATTTCCCACCTTACATGGGAACTAAGTCCACTTCGCGAAAGTGGTTTTATTTCCCACTAAGTGGGAACTAAGTCCCTCAGTGGACTTAGTTCCCGTGGACTTATTTCCCTGCACCATTAAAAATAGTTCAAACGAATGTCCAATTCTATCGCAACAAAAATCTTATTTCGAATATTTACCAGGGATATTTTGACGGTGGATATTATAAAAAAGGATATATACTGAAGTGATCCTCTGGACGCCTCTTCGACTCACAAAAATAAGAATATTTCGAAGGTTAGATACTTTGACCGAGGATATTTTCCGGGGATATTTTGACCGTGAATTTTATAAAAAAGGATATAAACTGAAGTGATCCTCTGAACACCTCTTCGAGTCACTAAAAAAGGATATAAACTGAAGTAATACTCTGGACACCTCTTCGATTCGGAAAAATCGGATATTTTGAAGGTGAGACATTTTGACCGAGGATATTTACCAGGGATATTTTGACCGTGAATATTATGAAAAAGGATATAATACTGAAGTGATCCTCTGGACACTTTTTCAACTCGGAAAAATCGGATATTTTGACCGAGGATATTTACCGGGGATATTTCGATCGAGGATATTTACCAGGGATATTTTGACCGTGGATATATGAAAAAAAATATATACTGAAGTGATCCTCTGGACACCTTTTCGACTCACAAAAAAGGATATATACTGAAGTGATCCTCTGGACACTTTTTCGACTCGGAAAAATCGGATATTTTGACCGAGGGTATTTGCCGGGGATATTTTGATCGAGGATATTTACCAGGGATTTTTACCAGGGATATTTTGACCGTGAATATTATGAAAAAGGATATATACTGAAGTGACCCTCTGGATAATTTTTCGACTCGTAAAAATCGGATATTTTCACCGAGGATATTTTCCGGGGATATTTTGATCGAGGATATTTACCAGGGATATTTTGACCGTGGATATTATGAAAAAAATATATACTAAAGTGATCCTCTGGACACCTTTTCGACTCACAAAAAAGGAAATATACTGAAGTGATCCTCTGGGCACCCCTTCGCAAAAGAAGGATTTTTTGACCGCGGATATTTACCATGGATACTTTGACCGAGGATATTTTCCGTGGATATTTTGACCCAGCATATTTTAAAAAGGGATATAACCAGAGGAAATCCCTTTAAGCGTTTGCAAATTGTATAAAAAAAAAACACCCAACATCATGCAATGTAATACTGATTGCTAGGTGCTTACTGCTCAACAAAAAATACCTGTGCTGTGTTCCAACACTATAAGGGTGCCGTAATATTTAAAGAAAAGTAAACCCCTTTTAAGAAATTATAAAAAAAAACCCTCTATGGGGCTCGCATTTTCTGCCGCTACATGCTCCTGGCGGCAGACATGATACGAAAACAATCTTTCATAGACCCCAAGATGATGTGCAAGGGCTTTTCCATGAATCAAGTTCAATTAGTGGCATTCCCAACCTCACAAGAGGGAGCTTCTAAGAACAGACAGTCACTGTATTTTTTTTATGCCAGCTTATGTCGGGTTAGCAAATAGTCGCACTCCCTTCATTCGGTTTCGACATGCATACTGCTACCCGACTTCAAATCTCTTGACTCTCAAATACTTTTTCTCGAAACCATAAACCCCGCCAACTCTGAATGATGGGCACCTTAACTTATAATGTAATGGCCGCAGTCCCATTTGAGTTAGGCAGTCACCCTACCTAATCCATTATGAGAATTAAATTTTTTTAATTAACCGTTCCAAAAAGTAACATTATATGTCACTTAGAGGTGGAACTACACTGGCTCGCTTTATGCATGCAAGCGCAGGTTTGCATAAACCAAAAGGACGAAAAGAAAAAACAATTCCTGTGGACGGATGTAATTACCAGATTCCGCGTTACCTAAGCGAATGATGCTGGGCATCTCGATCTACGTACAGGGCTCCCTACAGGGAGGGCTGATCTCAAAATCTTTAAATAAAAAAAAAAAATATATATATATATATATATATACCAACTGGTATTAAAAAATTCCACCCTCGGTTGGATTTGTTCTGCGGATTTCAGCGTCTCCATTTGTACATACGGACACATACAGCGACTCGTATCCTTCCCACACACATACAAACACAAATACACCTACCCAGACGCATCATCGCTGCTCGCATTTACTTAACTTAGGAAACGAAAGGAATATGGAAAAAAATTCCCTCCGAATCCTAGCTCCGCCCATTCTTATATTACAGCCCTTCTCATTTTTTCATTCGAGATACATTATGGATGTTGGATATTGCTGCTGGATGTGGGATCCTTTTTCCCTCTTATTCCACAGTGCTGCGCTGATGTCAGTTTCTTTTCCTTGCTTTCTTCTTTTCTCGTCTTGAAGTTGGTTGGATTCCTTGCGCCTTTGTTGTTGCTTGTCCTGGTGCGAATTTCGAATTTGAGTTTTTTTGATTTCGTCCTTTTTTGCAGTTGTCGCTTTTATCCCGTATCTTATGCCTGCGAGAGGGTGGTTGGTATATTTTTAGGATTCTGTTTTGTTTTTCTTTTTGAAATGTTCTCTTTTTTTTGAAAATATTCAAGACCTCGAACTGGTGCGGTATCCTTGTGTGGGTGGGTTGAAGATGTTTCAAAGGAAATATTCCGCAGCAGCTGCTGTGCTCTATTATGTGGATCATTTTTTGGTGTTTGTGTATTTGATTCTTCTTCTTCTTCTTCTGGGACTTTTACAGTGTGAAGTGAAGCTGGCATCCTCGTTTGGGGTGGTAACTGGTAACTGGTAACCTATCTCAGCCAAGAGATAAAGATAATTTTTAGTTTTTTACGTTGTTACAGTTCTTTGTTCTTGAGTTTTCTTCGTCTCTTGGTATGTGTACCTACAGTGGTTTGTTTTTTAATTTTTTATTATTTTTGTCAAAAAGGACGATGCTGATGATGGTGCCGATTATATTTTGGTACACCCTGGTTCTTCGGTATTTAAACGGCAGCGTTATAATTGAATAACGAGAAGGCATAAAGGATATAATAGATGTAGATGGAATGGGATCCCCTTTTTATTTTCCAACGCTATAGTGCAAGGATACGTTAAGGGGTATGTTATGCTTTTGTCATCTATAATTCAGTTATTTTTCACCTAATGAGCCCTCTGTATATGGTAGAAGATTTTAATGAAGCGAAATCCTTCCAGCGAATGGTGGGTATTAGGTTTCCAACAAGATATACAAAAGAATATAAGTATCTGTCTAGATGTGGCGTGGTATTGTTTCAAGGAAAAGACTTCTGTTTAGATAAAGAAGATGGCCATAGAATTGACTGCGATTACGTCTGTCTGGACTTTTTGAAAGATGTTTAGTGAATGTTTGTCGAAAGCTTAAGTAATGTAAATCTACATTCGAAAGTTAAGACATCGTCGACCCTTCTAGGGGACTGGTCTAGAGGATTTCATTAATAAGATGTTCGTCGTAGTTTGGGAAAATCTATGACTTGAGGGGGACTAGGTGATTTGATAATATTCCATGCCCCTTCATAAGAGTAGTACAGCGACACATATACCTTGTCTATGTCGATGTGTTTTAGCCTTTTGGACTACATCTGCATCAGCTCACAGAGTACGCAGTTTTATCTTCTCCTCAAGGCGCCCTCCTCGCACACAGAACCAAATATCCGAAAAATACGTAGACGGATATTTCTATAGAAAGAAAAATACGTGGTCGGATATTTGGCTCTGTGTGCGAGGAGGGCGTCTTGAGGAGAAGATAAAACTGCGATAAGGTCTCCTCTCCTACTTTGTAATGCTTGTATTTTTTAGGAACGGAAATTCTTATAGTATCATTTAGGATTGAAGTTGTAGATACCCTACAAGTGGATTAAGCAAGCTCTCACAACTTCGGGCCCACGTTGGGCGCCATTTGTTTTGCGCACATATAACAGTTCACTGTCCACCACTGGAAGACATAAAGCAGAAATGGCAGTTTCAGTGTTTTGTATAATTTACCATTGATCTTCCGGGTTTGGAGTTTAGAACCCATTTGTTTCCTTGGTTTCCTTGAAAATGGCGTCCGACTATGAAGAGAATCTCCCTGCTGCCCTGGCACTGGCATACATATCAACACTCTGGCGTACAGTTAGAGTGACATTTATACCAAAAATTGACAGACATGACTACGCACTCGCTCTTTACCAATCAGTCTGACTTCCTTCTTGCTGAAAAGCATGGAAAGGCTGGTTGCGCTTCACCTGCGCAAAGCTGCTTTACGATTGCACCTCCTATCTCAGATGTATCATGCCTATCAACGCGGAAAATCCTTCGAGACTGCGCTCCGAAATCTAGTTAGTTGAATGGGGAGCGCGCTTGACAAGAAAGAATACGCGGTTGGCATTTTCAGCGATATTGAGGGTGGTTTTGACAATGCGACTTTTGACAGCATGTATAGCTCTGCCAGGCAACACGGCGTAGATGAGTCATTGATGCTGTGGGTTAAGGCAAAGCTCATGAATAGAACGCTGGTCGCGAATGCGAATCGTGGTCATTATGTGATGGTGGGGGTAAACAGAGGATGCCCGCAAGGAGGTGTTCTGTCTCGAACGCTTTGGTGCATGCTGGTCGACTCTCTGTTGGACGCTCTCAACGGCTCAGGCGTACGCGGATGATGTTGCTGTACTTTCTGTTGGACATGCCAAGCGCCTGTCGGCGCCCCTCGACCTGATCGACAAATGGTGAATTAGGAATGGGCTCTCGGCCAAAGCTGAGGTTGTTCTCGTTACGAGAAGGAGGAAGCTGATCGGGTTGACTCGGCCAGTACTTAAAGGCGTCACAATCCGACTCTCAAATGAAGCAAAATATCTGGGAGTCATCCTGGATAGCAAACTTCTTTGGTCTAATCATGTTGAACTAAAGACTGCCAAGGCGCTGTCGGTTTTCTGGCCGTGCATGAAATGGGGCTCATCACCGAAAATAGTCCTATGGACTAACCCACAAATTGAGGCCTATGCGTCGGTTGTTTGGTGGAATAAACTTTGACTATGTTGTGAAGAACGCGTGGGGCGGGGGGGGGGGGGGGGGGGGGGGGGGGGGGGGGAATTGGTGCATCTGCGTCTGTAGCAAAAGCCAAGCTGCCGTTAAGGCCTTACCCAACCCTTTAACCTTCTCCAGAAAAATACGCAAATGCAAGATATCTCTGAGTTCGGTCGGAAGACTGAATTCACTTAGACTTCTCTGGGTCCCGGGTCATAAAGGAAATGAGATCCCCGATTTACTTGCTAAACAGGGCTCAGAGGAGGACTCCTCAGTACCTGAGCCGGCGATCTGTCCGCCTGCATCCTCCGGCAGGGCTTCTATTAACGGTTGGGTTTCATATTAACAAAATCGCAGATGTCACGACTCTCCAGGGTGCAGACAGACGTAACGACTTCATCCCGCAGGCGTCTATATAAAATCTGTTGTCTCTCAACAGAAAAGACTGCAGACATATTACTGGCGCTCTTATGGGCCCTTGCGCTTTTGGCTGTTAAGGTAATCTTAAGGTGCTAGGGTTAGGCGTTACCACCAACTGCGAAGCCTGTGGAGAAAGCGACGACACTGTGGAACATTTCCACTGTTATTGTCCTGCTTTTGTTCGTATCAGGTGGCAGGTATTCGGTGCTGATGTTTTGAGCAGTGTAAGCCTAGGCTCCTCTTCACTGAAGCACCTACCCGTCTTTCTTAGAAAAACGAGTTGTTGCAGGAGGCTGGTGTGGCCTCAAGAACTTCTATTGGTTTGCCTGGTGTGGCTGGTGGTAGTAGTAGTGCTGGTGGTGGCGTGTTGCTTGCTTGCGGTTTTGATGGAATAGATCAGTGGGGCCAGTTAGGGGCGGATTTCTGTTGGGTGTCTGTGGTGCCGGTACTACTGGTCTGCTTTTGCTGGTCGGTTGTCGTGGTCTTGGTGACTCGGGTTAGGCTGGCCTGGTATGGTGGTCTGACTGTGGTTGTCGGAAGGTGGTCAGTCAGAAATTCGTTTAGGTCTTTTCGTTGCAGTTCAAAATCGTCGAAGTTTGTATGACCGAAAAATGTACACTGAAGCACATACAGGTGTAACATCCTCTCAGTCACCACCTCACAGTCATAATAGGCAAACCCAAACAGTGTTTCCCAGAAAGACCCCCTCTCCCCCATGCCAGCGACATGCAAGAGACAATTTTGCGGAAATTCCTTGAAAAAGACTAAGTACCGAAATATCTTGAATTTGACCACAGCAAACAATATTCCATCCATAAAAAAAGAAAACAATCCCAAGTTGCTGCTTTGTTTTTAACAGCCAGTGTACCTTTTAATGAGTCAAACAATCATCCCCTATCATTAGCGAATCACTCACGTCCTTAGTGAGAATTTTAAGCAATAATTAACTTTTTCCTGTTGGGATTTTGTTTGCTCTATTGTTAACCCCTTTTCCGGTAAAGGAAAAATAAAATTTCCAATACGAATTGCTATCCAGTGGGAATTCTTGCTAAGTTTGGTTATCAACCATCTTATTGGGTGGTAAAGAAAACTCAACTAAAAATATCAATTCACCTCGTTGCCACCTCTGCTGATTTAGATCATGAAATGGTTCTGAAACTGGGTATACTGTGCTTTTGATATTCATCGACAGATGTCGAAATTTATATCTCCATTGGGGTGAGTTTTATTTGAATTAGTTTCTGGTGAATATTTTGAAAGACTTCCTTAAGGGATGATCACACTTCGTTTGTCTAATTTCTTTTAATATTCGAACAGATGTAGGTGAGATAAAAGGGATGCGATACGTAGACAATGTTATGGAGCAGTGCAACGTTGCATGCTAAAAAGAGCTCGATTTTTAAAGGTCACTTGAACTCAATGCCTGAGGAAGTAAGACCTGTTTAGACGCAACTAAAACATGCATAACTTCTGCTAAAAATTATGTCACTGGGTTTCACTATTTCCACCAAAAAAAAAAATCGTAATTCATTGAATCGCTTCCTTTCGTAGAACCGAGGTTCGACGCGAAAAATCGGTCAAACCTTCTGATGGCGTTGGATTGAAATGGCCGCCGATGACCCACCTTTAACATGTTTGCTTCCATATCTACTTCATCTACAAATTTTTCTGATCATCCGGTGAACCGCACCCAGTTTCGTTGGTGGTAGGTGGTGGTTTTTTTTACTTGACAAAAATAGAGGAAAAACCTCGCCTGGGATGTAGCTAAAACGTTGTGAAAGACGAACTAAATGATACGAGTAGGTACGAATTCGAATGGCTACTTGAGGCGTAAGTCTTTAGAGCTTTAATCCTGTTTCCGAGGACTCCATTTACAACATCATGCGTTGGAATTGGAAAGCGCTCACAGGTTCAAACAACAGCAGTAGCACTTAAGGTTGTTTCACTGCCCCACATCTTGCAATAGTCTAACAAATAAAGGGTGGACCTATTAAGACCTTCCAATGCTAAAGACGTAGAGTTCTTCTTTTTTTAATATCTTATTTATATTTCCCTTAAAATAAAATAAAATAAAATAAAATAAATATGCGGACGATATTGACATCATCGGCCGACCACAGCGCTCCGTGATAGAAGCTTTCACGGCGATTGAAGAACATGCGAAATCTGTTTGCCTTGTAGTAAATGAGGACAAGACCAAATACAAACAAACATCTGTCCACCGCCTGGGACAAAACGTCACTATTAATAGCAACAATTTCGAGGTAGTTAAGGAGTTCATCTACCTCGGAGTATACATGAACTCCACGAATGACACTTTAGTGGAGATCCGGCGAAGAATTACCCTAGGAAACCGCTGCTACTTCGGTTTGGCAAAACAACTGGGTTCAAAACTCCTAACTCGGAGGACGAATATGCTTTACAAAACCCTGCCAGTTCTGCTTTATGGCGCCAAGTGCTGGACGATAAGCAGGAAGGAAGAACTGATACTGTGCTCCTTGGAAGGAAAAATTCTTCGGCGGATTTGTGGTCCTGTGTGCGAGGAGAGCGAATGGAGGAGAACATACAACCGCGAATTCTATGAGCTGTAGCAAGATGGTGGATGTGTCCAAAAAGCCAAAATACGTTGACTACATTGTCTCGGCCACATCGAGCGAATGGACAATAATGCTCCAGCTAAGAGGATCTTCGAATCCCAGCCCCCAGGTTCGAAAAGGCAAGGGAGCACTATTTTCTTCAGGACAAGATTGAAGAAGTCAAATGATAGCGTATCTCCTTGCTGAAATCCGGTACGGGGTTGGAATAATTCGGAAGAGTTGCTTCCCAACTGCTTTCAAGTGTCACGCGACATAACTGGATCAGTTTTGCCGGGGTACCATATTCAGTCATCCCCTTATAGAGCTCCTGACGATAAATGCTATCGTAAGCGGCTCTTAAGTCGATGAAAACATGGTGAGACTATAAATTCGTTGGTCTTTTCCAAGATTTGCCTCAGTGTGTAAAGATTTGGTCTACTGTCCATCTGCCGGTCCGGAAGCCACACTGGTACTTGGCGATTTGTGTGCCGCAGAACGGCTTGAGACGTTCACACAGTCCGTTGGATAGGGTCTTCTGTGCAAGAATTAGCATGGATATGCATCGATAGTTCTTGCAAGAAATTGGCCATGACATCAGGGCGCAGTTAAATCTGGTGAACGCGGTGGCCAAGGGAAATCTAAATTCTTTTAAAACAAAACGTACGCCAAAAAATTCACGTTGCAGTTCCATAGTTTGCATAGCAGTGTGCAGAGTCGCTCCATCTTGTTGAAATCACAAATAAGGATGCTGCTTCGCAATTGACCGCAAAAGTTGTCAATCATTTTCTTCTGTAAGAAGCCAGGGAAATGGTTTCCCGAAGAAATATGGGCCGATAACTTTTCGGTCATGACACCGCACCAAACAGGGCATAACTGCTGCTGGTGTGTTGCCCTTAAATTTAAATTGGGAGCCCCACACTCTACAGTTTGGTCGAATATAAATATAAAACTTAACCCCCTATTACGGTTAGTGAATCGAACGTTCAACTCGAATTAAATAAACATCTAAAAGTAGGCAATACGTTCAACAATTACAACTAAAAAAGGTTGTCTCATATAATAAAAAAATGTATTCAGTTTTTTAAAGTTGAGTTGTATAACATACATCTCAGTTGATTTGTAATTGTTAAAAGTGGTGCCTACTTTTAAATGTTAATTCAATTCAAGTCGAACGTTCGACTCGCTAACCATAATAGGGGGTTTATTCCTGTTACAAATTGACTTTTCTTATTTGGCCCACCCTGTATTAAATTCTTAAATTTGACGTGGGAATTTTCTTTTTATTTTAATTTTTTATATTCGAATCGGCGTAACGTTGTGGGTCCCTTGAATTCGTGCCAAAAATATGACATAAATGAAAACACTGAACTCTTCACCTCTGACGCAAACGTCTTTCACAAGGATACTCTATCCATGGATGGTAGTCGTAATGAAGATTCCTCCAGCGTTTCTTCTTCCGTGCGTTGTGCATTACATTCAAAACTTGACTCATTGTTGGTAACTATACCCAACGCCTTCAATCTCGAACTTGTCTGTGCCGAAACCCACACCCTCCGTATATTTTGTTGCTACATATCCCCAGCCAAGCGACTAGCAAATATCAACTTTTTCTTTATGCAATCGAATATGCGGTTGAACTTTCAAATCCTGACGCCGATGCCATCATCGTTGGTGACTTTCATCTTCCACGTTTAATTTGGCACGATTCAGACGATGATTGATTTTATTTCAACCAATGCCGCGTCTGAAAAATAAATTTCTTTCACCGCAGACTTCGGGAAGCAAACTTGTCCAAATGAAGTGTGTTAAAAGTATTGTTACACTTTAAATACGCGGACAAACTAATGACCAAAAAACCAAAAGAAATAAGTGAATATTATTTGGGAGCAATACCGCCGAACCGGATTTTAACTGATCTGTCAATTTGAAGTGTAACTGCAGCCGGTCGCTCAGCCAGGGGTGTGTTAAGGTGGCCACAGCGTTCGCAGGTACTCACTGTCTTACTGTCGTCGAGGAAAATTTGATTTTCCAATGGCAGTAAGGAAATGGGCGCCATGCAATTTTTGTTTATTGAACAAATCGGAAAATTGTAAAACCAATTTTTTCCTTGGTGGAAAAAAATAAATGTCGACCACTCGAAACCGCTACGAAGACGAACCGTTTTTTTCGACAACGTTATAAACGTCCGGTGGAGTCCGGTGGAGCACGGCAAATTTTATTGAACACTTTTTTTTTTTTTTTTTTTTTTTTTGTAAAAAAGGAATTCCAATTCCTAGAGCACTCAGACTCGGTAACGGCCCATTGTACTACCAGGCAGAATTCCTCCTTTTGGTGTAGAGGCATGCGAATGGGTGGCGTATGTTGTTGTTCCCCATGGGGATTGAACCTGCACCGCACGGGTAACAAGCCAACACACTAACCTCTACACCGTCGCCACCGTTATTGAACACTACTTTTTGCGGACAAAAGAAGAACGGACTTGGCGTTGGATTAGCACCAGATTACGCTATTCCCAAAAAAAAAGAATCTAAAGGAAATCGATATGTATTTGGGTCGCGTGTCCTGTATTTTTCCCAGGATTTGACGGAGCCGAGATCTTACAACTTTAACCCTAATAACGAACACAAAAATCAATCTACTTATCTGTTTTATTAATTGTTCCTGCAGGGCAGGGTTCCCCCTTTGCCGGATTCCCACTTTATATCAGTCCCGCTTGTTCTATTTTTCGCCGCTACTAGGTTGGATATTCCTCATAAATTTATCGCCACTCCAACCACAATTCCTTCACCCTTCTCAATATACTTTTAATTTTTTTTTTTGGAAACTTTTACAAAATCCCTTCGTCACGAAAAACCTACGTCTGCTCAATTTGCTGAACCACCAAGAAGTGGTTTCCAAAATAGTTTGTCCAGCCAGTCGTCCTTTGTCTGCCACTCATACATGCATTGATTCCTGGGGAGCAGAGCCAACGACAGTTCTCACTAGGCAATTCAGCTGTGCCGCTGAAGTTGTCAACTGTTTCCACTCGAATATCAGCTGTCTCTGCGATATTACCAACCACTGTTCCTTCCTCATCCCTTCACTCACAGCCGCACATTTAGCTGGTCCCTGTCGTTTTCGCTCACCTATGTAATCATAACATAAGTGCATTGAGTTGGTCCCGCTACTGCTCTTACGTGTTCACTGGAGGTCTCCAATGCTTAGCGAACCTCTGGCCGACCCTGGATTTGAACTCACGTTTCCCATTTGACTTTTCGCGATCAAAAACTAACAAAAATCAATAAAAGTGTCAACATAAAATGCCCAAGTGCATATTTCACTATTTCAAGTCCTCAGTAATTTTACCAAGGAAGATCGCACCGAAAGGGATGGAATTTTAGAATCCCTAGGACCAGGCACCAGCGAAACCCTTTCGAAAGCAGTATACCAGGAAAATTTTGGCGAGTTGATCTTACCCATTTTTTTTTACCGCGGTTTTAAATTTGTCGTCATGTTGGAGTGTATAGTGACGTGCCCAGCTGGCGTTGCACACCATCTATCTGGTTGCAGAATGCTTCCGATTCGCACTCCGCCTTTGCAGACCGTCCGTCCGTTCGATCTCTCCACAGACCTCGTCTGTACTCTAGAGCTGTAGCAAACCGTATGTATTCGTTACTAAGTAACGAGGATTACATTAAGTAACGACTAACGTTTCGTTACTCCCAAATCAATGTCGTTACTCGTATAATTTCGTTACACCTGCATAAATGGACTCGTATCACACAAAACACATACTACAAAAGTACAAATCCGAATGTGAAAAAGAAACATTCCCCTCCCCATTTAAATCTGTATAAACTGGCTTGACAGAAGACAATGTGTATGTAAATCATTTTCCTGTTTCCTATTCTCTTAGCGCACGTACGAGATACACATATTATGATTTCTCATCGTTATACCTAAAGTAACGAAATATACGAAACATACGAAATATACGAAACATACGAAATATACGAAATATACGAAACATACGAAATGTACCTGATAGAGTGTGGAGTGGACATACGAATTGGCTTGGCAGAAGAGAGATTCATGTCCTTTTTTTTTCCTCTGTTTTCTTTTCATATTTTCGCTTTGCGTCTGCACACGTGCGAGGTGCGAGATACACATATTATGATCTCGCATCGTTATACCTAAAGTAACGAAACATACGAAAATGTCCATTCAAATGATTTCGCACGTATCGTTACTAAAAGTAACCCTTGTAATTTATCTTGCTTTTTTATGTGTTCTGTGTGGCAGTGGTTGAGGGAGGAGTGTGTACAAAAAGGACTTCGTTTATTTTTTGTTAGATAGGTACCTAGAATATATAGAATTATAGATACTCATTTCGAATTATAATACATACATATATAGGTTTAAATGAATTTGAGTTTTGAGGTCAAGGATCGGCTGTGGAGTGGATGTCGATAATTAGTTTTTCCTTTGTTTTGTTTTAGTGAACCTGCGCGCGAGGGAGGTTTAATTTAATTTCTTTATTTTTGCGTAGGTGAATAATTCAGTGATTGACATTTTGAATGAAAGTATTTATGGGAATATGGAGAAAAAAAGGAGTAAATTATGGACATTTTTTAGTCAAATACCGGAAAAACAAGACAAAGTTAACTGTGACTTGTGCCAATCCTCGTACTCAGTTAAAGGTGGTTCGGTTAGCAATTTAAAAAAACATTTACTAACAAGACATCGGCCTTCATATGACAGCTTGCTTAAATCTGAATCAGCTATCCATCCTCCTCAGCTGCCTTCGACAAGTCATCATTCCTCCGAAGAAGTTCAGGAAGTTTGCCCGGGTAACTCAAACGCTTGTAGTACGCAGCCTTTAGTTCCTTCTTCAATTCCTCCGGCAAAAAAACAAACCGACATTTCAACTTTCATAAGCAAACGTATGAATGTAGTGCGCGAGAAAAAAATTAATGACCTTATTTTGAACTTAATAGTTAAAGACCTTCAGCCATTTACCATTGTTGAAGACACTGGTTTTAGAGAATTAATGAATTTTGTAGAACCAAATTACAATATACCATCAAGATATCTATTAAGTGCATCTTTACTAGATGTTAAATTTTCACTAGTAAAAGAAAAATTAAAAGAGGATTTAAAACGTGTCAACCATATATCGCTAACTACTGATGGATGGACTTCCCGTGCAACAACCTCTTATCAGGCAGTGACAGCACACTACATTCTAGGAGACACCTGGGAACTACGTTGTGCCATGCTAGGCTGTTTCGAGTGTCACGAACGCCATACGGCCGATTATTTAAAACAAGAGCTTTTTCGCATAGCGGATGACTGGGAAATAAGCAATAAAATTTTTGTATGTGTAACAGATAATGCAGCTAATATGAAGGCAGCAATACGATTAGCAGGATGGGAGCATTTTCCTTGCGTTGCTCACACTCTGAATTTGATAGTAAGAGCTGGACTCAGTGAGATTCAAAATCTGTTAAAAAAAGTGAAATGTATTGTTGAACACTTTCATAGAAGCCCTATAGCCACAAAAAAACTTACTTCAATGCAAGAACAATTTAAACCTGGAGAGAGGACATTAAAACTTAAAAATGACGTTGTAACTCGCTGGAATAGTACTCTAGATATGCTTGAGAGAGTTAAGATTTTGCAGGAACCGCTAGAGGCAGCACTAGGCCTTTTACACAATCCTGTGGAAACGCTGTCAGTAGATGAATGGCTCTTACTTCCAGATATAATTAAAATATTAAAACCTTTTAAGCAACTGACAGAAGAAATGTCTTCTCAAAAGGAAGTTTCCATTTCGAAAGTTTTGGCAGGAACTAATAGTGTTTTACATATTTTAAATAATTTTAGATCAACTCCGATGAATGAAATATCTAAAAATCTGCTGGATACATTAATTGCGGAATTTAATGCTCGATTCAGGAATAGCTCGCGACATCCGGTCCTATCGAAAGCAGCTCTTTTAGACCCCAGATTTAAAAAGCAATCGTTTACGAATGATTCTTCATATGAGTGTGCTAAGCAGTCCTTACTAACAGAGTTACAACAAATGCCAATGGCACAGGCGGAATCCAGAAACCAAGAAGAAGTTTCCCATACACCAGCAATTGAAGAAGACTCCATTTGGAATGACTTTGATATGCGAACAGCTTCGAGCTCAATAGGTTCGACGAATGCTGCTAGTGTTATTTCAATTCGTCAGTACATGGAGGAAAAACAACTCAGCAGGAAAGATAATCCACTTAAATGGTGGAACACACGACAAGTCTTGTATCCAGAACTTGCAAGTTTAGCAAAAAAACACCTGTCTGTGACGGCTACATCGGTACCATCAGAAAGAATTTTTTCAAAATCGGGCCAAATACTATCGGACAAACGGGCATCGTTAAATCCAGAACGAATGGAAAAGATATTATTTTTAAACGTTAACCAAAATTTATTCAAATAATGTTTTATTAATTATTACTGAAGATCGTAAGACCATAATAATAATGCCACATAATAATACTAAACGTTGTATTATTATGTGGTATTATTATTATGGTCTTACGATCTTCAGTAATAATTAATAATTAATTTTGGTTAACGTTTAAAAAAAATCTTTTTTTTTATTTTTCCACTTTTCATATTTAATAAGTTTGACATGCATTGAACTAAAGCATTTTATTTACCCATTTGGTTATTTCTTATTATATACTATGTTGGCAGATTTTAGTTATAAAAGTTGAATTTGATTTATGTTATGTTTTTGTTTGTTAGGAAAGTGTCAACATTTCCTATATTTTTTGAATTAACTTTTATGAATTTTTATTTTTTTTTAAATTAATTGCTTGTCTGCTATTAAAAAATTATTTACATTTCCTTTTTTATAATTTTGTTATTTGTTACCAAAAAAGCCAAAATATGGCTACTTTTAAAAAACTGATATAAGTGGGCAAAATGAATTATATTTTTTTTTTAAGTTAAAAAATTATTTACACTTCCTTTTTTAAATTTATTTATTTTTTTGTTTCTAATAAATTAATTTATTTTTGTTATGAAAAAAAAAACAATAAAAGAAATTGTCGCGATGTTAATTTACGAAATCTGTAAAAGCGAAGAATTGCATTTTTATTTATCTGGATCCTCTCATTTGATTTCGTTAAAGCGATGTGTTTTCATCATATTATTGTAGTAACGAAAGTAACGAGTAACGACATTTTTGTAACGAATACTCAGACCTCGAGTAACGAATACATACGGGTATTGATTTTGTCGTTACTTTTACAGCTCTACTGTACTCTTCTTTACAGACCGTCCGTCTCTAGGATGAACGTTGGCCCATTGGGAGTCTCCTGGCGGTCTTTGTCGGGCTCACCATCCGGACTTTATAGCTCCACATTCCATAGACTGTCCGTGGGTGGGAAGTGCCTTCTGAACCCCGCGTCGACCATCAAACGCGCTGGTTCCTCAGCATTTCCCTCCTGCCAGGGCCAAGTTCACCTGTGTTGGTTGGGTTCAAGGATCCAGAGAACTGGGCATTTGGTCAGTGGGACCACGGCTGCCCCTCCACGTCTTCGGACCTTGAACGCGCTGACCAATACAGTCAGAGTGAAGTTTCCAACTATAGACCCATAGCTAAGCTTTCTTGCATACCAAAACTTTTTGGAAGCAGAGTTTACGACGCAATCTACTTTCATTGCAAGTCCTTTTTCTCCCCAATGCAGCATGGTTTCCTAAAAGGCAAATCTACGACTACTAAGCTTACAGAATTTGTGTCCAGAACCACGTGTTCCCTGGAGGCAGGCAAAGAAGTAGACGCAATCGCAACAGATTTTAGTAAAGCCTTCGACAAAATATCCCATAACGTTGTCCTTTGCAAACAAAAAGTACTTGGTTTCCCAACCCTGTTTATATCGTGGCTTAGTTCTAATTTAAGTGATCGTCTGTATGCAGATCTAAAAATGTCGTGGGCTTCAAACCCTTTTTTACAATATCAGGACTTCCGCGAGGTAGCCACTTACTTACTCACTTACTTGGTTGGCGTTACAATGCGAGTTGGACGTGGGCTTCAACCAACACGTCTCTCCAGTTAGCCCGATCTTTGGGTAGCCGCCTCCAGTTGCCCACTCCAAGTTGGTTGAGGTCTCCTTCCACTTGTGCGTGCCACCTAAGGCGAGGTCTTCCTCTACTGCGTTGGTGTCCATTGTAACCATCTCCATCGTCGACTGATACGTACTTTTCTGACCAGGTCGATGCCGCTGTACAGCCCGTAGAGTTCGTTGGTAGATCTCCTCCTCCGAAGACCGAAAATCTTTTAAAGAATTTTGCGTTCGAAATGACCAAGAAGATCTTCATCCGCCTTTGCTAACGTCCATGCTTCTGCGTCAGAGACCAAGACTGGGATGATAAGGGTTCTATATAGAGTCTTCTTAGTGTTTCTTGACAAGACCTTACTAGTCAGCTGAGTTCTAAGCAAGCGTAACTCCTCATTTGATTTCTGCTGTGGTGTCATTGGACGCGCTCCATTCGCAAGGCAACTGCGATTTCCCTAGTTGAACCTCTGTTACTTGACAAACGATGGTCACGGGAGGTATTCGATCAAGGAAGGGCAAAAGAGAAGCCAGAATCAGAGTTTATCGCGGAGGTAAGGTAGACAAAGTTCCTAACCCCCTCAAAGTTCTAGCTGTCTTTTTTCTGTCCGATTTATCGATGTTATTTGTCCCTTCTTGTTGACAGCATGTTTTTTTCCCCCCTCATTCACCACTAAACCCATTTTTGCCGCCTTTGTGATGATACTTGCAAGCGCACCATCGCGCTGAGTTCTCCCAAGGATGTCAATGTCGTCAGCGTAAGCAGGTAGTACCCCTAGTGTTGGCTTGCGGGTTTCGCGCAATTCTCTCTGACAGAGCATCACCTTGTCTAAACCCTTTTTCGACATCAAAGGTCTGTGGGAGATCGTTTCCGACCATTATGGAGCAGCGAGCTTTCTCCATCGTCATTCTGCACAATCTGACAAGTTTGGCAGGGATGTCAAAACTAGCCACGGCGCTGTATAGCTCGTCTCTATAAATGCTGTCATTCTTACTTGCTTTTACTGAACGGGCTCCTGACCCGTGAAGAGTCTCTGCCTGAGACACTGCAGCCTTCCATCCTCTGCGATCCCGCGTACGTTGCTTTCAGTTGTCCAGTCCAAGTGCTCTGGCATCCGCGATGGCTTGGTCTGTACAACGGAGGTTCCGTCTTCCTTGCCTTCTCGAACCTGGGGGCTGGGAGTCGGCGATCCTCTTGGTTTGAGCATTATTGTCCATTCTTTCATATGCGGACTTGAAATCGATGAAGGGATGGTGAGTATCGAGTTGGACTTCTTTAGTTTCTTTGGGTTTTCTCCAGGATCTGCGGTAGTGTGAATATGTGGTTGGTTGTGGACTTACCGGGCCTAAAGCCACACTGCTAGGGACCAATCAGTTCGTTGCAGCAGTTTTGATCTCACATGCAATGCCTCTTGAGTTGGCACAGCTTTCTTATGGGTCGGGCAAACGATCGGTTCCTGAGGCATTCTTTCCTCTGACCAAATCCTAGAATCGAGTCGATGTACGCTTTCCCGGTGCCTTAACAAGTTCGGCAGGAAAACCGTCCGGTCGGGCAGCTCTGTTTGAGCTTGGATATTGCTATCCTCACTTCATTTTGGTCAGTTGAACGGAAATCTTGGCTGTCATCGTCCAGTCTGAGTGGTTCATTCTGTCTGACAGCGGAATCTGTGTCGCCGTTTAACATGCTGCAGAAATGGTTCTTCCACGTCCTCAGCACCAGCTGTGGCCCTACTAGAAGATTTGCTTGTTCGCCACTGCAGGTCTCTGTTCGGGTCTTATTCCCGTGACACGTTGTTCTTACCTTTTGGTAAAACTTCCAAACAATGTTCCTGGAGTAGCACCTATCTATTTCCTCCATCACGGGCTTTTCATGTTCTTTCTATTTCCCCCAGAGAAGCTGATGTTCTTCCTTCCTCTTTTGCTAGTACAGCTCACGGGCTGCTCACGTCCTTCTCTGCAGCGCCGCTTTGTAGGGAACTTGTTTTGCTGCATGTGCTTACCGGCGTTTTTCATCAAACCAGCGGTTTCGGGGTGTGGTTTTGTGAAACTCAGACCATCAATTGTGGCTTCTTGGCATCGATGCCGCTGGTCTTCAGCATAGGACGTCTCGAGAGGTTGGGGGACACGCGATCGGCAAAGGTTCTGGTTGTTTGATGCGATTGTAGCAGTTCAAACGTTAAATCTCCCCAGATGGTGGCGTCTGAGATATCCGCATTCGTACCTTGGCAAGAACGAGGTAGTGGTCCGAGCCTATGTTGGCCGCTCGAAAAGTCCGAACATCTAGAATACTGGAGGGGTGTTTTTCGTCGTCGATTGATTGACGGTTTTATGATCTGGTGACCGCCATGTTGCTTTGTGGATATTGAGGTGCGACAACCCTGTGCTAGCTGTAGTAACATTTCGTCCCGCAGCAAAGTCGATTAGCCCAAGTCCGTTTGCAGACGTGGTGTCGTGTACGCTGTGATTCCTGTCCTGCGCTTGGCGGCCACTTACGACCATTGATTTTTGTGCAAACCATTAAAAGTTTGTATACGAATTTCTGCAACCTTTGTTAGACCTCTTCTTGAATATGCCTGACAAGTTTGGAAACCTTACCAGCTGTCCATGTCAAACCCATTGAAGCGTAGATTTACATGATTACGTTGGAATGACCCATACAACTTAAAACCTGAAATTTTTTAGACCTACAAACTTTAAATTCAAGTCGCAATGAAGCTGACATACTATTTGTGCATCAGCTTTTAACTGGATGCATCGACAGCCCAGTTCTGCTCAAAAAGGTTTTTCTTTACACAAACCCTCGTCGTCCAAGATTCAAACTCCTTTTCTTTCTTCCCTACCATCTTACCGGATGTAGCCACGAACACGAACCTATGACAACATATGACGATTGTGTTTGACAGGCATTTAAAAGTTCAAGTCGTTATTTTTCGGACCATTTAAGCTTCTCACGCTGAAAAGATATCCTCAAATGAAACAACTGTGTCCTACCTGACTGTTAAAAAATCCGCCCCTATCCGAAATAATCCTGTAATCCATTCCATCCCTGTAAATTGACAGAATTCTGTTACCTCATCCTTTTGCCTATGCTAATTAAAAATCATCCTTTCTGGCAATCGCAGAGAATTTTTAAGAGAACCCTCCTCAAACACAATCACTCCAAAAAGGACATTCTCTCTTCCACTCACTATACAATCATCTTTGAGTGGAAATGTGAAGTTATTTTCCCACACATAAAACAACTCAACAATGTCCTTTTTTGCCGAGAAAATACCTCAAGAGCGCCGAATGCACAGAGCAAACTCATGCCCTTTTCTTCATCTCGTTCGTTTTCTTTTTTTACATATGACCACCGTTTGATGTGTAAATCATATTCGTGAAGGATACGAATAAGGAAACCCCGAAAGAGAGAAAGCCCTCTTATCGACAACCTGGGGTACATTCATTCACAAAATTTGCCTTTTTACATTGCTCTTGCTCCACTCGGTGTCCCTTCAACAAAGGCGAATGTACAGCGAAAAATACACACGAAAAACAAACCCCCATACTGGACCCCAACCCACACCACCAACAACAAAAGCATACACACATGCAGATGCAGGCAATGTGTGTATAGCTCCTCGCATGTATGAAATGAAAGAAGACAATTTTCTTCATTTCTTTCGTCAGCTCTTCTTCTTCACGGCACTTTCACATATCCTTCACACATCACACACATTAAGTTATACGAATAAAGGACACGTATAGGCTTAAAGCGTAAAGTGAGATCCTTTCCTTTTGCAGTCAAAATTGAATTTCCGAAAAACTCACATTTCAAATAATTTACACAAAGCGAGGTGAAGTGATTTATTGTATAAAGAAAAAAAAAACACAAAAAAAAACTATTTTTATTTACAACAAATTCAGTAAAGGATATTATCCCAAGTTGCAATAGTTTAAGTGAACAAATTAAAGGACTAAGTGAAATTTTTTATTAGAAAAAAAAAATATCATGGACGTAGCAATAAAAAAAACGACATCTTTCGGTTGATAGGGTGCATGACGGTAGCTAGTTTAGGAACCAACTACCCGAAGAACCCACAGCAAAAGGATGGTTTGAGTTGGGGTGGTTTTTACTGTGCCAAGAAATACCGTCGGCATTTGAAAAGTGGGATTTTATTTTTCGTGTATAATTATTTTCGAAATTTGCTTAGAGGAGTCGTGCTTCGTGATCCTGGAAAGTGTTCTTAACTGACGGTTGTGTGACTGTTTTTTTTTTTTTTTTTTAATTCGATTTCCATTTAGTTGTGGACTGTTTCTCCGACTGTGGCCCGTCAAATAAATTTTATATTTTCCTGTCTCAATTGTGTGCTATTTTATTTGTTATCCTCGAGGTTATATGAGTAGCCACAAAGTGAATTTAAAATTAATGCCAATTTGCATTGATCCTGTGAGGTTATTTGTGGGATTTGCATTTGCAGTTGTGCCGGCGGCTTAGTATTTTTTTCACAGACAATTTTATAGCATTTTGTGAATTTCAATTATTTTCAGTGGCACGTGTTGGCCATTGATTTGTTGCTTTTCAGCCTTTTTAATAATAATAACTAGTAGGGTATATAAAACAGTGTGACGTATTGGTCTATTGTGTTTGTACCTCGTAGAGGTTCATGCCCTCTTTCAGAGCCCCCTCTAGACACACTATTGCTCTGATTTATCCTTGGCAGGTCTCACCCCTTAGAGCACAGCGTACAGTCCAGTTTCCTTGATGAATCTGAGATTGAGATGTGGGTTCATGGTTTGTATGTCCTTGTCTGTTATTTGGTGCCTGCCCAAATGTCTTATCCTTTTGTGAGCCAGTGCCCCACGGGATTTCAGTTTCGGTGGTTTCACTTCAGAATCTGCAGAGCTCGTCCTCTGATAAACCCATTTTCCTCAGGTGCTCCTTGAGTCTGCAGTGCCCCGAGAAGAGGATTCTTACTTTGTTTTTGTTAAGACTGATACCAGCTTTGAATCTCTTTTGTTATACAGTCAAAATCGCTTATAGCGACATAGGTTATAACGAAGTATCGGTAACAACGACCAAATTCTTAGGTCCCGAATCAGCCCCATTGTAATTCCATTGAACGACAATCGCTTACAACGACCGATTTTACCCTTTTTTTTAAATTTAATATCGGTTATAACGACTAAAATCGACGCAGCTGTTGGCGCAACTGATTTTTTTTTTCAAGAACAGTAAACTGATTCTCTGTAGATGCGATGTATCTAAGTTCGTAGAGTCTGGGATATGTTACAGTTACCGTTTGTAGCAGTGGCGAATCTAGGATCTCGACTAGGGTCCACAAAATTTATGCTGTCCATGACCGCATTATTTTGATACATTTTGCATGAAACTACGATAGTGCCGCTTGTGTGGACACACGGTTACCACCATTGTATATAGACTTTATAGTATTCTCACTTCGTGTATACGACGATGCGCCACCAAACGCCGTAAGTTCGTCATTAAAGAATCTACAAAAAGCTTTAAATATGCATTTTCGTAGTTATTTCTGTTGTCTTCTTCCATTCTCGTTTATATTTGCAGCGCGTACCTACTCTTTACTACTCTTTCCTTTGATAATAAAGAAGATTTCCAAAAGTGTGTGTTTGGTCACTTTAATTTTTCTTTACTTCTCAGGATGGGAATATGATGTGATGGTGAGAGGGGTGGGGTATATGGTTGGTGTATTATGTGTTGCTTTTGATGGAAGTTTGGGGTAGGTTATCTCATATTGCAAGCAACTGTATTTAAAAAAGACAAATACCTGCCGGTTGCACTTCGTACTTTCGCAAAGCCACAAGTTTTAACTTACAAAGTGATACAAAGTGAATTAGAGTTTTTATCCGATTTCAAGACTTTCATTCTGATAAGTATCAAATTATTTATCATTTATCATTATTATATTATTATTATTATATTATTATTTCATTCTTTATATTCATATATTTTGTTACGTTTTTATAAATTTTAATATATTTATATACATATATACCTATATACATTTATTTTATAGATTATATATTATTTATTTAAGGGGGGGGGGGGGGGGGCACTTCGACCTAAAAAGATCTTTTGTACCGTATGGGCCAGACCAATTTAAACTAGTAGAATTTTCACTTGCCGTGTAAAGCGGACAATTTTACCAGTAGAAGAATTCTTTATGTCCTCGGTGCTCATTTCTTCTTTCTAATTCCATTAAGGGCTGGACATTCATTTTGTTTCTTAATCCGAGTGTTTGAAGGGTATTGAAGCAGTACATGATTGATTTGGAGTCAATGGTATGCGAGATAAGGGCGTTTATAGCTGCTTGACTATCCGTGAATATATGGATGATTTCGCCTTTTATGCCAGATGAATATATCTGGCTGGCGCATTCTTGAATGGTCTGGAGCTCTGCTTGAAATACGCCGGGACTTTTTCCCATTTGTATAGTAAAGCGTTTGTTTGGTCCCTATACTCCCGCTCCTACCCCCGTTTCCATTTTATAACCATCCGTATACCACTTTCTGCAGTTGCGGCTATTTGGTGGGTTATTGCTAACCCATGTTTCTCTCTTTCGGATCTCCGTGAAGAACCTTTTGTTGAAGCATAGTGTTTTTTGAATGCGGTCTGTGACCGCGCAGTTCATGTTAAGTTCTGGCAGTTCATCGAGAAGGGTCTTTAGTTCCGGATGATCATTAAGACTTATCGCGTTTAACTGTATTAGACTTATTGCACTGTGGATCGGCACTTTTTGAATGTATATGTGGAGAGGTGTAATTCCTGTAATTGCCTCTATGGCAGCTGTTGGATAGGTTCGCATGGCTCCGGAGATACCAAGGCACGCAAGCCGTTGTACCTTTTTGAGTTTCTCTATTGCGATCTTTTGTGTGGATTTTGTCCACCATACTAAGGAGGCGTATGTTATAATGGGTCTTATCACCGATCTTTGGAGAGATTCCCAAGGTTCTGCCATAAGTGCGGCGACAGGCCCATAAAGGTCTATTAGCTTTAGTGATTTTGTTGTTAATGTGAGAGTTCCAGTTGAGCCTCTTGTCTACGATTACTCCAAGATACTTGACTTCGACGGAATACTCTACGACCGTATCGTTTATTGTGATCAGATCTAGGTCTTATTTCCTCCTTTTAGTGAAAGGAACGATGACGGCTTTACTGGGATTTATGGAAAGATTTTCCTTGATGCACCAGTCTATGGCTGTCTTTAGAGCATTTTTCATTTTTCATGTGACTCCAATTGAGTCTTTGCCCCTGACTATGATGACAATATTATCTGCGTACCCAATTGTAGTGTAGCCCAAACTGCTCATGGTTTGTCTATGTTTCTATGGCAAAAAGCATTTGATATGGATTCATATCCAGTGTTATCAAAAGCACCCTCTATGCAAAGAAACGCACATAGTGCGATCTCTTTACACCAGGTATGCGTTTTTTTTTTTATCTCTGTTGTTAGTTTTAAGTTTAAGAGCGCCTTCCGTGGATTTGCCCTTTTGGTACCCCTATTTTTTTTAGGATGCAGAGGCATGCTTTTTGGTATGCATTCTCTAATGTGGATGTCAATAATCCTTTCCATTGTTTTCAGAAAAAAACGATGTGAAGCTTATCGGACGATATGATTTAGGTAATTCGCTCGGCTTGTTTCCCGGTTTAGGTAAGAATACTACGGTTACCTCCCTCCAGGTAACTGGTATATACCCCCAGTTGAAGCTGAACCTAAATAAGGCAATCATGGATGGTAATAAAACCTCTATTCCATTTTGAATGAGGGCTGGAAAAATACCGTCTATACGCAATACGACGTTCATCAATGACTGATCAACGGCTTTCTTGTATAGCATTTGAAAAAAAAAGTTTCAATTCGTTGCAAATAAATGATATTTTACATATAATTTTAATTCTAAGTAGATATTCGTAGGTAGGTACTACTTGTGTGTGTATAAAAAACATAATATACCTACCTACCCATTTCTTTATTTATAGCATATACGTTTAATTCGTAGTTGAAAAACATGAATGTGATATTGCTTACACCTACCGTTTTAATAAAAATTAAAAAAATGTCAACTCACCCAAAAAAAATGAAACTCACCCATACATTAGGTCCTGGCTACGGCCGTGGTGGGCAGATTTGAAAAATTCTTAACGTAGAGAGTATATGGTTAAAATTTCAGCTTTCTAGCTTGAATTTGAGATAGTAGATACACGTTACTATCGATGCTGACCACGAATATATTACAGAAAAACTGCAAAACGACAGGTGACCTGCCTCAATATTAATGTAGGTCATCAATTCGCTAAAAAATAAATATTCCTATCCAACAACTATTTCTTTGAATAAGGGCTACTGAAGAAACGATAGAAATCGGTGCATTTTTGGACGAGATACAGCAAAAATAACAAAACCCTAAAAAACCATAAACTCATAATTCCTTGTTTGATGGAAAATACCAAAATACCGAAATCAGCTTTTATTCAATATCCCTTAGAAAAATGTTTCCTTTCGCCTTCCATCATCTGCCTCTCATCCAACATTCTATTTACCAAAAAGTATTCGGCTGTTACACAGAAAAATAAATACTTGCGCGTCCAGTATGAAAATCATATGGCGCGACCAGAGGCAATCAGTTGAAAATGCGAGGTATCCATACAAGATAACAAAATTACATACAATGATAGAATTCTTATTTTTGACAGAAATCCTTACGAAATACTCGTACCTCATCGAAGAAAAGAGGACCAAGTAATCTCTTGGCTCTGTTTGATTCTCTTTTCTTCGTTTTACCTTAATTCAAAGCTCATACAAATATTTTATGCTTAAATTGAGAAGCAATTATGCCATCCACGAATTTGGAGACAATTCGTGGAGGTCGAGCTTTTTGAAATCGTTTTGATGATTTTACTATAAAGTTTATATACAATGTTCAGACCATTCAGTCTCATGAAGTAGTTTCAACTTACCTCGAACTTCAACCGGCCGTTATAGAAGCTATGTAAGAAATAAAAAAGTAGAAAGATCGAGAGACTTCACAAAAGGCTTCTCAGCTTTTGACCGCGATTTCGACAATCGAATTTCAAATCTCCTGTCATATAATGGAATCGATCAATTCTATCGTCTTGCCTCTGAGTCGGCAATTGCAGACGAAACATCAAGATCTAGGAGAAGCAACAAAGTTAGCTGATGATGATACGAATGATATCAAGGAAAAGCGGGAAAACGTTGATTTAAATGTTCGTATCATTTACGACAATGTTGTGGAAATCTGTTTCGAATACGAAATTAATATGAAATTGCCTCGTCGTTGCAGTCAAGAGAAAAACCGTCGCACCGTTGAAACACAAAATGTCGAAGATTATTACAGAATTGCCTTCTACATTCCATTCCTTGATACTTACATTTTTCATCTCCAAAGTCGGTTCGAAAAACACAAATCGATCTTCCACAGTTTCGGACAACTATTTCCTTCCAAGCAGGAATTTGATGAGGAAAAATGGGCAGATCTTTACAAGTTTTATGACGAAATATTGAACTGTTCAAAAAGGAATTTCATCTCAGAGATCAGAATGTGAAGGCAACGGATCTCCGATCAAGATATTCAAAATGCGCTCGATGCACTATCAGTGAGTGACTTCCGATCGGAATTTTTACTTCCAGAATCAGTTTCTATAACCCATCGAATACTTAACTTTCAATGGTTACGTTATTTTTTAGGTTATCAATGAAAAATGTTTCAAAATCGTGAACACGATCTTACGAGTATTGGCAGTGTTACCCGTAACAACAGCAGCTCCAGGACGATCATTTTCGACTCTAAGAAGAATAAAAAAACTATCTTAGAAGTACAATAGGACGGGAGCGCCTGAATGGACTCGCTTCTTTGAGTATCCATCCATCCTGAAATTGGACAAACGGAAGACGAAATTCTGCAAGAATTCTTCAAAAAACCGCGGAATTTTAAAAATCATTTAGATTTTCTCTAGATTTCGAACTATTGCTAATACTCGTATGTTGTAGTAACATGAATTGAATAATAATATTATGCATGACAAAATACGAGAAATCATTGATTTGCACATTACAATCTTTTTTCGATTTTCGAATCGTAAAATAGAATATGCAAATTTTCGGCGACAGAATACCAGCATTTCAGAGGAGGGTGGGGAGGGAGGGGGGGTCCGTACCCGATGACCCCCCCCCCCGTAGATCCACCACTGGTTTGTAGACGTTCTTTTTTTTGCTTTTGCGTTTAGTTCGTTCCCGTGGACTTATTTCCCTGCACCGCTCAGTGCAGGGAACTAAGTCCACTTCGCCAAAGTGGTTTTATTTCCCACTTAATAGGAACTAAGTCCCTCAGTGGACTTAGTTCCCGTGGACTTATTTCCTTGCACCTTATTGAGCTTGTTCTACGTTGGAGAAGTTTCACTCAGCGCAAATTTTTCAGTCTGACAAGTGGTTGTAGAAGTTTAATTTAATTTTGTGAGACGAAAAGTTGTATGTACCTTCTTATCGGAAAATAAGTCAAAAAAGAAAAACCTTTACAATTGATATATATAAAGCTTGATATCGGTTATAGCGACCAAATTCGTCAGTTACTTGAAAGTCGTTATTACCGATTTTGACTGTAGTTTCCTAGGAGTTTCATTACTTACCGCACACCTTAGTGGTTGAGAAAGGTTTTAGCCCTTGTTTCTTCCTCCAGTTTCCTGAACTCTTCGCGTAGAGTGTGTTCTCCTATCCCACAGAACGGTTCAGGTCGTATAAAGGGTTCCTCTGCCATTTTTTGCCAGAGAATCCGCTACATCATTGCCTGTAATGCCAACATGCCCAGGTAGCCAGCAGATGAAAATTCTGTTATTCCTGCCCAGTCTATTCAGTCCGTGTAGGCATTCCCACACGAGTTTTGACTTCATGACGTAGGCGTCAAGAGCCTTTATGGCTGCTTGACTGTCAGACATTATTGCCATATTAAAATTCCTGTGATTTTTCTTAAGGTAGATTCAAATGCACCTGATTATGGCACAAATTTCTGCCTGGAAGATGCTGGTACATTTGCCCATGGATTCGTAATGCTAAGTTCCTGGCCCAAACACTCCTGCACCAGTCCCCTCGTCGGTCCTCGAGCCGTCCGTGTACCACTTTGTTGGCTCCCTGAAATTACGCCAAAAGAAATTACGCCAAAAAATGTTTTGGGAAAAAGACCAAAATAATTGGGGCGTAATAATTTTGGCAAAAACGCCAAAAACTAAAAATTAAAATTCGCCAGAATGCCATGAAATTAGACCATAAAAGCTTAGAATTGTTTGCTTTCTTAAGCAAAAACAATATCGATGTAGGTTTGATCTCAGAAACAATGCTTACAAGCCAAACAAAGTTATCCACTAGAGAGTACAAATGTTATCGAATGGATAGGGAAAATAGAAGAGGTGGTGGTGTTGCCATTGTAGTGAGTAACAAAATCCGTCACTCCGTTTTGTCGTCAGTTAATACAAAGGTAGTAGAAAATGTAGGCATTGAGATTCCATTCTCTAATGGAAACTCAATTAAAATATACTCCGTCTATTTCCCTGGCGGAGCTGCAAATTCATTTAAGCGCGAAGCTCTAAGAAGTGACTTAAGAAAATTAACAAATCTCAATACCAGGTTTATAATTGGAGGAGATCTAAATTGTCGGCATCGTAACTGGAATTGTAGCCGCTCAAATTCCTACGGTAACATTTTGTCCAACCTAAATATGTCAAATAATTTCCTGATATTACATCCACCTCATCCAACTTATATTCCTTCAAATAGTAGGTTCAGCCCATCTACACTTGACCTCTTCCTAACTAATGCGGTTGGACTTATAAGTCAACCAACTGTTATAAATGACCTCAGTTCCGATCATCTACCCGTGCTTTGCAGTGTACTTAGTTCACCTGTGATAGAAAATACATTCATTTACGACCTTAAGATAGCAAACTGGAGTAGATATAAGTCAACTTTAAAAAGACTGTTAGAAAATGTGCATGTGGAAGATTTAAATGTTTTAAGCTCGTCCGATCTTGACCAATTAATTGAATATTTGAATACATCGATCCTGGAAAGTGTAAATGTGTCAGTACCTAAAAAGTCCGTTTTGTCCATTAATAATAGTCCGTTGCCGCAAACTATCCTTTACTTAATTAAGCTCCGAAATAGATTCAGAAGGAAGTGGCAACAATGCAGACATCAGTTTTATTTCGATGAGTTTAAGTTATTAAACTTAAAAATTAAAGACGAAATAGCGAACTTAAGAAATAATAAATGGAATCAAAAAATGAGCTCCCTACGGAAAGCAAGTGCACCATTCTGGAATATTATTAAAATAATAAAAAACAAACATACTTATATTCCACCGCTTAGAAATGGGAACACCGCAGCCCTTTCAAACATTGATAAAGCAAATACGCTAGCAACATCATTCCAATCCAACTTTTTGCTGACCTTACATAAACAAAGCTCAATTGAGAACTTGGTCGATTCAACAGTAAATACCGTACGTAGCCAAGCTTTTTCTCACAACTCACTGTTTGTGTCACTAGAAGATGTAAGAGATGTCATATCTAACTTAAACAACCGTAAATCTGTTGGTCCTGATAAGATTATGAATATCTACTTGAAAAATCTTCCAAAATCTGGTATTAAGCTCATCCAATTTATTTTCAACAAATGTATACAAATTGGATATTTCCCAGTTGCATGGAAGCATGCAAAAATTATTCCAATTTTAAAGCCGGGTAAAATACCTAGTGACCCCTCTAGCTACAGGCCCATAAGCCTCTTAAATGGCTTAAGTAAGTGCTTTGAAAAGGCCATTAAACAGAAACTTCTATTGCACGTAGAGGAACACAGCATCCTTCCTGCTGAACAGTTTGGTTTTCGTTCATATCACAGTACAACCCACCAGGTCCTCCGAATAAAACAGCACATTAAGGAACACTTCAATGTGGGTCAAAGCACAGGTACGGTACTCTTGGATGTGGAAAAGGCATTCGATTCAGTCTGGCACAATGGGCTGATCTACAAATTGATACAACTCGACTTCCCACTGTATCTCACAAGAATTATTGATTCCTTTCTGGATCGTAGAACATTTCAAGTCAAATTAAATATGTGCCTCTCCAATAAGTATAATATCCCTGCGGGTGTTCCACAAGGATCTGTTTTGGGTCCCATCCTGTATAATGTTTATACATCTGACATCCCACACTTATCAAATTGTCAATCTGCAATTTTCGCAGATGACACATGTGTTTATTCCTCCGATGCTTTTGGTTTAACGATTGAAACCAATTTGCAATCCGCCCTAAACACATTAAAAGTATATTTTGATAAATGGAAAATAAAAATAAATGCTCAAAAATCGCAGGCTATTTTTTTCACAAGAAAAAGAAAGCCCTGTTTTTTGCCGAGCCGCAACTTAAGCATAGATGGGCTACCTGTTGAATGGAATAACCTTGTTAAATATCTTGGTGTCATTATTGATAAAAGAGTCACTTTTGGTCCTCATATTCAGCACACTGTTGAAAAAATTAACAGAACAATTAAAGTTCTCTACCCTTTTATAAACCGAAAGTCAAATTTAAGCAAGGATAATAAATTGATTATTTATAAAGCAGTCTTTCAAGCAATAATGTTTTATGCAGCTCCAGCTTGGGGTAGTTCCGCGAAAAGTCATATTTTAAAATTGCAAAGAATGCAAAATAAGATTTTGAAAATGATACTCAATCTACCATGGCACTATCCCACCAGTCTTCTCCACGACGTGGCAAATATAGAACTTGTTTCTAATCGCATTGTCAAATTAAAAAACAAATTCCGTTTATCATGCGAGTCTTCAGAAAATAATTTAATTGTAAATCTTGTACCTGATTAATCTTTTTATAATTACTGTGTAATATGTTCTCTACACTAGTCTTATTAATTAAGTTAACCTACATGTTCTATGCTTATTATTATATTAAAATTATTTATTTATTTATTCCGTACTTTTTTATGTACTTATTTATTATTTATTTATTTATTTAGGTATCTAATTGTCTATTTATTTATTTGTATAATTTTGTTTATTATTTATTAACTCTAGTTATTTATTTTATTATTTACTTAAATGTCTATTTATTCGCTTTCTTTTTATTGATATATATATATTTATTTCTTATTTAACTTTTGCTCTTTTGCTATTAAACTATTATTAGCTATAGAATCTTGTTAATTTATTAAATATATATTGTTCCTTTTATTGTTACATAAATGTTTTGTATATGCCAACTTGTAGTTTTTAAAACTCTGTAACTTTACATGCGTAACATGCAACACTGTGATACTTCAAATGAAGGTTTTTTAAGTAGCTTTTTCCTTCAACTATTCACTTATTTACATATAAAACTTGCATTCATTTTATATATTTTTCATAAGAAAGGTCAATAAATACCATATCTGTGTACATTAATGTTAAGACAATATCTGTAAAACTTTTGCTACCAATAAATACATAAAACTCATAAAACTCATAGACCATGTTTTTGGAAAAATGGCCAAAAAATAAAATGGAAATTACACCAGAAAAAGTTTATTATTTTGGCGTAATTTTCAAATTTGATTTGGAAATACAGTAGACTCTGGATAACGTGAACAATTAAAAACCAAGGGAGTTCACGTTTGCGGGAGAGTTCACGTTTGCGAAGCTCAAATTTTAATAAAAGAATATTGCAATCCTACTGTAGATTTTCATTTTAAAACGTCTTATGTTTAACAAACTAAAAATAATGCACTTTTACTATTACATTCTTTCATTTATTTAATTTTAAACAAGAAGTTATTGCATAGGAACATATAAAATAAAAGGTTATGGCATAAAAAGTAACATTGAATATTGACCAGGGTTGTAGACGTATAAAACTCGGCGTATTATACACACCTTTTTACGTGTATAAAAGTGTGTATTATACATCTCATAAATTTAGCTGGTATATAAAAGTGTATAAAAGCAAAGAAAATGTATAAAACTGGAAAAACATGTAAAATAATAAATTTTTAACATAGCCCTGATTTATTCGAGTCTTTTATTTAAAGTGAGTAATAAATGAACATGAAGCAAAAAACTGAAGATTTTATAGAAAAAATAGGGTACTTTACGGTTACGTTTAGGCTTGCTGTGTTTTCTGGTCTTATTCTCTTGGTGAGAAAAGGAATATGCACTAATACATGTAAACTTTTATACACTTTTATACAGTTTAATACATTTTTATACCGTTTTATACACTTTTATATACTATTATACACTATTATACACTAGTATACACTTTTATACACTTTTATACGCCTTTATACATTTTTATACGCTTTTTTACAGTAAAATGTAAAACACTCGAGAAATCTGACATTTACGCAACCCTGATATTGACTGAGGAAAAAATCCGTCATTTATTTTTGCATCTTCTTCTTCTCCAAAAGCATTCTCACTGTTTTTTCCCTAAGGCGCCTTACGGCACTAATGTCATTTTGGCACACTTTAAAATGTGTTCACCCTTTTTGCTACCGGCACAAATAGTAGACTTTGCGACGTCGTATTTTTTTGCCAAACTTGTTACATTGGAGCCACTACGGAATTGCTCCATTATCGCGTATTTGTCCTTAAGTGACAAAAACTTTGGTTTCTTTGAGGACATGTTTAAGCCAAGAACTATAAAACCAAAACTGTAACGCGTATAAAACTTATGATGACAAAAAACAAAGAAAATCGCGAAAATCAAAAACAATTATTGCAAGGAACAACGAGAAACAAACTGACACGAACTCACGTGCAAAAAACCGGAAACTGTACAAGACAAAGTATTGTAGGTAGGTACTAAGAATAAGGAATCTCAAGCTGAAATACACTTGCTCAAACAGTTTACTGTTAACCTGAAGCAAAAATTGTTTTTCACGTTTTAGAGATGTCAAGCAAAAGAAAAATCTGTTCACGTTATCCGGTGTTCACACTAACCGGTGTTCACGCTAACGGGCTTTTTGGCTTAATTTCCAGAATTTATTATAGAAATTAGGCCGAAAACTCGTAGTGGACTTATTTAGCCATAGTTCAAGTTCAAGTTAACTTTATTGAGACATATAAATCAATACATCAATATTCATACATAATCAATTCTAATTTTGGCCGACTTAAGGATATGTCTGACTTAAAGAAAAGTTATAAAATAAGTAAGAAACTATTAATTACAGTTCATTTCGGTATAAGCTGAACGCAACTTCAATTTTGTATGCTTGCTCCCGGCATACATTCACTACTTTGCTCTTTTTTGGCAAACTTAACTTAATGACTAGAAATTAAAATTACGACTAAAACTATAACTAGGACTTAAGCTAAAAAAAAGTTCCACTTTTAATAAGGGGACATCAAATGACTTAAAGTGTACGTAGGCCTCTATATACAAACAATGACATAAGAAGCTTTGAAATCCTTAATGGTTAACCTATATACATAAAATATATAATCATAAGGAAATCTAAAGCATTCTGCGCTAAAACAAAGGGTTATGCTAATATTTTTTTTTTTCTTTAAATTTATATTTTCACAACATCATCCCCTATAATTATTAGGAGATGCTTTTTCATAGAACGAGGCTAGCAGGCATTCATTTTCATCTGGTGTTAATAGAGTGAGGGACCCCTCATTTAGTGAACTAAATGGAGACAAGTAGTATGTTTCAGCTAGACTCTCATCGATATTGGAGTCCATCAAGGATCTCACTAGTGGGTTTGGGTGGGAGCTTATTCGTTCCATCTTTTTTAAAAGAAGATCTATTTGGTAGTTCATAAGAGGTTTGATTTGGGTTGCGTCGTATACAGTTTTGTTAGAAAACCATTTTTTATCTGGCTTTCTAAAAACTCCGGAACAAAATCTTAGAATTTTTCTTTGGAAAATCTCCATTTCCTTTGCTACAGTGGGTGAAATGGTAACACTGAGAAAAAAGTGAGCGGGAACTATGCCTATAAAGTATTGTTACGAAAATTATAGGTAATTAAACAATAATGTCTGTAATATTTCAATAATTATTTGTAAAATCACTATAAAAAACATTGGGGCGGGCTACAGTCCGCTTGGGCGAACTGTTGGATACCCTATTCATATTCCTATCCCTAATAAGTGGGCGTGACAAAAATTTAAAGGATTTTATCGAAAAAACTAAGCTTTTGTAAATAAAAACGCTCCCTAGCTCAAACTTTGGTTTTTCAATAAAATTGTTAAAATTTAAGCATGAGCATAAAGGGCACCTAGAGAGTATATACTATAAATTTCAGCTCCCTAGCTCAAACTTTGGACTTTCAAAAATAAAAATAAAAATAATTGTGGGCGTGTCAGTAGGCGGATTTTGAAAATATTTACACATGAGCATAAAGAGCCCCTAAAGAGTATATATTATAAATTTCAGCTCCCTACCTCAAATTTTGGTTTTTCAAAAAATTGTTTGATTTAATTGTGGGCGTGTCAGTGGGCGGATTTTGAAAATTTTATGTCCCTAGCAGTTTTATGGGCCATAGATCATATATAAAAAATTTCAGCTTTCTAGCTCAAAGTTCATTTTTTTCCAAAATTTGTTTTATTTAATTGTGGGCGTGTCAGTGGGCGGATTTTGAAAATTTTATGTCCCAATCAGTTTTATGGGCCATAGATCATATATACAAAATTTCAGCTCTCTAGCTCAAAATTCGATTTTTTCCAAAATTTTGTTTTTTTGAGTTTGTGGGCGTGTCTGTGGGCGGATTTCAAAAATTCTTAAACTTGATTATTTCGGGACCCTAGAGAGTATATGGTTAAAATTTCAGCTCTCTAGGTCCAGTTTAAAGGCCTAATTTTTGCCGACGGACGGACGGACGGACGGACGGACATGGCTAGATCAACATTACTATCGATGCTGATCATAAATATAGTAACTTTTAGGGGTCTACGGGCAATATTAAGGTATGTTACAAACTATGCGTCAAAATTAATATACCCCTAGAATAGGGTATAATTAGGATATCTGCCAATATTTTTTTTTAGAATTATAGGAAAAGCGAAAAACAATGTTTTCCTATGCAAAATTGACGTTCCACCTATAGTTAATTGCAAGGAATACAATATGTATTGGAAAAAAGCCTATAACAACTTTTCAGTACCAATAAAGTATTGTCGGAAATCCAATATTTTTTTTGGGTTTTGTAACAATAAAAAGTAGAAGTCACGAAAACGCCTATAATTATGGTTGCATTACCTATACCGAAAAATTGAGCTAATTTACCAATATGTTTTCTGAGTGAAACCATGTGCAGAATCCATATGTCAGAATAGGTCTTATGAGAGTCTTGTACATAAGGATCTTAGTTTTTTCTAACATGTATTTAGAATTAAATAAAGGCTTTAGTGTAGCGGTAACCATTTTCGCCCTATTAAGCACAGCTCTACCATGTTTGTTAAAGAGAAATCGGTTCTGAAAGTTGATTCCGAGGTACTTTGTTTCGGAGCGCAAGGGAATTGCAAGGCCATATATTTTTAAGCATAAAGATTTGCTTTCCCTAACTGCAAGGTAGTGTCCCTTTCCACTTGCATTTCTAAAACATGTTAATCCACATTTTCCGGAATTAATTTTTAGTCTCCATTTCTTAAAATAATTTTCCACGTGTGGGAGTCTTGCTTTAATTTTATTAAGGGCTAGAATTGGTCTTATGTCGCTTGCTAATATAATGGTATCATCTGCGTATTGGAGTGATCCAGGTTCTTCCGTTATACGGTCTGAAAGGGGGAAGTCTTGAAGGTAGACATTAAACAAAAATGGCCCTAGTATCGATCCATGTGGAACACCGGAATTCACAGGGAAAACATCATCCAATGAATATTGAGGTGGTTCTGTTTGACAAGAAACTGTAGATCATTTTAATAAGCCAATTCGGAAAGCTTAGTCTGATGAGCTTAAATAGTAGGCCATGATGCCAAAGCGAATCGAAAGCCTTTTCGAGATCAATATCTAGGCTCACTGTACATTTTTTGTTTCTTAGATTTTGAATAACTTTGTTTTGGAATATGAGCAAAGCATGTTCTGTGGAATTTCCCTTTTTAAACCCAAATTGATTGTTTGGAATGTTGTCTGCGTCCTCACAGAAGCTGTTTAAGGGGTGGGCTATCACCCTCTCAAATAGTTTTCCAATATTGGGAAGCAGCGATATAGGGCGAAAGTTATTGACGTCTTTCGCAGCCTTTTTTGTTGCTATCAGCAAGATTATTATTTTATTATTATTATAATGGTTTTATTAGTTTATAAAAACTCTTAAAGTTCGTAATTACAAATTATGTTTACAAAAAATTGTGTATTAATAAGAAGTTTAATCTTGATTTAAAAATATTTAAGTTAGACAAATTCTTAATATCGCTTGGAAGTTTATTAAAAAGTTGAAGGCCTTTATAGAAAATGTTGTTTTGTGTATGTGCCCTTCTATATAGGGGTAAACGGAAGTCACCAGCATTCCTTAGTTGATACCTCTCATTGGTTATATACTCCACATTTTTCTGTAAATATTCCGGGTACAAATTTTGTTTAATTTTAAAAATCATTACAAGCACATTCAATTTAAGTCTTTGGATAACACTTAACCATCCTAATATACGTAGCATATCATTTATTGGGGCATACCGGTTGCATCTCAAAATAGTTCTCATCGCTCTGTTTTGGAGGATTTGTATCTTTCTTTGGTTCTCATCGGTACACATGTAAATTATAGATGAGCAGTAATTAAAATGAGGGAGTATAATTGTATTATAGATTGTTATTGCACAGTTCATTGAGATGCACTTTCGAATTCGTCTAAGAAACCCTAGCTTTTTTGATATTTTCGCACATAATTTCGTTACATGAAATCCGAATTTTAATTTATTGTCAATATAGACACCCAAATATTTAATTTCTTTTACACATTCGATATTTACTCCATTTATTGTAACATTTACACTTAAATCATTACGGCTAACACACATGCACTTAGTTTTTGTAACATTTAGTTTCAGTCTGTTTTTACATTGCCAATTGTATATTCCTTCCATTTCACTTTGTAATTGAGTCTCTAAGACGTTAATGTCCTTGCCACTGATGTATATGAGGGTATCATCAGCAAAAAGGCAAATCTTGCAAGTCGACAGAGCTTCACCACAATCATTTATATAAATTAGGAAAAGCAATACACCCAATACCGATCCTTGGGGAACTCCAATAGGTATTTCCTGCGGACTTGAAAACACTTCATTTATTTTAACCCTCTGTGTTCGCATCGACAAATAGCTATTAAACCAGTCTAGTTCTTTTCCTCTGACGCCATATTTGTAAAGTTTTCGTGTTAATATGTTTCTATCTATGGTTTCAAATGCTCTTTGTAAATCCAGAAAAATCGCCAAAACGATGTTGCCTTTTTCCATCTCCTTTTCCCATTCATGTATTACCCAACTCAAAGATGTTTCACAAGAGTGTCCACGCCTGAATCCTGATTGTTCAACGCAAAGAAGTCGCTTTTCCTCGAAAAAGATGGTAAGTTGTTTACAAACAATGACCTCCAATATCTTTTCATAAACCGGCAACATGTTTATGGGTCTCCACTGGTCTGGGCTCGTAGCATTCCTTACCTTTTCCACAGGAACAATATCAGAGTTTTTCCAGCTCTCAGGGAACACACCATTGGCAAGTGAAAAATTAATGATTTTAACTAATGGGGGTATGATTTCATCCTTACAGTCCAGAATTATTTTACCATTTAGGCCGAAACAATCACTTTTTTTGTTCATTGTTTTAATAGTTCCTTCTAACGCTTCTTCATCAATGAACTGAAACTTAAACTCACTTTCATTTATGCTAATATTATCGGAGTATGGAACTGTTGGAATACTACGGTTTATGTCCTTAATACTATTAACAAAAAATGTATTAAACGCTTCCGCAATGTCTAAGTCAGATCTTAATTCAACACCATTTATTTTAATATTATCGAAAGCACTTTGTTCTGTTTTAAAAATTTGTTGTTTTAAAGTTTTCCATAGACCTTTTTGGTCACCCGCCTTTTCACATATTTTCGTTTCGATGTATTTATTTTTGGTCTTAATACACTTCTGCTTATATAGGTTCCTGGCCCTTTTGTAACTATTCCAATCACCTAAACAGTTGGTATGTACAGCTTTATTATACAGATAAATTTTATCACTCTTAAGATTTGTCAGTTCTGAATTAAACCACTCTGCACACTTTTTATTTATTACAACAGTTTTTTTTAGTTTTAATAAGGAATTCTTTATTGCGATTTCAAAATCTTTCGCACAGTAATCGATGTTGTCGTTGGTAAACGAAGTTCCTAATATATTTCTATATTCACGAAGAAAGCGGTGTTTGTCGTATTTTATATATTTAATTGTATTTGGTTTGTGGGACTTGCACTGTTTAGTAAACAACTTAATACATAATGTTTCATGGTCCGAGATTTTTAAGTCTCTTCTTACCTTTACATCAGTCCTTGTGGTATAATCAGTCAGCACGTAATCAATTAGAGTGCTTGTAGTTTTTGTAATTCTCGTTGGCTCTTCTACTATTTGCTTAAGACCAACGTTGCACAGAAATGAATTCAAATAATTAAGTTCATAATTATTAACACTACAGTAATCTATATTAAAATCACCTGCTATAATAACGTTTTCGTTTTCGTTAATATTGGCTGGCACCCATTCATTTAAAATGTCAAAAAATGCACTCACCGTAAGTGTACTTGATCTATATAAAACAATTAAATTCCATATTTCTCGTTTATGCGTAATTGTTACCGATGAGATCCAGATTTCTTTTCCACGCGCTAGAAATTTTTTTTGAGACGATCTTAGGCCTTCTTTCACATAAATTAACACTCCACCTGTATGTCTAGAGACGGAAACACAGTCATCATATTTCTTATAACCATTTAAGGAAAGCTCACATCTTTCTTGATTATCAGTGTGATGTGTTTCAGTTAACAGCAAAAAATCTAAATTATTTTCACAAGCAACATCTTCAACCAACTCGAAATTACCGGATATTCCCTGCACATTTAAACATACACCTGATAGGTAATCAAGAGGTTTTTCATCACACTTTTGCTTGAATTGCTAATAAGAAATCCTACTTCTTTTCGCATCTACTTTCTTAAGGTATATAGGGCAATTAAAGTCCATGGTATTATGGTTGGTATCTAAATTCAGACCCAATCTTATATTTGTCATAGCACAATTCACACAACTACTTGTTTTAGATTCACTACACGTTTTCGATTCATGTTCCCCACCACAGTTTCTGCAGGTTTGTTTATTTTTGCATTCTTTGGATTCATGGTTAAATCCCAAGCACTTATAACACCGTTTTATTTTTATTTCTTCAAAGACCTTGCACCTGTCCCAACCAATATTTACTTTGCCCACATCCAAGACTGCATGAAAGCTTTTAGTATCCAATTCCACCACAGTGTTCCAATACGAATAACTTTGTTTACCACTACTCTTTTCCATTTTCATAATGCGAATACATTTTATATCACTCTCATTCAGCGCTTGGTTCTGTGCCGTTAAACTTTTCTCAATTTGCTCTTGATTTTTTTCTTCACTCATACCCGTAATAAATAGCCTTGGTTTTCTTATCACCGGTACTTTTATATCATATGCTGCATTCAGCTTATTTTCAACCACACTTTTGACAACATCTCTTTCTCTTTCACTTTCACATACAATTGTAACAATTCCGTTGTTTTGTGCTGCTACATCAGTAATTTTTAAATTTGACGGATCGACATTATTTTTTAGATCTTCTTTTGTTTTATCACTGCTTTGTTTTGTTTTAGGTTTCAGTATGATTTTAGAGCGATTGCTTAGTTGGCTCGCATATGTTTCTTTATGTTTGACGTTTTCAATTTCACGTTCACTTGTCTTCAACGATTTCAGTTTATCAAAGATTTCACAAGCCACTTTTCCTTGCTTCTCAATAAATGCTTTACTTAATTCCACTGATTTAAGAACATCTTCTAATCGCTTATAGATATCACTTTCATTGTCCAAATTAATGATCGTTTTTTTCTCCAAACATTCATCGCAGATGAACACAATATTTTTATTTGATCTCACTGCGTTAGCATCATATTCAGGCAATCCCGTACACTTCTCGTGAAATATTCCCTTGCACAATCCACTGCACTTAATTTTACTTTCCCTTTTGTTTTTATTCAGTTTTTCACTACACTTTTTACAATTTTCTTCCATATTCGCACTATATAGTTGATTTAAATTCAAAATTTAAAACTATTTTAGGATTAACTTCTAAACACGTCCGCACAGTTCAAAGCTCAAAGCTTGCCAGAGCTTAGCAAGCTTGCAAGAGCTTAGCTTGTTTCCAGGTTTCCGGAAAGTAACCGTTGTTTATACGAGTACATTGGTTAAATATTATTGAGAATATTATATCTAAAGAATGTGGACATTTTCTTAAGATAAAATTTGATATTTGATCGATAACTGCGGATTTTTTGTTATTAAGCGAGATCCTAAAAATATTCACACTGTTAGGTGAAGTGAACGGAGTTATTCCTGGATCACAAGCACTGTTAAGCGGCGAAAACGTGGTAAGAGTTTCAGTAAAATGGTATTCTTTGAAATGGCTTACTGTCGAGAAAACTTCTTGCTCAAAGTTCTGATCGACTAAAGACGCTCCCTCAGAGTAATCTGCGGAGTAAAGACTCTTAAATGCATTTAATTTGGTTTCAATATCAATCAGCTCTTGGCCATTATAAAAAAGCGAGTTTTTTAAAATATTTGTTCCAAAAAATTTGCGTCCAGTAACTTTGTCTATCTCTTTAAAAGCTTGGGGTGTTGGCTTGATGTTTTTCAGTCTAGCCCTAAAGGAATTGTTGAGGTCTATGTTCGCATTTTCTTTTATGATTGCACTTGTACACTGAATTCTAGCATGCAGCTCACGATATTCAGGATTAACTCTATTAAGTCGCTGATGATAAAGTCTTTTAAGTTTTACAAGCCAAATTCTTCGTAGTTCGATCAATTTCTTTGTCAAGTCGGAAATATAATGATACTTGTGATCCGTAGCATTAACAATTTTCGAATGACATTCCACTTTGGAAATGATTAATGCGTTTAGCTGAACTATAAGACTATCTATTTCCGAATTTGATATGTTTCTTTCAGCTGGTACAACTAGTGAACCCAGAGAGCTGTGCAGGCTTAGTCGAAAGGTTTCCCAATTCGTATTTTTGAAACTTCTGTAGGTAGGTGGGGGTACTAATATAGGTGAAAAATCTTCGACATTTATTTCTAAAAGGATTCCGAAATGGTCGGAAAGTGCTGAAAATGTTTTACATGTTGAGGACATTGAGGGATTGATCGCCAAACGTGCGGTGTTAAGGGTGGAAGAGATTATGAAAAAATCCAGGTAGGAGGAGGATCTTGGATATGTCGGGGTGTTAGGAGGTATTATTTCGAGGTTTAGGTATGGGCCGTTGTTAAATCAATTGTTCAGGATATTTCCATTATTATTATGGACACTGTCTCCCCACGCAGAGTGACGTGCGTTAAAATCTCCCCCAATTATAACAGCATCATAACTATTCATGAACGAATAAAGAGCATCAAGATCTCTACATAAGTTTTGTCCAGCGTTCGAAGGAATATAAATACTACCAATCAACAATCGAAAATTTGAACCCGTGGAGCTAAGAGAAGAAACTGAAGCAAGACACACAGAGAATATATAACTTTGGAAGGGAACTGAATGGAACCTGAACTTTTTGTCAAGTAAGATTGCTGTTCCTCTGCCAGTATCGTTTCTTGTAATGTTGAAGCCCTCAAAGGATGACTTATATCTTTCGGATAATCTTGTTTCAGAAATAAAACATATTTGAGGTTTTTTCATTTTGAGAGTATTTGAAAGCGCAAGTCTTTCATGTGAAATAATTGAATTGAAATTAATCGATATAATTTTTAATTTTCTTATTGACATTATCCGCCCTGCCCCGCGACGCCTCGCGCCGTTCCGCGCGATCACTTTTTTTTGTTTTTTTATTTGCGAATTTACAACAATTCAACTGTACAAAATATTATTTTATATACCAAAGGCTATTGGTAGGGGTAAGAAGCATTATGTTATCACCTCGTCTCTTACACAAAGCATCTCTTTCTCTTTCTTAATAATTCTCTACTGAAACCTTTATCTTCTTCCTTTAATGGCGGTGAGGCTATGTTCAGGATTAAAGGGATCATAATCCTCCCACTTAGCTGCACCCCTACTGGTCCGCCTGTGGGGTTCGCCAAAATGCCAAGCTAAATTTTTTGAGAAACAAATAAGGTCGATACCATTAGGGGCATAGGTAACAAAAGCCTTTCTTTGGGTTAGCAAAATGTCGAATTTAATTCAACCCTGCAGAGGGTTCTGCTGTTTCAATTTGCGTATCCATAATTCAAGAAAATCACGTCGAACACGTACCCGCTGACTCACAGATGGACAGTTGCCGGTTGGACTTGAGCAAAACTGGATTTTCACCTTCTTAGCGCTTATTACTTTGACAAATAAAAATTCAATAAAAAAAACTATTTGCATGCACAACCCTTCATCCCCTAAGGGCGAACATATAACAACAATAGCAACCCTCACTTCATATTGCTGTACATCGACGGCGGCAACAGCAACAGCAGAGCCAACCCCCTTGGTCGGTGGTCAGTTACGTAAACTGGAATAGAACTGACCATTGTGGAAATCAATGGTCAGGCGGCCGAGATTTTCCACCAAGACAAACAGGCAGCTGCTGTTAACTGAAGGACACCAAAAAAGGATACACGATATGCATTGAATGCGCGTGTTCGGGTAGTAATCCTTGCAGCGCAAATCTGTGGTATCTATGCTGACCGGCGGCGCGCGGAACACATGCAGTGTTCGAAATGAAAGTACGGTTTATTGACCTTTGTCCAGAAATGGTTGATGGTTTTATGATTGGCATTTGAAAAAAATTAAAACCGGTTTGTTTCAGTTTGCAATCCCCGCAGGCAGGGCAAGTAAGGGAATCAAATAAAAAAAAACATTAAAAAATTAATATTCAATCGGAAGTCTGTAAGTTCGAAAGGCGTTTTTGAAAATCGTGATTTTGGATTTTTCAACCTGCATATAGGTAACATGCGCATGCGCAAAATGACGGGAAGAAATGTCGCAGGAATTCTTGATCACAGTGTATCTTTAAGAAACGCCGAAGAAGCAAATCGGAAACGCTCAGAGTGTCCAGTTCCAAGCGGCCAAAACGATGGGTTAAGCGGTCGGTTAGAGGTTGCATTTTTTCCCCAAGCCTTTTCCTTCTGTTAATTTTGTTTTCGTGTGCACAACCGTTCGCTCCCGGGCCGTTTCGATTTTTGTATCAGCTCCTGATGTCAGCCTTATTCCCCTTTAAAGTGTTGTTAGAAAGGATATTTTCCTGCCTGTAAAATCGCTCTTCAAGTGTTCGCCTTAGGTTCGTCGTATCGCCACCTTTTTTCGCCGCCTCTGGGGTTCGACAAGGTAGTCATATAGGTCCCATTCTCTTCATCCTAACTATAAACGACCTCGAGCGGGTCATAAAACATTTCGTCCTTTCCTTCGAAGCTGACGATTCCAAATTTTGTATGCACATTTCTTCATCACAAGACTCTTGCCTTCTTTAACATGATCTAGATGCTTTTTCCACCTAAACGTGCGTCAAAAACCGCTCAGAGCTCAATATTGCCAAATGAAAGTGTATAACCTTCTCACGTCCCCGTCTTTACCTTCTTCACGGGCAAACCATATTCCTTGTTCGATCTCTCGCGACCTTGGCATACTGTACGATAGGGCGCTTGATGTAACGAGATAATTCTTAAAGCCAATTCATCAATTAGCTTTCTTAAACGGTGGTCCAAAGCAATCTCCAACCCTTACATGACTAGATCTGCTTACACCACCTTTGTCCGTGCGCTTCTTGAGTACGCTAGCCAAAGCCTGGTCTCCATTCCATCAAGTCCATGTGTCCAGAATCAAGAGTATCGAACGCTCTTTGAGGTTTACCCTGACCCGATCCTTTTATCTTAAACCCCTATCTTGGCCGTCTCAAACTCATTGAAATGAATAGCCTTGCGGAACGCAGAGACGCTGTAGACATAGTTTTCATTCATCAACTCCTCCCTGGCTGCGTTGATTGCGCGTCTCTTTATAACTCCATTTTCTTCATTCAATAACCATCGTCGCTTCTATCTTCTGTCCGACCGCACGTCCAATGGCTTTAATCAACCAAGCTCTTCCATGCTTCGGGGAAGGTTAACTCGACTTTGCGGTTGCCTCACGCTTATCTAAAACCAGGGATTCGATCAGTGGGTTGGGGTTCGATTGCTTCTATCACACTAATCTACTCTCCTACTAGAAGTTCGATTGCTTCTATCACACTAATCTACTCTCCTACTAGAAGTTCGATTGTACCAGTCACCTCACTCTGCGTTGCTTTCCGAAAGTTCGAGAAGTTCATTTGGTGCGCCCGCTCAGCAGACAATGGGGACCAGTCTGAGGGTCAAAAGCATTAGTTACCTAACCCTACAATGGAACGTTACCGAGTCTGAGTGCTCTGGGATTTGGATTTCCTTTTCTTTCAAAAAAAAAAAAAAAAAAAAAAAAAAAAAAAAAATTACCTAACTCTACTCCTGTTCCATGGCTTCGAGATTGGTTTGAGTGCAAGAGTATTCGTCACTTCTGATCTGCTCCTTGCGGAGTAAACGACGACGGCTGCATCGTACTTATAGCTTGACGCGGCTGTAGTATTGCGGCCGGTTAATCTTGACCGCACGCACCTCGCTCGCTGTCATTCATTTATGGTTTCATTTCTGAGTTCCTTCCCATAGCCGGGTTTCCCATCGTCCAGATTACCGCTCCGGTTCCATCGTCGACCAGGAAGCCGCTCTGGCTTAAACGCTTCTTGTATCACACAGCGGTTTTTCCAATCGTCCAGGTCTGAAAGGACGGTCGTAAGGACGGTGCCACGGACTTCAGTCGCTAAGGACATTTTCTATCATAGGGCGTCGTGCTTCAATCGCCGACCAGCAAGCCGCACTGGCTTAGACGCTTCTTGTTTGCCTTGCGGACTCAACGAAGATGGCTGGATCGTATTTAAAGCTTCAAGCAGCTGTAGCATTGCGGCCCGGAGCCCGCTCGCCCACCTTATATAATATTCCTTTCGACTTCCAAGAGCTTCTGGAATAATTGCGATTTGAATAGAAATATCTTGAAGTCGTTCCCCAATTGCGTTGCCCGTCGTCTTGTTGATGTTTGAGGGCACTCTTGGAGATATTGGCGACTGGAGAGCTGCCACCTCTGCTTATTTTCCCTATTGAAGCAATCTCTTCGAGGCATCGTAGGGTAGTTCGATGATGAACTTTCACGTTAAGTTCAAACGACCCCAGTGATTTATTTGTCGAGGGCATTGACGCCATTGACGACGACTTCCAGAACTTGAGGTATACAAATAGCTTTTACTTTTCTTCCTCCTTTGCTTTTTGCTTTCCTTACGGACCAGTAGGGAAAGTGCAGTAAAGTGGGAGTGTCATGATCCCTTAAATCCTAGTCAAAGTAAGGGAGAAGAAGAATTCCTTTCCCTATGCAACTCAACTCAATCATCAGCAACAGACGCAGACGGAGTCAGTTGGTCGTCTTTCATCCAGATTCGTGAGCCTATTTGTTGCGTTTCGTTTGCTCCATCTGAAAATTGGAAAATCAAAATCCATCCCAAACCAATTCCACATCCAGTCTCTGACAAAGCTATTCCATGCGTGCCACGTACACAATACTCTTTCTCTAAAAGAAAAATCAATACGACGAGGACGAATGTTTATTTCGGATGCAACAAACCATCATCGGGGCGACCACGTTAGGTCATTACACAGTGATTAGGAAGTAAACCATAACTGTCGCATTCGCATCCTTTTTCCATCCACCAGCGGCTGCTATCGGTCTACAATTCGTGCTCGTCGCAATTATATTTTATTGAAAAATCCACATTTTCGCACAGGCATCACTTATCACATCGCCAATGCAGCAGAAGAATTTCAGCCCCATTAGGTATATCGCCAAATCCTGTCAGCCGTTATGAGGAGGCAATGGGGCGAGTGCGGGGGGTTTTAGAAATTGCATTATTTACATATCGTGCGATGCTCTCCGGATGGAAGAGCATATGCACTGCCACAGATGCGCCACACCAAATGATACCTTTTCTCTTTTTATGCGTGGCACGTTGTAACTCTATTGTGAATTATATTTTTGGGTATAGGTACGAGTACCTATATCAGGCAGTTTGCTTGAGGGATTTGGGCGGCATGAAGGGAGCATGACTCCTTGTTTATCGAATACATGTAGTTTTGTGTGGATTTCTTTTGAATGTTATACTTAGTTCGTGGCTCCTTTGTTTCCTCTTAGAGATGTGGGTGGTGATAGTGTGGTTCCTGTCACACAAGAAAAATTGTGGTAGGATTAGGGTAAGCGCAGTGTCGCAACAGAGACTGCACATGAAGTGTGCTTATTTGACCTCCCCGTGACAATCACTGGGTACTGGTCACGTCTCTGAGACTTGACTTGTGAAACCTATAAGCGCAAGTCTTGAACAAGAAGAAAATAGCCACACCATAAAGCTCTGTTGAAAATGGCTGGCTGATGAGTCTAAGAAGTCTCTACATGAGCACCTCAAACGGTGGACGTATGGCGGATGAGTTCACGTGAATGGGTAAACTGTGGCGTCAGCAGCCAGCATGGCAGATACCATACATGAGCTACTTTGTGGTACTTGGAACGAAGCCCATGCAAGACAAAGTCAGGGTGTTGAAATAAAGATGGCGGATGAACCCTTAATAGGTCAAATGCAGCCCCCATATTCTCGAAACGAATTACTTACATCCCTTTCAGGAGGAATTTTGGAGCTGGCCCTCTAGGTTGGCGGTTGTACCGTCAGCATTAGTTCACTTCCACGTAAAAAAAATGAAGCAAGGTATGAGAGAGACACCGGTCTCGGATATGGACAACCCTCTCATTTAAGATCACAACACGGAACATCAACGGTCTGCGAATGTAGCTGGAAAGAACGTACCCTCTACGCTACAGGGGCTGGTCAAAAACTTGAATCCTCGCGCGGTATAAGGCAGATATTACGATACAGGAGATACGATGGTACGCAAATACGATAACAGTGCTCCATTTATTGCAGCTGTCACAAGCCGAGGCCCATCCAAGGATGCGGATTCGCCGCCGTCATTGATTTTAGCCAAGGCGTTTTAATAGGGGTGCACTTCGACCTAAAAGATTGTTGTTTTTTTTTTTTTTTTTTATTGAGGCATTTATACATCTCAACTTAAAAAACAGCCAGAAGCCAAATCATACCGCTCAGCTAGCCGCGATTATCATATGGAGGAAGAAGAGCTAGTGCGCGAAACGGATTGAATCACTAAGAGGAGACCGAACGAAAAACGGAAAGCCGGCTCCTCACCAGAAGTCGTTGTGCTAAAAGATAGACATCCCAAAAAGGCAAATGCCAACGAAATAGAAACGCTAAGGAAAAAACTTCAAAATAAGGTATACCTTTCACCTCCAATTAACGTTGTCGGAGTTTCAGACTACAGCAAGCTAAGTAGCATTCTTAAGGAAATAGCAAAGTCCACATTCAAAGTAACATCTCTGAATAATAATGTGTGGAAAATAAATGTAAGCGATCCTGAGAGCTATCGCGCAGTTTCTCAGAAACTGAATACTGAGAAGGTACAATGGTACATTTATGAAAACAAGTCCGAAAGGCCACACCGAGTTGTAGCCAGAGGGCTCCACTCTTCGTGCCGCAAAGATGATTTTTTGCAAGATCTTAAAACTAAAGGTTTCAAAATTATCGACGCGGTTAATATACTTAAAAAAGAAAAGCAAAAAACGGAACAAGACGAGGAAATTGTTGTCAAACGCGGACTTGCGCTATTCATGCTTAGTTTCGAAAAGTCTGAAAACATCGAAAAAATATACAACATTAAAACTATCCTAAACATAGTGGTTAAAATTGAACCGATGCGCCAAAGGACTCGTCAGATTCCTCAGTGTAAGCGTTGCCAACGCTACAATCACACGCACACATATTGCCAAAAAGAGCCGGTAAACATTTATCGAAGGAATGCGCTCTAAGTAGACAAGACCTACCAACATGCAAAAATTACAATGGAAAACATCCGGCAAATTATCGCGGATGCGAAGTAGCTAAAGAACTTCAAAATAGGCGCGACAAAATAAAGAAAACTACGCTACCTAAGAATCGCAAATAAAACCAAAAACAAACCTGAAAAGGGCAACAATAAAACCAATGAAGGACGAAAAAAGGCCAAAGAAATGCTCAAAATACAACAACCAAGAGAAGGAAAATTGTTTAGAAAAAAGTCGCCGAACGCTGTTCCACAAACATACGCTGAAGCTGCGTTGCAAGGACGCGAACAAACAAATAAAACATCTGATCCAGTCTCCCAAGTTTTCTCTGCAATTCTTGCCAGGCTAGAAGAACAGAGCCAAATTAATAAACGTATGTGTGAAAAACTCGACAAGCTCGAAAATCAATTTCGAAGCACATGTGCAATAATATAAATATGACGGGCTTAGTTAAATTAGTGACATGGAATGCGAACGGCCTTCTGCATAAGATGGACGAGCTGGAGATATTCATCCATAAATATGATATTGATATTTGTTTGATTTCGGAAACCCATCTGACGAAAGAATTCAGCACAAACATTCGAGGATACATTGCCTATCACGCATATCACCCTTCGGAAAGGGCGAGAGGCGGGGCATCCTTGTTGATCAAAAATACCATTGAACACTCAATCAGTGCAACAATTGAGCTTGAAAAACTGCAATTATGCACGGTGAGCGTAAAAATTAAACACCTAAAATATGTTTTTGCAGCTATCCATTGCCCCCCACGTGCAACGATGGAAAGAAGCGATTTTATAAGTATCTTTGACTCACTTTGACGAAATTTCGTCATCGGAGGTGACTTTAACGCAAAACATACCTTCTGGGGCTCGAGATGCATTTCAGTAAAAGGTAGAGTTCTTTACGAAGCCGGTATGGAATTGGGGGTAGACTTTCATTCCTCAGGTAAACTGACGTACTGGCCCTCGGATACGGCAAAAACACCAGACCTCATCGATTTCTTAATCTCGAAAGGGTTGTCGGGAAACTCTATTGTAGTTGAGGAATGCTTCGATCTTTCTTCTGATCATTCACCGGTCATTTTGACAATTAACGGCTGTCTACGAAAAAAAGGACCTAACTAACCCAGACTAACTAACATGAAAACAAACTGGGAATCCTTTACAAAATACTGTGAAAGTAAAATCGATCTCAAAGTGTCTCTTCGAACACCCCACGAACTTGAAGACGAAGTCGATCAATTTATTAACAGCATACAATGCTAAGCCTGGAAAAATACTCCCCATAAACGGAAAATAACCACAAATTGCGAAATAAAATATCCGTTGGAAATCACTCAATTGTTAAAGAAGAAAAGGAGAGTGCGCAAAAGATGGCAACAATCTCGAGCTCCACAGGATAAAACCACTCTTAACAACCTTTGTAGTAAACTTAAGAGAGAAATTCGAGACTTTAAAAGTCGTGAAATTTCAACATATCTTGGAAGCCTAACTGCGAATAAAAGTACAAATTACTCGCTCTGGAAAGCCATGAAAGGCATTAAAAAACCAAAAACGCAAGCGCCACCCATCAGGAAAATCAATGGAGAATGGGCGAAGAGTGACAAGGAAAAAGCCGAAATATTTGCCGAAAATCTGTATCTATATTTTATTTAGCTATGTAGCTGTTTGTTTACAAACCCATATAGCTAATTACTTTTAATTAAATAAATAGATATGTTCGTTTAAACAGTGAATTAAAAGACAGTTCCCTAAAATATATATATTTATTTATTCATTTATAGATACTGTAGTTATCTATTATTTTATAATTTAAAATAAAACGTTTTAAAAATATAAATAAAATAATAACCCTTGATGTTTTCTATGTTTTAAAGAGTGCCAATAATTGTAGCTTTTTGGGTGCCAATAATTATATCAGGGTGCCAATAATTGTAGTTTTTGTAAGCTTTTTTTAAATTGGCATTTTAAATATATTTTCAATTATTAAATATTTATTTATAATACCCAATCAATGCGAAATTTAATATTTTATATTATGGTAAACAACAGATTCAAACAACTTTAGAAATAAAAATGTTGTAGTTGATCAAAGTTGAAATTTCCTTAGGGGTGCTAATAATTGTAGTCGTTACGCTATATCAACAAATTCATGTAATTCCTCAATACTCTCTAAAAACGCATCCCATTTTTTTATGATTGACCTTATATTTAAGTACAGTCACTGGCAAAATTATTTACACATTGTATTGCTCGCACTTTAACCAACCTATCAGTGGCGTGGCGTGGAAAATGTTAAATGGTAAGTCGGAAAACATATGCACCTGCAAACGCTTTCTGAAATTATATTGTGTACCGCAAATCGCATAGAAGTAAAGCAATTCAAGCCAATTTTTTATACTTGAAGTCATTTAAGCTTAAATTTACAATGAACCTAAAGTATAATAAAAGCGGCTTCGAAAGAACCCTTTTGGCAGATGCAAATGCTGTACCTTAAAGAAAATTGATAGTAAGTAATAAAAAAAATTAACTTCATAAATCACGGTTTGTTAAATAAATAAATACATAAATAAAAATTTAAATCAAAAAGCTTCACGCATAATATTTACAAAAATGTATAGATTTTATATCTATAATATATAAAAATATTTTAATATATAAAAATATTTTAAAAATTGTTTTTGTACAAAGTTAAAAAGAGAAAATATTTTTTAAAATCAAAAACAGTAGAATTTGGAAAAAAATGTGAAAAGTTTTGTTAAATATTTTTTTCTTATTTGTACTCTAAGTCCATTCTTCTACCTTTTTTCACGTATTCTGCAAGAACTCTTTCATAAAAGTTAGGCCTACTTTTTATTTTTAAAAGGAGTCGCTTTTCTATGGATAAAAGTGCTAAATCAGAAAGCCTGTCTTCTCCTTGAGAATTTCTCAAATATGTATGAACTCTTTTCAGATTGGAAAAAGATCTCTCCACGGAAGCAACAGTCATTGGTAGTGTTAACAATAGTCCACTTAATTTTAAGATTTGGGGAAATGTTTCACACAATATTTCACTTCTTAAATGTTTATAGAGGGATAAAACGTCAAGTGGTTGAAGTGAAGACGTAGTATAGAGAACTTTCAGTTAATTTTTTAAGCCTGCAAAATCGAAAATTCCAGGGAAAAAGTTAATCACCGAAGATATTTTATCATCTGGGCTTGACTGAGCAAAACGACTGTATTTTGATTTATTGAGTAAATCCAAAAAAATTAATTAATAATTAATTAATTAATTTGAGATATAATATTGTCCTTTATTTCTACAAAAAGGCGCTTATAGTGAGTCTTTAAATCAAAATCAAGTAATCGGCGTTTCCGTGGAGGTTCAGCACAATTATTTATACTTTTAAAAATTAAATCGAATTTGTTTAGAAACTCAGTAGAAAGCCAAGACTCAAAACACTCGATTTCTCGCTTAGCAACTTCAACATCTGTTTGTTTACATATTTTGTATTAAATTAAACAATACATCGGTTTTAGCAAATATTTCGGAAACCGCGTGCAGTAAAAAGCAAAAATCTTTCCCTTCTAACTTAAGCAATAAACTTTCGGCCGTTGAAAGTGCGTCAGTGTCCCATTCTTTTGGATGGTCTAATATTTGCTTAAAAGTTTCAATAATATCTAATCTACAGTTAAAAATAACGTTAACTACGAGTATTCGGCAATGGTAATGCCAGCGAGTTTCTGATACTCCCGGCATGCGTCTGTTTGCTATTTGTTTTAAAATATTTGAACGTTTAGTTGATTTATTAAAGAAGCGTACTAATGTGTTTATATTGCCAAAAAAAACTTTCAATTCAGGTATATTTTCCAGTGATTGAGATAACACCAAATTTAAAACATGTGCGTAGCAAGGAATAAAATAAGCCATTGGACAAGCATCCAGGACTTTTTTTTAACACCACCTATGTACTTCCCCTGACATAACCGCGGCCCCATCGTAAGATTGCCCAACTAATTTCTCCTTGCAACCGTATACCTACATCAAGTATATTGAAAATGTGTTTTGAGAGCTCATCGGCATTTCGACTCTCACTCACGTCAAAAAACCCAAGAAACCTTTCCTCTACTCCTTCCTCCGATAAGTAACGCAAAACGGCACTAAGTTGCTCCCTATGGCTCATGTCTGGTGTTTCATCAACCATGATGGACACAAATCGCGTTTCACTTATTTCTACTTTAATTTCGCATTTGATCACTGCGGCTATACTTTGTATTAAATCGTTTTGGATGTCATTTGATAGACCCGAAAAAACCGGATTACGTGCACTTGAACACTGTTCCAAATGAGAGTCCATTAACTGGTCATACTAACATAGATAAGTATAAAAGTGTTTCGACATAATTGCCACGATTATTAGAATCTGGCTTTTCATTATGACCCCGAAATGCTTGTTCCTGTTTGCCTAAAAGAAGCACCGTATCTATAAAACGTTCCATTAGTTTACGGTTTCTATCAACTTTTTTGTTGTGAGCTACAAAGGAATTACCTAACGAGGTTTCAATACGATCAGTACCGAATTCGTGCAAAGATAAACAGCTACGAATGTGTTTTTCCGTCTTGACATGTTTATTTGGCGAATTAATTAAATTGTTTATGTCAGCGTAGCCCGTGCGACTCCAAACACTAGGAGAATTAGAAAAAAGGAGGCAAGGAAAACAAAACATTTAATTGAGCTTACAACTACCAGTCAACCAAGTATATTTTTGATATATGGATGCGTTGAAATGCGAAACAAAACCATCCTTGCGCTTATAATCTATTTTCATAGAAGGAGTAGAGCATCCTATCTCTATAACTTTTTTTTTTTTTAAGAAAACTCAACTTACAAAAATAATTCCATTTTCTCCTTTGCTGAATCTATCTGAAAACAAAACAATTTAAACTTTTCACACCTCTCACACTTTTCACTGTTTTCGATCACTTTAAATAATTATATATTGCACAACAATAATTCCACTCAATATTACTTTAAGTTACACATCGCAGTCTGCTTCACAACTGAATTTTTCAAACAGAACTCACCTCAGCTACATACAAAACTCGCCAAATAAGTCGCTGAAAAGCGGTTTATATTTTTGCATAAGGAAGCGTGTATCAAACAGAGAGGAGTCAAACAAGGTCAAACGCGGTGAACGATAAGAGGAAAACAAGGAAAGAAAGCCAATTTGTTCTAACCAGCCACATATTTCATAACGCGAAAATTTCCGGGTTACTATGCTTTGTTTTGCTATCGCTTTGCGTATGTGTTTCTTATGGGGTATGGAGAGGAGTATGTGATGTTGGAGAATATAGGCATGCAATGGTGTGAGTATTTGTGTGCGTGTAGCAGTAGAACGATATGAGAGCAGGTGAATAGCAGGTGGTGGGTTGGTAGAATTTGTTGCTTGCAAGTGCAGGTGTAGGAAACATACAAATCTTATGTTTATATACACACATTAAGATGCATGTTGCTTGTTGGATTGAAACATTGTTGAAAGGTAGAATTTTAAATGGTAACCCGACGTGAATCGAGTTATATGGGCGCCTCGCCACTGCAACCTATAAAGCTTTAGAACTTTTGAAATTAGAACAAATTGTTTATTAACTTTTCTCATTTTTAATGTTTGCAGTTTTATTCAAAAAGTTAATAAAAAAAAAATTAATCAAATTCCAACAAGTAACTGTTAAAATCATACAAAACTAAGTGGCGCAATTATTTACACATCGATCGAACACAGGCAAAATTATTTACACAAACCCAGTTTTTTTCGTTTTCACTACATCTGGAAGCGAAAAAGAAAATATTTTTAAGTTTGAACTTAACGGTTATTTAAAGTAGCATTGCTTAATAGGTTGTGTTTCCTCCTTTTGCCGCAATAACTTCTGCAAGGCGTCTGGGCATTGAGTCTATTAAGCCTTGAAGTTGCTCTACTGGAATGGTACTCCAAGCCGTTATAAAGTCCTTCTAAGTTTGATCTGCAGTTCTGCCAATGTTTTTAGGAATTTAAGATTTTACTATGTGCCAAAGATTTTCTACAACATTAAAGTTAGGACTTTGCGGGGGCGATTTTAAAACTTCTTGACCCACTTCTGCAAAATAATTTTTGATGTTCCAGGCTGTGTGTATCGGCGCATTGTCATGTTGAAGGATAAAATCGTTCCCGATATATCTTGAACCAGCAACCAGTGCAACATCATTTAAAGCTTTAAAAAATAGTTACTGTTTCATTATATCGGAGCACCTTACAAGCTCACCCACTCCACTATTTGATATGCAACCCCATATCATTATCTTTCCTCCTTTGGAATGTCGTGTGGGTGCGCCTTCATTATTGGGTTAAGGCCATATGCACCATCCAAGGAAACAAGCTGTTTCATCCGTCCAAAGAATGCTTCTCCAAAACTCTGGTGGTTTGTTGGTGTGGTCCCTTGCAAATTGTATCCTAACTTGCTTGTTTTTGGGTGTTGGATGCGGCTTTTTTTTGGATAACGTGGGCATTTATTCCGTTTTCTTTTAATCTTCGTCGCAATGTTCTCTCACTTATTATATTATTTTCGCGATCTTTGTTTATATCCATGAGTACACTTTTAACCCTTTCACGTGGGTTACTTTTGAAAGAGCGAACAATTTTAGCATCTTCCCTTTTTGATGTTATTTTTTTTTTTTTCTGCCTCGACCAATTTTATTTTGTATACTTCCACATTCGTTAAACTTAGAATTTATATTATATATTGTTTCCCGGCTGCAACCATATTTTTTAAAGAGTTCAACTGCCGAAACACCTCCCTGAAATCCTGCAATAATAAAAAATCATCTTTTTTCAATTTTTTTTATATCTTTATTTCGTGATAATGTACAAAACTTAAAACTAAAAAGTATTAACAAGCTTTATTAAAAATTGTAATTAACAAGAAATAGATACAAGCATTCTGTTGTCATAAGGACAAGTGGCAAATGCTGGATTACAAAAAATATTCAAAATAAACTAAAAATTCATTGGTGGGGACTACAATGGAAATCATTTATACAGGTAAATTTAATACAACTTACAAAAAAGAAGCAGATAGCATTTGTCAATATTTTGAAGATGAAGATAGCAGATAAACAAAACCAAAAAGTAATAAGGGGAAATAAATAGTGAACCATAAAACACAAATTGCAGTTATAGAAAAATTTAAATTGCTTGACTCAAAATGGAAAGCATACTTTTGTGGTCTAGTGTGAAAAGCCAAGTTTTTGTTTTCTTTAAAAACGAAGTTTTTAATCTCTCACATCTAAGATCAACGGGCAATTTGTTAAATAAACGAGGTGCATTAGCTGTGTAAAAGTGAGAAAAATGTGCTTTCTGAACCCTAGGAATAGTGACTAAATTGCTGCTGTTAACTCGTAGATTATGACTGGAATATAATCTAACAACATCATAGTCTGAGTTATCAAAAAATATTTTAAGTACTTTGTAAACATACAAATGCCTCAATGGAAGAATTTTAAGTTTCCTGAAAAGCTCTAGGCTAGGGGTACGACGATTAACTTTAAACATAATCCTAATCGCATGCTTTTGTTTAACAAGAAGATGTTCTAATTTGTCAGAATGCGTCCCACCCCAGCAAGTAAGTCCATATTGCAGCTTGGAATTAATCAAACCATAGTAAACTGACTTTAGAATAGGTAACTGGCAGTATAGACTCAGATGATATAATTGCCTTACGACGTTATTCAAATAATGCTTTAAAGAAGAGGTATGGTCAATCCAACTGAGTTTGAGATCAAGAATAATACCCAAGTATTTGAAACTATCAACGCATTCGATTTCAAAGCAATTTTCAGAGCAATATGTATTATCATTAAATACTTTAATGTTGGTATGTGGATATAGACTTCCCAAGCGAATTTACAATTTAGAGCAACAAGGTGAATGAAATAGCAAAGGCATATCTCTACAAATATTCCCGGTCAAGTTAAACAACATATATTTGGTTTTCTTACTTATAATAAGTTTGTGCAAGTGGAACCATTTTCTTAAAATCTCCAGGTCATTGTTCATTGAGGAAAACAAATTAAGATAACTGCCATCTGAGTAGGATAAAGCTGTATCGTCCGCAAATGCTGTTAGCTTACCTTTGATAGGTTGGATAAATAAAGAATTAATAAAGACAATAAACAGTAAAGGACCCAGCACCGAACCTTGCGGAACGCCCATGTTAATTAAATTTGTAGAACTGCAGCTATTTTTAATTTGTACTACTTGCTTACGGTTTCTTAGATAGGACTCAAGCCAGTCATATATGAAACCTCTAAAACCCGCTTTGTATAATTTTCTCAATAAGAGAAAATACGTTCACTAATCCAAATTTGACGACCCCTGCTACGGATCTCAGGTGTGTGGCGCATTCTGAATCAACCGCAATGCGTGGGTCCATGCCACCGTTTTCCCGCCGCTTGGAACTTACTACGGTCCATCTACCCACATTCAGCTCCGTTTTCAGCATGCACAAAGGGAGAGCTGAGACGGATATCGCCTCCAGCTTGAAGCCCGGCCGTAATTCCAAAAGGCTGTGGACAGCGCGTCAAGAAGGCGTATGATTCCCTGTTGACACATCCAAGACACCTTGTCACCTTTCTGCTAAGCAGCGCCTTCAAAATTGCAGGCATGGTTGTCGTCTTGTGCTGCTTCAAGTATCTTGGCTTCTACAAGGTGGCGCAAAAGTAATCCTCCTATCAGAAAATGCTATAAATTTTGCGATTGGCCCCTAATGTCAGTTCTGTTTTGACATTTGTGTAGTAAACACATGCGAAATACACGTTAATAAACAATGTAACGCTACACTGCTCCAGAACGCGGAATATTGGTGACTATTTTTTTGAGCAATAATCGGTCGGTGACTTTGGCACAACGTGAATTTCGTCGCAGATTTCCTACCCGTCCAACGCCTACTGGTGAAACACTACGACGTTTAGCCGCTCGCCTCGAAGAGACTGGCACAACACGAGATGCTGCCAGGCGTGGCAGACCCCGGAGTAGCCGTTCTGCAGAGAATATTGCTGCTGTACCCGAAGATGTCATGGAAGCGCCGTCGACATCGACCAGATGACGTGCCACACAAATGGGTATCAGTCGACGGTCTTTACAGCGAATTTTGGTACAAGATTTGAAGATGTTTCCGTACAAAGTCCAGACGGTGCATCAGCTGTTAGCTGCTGACCGCCAATCGCATCTAACATACGCTCAAGCCATCCTTAATCACCACCAAGAGGAAGATGATTTTTCATCAAAAATAATCATGAGTGATGAGGCCCATTTCCATCTTAGCGGGTACGTAAATTAGCAAAATTTACGCTTCTGGGGCACTGAAAATCTGCGTGTAACCCACGAAGAGCCATTACACCCGCTCAAAGTCACTGTATGGTGTGCTGTTTTCGCTGGAGGAGTCATCGGACCTTTTTTCTTCGAAGACGTCGCGGGCCAAACGGTTTCTGTGAATGGTGAGCGCTACAGAGCAATGATCAACGAGTTCTTTTTGCCGCAACTTGATGAATTGGGATTGAAAAACATGTGGTTCCAACAGGACGGTGCAACGGCACACACTGCACGCGCCACAACCGATATGCTGAAGGATGCATTTCCCGGGCGCCTAATCTCCCGTTTTGGCGATTTGCACTGGCCAGCAAGATCGCCTGATTCGACCGCTCCAGACTTCTTTTTGTGGGGCTTTTTGAAGTCGCGGGTTTATGTCAACAAGCCTCAGACTCTTGCAGCTCTTAAAGACAATATCCGTCAACAATGTGAGGACCTATCGCCGGAAGTTTTGGCCAAAGTGATGGAAAATGCCATAAAAAGGGCTCAAATGACAATCAACTGTGGCGGCGGCCATTTACATGACATCATATTCTCGACTTGATGTAAAAAAAATTAAAAGACCAAATAAAAATAATCCACAAGAAGAATCAACGTTTTTCATTTTTTTTTTTAAATTACAGCCAAAAAACATCGGAAGGTTATTTTTGCGCCACCTTGTACCTTCAGTCAGTTGTCCATCGACAGCTAACCGTCCGGGTTGCCGTGCGTCGAAAATTTGCCAGGGTGAGGTTGTCGCTTTTAAAGTTGTTCCTCCCTCTCTTGGCCGGGTTTCCTCTCACCTCGTCCACTGATCTTATTCTCTGAGGGTAAATCTGGATGAAATCATCCGTAAATCTTCAGGTCCTTCGACTGTACAGGCCGATGAGAGGATTGTATGATAGTGTTCAGGTCCTTGAGTTTTTAACATCAAAGAGGGAAGGCCTTGGTTTCACCGAGAACAAAACCAGACCGAGTCTTAGATCCCAGAAGATATCCCCCGTTTTCGGCGCCTCATCCCAAAACGCCTGTTCAACTCCAATTTCACTTCCTCTACACCCAAAAATAATTAAACTCCTTTTTTGGCGAAAAATAAAATCCTCAATTTAAGTTTTCTCGTAGGATACCCACCGCGCGGAGCCGAAGATAATATTTCTTTAACCTCTGACAACACCTTTATGCTGCTCTCTCAATGGAAGGAAATTGGAAATTTAAAAAGAGGAAAAATTGACGGCGCGCATTTTCACCCCAGTTATACACACGTTTTCTCATTCTTGGGGTTTTTCTGTTTCCATTTTTTCCATATTTGAAAAGACTGTTTAACTTTTATGCATGGAAATGCGTCATGCACAGCGTGAGGATAATAGGAAAGTCAACAAAAAAGTCGTCCTCTGCCGTGGTGGCGGTGGTGAGGAAGGCGAAATGTGGCCATGTAGCCCCCCCCCCCCCCCCGTGGCATTTTAACACGACTCTGCTGCATGTTTGGATTGAAAATAACCCATTCCGCCCCTATTAACGATGTGTGTATAAATAGGTATCCTTCCAAAGGAGGAATATAAAACTCAAGAAAAGAAAACCACTTTTGTTTGAAAACGGTGTGGCGGCGTCGGAAGGACAACAGCAAAACGTGGTTGTCGTCGACGCTGAAGAAATGAATTAGTGTGACGGGCTGGTGGTGGTGGGGGGGGGGGGGGGGGGGGGGGGGTGATTATGTGTTTTTTTCTTTGCAATGGGGAGAAAAAAAAACACCCTTCAGGGATATCCTTATCGTTGGATATAAAAGTCTACTCAACAAAAAAAAAAAAAAAACATTAAGAAAGGAAAAATGGAGAGGACAGAACATGGAATGTGTGTGTTGTCAGAATTGTCTATGAGTTACGATGAACGAAGGAAGCAAGGAAAATTAGGTAGGCACTAAGAAAAAAAGGGGTTGAAACAGGACATTAGGTAGAAGTCGTCTTTTTCTGCATACGAAGAAACGATTCGAGTTTAGTTCGGGGCAGAGCGTCAGGCATACCTGCACGAGTTTCGTTTTTTTTCATTTCATTTAGTCATTATCGTTCAACTCCCCTCTGACGACGGAAAAAAAATTCCTTCAGGGCAAAAAAAAAAAAAAACAATATAAGAAAAAACCCTCCAAGGATGGTTCATTACAATTGAGAGCCAGGAATATCCTTAGAGATATAGGCGAACAAAAAATGTACATACAACTTTTTATTCTTCGCTGTGATAGTGTGCCCGTTTTTGCCAGAGTGTTTGTACAAGAAAAACAAAAGAAAGAAGGACGTCGACGACTCTTCCACTCCGAGGACACTACAACGCCAACGATAACACTGAAATAGCACAGCGGAATAATGAACGAAAAACTGTTGTACAAGTACACACAGAAGGGATAAGGGACGACAAAAAAAAATCGCCCACGGTTGGTTATATTTCTGGTGAGAATCCTTACGGTTGGTTAACAGGACGACGATGACTCCGATGGTGGTTGGTTGGTTCACTGGCTGACTGGCAGATGAATATAACAAGCGATGGTGATAATGATTTGGACTAGCCTCTGGGCTGGTGCTGGTTCTGGTGCTGGCGTGGTATTGTATAATGAAAGTATCTATGGCATAAGGAGCAAGCAAAAAAAGAATAACTTGCCAAACAGCGCTCGATCTGCGGAGCAATATGAATTGTTGTAAATGTGTATGTAATATCCTTGGACGGGGCGTAGGAAATACAAGCAGAGACTACCATCAGCAATTGTATATTTATTTTTCTTGATAACGTTCTGCTGTTCATCCTTCTTCGTCTTAACCTTGGTGGGGTTTCGTTCTGTTTTTGATTGAAACATGAGAGATGGTTGGGCACACATTATACACGATGGCAATTTGTCATTTGACTAGTGAATAACTTTAACAACCAGAGAGAGAGAGAGAGAGAGAGAGGGACTCCCTTGAAAGGATAGAACGGAACTTGTGTGGGGGAGGGTGCGGGTTAAATGAAATTCAGCGATGGATGAGGGAAATAAGATGGCTGTCGGATGCTGAAATTAATCAAAGGTGCCTAAGCTTTAATTAGGCTGATTTATTGAAAGTTTGAACGACATTAAAAATGGCACACCTGCTGGACGTTTGGTAGGTAGATTGAGGAACTCTTCCAGGCGCTTGTTGAAGCATGTCAGATGTTTTGCCAAACAAGTCATTTCGTGGCCCGAGCATTACTGAATCTGTTGGCATAATGAGTTTCGGTAGAGAGTGGTCCTAGGTTAGGTTGAGGCAGTTGTAGGCTACAGCCGACACACTTATCTAGTCGTAATGTAATGCGATTGTAATTGATCAGTAATTAAAGTGCAAAAATAAATACGACCCAACTTTGACCATTCCTTGGCCGATATACTTGGCGGTTCTCTCTAGATCCTGCATGGAACTGCTGTGAATTTCTTTACAATTTTTCACTTTTAAAATCCGAGGTGTACATTTTAATTACCTATCCAATTACAAAGTGTAATAGTAGATTACCTTACCGATTGCATATGCACTTGTAAAGTTAAAGGAATTTTTAAATACAACTGTATGTTAAATGTACTACCACCACATTTATGTAGTCGTAATGTAATGCGATTGTAATTGATCAGTAATTAAAATGCGAAAATATAGAAAATTACCCTACTTTAATTATTACAAGTTCTCTTTATATCCTGCATGGAGTTACTGAAACTTCCTTTACAATATTGCAGTCTTAAAATCCGCTATATGTCAATTTTAATTACCTATCCAAAAGTGTAATATTAGATAACCTTACCGATTACATATCGCACCCTCGCTCAAATAGTGACATAAGGCAAAAAATAATTTTTTCGAGAAAAAAGCATTCAAATGTTTGGGCCGCCATTACTTTTGCATAACATTACAATGAAATATGTGAGTCATCTAGGGACAAATATTCGAGCAATAAATATGACACTTTTTGAGATAATAGTTTGGAGTATGGGGGACGTAGAATTGAAGGCGCGCTTGACAGAAAAGAATACGCGATGGGCATTTTCATCGATATTGAGGGTGCTTTTGACAATGCGACTTTTGATAGCATGTGCAGCTCCGCCAGACAACACGGAGTAGACGAACCATTGGTGTTGTGGATTAAAGCAATGCTAATGAATAGAACGTTGGTTGCGGATGCGGATTGTGGCCGCTATGTTATGGCGGGGGTAAACAGAGGCTGCCCGCAAGGCGGCGTCATGTCTCCACTGCTGTGGTGTATGCTGGTCGACTCTCTGTTGAACGCACTCAACAGTTCTAATATTTACGCTCAGGCGTACGCGGATGATGTTGCCGTGCTTTCTGTTGGATCATGCCTAGCGACTGTATGCGCCAAGGCGCAGGCGGCCCTTGACGTGATCGACGAATGGTGCACTAGGAATGGGCTCTCGGTCAATCCTCTTAAAACTGAGGTTGTTCTCTTTACGAGAAGGAGGAAGCTGGTCGGGTTGACTCAGCCAGTGCTAAAAGGCGTCACAATCCAACTCTCCAATGAAGCAAAGTATCTGGGAGTCATCCTGGATAGCAAACTTCTTTGGTCCAAACATGTTGAGCTGAAGACTGCCAAGGCGCTGTCTATTTTCTGGCAGTGCAAAGGCATTTTCGGCAAGACATGGGGCTTATCACCGAAAAGAGTCCTATGGATTTATACGGCTATGATAAGACCATTTATAGCATACGCATCGGTTGTTTGGTGGAATAAGCTTTCACGTAAATACGTCACTGCTGCTTTTGCCAAACTCCAAAGGCAGGTATGTCTCGGCTGCACGGGGGCCTTCCCCAGCACGCCTGGCTCCGGCCTAGATGCACTATTGAACCTTCCGCCCCTTGATGTTTACATCATGGGATGTACAATCAAGGCTATCTCACGTCTTACAAGAGGTGGCTTTTGGTATAACTCGCACTGGAGTTTTGATGAACTTGCGCAACGGTTGTCCTTCGACTCCTGTCTTATGGATATGCCGTCTGATGCGATGACACCGGAACTTCGGCTAAAGCGCAAATACGAGGTCGACTTTCCTCGCGTCCAGGACTGGCTCTGGCCGGACTCTGAACCTGGAAGGGAATGCAGTCGAATCTTTACGGATGGCTCCAAAACCGATCAAGGATCTGGTGCTGGTGTCTTCGTGGAGAGCGATAGCGTTAGACTTTTCTTTCCGTTAGGCAAACATGCGTCAGTCTTCCAAACAGAGACTTATGCTATCCTAATGGCCATGGACTATGTTACGAGGAACAGGTGGAGGGGGCGAAGTATCTGCGTCTGTAGCGACAGTCAGGCTGCGCTTAAGGCCTTACTCAAACCCTTAAATACCTCCAAAATAGTACGTGAATGCAAGATATCTCTGAATTCGGTCGGAAGGCTGAATTCACTTAAACTTGTCTGGGTCCCGGGTCATAACGGGATCACGGGAAATGAGATCTCCGATGAACTTGCTAGACAAGGCTCAGAGGGGGACCTCTCAGGACCTGAACCAGCGATCTGTCTGCCTGCGTCCTCGGTCAGGGCTTCCATTGACGGTTGGGTTTCCTATGAACACAATCGCCGTTGGCATGACTCTCCAGGGTGCAGACAGACTAAGCAAATGCTCCCCGACGTCTGTGGGAAATCCGCGGCATTCTTGTTGTCTCTCAACAGAAAAGACTGCAGACAGACTACTGGCGTTCTTACGGGACACTACGCTTTTGCCAAACACCTTAAGGTGCTAGGCCTAAGCGACACCACCAACTGCGAAGCCTGTGGAGAAAGCGACGACACTGCGGAACATTTCGTCTGTGATTGTCCTGCTTTTGCTCGTATCAGGTGGCAGGTATTTGGTGCGGATATGGTGAGTGCTGTAAACCTAAGCTCCTTATCATTGAAGCGCCTTCTCGTTTTTCTTAGAAAAACGAGTAAATTCCCACAGTAAAATGTGGTGTGTCTGCCTGGCAGTACAATGGACCAGTATTGAGTCTGAGTGCTCCAGTGCAGAAAGTTTCACACATCCCGACAAAAAAAAAAAAAAAAAAAAAAAAAAAATGGGGGACGTAATTTTGCAATAAATGGATTTTCTAACTTTTTTGAGTTATGACACTATTTGAGCTGAGGTGCGATATACACTTGTAAAGTTATAGGAATTGTTGATTACAAATGCATGTGGAATGTACAACCATCACATTTAGTAGTCGTAATGTAATGGGATTGTAATCGATCAGTAATTAAAGAGCGAAAATAACGATAACGACCCAACTTTGATTTTAACTTGGCGGCTCTCTATAGATCCTGCATGGAATCGCTGCGAATTCCTTAACAATTTTTCACTTTTAAAAGCCGCTATATGTCCGTTTTTAAAGCAACGCAAACTTCTGCGTCATCCGTTAAGAAAAGGTGTTGCTTTAACAAACTCCCTTGGCTCGCAAGGTATAACTTTTTCCCACCCAACCTTATCCCACTTACAAAGAATGCAAGGTCATTAAAATACTTAATTTCTCCCTCTCAGGACAAAAACACATCAAAAAAAAAAAACAGCAACAACAACAACATTAAATTAAAGAAGAAAAACCAAAACAAAAGAACACACATTTGTCTTCCGGAATAAGTCCTATGGTCTTACCGCCCAAGAAAATTATAAGAAAAAGTGTATATGCTTCAATGCGATATTTCATCGTCAGCTAACTGTACAATAGAGTTTGAGGAAAGTGAACATCTAGCAAAATACACACATGTTGCTATATGTGGATGCGTGTCGTGTGTGTGGGTGTGTGTGTGTGTGCTTACCACGTCCTGCTTAAGATGAAAGGACTTCCTCTTGTCGAAAGTGTGCGGAGGAGTTTGGTGGGCAAAATGAAATACTTTTTCTTTTCGCCTTCTGCAAGAAGAAAAATAATAGTCTACTTCTTGTGAGCCCCCGCCACCCAGCTCCGACTCCATTCAGTTTTGTCCTTAATTTACATTTATTATACTCAACTGTGTGTGTATGTGTGTGTGTTTCGTTCGTTTTTTTTCACGCTCAGCTCAGCTTGCTGTATGTACGAATTTTTAATCGAGTTAAGAAGAAAATGAAAGGCAAAAAAAGACAGTTTATTTGAATTATACTCCTTATCGCAGCCGGAATGTAGGAAGAAGAAACACATCCCTGTAAGCTGGGAGGACGAACAAAAAAAAAGACGAAGAAATACATCGTTTCTTCATAAGGATTCCAAGAGGAAAGCTACATTGCGATAAAGTGGACTTTAATAATCCACCCTCTATGTGGTTTCTTCTTTTTTTTTTCTTCATCTTCATCTTTGGATAGCACGTTCTTTCTTGCTGGGTGTAGTGTCCTTTTCCTCTGGATGGAGCAAAAAATTATGCCAAAGGACAAAATCGCATACTGAAAAAAAAAATACAAAAATGAACGAAAAGCCAGAAAAAGTATTTAAATGTGTCTATGTGTGTGTGTGTGTTTGTGTGTGCACTTTATCCTTCTCGAAGTTGTCGTTGGGTGAAATCCATTTTATATTCTTTGTTATAATTCCTTGGTCGTTCTTTTCTCGATGTGCAAATTACATGTACCTACCGCTCCTGCACACAGGAGACGTGGACTTAAGTTGTTCGTTGGCTTCGGATTTTTTTTTTTTTTTTTTTTCTGACTTGTGCATATGTATGTGTCTTTATGTGATGGCATTTATACTTTTTTTTAATCATACCGAGGAGGTTTTTTTTTCTTTTCCAATGAACGCGGTCGGAGTTACGGAAAGGACTTGGCTTACGAAGTTAATTCATTATTTTCGGGTTTGCTCTGGATGTGTGTGTGTGTGTGTGTGTGTTTTGTGGGAGGGTATATAATTTTCTAAGTTTAAATTTTCTCCTAAGCAGGACAAACATGAAGAGAGTTTATTACAATTTATATTTTAAAGATTTTTTGCTGCCAAACGGAACGACAAAAAAGTTATATTTAGTAAAATTAAAAAAAAAAATAAAAAATGACAATTTGAGGTTTCATCGTTTATCTAGTTGAAAATTGACATTTTTAGCAGAGATTATTATCATCTTGTATGCTGGAGAGGGGGGGGGGGGATCGGAGTAGATAATAATTTGTCTTTCCAGAATGGGATTTTCGATAGGTTCAGTCGACGGTTCACCATCGGAATTGTTAAGAAATTCTTTGGACAGAGAAGAGTATGAAAGTGTTTTGAAAAAGTGTTTTGAAAATTCGTGCGCCTTAAGGTATGCAGTACTAACAAAAGGAGTTATGTATTTAGGATAATAACCGTACCACAACCGAATTAGCAAGGTAGACACTGCACAATTTGACACTCTACTCAGCTTTTTTTGTTGGTCCTTGTCCCCGACTATTGACTATTGACCTTTCTCCTTCACTTCCTTTATCGCTTTTCACCTCTCTATGTCCTTGGAAAAAAAAATACATAAGCACAAATCAATGGGATACCTATAATCTTTATTAACGTACTTCAATTTGTGACTTAACCTATTTAACGATTGAACAGCTCAGTGCGGCATGGGCGAACAGACTTACATGTGGTTCATTTTGACATTTGTCAAACGTTTCCGTTTGGTAGGGTATCGAAAATCCTATTGTGTACTTCGCAATAAAGTTGTTATTGCAATAAGAGCCGCAAAATCTAACTTTTATTCAAGTAAACTTAACGTCTCATTAGGAAGTAAGCTCTTGGGGAGTAATATGAGCAATATAGGCATTGGTAAATCCAAAAAACAATAACTTTGATGCTCCTGGTCCTAATGAACTCAACTTAAAATTCATTTCGTCGCAGAATTCGTCAAATAGTTTGCAGTCATTTCCTAGTTTTCAACAGCGCTGATGTTGTTGTGAGTGTGACCAGAACTGGAACCGAGTATCCCCTTCCATAGAAAAGGTACTCAAATCAAAAAAAAGGGGAAGACCCAAACACACCTTTGACGTTTTGGGCTACAGAAAACTTTCAAGACGGTTTCCTTATAAGGGATTTAAAAACGGCCAACCCTGCTGTTATGAAAAAAGCTGTTCCAGAGTTGTGGTATTTATGGCCGTTCGTGGGGAGAGTTTTGCCCAAGCTGCTATGGCCTGTTAGGTGAAGGTACATAACGTGCTTGGACAGGGTAATTGGCATAAAAGGCCTAAATGATGCTCAACAGAAATGTTCATTTTGCTGAGTGAACGGAAACAAGACAAGAAAGATCCTTCCGTGAATTCACATAAAAAAGGCGCAAATTGATGAGGAGATAGGGAAATCGCACATTGTCGTGGCTCCTTGCTTGGACGGGGCAGTTGGACGAAAAGGCCTAACTGATGCTCAACAGAAAGGTTCATTTTGCTGAGTGAACGGAAACAAGACATGAAAGATTCTTCCGTGAATTCATATAAAAAAAGACGCAAATTGATGAGGAGACAGGGAAATCGCACCGTGTCAGAGCTCCTTGCTTAGACAAGGCACTTGACCGATAAGGCCTAACTGATGCTCAACAGAAAGATTCATTTTGCTGAGTGAACGGAAACAAGACAAGAAAAATCCTTCCATGAATTCAGATAAAAAAGTCGCAAATTGATGAGGAGACAGGGAAGGCGCACCTTGTCGGAGCTCCTTGCTTGGAGGCAGCACATGGCCGAATAGGCCTTACTGATGCTCAACAGCAAGGTTCATTTTGCTGAGTGAACGGAAACAAGACAAGAAAAATACTTCCGTGAATTCAGATAAAAAAGGCGCAAATTGATGAGGAGACAGGGAAGGCGCACCTTGTCGGAGCTCCTTGCTTGGAGGGAGCACATGGCCGAAAAGGCCTTACTGATGCTCAACAGAAAGGTTCATTTTGCTGAGTGAACGGAAACAAGACAAGAAAAATCCTTCCGTGAATTCACATAAAAAAGGCGCAAATTGATGAGGAGACAGGGAAATCGGACCTTGTCGGAGCTCCTTGCTTGGAGGGGGCTCATGGCCGAAAAGGCCTTACTGATGCTCAACAGCAAGATTCATTTTGCTGAGTGAACGGAAACAAGACAAGAAAGATCCTTCCGTGAATTCACATAAAAAAGCCGCAAATTGATGAGGAGACAGGGAAATCGCACCTTGTCGGAGCTCCTTGCTTAGATAAGGCAATTAACCGATAAGGCCTAACTGATGCCCAACAGAAAAGTTCATTTTGCTGAGTGAACGATGAGCAAGAAATCAAAAAGATATGTTTTTTTTGAAAAGTAAAGTCGCGGCGTGTCCAATTTACGGAAATGTGTGTACAAGAACCCGAAAGGGTCCCCACCCTCAACCCTGGTAGACATTAATGTTGCATCCAAATTGTGGTTATAAACATAATGTGTAAAGTGTCATATTTTTCATGTCCTTTTACACACATGAACTATGCGCCACAGCAAGCTTCCTTCATTGTAGAACAAACAAAAAATGAACCAAACTAATTGAATAAAAATGAATGTCCTCATTGCGGTTACCACCGAGTACTACAGAATACTAACAAGGATATCAAATAGTCAAGGGAGTATAATAGGAATGTGAAGGAAAAAAATTCAGCCTGAATATGTCCATTTTAAATGGATCCATTTCTACCATAATGTTCGTTTTGTCGGTTCGCCTGGTCATCTCGTCCACGTGTTTATGGATGTCATGGGAAATAAATGATTCTGTCTTCTCGAGTGTCCAACACCACCACACTACACGACGGACGACAACGCCAACGACGAGGATCTAAATCCTGTTGCTGAGAGTTGTATATATTTTTTTTTCCTATTTTCTATTATCCTCGGGTGAAAGTCACAGCGTATCTAACCAAATTGAAAAGGGTACACAGTTTTAATATTTCTTTTTTTTTATGTTTTCCCCCATTTTAACGGGGTTTTCTTGTATTTGTTAGGGTTTGGCAAACTCTTTTCCACACTTTCAATGTTCTTGAGTATTTTTTTATGCTGTATGACTACGACCAGGAGCAGCCGAGCCGCGCACACCCTTGTCACGGAGTCTTTGGAGGCTATTCGAATGACGATGATGGTGAATCTGTGGCATTCTTTGGTTTGGGCAAAAAAACCGCCAACGGATTGTAATGGATTTCAAACAAATGGGTTTGGAATTACCTTTAATTATTTTTTCATTAAAAAAAAAAAATATGTATCAAGTTAGCTGAAGGATACCAGTGACAAGAAATGGGGCACGGGTTGACTTTTGTGAAGAGTTGTTCGTGTTCATTTGAAATTCGCAATTATTTAACTGTTATTTATGCTGTCTGTGTGTGTGTTTGTGTGAGCGTGCGACGTGAGGACATACTGTAAACGAAGCAATCTGTCATTCACATGTGGTAATTTTACACCACTTAAGTAGCCTTTATGACCTTTTTTCAGTCTTTTGTGTAGTATATGTTGGTCGTGTATTTTTGGGGATTTAACTTCTTTATTTTCCCCGAGTGGACATTTTTATAATCGGATTTTGCGGCGGCAAAAGCTGCTCTCCCAAAATTGGAGGGTGTACAGCGTGTGGGTTTGATATTTGGAATTTACCCAGCAGCTTCGAGAGGTTTATAATTGTGTCAGACAGTGCATAGACTGAATGATGGAGGTTCGTTTTTATTAAATAAACTCTCATCAAGGGAGGCAAGTGCACGGCTTATTTTTTATATTTTTCACAAATGACACATTTAATAATTTTACGGCACTCCATTTTACCGCTATTAGATTTGGATTAAGCGACGATTTGAGACAAGTGGTGGCGAGGGCAGAGAGTAAAGGAGGGTGTTTTGTTTTAGCAAAAGTGAGACGTATTCAATGATGGCTTGAATTGGAGTAAGCCCCCAGGGAGTCTAGATCGATGTGCAGATGACAGCGAGCTGCATAGCGCGGTGTTGTCGACATGCTTGCCAAGTTTGTAGTTTATATCGAACGACGATGGATTCTTTGACGTCGAGAATGCACTTGGAAAACATGATGCGCTCTCATGTGAAAAAAGTCTGAAACACGCAGGCCCACACCAGAAGCTCATTGACATCATTGACAGAACACATAGAGCTGTCACTGGGTTAAACTGTTGATCAGGACAAAGCCAATGTATGATCTTAAACAGAAGCAAAATAAAACAAGAGCTTCGAGGAGAGCACATTATTTACAGATGCTGCCATTTTGCTTGTGTACTGCAGATGCACCCTGCCTCGAGTCGTAACGTCTAGATAGGCGTTGACTTGACAGTTGACAAGTGACAGTTGACAGGTGACAGTTGATAGGTGACAGTTGATAGGTGACAGTTGATAGATGACAGTCGACAGTTAACAGTTGACAGTTGACAGTTGATAGTTGATAGATGACAGTTGACAGGTGACAGTTGACAGTCGACAGTTGACAGTTTGCCAGTTGACAAGTGACAGCTGACAGTTGACAGGTTACAGCTGACAGGTGACAGTTGACAGTTGATAGGTGACAGTTGACAGTTGATAGGTGACAGTTAACAGGTGACAGTTGACAGTTAACAGGTGACAGTTGATAGGTGACAGTTGACAGTTCATAATTGTTAATTATAAGTTTAATAGTCTCCTTTTCTTTTCTGCTGCTGATCAAAGCCGCTTCTGTTTTGTACTCAGGTTGTTTAAGCCCAACGGTTTCTAGCCAGCAACGGACAACACGGATGGTATCGTTGCGGATTTGCACTACTTCTTCCAGCAGTTTGGCTATTACTACTATGGCTGTGTCATCGGCGAAATTTATCACCTTAGCTTCTACTTAATCCCATACCCCTGGACATATCGCTTGACATCTACTGCAGCAAGGTTAAAACAGCCATCAGACTTAGAGACTGTGGTCTTTTAAACCACACGGACATGCCTGCGTTGAGATACGATGGAGTGCGTCGAAAAATAAAGCAGTACCTGACTACTTACCACACACCCTCGTCTTCAAAAGGAGATTCGCCACCAGAATCCCCGAAAGTAGTGAATGGAGTAAAAAAAAATGGTTATGGAAGAAGATGAGATAGCTATCTACACCGATGGATCCATGGACGTGCGGACAGGTGCAGTCTCTGGGCCTGAATTAATCATTTAGACTCAGCAAGGAATGCAGCGTGTTCCAGGCAGAGACAGCTACGATCACACAGGCTGCCAAGGAGGTGAAGAAGCGCAAACAAGCTGACAAACATATCACCACTCTGACAGCCAAGCGGCTCTAAAGCCATCGAGTCAGCACTAGTCAATCCAAGGGCACTGTTTTAATGCAGAAAACAGCTTGATGAGATATCAACTGTCAACACGGTACTAGGGCACAAGGCCATCTCAGGTAACGAGAAAGCGGATGAAGAAGCAAGGCACGGATCGGAAATGAATGAATCTCTGGCCCTAACATCCATAAGAACTCCGCTAAGCACACTATCACGAAATATCGACACTGAATCCATGAGAAGAGCAAACTTACGTTGGATCAACCTTGATACATGCAGACACACAAAGAAGCTCTGGCCAGGTTTTAACAACAAGAGATCTAAAACCATGATCGGGATACAACGCAAAGATATTCGAACACTGACGAAGGTCCTCACAGGGCACTGTGTAGTGGGTCTACACGCGGGCATACTGCCAACGATTACTGCAGGAGCTGCAGGGACGTGGAAGAAATAGAATCTATATACGTCACCTACTATGCGAATGCCCTGCTGGACTTTTGGAAGCTACTTCTTTGAGGAGCTGCAGGATCTGGTTGATATAAAGCTGAAGAAACTCCTGAGATTCACATATGAATCCGGGTTATTCTACTAAAGCGAATTATTGAGCTGTTGAACAGCGGTTTCTGTTAAGAATCCCAAAATGGACACAATGTACACAAACTCTTGGTATAAGCGAGCCGTGACACGCGTCACAAGGGCACCCATCTACTTGATCTAACCTAGCTTCTTCTGGTATGTCTAGTTTAAGAAAGCCATCATGCATTACGTTCCACGGGACAGGGCCCAGAACCGAGGTCTGCGCTCCTCCAGTGACCGATCAGTGTCATAGATAAGACTCCTCCGCCGGAAGTAGTCCGGCAACCTCATATTCCGAAGTGCTTCCGATTTGTACATCCAATTTGCTGAATTGAAGGCATTCTTTGCCTCCAGAGTTAAAGCTGAGCAGTGTCGCTCAGCTTCTCCTTTCCATCTTGTGCCTTCCATAGCCTTACAAAAGAGAGCTTGATATATGACGACATAGTTCTGAGCAATTGTAACGGCATCAGGTATTCAAATGTAGAAGAAAAAAGAAAGGATAATGAAAATAATAAGAGAGGAAGAAAGAGGAAAGGAAAAATTTGTTTCAAGGATTCCCATCCAGAAACGGACAATTTCGAGAAGAAGTATCTATATATCCATGGATGGTTTTCAAATGAACTGTGGAGTGGGAGTGGGCGTCTTACTACTTGCTTAACGGGCTCCTGATCCGTGGAGAGTCATTGCCTTCCATCCTCTGTGATCGCGGGCATGCTGTTGTAGTTGTCCGTCCAGACTAAGCGCTCTGGCATCCGCGATAGCTTGGTCTTAGGTCTTGGACCCATCCTGTAATATGGACAGTCGATCATTTTTAAGGATACTCTGTCCTGTTCGGTATTGAGTGTTTGACGTCAAGAGTGAAGTTAATTTCAATTCGTAGAATACGGAAGATAGTGGTGCATCTTAAGTTTGTTGGCACGGCCTCTCCGCATTGGTGAGAGTCCCTCAGTCGTAATGCTGAGTTGGTATAGCCATTTGCTTACCTATGATGTCGATTGGACGGAGATGCAGCAAGGTTGGAAGTGTCAATGTTGTAGAGGTTCTCAGTTCCTTTGTGATACCGATACTTTTTCCATTTTTGTAAAAATGACTTTCATCCCCAGGGCGTCCACCCAGGCCAGTACTCCATATTAGAGAGCCAGTCTTACCACCGACATGTACAGCCAATGCATATGCGCTTATAGGCCCTTTGATGAGTATACCGCCTTCTTTTGGAGGTGTAACCGACTTAACACGGCTTTGTGCGTTTTCATCGTATCGACTTTTCTTTTCTTCAAAGGTGATCGGGATAAAGGGATCGTAGCCCGCCCTGCATCACTACATCCCTACTGATCCGCCTGTGGGGATCGCCGCATTTGACTAAAAAAAGTATCCATTGGCCTGCCACACGTGAAAAAATCAAACCAACTGGTAAACGAATGATTTAGGAATCGGTGCAACGGAGTTGATGTGCTTAGCCTGGCAGAAGATTTGGTTCTCTCGAGCGAAAGTGATTATGTACCTCACCCCCAACAGCCAACATGTCTGCCAACTCTTTCGGTAGATGCACAAGCAATGCATTCATTTTTTTTTTTTCACAACATCGTCCTTAATTAAACGCCAGTTGCACATTCGATTATGCATTCCATGAATTTATTCAATATTTCGGAATAATCGAATTTATTCGACGAGCATTTTTCGTTCACAATATTCCCAAATATTTATGCAAATATCCTTGCATCCTTGGCGTCAATATTTTATCAGGATGCACACAAATAAAATCAAAATCCAAATCCAAATCATATATTGCAAAGAAATAAATAAAAGCCGCCACAAATATCACAGATTTGGTTAGAACAGTGATTAACAACATCCTTTCGAAGCAAGGGTCCTTTTTTTGGTAATTTCTCCCAAAGGATGAACAAATCTCTCTACGGTATGTTTGAAATTAAATTTATTATCAGCGGCTGTGTTTGTGCATAAGTAAATTTCGCCCTCAAAAACATGGACAAGAAAACAGGAAACATTTTTTTTTTTTTATATATAAAAAAGGGTGGCTGGGGGTTTGGGATAAATGGCAGAAAAACAACTGACTTTTTTTTCCTGTATTCAAACCGAGAAAACAAAATGTTTTTCACTTAATTTTGCATCCCCCCTGAGAGGATGTGTGTGAGGTTTTTTTTCTTTTTTCTTTTTGTGGTGTCCACTAGCAAAGTCCTAATTCCAGAGTGCTACCCATGGGATTGCCTTGTGTTGCTTTTTTTAACGCCATTCGTATTTTTTTTTCATCCTCCATCTCTAGACCTGGGATCATGCGGTTTTGTGTCCATTCTGGTACGTGTACAGCTTGTGGGATAAGAGTAAGAGAAATGCTCGTACATTTCATCAGGATAAAGTTAAATTTGTTTCAATTGAGAAAGGCAACAAAAAAGGATATGCAGGCACGGATTTTTTTTGTGGACAGAAACAAGACTCAATTGAATAATAAAAAAAAAAGTGTGCAAACGAAACCAAAAGGGGAGACAACCGTGGGAATTTGCGAAAGTATTATGGTGGGAATTAGCATCCAAATAATTCGGATTAACCGCTTCTGACAAGTTGGTGAGTGAGAGGGGCGGGCGGTTCATTATTGACTAGGGATAGGATTTATTTCGTCGTAGGATTAGTTAGATTCTTCTCTGCACCTAGAGACTCAAATGTTGTTATGCTTTTCATGCATAAGCTTCTCATGTGTCAGACAAGACGGTGAATGGAGTTGCTGTGGAAGTAAGTGTCTATAGTGTCGTGTCCTTTCCCCCACTTCTGTGGAACTCGGTGGTGAATAAACTACTGATATGCCTGGAGGGGGAGGGCTGCATGGTGATTGCCTATGCGGATGACGTTACCATTGCCGTTTCAGGGAAATACCTCAACACTTTAAAGGAACTCCTTCAAGATGGCAAGAAGCTGTGGGCTGGGGGTTAACCCTCAAAAAACCGAACTTGTCCTCTTTTTGAGGAAATACAAAATCCCTCATATTGACCCTCCCTCTATTAACGGTACAAGCTTGACCTTTTCCGATGAAGCTAAATTCTTGGGTCTAATCTTCGATAGGAAGATGAGCTGGAAATCCAACTTACAAGGAAGAGTCTTAACAGTAGCACTTTTCCCTCGCAAAAAAGCCAACGGTAATAAGTGGGGCCTACAGTTCCGCATATCTCCCTGGCTATACGTATCGGTAGTGATACCGATTCTGACATACGGGGTGGTTGTCTGGTGGACTGCTCTAACCAAAGCGGTAAACCGTGATAAGCTGAGCAAGCTTCAACGTACAGCTTGTCTGTGCATTAGCGGAGCACTCCCCGGAGGACCACCTCCACTGCACTGGACATTTTACTGCATCTGACACCCCTCGATATTTTTAGCAAGCAAATAGCTGCCTGTTCCGCTGTCCGCTTAAAAGCTACCCCACAGTGGATCCATACGAATAATGGGCACTCTATCATTCTGGACTCACTTGGGTCTCTACCAAGGAACATCGACTACACCATTCGAGAAGAATTTCCAAATCACTATCCCCACCAGATCATTCTGGGAGGATGTTGCATTCACGAAGGATAATTCGATCCACTTCTTTACCGGCGGATCAAAAACTATAGTGATAGGGCGGGTTGGGGGTGTTTTTTCAGAAGGACTAAATATCAGTCTCTCTTTCCGTCTTCCGGATCATTGTAGCGTGTTCCAGGCGGAAATCATGGCGATTAAGAAAGTCTTGTAGTGGCTGAAGACCATGGCAAGGGTTATCGACTTCGGTTGTGGCCATTCGACCGCCTACGTTCGCCTTTAATTTGTTTAGCGATCTCATTACCTTCGCGTCCAGTCCCGATGCACACCTTATCTGCTGCCAGAAAGTGAGCATCGTATTCAAGGGCATCCCTAACTACTTCACCGCTGGTTATGACCTCAGAGCCGTTTTCAAATTTGACGATGAGGGGAATCCTTTCCCCAGGTCAGGAGAACTAGGTATCTCTGTTTTTTTTCGGTGGCCAGGCCTAGTCCGCGGCACTTTGACCAACTATTAAATGCTTCTTTCTTTTGAATTATCACCTTAACTCCTTCTGTATCTCTATGCAATATACCTATATCTGTTTCTTTGTCGCTCGAAAAGTATTTATAGCGGTGGGATATTTCATAACAAAGGACACGAAATGCAATTAGTGAAAGCTAGGCTGTGTTTTGTTTTTTTGTCAAAGGAGAATACTACAAGTCCCAACTATTTTACCCTCTCTTAGCAAGTGATAAAGGTTTAACCAGTAGGGAACTCGCAGGTGCCTTGCAAATTTAACGCGCCCATTCCGTCTCGTGCCATCGAGTTCATTTGTTTCCTGGCAACTTTCTTCACGTGCAGGTTCCCCTTTGCACCCGAACTCGTCGTCACCGCATCACAACCTTGAACGAGTTACAAAACAAACCGAAAACTAACTTCAAGCAACCTCCCGATAAGGAAACTTGAAACAAGACATACTCCCCAAATCCTTATCCGCATCCATTGGCTGCGAATGAATTAAGGAGATATGAAAGGAAAAACAACTTCTGCCATTCAATTTTTTTTCCACCAAGGATAACTTGATTAGAGCAAAAAAAAAAAATGATAATAACAAAATAAAATAACTAAATGGATGCTGTGGAATATCCTGCCGTACAGTGATCCCGACCCTGGAGGGGATTCCCTTATTATTTTTCTTCTCTCCTTTTTTTTCTTCTGATTATTAAATCCAGCGCAATTGAACGCATAAAAATTCATATACGTGTGTATTAAATTTTACGCAACAACAGTGCCAATGGCGCACAGAATGTAGAGATTACTTCGTCTAACATCCTTTTTTAATATTTTCCATTAAATATATTTGCCACACTTGCCGCTGTGCCATGGAAAAGAATCCTTTCTTCATTCTTCTGTGGAATTTGTATTTTTAAAACAAAACACACACACACACACGCACACACAGATAAGAATATTAATCGAAAAAAGGATATCCTTTTGCACATGGGTATCATCTCGTTAAATGATAAATATCTCAAAAAATTATACATCCATATATATGCATATCCTTTAGGGTAAAATAATTTCCCATAAAAAATGTAAAATGAAATAAAAATTTAAAAAAAGGAAAAAGGATCTCTAGAAGGCGCTAATAAAAAGTAACAAATGACAGGTTGCCTATTACACTTGTCTGAGTTTTTTTTTTTTTTTCTTTTTTCTTGTATGAAGACGGCAATGACTGGTGGAGCAAGGACACCTGCTGGATGGTTGTGTACATTACAAACTCACAAACTCGTATACAAATTTGTTGAGGTTTTGCTGAGATTTTTGTTGTTATGCTTTGTTGGTGTCTTCTTTGACGGCAACGTTTACTCTTTGAGTGAATTCTCTTCAATTATTACAACTGTCATTGAATTTTATTAAAAAGGCGCCTGAAATGAGCTGTTAAACAGATTTGCCGCGCCACCACAAGTGTGTTTAAATGTGGTGGAGTGTGCTCTTGTTTGTGCTTCTAGATGCTTTGCATCTTAATTTCCAAGATTCAGAAGTGAAAGTGACTTCAGCTGGGGAATGAATGTCTTCAATGCAACCTTTCATTCATCGTCAGGCAAGGCAAGACAAAAAAAATGCAAGGAAAGTAGTCGCGTAGAGACGCAACTTTGCGGTAAAAATCATCACCATATACCGAGGTACTGGGTTCTGGGTTCCAAACAGCACAAGGGACCTACCTCTGGTCTAAGTGCATCCTTATCGAGGGCCGGTTCCAACCAACCGCGGTACTCTGACAGTCAAGCGGCCATAAAAGCTATGGAATCTGTGGTGGCAAGGCCAAGGGCAGTGACACTTGGCGACATACTCGTATCATCCACCAACAAGGTAACTGCCTGGACACAATGGTATCAGGTGCAAGGATCTAAGATGCTTTCGCATCTATGGCCCTAAAATCTATAAAAGACTCCATTCATCGCAATTGCACGGAAAATCCATGAAGAGTCCCTGAGAAGAAGAAATCTGCGTTGGAATAAGCTCGATACGTGCAGACATGCAAGGGAGCTCTGGCCACCGGTTAACAAAAAGAGATCCTGACGACAGGACACTGTGCAGTAGGCTTCTTTTTTTTATATAAACAGAAAATCCCACTCACAGAGCACTTAGACTCGGTAGCGGTCCATTGAACTACCAGCGAGAAATCCTCTTTTTGGTGGAGAGGTCGGAGGTGGCGTATGTTGTTGATCCTGCACCGCACGAGTCACAAACCAAAACACTAACCTCTACACCGTCCCAACCACTGGGTATACTGTAGGGAAATTGAAGAAATAGAGCCTATCCGCCACCTATTATGTGAATGCCCAGCCCTAATGAAGACTTGAACAAAGATTGTGAAATTCATGCTCCAAGAAATAACGTTCCAACATGTTTCTGTATCGAATACCATTTACTACGTGACGGTCTTTTTCATCGACGAAAAAAACGGCCCAATGACGCCATCGGCATGAAAACCGCACCGAACAGTGACTTTTTGCGGATGAAGTGCTTTTTCATGAAGCACATGAGGGTTCTCACCTGTCCAGCGACGCATATTTTGCTTGTTGACGAAGCCGTTTAACCAAAGATACGCTTCATCGCTGAGGTTGATCTTGCGATGAAGTTCTTTATTTTCTTCGATCATGCCCAGAGCCCAATTCGAGAGCTTACATCGCTTCATGTGATCAAGTGGCTTTAGTTCTTGAGTCAGCTTGATCTTGTAAGGCTGTAGGCCAAGATCTTTACGCAAAATTCGCCATAATGTGGTCTGGGAGAGGCCCAATTCTTGAGCACGCCGTGAAATTGACTGATTTGTCTGGTTTGCTATGGACGCTTCTGGTTAGTTAAGGTTAGGTTTGCGTGACTGTCAGCCCAAGGCCGATACACTTAGACCAATGTTAGGTACATTGTGATACCACAAGGACGCCTCTACGGCAGCAATATTCTCCACACTTCGGGTAAAACGTAGTCTTACTGGCACGGCAACATCAAGCAGCGAATATTCTGACCCAAATTTTTTAACTAGGCTATGAATTGCTTGATTAGGTTAGGTTAGATTAAAACAGGGGTATGCAATTCGCATACAGCACTAGGCACCAGAAGGGTCCATCGCTATCCCTAGGGAACCAATTGAAACCAAGACTTCAAGTGGAGAAAAACCTTCTTCCTGCAGAATTTTACAAGCTTCCTGTGAATTGCTTGTTTACTGGGACGAGAATTCGGCCGAAAATTGGCGTTAACGCTCTTAAAGCTGCGACCACCGACTCGAAATTTCGGTAGTAAATTTCAATTATTTGTAAACGTTGTTTTTTTCCTGTACTTCGCCATGATGAAAATGTTGATTTTACTGAATACTTCGACATTGACAGTTCGGTAATCGGTTAAAGGGTGCGTTCACACTAAAAGTGTGAAGTTGTCAAGTGGCTAATGAAAGAACCTTTATGGGTTAACGTGAATTATAAATCAAATAAAATACAAATACAAAATGTATGACTTCGAAGATTCATTGTCAGCCACAGCCGAGTTTCCTAAAACAATGCACCTAAGATAGTATGCTAAGGGTAGTGGAAGGACGAAGGACACCTTGTTTTCTCCAACCTCTACACGAAAAAGAGTATTTCTGTCTGGTAGTCAATGGACCGAGTCTGAGTGCTCTGGGATTTGGATTTCCTTTTTAAATTAAAAAAAAAAATGCACCGCTAAAATTGAAAACGTGTACCTACTCGACTCGGGTATTAAACTTTTAAGGCGAGCGGTGGTGTTTCTAGGGTTTCGCGTTCGAATCCTCGAAGTCCCCAAACTAAATCTCCAAAATGACTTTCTCAAGCTCTTTTTAATCACAAAATTATTCCCTGACTCTCCCGAAGGAGGTATTCCCCATCACAAATTCATATAATTAAACACCGAAACTTGCCTTAATTCCGGAGTAAACATGGAAGCAGCCAAACTGCATTTATTGACCACAGTAAATGCTTTGCCAAGTTCGACTTAAAAGCACCCAGTTTTGGTGGGGTTCAATTCGTTAAGTTTCTTCTTCGAGGACCTCCTTAAGAATTTCCAACATCCTTCCACCTTTTTCCCAGCTGAAATCCCCTTTCCCATCCATTCGTAAAAATGCTAGTCTCATTGAAAAGAGCTGGAGACATCCCAAATCCCCTGCTCCAAACTCGCAACAACTTCACAACTCATTTTTATCTCTGTGTAAGGCCAACAAAAACCCTATGTCTGGAAATAAATTTCATTATGTGTATAATTCAAATTCAGAGGGCAAAAAAAGTCCCCGAAGAACTCCCTCAGAATAATGGGATCCCAGAGATTTTCCAAAGGCTTGCACAAAAATAAAAAAACACACAAATCCAAAATGATTATCATTCGTCCTTTTCTCCGTGTGTTGGTATGGCAGCAGGAAAAACGGAAAAACTTTTGCTGCTGTCAGCAAAAAATGAAAATGAAAAAAAAACCCCCCCAGCCATACATATACAATACCTATTTATATATCCAATAAACTTGCCGAGTCCTCTCCGTACATAGGGCGGCGAAGAGGAGATTTAAAAATAAGAATAAGAACCCCCACTTAAGTACACATCACCATCATCCAAGGCAGTTGCACGGCATACACAGGATGAAAGGACTAAAACCTCTTCTCCGCCATAAACAAGTACAAAAAAAATATTTTATTAGGCAAGGAGAGTCTGTCCGCTGCCGTTGGTGTTTCCTTATCTTTCTCTCGCTCCATGCCCCCCAAGAATCCTTTCCTTCCTTCGACTGTAATTACACACAGAATAGAATAATAATAATAATAAAAAAAGATATCCCTAAAAAAGTATATAGAAATGTAAAGCACAGTCCTACATATAGAAACGTCTGTTATCCTTTTTTTCTGATTGTGCTTTCGTATTGTCCGTCTCTTGCGTCCCTGAGATCCAATCCGGAGTGGTAAGTTTCCAAAGGAGCTGGCACTGTGGCACACGAGAAATAAAAAAAAGAAAATATTGTATAAAGTCGTCGTCGCCCCCTCCCCCGCGCCATTGGCTGCTGCAGTAAATGGAAAAGGAGAGAAAAATGAAAGGATAAAGGAATGTCTTCAGCCAGCCTCACAGCCACCTTCCGCACTGCTTGGACGTGATACACATACTACATAGCGCAGTAAGAGAAAAACAGATTGGATTCTAGCGCGGGCAGGAAGAAGGACTTCCACTCTCTGACGACCATTTCAAATGGTCCGTCCCAACTTTTCTATGTGCTTGTACCGCCGCCGCCGTGCGTTGCCTTCGCTGCCGTTCTATAAGCTTGCAGTGTTTTCTTATTTATTTATTTATTATAATTATTACTATTTTTTTTTTTTTTTTTTTTTTGTTGTTGTTGCTTTTCCAACCATGTAGTTTCAAAGGATAGGGAATTGTGTATAGGGAAAGGACCGACCGGCGACGGAATTTATTTTTACCTGTTAAGAGGATCGTACAGCCCCAATCGCGGACCTCTTGCGCCGCGCTATTTAATGGTTCATTCAAGAGATATACAAGAAGCTACACGCATACATATACGTATATAGGAACGAACAGCAGCATTAAGGTCCTTCCTATTTGAGGAAGATTTTTTCTCTCCATCATCCGACCGCCACCCACAACATTCCACTTTTGGTTGCTTCTTCTAATTTTCCGCTTGAAGATGACTTGCAAGTATTTTATTCCTGGGATGCCTTTTTGTTGACGGCTGGTAAAAATGAAGGACTCCTCTCCTTGGTATGTGTGTGTGTGTTTATATATAGACAGTTGGTTTGATAAAATGAGATTTTTCAACCGTTTTACTATGCATATAGTTTAAAATTGGATTTTCATATAAAAGGACATTGTCTCTCGTAGATGTTATGGAAGCCATGGAAGACAGGAGACAGGAGAAGTATACTTTTGGACGACGACGATACGGTGGATTATTTAAATAAAATAACCAAGCGGATTGGAAAACTTTTTATCCTCTGAATATTGGTGGTGGAATTAAAAATAAAAAGCACAAAAAAAAAAACAAAAGAAAAAAACATTGTTTTATTCACTTTTGAAAAGGATATCATCGCAGGAGTCGGAGACCGATTTCAATTTCAATTTTGTTTGTGGAGTGTTCTTTTTTATAGATTTGAATCGAATTGATGTTTTATCACTTGGAAATGGAGCTGAAACTGGGGTGTAGTAAGGCGGGTTTCGATTAGGAATTTATTGATTCGATAATGACGAAGCGAACCAAGGAACGAAGGATTAAGGATGCTCGATATGCCGGATGCTGGATGGGGGAGCAGCAAGTACACTCTGTTTGGACGTAAGCCAATAGCATTTTCATTTGTTGGTAGGCGGTCTGGATGAAGCAGACGGTACCTAGAAGTGGGGATATTATGTAAATACACAATTCTTCCTTTAAGCTAAAAATATCCTTGACAGAAAAATTGGATTCATACCAAATAAATAAAAAAACACAGTTAATACCATATTTTTTCTCACAAAACGACTTTGGTTGGCTAGAAATGGCCCTCGGTGATGTCCTTTAGACCAAAGTAGGGCCATTGTGATGCATGCCATTGAGAAGGGGCAGGTGGGTCAGGCTCTTTCCACTACTACAACCATTTGCTTGCCTTGATGAAGTTGTTGATATCAGTCGTGCTGCGGCGTTTTTTAGAGCATCCAGATCGTGGAAGAGGTATTGACCTAAAGTAGCCATCCTTGTGTTGGCGAGTACGGGACTGTCATCTCCTCATCTCTACAACTTCTGCAGAAATCAGTGTAGGGGATGCCCAATCTCTGAGCATGCCTACCCATTCCACAGTGTCCAGTGATAATGTGTTTAAGGAGCCTTTCTAACCTTTCCTCTTTTGCCTCCTTTCTAGGTACATTTAGAGCTTGGCGATTGCTGACATGGTATACATTATGACGTGCTTCCAAAAATATAATAAACAAAACAAAATGCATGCTCAAACGCTTCAATTTTACTTATTTAAAATGCTTCGTAGGTGATGTCCTTTCCGTAAGTATCTTTCTGCGATTGTAACATATATCCGGCCAGTGTACGTCACGCCGCTCTCATTTAAACTATTCATTACTCACTTAATATTCCGTTATTATTTACTTTTAAAAATCATCACTTTTAGTTCACGCAGCCTGTCAGTATTCGATAATATTTTGTGGGTTTGCGGTTTACTGACATCTTTTATAAAAGGACGCACGTTGGGTGTAAGTGTTTTCGGTTTGTGTGTTATTTTAATTTCGTTCATTTAAAAAAATTATATGAATTTTATGAACGTTCCAAGGATCTCTTGGCTGAAATACCTTGAACAGAGAAGTACGCCACGGTTTTTGGAAAACAGGGAAATAATAATAAAAAAATGCGCTTGAAGAGCGTGAACAAGGAAATGGAAAAAGGATGCTTCTGAATTTCGAGTTTATGCTGTCCCGGGAACCGCAGTGAAGTCAAAGAGAAAAACACTCGAGATGAGGGCAGGTGATTAAATCTTAAGTGTGTTAACTTTCCGAGGGCGGTAGTGGTAACCGTCGCTCGACGAGATATCGAACTTAAGTTGGCTTTCATTAATTTTGATTGGCCTTTTTATACCCCCTTCTGGAGCTTCTGGAATTAAAAAGCTTTTAACAAAAATGAAAGCTGTTGTGCGCATTCAGCTTATAAAAGATTGTGCGCAGTCAGTGATGCCAAATTACAATGTTTGCTTCCGAAAAATATTATAAATTGAAATTCATTTCTTAAAGGATGAAAATAAAATAAAAATAGGAAATTAAATAAAAAGTAAAATTAGATAACTAAATAAATGAAAAAAAAATGCAGCGTTACAAACGTATAAAAATTGGAAACAGTATAAGCAGTTCCAAAACAAATAACTTGGGAGTGCCCCAAGGTTCTGTACTTGGTCCAATTTTATTCCTAATATATTTAAATTCCTTATTTTCACTTCCATTCTTCGATAAAGTCTCCCACACAGCCGAATGGGAACGAGCATGATCGTCTTGTGTTCGCTTGCTGTTATCATCCACCAAAATAAGCAGTGTGTGTGACTGAAGCACATCAGAAGAGTATTACCATCTCTACAATGAAGCATATCATTAAGGGTTTTTCTATGGATTTTGTCAAAGAACTTTCGGTTTTGGTGCATTTGAGAACGAATTATTGCGTGGGGTGTTGCCATTCGGTTTTAATTTGATTGTATTTGTATTGTACAGCTGCACAAGTGCAGTTTTTTTTACCATCTATTTAGGTATATGACATTGCGTCGTGGTTATATAATTTTGTATTCTAATTGCCTGATTGTGTCTACCTTTCACAATATACATATAGCGGAAAGGACTGGGAAATGTTTTTAGAAAATCTTGCTGATTGAGTTTATGTCGCAAACTGTTTAAATAAAAAAAAAAAACATATATACATCCTTTCATCTCATTATGTACCTGTTTGTATGATGTCTTTGTTTTTTCGATGAATGACGCCGGTTTTGTCAATGAATACGGGAATTCCCAAAAGGAGGATCTCAAGTTAGGTAGGGATGCAATCATACAATGGGTTGCTTGATCGTTAAACGATACAAAGCCAAGTATGAAACATACGTCGTGGATGAAATGGCTCAAAATGCGGGACATAAAGTGCTTCACTTGCCGCCTTATCACTGTGACCTTAATCCAATATAATTGGTTTGGGCTCAAGTGAAAGCGTTGTGTTGTAGCAAGCCTGATGGGTAACAAGTCATTTAAAACGGCTGAAATAAGAGACTTACTAAAGACTTAATTACTTATCGGATTAGTTGAGTAGTGATATTAGAAATTAGTATTTTATGCTTTACAATATTTTTAATGAATAAATTGGATTACAGTGATATATTTTTCGTTTTGATTTTTTTTTTGTATTACGAAATTTATATATTTTGTTGGTCTATTGGCGATACCTTTAAAACAACGCGCCTATTATTATCTTACCAGAAAAGGAAAAAGATAAACGGAATTTATTTCGTTGCGCAATATTTTTATTTTAAATTGGAAGATGGTAACCCTAATAGAATTGCTCTCTGAGTTATGGCGAATTATCATACACACTACGGTAACCCTGTGAGAGCTTTAAGGAGGGACCGATTTATGCAAGTCATTGCAACCAGACTGAGAGACAAACATCCTATCTTCCCTGTACTGACAATTTTTGTTGGATAGAGTATAGCAACATTTTGCACGGGTCCAGGTTGTGATCCCATTGTTCCGTGTTTCGAAAAAAAGGACTTGGCGATACTACAACGGAATTCAAGAGTGTCGACATTTGCCCCATATGATTTGGCGAATAGGGCAGCATTATTTACTGCTACATCGATAAGCCAAAATAATAAAGGCATGTTCCACTTTTTGCCTCTTATACCAATGCGATATGTTCCTACATTGGCATCAAGTCGATCTACGCCTCCCATACCTATATTTATTGTACTTGCTGATGACATATCTATTCTTGCTTTAGCCGCCACCGTATATCTTTTGCCCTTTTGTACCGGATGAACGCCGTACATTTGACAACAGTGTCACCACACTATTATCATTCCACCTAACTGCACATATGCTGTCATTAGTGTCAAGCTTGAAATCATAAAAACCCCTTTGTGTTTTTTTTTTGCAAAGTCTAACATCCAAAAGAGGGCAATTGTCAACTCGATTTTGGCGAACTGTTCCAGTGACTTTAACATTCTTTTCACTCAAGTTGCTGAGCAGCATAGGAGATGTAAGAAAGTTGTCGCAAAATATCCGGATACGATTTCTCAATGATCCTAGTTAGCTTCGTAACAACATGTTCACCCAGCCCTATTCCTGCATCCGTCCTTGATGCAGAGCGGCCTTGATACAAATCTACTTGCAGACAGTATCCTAAGCGTGTAGCTGCCACCCAAGCTTTGAAACCAAAGCGAATGGGCTTACCACGAATATGTTGTTTACAACCATGTCTACCATAATGTGGTGCTATGGACACATCAATGCTTATATTCTTCTCAATTGGAGCATACAACAGAAATTTTTCATTCAAAAGGTCAAATATCGAGCGAACCTTGCACATTTTGTCAACTTGAGGTAGATTTTCGTTATCGGCGACATGTAAATATCGAAATATCTCTTCAAATCTATTGCGCCTCATCGACTTGGACACAAGGACGTTGTGTGTATCCTCATTCACTTCCCAATACATTCGACGTCTTGGAAGTGGTGCATAGTCACTCAAGATGAGGATTCCAATAAAACAATATGTTTCGCTGCATGTCACAGTAAAACTAATATTATGGTTACTTACTGCATATTTTAGGCTATTTTTGACGATGTGCATAATTATGTCTTCACAAATGAAAAGCTCAAAAAAATCGAGAAGCTCGCTATCATTTGAAACCGTTATTATAGAGAGGGCAGGGAATGCTGCCATTCTTTGGATAAAAAAATATTAGGCATTAACGGCCTATAGTAGACCTTCTCATGACAATTGATACTCTTGGATGTTTGTCAGACGTTCGCAAAAGGTGGGGGGTGGTGGAAAAAAAACTCAAGATGTTATTTGGCCCCGGAACTGAAGCGGGGACCTTTCGATAAGTAGGCAGACACACTAACCATTGAGCCACTGTGCCCGACGCCATTCTTTGCATATTGGTGGTAAATCTGAACTGATCCACTTGCGAGGCCTTTTCTTTATCAGTTGATTTTTACTTGTAGATGGAGGGATATTTGGTTCACCATTTGCAGGATCTTCATTGCAGTGTGAATTTATAGTCAATTCAGCCGGAGCAAGTAACTGCGCCCTGTTGAATCTGTCAGCATCGATATCTTCCTCACCACCTGAATCGCCATCGGATAATGCACCATCTCCAGGAGGATCGACATAGACATCAACTTCTCGAATATTATTATCATTCCCTAGTGAATCGATAATGTCTAGTATTTCGTGGGTAAGAAGACTACGACGATACCTGAAAAGTTCAATATGTAGCAACTCAAATGACCATGGGGTCTTTTTCGACCCATGCAATATTCACCGTAAAACTCTCAAGTATTAATAAAGTCAATCGGGTTCTGTACATATGTATAGATCAGACTAACATTCTTGTAATAAATATATCAATTTTACGGCGAAAATATAAAAAAGGACCGAAAATACTTACATCTTAGAACTCAAGTCAACAATCTTTCACCACAACAGTAAACTCACTTTTGTAATTGCATTTTTTTCAAACGAGTTGAACATCAAATTCGCCGCCTACCTATTTAAGGCATTTATACTCTTTCATATTGCAAATAAACTATATTTCTTTGCAATTCTTCATTTGTGTTATTGTTTACATGACAATTTGCAGAAAAAAGGTAAACGGATCGTTTTCGACCCACTCGGCATATATGGGTTAACCCTCACACGCTCCTTATTAACCTGGGTTAATATGGTCACTTTCACATGATCATATCTTGAAAGAATTTAAACTAAATGCGCTTTCGCGCAGACTCAGTGACTAAATATTTGATTTATTCCGAAAAATTTTAAAAATAAACATTTTCGACAGTTTTTCGGCAGATTTTTCATCAAATTGTAGCAAACGTACCTTATTAATCCTGGTTAATATTTTAAGTTTTCTTTAAATACTTCTGAATTTGTCTTGTTACTTATTCATTTTAGGAGGAAAAACATAAAAACATGAATACATGTTCGAGTTCATATACACATTATACGAGTATAAGCCTATATGTAGATATGTATGTCAAATAGAGGTGTATCAAAGATATGCTTTCATAAAAAGTTTGTTGCAAACGCATAGTGAATTGATAGCCCCATTTCTTTGTAGAACTGTTCAATGTTTTGTGTTAAATCGTCGCTTTAAAGTTTTTGTTAATAGTAGTGCGTCTGATGTAGTAAATTTTTGTGCGGGTGTACCGCAAGGTTCTGTGCTCGGTCCTATCCTTTATAATTTGTTTACTTCTAATCTCCCAAGTCTTCCACAGTGTGAAATAGCTATTTATGCTGACGATATTGCTTTCTTCGCATGAGTTCGGTCTCGACATTGAGACGAATTTAAAAAATGCGATTGAAATATTGCAATGTTATCTCTCCAAATGGAAAATAAAGCTGAACGCAGAAAAAAATCCAAGCTATCTTTTCATTTATTTATTCATTTCATTTCATTTATTTATTATTTTAAAAATGGTATACATTAAGACTTGGTCTTTAATAGTACAGCAAAAAAAAACTAAGTAGGGTGATGATGCTTAATCTTCCCTGTCTTAGTGAAAAAACATCCAAAACTTTTTGAGCAGTTTCCCCGCAATAGCAAAAATAACGCAACTGTTCACAATCGAACTGCCAGCAGAAATGCACCATTTTCTATCATCTCCTCAATAAATTCCAGTGAGCTCACTAACGAAGAATGAGAAAGCTCTTGTAAGGTAACGGTTTATTGTATGGAATGTCAACAGATGCTTTAAACGTGCTTTGGAGTAGGAGATGCACTTCCTGGTCTTTTAAATGGAATTTCGGCTTTTCGATGTGAACTGTCCATAATCGAACTTCCACTACTGTATATTTGCAGCACATGTTATGTAATACTTTTTGGAATAATAAAATCTTAAAGAATGATGATATGTACCTTATAAATAATAACTTAAAATTATTTAAAAAAAAAATTTTAAAAATCTTTTAGTTTTTCAAATTTGTTTGAGAGTTTTCTTGGAAAAACTAAGTATGCAATAGTATTTTATTAGCAATAGTCTAGCTAGGAAAAGAAATATTGAAAATCGTTGAAGCAGTTGTTTTAAACCGGTTTTTTTTTTAATTTTTGAAAAATATTTTGCAATTTTTTGAGTATTTCCATACAAGGAAATCTGTAGTTTTCATCTGGAAAAAAATCTGGAAAAATTCAATATACTCGTAGGTACCCGTTTCCAGCATATTCAAAAAACCAAAAAAATTATGTATGAATTTGATCATAAAAACCTTCCTAAAATTTATATTTAATTGATATGGGTTTCGTTGTTAGAGAGAAATGCTGATGTTAAAAAATCGGTTCTATAGGAGGTTAAGACAAATTTTGCAAAATTCATTTCTACCCAAAGACAGACTGTTTTTTCTAAATCGTTAAGGCCGTTTTTAGAAAAATTAACTTTTAACAAACCGTTACATGACATACCTGCCTATACCATTGTTTTAGAGCTAAAATTCCAATTTCAGCAACGCCTAGTGCGAGACTACTAAATAAACGCTATCAGCTAGGTTCCAGAAAACGAGCGATATGAAATCGAAAGTGAAATTGTAAATCGAGTGAATTTGTTTTTTGTGTTCCACATTTTACCCATTTCATAATATTCGAAACTTTTTCGAAATCACTTCAAGTGAAATTAAAAACATAGGGACGGGCTACAGTCCGCTTGGGCGAACTGTTGGATACCCTATTCTTATTCCTATCCCTCATAAGTGGGCGTGACAAAAGTCTAAGTATGGTTAAATTGTTAAGAACGCTCTACATATTTTGTTATATAACATTTAAAGGATTTTATCAAAAAAAAAACGCTCCCTAGCTCAAACTTGGGTGTTTCAATAAAATTGTTTTATTTAATTGTGGGCGTGTCAGTAGGCGGATTTAAAAAAAAATTAACACATGAGCATAAAGGGCCCCTAGAGAGTATATATTATAAATTTCAGATCCCTAGCTCAAACTTTGGATTTTCAAAAAAATTGTTTTATTTATTTGTGGGCGTGTCAGTGGGCGGATTTTGAAAATATTTATACATGAGCTTAAAGGGCCCCTAGAGAGTATATATTAAAAATTTCAGCTCCCTAGCTCAAATTTTGGTTTTTCAATAAAATTGTTTTATTTTTTTGTGGGCGTGGCAGTGGGCGGATTTTGAAAATTTTATATCCCGAGCAGTTTTAGGAGTCATAGATCATATATAAAAAATTTCAGCTTCCTAGCTCAAAATTCGATTTTTTCCAAAATTTTGTTTTTTTGAGTTTGTGGGCGTGTCTGAGGGCGGATTTGAAAAATTCGTAAACTTGATTATTTCGGGACCCTAGAGAGTATATGGTTAAAATTTCAGCTCTCTAGGTCCAGTTTAAAGGCCTAATTTTTGCCGACGGACGGACGGACATGGCTAGATCGACATTACTATCGATGCTGATCATAAATATAGTAACTTTTACGGGTCTACGGGCAATATTAAGGTATGTTACAAACTATGCGTCAAAATTAATATACCCCTAGAATAGGGTATAAACAGCTGATAGGTATCTATCAAAGAGATACTACACAATTATTTAGATTTTAGTAATTTTATTTTATTTTCACATTTTTGTGTTAAATTGTGAGTAGTGCGAAGTTTAAACCTTGCCTTGTAAAAATTTAAGTTTCATTTCCTTTAATTTAAGTTTCTTTTGTTTCAAAAGAATTTCTTCCTTCGGCATTTTTCTATTTCTAGATTGCCTTTGCATTTCCTCATTTTTATTAAGCAAAATATTTACAAAATTGTCCATTGATTTTTGGAGTTTCCTTATCCCCATGCTCGACATCTTTTAACACGCGATTTTTTTTGTTTGAAGCTTCCAAAATACCCTCCATTTCTTTTCCAACTTTTGCAATAGATTCATTTTGTTGATTCATAAAATCATTTAAATTATCATTAAATGAACCCTGCCTCTTTCTTTTCCAGTCATAATCTCCTACTTCCAAGGACCTCATGTCCAAATAACCTGGACCACAAAAATACTGTGCGGTTTCTAAAGGCATTTTGGAAATATACATTTTCGTCGGCTTTTAAGGAACTTGTCTGGGGTTTTCAAAGACCTCTTGGTCAAATAACCTTGAACACATAAACACTTTGCTGTTTTAATTGACATTTTGGAATAAAATATACTCGTATCCTTTTTTCGGGTTTTCGTCAGTAGATTTTATATTTATTAAATATCCACTAACAGCTTGCCTCCGCTGTCACTCAAAACTCCCGTGAAACAAAACCAATTTGATGAGTGTCAGAATCAGCACTCAGAATTTAAACAAACACACCAAGGCATATTCTTGTTTTATTAGCTTCAATAAGTGCACTCATATCTTCAAGCACGAGCACGTTCCTTTTTCAAACAATGAGTGAATGCCATGTTTTGCTTTTATTTGTTAGCTCACTGCAAGCAATCTTGTCTTGCTCAAAAATGTGCTACGAATTGAGTTTGCCCAAGTAGTACACACCTATGAAACTTCCAAATGAACATTATGCATGCAGACCTTAAATATGTTATTGCAGTGAACCGTACAGCTTGGCTATACCCATATGGGTACGCTGGGCGGTAACTCTATACATTCTGTGGCCGTCGATTGTCATGTTTTTAATTTTGTATTGGCTTGTCAACGATATTAAAGGGATTTAACGCATCCGGACGGAGGCTCTGGGAATATGTCGGAAGCTAAGGACGTTGGAGAGGTTGACCGAATTAACATCGATTCGAGTGGGGATTCAGGTGACGAAGAAAGCACACAGCAACCTGGCGTTCTGATGATGTTCAGAACGCGAAAAAAATCGGCCATGTGCTTATCGATGCGAGGCACACATCCAACATCTTAAATGTGCACACATTCCGAGGGGCAAATGTCGACTCTGATCATTTTCGTGTTGCGTCTAAATTCAGAGCTCGACTGTCCAATGAGTAAAAGCTGCGAACCGGCCAGGAGAAGAAATTCAACCTTCGGACGCCTTACTTCGTACGACTGGAGTAGCGAAAGCCTACAGACAGTACCTGGTGTCGTGGGAAATCGGCCAAAAGTAATAGACGTCCAGCCGATAAGTGATCGCCTGGCTGACATCCGCATTGAAGCTACATTTCAAAGCAAAGACTCCATCAAGGAGAAGTTCTATGACCCCCTGGACGGAGCCTAACTCATCTAACATGACCTTCCACAGCGACTAGTCACACCCTGCATTGCCATCGTTCTAGTCATCCTTCTGAGTCGTGTGACCCTCCAACGAGCATTTGAATGGAACCGAGTTCTAAATGACTTGACTAAAATGTCCTGCACAGATGCACTTACTATTTATTAAAGCCACTTGACAACCGCAACCGCGCATGGAATCCGCTTCGAATATCCATAGATACCAAGGGCATCCATAACTAACAAATCCTCCGCTCTGCCAGAAAACAAACAAGCCAACCAAACCCGCAGAACTATTCTTATCAGAGACCCATTTTGGCATGCAATTTTGTGCGCTCGCCTAAAACCGTGCAACATTTTCTCATCTCATACGCACCACCATCCCTCCTCGAATTATACCCAACCAATTTGCTGCCATCCAATGAGTTAGATTATTTCCCTCGTGATGCCAACCAATTCCTTTTCCTAATTAGAATCATACACAGTCGCTAATTGCCTGTAATTGTCACCACCAATATGCCAAATAGGGGTTGGGGTGGGGGCGAAAATACAAAAAAAAAAAACATTCTGACACGACATTCACATTTTTTTGTTCAACGGTAACTGCGCCTTGTTTGCGCGGCGCTACTAACAGCCAAGGAAGATCAAACCAACGAGACAAAACAGAACCAACAACATGAACCCTGCCTTGCATACAAATACCGTGTAATGGATGTTTGTTTTCGATTTTTTGTCCATTCCTGCAAAGCTCCCCTTTTTCGCTGGAAAAAGAGGTCCAGACTGGTCAACAGGTTAAATTGGCAAATAAATGCTGTTAAAGCGTTTTTTTCGGGTTTTTTACTTCCATTTTGTTTTGTTTTGTTTTTTTTTTGACGTTTGTGGATAAAAGGGAGGCCACCACACACACGCATACCTACACGTCCTTTGCGCCGTACAGAGCCGATGATGAAGTAAGCGATTAACTGCCAAACCCTCGACACTGTCTTTTGTTTCGCTTTTCGCTGTGTTTGTTGATTTTAACGCGGCTTATTCCTGAGGCCAGGCCACTCAGGCAGCCAAACAAGGCACAAGGAGAGCACAAAAAAAACAGACGCTTCCTAGTCTGAAGGGAAAAAATGTGCCAGGAGATGTGGCAATTTAAATTCCTTGAATTTCACACGAAAAGGTAAGGATATGTATGCGAGCGCTTAGGGAGGGGTGCGAGCGGCTTAGGGATGCAATCACACGTAATTGTTTTGTTATTGGCAATAATTAAAGACCATTTAAAATGTTTCAACACTGTAATGTGTGCGTAGGGATGATGTGTGACATCTGGCGGTGGAAGGGGTTATTTTTTTGTATCTCTTTTGACTTCAAATCGATCCGATGAAGGTGTGGAATACACTTGTCGGATTGGGTTTAATTAGCAAAGGACATCGGCGGTTACTAAGGATTACGGTTTAATGCGTAGTGGGGAATCATTTTGGAAGTGAACCTGCATCTTTGGAAGAAGGGAAACCAACGACATAAATCCTCCAAGTGATTGGGTAATCGGTGTTCAATTTGATTCTGAGTGCGGATGCGTGGGATTGATCCTTTTTGATGCACAGTCACCATCCTTAGATGGATGTGCGTTTTCTTGTTTTTAAAAAAAGATGGTCGTGGACCGTTATGATAATACATTTTGAAGCCAAAGAAAATATACTTGTCACGTTGCGCCAATGGGGATATTGCGATGCCGATTGAAATATACTCCTTGCAGCGTCGAAGGCCCCTCAAGTGTGCGATGCTTCCTTCTGTGGCAACCTAATGAGTTCGAAGGACCCGATGAAGATAGCTAACTCGCAACGTTACAGATCCGCCTTCGAGACCATTGCGGTGCTTCCTTTTCTGGCAACCAAATGCAGTCTAAGGAGCCAATGGAAATATACTCCTTGCAGAGTCGAAGGACCCTCAAGGTGTGCGATGCTTCCTTCTATGGCAACCTAATGAATTCGAAGGACCCGATGAAAATAGTCAACTCGCAACGTTACAGACCCGCCTTCGAGACCATTGCGATGCTTCCTTTTGTGGCAACCAAATGAAGTCTAAGGAGGCGATGGAAATATACTCCTAGCAGCGTCGAAGGCCAGTCAAGTGTGCGACGCTTCCTTCTGTGGCAACCTAATGAGTTCGACGGAGCCGATGAAAGTAGCCAACTCGCAACGTTACAGACCCTCCTTGAGACCATAGCGATGCTTCATTTTGTGGCAACCAAATGAAGTCAAACGAGCCTATGGAAATATACTCCTTGCAGCGACGAAGGCCCTTCAAGTGTGCGATGCTCCTTCTGTGGCAACCTAATGAGTTCGAGGGGGCCCGATGAAGGTAGCCAACTCGCAACGTTACAGACCCGCCTTCGAGGCCATTGCGGTGCTTCTTTTTCTGGCAACCAAATGCAGTCTAAGGAGACAATGGAAATATACTCCTTGCGGTGCAGGGAAATAACTTCACGGGCAATAACTTCACCTGGGCAATAACTTCACCTCGAGTGGGCAATAATTTCACTTTTTTTTGTGAACTTAATGCCCACTGATGGTGAGCAATAACTACACTTTTTAGTGGGAAATAAATTCTCTTAACATTTTATGATAATTCAAGAAACGTACCTCGCACCTACCCCAAATCAAACAGTGACCCCAAGCAGGGGGGTTGCGGAGGGGCAGCATGCCCCCCCATATGCATTGCACTGTTTATGGAATCTACTTGCGATTTCGCACTAATCCCATAAACAGTGCAATGCATATTGGGGGGGCATGCTGCCCCCCTGCAACCCCCCTGCTTGGGGTCACTGTTTGATTTGGAGTGGGTGCAAGGCTCTTTAGTTATAATAGACAAATTCTCAAATTATAGGTGGGAAATAACTTCACAAAATTTTGGGTGAAGTTATTGCTCACCATCAGTGGGCAATAACTTCACAAAAAAAAGTGAAGGTATTGCCCACTCGAAGTGAAGTTATTGCCCGTGAAGTTATTTCCCTGCACCACTCCTTGCAGAGTCGAAGGACCCTCAAGTGTGCGATGCTTCCTTCTATGGCAACCTAATGAGTTCGAAGGAGCCGATGAAAGTAGCCAACTCGCAACGTTACAGACCCGTCTTTCAGACCATTGCGATGCTTCCTTTTCTGTCAACCGAATGCAGTTTAAGGAGCCGCTGGAAATATACTCCTTGCAGCGTCAAAGGCCCCCCAAGAGTGCCATGCTTCCTTCTGTCGCAACCTAATGAATTCGAAGGACCCGATTAAATAGCCAACTCGCAACGTTACAGACCCGCCTTCGAGACCATTGCGATGCTTCATTTTGTGGCAACCAAATGCACTCTCAGGAGTCGGTAGAAATATACTCTTTGCAACGTCGAAGGACCCCCAAGTGTAACATGCTTCTTTCTGTCGCAACCTAATTAATTCTAAGAAGTCGATACAAATATCCTTCTCGCATCTTTAAATCTGTTTCAACCTAGTAAACGGAGCCGCTGTAAAGATGATACCCGCACCATTGCGCCTTTAAACGCGGGAATACTCTCCAAAGTGAGCTAAGAACACAGGTGGTGTCCGAATAGCGCTGCTCCCTACCATTGTTTCAGAAGGAATAAGGATGACGAATTTACGCGACAAGGAGCAAGGCGAGCAAAACAAGTTCCTTATTGTTTCGCCACACATTCATGGGATTGCAAGTCATGTCCAGCGAGACAGATCGGTTGTAAGTGAGTAGAAAAGAGAGCGGTCCTTGCACAGGAAATCCACCGAAAAAAACACTTTCAGATATAATTCTCGGCATGGATATGGATTGTTCTCTCCTCTTTCAGCAAGGATCCAATGGAAATTCATTTTATGGGCGGCCATGAACGTGAAGGCAGGCACTAAGCCATTTCATTTCCCAGAGTCGTCGCATTGGTGGGAGTTTTGAAAGACTAGTTCCTAGGACATTGATGAAACTTCAAGGAAATGAAACAATTTACCGATACGTAGCCTCCTCGAAACACAGTTATGGGAACGCAGTTGCCCAAACCACAGGAATGCAGAACAAAATTAAAAATTATATTTTAAAGCCTTCCCTATAATTATGCTGACGTTCACCATATTAATCATGGACAAAATTAGATTAGATTTTTTTTTTTTTTTTAGATGGCGTCGAAGAACTAAGCTTATCCTTATCTCACTAACGCTCATCTGATCTGCTTTAAGTAGCTTACGCTTCCTCGTGTATGCATTCGTTCTGTGTGGCTGTCGTCCTGTCCTAGCAAATAGAGAGAAAGAGAAAGTGAAAATAAAGAACCAGGCGACCAGGCGCAGCTGCAAGTCACTCGGGATTTTTCTTTCACAGGGAAAATGCTTTGAAGTTTAAGAAGACAGGAGTGCTGTCAAATTCAGTTGATTGTCAAACTACAAGCTTATCCTTGTACCACTCACGCTCATCTAATCTTTTGAAAAGCCTTCGCATCCGCATGCATACATACATTCGTACTGCATACTTATTTACGGCGTTCACTTGCCGACAAAAATCCAGAAAGGCATAGATAGAGTTGCGCATGCGCAATCGCACCTCAGCCTTGGTCCACATGACAGAAGTCGGGCGGAAAAAATACCAGGCTACCAGGCGCAGTGGCAACTCACTCAGCGAAATTATTTTCCGGTGACAATGACAAACGAGAAACAAAAATGAAGCCACTCTCACTAATAACGGAACCGTTTCTATCGCAATGCCACGTCAGTCATTCAGGCAGGTTGAAGACAAAATGTTTTTTTTTTTTGCAAACAAAACTAAGATGGCCGCCTCTTTGGTGGGCACTTGTATGCACAGGTGATTTGTACAATGAGACTACCACACCCCACAGCCCCCAAGCCAACCAAATGAGCGGCGCCTTAACCTCTCACGGAATTCCCTATCAGAGAAAATAGGGCCAACAGTTTTGTGTTGTCGTTTTCAAAGTGTATTTTGCCAAGTCAGGATCTTCATGTACATATTGTGCTTTAAAAAAAGGATTCTTATTAGAAATGATGTTGGAAAATTCGGGCTGAGAAAAGGGTGATGTTTCTTTGCTGTCGGTTAACAAACAGGGCCGGCCCAACCATATGTGCAGGATGTGCAAATGCACAGGGCGCCAAATTCCGGGACGCATTGCAAGGAGTAAGAAAAATTAATTTAACCTTGCGCGGATACAAAAAACTTGTTCAAATAAGCCCAAAGTAACAACATCCATCACAACTGTGCTGAATTTTTGCACATCAACTCACATCACTTGCAATATTGCAACTTCAAGGAGAATCTAACTCAAAATAGGGCGCTTTCTGTAAATCTTGCACAGGGCGCTTGTTTGGCTGGAGCCGGCCCTGTTAACAAATATTAAATCAAGGGACCTCTACCTATACTCTGACAGCGAACCGGGTGTAAAATTCATGGACTCAATTCTGGTTAAGTTAGGGGCAGAGAAAGAAGTCAGGAAATCCTTGGACGATCCTATACGCTGACCGTATGCTGGATACCGAGACAGTGGGATATCCGGGTGAAGAGGAACGAGCTTGCAAGATAATGTGGATCAGGAATGGACACATAATTGTTTCTGTTGTAATATATATAAAAATCAATTGGTGTTCTTTTTATGTGGAAACTTTGAAATTATCGTCCTTGAAATTTCGCGTTCCTATAGGCTGTGATTTGAGACATTTGCGGCGTTGAAACTACGCATTCTTGGAGCTGCCGTTTGGAAGGTTTTTAGTGTTTTTATCACGCATCCTTATGGCCCGCATTTTAAAGTTGTTTGTCAGAAAGTCGATTTGGAGTTCTTTGTCTTTGAAACTTTGTATGTATTCTTTTGCGGGATATTTCCAGTCTTGAGACTACGCATTCTTGATGTCCGCATTGGGAAGTTTTTCAGTGTTGAAATTTTGCATTCTGATGCCCTTATTTGGCCGGCTATTGCCGTCAACATTTAGCAAGATTCATGAACCCCCGATTTGGAATTTTTGGTTGTCGAAACTTCGCATTGTTCAGGACGTGCGTCGTTTGGGAGGTTTTTGCTGTTGAAACAATGTCCATGGGCAGGAATTTGGAAGGTTTTCATTGTTGAAACTTGCACTCATTTGGCCAGCTTTTGCCGTCGAAATTCAGCTCCATTCATGAACCTTCAGCCTTGACGCCTTCAATAGGGTTGCGGTTATTCTTTGGATTTTGTTACAGGGTTCCCAACAACATGCAGAATGGACACCAAAAATTGTCCATTTACCACCTACCCAGGATAGGTTAGGTTAGCTTAGTCAGGGCTATGACATTTTCCATAGAAACACTAGGCCTATCACGATCCCCGGGGAAACCACCTATAACGTCAGCCATCATCCTAATCCGTGGGCCTCTATTTTATTCTCCTTCAAAATCTCAGCATTTTGTTGCAGTCAATCGACGCTACTTCCTCTAAACTATCAAAGAAATAGTTGCCCAGGCGTCTTCTCCTTTGTCTAGCTCAAGCGATACCCTCGCATTCACAAAGTATGCGGCTAATGTCTTTCGTGACGCAAGTCTGTTTCCGAGAACCCCAATCTTTTGGCGTGTTTCCTCAGAAGGCAATGTGAGGGAAGGTTGTCTACTTTGTCTCAAAATCTCCCCAGTTTACCACATACCTACTGCAATATTGTCGTGGTCAAGAAAAGGTGGTGGTGTGACTAAGAAAGGTATTTCAATACGTTGAAGTACATCTTATGTGCACTTGCCATATGGTGAGTTCCTGCCACTCTTTCTTAGATCAGGAGAACCACAACCCTCCCATTTGCTGCACCTCCACTGGTCGGTGGTCCGCCTGTTGAATCCTGAATAAAGCCCCACCAACGCCCAGTGGTCGGAGTCAGAAACCCACCTCCACTTAACGTGTTTAATTGCGCCTACCACATAAGATACTCGTACACACAGTCATCGCTAATTACTTCAAACAGACGATGTGTATCATTGAAATTAGTTACGCGAAACTGCGCGCTTACTTTATGTTGACAATAGTCCTCTGATCAGCCTGCGGTTCCTTAATTATCTCGAATGCATCTGCATGCAAAAGATATTTAATTAAGCTAAACCCCCCTTGGTATGCGGTTTAAATTATGCTATCGACCTCGGGTTGGGGGATCCAATGGATATAAGTTAACAAGTAATATGTTGCATTCCTTGATGTAAGGTAATGCCACCGCATCCGCCACAAGTATTGCCCATGCCAGACAGACGTTCACCCGAACAACTAACTTATATTAACGTATCATTAGCTGCCCAAGAACAAAGGCAACACACAGGTCTTTGAAAATGCATTTCCATTCACTGTCAATGGTATGATGCTTCCCGCACGGGGACGGGCTTAGAATAGCGAAAAAGGCGGCTAAGGGACGAAATCACATCTGGGCAACTTTAACGTCCACGTGAGCCTAGCGACACTTTTTACATCGTAAAGCCGCGTGTATTTGCATGGTTGACACGACTTGGGTGTCTCAAAACGTCGGTCAAACAATAATCAGTTAAGGGAGCATGCACTTTTTCCGACAAGTCGTAGAAGGAGGTAGGCCTAATTATTCCTGGATCACAAAAATGCAACAACACCAGCATTAGAATGGCCTCAGCGACGAAGTGATTCAAAATCGGGAGGCCTGCTGTTATTTTCTGAGGACGAACTGCGAACAGATGCAGTAAAGAGGGAGGGTTATTATCCCTCTAATCCTGATCATAACCTCGTCGTTAAGGATATCGCAGCGTTCAATTTGAAAGCCAACTGCAAGTCCCTACTATTTTGCCGTTTGTCATTGATCACACAACTCACCTGACCAACATTTGGCAAGTGATTGAGGCTTGCAGCTGCCTCGCAAACTAAACGTGTTCCGTAAATTTGGATTCTAGCCCGCATCTGTTGACAAACGGCAACTACCCCAGAAACCAACAACCTTCTAACTGCATCAGTACAACAGCAACAAATTGACAAATACCCACTAACGGCTGAATGCATGTCCTCCCATTCCATCGAACCCAATAACCGCATACCTATCCTAACTTCAAACGATCAGCGCCTTTTCAAAACCCCTTCGATATCCTTTGAAATGCATCGTCTCTGTAGTTTTTGCTCCCAACATGTGTTGTGTGCATCTTAACCACATAATGAGATTGGTGTTTGTCCTTGTCAAAAAAAAACAAGGATGTAATTTTCTCGAGAAGAAAAAACCCCAACCCCGAAACTGAAAACGTAAACAAGTTGATAGTCGATAAGCAACCGCATTTATTCCCTCACTCCTTTCGCACGAAAAAGGGGGAAATTTATTTGCTGCGCTATCTCCAGATGGAATGAAAGATTTTTCTTCCCTTAAACTCGCGGAAGAAGTCTATGGTATTTTCAAGTTTGTCTATCCAACGATAGATGGCAGTTTTTTGTTTTCTTTTCTAACAAACTTCAAGGGTTGCAAAAAGGATTTCTTTTCCAACGACAATATTGTTTGTTCATTTTTTGTTTTCCATTCGCGGCCACCAAAGGTGAGGAAGTGTTAGATTGCCACTGGAGGGGGATGGTCGATTTTGTTTAAGAGAACATCAATTCTCTCCTACAAGTCGGTCACGGGATAACCACTATGAATGAAGTGAAAGTGATGCGCTTCTCGCTAGGGTTGATTTAGATTTACATTTTTTTTTTTTGATTTAGGAAACGTCACAAAGGTTTAACTTATATTTAGCCCAACGACAAGAAGAAAAATACAATTTCATTTAACCAGAACGAAAGGGATAAATAAAAATAAAATAAAAAGTGCAGCCTGACTTTGTAAGACGAGAAATTTAAAAAATAAAAACGACGTTATCGGCTAGGCCAGATTGCGACTCCAAGGGGATGATTTTCACTTTCGAAGGTCATCACCTTGGACTTACAACAGCTTTCGCGATTAGATTAACTTTCAACTTGATTTTGTTTTTTTACTTTTCTATCTTTCATCTTCATGTTCAAGGACTCCTTATGCTCTTGGGTCGGAAGCAGACGGAAGACGGCTATTCCAATTCTTTGGTGTATAGCCACAGGACCTCGTGAGGTAGTCTGAAGTCTGTGAAAGATCCACGAGCGGGTCAAAGTAGGCAGGCCAAATGTTAGCTGCTGCCGAAAGATGAAGGCTTTTCGTCAGTTCTTTTGTGAGGCGTAAACATAGGGCCGCATTTAGTTAAGCCGGAAAGCGAGTTGCGGTAGGGTGGAAAGGACATATTTCAACACTCGTTATGAATCCGAGACACCGGTCGCAATCCGACTTGACGTAAAGTCGACTTTTACGAAAGCTTACCTTCTTACGAACAAACGGTTTGCGGAGAACCGGATTAGTAGTTCACACACCAACGCGTTTCTGCGCATCAAAAAAAATATATTCATATATTTAACACAAACAAAAATTACACATAACTAATAAACAAATAAATATTAATAACATAATGAGTCACAATAGAGTCCACGCTACCACCACTGGGGAACAGCAAGTCCCACCAAGTTATGGAACAAAGGGGAAGACGACCTGCTACAGGGACAACGGGGTTGGACGTTACTTACTTGACGACCTACCCCTACGACTGTCTCCAACTTAACACAGACGACTTTACCAACCGAAACACTGACTTTGACAGAACCGACAAAACTGACTCGAAGGTAGCTCCTCCCATCGCACCGATTTATGAAGAATAAGGAGACGAGCAAACATCCCTTCCGAAACGACGTATCGACTTCGATGAACGGCACAACAGAACAGAACTTACAAAGAAAAGGGTTCCACTGGAGACACAGGACACCGTACAAACTCGAAACAAACCATCGCAGGCACAACGAACACATCCCGTAGCAGGAACGGACAACTTAAGACAAGACAACATATATGAAGAGGACTTTGACTTTGACGAAAACAGACCCAGGTAGAGGACAGACACAATACGAGACGAATACACCAGATGGTCTCCAGTGCTGCAAGAGAGAACCCAAGCGAGACAATGGCCATATTCGCTGATACCATGAAAGGCATGATGGTGACCTTCCAGGACAGTCTGAAGGCCATTAACAACAGGCTCAATGACCTCGAGTCACGTTCACGAACTCACCGACTACTTAACGAAGAGACAACTATATGCAACAACGGTCAGCGGTAGCTCAGGAGTCTGTCTTAGCGCGGCGACAGGCGGACGATCAGCAATCCCAGATGCCGAAAGAAGCGTTCAGCTACCGGTTCACAAGTGGGGAATTCGACGGTACTCAGCGGACAATGAAAGCTTTGTCTTTAGATAGAATCGAAACCCTGCAGCGACAGAATGGCCTGTCCATTTATTTTCCCAAGGCAACCACCTCCTGACTGGCCGTGCTGAAAGATGGTACCGCCAATATATGCAAGAAAAAAGGCATGACGAAGGTTGGAACTATTATGACCTGATAAGAGAGCTGCGTAGGCAGTTTGGCGACAATCGCAGAGACCATACGAAATTGCGAGGTCAATAATGGACAGAAGACAACTGTCCCATGAGAGCTTCGGCGGCTTCTACAACGTTCACTGACACTACAAATGACAAATCAATCACACGAACGGGACTTGGTAGATATTATACGACAAAATATTAAAGACCGGGTCGCGACGCTCATCTTCGGATGTTCCATTAGGACTTAGGAGCATCCAAGACGTAAGAAACGAATGTCGACGAGCAGAAAAACATTTAACGGACAGAGACATTCAATTCAAACGCCACGTAACAGACCTGGACGAACACACACATCATAGAACATATGATGAGCAGCATAAGGACGAGAACTTGGAGATAGCTGCCCTCCAAAACAACAGACCACTGAGACAGACAAAGGACAAATAGGACTGACCTGAAAGGTCAAACGGACACAACAGGAAATAAAAGAAGTAAACACAAAATGCATTTCCACGAGAAAATGCTGAAAACATACGGGAATCGGGAGACCGTTCCACAGTCCAACAGCACAAATGAAAAATTGCCTGCGAGATGTCAAGCAAGAGTGCGCCAGAGCCCTAATAGCCATAAGATGCTTGGAATTAGACTTCTTACTAATTATTTAAAAAATGAACCACACCACCGATATTTGAAGGAAGCTTCAAGACGGCACTCAAGTATTTGACGGGACTCTAAGTAGGTAGGTATAGGTAGGTAGGTACGATAGATGCCCTTGTGACGGGTGTCACGTCTCACCTAGACCAACAGTTTGGGTCCATTGTGTCCATTTTGGGATTCTTTACAATTTTCTAGGAACCTGAAATGAGAAATAAAAGAAACCGCTATTTAACAGCTCAGTAATTCGCTTTATCAGTATCTCGGGAGTTTCTTCAGCTCTAAAGTAGCCAGATCTTCCAGCACCTCAAAGAAGTAGCTGCTAAGAGATCTTCAATCTGTTTGTTCTAAGGGCAGGGCATTCGCATAGCAGGTGACGTATAGATTCTATTTCTTCCACGTTCCTTTAACTCCTGCAGCAGTCGTTGTGCATTATGCCCACCCGCTCTGCGTGTAGACCCACTACACAGTGTCCTGTGAGGCGTTGTGTGTCTGCATGTATCAAGGTTGTAGCAAGGTGAGTTTGCTCTTCTCGTGGATTCAGTGTTGATATTTCGTGATAGTGTGCTTAGCGGAGTTTCTATGGATCTTAGGGCCAGAGATTTATTCATTTCCGATCCGTGCCTTGCTTGTTCATCCGCTTTCTCTTTACCCGAGATGTCCTTGTGCCCTGGTACCGTACTGACAGTTGATATCTCGTCCAGGTGTTTTCTGCATTAAAACACTGCTCTTGCATTGACTAGTGCTGACTCATGGCTTTATAGCCGGTTGGCTGTCATAGTGATGTTATGTTTGTCGGCTTCTTTGCGCTTCCTCACCTCCTTGGCAGCCTGAGTGATCGCAGCTGTCTCTGCCTGGAACACGCTGTATTCATTGCTGAGTCTAAATGATTCACTCAGGCGCAGAGACTCAAGTAGCACAAACGTCCAAAATACACCAACATATTTGGTGTATTTTTTTGCATTTTCATGAGATACATTTTAAATATACTCGTAAAAAATATGCCACTTTTGAGTGCAGTTTTTGTACAATTAATTTCAATTCGGTGTATATAATACCGTGTTGTCGTTTATATTTCGGTACATAAATTGTGCTAGTGGTATACAAATTATTCTGGTTACTAGAACATAATATACCCCGGAAGTATAAATAATAAACTAATAATTGTTTTAAATCATACACCTCGATGGTAAATAATTTACACCACATTTTGGTGTAAAATTATTCCCATGAGTGTGAAAAATACACGATGATTCGATGAATAAAATATATTATTGGCGTACCAAAATCAGAAACAGAATTTATTTTGAAATGAAATTTACACCGAAGTTTATTTTTTTAAATAGGAAAGCATTAAATTTTACACCGAAGTTTACTTTCTGATCGGAAATGTATCTGAATGATTTGTAATTGTTTCTATGATTCGGATTATTCGCCTGCATTATATGGACGCAAGAAAATCATCAATTAGTATGAATGCGAGTGCCTAATTTAAAAACGAAGCATATTCTGCGGAAAGATGTTTGGTCCTACCCCGACTAAAAATTCAGCGCCTCGTAAATATCCATTAATTAATAATTTCTAAAACGATTCGTGAAAATTATTTATTCGAAACCTAAAATTTTTTGTTTATTTTTTTATTTTTTTTAGAGACGTTATGTTAATAACGAAAATACCAAATGCGGTAAATAATTAAGTCGCTATAAAATTAAAATACTTAATCATTGTTTTCATTTAATATTTAAATTTTTTAGGATTTCGACGACCGACGTCCAAAATACAGGGTGTCTCAAAGTAACCGCCGCAACTTATGAAGCAATTTACTCGGTTTTACTTCCTTTTTGAACTAAAATAATTGTTATGATTTTTACAATTATTTGTTTTAAACGCATTTTTCCAATTTTTAGGTTGTAGCTTATTTAGCTGCAAACAAGGAATTCATTTTAATTTAGCAATACATGTATAATACTTTTGATAGTAAATTGTTGGAAAATCTTTAATCGCATAGAAATATTTACATTGAAAAGGCAACACATTGAGTACCTATAAACTGAAGATGGTAAATGATACGACAGAGCAGTTTGCAAAAAAACGCCTATCTTAAGTCGATGCTCTTTGCCGATTCCCCGCTAAGGACGTGCTATTGAAAATTACCTAACTGGTGAGAAAAAATCATACAAATATTTGCAGGTTAATGCTCTATTTAAAAATTTCTGGCTTTAACTTGGCAAAACTGACAGCCGACTAATCTTGATTTTTTTTTCTTTTTTATTAACCCTCTAACCGGCCAATTTTTTTTTCTAATGAAAAAATTCTAACTGACTAATTTGTATGCTAGAAAGCCGAATTTGAGGTCAGATTTTCAAAAAAAATCGATAGTTTATCTCTTTGGGCCGAAAAGGACTACCCCGCCTTTAGGCGGACTTGCCTGATACAGCAAAATAAACACTTTTAGCTATAACGGTACACTGCTGTCATTCACATCTGAAAATTTTCTATGGTCACATAAAGCAAATATTTTATGCTCCAACAGGCAAGTCCGCCTTTAGGCAGGGTGCGATTAGCGGCTGTTAAAAGTTTAAATTGAATCCAAATTCTAAATTAATTTCACAGATTCTATTCTACAATAATGAATCTTACTTACTTACCGACAAATTTTTCTCTTGAATCGGAACACTGGAAAACACTTTTTTTACACTTAGCAAATTCACTTGTTGCAAACATATTTTTTTGCGTCCAATGCGTGCCAATTTTTCAGAGAGAATAATTATAACGGTACACTGCTCTCATTCACTGCTGTAAATTTTATATAGTCGCATACAGCAATTATTTTACGATATAAAAGAACACATTTTTGGAAAAAAATATTGAAAGGATAGCTATTTTAGCGATTTACCTTAACCCCGCCGGTTAGAGGGTTAAAACAAGAACAGCTAAGATTTTCTTTCCGCCATACAGCTTGTTTCTATGCGATTAACGATTTTCCCACCATTAACTATCGAAAGTATTATTTTGCTAAATTAAAATGGCTTTCGTCTGCGGCGGCCACTGTGGGACACCCTGTATACGTATACTCTAACTCCTGAATTTGGAAAAAATGCACCCGTTTTAAAGAACAAACAGAAAAATACACCATTGTACAAAATATAACCAATATTCTGCTTTCGGTAAATTTATTATGCGGGAAACTGTGCAAAATATACCCCAAGCAATAAAAAAATGCACCATTGTGAAAAATATATTCAGTAATTTGTTGTAGTATGTATGTTTATAATTTGCTGTAAATAGTGTAAGAAATGTCCAAAACAAAAACAAAATTATAATTAACATAGGAATTCAAGAAAATAAATATATGTATTTAGGTACCAATATTTAATAAATTTGTGTGTACATATAAATTTATAAATTTTTTTAAAAGAATTTTTGATTTCATTTATTTTCATCCTTTGTTTCAGAATCCAGAGCAGCTTCTTCATCCTCTTCTTCGGCATTTTCACCCAATTTAACATTTTTTTTGGAATCCGTTGGTGAAACGTCCTCTTTTCGCTTTAGTTAGTCGCGAAAGTAGCCGCGCTGAATGACTGTGGTTGAAATGACACTGATGAGGTACTTGGAAGCGATGTGAGACTCACGTTCTCTTGGACTAACTGAAAAGTTGACGTGGATGGCTCAGTAGAAATCATTTGCTGGGGCTGGCTCCGAGCCGACATTAAAGATTCATACTTTTTTTAACTTAACATGAACTGCGCGGTCACAGACCGCATTCAAAAAACACTATGCTTCAACAAACGGTACTCCACGGAGATACCCAAGAGAGAAGCATGGATTAGTAATAAGCCACCAAACAGCCACAACGGCATAAAGTGGTATACGGATGGTTCTAAAATGGAAACGGGGGTAGGAGCGGGAATATACGGACCACACAAACGCTTTACGATACCCATGGGAAAAAGTCCCAGCGTATTTCAAGCAGAGCTCCACGCCATGCAAGAATGCGCCAGCCACATTATTTTATCTGGCATAAAAGGTGTAACCATCCATATTTTCAAGGATAGTCAAGCAGCTATAAACGCCCTTAGCACGTATACTATTGACTCCAAATCAGTCATGTACTGCTTCAATACCCTACAAACACTCGGAATACGAAACAAGAACAAATTATGGTGGGTTCCGGGTCATGTCGGGGTAGAAGGTAACGAAAAGGCCGACGAACTGGACAGAAAAGGTTCAGAAACACCTTTCATAGGTCCCAAAACTTTCTGGTGCACTCCTAGATCAGCAGCAACTGCAGCAATTAAAAGCTGGGAACATAGAAAATCTATCTATCTTTGGGAAAGCATCCCAGGTCTAAAACAGGCCAAACGAGCCATTCGGCCCTTCAATCAAAATGCCAGCAAACCTAAGCAGGCATGATATCAAAAACCTAATAGGTTACCTCGCTGGTCACAATGGTTTAAGATATCATCTACACAAAATGAGAATATCAGACTCTCCTGAGTGCCGACTCTGTCTTGAAGAGGACGAGTCAGCTGAACACATTTTATGTGAATGTCCAGCCCTTAAGGGAATTAGAAAGAATTTCTTTTTAAGGGATCAAATGAGCCCCGAGGACATAAAGAATTCTTCAACTGGTAAAATTGTCCGCTTTACACGGAAAGTGGAAATTCTACTAGTTTAAACATTTCTGGCCCATACGGTACAAAAGAGGTCGAAGTACCGCAACAATTAACAAAACTTTCTTTTTCTTTGTCCTAAGCTCTGTATCCCATTTTCGTAAAACTCCCTCGAAAATTTCGGAGGTCATCCAAGCCTTTTTGTTTGCTGTGTATTCAACTGGCAAGCACTTGGTACCTTTCAAACATCTTGGATTTTTTGATTTGCCTATAACAAGCAGTTTTCGTTTTTTCCGATCCGTCCATATTTGCACCAACGAGCACGGTTATTCTCTCTTTTGACATTTTCCTACCTGTGCACTTCTCTCCTTTAAATTTCATCGTTTTGTCAAGTCTTAATTTGTAAAAAAGGCCGGCTTCGTCCACATTAAAAATTTCACAGGGTTGGTACTCTCCTCGAACTATTGGCCATACTTTTTGTAACCACTCATCGCATAGCCCTGGCTGAACGCTGTTAGATTCTCCCGACATTTTTCCGAATACAATGTTGTTTCGCATGCGAAAACGGTAGATCCAACTTTCAGTACATTGAAAATCATTTCCAAGCAATTGTCCAATTTCATTTGCTTTTGTTTGCAGTAATGGCCCTGTGATGGGAACATTATTGCTCCTCTGAGTTTTAAACCATTTTAATAATGATTCTTCAATGTCCGCATGTTTTGAAGAACGAATCTTTTTTACTTTTATTGATTTCGCTTCAAAACTTTTTTGAATAGCTTCTTTATTTTTCCACATTCCACTGATTGTAGAATGCGAAACATTGACTTCTTTTGTAAGATTTGAGTTGGATTCTCCTGCTTCAAGTCTCCAAATTATGGCAGCCTTTTCCTTAATAGTAAAAGTTTTCCCTTTTTTAGATTCCATTCTACAGAATAAAACACACTGATTTTTCCCGGAATCGAAAGAATACATTTTTTTCTTACCTCAAATAAACTTAGTAAGTCCCACGAAACTCTGCTCGTTTTGCTAGGGTTCAACACTTTTCTTTTGCTTCGATTTCGAGTTTGTAACAACTAAAGAAAAAACAAAGAAGGAGGACAAGCAAACGAAACCAACGACATTTTGCACAGGCAACTAGATGATCTTTTTTTGTTTCGTCGCTATATCCGGAAAAAAAAATCAAATTCTTGCAAAAAAACGGACGCTATATACAGAATCGTCGTTATATCCGAAGTCGCTATATCAGGATGAATTTGTATTGAAAATATGGTGTGAAACCAAGGGACTCGGAACTTGCGTCGTTATATCCGCATGGTCGTTATAACTAGTGACGGGCATAATCGAATGATTCCAATAATCGAGATATTAGTATTCGAGTAATCTAAATAATCGAATAATCACTCGAGATATAAAAACAAAAAACAACACAAGTTTCGCAAGAGGAAACATCAACAGCAAGCAATTACTAATACTAACACAAAGCCAACGAAAATTCAATCAGTTGAGCAAACGGCTAATGCATTTATCGCAAACATTATGTGAGTGAAGTAGTAATTCATATAAAAGTTCTCGAATGTCGATTCTTTCGAAAAGTAGTAACTAATTATAAATTAAAGAGTAATGCTACTGTTTTTTCATTCGAGAGCTCTTGCATTGGAGATCGAGTACGGAGAATACGAAAAAGGCAGCTGCTTATCATTCGAATGGACAAAATTAAAAACACAGAGCGAGCTATTATCTTTTCCTACTTAAATAATATAGAAACAGGTATTCTTCTCACACAAACTCACCGCCACCACTCACGAGCTGTGTGATTGTGGGTAGTGTGTTCGGTATTTAAGCATGTAGTTATGATGAGACATTTTGTTCTAAAATTAAAGCAAAAGTCAGTTGTTTGTTTTTTTCCCGAACGTTACTATTTTTTTTCATTCGAGTTATGGGACTTGGGATTGCGCATCATTTCATTGGAATGAAAACACACACTCAAAAGGTTTTAATCACATTTGCTTGGCGACGAACGGGTTGACTTGGTATGTGCGTACAGCAAAGTGCGTTCTCTGTGTTTTATTTAGTAGTTGTGTGTGAGACATTTTGCTCTAGTGTCGAGTCGAGCGCATGCGAGAGATCATTCGAATGATTTGAAATGAAGAATCGAGATATCTCGAGCTATTGCAAGAATCGATTATAATCGATTAAATCATTCGAATGCGCGCATCATTAGTTATAACCAAGGTCGCTATAGGTAGGCGAATTTCACTGTAGTCGAAAACGCCTTAAAGACACATCATTTCACAAGGTTCCCATTCTTTTTCGAAGTTGAAGTTTGCCGGAAAATGTAATTGGCATTGTTTTTTTTTGGTTTTTTTTTTTTTTGACCTCGACCAATAAATGTAATTTTCCTTATACCAGTTATATGACACGGCTTCCACAAATTGTGAGCCATCTTTTTCCGCGCAAACGACACAAATTTTTATCATATCAAAGTATGTACAGTGTACTCTCTCCTAACGGACACCCCTCATAACCGGACAAATTTCAAAGAACGGAATAATCTACACAATTTTTAATGTAAATAATTCTCTCATAAACGGACTCTTTTATAACCGGACGCGGACACCAATTTTCATAACCGCAATAGAATTTCACTCTCTCTTAAACGGACAAAACGCATTTGGCAAACTTCGTTGTCTTTTATTTTGTTTGCTTTTTTTCCTTTTCTTTGCGCTTTGCCATTGATACCCAGCAAAAAATTAAAAAAAAAAACGGTAAAGAAAGTAAACATAGTAGGCTGCGGCGCCGACGCGGCGGCCGTCTGTCGACTATCGAACTAAAATTCTCGTGGCGCAATGCGTAGGTTTGTGTGTAAGTGTATGCATAAGTGTATGTTTTAAAGGCTTTGTTCTTGTTTATGTTTTGTTATTATCCTTTTTATTACCTACAATTAATGTTTATCACAAAAAATGCATTTCATTTTAAAATAAATTGTTTTAGGTACCATTATACGAGTATGTACGAGGGCGGGTCAATAAGTCCGTGACTTTTGGAATAAAACACAGATTTTTTGATAAAAAAAAAATTTTATTTTTCACCGTAGTCTCCCTTGAGCTCTATAAACTTTGTCCAACGCTTCTCCAATTTTTTTATCCCTTCAAAAAAAAATGATTTGTCGAGGTCCTCAAAATAGGCCTTTATTTGCGAGATGACTTCATCATTGGAGGCAAATCTTTTTCCACCAAGCCATTTCTTCAGGTTTGGGAACAAGAAGTAGTCGCTCGGAGCCAAATCTGGAGAATAGGGTGGATGAGGGAGCAATTCATAGCCCAATTCATGGATTTTTGCCATGGAGACTGCACATGTGTGCACCCTTGCATTGTCTTGGTGGAAAAGAACTTTTTTCTTGGCCAAATGAGGTCGGTTTTTTTTCAAATCGTCATTGAATCGGTCCAATAAGTTGGCATAATATTCCCCATTGATTGTTCTTCCCTTTTGAAGGTAGTCAATGTGGATTATCCCGCGTGCGTCCCAAAAAACAGTCGCCATAACTTTATTGGCTGACAAACCCACCTTGGCCTTCTTTGGCGCCGATTCACCCTTAGAAACCCACTGTTTTGACTGTTGTTTGCTCTCTGGTGTGTTGTGATGGATCCATGTTTGGTCCACGGTTACAAAACGGCGCAAAAACTCCTCCATATTGCGATTAAACAACGCCAAACCTTCCTGTGAAGTTGTTACACGATTGCGTTTGTGGTCGACTGTGAGCAAACGCGGCACCCATCTTGCGGAAAGCTTTCTCATGCCCAAGTGATCATTCAAAATTGAAACCACTGAGCCATGCGAGATCCCTACGGCTTCCACAATCTCTCGCACTTTCAATCTTCGGTCGGCCAACACCATATCGTGATTTTTTTCGATTGTTTCGGGTGTAGAGACCTCAATTGGGCGTCCAGGACGTTCGGCATCTTCAGTGCTTGTACGGCCACAACGAAATTCAGTAAACCACTTTTTTACCATTGAAATCGATGGTGCAGAGTCCCCATAGTATTTTTCAAGCTTAGCCTTGGTCTCGGTAATGTTTTTTTTTCGCAAGAAATAATGCTTAATAAGCACACGAAATTCACTTTTTTCCATTTTCTCCTCAAATTAGTGAGTAGTCTGATAAAAATAGCTGTCAAACACAAACTAACTGACGCAGCAAGTTTAAATTTTGACAGGAGTCAACTGACAGATGCCTGTTGACAGGAGCAGTGTTGCCGTTTCAGTAAAGAGGTCAGAAATTCAAAAAGTCACGGACTTATTGACCCGCCCTCGTATATGTCTTATTTCTTTTTCAAGGTTGTCAATGAAATATTTTTTCTCATAACCGGACACCTCTAATAAGCGGACAAATTTCTTGGTACCGTCAGTGTCCGCTTATGAAAGAGTTTACTGTATATCAAAATCACAATATAAAAACTTTACTTTTTACTTTACCTTTAACTAAGCGATGTTTACACGACACTTGATTGCGACACACTGGCGCATGAGTGTGGCGCATATTTAACCAATGAGTGTATTAAGTACACCAAATAAAATGCACAATGGACTAGATGTTCTTTCATATAAACTTATATTTTCAAAAAAAAAAATTTAATAAAAATAGGGAAGTTTTTTATCATGTCAATGCCTTGAATTTCCTTGGAGGGGTGTGGTAGAATAGCCTCGTTCTGGGATTGAATAAATGATGGTCCTCATCGGTTTTGCTTATAAAATCCGAATGGTTTCCTGATCGATCAAATTTGTCCAATGACATTACATTTTGTACAACTATTGTATACGGTGTGTGTCTCGATGCCTGCAAAGTTCAACAGTATTAATTTAATTGAAGTCGAACTGGCTTTTGTACTTACATTTGATAAATGCCCGAGGGGCGTGTCTGCAATAAACGCATCAAAAACTAATCGCTAGATGGTGGCTTCGCATCATCGAAATAAATTTACATTAGCCATTGGTCTAATTTCAGACATATTGGCTATGTTTATTAAAATTGGCCAAAATTGGAATTTGCTACTTCGGAACAGAGGTAATCCGTCAACATTGAAATTAAGAAGAACTTCCATATTTTGATTTAATTGACGAAATGCAATGCGTAAACAGTTTTCGATGCCATAGTACCAAATCCGGATACCGGATCCCATTGTTTGTATATCAACACTCCGTGGTGTATGGAGCAACGTACGTGCATCTTTCGGCAGTTCAGCTTTTCCTTCACTTCACTTCGCAATTAAAGAAGTAGCTCAGACAAAGCACAATATGTTATTTTATACTCGTAATTAACAACCCAATCAGCCAATTTAGACACAAAATCAATGTGTTCGTCCAAATCATCAATGACGCAATCTTCCGAAGACGAATTCCACTTCCCGATTTATATTTTTCACAACTTCATCATTATCATCCAAATCGTTGTTCGAAATTGAGTCTTATAATATTTCATTTGGCTCTATTTTAATATTAGGTTCATTTAAAATAATATTTTCGCGCGATATTGAACAATTTGTAGAGTTTTTGTCCGGAATATAAAAGTTGATGTTCGTCGTTTCAAACAAATTTTGACGATTTTGCTGAATGCTAAGTTTTTTTTCCTACGATACTACTCGTACTTCAAATATGTAATTATTAAACTTCGAGTTACGCATTTTTTTATTTACTAAAGAAAAAAAACACGCGGTGACTGTAAGCAAATGGCAGCTGAACCGAATAAAACATTTTGTTGACATATGATTTGACATTGGTATAGTTTAGTGTATTTAATCTCGACAGGATTTAAATCTTACACCGAAAAATGGTTGCTCATTTAAAATAGTGTATTTTATCTACAAAATTTGGTGTACAAAATATCTCATGTTGGTTGATTTCAAAATTGGATTTTTTATGCGCCACTAATGGTATATTAAAAAAACAGCTGCTAATCGGTTTATTTCTTGCACCAAATTGGAACAGAAATGTTGAAATTTTGCACAGAAAAGGCAACGGTGTAATTTTTATACCGGTATATTTTATCAAATACACCAAAATATTAAAATTTTCTTCAGTTTTCTCAATTTTACACCAAAACTCAAGAAAATATACCAAATTATACACCAGTGTGCTACTTGAGCTAGCAATGGCGCCGATATCGTCAGCGTTCCCCGCTGTATCTGGATGGATCTGTTGCTAATGCAGGACAGTATTTGGTTTCGTCCTCGTTCGCCTCAAGACCCAAAAAAATCGCTTGCTCTTCAACCGCCAGGAAAGCCGCTGACATCTACCAATGACGCCGATATCGTCAGCGTTCCCTGCTGTAGATGGGCGGATCTGTTGCAGAGAGTCGCCTCCGTGTGACACTTGCCCTGCACGCTATCTACTTCAGAACAAGATTTAAGACGTCATATGATAGCGCATCTCCTTCTTGCCGCTGCAATCCGGTGCGAGGTTTGCAAAACATCAAAAATACTTTTTCCAAATTGCACATTGCACCACGTTGTTGCAGCTTCACGCAATACAAACGGATCAGTTTAGTCAGGAAACCGACTTCAGCCAGCACCCGCCACGTAAAGCTCCTAATGATGAATGCTAAGCATGTAGCAAACCCATAATAAACATACGTCACGCATCCAACATTCTCTGTGAACAGAGCTACAACATCTCCACAATGCACGCCGTTTTATTTCAAGCTGTCAAGTTTCCTTTTCCGGCCTACACTATTTTATCCTTCCTCATTGTCGGGCCCACTGGCTCAGTGGTTCGTGTGTTGCACTACGAATCGAAAGGTTCTCGGTTCAAATCCCGTCGGGCCAAATAACATCTAGAGTGTTTCCAGTGCGAACGTCTGACAAACATCCAAGAGTATTGCCTTGACAAGCTCCTCAAATTTGCCGTCCGGATGCGGCTTCAAAATTGAAGGTCCCTTCCACTTCGCACAAGCAAATGGTTGGAGGAGGGAGGTTTGCGGCCATGTATGGGCCGTTAATACCTAAATATTTATTTATTTCACATTTATTAACTAGTTGCGAGCTCGCAGTTGCCTTGCGAATTGAACGCGCCCATTGAGCTGGTTTTGTTTCGAACGTGGTAGACACATTTTTACCTAACTAAAGAAGCATCCTTGCACTGGGCAAGCACGACAAATGGTCTTCTGCTTGTCTTTTGTCTATTTTGTCTGTCTAATTTGTTTGGAACCCGATGTTCCGCTCGATTCAAAGTCGGCTTTTACTGCCCCTAACCATAAGATGGTTTTTCTTCACCCGGCGACACACCCTACACCACGCATTAACTACCCTCGATCAGACACCACCCCCCTGTATAAACTGAATCGTCTCATTGAAAAGCAATTACCTACACTCTGCCGCGTCGTTTATTGAAGCCAACTTACCCCTGTAACCGTAAACAATCCAATTTTATTCCATTTATCGATTTAACACAAACTAAATACGTAGGTAGATGGCTTCGTAGTCGTCGCTCTAACATAGAACAAAAAAAAAAACCCCTAACCAAACGAACACACACACACAATTAGGTCAGTTTCTCTCTATTTTTACCTAGCGCCATTTTTATTTTTTTCACCCCTCCAATGCTAATGTTTAGTGGCACGCAAAATAGAAAGGAAAAAAAAGATTGTTTAGAAAATGGAATATCTCATCCCACTCAAGGTACCTATATCTCAGCCTACACACGGTACACACCTTTTTTTGTGAGCTACCCTTGTCCCATATCGTGTTACACACAATTTACTCAAACTGGAACCCCTGTACGCTGAAGAACTAACCCCTAACACTTGCAGTAGAGCCAGCACAACAACAAAAAAAAAAATAGAAATTTACAAAAACGAAAAAAAAGGAACGTCGAACGTCGCAACCATTTTTCCTCAACACAAGCACTAAATATGTATATGGTCAGTTACTATACCGACCACCACCTTCACCCTTCCTTTAATAGCTGGAAAAAAATCAAACTGCTTGGAAACCAACAGCTGGGCTCTGTAGTCCGAAAAATCGACTATAATTTTAAATTGCTCTATATTCAGCTAGCCGCTGGGAATGGGACATGAGGATGTCCTGGCTGTGTCTATAAGCCAATATGATTACCTTAAGCGGACGCCTAAGACGACAGTTTACTTTGAAACAGACACTTTTTGGTTTTTGGTAAGTAGCCGCTGTTACCCTCGTCGCTTGCTTCGTTCCCCGCAGGTACTTTTGTGTGCGACACAAAAGGGATGCAATTTTCCAAATTAGTAACTCCTTTGTTTGCAAAACTAATGATAGTTTTTTTGTTTTGTTGGATAACACAAGTCTTGATAAAGGCGGCCATCAATCGGTAGTCCTTGTGGCAATAACATAATTAACTGTGAATCAAAAGTCCTCATTGAATTATGTTATTACCACAGGCCGCATCGCGCACATCCAACCTTTCATACAGCGCCCCATTGTCTGGTGGGAAGCAAGGAACAAGGAAACCATACAGGGAAAACAGCCGTAGGACATAATCAACCCCCAATGAAATATTTATCCAAACCGAACTAACCCCCAAAATTGGGAAATAGTTTCACTGTGAACTTTTGAAGAATTGGTTTAGTGTGGAACAGTAACGTGTTTGGAGTTGGGCTTGGATATATGATAGATTGAATTTCGGGACTTTTTTCATCATGCAATAAGTTTCCCAGAGTTCTGGACTGAAGATGGGAGGCAGTCGGGTCGGTAAAGTAACACAAATAGCGTTAGGCACTTATTTTATATTATTTACTGCCAGCGGAGCCAGTGGAAGAAAAAGAATCTTTACCACGACAGGTAAGAAACGTTCAAGAAATGGAAAATCGTGGATCGTGGTCAACCCAAAAGTCAACCCCATACGGGACAAGAGTACCTTCCAGAAGTACCAAAAAAATGATGCAATCGTCCTTAAAGAAAAACAAGTTGTTTAAATTCGCTAACAGAAGAGGAAAGACAGCTAAGTTAAAGCTGCTGAGACTGCTGATGCACGGTGAGGTGTGGAATATTGTCAGAGCATACGCTTCCCAAGTTTGCCCTGAGCTGAGGGAAAAGGATGCGTTCTGGCTAGATTTTCACAACCCCATCAAGGACATCCCAAAGGAAGAACTTTTGTTTGTTGGCGGAGACTTGAACGGACATGTCGGGAATTAAACCAAGGCTATGAAGACTGCCATGGAGGACTGGCATACGGCACAAGGAACTCTCCGGGTGAAGATATCCTAAGCATGTGCAAGTCCTACGGTCCTATCGTTCTCAATACCATGTTTGTTCGAACAAAGGCGGCACCTGGTCACTTACAGCAAAATGAAACCCAGGTTGACTACTATTTAGTAGGACGTTTCACGAAGCCTCGGGCTAAAGATTGTAAAGGGATCGTGGGAAAGCCAATCGGATAGGTACGGGGACGAACATAAACAAACAAAAGTGTCTGCGAAAACCATGCAATCTCGACAAGGAGAAAAGCAAGACATTGATTGCCAATTAGGATTATCGTGGATGAATTTTCTCTGAAAACTGTTCCTATTCTTCAATTTGGTCTCCATTGCGTGCAAGGGGAACAAATTCCATCGGAGTTTAATCACAATGACCCAGAATATGAGGATTTATCTCCATCGTGTCATCAACGAAGCTGAGGATGAAGAGTCCAGAGCAAAAAGACATGTGAAATTAGAATTCCCTACAACGACCTTGCTTGGACAGAGCCAAAACACTGCTAGGGGCTTCAAAAGGACACTATCAGCACGGCGAAGAAACATGTGGTGGACAGATGAAGCTAAAGCAGTGCTAAGTGACAAAAAAGCAGCAATCAAAGCTTGGTCTACGTGCTTCACTAATAATTGAGATGAAAAAGCTCGCCTTGAATCGGAATACAAACTTGGCAAGTGGAAAAGGAAAAGGGGACGAAGGGAATTTGAGCTCAAATTCAAGCAAAGTGTGTGGAGGGCCTGTATTGGGAGTTAGAAGCAATTTTTTCTTAGGCTGCTGCTGGCCACGGACGCCGACAAACCGTCTTGAACAGGGGCACAACCATTTTCAAAATAGCCACTCAGAGAAGGAGGAATACGCAGGAAATCCGTTCGTCAACAATGCCCAAGGGCTGCTTCTTGTGGATCACGAAAAATTGCTACACAGGTGGCAACAATATTGTGAAGGACTTCTAAATGAACAATTTCCTCGGATATATTTCCGATAGCCGTTCCTAAGAATGAAGAAGTGCACGGCACAAATGTCGAAGAAGTAAGGAAGGCGGCAAAAGACTCCAAAAATGGACGAGATACCCCTTGAGGCCCGGAGAAAGATGGCAGACATCGGGTCCAAATGGCTCATGAGTCTCATCTTCGAAATTGATGAGAGGCGATCCAATGCCTAACCAGTGGAGGGTAAGTTTTCTTCTTCCTTTGTACAAAGGAAAATGCGGTACGCGAGACTGTGACAGCCACCGTTTCTATCAAGCTGATGTCAAATACCGACACCATGAAGATCGTTGAGCGGGGATTAGAATGCGGCGAAATAATACGGCTGTCTGAAGGCCAGGGCGGGTTTGTCGCTGGTAAAGCAACCACAAATGCAATCCAAAGTATAAGGATCGTGATTCCTGAAAGGATTTGCATATTTTGTTGGCGGATTTTGCAAAGGCCTTAGACAGCCAACTGAGGGATCAGTTATTTGTGGCGCTACGACAACGAGGAGTTCCAGAAATGGATTAGCGAGTTCAGCCAAGAGTATGATGCCCCGCTGGCGTCACCGAGGAACTCACAATTTAAGTTGGTGTACACCAGCTAAGTGCCTTAGGTCTCCTCATATTTGTTATGGTCCTTGATTGTCAGGATCTCAAAGTGCATCAGTTATTCTCTGCTGACGATGGAGCCATCATTTACCTACCATTAACCGTCCCTACAGCGAGCACTTGATGTATGGGTGGACGTTTTGGAAGGGAATGTGTATCGTATTAGTCCGAAGAAAAAAGGATACTTGTACCACCCGTTCTCGCATCCACTCCGACCTACTCCAGACATTTATATGAATGGAAGAGTGATTCCCAAGTGCGAAGAGTTCAAATATCTGGAATTTATGATCAATAGCGACGCAAGCTGTGTTAACGACATTAGGGTAGATGAAGTGGAGGGAAAACGCAGCCATCTTCTATGACCGTATAATGCCCCAAAGCTGAAAGAGCGCACAACTGCAGTGCTCACATCAGGTTCACAATGTTGGACAGCGTACTAAAAGTATGAAGTCCAATTAACGGCAGCTGAGATGAAGATGCTTCGCATGGCAGCAGGAGTAACAAGGATTGATCGAAAAAGAAGTTCCAAGTTCCGAAGAAGCCTTCATGTCACAGAACATATCTCAAAGAAAATGGAGCGCGACGGGCTCAGTTGGTAATGGCATGTTCAAAGGAGAGATCCTACGAACCCTGTCAAAAAGACAATGTTAATCAACGTTTCCTTCTGTCGGATCTCTGAACACTACCAGTGCATCAATCACCACCCTAAAATAATTACCTACTTCACTACATTATATAGTTGTCTCTTTCTATTGTCACTTTTTTGAAGTAAAATGTAAAAACGAAACCCACGTTCCCTTTTTTGGATCGTGTGACTGTTGACTAGTTCTAATAAATAGAATTCATGAAATAAATTCGGAGGAGTAGTTTTATTGCCTTTGTAACAATATCCGGCCGGATCCATTTATCGACAAAGAACAACTCAACACGTTCCATACAAACGCGAAGGAGAGGCAGGCCTAAAAACTCGTGGAAAACACAAATGGAGCAACACGAAGTGATTCGAAATCGGGAGGCCCGCCCTTATTTTCTGACTTCGAACCGTCGAACTCCACAGGCGGTCCATTAGGGATGTAGTTAAGTGGGAGGGCTATGATCCCTTTAGTCCTGATCATAGCCTCGACGCCATTTAAGGAAGAAGAAGATGTGAGATTAATCGGTATGAAGTCTTTCCCAGTTGTATGGCTTGCTTTGCCGACCTTGCCACTAGTATAACTTAACTGCACATTTTCATTCCATACACAAAATATATCTGCTTCCATGGATAACAAAAAACCACCGAATACCGACGACAATCCATGTACTGATATTGTTAAATAAAAGGAAGCATCTTTTTCATATATCGCAAGTTAAATAACCCCTAGACTGACATAGATGCAGTCGCCGTCAGTACTTGCCTTTCTGGCATCCCTTCAGCCCAATTTGCCCAACAAAACTTTAAGTTCCTTATTTTACTCTCCATGAATTAAAGAAAAAACAGCAAACCCTTCCCTCCATTGCATTACGAATTCCAACCAAAAAAAGAAAACCAGATCCTTCCGCTGATGATTTCATAAATTAAAATTTATTTTCTTAACAAAAAAAAAAATACAAAGATTGTAAGAATTACATCATTTTTCCTTAGAACCAGCCGACCCATTCGCGCCCCACCACCCCTCTCACCAAACAAGCTAAAGACTGATGGAAAAGATTGCCAATTTAATTCCTCTCCTTGCCCTCATTTAAATTGATAACGCCACAGAGACAAAAAAAAACCAAAAAAAAAAAGAAAAATAAACAAAAAAAAAATTGCAAAACAAAACTTAAGAAGAAAGGAAATGGAATTCTTTTACCCAACAATTCTTCACTTTTAAGACATTTGATTTTCTTTTTTATCTGTCAGAGGCCTTTTTCTACAAATCATGTCGGAAAGATACACACAGTTGGAACTGTGGTGGAGGGGGGTTTCCTCCGCCGAGGGATGCGGGTGAAAACAGCAAAAAAAAAAAAACAGAAAGAAAGAAAAGAAATTAGGGAAATCAGCAGCATCCGTTCGCCACCCTAAATATATAAAGGACAAAAATGTCTTTTCTTAAAAAAAACACACAATTCTGTTTCTTTCCTTCATATGCATCATGGAGCAGGGCACAAAGGTCATTCAAGGGAAGTGGAAACAGCGCAGTTGTGAAATTAAAAAAGAAGGAGATAATTATAAATTAGACTTCTTGTAGGCAGGATGACATGGGGACTATTTCTGGAATCTTTGATTTGAAATGGACTTTTTTTTGTTTTGCCTCATTTTAGGGGTGGAAAACCATCAGTCGGGATTGAATAAAAATGGACGGAATAAAATGTGTGCGAATTTTGGTGGGAATTGGTGGAGAATGCTTTTAAAGGATATTTAAAGGACTCGTCGCTGAATGCAACTCACCATTTGAGGTAGACCCGACATTTCCCTTGATTTGGAATGGAATGCGTAAAAAACACATCCAAAAATGGATGCGAAAAGTTTGTATGGTAAGCTAAGAAGGACTCAGTTTATTCCTGCAGATGGATCTTTCAGCAAACTGATAAGGAATACGAACCCTCGCGAAACCATCAGGAGTCTTATAGTGACTGCCTAACAGAGGCAAAAACTGAGCCAGAAAATGAGAATGTTGCGTCGATCTCCAAAAAATAAAACTTACCTGGGGAAAGACAAATTTGGAACCATTCAACGAAAACCAAAATGGATTTCAAAGGACATCCAAATCTTCCACCATTTGTAGGAACCTTACCAAGACACCTCACGATTTTTCTGGATTCTTTTTTTTCTCTCAGGAGTTGATAAATAGGGAGATGGTTCAATTGGAGTTACATTACTGGCTGGTATAAGTCAACATCGGATGGTCAACAAAGCGACGATTGCAGACAATTAGCAGTTTTATTGGCAACCAGAGTCATCATTCAAAGGATAGATTAAAAGAGCAGTAATTTATTTATTTATTAAGGATCTTTCATTAGCGACTTGACAACATCAAACTTTTAGTGTGAACGCACCCTTAAGCCGATTATCAAACTGTCAATGTCAAAATATTCAGTGAAATCAACATCTTCATCATGGTGAAGCATACGAAGGAAAAACGTTTACAAATAATGAAAGTTTACTGCCGAAACTCCGAGTTGGTGGTCGCAACTTTATGAGCATTAACGCCAATTTTCTGCCGTAAATCTCGGCCCACTAGACAAGCAATTCGTAGTCTAGTTAACAAATTTGACCCAGAATATTCGCTGCTTGATGTTGACGTGCCAGTGAGACTACGTTTTGCCCGAAGTGTGGAGAATATTGCTTCCGTAGAGGCGTCCGTCGCAAACCAGCCAAATCAGTCAATTTCACGGCATTCTCAAGAATTGGGCCTCTCCCAGACCACATTATGGTTAATTTTGCGTAGCGATCTTGGCCTACACCCTTACAAGATCAAGCTGACTCAAGAACTAAAGCAACTTGATCGTATGAAGCGATGTACGTTCTCGAATTAGGCTCTGGATATGATGGAAGAAAATTAAGAACTTCATCGCAAAATCAACTTTAGCGATGAAGCGTATCTTTTGTTAAACGGCTTCGCCAATAAGCAAAATATGCGTTACTGGACAGGTGAGAGCCCTCATGTGCTTCATGAAACAGCACTTCATCCGCAAAAAGTCACTGTTTGGTGCGGTTTTCATGACGGTGGCGTCATTGGGCCGTTTTTTTCGTCGACGAAAAAGACCGTCACGTAGTAAATGGTATTCGATACAGAAACATGTTGGAACGTTATTTCTTTGAGCATGAATTGGACATCAGTGATATGTGGTTCCACAAAGAGGGTGACACAGGCCACACAGCGGGTGCAACAATCGAGCTATTGAAGTCTCAGTTGGGTGAACGTGCGGTATCTCGAGAAACGGACCCGTCTATTGGTGGTCGAGATCGTGCGATTTAACGCGTCTAGATTTAAATTTTTTTTATGGGGCTACATTTAATCAGGGGTCTATTTCAACAACCCGGCGACATTAGAGGAGCTCAGAGCCAATGTTGAACGAGGAATACCTTCCGTATCGGTCGAAATGTGGCGCCGAGTCATCAGAAAATGGGTTCAACGTATCGACCGCTGCATACGTTCCCGTGGTGGACATATGAACGAAGTCGAATTCCATTCATAAATCTTTTGATAGTTATTCAATCCAATAAAATTTTGTTTGAGATATCTCAAGTAGTTTGCATTTTATTTGAAAAAGAAGTTGTCAATTCCTTAATGAAAGACTTCACTTCGACCGTCATTTTAGTTAAGCGATTACTTGAGGTTGGCTTTATCATATATTTTTTTAAAGAAAAAAAGGAAATCCAGATCTCAGACCACTCAGACTCGGCAAAGGTCCATTGAGCTGCCACGCAAAAATCCTCTTTTGATGTAGGGGTTGGAGAAGCAATGCGTTACTGGTTCATTTCCCCATGGGAATTGAACCCAACCCACTAACCTCTACACCGTCGCCACCACAAATGCTTTACGTCCCAGCTTATCAGTTGTTTTCAAAGCCCCCGTTAATTATCCAGCGTTCCCTGAATGAAAATCCACGCACTCGTACCTAATTAATTTCCAGAAAGAAAAACAAAGAAATAAGTTGATTGGAAGCAGCAAACATACGAAGCACAGCACTGCAAGAAGCCAAATAAAAAATACTTTAAATGGGAATCTCGAAGGCAAAAATGCCAGCAAATGCCTTCAATATGACGCCGATGGCTATCAAAGAAACGTCTTCAACTCGCAAACTAAAGTTCGAACACTGATATTTTTTAATACACTATCAGCTCTGTGTCGTGGAGTGCTTAAAGCAAGCAACTATCACGAGCAGAAATTGCCGGCACAAAAAGTGCTCTCACAGGCTCTTCATTTAGTGCAGGTGTTAGTAAGGACAGAACAATTAAAAATACAATAATTATGTACCTACCTACAAAATACTAACACAGACACAAAATAATGCAAACAATTTAAGACATTAAAGAAATTATTACGCAAAATATTTTTTAGCTTAATTTTACTAACATGCAAGTCAATCACATGATCATTTAGATTATAGATTCAACTCATGCGACTAATAGGCTCATGCCTACCATAATTCGTTCTATGATGGGGGCTAAACAATAATTCAGCACTGCGCAAATTATGGGCACCACCACCAAAATTAAAGCCAATAGACGACAGCAAGTCAGGTGCATCTATTTGACCGGATATAAGCTGCTGTAAAAAAATGATATCGCTATTAAGCCTTCGTTGAGAAAGGGGTAACATTTGAAGAAGCTTAATACGCTGACTGTAAGGAGGAAGGTTAAAAGGATCATCCCATGGAAGTCCTCTAAGTGCAAATCGAATAAATTTACGTTGAATGGCCTCTATTCGATTTGAATGAATGTTGTAGAACGGCGTCCAAACTTGTGAAGCATACTCTAGAATTGGACGGACAAAACAATTGTACAATGACATAGTAACGTATGCGTCATAAAATTCTTTCGCCCACCTTTTTACGAAGCCCAGCATAGAATTAGATTTATTAACAATAAAATTGATATCCGTGAACTAGTCAATTCCATTCGTGTCCTATGTCAAAAAATAAAAATGCTGTCCAAAGTCACCCCTCCCAACCCAAAGTCCATACGAGTTCATTGTTGTTCCAAACTGTAAGCACTTTTAAAGCGCAAGCGTACACGTTTTCGTAATAATAATATTTCCTTCCACATCTCCCATTGACGAGGGTCAACTTCTGAGCGACATTTTAACCCTTCCGCGACGCATGTGTTATTATTTCACCTAGAAAAAAAAACTTGGTCAAATCGTGTGTATCTAGGACTCGCGGTGCAGAACATTCAGCTTGTTAAACCGCACACCCAATGTTGACCGGGTGTTTTTCGGTTTCACACACAAAGACAAAACGCAAAGTTCACATTTGCTGCGTCCCTTTATTCCCAAAGTATCTATCAGATACACTTTTTCCTTTATTTTTTTTTTCGGTTTTGTTTTATTTTTCTACTATTATTGCATATTGGTTGGTGATGTTGTTGTTTTTGTTGTTGTCGGGCTTTCAATTGGAAAAAAGGGTTAAACCTCAAGAGGAGCGTTTTTTACGTGCATGATAATGGTCTGCGGTATCGCGGTAAACTAAATTACATATATCAAAACGGGAACAATGCAAAAGCAATCAACGAGTAACTGTTTCAAAGGATCCACTCGTATCAGGGCTGAGGTAAGAAAAGAAAACACACGCCACCAAGGCAAACGCACAAAAACAATATTCCAGTCGAGCTGAGATCTTCAGGGAATAAAAAACCAAAAAAAAAAAAAAAAAAAACATTTAACGATCGCACACACAATCGCCACTGCCACAGGAGAAGATGAACAGCAACAGATGGACAAGAAAGTACCGCTGAACGGTAAAACTAAGTACCGAATAAATTTTGTGTATTTAGATAAGGCATCTATAACACAGGCATTAACAAGGGTATTGAACCTTGAAATGGACACAACAACAGGAAAAGAACTGACCTCTGAGAACATCGACACACTCGCAGGTTGGTGGTTGATTTTTTTTTTTCTTTCTTCCCCAGATGGTGTTTTCGCGGTAGCATACATATCCTTGGGGTTTCTTGTGTGCATTTTTGTATCTTTAGTTTGTTGTTGTGCAAGATCAAACGCCACGTTGCGTTGGGACTTGGGAGGCAGATGACTAAAAGGATACTTACTGACTTCCGTTGAGTCATCTTCCAACGTCTGCAACCCATTAATCGGAGCGTAGCAGTGACAGATCCACAATAGGCCGGAATCTTGGACTGAAAAAAATCCACGAATGTCAAGATGCAGGGTTCGTTGGTTTTGCCAGAGGGTAAAGGGATACAAGGCTGTGTAGATGAATATAGAAATACGGTACTGAGGATTTGGAAGGAAACTTTGGGAGACGGTCAGGCGAAACGACGCATATAATCCAAGCCTGGAGGGAAGTGCGGGTGGTTTTAATACCCAAAGCCGGCAGGCAGGGTCTCAATCAGCCTGTCGTCCTTTATGCCCACAATCTTAGTGGAAGCTCACATTAGAAACAAACGTAGCTATGGTATTTTATGGGAGTCACTGCAGTCATATTTGAACGGTTAATCAGAAGAAGCTGCTCTTTTTTCGATATAGAAGGAGTCTTCAAAAACGAAGAGTGTAGAGCTATAAAAAGAGCTTCAACAAGCGCTAACATTAAACAGGACATCATAAACTGGGTATGCAAGATGCTTGCAAGCAGAAACATAAACTGATCCCTTGGTCAATGCTGCCCGAGAATGTCTGTAACCCGAGGCAGCCCACAGGGCCTAGCTACTGTCTGCGCAAAAACGCAGGTGGCCCAAGACGTGATCGACGAATGGTGCACTAGGAATGGGCTCGAGGAGGTCAATCCTATCAAAACTGAGGTTGTTCTCCTTGCGAGAAGGAGGAAGCTGTTCGGGTGGACTCAAAAAATAAATAAATATTAGGGATTAACGGTCCACGTTACGTTAGTGCTGCTTTCGTCAAACTCCAGGGGAAGAAATGTCTCGGCTGCACGGGGGCCTTCCCAAACTCGCCTTGCTCCGTCCTAGATGCGTTATTGTACCTCCCGCCCTTTGGCGTTTACATCATGGGTTGCACAATCAAAGCTACCTCACGTGTATGAAGAGGTGGCTTTTATTATTACTCGCACTGGAGATTTGATGAACTTACGCGACCGTTGTCCTTCCACTCGTTTTTTTTTTTTTTTTTTTGGAGGAGAGAATACGTGATGTACCGTCAAGTGGTAGGCCATAACCACTTGGTGTGTCCGACTCTCACGGACTAAACTCTCCCCGCTTACGGCCTGCAAGCCACCCTGGAACCGCTCTTGGCATTACATCAGGGTGGCGCCGTTTATAAGTCCGTAAAAGGACGCCGTCTTGTTAGTCTTCTGTGGCCTAAGACGTCTGTGCCTGCTGCGACCCTTGGTGGTCTTCTTCTCTTTATTTTTCTTAGCTACAGACTTTTTGCCAGTTGTCATAACTCTGTAGCATCTTCTCTACTATGGTTTCCTGGGTGATGGCGCCAATACTTATTTGCAGGTCTTGGCGAAGGCTTTCCCGTCTGCTGCAAGCGAAGAAGGTATGTTTCGCGTCATCTTCTAGCGAGTCTCCTTACTGGCAGGCTGGACTGTTTGTTTTGCCGATTTTGTGGAGGAAGGCGTTGAAATATCCGTGTCCGATGAGTAACTGGGTGACGTAGTAATTGACCTCACCGTGTTTCCGGTCATTCCACTCAGCCACGTTCCTAATTAGCCTCCTCGCTGTCCATCGTCCTCTGTTTTCCGAGCTCCAACGCTCTTGCCACTTCTGGTTCGTGAGCTCCTTAGCCTCCTCGGATGCCGCTTCCATTTCCATTTCCGTTTTTTTGTCGTAGACGTGCTTCCTTTCTGCCGCTAAGAGATCTATGGGAGTCACTCCTGCGACTACAAGGACGGCTGGTTAAGAAAACCGTTCGGTAATAGCTACGAGTAGCTATACGTAGAGCTCTGCATCTTTGTACTGCTGCCATGGACTCATGTCTTATGGATATGCCGTGCGATGCAATGGCACCAGAACTTCCGTTGAAGCGCAATTACGAAGACGACTTTAGTCGTGTTAGAGACTGGCTCCGGCCAGACTCTCAGCCTGGAAAGAAATGCAGTCGAATCTTCACGGATGGCTCCATTTCCGATCAAGGATCTGGTGCTGGTGTTTTCATGGAGAGCAACAATATAAATGACTCCTCTTCTCGTTAGGCAAACATGGCTATGGACTTTGCTGTGAGAAACAGTTGGAGGTTGAGGATGGACCCCCCAATTCGACTGTGGCAGTCACCCCTCCCTGCTCCCTTTCCATGGACCGGTGTATCTTGTGGTTCGTGTTGCAACAGTGACCCCAAGTTGAACTTTTTCCGAAAAGCGCGCAGCACTCAGGGGTTTGCTTCCTTCAGTCACTCCCTCAACCAACTACTTGGCTGTGCAGGCTTCTTTAGTCCGGGTGGACCTCTCATCTGAATGGGTCCTGCGTCGGTGCCTCCTCATACGTTTAACTGGTGCCTGTTTTTGTTGCCCTTCCGGGAAAAGGATGATGTTACCTTGGCTCCCCTCCACCTCCTTGGATCTTGATTGGCATCGTCCGACTGGACCTCTAGCCTGGGTTGATCTCACGTCTTGGTGAGCTTTTCTTGTCGGGGTGGACCTCATCTGAATAGGTCCTGAGTCGGTACCTCCTCTTACGTTTCGCTGGTGCCTGTCTTTGTTGCCCTTCCATGTATCCGGGGAAGTGGATAGGTATTACCTCGGCTCCCCTCTTTATCCTACGATCTTGGGGACACGGTTTGGAAAAGGATGGCAAATAAGATGGTTCACTTAAACTTTGAGCTTATTCGTGCAGGCCCCCACCCCAATCATTGGGTTAAGGGCACCCAAACTATGCTGGCACACTTTGTATTTTATATTTTATTTGGTTAACGTTTTCACACCCGCACTACCGCTTCCATGCAGGAAAACTCCAACCAAGCTCTGCAAAATAAATAACAAGAAAATAAAATTTCAAATTCTTCCACCAAACGACGCAGCTTCTGACTTTGCAACATTCCCTGAACCTGCGGTTGGATGAGCCAAGCGGAAACAACCAATCTTAATCTCTTTATTCAATACATCTAAGTTCTTTTTAATTCCCAGATCATTTATCTTAAGTTTAAAAATGAATTAAAATTATTCATCCAACACCTACAGGACTTAGGACATTCTACGCACGTAGAATGGTAAAAATGTTCTTCTAAAAGACAAAAAAAAAATAATACTCTACTCCTCTTCTTCGTCGGCGTCGTGTCGAAACCTTTGCTATTGGCAGCGCGGTGTGGGGTTACCATCACCTCTCCTTTCTGTATAAGGATGCCATGGGGCAGGGATTTTAAAATATCTCTGTGTACCCAGTCTCTGGCTCTTGTTGATTTTTCGTGTGATTTTTCATTTCAGTTTTCTTTTCTTTCTTTTTTTTTTTTGCAATCCTGCTCCTGTGAGAAAATTATGAACTTTTAATGTTAGAAGAAGAATTTTTCCATCCTCTGACCTTTCGGGGCAAGGATAACCCGTGTGTCTGTAAGGAAGACTCCTGCTGGCTGGGAGTGGAACATAAATAAGCAAAAACTTCTTTTGAATATCAAACTGAAGCAATGGATTTTTCCTTGAAAAATTTTCTTCTTTGAATGGAAAATGAAAAACCCACGGGGAAATAGAAAAAGTTTATTCTATTCATTTTTTTTTTTTTTGTTTTAAACTTTTTCTCTTTGTTTTGTATTTGTTAGTTTGTTACGTTCTTTGAGATGCTTTTTAAGTCGTGGACGAGCGCGAGGGCTGCAACGGAAAATTGGTTTTCGTGGGAAAATGTGTGACCTTAAAGTGGACGGATGGGAAGTTTATTTGTCTTTGAATGAAAGCGCAAGGAATTTGTGAAGTTCTTTAAGAAAAGTTGGCGTTTTTCTACACGAAAAGTTGAAGGTATTCTTCTTCTTCTTACCTAAGCGAGGAGAGGCTATGAACAGGATTAAAGGGATAACACATTAACTGCATTTCTACGGGGTTCGGCGGTTTAACATCAAAACGTACAGGCAGGCCTTCAGATCTCGAATCACTTCGGCACTGAGGCCAAATGCTGTTGTTGCTGCATTTGTGTGATTCAGGAGTTTCTGGGGCTGCCTCTCTTTCGTTTGTATGAATGGTATTCAATTTTTGACAGGGTTCATAGGATATCTCCTTTGAACACGATAGTACCAACTGAGCCGAGGTGGGTACTTTGAAGTGAAGGCTTCTTCGGATCTTGGAACTTATTATTCGATCAATCTTTGTTACTCCTGCTGCCATGCGAAGCATCTTCATCTCAGCTGCCGTTAATTGGACTTCATACTTTTAGTACGCTGTCCAACATTGTGAACCTGATGTGAGCACTGCAGTTGTGCGCTCTTTCAGCTTTGGGGCATTATACGGTCATAGAAGATGGCTGCGTTTTCCCTCCACTTCATCTACCCTAATGTCGTTAACACAGCTTGCGTCGCTATTGATCATAAATTCCAGATATTTGAACTTTTCGCACTTGGGAATCACCCTTCCATTCATATAAATGTCTGGAGTAGGTCGGAGTGGATGCGAGAACGGGCGGTACAAGTATTCTTTCTTCTTCGGACTAATACGATACACATTCCCTTCCAAAACGTCCACCCATACATCAAGTGCTCGCTGTAGGGACGGTTAATGGTAGGTAAATGATGGCTCCATCGTCAGCAGAGAATAACTGATGCACTTTGAGATCCTGACAATCAAGGACCATAACAAATATGAGGAGACCTAAGGCACTTAGCTGGTGTACACCAACTTAAATTGTGAGTTCCTCGGTGACGCCAGCGGGGCATCATACTCTTGGCTGAACTCGCTAATCCATTTCTGGAACTCCTCGTTGTCGTAGCGCCACAAATAACTGATCCCTCAGTTGGCTGTCTAAGGCCTTTGCAAAATCCGCCAACAAAATATGCAAATCCTTTCAGGAATCACGATCCTTATACTTTGGATTGCATTTGTGGTTGCTTTACCAGCGACAAACCCGCCCTGGCCTTCAGACAGCCGTATTATTTCGCCGCATTCTAATCCCCGCTCAACGATCTTCATGGTGTCGGTATTTGACATCAGCTTGATAGAAACGGTGGCTGTCACAGTCTCGCGTACCGCATTTTCCTTTGTACAAAGGAAGAAGAAAACTTACCCTCCACTGGTTAGCCATTGGATCGCCTCTCATCAATTTCGAAGATGAGACTCATGAGCCATTTCGACCCGATGTCTGCTATCTTTCTCCGGGCCTCAAGGGGTATCTCGTCCATTTTTGGAGTCTTTTGCCGCCTTCCTTACTTCTTCGACAGTTGTGCCGTGCACTTCTTCATTCTTAGGAACGGCTATCGGAAATATATCCGAGGAAATTGTTCATTTAGAAGTCCTTCACAATATTGTTGCCAACTTTGTAGTAATTTTTCGTGATTCACAAGAAACATCCCTTGGGCATTGTTGACGAACGGATTTCCTTCTTGTCTGAGTGGCTATTTTGAAAATGGTTATGCTCCTGTTCTGGCTGGTTTGTCGGCGTTCGTGGTCAGCAGCAGCCGAAAAAAATGCTTCTAACTCCCGACACAGGCCCTCCACACAGTTTGCTTGAATTTGAGCGCAAATTCCTTTCGCGAGCTCCTTGCAAAGTTTGTATTCCAATTCAAGGCGAGCTTTTTCATCTTCATCTGCCCATACAAGGAATACGCATCATTGCACCCTTAACTCTGTTTTCGGATGTACATATAGGGAAAAAACAAACAATGTGCAATGCTCTTCGCCGCTCTGTTTTCGTACACATTATAAATTACAAACATTTAAAACCAACGTGTATCGGTTTCCCCTCTGTTATCATTACCCCTATTTCATTTTCTTGAATGAACAGCTAGTCCGGGACAGGTTCTCTGCGCAGTCTAAAATTAGCTTCAACGTTCTTGATGTTGGTATGGTGTCAAATCGTGCTGATGTCTTGCTTCAAGATCAGCTGTCCCTGCCAGGAATATCTGACCACGACATGATATTCTTTACTTATGGTGTTGATATGTCCCGTTACCCCTCTCCTTCATCGTTCGAATTCATGGATTATGCTTCAATATACTACAATGCGTTACATTTTGATGCGTTACATTTTGATGCAAGCTTGCTTTCATTGCTATCAAATATCAAGCGTTACGGACAAAGTGAATCATGTTCAATCACTTTTATTGGACCTCTTTAACCGACATGTTCCTATTAAGACAGTTGCAATACAAAATAAGAAATGTCCATGGTTCACCGGTGAGGTTACAAATGCGATAAAGGTTCGTAACAAGCTATACCTATTCAAAGTGGAAGCAACGACCAACACCTCCTAATTGGAAATGTTTTTATCGTGCGCGTAATTACTCTACCTTTATCACACGAAGAGCTTAGAAGAGATATTTCCTTTCCAAATTGAACACTGACCTACCATCAAAAAAACTTTGGACCAACTAAGGTTCCATTGGCGTTGGGAGAAGGGCTGCTGCTGGTAGCATCCCTGATGTTACTACAATTAATGATGTTTTTTTAAAAAGTATTATTAATAATTCTTATTTTACTCCCAAAGATGAACTGCTTTTTCTGTCTGATTTTGATTTCGAAGTTATTTCGGAAGTTGACGTCATTAATGTTATTCGTTCGTTAAAATCAAACGCAGTTCTGGTGATCAAGCGGCTTCAGTTCTTGTAGGCCAAGATCTTTTCGCAAAATTCGCCACAACGACGTCAGAGAGATGCCCAACGCTTGAGAACGACGTGTGAGAGACACATTTGGGCTTTCTTCAACTGAAGCCTCAGCGGCAGCAATATTCTCGACACTACGGGCACTTCTTTGTCTCACTAGCACGGGCACATTTTGTACTGTGCTTGTGGATTCAAATTGTTCCACTAGACGCTCAATTGTTAATCTGCTAGGACGATTATGACGACCATAAATGGGACGTAGCGCTCTTAACGTTGAGGCCACTGACTCCGAATTTCGGTAGTAAATTTTAATAATTTCGACTCGTTTTCGGCTCGTATATCTTTCCGTCATGAAATGGCAAACCTTACTGAAGACAAATGTCAAAAGAGCGGCAAGAAATTCGGCGTCGTTTACTGTCCCTGTCGCTTTAATTTTGTAGCGTCCCTGTTGAAACACCCTTTACTATAAAAGACTATGTCTTACTTGTACTATCCTTTATGAATAAATTGAATTGAATTGAATTGAATTGAACGTGGTCATGGTTGAATCGAGAGCCCTAATTAAGGGTCTTTCACTTCCCTCAACGCTAATATGCTCGCGGGAACCCACATGAAGTTGATCCTGAATGGACAGCTAGTGCTGGAGAAGGTCTCTGTGCAGTCTAGCAAACTTCAACGTGGTCGTGACTGAATACAGAGCCCTCTTTACAGGTCTTTCATTTCCAGGAAAGTTATCCTGAATAGACGGCCAGTCCAGGACAATGTCTATCTGCAGTATTCAACAAGCTTCAACGTAGTTTTGGATGAATTGCGAGACTTGATCGCGGCCTGACTCTCAACGAAGATATCTCTGATATGTTTGGGTTTCCACTAATTCACTGGAAGACGCCGAATGATTAAGGGAAACAGATAAATGCATTTTTGTCCAAACCAGTGATTATGATTCGCAACCCGAATGTACTTCCCAGCGAAAGTACCCTTCACGCTGTCACTCCAGCCCCCACTTCACGCGGTAGCAATCCCAAGTTCCTGTTGTTCATTCGAAAGTTGTATGAGTTCAGCGAAAGGCGGCATTACCTGAGCTCTTCTTTGGACGCGCAACCCTTAACTATTCGTCGCGACTAATTGGAAACAAATTTAAACATCGAAATTCAGAGATTCCAAATCAAATTAGATTTAACTGCCCCAGGACATCCAGTGAGCACTTTAACGACACCTACTTCGTGTAACAAGTGAAGGACTGCCCCTCTGCCATCCAAACTCCCAATTTCGGGATCCTAAATCCAACCATGAATCCACTTAGTCAACGCAACGTCGATAGATTCCTATAAGCCGGATCAAATGTTTCCTTTGTGCTTTAGACACAGTTGTACAATTGCAACCTACCTAGATATGGGTAGGTAGGTATCCACACCTCACATCACAGATACCTACATCATTGGAGGTTACTCGAAATTGCCACGCAATTAATCAGCTTAAACTTGTTCGTGGGAAGATGAAAACACTTTCAACAGAACCCCAACTCATCCTCTGCAACTTTTGACACCTTGCAACCAGCATAAATTTGTAATCACTCCAAGTTCCATAGATGCAGTTGCTTGCTTGGTGAAATTTTCAATTAATGGATTATAGACATGACCATGTAAAAGGAGCCCACAATTATGCATCCTCCAACATTGGGAACTCGAGGAACAACGTTGAACTGCACTCAAAATTAAATTAAAAATATGTTTTGTTCCCAGCAACATCCTGTACAAGAAAAAAATATCCCTCGGGCCTTAAAAATCCATTACCGCATCCCGGCTCGTCCAACTTGCACAGTTAATCCGTTCTTTTCCAAACCAAAGGACAGCGACACTACACAAAAAAATCATTTAAATATTTCGAGCCCATCTGTAACAGAAATGTTCCCAAATTCAATAGAGGTATAAAGTCCACGGACGAGAATAATTAATCGAAAGGACAACACACACACGCACACAGTAATAGTGCATCCTATCTGCTAGGCAATCCCGTTAATGTCCCCCTAATTTCTGTTTGGTCGCGCTCACTTTCAGGTAGCCATAGAGTCAATTGAAAATTAAAACGGGAAACGATCCTTTTAACCCCATCCTGCGGCCCGCTCCTCAACTACCAACAGATAAAAACAAGCAAGACAAGGGCCAGTGCATTTCTATAACGGGATTCTTTCGTTAGTTCCTCTGTGTGTGGCGGCTATTTAAATAGGAAACAAACATAAGAGACCAGCACAAAAAAAAAACGACAGGACTACATTTGGACAATCCATAATACGGATAGGGGTGTCTGGATGTGCCTCATTGAAACAGGATACATTCTCGGGAACCAAAAATGCGTAATAGCACATATAAATACCGGAAGATCTACCGTTCGTTGTCCATTAGACATTTGTTCACGTAATTTTGATTCATTCATCCCTTGACAGAGATTTTTAGTTGTTTCCTATTTTTGGTTGTTGTCCTTTTTCGAAAAAATAATTTATTCAAATTTTAAAGCGCGACAAAGGGTGAGGACTGAGAAGCCTAGTGTCCTGCATTTGGAACAATCCATTTCGTTTTTTTGTCGTGGCATATTTTTACAACGGTTCGGCCGGACCAGGAGCATGTGTGCTTCATAAATAAATGATGATGGTGCACCCGAGGTGAGGAGGATTCAATGATGATGCAATCGAATTAGAAGGCAACAAAAAAAGGGGTGGATGATTTTAGGTTCCAACTCCAGGTCGGTCATTTGATCTGGCCTGGTGATGGACCCTTTTTTTTCTTTTGGAAAACACTATGTCCGAATTGATGAGCGCGTCGTCGTCGTCAGATGGATTAGTTTTCGGGCGATTCATAGTGTGCCATCGTAGGGTGTTATTAAAGGGATGTTTTTGTTTTTTTTTTTTTTTTTGCAAATGCGATAGCAACATACCCAGTGGAATTGAAGGCTTTTGAGAGAAGTAAACTTGGAGAAACGTGCACCTGGAGTTGGATGAGGTGCATGGGTACAAGGTAGTTTGACAGCTGAGTCCATTTGGACTCTGAATTCACTGAGAGTGTTCGGTGCCAATGAAAGAAACGATAATATTTGGTTTGCTTTGGTAGGAAGGTACATACCTAGAACTGTCTTTATCGAATGTTGACTTTGGTTTTATTTGGTAACGTTGCCATGGAATAGAACGATTCTGCTACACCGCACTATGGTCGATGTGGACCCACTGTGATACCCTTCATCGGGAGTGCTGGCCTCGTTGCTTTGGCCTTTGGCCTCTGTCCTTGGTTTTCTATTCCTACTTCAAGTTGTCCAGCCATTTGGATGTCCTTATAAAATGCTTGAATGTCTCGGAAGAAGTATCTTCGAAGTGTTCTGCTCCTCAGGTGACATTGATTTGGGTTTCATCGCACTTTTTTTCTTTTTTTTTGTTCGGGGTGCGAGACTTTCTACACTAGAGCTCTCAGACTCAATACTGGTCCATTGTACTACCAGGAAGACACACCACATTTTACTGTGGGAATTTACTCGTTTTCCTAAGAAAAACGAAAAGGCGCTTCAATGATAAGGTTCACAGCACTCACCACATCAGTAGCAAATACCTGCCACCTGATACGAGCAAAAGCAGGACAATCACAGAGGAAATGTTCCGCATTGTCGTCGCTTTCTCCACAGGCTTCGCAGTTGGTGGTTTCGCTTAGGCCTAGCACCTTAAGGTGTTTGGCAAAAGCGTAGTGGCCCGTAAGAACGCCAGTAGTCGGTCTGCAGTCTTTTCTGTCGAGATACAACAAGAATGCCGCGGATTTCCTACAGACGTCGCGTCGGGAAGAATTTGCTTGGTCTGTGCCCCCTCCACCTGATCCTCGCAACATAGTCCATAAGGACAGAATAAGTCTCTGTTTGGAAGACCGACGCATTTTTGCCTAACAAAAAGAAAAGTTTAATGTTGTCGCTTTCCAAGAAGACACCAGCACCAGATCCGTGACCGGTTTTTTAGCCATCCGTGAAGATTCGACTGCATTCCTTTCCAGGCTTAAAGGCTGTCCAGAGCCAGTCCTGAACACGAGGAAAGTCGACTTCGTAGTTGCGCTTCATTGCATCGGACGGCATATCCATAAGAAAGGAGTCGAAGGACAACCGTCGCGCAAGTTCATCAAAACTCCAGTGCGGTTTCTGACTTAATTGCCATCTGGATTCGTGTTAGTCCTTTTGGACTCTTTTCTCTCAATTCCGGTACTTTCAGTTGGTTACGCGTTTGCGTGCCATTGTGGCGTATGTCTTTGCGTCTACATTTTGATGGATAGTTGTGTGTCCGCTTTCGCCCAATCGTCGTCTTCACTCTCTCTCCTTTCTTGCTATTCTCTCCTCAACTCTTGGCATACATTTTTGGCATAAAAGCTAACTGCGTTCCACATGTTTTCCGAATCTAGCCTGTGATGTTCAACGACGGGGAACGTTGTGCGGAAAGCTCTTGGTGCACATAGTCGACTTACTGCTATGCTTCTTCTTTTGTGTGAAGTCTTAGCTCCGGCCTATATTGACGATCTCTAGAGTACTACGGGGCTAAAAATAGTCTTTAGCTGTATCTTGGCCCTCTGATATTTGGCATAATCCGCACAATGAAGGCTCTTAAACGAGTGGATTTGTTGCTTACGTATTCCAGGTGTTCTTTAATAAGCCTTAGGTCTATCATGAAGCTTAGATATTAAATAGCTGGTTTAGATACTATCTCATGCCCACCTACTGCAAGCGTGATCGTTTGTCGTTGCTTTCTACTGGTAATTAGAACCGCTTCCGTCTTATGTTCAGCTAGCGTGAGGCGACCGATGTTAGGCGCCGTCTTCTTCCAGTAGTTTTGCAGTTACAACTATAGCTTTTGTCGTCCGCAAGAACCACAATTTCAGCGTCGCCCGGGATTTCAAGACGAAACTCGCCATCGTATATGAGGTTCCATAGTATCGGCCCCAGCACCGAGCCCTGGGGTACTCCTCCAGTGGCTGTGTATTGACCGTCTGAAGTTCCTGTTCTTGGTTCATCACAGACCCTTTCCTTGACAGTTCTTCAGCTCGCTCATTGCCGGATATTTTCCTGTGTCCAGGGATCCATCAGACACTCGTGTTATGCTTCGGTCCAAGATCTTTGAGCTCCTCGCGACATCGGCGGAATAAGCCGAGACCTAATATCGCTGATGTGATCGCTTTCGACGCTCGTTCCGTGGCATTCTTCACCTGGTGCCGGAAAGTTGGTTTGGTGTTGATGGTCCACCCAAATACATCACGGCGTCTTCTCTTCTTATTACCAATTTGGCATAGTCAATTATCCTGTTCGTCGTCAGAAGGAGTATCTCGGTTTTTTTCTATAGCCAGATTGAGACCGTGTCCACCCACCCAGAATCTTACTCGCTCAGTAACTTACTTCACCTGGCTGAGTTAAAGGCGTTTCTGACGTCCAGAATTTCCAGCAATAATATTTGCCTTAAAACTTCATCTTTGGGCGATTTGGGTAGCTACTATTTACTACTTCTTCAATCGCTCCGATCGTAGAGCGGCCTTTTATGAAGCCGGTCACGGTGAATACTGCTCTCAGAGCAACGATCTGTGAACCGTTCAAAAGGTGATGAGTCTGGCTACACGACACACCTATTCCCGCCTTTTCTGGAAGCAATCCACGTGACTAGGGTCTTTCTGACAGGACTCATCCAGGTCTTGTCTCAGAGCATCATCTTCAAGAGTTTCCCTGCAGTTTCCAGCAAACAGAAGTGGCTGAACGCTGATGCAGAATCTGGGTCTCCTTTGCCTTTACTAATCGCACACAACGTTGCGTCTTCCAACGTCTGAGGAAGACTCCTTCTTCCAGGCAGCTGTTGTACTTATTCAGGAATATGGGGCATGAGTGGGCGATCACCTTTAGCACTTCTGAAGGTATCCCATCGAGTCCAGGGCCTTTTCTGTTTCACTGCTGAACACAACTCCGCTTCACTAAAGGGCGGTATTTCCTCTCGTTGGGCCAAAGTGGTATCGGGGGGCCTGAAGGGGTGAGTTAGGAACAGAATGTCCACAATACCCTTCAACTTTTCTTCTTTAAGGTCGAGATTGGCCGTCAGAGCTCCAAGCTTCCCCGTAAGAATATGTTAACATCACGCTACGTGGTATTGCCATCGTGGAAACTATGCTTGCAACTTCAGTGATTGCTAGAACTTCTGATTGGAATCTAAATTGAGATGTTTATGTTTGATTTCTCGGATAAAAGCAAAGCACCAGTTCCAGAGGACATCTTTGATCCGTCTGTGAATAGATATCGATTTCCTCTTCGTGGGCACATTGCACAGTGCATTCCTCCCTGCGAACAGGAGAATGGGCTTTCAAAGTTTAGGTAAGGAGACTTATTCATGTTCAGATTCAGTGCGTGTCCTAAATAACTCGCGGTCCAGCTAGTTACTCGGCCAACCCTTAAGGTCTTTTTTGCAGCCGATTCCTGCATGTATATAGATCCAGGGGTGACGAATTGAGGATTGCTACCGAGCCAGTGGTTGGTGTTGTTCTCGATCCGTGTTCCTTCACATTTTTGTATTCGTTTATCACCTTGAGATTGGCTACCTTGTCCATGGCTTGCCAGCAGACTAAGCTGCTGTATGTGAGTATTGGTGTTGCCATATACCTCCACAGTGATATTTTGGAGTTTGGTGCCGCCATTTTATGTCCGAAGAAACGGTTGCATGCGTAGAAAGCACTCGCTGCTTTCCTAACTCTATCATAGACATTTGGCTTCCAACTCAGCTCCCTGTCGAGGGCGATTCTTAGATATTTCGCACTCTTCGCCACCTCCCGGGGTATTGACTCAACCGCTGGTGGCTTGAGTTGTGGTATGCTCCTCTTATTAGTGAACAGTCTTTTGGGAATTAATCCTAAGACCGCATTGTTTTGTCCACATACCTACACTCCCAAAGACTGACTATGGTCTGCCATCAACAATTCAATGGCAGCTTTAACAACAGCCTGTAACTTACTTTATGCTAATTTTTTTAAATAGTTTTTGTCAACTTTAATAAGTCTTGTGAGTTCGGCTTGTTGGGTGTTCCCTAGAAATCGTGCCACCAGCCACTTTACCCACCGATGTATCTTAATCTAAGGGTACCAAATTTCAGCGCTCTGTGCGAGGTTACATTTTTCTAAACTAATTAAAAGACATGAAGTTCAACAGAGAGTTGTGGTGGACATTCGACACCAGGACATCCAACATAGCAACCACTAAACCCTCAATAAAATTTAAAGTTTATCCTTTGAAATATTTTAGTCATTTTACATTTTGTTACCCATTCAACTTTTCCCAAGCTCATATTTCGCCACACACGCACACTCGTCCATTCGTCTGCGTATGCATGTATGTGGCTGTGCATTTTATATCTAATTTCAAGAGCACATCGTCGCTACTTGTCTGCACACAAAATGTAGATTAATGAATTTGTATTAAACCTTCTAGAAGAGTCAGCAAATAGGCCTCGTTATATCATGCGTGTACATATACCTGTAAGCGGTATATGCCACAGAACGGGATGGAAATATACCCCTCAAAGGGGGGGAATGCCATACACAGTTAAACACAATCCATTAGTGTCAATAGCCCAAGAATTAAATAATGTTGAATACCGCGCCTTTTTTTGCAGGGGATGCATTGTCCTCTGCTCGCTATTGCTATCCGTACATGGTGTATGGGAGGATAGAGTTAAAACAATACTTAGTACATGGCCGTGCGATACACCACCCCAAGGTAATTGGATTGTTTATTTCAAATAATCTTTTTCATAGGATGGAATAATTTTTCGTGGAAATTAACGACGAGGAAATCGATCAGTTGAAGTTCATATTGGCATCTGTCAAAAAAAAAGGGCGTCTTACGAATGGTCAAAATGACAAAAAAAAAAGTTCTTTCCGGTTAATCGACATCAAATTTTCTTCGAACAATTTTTTATGTCGCAAACGTCAAGCAAGTGTCTTTGAAACGTCAACTCGAAACCATTTGAAGTAAAATCCAAGTAAATTCGGATTTCTGAATGAAAAAAGCAAGCAACTGTCATTAAATGTCAATTTGTACTCTGTCATGCTTCTTGGAGACGTCAAACCATTTCAAACTGAATACGCTTCTAAAAATACTACATTTTGGCACTGCCATCAAATAGACCATTTGATGTTAGCTTCCAAAGTAAACCAAAAACATTGACCTTTATAAGGGAGCGTTTCCATAAATGACTTATTTATGTCAACAACCTGACAGATGAAAAAATTATGTATGTACATTAAAAAGAAAACCCGCCTGGAAATGCTTTTTACTTATCATCAATAAATATCTGTCATTTAATGTCAATTCGTAAGCTTTCATTCTTCTTTTAGACATCAGACGACTTCCAAAGTAAACCAAACACATTGCCCGTTATAATGGAGCGTTTCCCAACTGTCAACGAAACGACAGATGAAAAAGTTATGTTAATTTTATAAAAAAAAACCCTGGCAATGCTTTTTACTTATCATCAACAAATATCTGTCATTAAATGTCAATTTGTACTCTTCCATTCTTCTTGGAGACGTCAAACCGTTTAAAACTTAATACGCTTCTCAAAACACTACCTTTTAGCCCTGCCATCAAATAGACCATTCGATGTTAGTTTAAAAAGTAACCCAAACACATTGGCCGTTATAATTGAGCATTTACATAAATGATTCAATGATCAGCTGTCAACAAAGTGGCAGATGAAAGAAAAAACTTGCCTGGCAATCCTTTCTATCTATCATCAATAAATATCTCTGTCATTTAATGTCAATTTGTACTCTTTCATTGTTCTTGGAGACGTCAAACTTAATACGCTTCTCAAAACATTTCCTTTTGCAGTGCCAAAAGGAAATGTTTTGAGAAGCGTCAAACCGTTTAAAACTTAATACGCTTCCCAAAATACTACCTTTTGGCTCTGCCATCACATAGACCATTCGATGTTAGCTTCCAAAGTAAGCCAAACACATTGGCCGTTATAAGGCAGCATTTCTATAAATGACTTATTGATTAGCTGTCAACAATCTGACAGATGAAAAAATTATGCAAATTTAAAAAAAAAACCCACCTGGCAATGCTTTTTACTTATCAACAATACATACCTGTCATTTAATGTCAAATTCTACTCTTTCATTCTTCTTGGAGACGTCAAACCTTTTGAGACTTAATACGCTTCTCAAAACATTTCCTTTTGGCACTGCCATCAAATATATTTAATGTTAGCTTCCAAAGTAAACCAAACGGCCTGTATAAGACAGCATTTCTATAATGACTTATTGATTAGCTGTCAACGAACTGACAGATGAAAAAATTATGCAAATTAAAAAAAATCGCCTGGCAATCCTTTTTATTTATCATCAATAAATATCCATACAAGGGTACCCTAAAAAGTGAATGCATCCTTTCTATATCCTTTTTTAGGTATATCATTTTATGTAGGCAAATTGCAAAATATTTACAGGTCGGCTGGTATTTATTTTTTGTTTCAACTGTGTGCAAATGCATTTCAAATGTGGTGGGCGACTTGGTATAGGACATGGGGTTGACTTTCCAATTTTCCCAATCGAACATCATGCAGACACACATCTTGGGCTATCGTCGATGTCGCTATAAAATATTTATAATGAACATGCAATTATTATGCGCCGGTATATTTTTATGCGTTTGTTGGTAGTCATTATCGCGTAACTTTTCGCGTGCATCCACCAGCCTCAGTTGGGTATGGCTGTTGGTGTTTGTGTATTTCCGCTTCTCTTCCAGGCAGTGGGGGCCCGTGAATGGTGGTGTTGCATTGTAGCTGTGCTGAGTTGATTTAAAAGGGTAAATGGAATTGAATTTTCAGCAAAGGAACAGTGGACAGTTGTTGGGGAAAATGTGTGGCAAATTCTTATATATATATACCTATATATAGTTTTGAACTTTCAGTGGTTCCATCTTTTGTTCCAAATTGTTGTGAATTTTTAAAAACAAAAAATATACATTTTCACAGCGAATTTAAAATTGTCTATATTTTTGCGAATTCTTAAAAAATTTTACGGATTCGAATTGGATTATTTTCTGCCCCAAACTGTCGAAAGTCCTTAAACATTTGCACGTACTTTGATTGGATCCGTCTTGCACTCCAAATACTTGCGAGCTCTTACATTTTTTTTTGAACTCACAGTGGACCTATAATCTGCTCAAAATTGGTGCAAAATCTTGAGAATTCGTACGAATTCGCAATGGAATATTTTCTGCCTTAAATTGTCGAAAGTCCTTGAACCAACTTTGATTGGATCCATCTTGCGCTCCAAATTGCTGCGACCTCTTACATTTTTTTCGAACTCACAGTGGACCAATCTTCTCCTCAAAATTGTAGAAAAATTTTGACAATTCGTACGAATTCGCAATGGATTAATTTCTGCCCCAAATTGTCGTAAGTCCTTGAACATTTGTATGTACTTTGATTGGATCCGTCTTGCGCTCCAAATAATTGCGAGCTCTTATATTTTTTTTTTGAACTCATAGTGGACCTATCTACTGCTCAAAATTGTTGCCAAATCTTGAGAATTCGTACGAATACGCAATGGAATATTTTCTGCCTTAAATTGTCGAAAGTCCTTGAACCAACTTTGATTGGATCCATCTTGCGCTCCAAATTGCTGCGAGCTCTTACATTTTTTTCAAACTCACAGTGGACCAATCTTCTCCTCAAAATTGTTGAAAAATTTTGAGAATTCGTACGAATTCGCAATGGATTAATTTCTGCCCCAAATTGTCGTAAGTCCTTGAACATTTGTACGTACTTTGATTGGATCCGTCTTGCGCTCCAAATAGTTGCGAGCTCTTACATTTTTTTTAGAACTCACAGTGGACCTATCTACTCCTCAAAAATCTTGAGAATTCGTACGAATTCGCAATGGAATATTTTCTGCCTTAAATTGTCGAAAGTCCTTGAACCAACTTTGATTGGATCCATCTTGAGCTCCAAATTGCTGCGTGCTCTTACATTTTTTTCGAACTCACAGTGGACCAATCTTCTCAAAATTGTAGAAAAATTTTGAGAATTCGTACGAATTCGCAATGGATTAATTTCTGCCCCAAATTGTCGTAAGTCCTTGAACATTTGTATGTACTTTGATTGGATCCGTCTTGCGCTCCAAATAATTGCGAGCTCTTATATTTTTTTTTTGAACTCATAGTGGACCTATCTACTGCTCAAAATTGTTGCCAAATCTTGAGAATTCGTACGAATACGCAATGTAATATTTTCTGCCTTAAATTGTCGAAAGTCCTTGAACCAACTTTGATTGGATCCATCTTGCGCTCCAAATTGCTGCGAGCTCTTACATTTTTTTCGAACTCACAGTGGACCAATCTTCTCCTCAAAATTGTTGAAAAATTTTGAGAATTCGTACGAATTCGAAATGGATTAATTTCTGCCCCAAATTGTCGTAAGTCCTTGAACATTTGTACGTACTTTGATTGGATCCGTCTTGCGCTCCAAATAGTTGCGAGCTCTTACATTTTTTTTTGAACTCACAGTGGACCTATAATCTGCTCAAAATTGTTGCAAAATCTTGAGAATTCGTACGAATTCGCAATGGAATATTTTCTGCCCCAAATTGTTGAAAGTCCTTGAACGAATTTTGATTGGATCTGTCTTGCGCTCCAAATGGTTGCGAGGTCTTGCATTACTTTTTTGAACTCACATTGGACCTATCTTCTGCTCCAAAATGTTGCGAAATCTTGAGAGTTCGTACGAATTCCCAATAGAATATTTTCTGCCCCAAATTGTCGAAATTTCTTGAGCATTTGTACGAACTTTGATTGAATCCATCTTGCGCTCCAAATTGTTGGGAGCTTCTACATTTTTTTGGAGCTCACAATGGAATTATATTCTGCTCCAAATTGTTGCGAAATCTTAAGAATTCGTACAAATTCGCAATGGATTATTTTCTACCCCAAATTGTTGAAAGTCCTTGAACGAGCTTTGATGGGATACATCTTGCGCTCCAATGGTTGCGATTTCTTACATATTTTTGAACTCAATTTGGACCTATCATCTGCTCAAAATTGTTGCAAAATTTTGAGAATTTGTACGAATTCGCAATAAAATTGTTGAAGATTCGTATTTGTTTTACCAATTCGCAATAGATACATTTTCTGCTGCAGAATTCCGCCTTCTTCTCTAAAAAGTTATTGTTTTTTTTTTAATTTGTAAAAGCAACTTCAAATTTGTCCCCCCGAATATCAAACACTGACCACTGTCTGCTGCGTTGCAACAACGGCAAAGTCCTTAAATTGCTACTCAATATAGAAAGGATGCCCTCACACCAACCGATCACGATACCATTCGACATCGCCAGTCGTTTTTCGTGCGTTATCATCAAACAAAAGAACAAAAAAATGAATTTAACGCAGGACAACAAATAAATAATTGATGATGAAAATCAGCTGCAGGTTAGGAGCCACTCCGCACAGAAAAACCCAAATAATCATGGCGATGCATGTTTAATGAAACATGAATCGTCCTCCGATGCACAATCGATTGGGTTAACAAAAAAGAGAGCACTTACCCGTATGTCGCACGCATGAAAAAAGATGTTAATGCATTCGTTTGTCATTTTAATTACTTTGGTTGCGATTGGGAGGAACAAGCTTTTGTTTTTACATAGATACTCGTATCTATGTATATGTTTATACGTACTAAGTGATAATTTGGCAATTAATAATCGATTTTGTGGTTTGCTTTGTGAGCAAGATGACTGGCAACACAGGGACATTGAGACAGTGAATGTAGTCACGCACTTTTGTGCTTAGTGTGTTGGCTTTGGATGAGGCCAACCCTTAACGGAAGATGTGTGACAGAAGAAATTGAATTATACCCAGGATGACCATCCAAATTGATGGTAAGGAATATAGGTACCTACCTATAAGTGAGCACAATTATTGGGATGCGCATGCATGTGTCGCAAAATTGCGGTCGTTGAAAACTCAAACTCTTCTCGCACAGACAAAGTTGGCAAAGGAAACTCACTAAGTGGTGGGCGTCGCGTTTCCGTATAATGAGTACGCTTTAACTGGCTGCTTGTCTTGAGAGTTTTAATGCATAATTTTGTTGCCCTTTACACAAGGACAGATTGATGGTGATTAGTTCCTTTTGCTAATGACCTATAAGCTTGGTAACCGTATAACTCCATCAACAGTTACGGAACCTGCATCTTCGTATATGTACATAAGCGTGTTGTGTTGATACACCTTGGGATTGGGATTATGCAAGTTTCCTGAATTGCGATCAATCGCTAAAGAATTACATAACTTTGTCCGGATGATAAGGATACGTGCTATTTCGCATTTCGCTTTTCGCAATAGGTACATGCAAAATCATTCACACGGTCCGGTCCGTTTGAATATCATTAGAACTGAAGAGCCACCCTCCTGGTGCTGTGCCACATCGTGTTAAACTTATTCAATTGGAAACGGCCATTTTATTTAGTTCGTTTATTAAATCGTCCTCGAAGAAACTCAAACAAAGCTCGTTAGGTCACCAACATTTCAAAATTTCCATCAAACCACACTTAATTAATTTTCCATTTTATTTGGAAAACGGTAGATATTTTTTTGCTGTACAATGGTGTCACGTAAAAATCGTTATTTTCGGATGAGTACACTGACTGAAGATGCTGTTGTCCTTGTTGGTTGGGTAAATATTTTGTTTGCACTTTTGATGGAACTCCGGGGTTTTATTTTTTTACATTTTGCTGTTTGCTGTCCGCCGCTGTTTCGGTTATTGTCTTGTCTTTTTTGTTGTTTGCCTTTCCCCCGGCGGGCGACAGTACAGCAGAGACTGGGGAGGGGCAAATATAAGGAAATCATTTATAGACCCATCGTTAAGAAATGATGCTATACTTGCTTGAATGGGTCAATGAGTTCGCGCGAAATGTGATGCGGGATAAATTGTAACCAATTAATTGGGGCATGTGTTTTGTTGTTGTTGTACATTTTTTTGTGCTGTTAATTTTGCGGGACTTTAAGGAAGTTGAGTGAAAATTTAAGGAAACCAATTCATTGAGTTGGAGATTTTTTTTCCAATTTAAAAGGCGAGGCATTTGCAGTTCCATCTCTCCTGCCACTACTGCTTGATGAGCTCGTTTGCCTCACTGATTTTTTTTTGTTTGGTCTTGTCGTATGGAGTAGGAGTCTCAATTCGATCCATTCGTGGGTACGAGTACGATAACTAGGGCGCCAAGAATTGATAAGGGTTTCAAATCAAAAATCTCATAAAAACGTAGTAGTTTTAGTAATTTTCAATTTTCTCAAAAACTGGAAGACATAAAACCATTCGGTTTTCTGTGTTCGATTCAGAATTGAGAGTAACATTGACCGCAAAAAGCCCATTTAGCATTTCATTATACAATTTAAAAAAAAATTGGTCTTAACTTTTTTTTTCATTTTTTTAATCAAAATTTTGAGTTTTCATGCGAATTTTTCAAAAACTATTGACAGAAATAATATGAATTTAAATTTAGGATTATAGAACAGATTTCTGGCTTTCAAAATCGGTATAGTACTTTATTGTAAGTGTTGCCGTTGTTTTTAAATATTTTTTTTTCAATTTAAGTCGTTTTTTCTAAAATTGCCAACTCCCAAACTCCTAAACGGGGCGAGATAGAGCCCCCTCCCATAGTAAGAAATGTTTGTTTGTGACCCTTCTATAAAAAACCGTTATCAATTTATGGCGCCCTAGTTATTGTACTCTCCCCCATTCGTGCGTGTGTCCTGTCGCTTCATAAATATATTTGGACAAGCATATGGAGATCACTGGTGTCGCAAAAGGACGATCGAACAATAATCAATAAAGGGAGTAAGAACGTACCGAAATCCTAAGAAAAGTTGCATTCCTAAAAAGTCCTGGATCACCACACAAAGTGATCAGGAAATGATTCGAAATCAGGAGGGCTGCCGATACTTTTTGAGGCCAAACCGAGGAACCGCATAGGCGGACCAGTGGAGTGGCAGCGTTATAGTCTCTCAAGTCCAGAACATCGTTCAAGAAAAAGAAGGAGCTTCCCACCTGGAAGGTGTCTGCAGGCATCTGCATCCGAAGAATGATATGTATGGATGTTCCAAATGCGCCAGTTCTCTGCATCAAGTCTGTCGCTGCTCTAGCGATGGATTTCTGCGAGGGCCCTCTGTGGTTGTATACAGCAGCGCACGCTTCTTCATGTAGGTTTCTTCTAAAGAATTGCAGAGGAGATGCAGATGCACGTTGGTTTTAAATGTTTGTAAATTGCAATGGGGATATGCAGCCAAGAACTAGGCCTATCAATCAATGCTGCAGACAAAAACGAGAGCTGCTAAGACTGCTGCACGCGAGATCTACGGGCAAAATGACGGGAGGAACACCGACTTCTCAGAAGAAAAAAGAAAGAGCAGGAAAAGCGGGCGATCGAATCAATTGCGGGGCGCTACTTCAGAGGCAATGTTCGAAAGTTCTACCAGAGGGCAATGTGATCTACCCAAGGATACAAGGCCCGAACAGAAGCATACAGAGATGAGCATGGGAACACAGTAGTAGATTCACAGTCGGTGCTGAGGATTTGGAAAGAACACTTCTGCAGACTGTTAAACGGCGGAGGCGGCCAACAACGCGCTGTCACCCAGAATGATTCATTTTGCCTGGACGATGATAGCCAAAACTGCCGTCCACCCGACCTACACAAAGGATAGCGATATCCAACTTTAGTCCAACAGAGATTTGGTCGGATCAACGAATACCCGACGAATGGAACCTTAGCATCGTGTGCCATATCCACCAGAAAGGAGATACTCTGAACTGAATACAGAGGAATAAGTCTCCTAAACGTCGCATATAAGATCTCGTCGTCTATATTGTGTGAACGCCCGAAACCCTTCGCGAACAACCTGATCGTCCCATATCAGCGTGGTTTTAAACCTGGAAAGTCAACCATCGATCGAATTTTCACATTCCGACAGATCCTTGAAAAAATAAAGGAATTTTCGATCGATACACACCATCAATTTATCGACTAAAAAGTCGCCTACTATAGCGTTTATAGGGACGAACTATGCAAAGCCATGTTCACTTTCGGCATCCTCGCCAAGCACGTTCGTCTGTGCGGAACGAGGATGGGGAAATGCTGCTGCTCCTTCAAAGTCGGCAAGAACAACATTGAGCCTTTTGATTTCGAAAAAGGGGGTAGAGACTAGGCGACGGGCTAACATGCACCTTCTTTAACATCATTCTTGAAGCGATCATACGAAACTCGTACGCCAAGACCAGAGGTTCAATTTTTCAAAAGTCCGTCCAACTTGCTTATGCTGATGATATTGACATTATCGGGAGAACGCGGCGAGCATGATGGGTCTGGCTATTAATGAGGACAAAACGAAGTATGTGCTGTCAACGAGAAAGGACTCCATCAGCGAGTCGGACAAAACGCTACGATGGACAGATACAACTTCGAAGTAATTAAAGACTTTGTCTATCTGGGCTCCTCTATCACTTCGCAAATGGACATCGGCGCTGAGATCAAGCGAAGAATCACTCTTGCCAATCGCTGCTTCTTCGGGCTAAGAAGGCGTCTAGGAAGTAAAGCCCTCTCTCGCAGAATCAAGGAGATGTTGTATAAGACCCTAATCATCCCGATCCTACTGTATGGCGCAGAAACATGGAACCTGTTAAAAGGAGATGAGAAACTTGCTTTGCGGATATTTGGTCTAGTTTGTGTTGATGTGGTGTGGAGGAGAAGACGAACTCTACGGGCTCTACAGCGACGCTAACCTGGTTAAAAAAAAAAAACTGAAAATACAACGACTGAGATGGCTGTGTCACGTGAAGCGTTTATAAGAACTTCAAAGTCTATATGCCCGCTCGACATGACTGGAATTCACCCAACCAAAGGTGTTTCCATCTTTACAGATGGTTCAAAGACGGAGAAGGGAACAGAAGCAGGAGTCTTCTTGGTATCAACCAGTCCTACCGACTGCCAGATTACTGCAGAGAAAGCAACGCAGACAGTCCTAACGACGAAACTTCCAGCAATACAATTAACCATCTGCGTGGGCAGTCAGACAGCTCTTAAAGCGATCGAATCCAACCTCATGGACGCGAAATGCGGCAAAGAATGACTCTATCATTCGGTACTACTCTGCTGGATTCCTGGGCACGTTGGTGTTGGCAGGGAATGAGACATCCAGCCAAATACGGCTCTGGTATGAACCCACTCGAGTCTAAAGTGCCAAGCCACAGCTAAGAGCTTCATGACGGCATCACGACTAGACTATGTACGGACATGTGGGACATCACTGCAAGCAGTGTCATGAAATCGCGCGATTTTTAAAATAAGGCAACTACTTTTGATTGTAAAAACGGGATAATAAGAAACGGGATTATAAAAAACGGGATTATAAGAGGCGGGATTTTAAAAGACGGGATTTTAAAAAAGCGGGATTATAAAAAGCGGGATTTTAAGAATCGGGATTATAAAAAGCGGGATATCGAACCCAACCCGTGCAAAACATCTTTTACTATAACAGACCGATTGTGAGATGAGCTATCGGACCAATACACATCTTAATGTCGCCTGTGCGCTCTACTGCCAAATGAGAATTGTCACCCACAACAATTTCCCATTGTATAGGCTCGCGCATGTCCAACATATCATTATTTTGATTCGTCATGTGCGCCGAAGCACCCGAATCAATGAACCATTCCTGCGACGAGTTAGTTTGAGCCCCATAAAAAAACATAAAAACAATTGATCTTGTTTCTTTTTATTTGGGCATTGGTTCGCAAAATGACCAATTTGATCACATACAAAGCACGTCACAGATTTAGTTCCCCTAGATTTTTGCGCTTGTTGGTTCTTCTTATGATATTTGTTTATGCGCTTGTTTGCAATAAAAGCGGCATCAGTATTCTCCGCCTTAGAGGTAACTTCTTGTAGCAAACGATTTTGAACAAAGTCCAGTGTTAATTTGTCCGACGACGAACTCCTGAGACATTCTAAGAAATTCCTCACTCCTGATTCCTCCGAGTTGCAGCTCCTTATCAGCGGCACTTAATATGGTTCGAGAACTCTACAAGCCATTGTCAGCTGAATAACTTGGTCTCTCTCCTTAATTGTTCTCGAAGCATCACAACATTCCGAAAATAATGAATATTAGTCCATCTGCTATCAAACGTCTGTCTCAGATCTTTTCCAATCTAAAAATGCTGCCTTGCCTCTTTCATGGCTAAAATGTTCAATACAAAGTTTCACCCGAGGCCAACTCGAGGGGAAAGCGCACAGAGCAACAATGTCTGCGTCAATTAAATCAAATTAACATGGGCATAGGTTGAAGCGGGACTTTCGCATTGTTTGTTCATTTCACTATCAACTTGTTGACACGCGTTCATTGCATTCGAGGAGATTGAAGCAGCCTCTCGTCGGAAACAAGCAAACAACTTTTCACCACTGCGACCAAGAGTCACTTTTAAACATTTTAATTAGAAGGTTACTGCCTGAGTGCCTGACCAAGACCGCTTCTAAGGATCCATTTCTCTTCCAATCCATCGTTCGATACGATGAACTTGCATCCATCACGCCGCCTTAAACAACGGGCCAACTATTACGAAGTTATTAGTGTCGTAATATTGCTTTGCCAGCGGAACCGTTCAAGGTACAGATGTCCTCCTATTTTCGATGCACTCTAAATAATTGCCAGATACGGGAACGGATACCTTAGACAACCGCACATATACCTCGACCATTAAATCGAGTCTTTCACTTAATTACCGATAACTTTGTCAGCAAATCCTTTGATCGTCGTCAGTGTAACGAGCGTGTGCCCAATATGACACAGTGAACTTGATAATAAAGTTCCTGAGAATGCGTGGCACTTTACAAAATAGAACTTTGACTATCTGGCATCCGGACCAGTTGAAATGAACAACCTTCACTTGCCATCCATTTGTTCGTTTTCGAGGTCAAAGTCAATCACTTCGAACAAGTTTTTGGAAAATACCAAAAACTTCTAAAGCCGGCCATACTTGTGCATGACGCCCGCCCATCCCCAAACAACTTTTATTATCACTTCTTACGGAGAGATGCGTCGTCGGATGTGGACTCAATCTGCTATGCTCCACATCCTTACATATTCATACAATCAGACATCCTGTGGAGTGTGTTTTCGTCCTTATACCCTTACCCATTCGACTCTATTCGTCTATACAGCAAAAAGGCAAAGAAAGAAAAAGAAGAAAAATACCTCAGCTTGGGAAGAAGGAAGAAGTTATAAACTCATTCGCTTCTGCACATATGGCCAGATGGTCACATGCCGAAGGACTTCCACCTATTCAAAAGGAATGCAAAATAAAAAAATCAAAACGTTTGGACCAAATCAAATGCTTGGACCTGTGTCAAGGTCATGGACCTGATTTTCGCATCATTTTCGTTTCTTTTATGCCCCCAAAAAGGAAGAATAACTGCTTATCTCCCTGTGTTTTCATGTGTGTGTGTTTGTGTGGTGTTTGACCCCAAAACTAGGATGCAGTTCGTTTCGCATTTTTTTCAAAAATTACTTTTCTTCGCAACCCGAAACCGTCGAGGACACAATCAGAGCAGGAACCATTTGCAGAGTGTCGAGCGACAGAGAGGCTAACGAAGGGGACAAACATTTTAATTAATTATATATAAAATGTGTTTTACATGCATGCAATTTTGAAACACATAATATTGTGTTGTATCAAATGGAATTTAAATATATAGAAACTCGAGTGCGTGCTGCAGATCCGTGTGGCGTGATTGTGTGCGTGTCATTTGTTATGTGTGTGGGATAATTTTACAACGACGTGGTCAACAAGAGCAACGACAAAGGGGGCCGGGACGACGACACGGACGGAAGCGACAAATGTGCATTTATAATGCAGGAGACCAAGGATGCTTTGGGGACACATATACCAGTGAAAAGTGGAAGCCACCATTATTTTGCTGTCCAGCCAGTGGGTGAAAATTACCTCGGCTCAGATCTGGGTGTTACAAACAATGCATATATGCATGGAACTGAGATACACGCATCCAGATGGACCCACAGAACTGCCCAGAAGACACGGCAAAATCCAAAACTGATGACAGTGATGATAATGACGATAATGGGGATGGCAAAATGAGTCGGTAAGCGGTGCGGAAAGCTGCTTATAATTATCCCTTCTTTTTTTGTTGGACTCCAATACCCTTTCATTGTTGCGTATGGGGATGATATTTATATAAAAAAAAACAGATACTCGATACGAGTATAATAGGATTTCTGTGGATAGCAGACATTTTTTTTTAGTATGACTCTGGAACTGTATGGATCCGCCGACGATATGTGTGTGTATGGATCACCAAACCAATTTGCAATTTGAACTGGTTTCCGGGGTGTGAGACTTTTTGCACTGCAGCACTCAGACTGAATACTGGTTGCCACTTACTTGGACTGGAGGAGCCTAGGCCTACAGCAGCACAAATAACCTGGTCCCAGACCCGGCCAGCGAAGCAGGACAATCAATTTTCTGCAGTTGAGAGTATCGCTTAAGCCAACAACCTTAAAATGCATGGCAAAAGCGTAATGGCCCGCAAGAATGCCAGTAATTTGTCTGTAGTCCTTTCTGTTGAGAGACAACAAGAATGCAGAAGATTTTTTACAGATGTCGCGAAGAATTCGTTTAGTCTGTCCGCACCCTGGAGAGGCATGCATGCCGTCTGCGATTTTGTTCATATGAAACCGAACCGTCAATGGAAGCCCTGACCGAGGGCGCAGGCAGACATAACGCCGGTTCAGGTACTGAGAAGTCTTCCACTGAGCCCTACCTAGCAAGTTCAACGGAGACCTCATTTCCTGCGATCCCGTCACGACCCGCGACACTGACAAGACTAAGTGAATTCAACCTTCCGACCGAATTCAAAGAGATTTTGCATTCACGCGCGATTTTTAAAATAAAGCAACTACTTTTGATTGTAATAGCGGGATAATAAGAAACGGGATTATAAAAAACGGGATTATAAGAGGCGTAATTTTAAAAGACGGGATTTTAAAAAAGCGGGATTATACAAAGCGGGATATCGAACCCAACCCTACAGAACCTTTTGGCACTCAAAATCCCAAGTTATTTGTTTTAGAGCTGCTTATATTGTTTCCAATTTTTACGCGTTGAGATCTATCTTTAAGATATAACTCAAACCATTTGTAAATGAAACCTCTGAAGCCGGCCTTATACAATTTATCTAGGAGGATTGCGTGGTCAACCCACATTAATCGTGTCAAATTCTCCTATGACCAAAAGTTGAGGCAAAAAATACTACAAAGTCCCACTGGTAGTAAAAACTTTTGGTCATTTGTTAAAAACATCAAGAATTCGGCCTCGTCATCTATCCCGACACTCATTTACAACGACATTCCAGCTGTCAGCTCTACAGATAAGGCCAATCTGCTTGCTGCTCACTTTGCAGTCAGCTCAACGCTCCCGGATTGTGTTTTGTCTCCCCCTGTACTCGAGCGCGTAGAATTCTCTATGGGACCAATCCACTTTCGCACTCGTACAGTGGCTAGAGTACTTCAAGATCTTGACGTTCACAAATCCGCTGGTCCAGATGGTATTTCCCCTATCGTTCTGAAGAGGTGTTCTTCTTCGCTGGCAAAACCATTGCGTAAGCTTTTCCATCTGTCCTATTCTTCAGGACTCTTCCCGGGAAGATGGAAAACAGCATTTGTCCAGCCTGTACCAAAAAAAGGCGAATCTTCTTCTCCCTCCTCCTACCGACCAATTGCACTTACGTCCCTTCTTTCTAAGGTCATGGAAACGCTGATAAACCGTCAGCTAATGAAATATCTTGAATCGCGAAAACTTCTTAATGACCGGCAGTATGGTTTTCGCAGCAACAGGTCCACTGGTGATTTGATGACATATCTAACCGAAAAGTGGAACCAATCTCTTCATCAAGGTGGTGAAAGTAAGATTGTTGCGCTTGATATTTCAAAGGCATTTGACAGAGTTTGGCATCAAGCTCTCTTGTCGAAAATACGTGCATTTGGAATCGATGATACTCTTCTTCAATGGATTAGAAATTACCTTTCGGACCGTTCAATTCAAGTTGTTTTGGACGGTTTCAAGTCTGCAACTCACCAAATCAATGCTGGTGTTCCCCAAGGCTCTGTTCTGTCCCCGACTCTCTTTCTCATTTTTATAAATGATCTCCTGTCCTAACCTAACCTAATCCAATCCATTCCTTTGCTGATCACAGTACCCTCAGCTTCTCATATTCGTTTCTTGGGTCACGCCCCTCATCTTCGGGTGTGGAACTGGAACGGCAACGTATGTTAAGCTCATTAAATTCCGATCTTAACAGCATAACTCAGTGGGATAAAACCAATAGAGTGGAATTTAATGCTTCCAAAACTCAATGCTGTCTCCTGTCATTAAAGCAAAACCCACACACACTGCCATTATCTATGAATGGCACTTACATCGCTGAAACCGACAGACTTTCCATTCTCGGTATGTGTGTTAATGACAACCTTCGTTGGAATGACCACATATTCGATGTCGCCAAGAACGCCGCGAAATGTCTAGGCTTCCTTAAGCGCTGTAAGAAATATTTCACCCCTTCTGATCTGGCTACAATTTATAAGGCGTTTATTCGCCCGAAACTCGAGTACAACGCTCATATCTGGTCTGGTGCACCAATAACTTATTTGGAGCTACTTGACAGGATCCAAAAACGCGCGATAAAACTCATTGGCGACCGAGACATCGCGAGATCGATTGACTCACTTAGTCATCGTCGCAATGTCTCCCGTCTTTCGTTATTTTATCGCTATTTCCACCGTAAGTGCTCTAACGAAATAGCCAGTTGCATTCCACCCCTTGAACATTTCAACCGCAATACCCGCCATGCAGGGAATGCTCATCAGTTCACCCTCAAGCCTGTGTTCGGACGTACAGTGAAGTTCAAAGAATCTTTCCTCAGCCGTACAACACGAATGTGGAATGCTCTTCCCCGCTCAATTTTTCCTACACATTATAACCTACAGACATTCAAAACCAACGTGCATCGGCATCTCTCCTTTTCCTCTCACCCTAATTTCCTTAACGACCGCGCTGTGTAGCTAATACATTATAAGGGTCCCAACAAATCCCTTTAGTGCGCGCTAATTATAAAAAAAAAAAAAAAAAAAAAAAAATGCCTTAGTAATGTCGACAAAAAGACCAGCGCAAAAAAGTTTGTCATCTAAACCCTTATACAAAATAGAGCAGAAGTCCAGAAGAGCATCCTCCGTGGAATGACCAGTCTTAAAACCAAACTGTATGGGACTAAAAAAATTTAGATGATCAAGATACGAGTAGGCTAAGATTCTCTTTTTAACAACTTTTTCAAATACTTTGGAAATTGACGACAACAACGAAATTGGTCTATAATTGGATATGGCTGTCTTATTACCCTTTTTAAATAGAGGAATCACAATGGCACTTTTTAGTTCAGTTGGAAAAGTTCCGCTCATAATGCTGAGATTAAAAATGTAAGATAAAATGTCTACTAAATTGGGACCAATATTCTTTAGAATCAGATTCGAGATCTCATCACTACCATACGAATTAGAGTTAGGTAGGGAATTAATCGTTTTAAGCAATTCCAATCCTGTTATAGGCTCAAAAGCGAAGCTGTTGCTGTAGCCAATGCCTGCAGTTAAAGGCTGAATGCAGCAATAACATGAAGTTTGCGAACAAGCTGACATAGAGGATTCTCCGATGGATGCGAAGTAGTTGCTGAATAAATTAGATATTTCTAAGGGATTAGAAATGTTAATACCAGCGTTTTTAATTACGATAGGATCTGTGTTAGCAAAAACTTTTCGACTAATAATACTGTTAACGACTTGCCACTCCTTCTTAAGATTCACACTTGCCGTTAGTATTTTGGAATGATAATACCCATCCCGTGCAAATATCACTTGCTTATTCACTTTTTTGCAAAACTGTCTAAAACGACTCCTTAAGCTGTTATTCAACGGATTCAACATTTTTTCCTTAATTTGTTTTTCATATCTATTTTTTTGATTAAGGAGCGGGTTATCCAAGGCTTAAGGCGATACTCCGATTTTTTTCGCGATAAAGTTAAAGTAGAAGGGCCAATATAATTTTTCAAAATCCTGAGAAATATATCGTATGCTATAGAAGCTTTTTGTTCAACATAAACACTGTCCCAGTTTTCATAACGAAGTCTAACATTCAATTCCTGAAAATTTACTTTACAAAATGTATTTGATGAAGATTCGCATGGCTGGCTACCTTTTAAGTTTTCAAAAATGATTCACGTCATACAGTGGTCAGTTATGTTAAGATCCATGTTAATTCCAGCAAGGAGATCCGCAGCAAAATTTTCAAGACGAACAAAAACATGGTCAAGGCAGGTGCCTGCAGTTGGTCTGGTAGGTTCTTCAACCAAGGAAAAACGACCGTGTTCAGCCATAAGTGCTTGGTAAGAATCAGAAACTGGATTTGAAACCAAAATATCTAAATTAAAGTCACCTAAGATGACAAGATTTCCAGATCGTTCATTAGCCAAAAATACAGAAAATTCATCTAAAAAATAGATGATGAAGAAGATGAAGAATGGAGATTAAAAAGTTCATTGTGGATATTGCAACTAACTTTGATGACATCCGCGCTTCTTAGCAAATCGAACATATGACAATATTAATGCTTCATTACCAGGCAAAGTTGACTTGTCCAGTTGAATAGTAAAATGAGTTGTTTGCAGATAATTATTCCGGCACTGGCAAACACTGACGTCGATTCACTCACAGTTTTCTTTTCAAAATTCCGGAAACACAAGTCGTATAGAACGAACTAACTTGGCTAATCTACTGCGCAGGTCTCTTAAATTTTGACGAATTTCGGCGCACTTATAATAATAAGTACACAATGCAATGTGGATAAGCATATAGCTACCTGCGACTTAGGAATTGAGTTTGATTCTATGTTTTTATGTTTTTACAGTTTGTGGTCTAGCACCAGTACCTGCCAGTACCTGGGGAGACGTGTTTTCTATTTTTATATATATTTTTTTACCTGTCTGTTTTTGGAAAAACATTAATGGATGAGTGTTTCCAGGTTTAAATAATTTTTTTACCTAGTAGTTTTTAAGAATGAAATTTTAGCATCAGGGAGAAATTATTTTACGATGCAACTTACGTATTTAAATGATTTTTGTTTTGTTTTGTTCTATTTATATATTATATAAAAGAAATACAAAGTTGAGTTAGGCACTGTAAAATTTATAGATAACCTTCACACATTAAGTCTCTTAAATCCTCTGTGTGCGCAACTGACCGTTGGCCAAGTGATTTGGTTCCAGCTATATTTCGTCCCTTTGCATGTCTGAACAAGCGTTGCGGGCGGTGAACATCGAATATGCAAGATTTAACAAGTAACAGTCGCTGATCTTCTTAAAATACGCTATTTAAAAAAATTACGGGAGGTTTTAAAAAAGGGAATGAATGCTAAATAAACAGGCTATCTGATCCATATGCCAACCTAACTTAAATATTTTTTTTTTACTATCGAAACCAGATACATTTTCGTGGACCCCCACTTACAACTGGTGAACCCCCATTTTTTTGCATGCCAACGTAGACCCCCGTCGAGTCTCCCGTGGACCCCTGGGGGTTCACCTGGACCACTTTGGGAATCACTGCTTTAGACCCTTGATCGGTTTTGAAACCACCCATGGAAATTCGACTGCATTCTTTTCCAGTCTGCGAGTCTTTCCGGAATCAGTCCTCAACACAAGGAAAGTTGTCTTCGTAACTGCGCTTCAGCCGAAGATCCGGTGCCATTGCATCGCACGGCATATCCATAAGACAGGAGTCGAAGGACAACGGTCGTGCAAGTTCATCAAATCTCCAGTGCGAATTATACCAAAAGTAACCTCTTCCTAAACGTAACATAGATTCGATTGTGCAACCCATGATGTAAATATCAAGGGGCGGGAGGTTCGTTAATGCATCAAGGCCGGAGCCAGGCGTACTGGGGAAGGCCCCTGTGCAGCCAAGACATGCCTTCCTCCATTTCGCGTGTGTTGCCTTTTTGGCATGGTTCGTAGAATGAGAGTACCAACTCAGCCATTCGCGCTCCATTTCCTTCCAGATTTGTTCTTTGACGAGAAGGCTTCCTCGGATCATGGAACTTCTTGTTCGGTCAATCTTTGTTACTCCTGCTGTCATGCGAAGCGTCTTCATCTCAACTACCCTCATTCTTTTTCTATGCTTTCCAACAACAGTATGTGAGTGGCACAACTGCTTGCCTAAGCTAAGGGTGCATTTTTCAGTCACAGACGATGGCTGAGTTTTCCTGCAGCTTAATATCGGCATCACAGCTTGCTTCGCTATTGATCGTACATCAAAGATACTTGAACGTTTCGACCTTAGGAATCACTCCTCCATGCATATGAATGCCTGGAATAGGTCGCAGTGGATCAGAAAACGGGCAGTACAAGTATTCTGTTTCCTTCGGACTAATACGAAACCCATTCCCCTCCAAAACTTCCACCCATACATCAAAAGTGCTCGTTGCAGGGACGTTTGATCCTCGATAATAATGGCTCCATCGTTAAAAAAGGATAACTATTTCATCTAACTGACTATCCTATCTTCTAGCAATAATTTCCTTTACGCCCGCGCTGTGTAGCTATTACATTATAAGGGTATCCAAAAATCCCTTAAGTGCGTGTACATTATAAAACAAAAAAGAATAACTGATGCACTTTGGAGACCATCCCATTTCCTCCAAGCAGATAATCAAAGACTGTAATAAATATAAAGGGGCCTAAGACGCTCCCCTGGGGCACACCGACTTTGATTGCGAAATTGTCGGTGACGCCAGCGGGGCATCTTATTCTGGTCCTTACAATATCCCGGGACAAGCACCGGCAATCCGTAACCGGTCAATCCGCGCGCTCCAAGGTTAGGTTAGCTCATAGTGGTAGTCTGCTGAAGCCGACACAGTTAGACCAATAAAAGGTGCATTGTGATACACGCGCTCTCCAAGAGCTGAAAGAAAATCAATGTACAGAAGCCTGCAGCCGAAAAAGGCATTTGCTCGCAGGAAGCAAGGAGATAATTAATACGGGCCCCCAGGTACTAACCGTTGCAAGCCTACAGGCACCCCAGAACCATACCGATGCAACATCATCGAAGACGCCATCACCCGACACCATATGCAAATCCTTTAAGAAATCACGATGTTTCTCCATCATGATGCTTACACTTTGGATTGCATCTGTGGTTGAATTGCCCGCCACAAACTCGCACTGGCCTTCAGATAGCCGTATAATTTCGCCGCATTCGGCTATCTAATACCCGCTCAACGATCTTCATGGTGCCGGTGTTTGACATCAGCTTGATAGAAACGGTGGCTGTCACAGTCACGCGTAACACATTTTCCTTTTTGTACAAAGGAAGAAGAAAACTTTCCTTCCAGCGGTTAGGCATTGGATCGCCTCTCATCAGCTTGGAGATGAGAATCATGAGCCAATTGGACCCGATGTCTCCCATCTTTTTCCAAAAATCAGAGGGCATCTCGTCCGGCCCAACTGCTTTTCGATTTTGTGAGCCTTTAACCACCTTCCTAACTTCTTCGGCAGGAAGGTCGTGTCCTTCTTCAATGTTAGGGACGGCTCTTGGAAAACATCTCCTCGAAAATTGCTCATTTAGAAGTCCTTCACAATACTTCTGCCCAGGGCCGGCTCCAGCTAAGCAAGCGCCCTGTGCAAGATTTACAGAAAGCGCCCTATTTTGAGTTAGATTCTGCTTGAAGTTGTAATATTGCAAGTGATGTGAGTTAATGTGCAAAAATTCAGCACAGGTGTGATGGATGTTGCTGTTCGGGGCTTATTTGAACAAGTTTTTTATTTCAAATGCAAATGGCAGTATCCGCGCAAGGTAAAATACAGTTTTCTTACTCCTAGCAAGGCGCCCTGGAATTTGGCGCCCTATGCATTTGCACATATGGTATGGCCGGCCCTGCTTCTGCCACCAGTGTTGTATTTTTTGGCCATCCACAAGATGCAGCCCTTGAGCATTGTTGATGAGCCTTGGAGAACGGATTTCCTGGGCATTCCCCTTCTGTGAGCGACAATTTTGAAAATGGTTGTGCCAAGGTCTGTCTGTTCAAGCTGTGGATAAGCCGAATAAGAAATGTCTTCCAACTCCCGATACAGGCCCTCGACACTCTTTACTTGAATTTGAGCGCATTCACAATTTACGCGAGCCTTTTGCAAAGTCTGTGTTCCAATTCGAGGCGAGCCCGTTCATCTCCATTGTTAGTGGGCACTTTTATACAGCTTTGAATGCCGCTTTCTTGTCACTTAGCACTGCTTTAGCTTCATCTGTCCACCACCGTGTTTCTTTGCCGTGTTGGTAGTGTCCTTTCGAAGCTTTTTTTGCTTTTATTGAACCGCCCATTCCTCTGGGGATAAGCCATACCCCGCAGGTTAACAGTCAACGCCACATCCGAAGCATAGAATCAATCAAGAGCTTACTGATTTGCACTCTCTGAACCTTTTTTGGATTATTCTAAATTCGCCATGGTAATGGCTGCCCTTAGTAGTCGCATCTTCACTCATCCATTTTAATGAAATTCCTTCAAAACTTTAGTAGAGGGGCCTGCCGCCATCCGTATATGCTGCAGTCACCATGCAGACGAACCATTTCAAGCCTCACGTCGTGCAACATTCAACCCCTGGGACGAAAGTTAACATCATTACTTAGCTCCTTACACCATATTTTCTATGTCTCCATCATTCCAAACATATAAATGTTTGTTGCACTCCACCGACAGAATCGAAAAAAAAATGAAAATATCTTTTTAAGGGGCTACACCAAAGCACGACAGGTATACATCCAATGTACACTGTGCCTCATTAATACCAGTCCAGTTGCCCAGGGGCGAACACAAAAACAGCTAACTGCATCAGGGAAATGAAATAATAATTAAAAAAACAAAAAATTGCATATCCTTGTTGCAACCAAAGGTCATTTATTTACTTTTTCGCAAACGTTTCGGTGGAAGTACACAAAGCAACGCGAAACCCAAATGCATTCGCGTCCCCCTTTATGGTATGTGGTAGTTGGCCCGCGTTAAAATTGTGTGTGTGGTTTTTTTATGCACGGCAACAGCGGCATCGAGATGAGGCCGTTTCGTCCTTTTTGTTGTTGTTGTTTTTATACAACTCACTGGATGCGTAATGCACATGTGTGGGCACGAGATCCTCACCTTTTCTCTCTTAATGTTCCAATACAAAGGGAAAATGTCAATATATTAATAGCTGGACAGGGGCGGCAGTCGGTAGTCGGCAGTTGGCAGACAGACCAAAACCAAAGAATAAAAGCTGACCTCCCCCTTTTGGCCGGAAATACTCACGCACTACATTCACATGTATATTGACCACGAACACAATTGCAATACGCACACATCTAGATCATTTGGTCAGTTGCGTTGCATCGTCTGTGAGTCCATCGTTGCTCATGTTAAATTTTCGGGCCACAAACTCTTGGTGTATGGTTTTTCTGACATCGTCCCCAACCCCCAAAATCTCCGATCATCGTGAGGCGTCGTGCGTTTAGACTCTATTCTGTTGCCTGTTTTTCAAATGCAGTTTCGAAATTCTGGGGTGAGTTGCCAATTCAAGGCCCTTAACTTGTTCGTGTGTCTGCTCTTCTTTGTTGTAGGTGAATAAAATGCAATTTTCCCCCTGTCCTGTCGACCGACATGTACTGTGCATGAAAATGGCTTAAGTTCGAATCCTGATTGAGCTTGCACAAGGGTGGCACGACAATAGGCCGTATCACAAACCGTACCCATGGAAAGAGATACACTCGTACTCGATAAATGCATTTGCAAAATTGCAACTGCATCCTGTGTTTCCCCCACAGTTTTCCAACAAAGCACACACATGCATTTAATCGTTTTCCCCCCGCCACCCTGCACTGGTATATGTGCGCCACCAGCACCAATACATCAAAAAACACTCGTTTTCTGATTTCGGATGATGTCGACATCAACGATGTCGAGCTTAAAAAATGTCCATGCAAAACATAATAAGCCTTTAGCTGGGTTATACAACACACAACATATTTTTCCGGCAATATTTTTTTCCATTCTTCTCAACCATTCAATAAATCAAAGCAAGTCCTTTTTTGTGTCCTCTGTCTGAGGAAAAAAAATAAATAAATTTTTAATTAAGTTTATTAAAGAAAAAAAATAATAAAATTATTTTATTTTAACTATTAAAGAAAAAAAAAAACAAATCAGTGCTGTGTAGAAAAATTAAATTCCGTCAGAATTTTCAGTGAACAAATAAAATAAAAATAAGAAATCAAAAAAAAAAAAATCAAATGTGTTAACTTCAGAAAAAAAAAAATAAAAAAAAGTGTAACGGAAGTTATTCAAAAATCCGATCTTGTGTTCTCGGATTTCAAGAATAACGAATAAAAAACATCCCCATCATCCCCTGTCATTATTTCTTTTGTTTTTCTCGGTCTTTTATTAGTTTTTGCATTTCGTTGCAGCCTCGTAGATGCTATTTTTATTTTGTTATCGTCACCGTCTTCATCGCCGTTTCCATTTTCGAAACGTTTAACCATCTTGAAATAGAAATATCTCGGCGTAAATGCTAAACGCGGAGAGAAGACGACCCAAATTGCATTTTAAAATTTTTGCCAACAAAAACAAGCTCTCCTTCTTCTAGTTCTTTGCGAGCGATTCCTTCTTAAACTCTCTCTCTTCCCTTTGTCTTTGCGAATCTCTCTCTCTCTGTCTTTGATAAATGTGTTTTTTTTTTTTAAATCTTGACGAAAATCCATTCAAATGTGTTCGCCATTTTGTTACAAGCGTAATGCCATTCGTCTTTCTAGTGTTTGCCCCAAAATTGTTCTCGCTTCGAAGAAAATCGTCAAAATTCCAAAAACTTGTGTCACAAAAACAAAAAAAAAAACTAAAGAACTTGGAAAAGAAGAATATAGAAAGAGTAGAAGGAGCGTAAAAGCAAGTGAATTTTCAAAGTGTGTGAGTTGTGACGAACGAAGACAAGTCCAAAGGCTGACAGTAAGAATAACAAAAGTGATGATTATTGGAAAATTATAAAAACAAAATGTTCACTAGTTTTTGTGCAAAGAAAAAAATATTCCTCTTTAGCAATGGGAAAGAATTGAAAATGCCCAAACGAAAACGAAAAATTGAACCAGGTTATTTGCCGACGGACTTGCAATATCGTTTGGTAGAAAAAAAAAATAAAAAAAAATATAAACGTTTTCGAAAGGCAAACACACTTTAAAAATTGATCTCATTCCTTAATGCAAATTCAAATCGAATGGCTCAATACAACTATTCAAGAATCCGTCGGGATTTGTGTTTCTTGCGGTCGCTTTCAAATTTTTGACTTTGGACCTAAATGACTTAAATTCAAAAAAAAGAAAACAAAAACTGTCCAACTTCATTCTTTAGTCATGCGGATTAAGAAAACTGTTAAAGTTCTCATTGCACCTTAGGCTGTAATTTTTTGTATTGTTTTTGCGTGAGACCTAGTGGTCCATTGTACTTTAGGCTGCTTACTAGCGAAGAGCATTTGAGTCGGTATCAGAGAACCTGTCAAAATTTGGTATTATTTCGTTTTTAAAAAAAGCCATCACGTCAAATTTTGATGCTTATTGTCTTAGTTCGTTTGGCGTTATTCCACGTCACCAGTATTTGCTTGGATGGAAAAGTTCTCGTCACTGGCTTTAGTAATCGCAACGAGCATCTTAAAGAAGAAGAAGATATATTTTATTTCGTTTATAATTTACAATTCGTTATAACACAATTTACATAATTTAAATATAGAGATATGATAAATTTATGTCTTTCTACTGAAGTGACAAAAATTAAATTGAATTATCTCCTATCCTTGCAAATCATTGATTACTAGCGAGTTCTATCTCACTAAACTCATCTTCCTAGAGGAAGTGTTTACCTAGAGCAGTGAGCCTGGTTCTGGCGCAAGCGAAATGCGATGCCGTTTCATGCGCCTCCAGGCAGCACTCACATATGCCGCTGTAAGGTAACTGTAGTCTATAACTCCTGGAATCTGTAAGGTACTCCTATAGTAAGGTGCTGTTAATTAAGAAAAAGTGGTGAGGATGCAGGCTCAATACGCCATAAAGTGCCAGAAGTTAAAAACAGTTAGATCTTTTAAGATGGGCGTTAAGAGGACTACCACCAGTGACGAGGCCAACAAAGGATATCGAGAGTTTGGCACCAAGCTCTCTTGTGCCTTTGGAATCGATGATACTCCTGTTCAATGGATGAGCAACTTCCTTTCGGACCGTTCAATTCAAATTGTGTTTTAAGTCTGCAATTCACCACATAAATGCTGGTGTTCCCCAAGGCTCCGTTTTGTCTCCTACATTCTTTCTAATATTTATAAATGATCTCCTGGCTGGTACTTTTAATCTAGTTAATTCCTTAGCTTCTCATATTCTTTTCGTGGGTCACGTCCCTCTTCTTCGGGTGTGAAACTGGAACGGCAAGGTATGTTGAGCTTATTAAATTCCGATCTTGATAGTATAGTTCAGTGGCTGACAGTAAGAATAACAAAAGTGATGATTATTGGAAAAAGAATTTGGGTGGAATTCAGTGCTTCCAACACACCTGTTTTCAAAGGAAAACCTCTAGAGTCTGTCAATACTCATGAATGGCAGTTGCATCGCTGAGACCGAGAGATCTTCCATTCTCGGTATGTGTGTCAATGACAACCTTCATTGGATTGACCTCAAATTCAATATCGTCAAGAACGCTGCGAAATGTCTATGCTTCCTCAAGCGATGTAAGAAATTGTTCACGCCTTCTGATCTGTTTACAATTTAAAAGGCATTTTTTTCGCTTGAGTACAATGCTCATGCCTCAACCACATATTTGGAGCTACTTGACTTAAGACAAAAATGCGCGATATATATAAATTATTGGGTAAGCGAAATCGCTTTAAGGCATCGCTGCAATGACTCCTGCCTATCGCGTTTTTATCGATTTCCACCATAAGTGCTCGAACGAAGTAGCCAGCTGCATAGGCAGGAACCTGTTAAGGCAGGAATGCGCATCAGTTTACCCTTAAGCCAGCTTTCAGATGCAAGGTGAATTACAAAGAATTCTTTCTTAGCCGTGGAACACGAATGTGAAATGCTCTTCCCCGCTCCGTTTTTCCTAACTTACTTACTTACTTAGGTGGTGCTACAGTCCGGAGTGGACATGGGCCTCAACCAATACGCCTCTCCAGTAAGAACTTTGGCTAACTGCCTCCAGTTGCGCACTCCAAGTTGGTTAAGATCCCCTTCCACTTGCGCACGCCAGATAAGGCGAGGTCTTCCTCTACTGCGTTGTCCGGGTTGGAATCGAATACTCTTCGGGCCGGAGCGTTGCTGTCCATTCGCTCTACATGTCCTAGCCATCTTAGTCGACTTTTCGCACTTTTTTGACCAGGTCGAGCTCGTGGAGTTCGCTGTTAAATCTCCTCCTCCAAAGCCCGTCAAGACAAACGGGACCGAAAGTCACTCGAAGAATTTTGCGGTCGTTTTTCCTACCCATTATAATTTACAGAAATTTAAAACCAGCACCGATCGATTTTTTGTCCTTCCTACTTCCGCTTTTCCTTGATGTCCGTGCTCTGCTAAAAATCTCCTTGTACGTCCAAATTATTTAAAAAAAAACGTGGGGGTAGGAGGTTCCCACAATCAACCTCGTAATACTGACGTATGTGTGACCAATAGGAGTAAAAGTATTTCATCTTAGACGTTCAAACTAGATCCCATTTTCTTTTTACAAAAACAGTTCATTATTATTTTTTTCATTAAACATCATCGATCTGAAGTTAAACAGTGATACCAAACCAACTGACGGAATATCATTTTTCTCCATCCACAAATGGACAGTGTGTCGTGCAATCTAAAAATATGCATTTTTCCTCTTTTCCCCTTTCAGGTCTAATCATCATAATTTAAAATCGCAATAGACCAAGAAATATTATAAACTTTACCATAAAAAAATTGAGCAATAGAATCCAATAAATAAACAAAACCACTTTCAGTTAATTTCCCAATAGCACGGACAATATTTTTTAGTTAAAAAAAAAAACAGAATTTAAACCTTACTAAAACGAAACTTGAAAAAAAATCACTGCAACTAAAATATTCGATTTCGGAAACAACAAAACTAAAACAAACAAAATCTATAAATCACGAAAAAACCAAAAAATAAAATAAAACAAAATTCATAACTAATTTCGGAACCAAAAGTACAAAGGCAACAAAAAATTAAATTTAAAAAAAATTAAAGCAACAAAATTTTCTACGAAATTAAATTTATTGCAAAAATCTATTATATAACTTTATTTAATTAACATATAAGTAATAAATAAAAACAAATCCAAAAAAGAAAAACACTCTTATTATTTTTATTTAAAATTGGCTTCCACACCTTAAGTTCGAAATTAAATACGTTACAATAGTTATCTCTTTATTTCTTAAATGAAAAATAAACAATAATAATATAAGCAAATAATTAACACACAAAACCAATAAATAAAAATAAAATCTCTACACACAAAAACACAAAAATCTAAACTTTCAAAGCAATTTGAAAGCCAAGATCAAAATACATTCCTACGAAATTACACAAAATAACACTGACACCGGAACATACAGTTTTCAATACCATTTACCATACAGCTAGCATTTGCTAAAAAAAGTACGCAAAAAATTACACAAAACTTGTCTACATCCTTCCCCCAAAAAAAAAAACAAATCACTCATACACTAACTTTTATCAGAAAAAAAACAAAAAATCATCCAAGCTCAAAAAAAAATCATTTGAAAAAAAAATTGAGAAAAAAAAACACTTTTCGGGAACAAATCAACCAAAAAAGATACAATTTTGGAAACAAAAACAAAAATTCAGGGCAATATATAAACAAAACTAAAATTAAAAAATAAAAACCTTATATATATATTAGCTTATAGCATAAAACAATAAAAAAAATTTACTAAGAAAAAAATATATATATATAAAAAATATTTATTTCGTTAAAATTGATATTGTTTTGGTTTTTCATATATTTTTGGTTTATTTAATTTAACAATACACACATCAAACATATATCAAATAACTTAACAATAAAACTATAACAAAACAAAATAAAATAAATCAATAATTGCAACAACATTCTACACACGCAATAAAGTTCTGTTGTGGGCTACAACATTCTTTAAAAAGTGAGTAAACAAAAACGGGCTAGTTTTTAACTACAAACAAATACTTAATAAAAAACAAAAAAACAAAAAAAAAACATTTTACAAATCGTTCAAGACTCTTATAGTTTCCTTGCGTTCCTGTTCATTTATCATGCTGTGCAAAATTGTTAAAAACTATTTAATTATAAGAAAAGTAAACAAAATATCTAGTCAAATTAAATCCAACCATATTTAAAAAAAAGACACTCAACTCAATAAAGCGGACTATTTTTGGAAAGCTCGGAGCTAGTCGTCGAAACAACATTTCTAGTGATATTTTAGGCCTATACAAAAAACAAAAAAAAATCTAAAAAAAGAATCGCAAAAATATAGAAAGAAATTCTTTTTTCGGGAAACCCAAATGTGATCGTTAAAATTAAAAAAAAAAAAAACTATTTTATATAGAAAAAGAGAAGAGATAAAAAATAATTAGAAAAACATTTTTCTGTTGTTTTCTGTTTAACAAAAATAAAAATGTGCTGTATATATTTATTCAAAATGTTTAACTAATAGACACAATATATATATAACGTCTAACAACCAACACATAAAAAGTAAAAAAAAAAACAAACAAAAAACAACCACAACAACAGCAACCCTTATCTGAAAATTCGTGTGCCTTAACTTGGCCTTAAACAAGAAAAAACTAATAACAACTAAAGCATAAATCAACGGCAAAGAAAGTCTATGTACGCATTCCGAACATTTTTAAGTGCTTCAAATAAATAAAAAAAAAAAGTTTAGGTCAAGCAAAAAAAAAATCATATTAAACGTATTTTTTAGTATAAAAAAAATATATTTTTTTGTTAAAAACAAACGAAAAAACTGTTGACAACCAAAACAAAATGAAAACACAAATCAGAATTTTATATATGTATAACAGATTTTTTCCCTTCTCGCTGTGAAAAACAAAATTAGTTTCTAGTTAAATTTAGACAAAAAAATTAAGTACTAGAATTAAATACAAGAAAATAAAAAAAAATTTATCTCTGGGACCTTAAATTAATTTATAAACTTTTTAATATAAAAAAAAAAACAAAACATTTCGATTGAAAAACCACCTTAAGAGATATAAATTATAAAAAAAAAACTAATGAAACTGTTAATAAGCCAACATTTTATAAGAAAGACACAAAAAAATAAATAAATAAAAGTACAAAAAAATTATAATTTAAAAAATTAGAAATAAAACCAAAAAATGGCATCACGTGCAAGAGGAATCACATCAAATCAGCAACTGAACCTAAATCGAATATTGACATTCCAAAAAATCATTCATCGTCGCCATAACTGTGACGAGTAACAAAATGATCAAAGTGAAGTGATTTTAAACACCCAGAGATACATTATGCAAGAAGTTATAAAAATGCTACCGAACTATGTGGAGACAGACTTAACCTTGAACATTTCGTTCAATAATAAACTGATTTAAAAAAGTGTGTGTCTGTGTGCGGTACGCGGTTTAACGTCAACCACAAAGTGACGGTTGGATTTTGAACGAGAATTTTCTTCAAGTGAAGCGCGAACAAAATCCCAACATCCTGTTTTACACGAGAAAGGTGAGTTGTGTAATTTTTTATTTATTTATATATTTATCTGGAGACAATTCGTATCTAAACAGTGTTGCGGTTGCACTAATAATAAGCGAACTTGGTTTTAACACGTTTATTTAGCGATAAAGAAATATTGAAAAAGCTATTAAAGTAGATATGAGACAAAAAGACGACCCAATAGTTTAAATTGAAAAACGTGATTCCTACATAACAAGAAAACATGGTGGTACGCTCCAGCGCGTGGGTTGAGCTGTCAAAAGCGACAGTGACTTTTTGCTTCTGGGTGCGTTCGATTGATTTATGGTGTGGCGTCAACAAACAGACTTATAAGAAATTAAAGGAAAACTTAATTCACTTAGGCCCGTTTGCTGATACTAGTCATAAATATTTATATATCACTTAAACGCTTAAAACTAATACTTAACAGGTTGCACTAAAACATAAGTTAAGCCGCAGACATGGCAAAATGGTCTGCTTTTGAATTCCAAGAAATGCAACTGTATAGTTATATCAAGAAGGACATTAGATCTTTCATACTTTCCCTCCATTCTTCATTCTGTGTGTGACCTCGAATAAGAAATTTATGTGTTATGGACTTTATTGCGAGATTTCCTACAGCATACGAATACATTCCAATTATGAATCTGAAATCAAAGTCTCGTTAAAGCTTTGCTCTTCTCAGGAATTTTAAGTAATTGTTTCACCTATTCTTTTGCTTACCACCACAGTTGTCGGTGTAAAACACAACGTCTACACATGGAAGAACAGCTTGTAAGTCGTATGTTGCTACAAGAATGTCGGATGTGTTTTCCTTATCCTTGGCCTTTTCATCACGACTTAATTTCTTTTCTTCCTGGTGTAGCTTGTAAGAGCTTTCTAACTGCTCCTTTTCCACTCCTATTGTATTTTTATAGGCTTCGCAAATGTCGCACTGGTCCTTTTTTGGTATGAAGAATCCATTGTTAAATTCGTCATTGAATATCCTTGCGTATGCATCATAACTCGCCACGTTTTTTTGGAGAGAAGTTCGATCCGTTTTATAATGCCTGTACATTTCAGCAATAGACAGCCCGCCGTCTATATATTCTCTTGAAGTCTGAGCTCTCAAGTAGTGACTTTCGATTCGTGGAATGGAGTTTATGTGTTGCCTTTTGGAATCCAGTAATTCGCTGTCAGTTTTCGGATGATTGGAATGCTTGCCGCGTTTATCTTCTTTGGTGATTAGATTACTTCACCTGAAGCCTTGTTCTGAATAATTGTTCGAACTACTCTTTTCGAAATTGCAAAAGTGCTTGTCAAAAATTGTTTACATACTCGAACTTTGTTTCCATTATTCATTAAAAAAAGCACAGTTTTGCCTCCTTGGTGTTTTTTTTAGATAGAGATATACGACGGTATTTCAAATTCAGTGGTTCGATGCAAGAGTTTAAGAAATCGCGTTGACGTTGAAAAGAAGCGAGACTCCAATAATTTTTGAAAAGTTCTTAATTTTTCGTTAAAATTACAACGATTAGGGCAGGGTGGTCCCATCACTTTTTCTTTAACAAGCTTACCCCTTTTTGAAACATAGCTTTGTCCTGAGTTGCGTAACTTTGTCGCTACATTCTGCTTCCAACTGTTAGGGTTCAAAGATCTTTTTTTTCCCTTCATTAAAGGTAAGTTGGCCACCGAGACTTCTGGTTGTAATTCAGTCGTGTCGTTAATAGAAATATTCGATGAACTACTGTCACTTTCTGAACCATGACCTTCTGTAGGAGAGTAAGCACTTTCATCCGCAGAAAAGTCCTCGTTTTCCGAATGTTTTCTTGGAAACTTTTCTCAAATTCATTTTTGATTCACTAGTTCTTGTCACAGTGAAACAGTTTTGCTCCTTTTAGTTGCCTTTCGGAATTATTGCGGTTCGGAATTATCTGTCATGACTGGAGAAACTTTGGGAAAGTTAGCTTTAATTTTTGTCATTGCGACTGCAAGTTCTGCAAGCATTCTTCCACGTTCCGACATCTTGTAACAACGTCCTAAATACAAAAGGTGATGCAAATATTTGGCGAAATAATGACACAAACAATACTTACGTCGCTTAAATAGGTTTTTTTTTTCCACAAACAATGACGCAACTAACACATGGGTCGATGTCTCACTAAAATACTAATAAAATACTTAAAAATGTCAACAGAAAACTGCCATATCGTGCACTTACGACTTTGTTCGCCCGAAAATAACAAAACAATTATACAAAAAGTGTTGGACTCACACATACGTCGTTGTCTGACTAAACAAAGCGTTATTTGATGGAGATTTGAAACACAAGTGACAGATAAGGCAATGTTTTTGCGATATATTTGTTTAAAAACATTGTAACGGTACAAAGACATATCTGCCCCCTGAATACAAATAGAACATTTTCAATTGGGTCTTTGTTTTATTGGAAAGAAATACCTGTTTTGAGAACTGTGGCATACTTAACTCAGAAAATTAAAAATTTGCACTTAAGTCGTTGTTCCACCGGAAGTGCGAATTGCACTACATCGCCGATAACGAAGATTATTTTTCGATAAATTCGTCGCACCCATCGATCAAACACTCACACGCATGTACGAGTAGCAACGCACTCCTCGCGAAGGTAAAATCAAACTTTGGCCACTGCTGAACTGTTTTGTTGCAGCTAAAACAAAAGCCACCAGCAAACTAATGCAACGTAAAAATGATGACAAAAAACGGTATTTAACTTTGAATAGTCTGACATAACAATACTCATATCAAGTGTCCATCGGAACGTTACAATCGATTTTATTAACCTCAATAGCCGCAGGGACAATAAAGAAAGCACAACACGAAAGATTATAATCGCCACTAAAATGGCTAGAATGGCTTTGTATCTGAGCCTTTTGTTGTGATTAATTCGTGGTGTGGCGCTATCTACAGGAAGGACATTATGTTGGAGGAATATTTAATTGATGGCGTCAAGCAGTTAACGTTCATTCATTGATCCATCAGCAAACCTCATGATGCGTCCATTGACAATGAATGGAAATGCATTTTCGTAGACCTGTGAGTTGCTTTTGTTCTTGACCAGCTCAAGTTACGTACACATCCCCCAAACCGAGCTCGATAGCATGATTTATACCGTTAACCCAGTAGGGGGTGTAGAGGTTATGTTTAATTAAATATCTTTTGTATACAGTACAGATGCAGGCGAGATAATTAAGGAACTGCAAGCAGATCAAGATTGTTGTCAACATGAATTCAACGCGCAGTTTCGTGTAACTAATTTGAATAATGCACATCGTCTGTTTGAAGTAATTAGCGATATCCATGTGTATCTAACGTGCTAGGCGCAATTAAACACTTTAAGTGGACTGACTCCGACTATTTGGGCATTCGTAGGGCTTTATTCAGGATTCAACAGGCGGCAAATGGGAGGGTTGTGGTTCTCCTGATCTAAGAAAAAGTGGCACGACCTCAGCATATGGCAAGATGTACTTCAAGGTATTCAAATCCCTCTCTAAGCCACACCACCACCTTTACGTGACCATGACAACTGAAGTAGGTGGTAAACTGGGGAGATTTTGAGACTGGGTAGGCAACCTTTAAGGACATTGCCTTCTGAGGAAGCACGCCAAAAGATTGGAGCTCTCAGAAGCAGACTTGAGTCACGAAGGACATTTTTTTTTTTTGTTAATCTCCTGACCCGCCTATGCAAAGAAAAACGGTACGTCGATCTGGATAGATCTATTGTACCATATGTCAGAGAATTAGGCGTTTTCCACTTTTCTAGAAAAGGTACTAATGCTTCTAGCAGGGGATTTCTTCAAGTTCATCAGCTTTTCCATTTCCTTCAAAACCCCCATGGCCAGGCATAAACCACAGTTTGGTCTTGTTTCTGTGACTGACTTTCTGGAGGGTATTGAAGCAGTGTAGGACTGATTTGGAGTCAATTGTGTGTGAGCTAAGGGCTTTTATAGCTGCTTGGCTGTCCGTGAATCTATGGATGTGAGCACCTTCGATACCAGTGGCGACGGTGTAGAGGTTAGTGTGTTGGCTTGTGACCCGTGCGGTGCAGGTTCAATCCCCATGGGGAACAACAACATACGCCACCCATTCACATGCCTCTACACCAAAAGGAGGATTTCTGCCTGGTAGTACAATGGACCGTTACCGAGTCTGAGTGCTCTGGGATTTGGATTTCCTTTTTTATAAAAAAAAAATTAAAAAAAAAAAAAAAATGATACTAAAAACTTAAAAAAAAAAAAAAAAAACAGATGGTTCCAAGAGCGGGTAGGGTGACCCACATGCCCCTTCCCAATGGCATCACAATGGACATGCCTTGCTCTGAGTGTACCTCATCCAGGACCATTTCTAACCCACCAATCAACCAAGGTATTCGTGCATGTATGCAAGTATGTGTAAGACAATGCGTGTACTTACGCAACCTAATTAGCAATAAAGTTGCGTTCCATCGAATCGGGGACAATGTACCTCATCAAATTGAAACAGATGATTAGGATGATTTTGTGGATAATTATAATGAGGCATTCAATGTGGACGGTTTTGGACAGGGTTTCATTCACTCACGCGCTAAGTTCGATGATGAAGTATTTATCGCAACTTTCTTTAATTGAGTTAGTGGCAGGAGCAGCGTTTAAATAGGATGTTATCATCGCCATTGATGGACAAATTAACATGAACGGTTTTGGACGGGTTCTTAATTCGCTTAGCAGCTTAGCTCGGTTGTGAAGTTACTATCGCAAGGATCTTGTAACTTTGTTTAATTGATGTTATGACACGAGGAAGTAAGGATTATCTCCTGACCATTGGGGTGGCGAATCGAATACGAGTACATACACATCCGGTATGAGGGGTGATTCAAAGTTAAGTTTATTGAATTTGGAAGTAAAAATGAGGGGGGGTCCTTGAACGGAGGATGCGGGATAAGAGACAGATGAACATGTCCGATGTGAAGGTGTTTTAAGTTGCACGGAACGGTGATGTCATGTCTACTCTACAAACACCAACAGAGAAGAGCTCAGGTTAGGTTTTTTTTTTTCTTTTTTTTTTTTTTATTTAGAAAAAGAAAATCCAAATCCCAGAGCACTCAGACTCGGTAACGTTCCATTGTACTACCAGGCAGAAATCCTCCTTTTTGGTATAGAGGCATGTGATTGGGTGGCGTATGTTGTTGTTCCCCATGGGGATTGAACCTGCACCGCACGGGTCACAAGCCAACACACTAACCTCTACACCGTCGCCACCCTGAGTTAGGTTAGTGTCGGTTAAATAGGGGTATGGAAACTCAAACCCGACTGTTCCCATCGCGATCCCTGGAGAAACAGTTGATCGATCGAAAAACTCACACGGAATACAAAAATGAGTAAAGTTTAAATAAAAAGAGAGATTTAATTTTCCTTTTTTTATTATTTAATTATCAAATTGTATCACAACTTATTGTTTATTTGTTTTTTATGTTAGATTGATTTTTGCGCTACGCGCTTCGAAAAACTTGTTTTCATCATCAGGCGCTTTTGACTCAGACCCCTACAGTTTATGTGACAACGGAAGGCGCTCTGTTAGAACCAACAACAGAGATAACAAACGCCTACCAACGCAACGAGATTGCAGTATGCGCCTTTCTGGACATAGAGGGTGCTTTTGACAACACTGCATATGAATCCATAGCAAATGATTTGTCCCATATAAAAATAGACAAACCAACTATAAAATGGATGAAAGCGATGCTGGGAAGTCGCAAAATTAGGTGCAGGGACATAAGTCCCGAAGACTTAAGTCCCGAATATGTCCCACTATACATTTCCTAAATATACGCCTGAGAGAAACTAAGAAGACCACTCCAAATGCTACAGCAAATAGTCAAATCGGTTTCGTTATCGGTGACGTGAAATAAAGCCAAACGAAATAAGGCCAAATTCCAAATTTGGCATCATTTCGCTTTCGAAAGCGAAATAGAGCCAATTTGGCTTTATTTCGTCATGCAAAACGAAATAATACCAAAAAACTAATGGAAATAAGACCAAACCACTTTGTTGTGCGCAAATGTGCAACTATTATCGATTTGTTTGCTTACAATTATGTTATGAGACTTAACGGTAAAACGGTGCCGTGACATAACCCCAAGCGTCATAAACCCAAATTTTGAAATTTGGCCTTATGCCGCATTGTGAAAGTGACATAAGGCCAAATTTTAGCATTTGGTATTATGACACATTGGAAAAGCGTCACAAGGCCAATTTGGCTTTATGACACTTTCGCTTGGTGCTGCTTTCAACAATTTGCCCTCGCACCTACCCCAAATCAAACAGTGACCCCAAGCAGGGGGGTTGCAGGGGGGCAATATGCCCCCCATATACATTGCATTGTTTATGGGATTAGTTGCGAAATCGAAAGTAGATTGCATAAACAGTGCAATGTCTATGGGGGGGGGGCATGCTGCCCCCCTGCAACCCCACCTGCTTGGGGTCACTGTTTGATTTGGAGTAGGTGCGAGGTACGGTTTCGAAAATTTGGCTTTATGTCACTTTCCGGATTTGGCCTGACATAATACAGTGACAGTGAAAGTGACAAAATTATATTTTACCTATCAATTTATGAACGTTAATAAAATATAAAATATTTCCAACTGTTTGTTTCATTCGGGACTTGTGTCCCATTTTCAACGATTAAAATTCGGAACTTATGTCCCATTTAAGTGGGTTATAAGTCCCGAAATCAATTCGGGACTTATGTCTTCGGGACTTATGTCCCTGCGCCCACACGTATGGGTTTGATGAACATTTTTTTTGAGTTTCAGTTCGAAGTATGGGGAACCCCCAAAATTTATTGTTTTTTTTCTATTTTTGTGTGAAAATCTGAATGCGGTTCACGAAATACATCTAATTACCAAGTTTCAACAGTATAGCTCTTATAATTTGTTAATTAAGTGGCTGTGACATTCCCGGACAGAAAGACAGACAGACAGACAGACAGACAGACATGACGAATCTATAAGGGTTCCGTTTTTTGCCATTTGGCTACGGAACCCTAAACAAGAAAAAATCGTTAATGTGAGAGGTTGTGCGATCGATAGACTCATTCTTAAAATCACCTGTGCATAAAAGTGCCTACCAAAGTGGCAGCCATCTTAGTTTTGTTTGCAAAATAAAACATTTTGTCATCTTCAACCTCCGTGAAATGACTGACGTGGCATTGCGATAGGAAATGTTCCGTTATTAGTGGGAGTGGTTTGATTTTTGTTTCTCCTGGCTTGTTTCTCATTGTCACTGGAAAATAAATTCTCTAAGTGAGCTGCTGCTCCGCCTGGTAGCCTGGTAGTTTTTTCCAGCGACTTCCATGATGTGGACCGAGGCCGATTTACGATTGCGCATGCGCATATATCTTGTCTATCCATTTCTGGATTTGTGTCGGCAAGTGAACGCCGTAGTCAAGTATCTTATGCAGTGTGAATGAATGCATGGGGAAGTGAAGGCTTTTCTTACTATCAGATGAGCGCGAGTGAGAAAAGAATATACCTGTAGCCAGCACAGACAGCCCTGGTGTCTTTTTGAAACTCAAACCATTTTCCCTATGAAAGAAATTATCCGACTGACCTGCACCTGCGGCTGGTCGCCTGGTATTTTGTTCGCCGGACTTCTATGGTGTGGACCGAGACCCAGGTAGCGCATGCGCAATCTATCATGTCTATCCTTTACTGAAATTTGTTGGCAAGTGAACGCCGTAAATAAGTATGCTGTACGAATGTATGTATGCAGGCGGAAGCGAAGGCTTTTCAAACGATTAGATGAGCGTGAGTGGTACAAGGATAAGCTTGTAGTTTGACAATCAACTGAATTTGACAGCACTCCTGTCTTCTTAAACTTCAAAGCAATTTCCCTGTGAAAGAAATTTCCGGAGTGACCTGCAGCTGCTCCTGGTCGCCTGGTAATTCATTTCCTCTGCACCTCCCTGGAATTTGGAGCCGTGGTAGAATAGTAAATGTTTGCCTCTCTGCCTTTTTCTTGATTTTTGCCTGGAAGTGACGGCATGATGCCCAAGGGAAGACTTTTCAAACTATCAGATGAGCGTGAGTGAGACAAGTACATACTTGTAGGCAGACACAGACAGCCCTGGTGTCTATTTGAAACTCAAACCATTTTCCCTATCAAAGAAAATTTCCGACTGACCTACAGCTGCGCCTGGTCGAGTGGTTCTTTATTTTCACTTTCTATCTATCTCGTTCTAGATTTTTGCGAGGACAAGTCGACAACCACACACAGAACGAATGCATACACGAGGAAACGGAAGCTACTTAAATCAGATCAGATGAGCGTTAGTGAAATAAGGATAAGCTTAGTTCTTCGACGCCATTTTGTCCATGATTAAAATGGAAAACGATAGGGGACGCCTTAGAATATGATTTTTAATTTTGTGCTGCATTCCTGTGGTTTGGGCGACTGCCTTCCCATAGCTGGCGAGGAGGCTACGTATCGGTTCGTTGCCTTTCTTATAGAAGCTCCAGATGTTGTTTCGGTCGCGAGACTCATTTCCTTAAAGTTTCATCAATGTCCTAGGAACCGGTCTGCCATAACTCCCACCGATGCTACGACCCCGGGAAATGAAATGGCTTAGTGCCTGCCTATTCGTTCATGGCCGCCCAGAAATTGAATTTCCATGGGATCCTTGTTGAAAGAGGAGAGAACAAACCATATCTAGGCCCAGAATTATTTCTGAAAGTGTTTTTTGGTGGATTTCCTGTGCAAGCAATCCCTCTCTTTTCTACTTACTTACAACACCGACCTGTTTCGCTGGACATGACCTTCAATCCCATGAATGTGTGGCCAAGCAATAAGGAACTTGTTTTGATCGCCTTGCTCCTTGTCGCGTCCATTTTTGCCCTTCTTATTCCTTCGGACACAATGGTAGGGAGCAGCGCTATTCTGATACCACGTGTGTTCTTAGCTCACTTTGGAGAATATTCACGAGTTTAAAGGCGCAACGGTGCGGGTATCATCTTTTCCGCGGCTCCGTTTACTAGGTTGCAACAGATTTAAAGGTGCGAGAAGGATATTTGTATCGACTTCTTAGAATTCATTAGGTTGCCACAGAAGGAGGCATCGGACACTTGGGTGGCCTTCGACGTTGCAAGGACTATATTTCCGTCGACTCCTGAGAGTGCATTTGGTTGCCACAAAATGAAGCATCACAATGGTCTCGACGGCGGGTCTGTAACGTTGCGAGTTGGCTACTTTCATCGGCTCCTTCGAACTCATTAGGTTGCCACAGAAGGAAGCATCGCTCGCTTGACGGTCCTTCAACGTAGCAATTAGTATCCTCTCAGCGAATCCTTTGAGTTGATAAGGTTGCGACAGATAGCAGCATCGCTCAATTAACACATGAGTATCTACCTACGACCTATCGCCGATTTTGACCGGCGAGTTTTGAGATTATTCCCATGGGATTTTATACCCTTGGATGTGTGTCAGACTTTTGCAGTGAAAACAAATGTAAAGTGTGGGATGCGACCCTCAAAGGACAAACTAACCTCTATACGATTGCCACCCACAAAGCTTTATTAAATCCTTAAAATATTTTCGTACGTATTTTAATTTTATCTAATTTTCTTCTTTCCTTCCTTTCAGGTGAGTGATCCTTTGTTGATTCTTATATTTTGCTGACTACCTCTTACGTAAGTGTTTCAAAGTTGAACTTAATAAAAACAAAATTATTTCTTAAACATCTCTTTAAACGGTGCAGCGAAATAACCCCTCGGAATCGCGGCTCATTGGTCCGACGTACCAACCACCGAGTCAGTGCGTTCTGTGATCCTTTGCCGTGAGGTTTTGACTTCTATTGGGATAATTATTTAAGATCATCTACCCCTAAACATTTAATTGATTTACTTTGATGCTAGATTCGCTCTGTATCTTCTTAGGGTGACGGCCGTTATTATCCTATTTTATCATGTCCACGGTCAAAATATCCCAGCACAATATCCACGGTCAGAATATCCGCGGTCAGAATATCCACGGTCAGAATATCCGCGGTCAGAATATCCGCGGTCAGAATATCCACGGTCAGAATATCCGCGGTCAGAATATCTACGGTCAGAATATCCGCCGTCAGAATATCCGCGGTCAGAATATCCGCGGTCAGAATATCCGCGGTCAGAATATCCACGGTCAGAATATCCGCGGTCAGAATATCTACGGTCAGAATATCCGCCCTCAGAATATCCGCGGTCAGAATATCCGCGGTCAGAATATCCGCGGTCAGAATATCCATGGTCAGAATATCCGCTGTCAGAATATCCGCTGTCAGAATATCCGCGGTCAGTATATCCACGGCCAGAGTCGAAGATCCTTTTGGCTGCAGATGGAGCCAGTGTAGTTGACGCGATTTAGCTTTTTGGACTGACTACATCCACATCTTGGTACAACTCATAGAGTTCGCGGATAAATCTTTTTTTCCATTCGCCCTCCTCGCACACAGGACCAAATATCTGACGGAGTATTTTTCTTTCAAAAGAACCCAATATTAGCTCCCCTTTTCTACATATTGTCCAGCACTCGCCACCATAAAACAGGACTGCATTAAGGTTCGGTAGAGCTGGTATTTTGTCCTTCGAGTGAGGAGTTTTGAACCCATTTAAGTAGCTACGGTTTCCTTATTTAATTTTCCGTCGGATCTCCACTAAGGAGTCATTTGTGGAGTTGATGTTTACTCCTAGTTAGATGAACTAGTTAACTACCTCGACACTATTGCTATCAACAGGGACGTTTTGTCCTAGGCGTTGGACAGATGTTTGTTTGTTTGGTGATAGCATGTACGAGTATCTAGTCTTGTCATTAAATCCAAACGGTGTCAACTACAATCAAGATGGACCCCCAACTCGACTATGACAGCCGCCCGTTCGTGCTCCCTTTCCGCGGACCAGTGTAGCTTGTGATTTGTATTGCAACAGTCACTCTAAGGTGCACTTCCTTCGCGATGCGCGTAGCACTCACTCCCTCAGGAACAATTTAAACCGACTACTCGATTGTGTCACAGCGCTCCCAGTAGGCCGATCAACGACCTGCAAAACACCCCCTCCCGTCCCCCCCTTCTCATCATCCCTTTGTACTACCACAATGGACCGAAATTGCGGTCAAAGTGTGCCTGGGCTTTGTGCCCTGACAGCAACCTGACCTTACCTCACCCTAGTCTTCTTCTCATTAACTTAAATTGTTGCCATCCCAATGGAAGCTGTCCCTTGCATTTATTGGAGGCTTGAGAAAAAGCACTACTTTTCGGTAGCCTTCCAACAAACCTATGCGCCTTATGTTAAGATCGGCCTCCAGTGCAGCACATATGGTTTGAATCTCCATGTATTGCCGAATGTATTGCCACATATCCTTTTTTTTTTACCCGATCTTCTATATAACCCTTCCAGATGTGTCTGGAATCTAGTATGACACCCTGGTTCCTTGTTGTCTTGGATATTAGCAGGTCCACTCCACTCATTCTTGGTGATTTAAGGACAGCTATTGTCCTCCTTCTTGTGAACAGCAGGATTTCTGTCTTGGATGGGTTTACCCATAGTCCTTTGCCCACAGCCCAGTTGTTGACGAGTAGAAGTGCGGAGCTCAGTCGCTCGCTGAGTCGCTCGCTGAGGACTGGGAGGAATTCACTGTGAAGATTCACAATGAAGCCTTCCCTCTCCAGTGTCTTTAATAGCTCGTATATTACCAGCAGTCATATGATCGGAGACAGGATGCCGCCTTGCGATGTTCCCCTAGTAACTTTCCGTTCAATGAACACGTCTCCTAGGTAAGACTTAATCCGGCGTGTGCCTAACATAAGACCGATGCAGTCGCATAGACTGTCATTGAGATGGGCCCTTCTAAGGGTGGAGTGAAATAACGTCAAACGCTTGAAAAAGTGCAATAAGGCCAAATTTTAACGTTCGCTTTGTGCCTTTTTTCGTTCGGTGTTATTTCACTCCACCTGTTCTTAGGTCGGACGGAATCCCGTCAGCTACTCCTTGTGTTCTAAGGAAGTTTCCACTTCACGATACTACACTATGCAGTGCGGTGTCTGTAGATATGCCCTTCATGTAAGCGTGCTGGGATTTCGAAAAGAAGTTGTCCCCTATCGGTTCTCTTACATGCAGATCAATAATCCCCGTCATTGTTTTCAGCATGAATGAGGGCAGACTCATAGGGTTGTAGTCCTTTGCTGTGATGTGGGTGGCTTTCCCGGCTTTTGGTATAAATATAACCCTCACCATGCCTTAGGAACCTACCATAGCATTAGACAGTACGAGTAGATGCATCTCAGCCATAGAATCTGTTGGAAATAGGAATAGGGCATCCAACAGTTCGCCCAAACGGACTGTAGCCTTCCTCTATGTTCTAAACAATTTTGAGATGAGCTCAAGCAGATACCTCAGGCCTTCCACAAAAGCACAAATTCAAATTCAAATCAATTCTTTATTAGACCGCCGATTAGTGAAACCGACATTTAGCTTTTATCAGGCCTTCAGTTAAATTTCAACATTTGAAATGTCGTTGATGTCCTTAAAATTGATGAAAATTATCCTATTCCCTTACACCCATCCATAGCGAAAACAATGAAAGACTCCAAAGCAAACATTTAACGCCCAAACCACGCCCTACAGGGACACCCACCTACCCGCATCAAAAATATGTCCACATTCAAAATCGCAGTCTTTCAAATTGATTTTCAGCTTTGTCCCATGGATCAGAGGTGACCATCAACCCCACCCGCCGCTGGCCACTTTCTATTGAAATTAAAAGGATATCTAGCATTCCGTATCTCGCCATTCAAACGGGAAAATTTGAAATTGAATATTTTCGCTGAAATTTTGTAAGCCCCCAACCTCTAAAAATATATAAAACAAAAAAATTCAGGACCTCTGGATAGGATTACATTCGAAAGCCGCCGATATGAGTGTGAGATGGGCTTCGCATCGTATTCATCAAAAATCCTTCCTCCTGGACTAACACTGATGAAAGGAAAAAAAACCGACGCCACCACCACCATCAGCGCCGACTGGACATATGTGTTTTTGTTTGCCCGCCGCCCCTCCACTGAAACACACATTATCCCTTTAACGATAATTGTACGACCGACCATCGATTTCGATATCGAGCACAATATGCGTGCGTGATAGTGCGTGCTGTATCCACAGGAATGATGCACAGATGCTGCAGGAGAATTTCCATTAAAATTCAATGATTTAATAATTATATGCACAAAAGCTCAACTCGTATGTAAGCCTACACGGCCGCCGCCACCGCCATTGTATATAGTATAATGGATGCAAGTGCTATTCGTCCATCGTCCTTCGTCCATGTGTGCATTTATAATTTTACTAATGCGCCTTTTCGCTGCCCAAAATAGGTGTGGCGTTCATTTTTGCCCCGCGCGGAAATACAAATTAGTTTTAACTTATTTTGTTGGTGCATTTTTGTTCGGCTCTCATCCTTTCGGCAGGACTCTCGATAATGGATAAATTGATTTAATTTCATCAATGAATGCCTGCATTATTAGAATTAAAATTGTTTTCGTTATTTTTATAATTTTCTTCCTCCTCTAATTCGGTTTTAGTAAATTTTTCCATTTAAATATTTCGCATACAGCAGCATGATAAACTGACAGGACATCCACTGTAAATGCGCTTGGACATGCTTTCCATATGCGAAATAAATAATTTACTCTGCATTTTGTTTTTTTATGTTTGTTAATTTCAGGGGGTGGGGGGGGGGGAGAGAGGTAGACAGTTAGAGCGTGGTAAGTAAAATAAATAAATGACGGAATTTGATTAAATTAGAAAAACTAAATAAGTACGCATACGCCAGAGGGTGGTGTTTCTATTCTATTTACCTAACGATGTCATGAATAAATTACAAATGGCCCCTGAATTTGAATTGTATTTAGAATAAATTATGGTGGTGAATATTTTGGGCTTAATCCGCCCTGGGTGGCGAATTGGGGCAGGAAAGCCTGTTGTTCCGGCTTTGGTGCCTCTTCTTGGCAACCTATTTTCCCCAAACCTCGAATAGCTGATTGGTATAAATACAGAGACACACTTTGCGAACTAGTAACCTGAAGTCTTAGCAATTCGAAGACCTTACACTGGCCCTCAACCAAGCGATGTCTGCTCCATGTCCGAGGATACGACTTAGAGGAAAAAAGAAGACTGGTGGAACCCAGTATTGGGACCACTCAGAAATGGTTGCAGGCGACGTTTAAATCTTGCCAATAGCTCAAGATATACAGCCGATTGGGACTCCTATAAGCAACCCCTCAAATCATACAAAAATTAAAACTAAGGCAGGGCGAGAAACTCTTCTGTGGCAAAGAAGAAGAATCCTCTGAAGCATCAAAGCCAAGAAAAATCTTCGCTTCCAGTCCAATAATGGTTGCTAAGTATGGGAACCATAACCCCCAGGGTATCACAAAGGTTCTATATTGACCTAAGTGGGACGGGGGCAGAATTCTCTTGTACCGTCAACCCGGTTACCTAACCTAATCCAACTATGCCGTGCTGTGTAAGGAAAGCTGATGGCTCTTGGACGACATCTAGAGAGGAATCACTCAAGTTGCTTACCCAGGTAGCTTCAATTTTACCAGTTTTAGTAACCGACTCTGACATACGGGGTTGTCTGGTGGACTGCTCTAGACAAAGCGGTAAGCCGTGATAAGCTGAGCAAGGTTCAACGTACACCTTGTTTGTGCATCCGAACGACCCCCTCCGCTGCACTGGACATTTTACTGCATCTGACACCACTCGATATTTTTAGCCGCAAATAGCTGCCTATTCCGCTGTCCGTTTAAACGTACCTCACAGTGGATCAATACGAATATTGGCCGTCATAAAAGTGCAAGTCTCTTTCTGTTGGCGTCCTTGGTTATAGGATAGTCCTTTAGGCAGCAACAAATTAGGTTTAGTGAACCCACATCGTACTCTATCATTCTGGACTCACTTGGGTCCCTACCAAGGAACATCGACTACACCATATCCCAATTACAGTTCGAGAAGAATTTCCAAATCACAAATCACCCACCAGATCATTCTGGGAGGATGTTGCTTTCACGGAGGATAAATCGATCCACTTCTTCACCGATGGATCCCAACTCAGAGAGGCTCTCGTCCTAATGAGTACCATCGATCCACTTCTACACCGATGGATTCCAAATCAAACGGGCTCGCGTCCTACTGAGATCCATTGATCCACTTCCACACCGACGGGTCAAAAACTAGTGATGGGGTAGGTGGGGGTGTTTTCTCAGAAAGACTAAATATCAGTCTCTCCTTCCGTCTTCCTGACCATTGTAGCGTGTTCCAGGCGAAAATCATGGCGATTAAGGAAGTCTTGTTTTGGCTGAAGAGAAATGTGACATCCGCTAAGGACATCCGCATATTTTCCGATAGTCAAGCCGCGCTAAAGTCCCTGGACTCAGTCTCTTCAAACTTCATCGTAGCTATAGGCTGCCGTTCATCTCTTGAGGAGGTGGCAGAGCAGTTCAATATTCACCTCTATTGGGTCCCGCAGCATAGAGACATCCCAGGGAATTGTAGGGCATTTGAACTCTCCAAAAATGGAACCGCATTAACTCTTCTACCTGATAAAGGTTTTCAAGGTATGCCTATCGCTACTTGTAAATTTATGGTCAAGATATCCGCAGTCGAGAGTACAAACCTAAGGTGGACAGGTGGTGATACGTGTGTAGCGACCAAGCATATCTGGCCAAAGCTGGATCGGCGGCGCTCTTCGGGTTTGATCTCACTTAACCGACTGCACATTGGCTCTGCTATAGGTGTCATCACAGGACACTGTCTCAGAGGTAAGCTCGCATCAAGGCTTGGCGTCTATTCAAATGACTTCTGTAGAAGCTACAGGGATGAGGAGGAGGAGGAGACTACACTTCATCTCCTCTGTACATGTCCTGCACTCTCCCATAAAAGAAATCTCTATCTAGGACCCTTCTTCCTTAATGAACTCAGTGATTTAGCTAACACAGATGGTAGAAATCTATCGCGCTTCATTAGAAGCTCCAAATGGTTTTAGCGAGTAGTGGTCGAAACTCCCCATCCATGTGGTATCAGAACGGACCTCATTGGTGTAAGTGTGTTGGCTATCAGCCACATTAACCTAACCTAACCGAGTAACCTGAACACGTCACAAGCACACGTAATTAACTCTGAAAGTCTGATTACTAGGGACACTACAAATCTTCAAGCCCTTCAAGTCTGCAGAACAACAAAAGTCATCGGACATCATCCTGCCTGTTCTGAAGATGATTCTGTAGAAATTCTGATTTCTAGGGACAAGCTGCTTGGGGCGCTACAAAGCTTCAAGCCCCTCAAGTCTGCAGGGCCAGGCGGCATAATACCTGCCGAACAACAAAAGTCTTCGGACATCATCCTGCCAGCTCTGGACATGATTCTGTAGAAATTCTGATTTCTAGGGACAAGCTGCTTTGGGCGCTACAAAGCTTCAGGCCCTTCAAGTCTGCAGGGCCGAACAGCATTACACCTGCCGAACTACAAGTGTCTTCGGATATCATCCTGCCAGCTCTGCTCATGATTCTGTAGAAATTCTGATTTCTAGGGACAAGCTGCTTGGGGCGCTACAAAGCTTCAAGCCCCTCAAGTCTGCAGGGCCAGGCGGCATAATACCTGCCGAACAACAAAAGTCTTTGGATATCATCCTGCTAGTGCTTGAGATAATCCTGATGAGTTGTTTGAATCTGGTATAAATTCCCCAGACTTTACTCCAAAAGACCTCAGACCTATTAGTCTATCATTATTCCTCCTGAAAACGCTGGACCGTTTTGTTTCCGTATAAGTGCAATCGGCTCAAAGAATTTCCGCGAGATCGTGAAAGTCGCTTGAAATACGCCCAAACAGCCCCTCGAACGGTTGACGCAGAACCTGATTTTTGGAAGCACATTTAGATGATCGACTGGGCCCAAATCACACCTTCTGGCGCCATTAACAAGTCAAATTGCCGCATTTAGAGATTTAGAGATTTAGAGACGGAGAATCCACACGAGATCCACGACACACCGTTGCATGACCAAAAAGTGACTCTTTGGGCCAGCGTTTGCTCCAAAACCATCAATCAGCCATTTTGGAAATCGACATCGTGGGATGTTGGCTCATGATGTCTGCCCACAAATGTGTGAAAAAGGCCTGCTTTCAACAAGACCGCGCGTCATGCCCCACTGAAAATCAAACAATGCAGTTTGTGCATAAAAAATTCCCTGGACGTGTGCTGTGAAAAAACTGCGACGATTGACTTTTGGCCACCCAGATCTCCAGACCAATGCGGACTTCTTTTTGTTGTGGGGTTATTTGAAAAGCAAAGAGCACTGACGAGCTCAAGGCAAATATTCGTGCCGAAACGATCGCAATACCGCCCGAGGGTGGAGTGAAATAACGCCAAACGAAATAAGGCGCATTTGGCCTTATTTCGCTTTGAGAAAGTAAAAGTGCAAGAGGCTCGCTCAAATTCAAGCAAAGTGTTTAGAGGGTCTGTATCGGAAATTTCCTCTTCGGCTGCTGATAAAAACCAGGCTATCCACGAACTTCGACAAACCATCTTGAAAAGGGGCACAACCATTTTCAAAATTGCCGCTCAGAGAAGGAGGAACGCCCAGGAAATAAGTTCGCAAAGGTTGACCAACAATGCCCAAGGGCTGCTTCGTGTGGATGACGAACAAATTCTACACTGTTGGCAGCAGTATTGTGAAGGACTTCTAAATCTGCAATTTCCTCGGATATATTTCCTGAGAGCGGTTTCTAACAATGAAGAAGTGCAGGACGTTACTGTCGAAGAAATTAGGAACGCGGTCACAGACTCCAGAAAACCAAAGGGCCGTACGAGATGCAATTTGAGTTCTGGAAAAAGATGGAAGACATTGCGTCCAAGTGGCTCATGATTCGCATCTCCAAACTGATGAGAGGCGATCCAATGCCTAACTAGTTTAGGGAAAGTTGTCTTACTGCCTTGTTTAAAGGAAAAGGCGCTAGTCTTGGCTATGACTGTTACCGCTTAATCAAGCTGATGTCACAGCAGATCGCTGAGCGGGTTAGATAGCCGAATGTGGCGAAATAAAACGGTTATCTGAAGACCAATGCGGGTTTGTCGCAGGCAAAGCAACCACAGATGCAATCCAAAGTACCTATAAAGATCGTGATTCCTCAAAGGATTTTCATTTTAAAAAGGCCTTAGATAGACAACCAAGGGATATGTAATGGGTGGCACTAAGACAACGAGGAGTTTCACAAACCTACGTCCAGATGATCATGGACGTGCTACTTTGGGAGCTTTATATGGAACAAAACCACTTTGAAACTGCCCGCCAGAAAAACACGTCTAGTCAGTATCTCTCTTCATACTCAGTGAAATAAATTAAATATAAATATTTAAATAAATAAAATTCTGTAGCGACCATAACCCTCCTCCTTTTGGAGTGCAATTGCAAACCCCTCTTTAACCTAACCTCACCCAACCCAGACGCAGATTTGGCAAAATCCGTGTTAAATACGAACACTCTTCTAAAAAGTGATTCCTGTGGAATTTAAGTTCTCTAAATGCCTCAACCCACCAAGAGTGGAGGATCAAACGAGGTACCCACCCCCATGTGACAGGTGTTATACATGATAACATGCAGGGCAAATTAAATAACCAAACACCATTAAACCCAAAAAGGACAAAACCACAATACGAATCTAAACTTTGCATTTATTAACTTTGGGCGGCACTATCATTCATCTGCCTATCGAAAAGCCCCCATCCGAAAACGTTACATTTTCATCATTCGCCAACTGTTTTAGCGAACAAAAATGAACAACCATCCGCCGCCGCACGTAATCACAATTGCCTCATAATTTCTGCGAACGCCCCTACATGCCCAGTCACATCGTGCATCGCGTTGCAGCCTCTATTATGTTTTGAAATTATTTAATTTAAATTTACATTCCTCCTAAAGACCGCTGTTATATGCAATCATGTGGAGTTCGAAATATCCTGCATCCTTGTTGTTTTTTCCTTTTTTTGTTGCACATACAACTGTCGTGGTCCAAACAAACGCAAATCCAAAGCCAAAAACACAAAAAACACCACACACAAGTCAGAAACGAATTCGAGTCCTTACCGTCACCAATCCACACACACACACACACACACACACAGACGCACACACTTGAAAGTTGCATCAGAAGATGCGTATACAAGGTACGAAGGCACACACGCGTCGACATATCAAAATATGTTATCCGAGAGAATTAATGGCATGTCGTGGGGTGGTGAACACTAAACACACCAACCCAGGAGGAGAGCAGAGCACACATTCTGCCGGCTCGTTTTCCATTTGCATTTTCATTTGCATTTCCATGCGAGTGTGCGTTTGGCAGAGTGCGTTTTTTTTGGGGATGGGGAGGGCGCCACACAAAAACACAGCAGCGCTTCTGCTTCATCCAAAAATCATACGCGCAATGCAACCAATACTACTACATAATTATCAGCCAGCCCTTGACTGACCCACGTTCCCTAAAATTCTGCTCACCATATTGCAGAATGCACATACGTGCCTACTTAACCAGCACCGGCATAGTTAGAGCTTAGGGCTTGATTAATGCGCTTAAAGTGTCATTTGCAATTATACCTGATGTGTCAGCATGTGCGTGACAAATAAATAATACACAGGACTCTATGTAAATATGCGGATATATTTATTTTAGTTGCCTTAAAAAAAATAAGGACATTTATAGCTATGGCAGGATATGCAATTTTGCATCCTTAAGCTCTGCTTAATTCAATAATTAAATATTGATAGGAAATTTATTGCAATATGCTTCAGCCATGTTCTAGATCCCGGACTCGGGATGAAGGGTGTTACATTTGCTCTCCACCCTTTATGGATGCATTTTAGGACGACTCTTGGAGGGTGGCATTTGCTGTTGTCTTAAATATGAGGCATCTCAAGGTCAACGCAATTTGGCACATTTATTTAACCGCAATAATAGCTTTCAAGAAACTTAAACAGCCCTTTATCAAAAGCCCTCTTCTAAGGGTAATTTTGACTCATTATTTTTAACATTCCTATTGGTGTTGGACACTGGTTATAAAGGGTTTTCCAATAAGAGCGCTACAAACGTTTTTTTAAATAAAACAAAAACGGTTTTGGATATCAATGAAATTCTTTATTCCTGTGAAAGAACGATCGATGCCATTATGTATGGAACTCGATTTCTTTTGCATGGCCACCACGGGCACGCACGCTTGCAGAAGTCCAGACGCTGAACCCAATTTTCGACGGTTTTCAAGCATAAATTGGCCTATACTGCTGCAATTTCACGTTCGATATTCGTACGAAGTTCATCAATCGTCGGTGGCTTGTTGGCATAGACCATACACTTGACGTAGCCCCACAGGAAATAGTCTAACGGCGTCAAATCGCACGACCGAGGCGGCCAAGCGACTGGACCATTTCGTGAGTTAACACGGTTTCCAAACTTGGTTTCCAATAAATTGATTGTGGCATTCGCTGTGTGGCTTGTGGCGACGTCCTGTTGGAACCACATGTCCTCCAAGTCCATATCATCCAATTGGGGCCAAAAATATTCGGTTATCATTGAACGGTGGCGATTCCCATTCACAGTAACGTGCCGGTCTTGATCATCACGGCGCAATGACGCCGCCGGCTCATAAACCACACCAAACCATAATGCAATGATGACTCATGGAGTACATATGGATTGCTGCCTCACCAATACCGCATATTGTGTTTATTGACGAAGCCATTCAGCCAGAAATGAGCCTCATCGCTGAAGATGATTTTTCGATGAAAATCCGAATCATTTTCAAGTTGTTGCTCAGCCCAATTCACGAACATACGACGCTTCTGGTGTTCAAGCGGCTTCAGTTCTTGCGCCAATTTAATCTGGTAAGGATGTAGGCCAAGATCTTTTCGCAAAATTCGCCACAACCACGTCACAGAGATGCCCAACGCTTGAGAACGACGTGTGAGAGACACATTTGGGCTTTCTTCAACTGAAGCCTCAGCGGCAGCAATATTCTCGACACTACGGGCACTTCTTTGTCTCACTGGCACGGGCACATTTTGTACTGTGCTTGTGGATTCAAATTGTTCCACTAGACGCTCAATTGTTAATCTGCTAGGACGATTATGACGACCATAAATTGGACGTAGCGCTCTTAACGTTGAGGCCACTGACTCCGAATTTCGGTAGTAAATTTTAATAATTTCGACTCGTTGTTGGCTCGTATATCTTTCCATCATGAAATGGCAAACCTTACTGAAGAGAAATGTCAAAAGAGCGGCAAGAAATTCGGCGTCGTTTGCTGTCCCTGTCGCTCTACTTTTGTAGCGTCCCTGTTGAAAAACCCTTTGTCCCTGAGAGGAGAATCGGTTTAACTACCGACATGTTAAACCGATTCTTCTCTACGGAGTTCTGGCCTGGTTACCCACCTTGGAAAAGAAGCCCAACTTAACCTTACTGAATGTCTGAGGACTGAGAACCTCTCCCACTGCTGCGCTCGAAACCATTCTCAACCTGCGGCGCTCGAAACCATGTTTACCCTTACTCTCACACAGAAAAAAAAAACATGTAAAACCAAAAAAAATGAACATAATTCAACATTTTTTACCTATGATGTTGCTTCTTAGTTGTTTCTTATTATTTTTAAAGGGTTTTTCTGTGTCTCAGGCGTAAGGAATTATCATGTCAAAATAACAAGAATTTATTTGAATTAAACATGTCCTCATTTTAAAACAACACGGTGATTCCCGTTAAGTCATATCGATCTTCATGTTAAAACAGCATGACGATTCCTGTTAAATCGTTATGATGCACACGTTGATATGTATATGTAACATGAAAATCTATTTTAATAAAAACTTCAGGTTTGTTTAAAATAGTAAACTATACATGATTAATAATTCAATTACTATAAAAAAATATATATATAAAGATCAAAAGTATACCTAAATACATAAGTGAGTTACAAAAATGTATTTCTTAAATATATTTTTCCATTATCTATTATTTGGGAAAAGATGCAAAGGAGGGCATTTTTCATTGCATTTTGTGATTGCAATGCATCCATATTTTGTAATGTTATACTCGTATCTAAAATGCGAGGTATTTGAAAAAAAAAATTAATTCGAATTGAAGTGGCATATGAATGTTTTAATATCAAAAACAGGATTACCATGCCTTATACGTTCAGCAATTTTATTTGTGAAAGTTGAACATATTATAGGCTGCGAAACAAGATTAGCGTAACGACTACAATTATTGGCACCCCTAAGGAAATTTCAACTTTGATCAACTACGAGTATAACATTTTTATTTCTGAAGCTATTGGAATCTGTTGTATACCAGAGTATAAAATATTAAATTTCGCATTGATTGAGATTTAATAATTGAAAATATATTTAAAATGCCATTTTAAAAAAAGCTTACTAAAAACTACAATTATTGGCACCCCTAAGGAAATTTCAACTTTGATCAACTACGAGTATAATATTTTTATTTCTGAAGCTATTGGAATCTGTTGTATACCAGAGTATAAAATATTAAATTTCGCATTGATTGAGATTTAATAATTGAAAATATATTTAAAATGCCATTTTAAAAAAAGCTTACTAAAAACTACAATTATTGGCACCCCTAAGGAAATTTCAACTTTGATCAACTACGAGTATAACATTTTTATTTCTGAAGCTATTGGAATCTGTTGTATACCAGAGTATAAAATATTAAATTTCGCATTGATTGAGTATTATAAATAAAGATTTAATAATTGAAAATATATTTAAAATGCCATTTTAAAAAAAGCTTACTAAAAACTACAATTATTGGCACCCCTAAGGAAATTTCAACTTTGATCAACTACGATTATAACATTTTTATTTCTGAAGCTATTGGAATCTGTTGTATACCAGAGTATAAAATATTAAATTTCGCATTGATTGAGTATTATAAATAAAGATTTAATAATTGAAAATATATTTAAAATGCCATTTTAAAAAAAGCTTACTAAAAACTACAATTATTGGCACCCCTAAGGAAATTTCAACTTTGATCAACTACGAGTATAACATTTTTATTTCTGAAGCTATTGGAATCTGTTGTATACCAGAGTATAAAATATTAAATTTCGCATTGATTGAGTATTATAAATAAAGATTTAATAATTGAAAATATATTTAAAATGCCATTTTAAAAAAAGCTTACTAAAAACTACAATTATTGGCACCCCTAAGGAAATTTCAACTTTGATCAACTACGATTATAACATTTTTATTTCTGAAGCTATTGGAATCTGTTGTATACCAGAGTATAAAATATTAAATTTCGCATTGATTGAGTATTATAAATAAAGATTTAATAATTGAAAATATATTTAAAATGCCATTTTAAAAAAAGCTTACTAAAAACTACAATTATTGGCACCCCTAAGGAAATTTCAACTTTGATCAACTACGAGTATAACATTTTTATTTCTGAAGCTATTGGAATCTGTTGTATACCAGAGTATAAAATATTAAATTTCGCATTGATTGAGATTTAATAATTGAAAATATATTTAAAATGCCATTTTAAAAAAAGCTTACTAAAAACTACAATTATTGGCACCCCTAAGGAAATTTCAACTTTGATCAACTACGAGTATAACATTTTTATTTCTGAAGCTATTGGAATCTGTTGTATACCAGAGTATAAAATATTAAATTTCGCATTGATTGAGATTTAATAATTGAAAATATATTTAAAATGCCATTTTAAAAAAAGCTTACTAAAAACTACAATTATTGGCACCCCTAAGGAAATTTCAACTTTGATCAACTACGATTATAACATTTTTATTTCTGAAGCTATTGGAATCTGTTGTATACCAGAGTATAAAATATTAAATTTCGCATTGATTGAGTATTATAAATAAAGATTTAATAATTGAAAATATATTTAAAATGCCATTTTAAAAAAAGCTTACTAAAAACTACAATTATTGGCACCCCTAAGGAAATTTCAACTTTGATCAACTACGATTATAACATTTTTATTTCTGAAGCTATTGGAATCTGTTGTATACCAGAGTATAAAATATTAAATTTCGCATTGATTGAGTATTATAAATAAAGATTTAATAATTGAAAATATATTTAAAATGCCATTTTAAAAAAAGCTTACTAAAAACTACAATTATTGGCACCCCTAAGGAAATTTCAACTTTGATCAACTACGATTATAACATTTTTATTTCTGAAGCTATTGGAATCTGTTGTATACCAGAGTATAAAATATTAAATTTCGCATTGATTGAGTATTATAAATAAAGATTTAATAATTGAAAATATATTTAAAATGCCATTTTAAAAAAAGCTTACTAAAAACTACAATTATTGGCACCCCTAAGGAAATTTCAACTTTGATCAACTACGATTATAACATTTTTATTTCTGAAGCTATTGGAATCTGTTGTATACCAGAGTATAAAATATTAAATTTCGCATTGATTGAGTATTATAAATAAAGATTTAATAATTGAAAATATATTTAAAATGCCATTTTAAAAAAAGCTTACTAAAAACTACAATTATTGGCACCCCTAAGGAAATTTCAACTTTGATCAACTACGAGTATAACATTTTTATTTCTGAAGCTATTGGAATCTGTTGTATACCAGAGTATAAAATATTAAATTTCGCATTGATTGAGTATTATAAATAAAGATTTAATAATTGAAAATATATTTAAAATGCCATTTTAAAAAAAGCTTACTAAAAACTACAATTATTGGCACCCCTAAGGAAATTTCAACTTTGATCAACTACGATTATAACATTTTTATTTCTGAAGCTATTGGAATCTGTTGTATACCAGAGTATAAAATATTAAATTTCGCATTGATTGAGTATTATAAATAAAGATTTAATAATTGAAAATATATTTAAAATGCCATTTTAAAAAAAGCTTACTAAAAACTACAATTATTGGCACCCCTAAGGAAATTTCAACTTTGATCAACTACGAGTATAACATTTTTATTTCTGAAGCTATTGGAATCTGTTGTATACCAGAGTATAAAATATTAAATTTCGCATTGATTGAGATTTAATAATTGAAAATATATTTAAAATGCCATTTTAAAAAAAGCTTACTAAAAACTACAATTATTGGCACCCCTAAGGAAATTTCAACTTTGATCAACTACGAGTATAACATTTTTATTTCTGAAGCTATTGGAATCTGTTGTATACCAGAGTATAAAATATTAAATTTCGCATTGATTGAGTATTATAAATAAAGATTTAATAATTGAAAATATATTTAAAATGCCATTTTAAAAAAAGCTTACTAAAAACTACAATTATTGGCACCCCTAAGGAAATTTCAACTTTGATCAACTACGATTATAACATTTTTATTTCTGAAGCTATTGGAATCTGTTGTATACCAGAGTATAAAATATTAAATTTCGCATTGATTGAGTATTATAAATAAAGATTTAATAATTGAAAATATATTTAAAATGCCATTTTAAAAAAAGCTTACTAAAAACTACAATTATTGGCACCCCTAAGGAAATTTCAACTTTGATCAACTACGAGTATAACATTTTTATTTCTGAAGCTATTGGAATCTGTTGTATACCAGAGTATAAAATATTAAATTTCGCATTGATTGAGATTTAATAATTGAAAATATATTTAAAATGCCATTTTAAAAAAAGCTTACTAAAAACTACAATTATTGGCACCCCTAAGGAAATTTCAACTTTGATCAACTACGAGTATAACATTTTTATTTCTGAAGCTATTGGAATCTGTTGTATACCAGAGTATAAAATATTAAATTTCGCATTGATTGAGTATTATAAATAAAGATTTAATAATTGAAAATATATTTAAAATGCCATTTTAAAAAAAGCTTACTAAAAACTACAATTATTGGCACCCCTAAGGAAATTTCAACTTTGATCAACTACGAGTATAACATTTTTATTTCTGAAGCTATTGGAATCTGTTGTATACCAGAGTATAAAATATTAAATTTCGCATTGATTGAGATTTAATAATTGAAAATATATTTAAAATGCCATTTTAAAAAAAGCTTACTAAAAACTACAATTATTGGCACCCCTAAGGAAATTTCAACTTTGATCAACTACGAGTATAACATTTTTATTTCTGAAGCTATTGGAATCTGTTGTATACCAGAGTATAAAATATTAAATTTCGCATTGATTGAGTATTATAAATAAAGATTTAATAATTGAAAATATATTTAAAATGCCATTTTAAAAAAAGCTTACTAAAAACTACAATTATTGGCACCCCTAAGGAAATTTCAACTTTGATCAACTACGAGTATAACATTTTTATTTCTGAAGCTATTGGAATCTGTTGTATACCAGAGTATAAAATATTAAATTTCGCATTGATTGAGATTTAATAATTGAAAATATATTTAAAATGCCATTTTAAAAAAAGCTTACTAAAAACTACAATTATTGGCACCCCTAAGGAAATTTCAACTTTGATCAACTACGAGTATAACATTTTTATTTCTGAAGCTATTGGAATCTGTTGTATACCAGAGTATAAAATATTAAATTTCGCATTGATTGAGATTTAATAATTGAAAATATATTTAAAATGCCATTTTAAAAAAAGCTTACTAAAAACTACAATTATTGGCACCCCTAAGGAAATTTCAACTTTGATCAACTACGAGTATAATATTTTTATTTCTGAAGCTATTGGAATCTGTTGTATACCAGAGTATAAAATATTAAATTTCGCATTGATTGAGATTTAATAATTGAAAATATATTTAAAATGCCATTTTAAAAAAAGCTTACTAAAAACTACAATTATTGGCACCCCTAAGGAAATTTCAACTTTGATCAACTACGAGTATAACATTTTTATTTCTGAAGCTATTGGAATCTGTTGTATACCAGAGTATAAAATATTAAATTTCGCATTGATTGAGTATTATAAATAAAGATTTAATAATTGAAAATATATTTAAAATGCCATTTTAAAAAAAGCTTACTAAAAACTACAATTATTGGCACCCCTAAGGAAATTTCAACTTTGATCAACTACGATTATAACATTTTTATTTCTGAAGCTATTGGAATCTGTTGTATACCAGAGTATAAAATATTAAATTTCGCATTGATTGAGTATTATAAATAAAGATTTAATAATTGAAAATATATTTAAAATGCCATTTTAAAAAAAGCTTACTAAAAACTACAATTATTGGCACCCCTAAGGAAATTTCAACTTTGATCAACTACGAGTATAACATTTTTATTTCTGAAGCTATTGGAATCTGTTGTATACCAGAGTATAAAATATTAAATTTCGCATTGATTGAGTATTATAAATAAAGATTTAATAATTGAAAATATATTTAAAATGCCATTTTAAAAAAAGCTTACTAAAAACTACAATTATTGGCACCCCTAAGGAAATTTCAACTTTGATCAACTACGATTATAACATTTTTATTTCTGAAGCTATTGGAATCTGTTGTATACCAGAGTATAAAATATTAAATTTCGCATTGATTGAGTATTATAAATAAAGATTTAATAATTGAAAATATATTTAAAATGCCATTTTAAAAAAAGCTTACTAAAAACTACAATTATTGGCACCCCTAAGGAAATTTCAACTTTGATCAACTACGAGTATAACATTTTTATTTCTGAAGCTATTGGAATCTGTTGTATACCAGAGTATAAAATATTAAATTTCGCATTGATTGAGATTTAATAATTGAAAATATATTTAAAATGCCATTTTAAAAAAAGCTTACTAAAAACTACAATTATTGGCACCCCTAAGGAAATTTCAACTTTGATCAACTACGAGTATAACATTTTTATTTCTGAAGCTATTGGAATCTGTTGTATACCAGAGTATAAAATATTAAATTTCGCATTGATTGAGATTTAATAATTGAAAATATATTTAAAATGCCATTTTAAAAAAAGCTTACTAAAAACTACAATTATTGGCACCCCTAAGGAAATTTCAACTTTGATCAACTACGATTATAACATTTTTATTTCTGAAGCTATTGGAATCTGTTGTATACCAGAGTATAAAATATTAAATTTCGCATTGATTGAGTATTATAAATAAAGATTTAATAATTGAAAATATATTTAAAATGCCATTTTAAAAAAAGCTTACTAAAAACTACAATTATTGGCACCCCTAAGGAAATTTCAACTTTGATCAACTACGATTATAACATTTTTATTTCTGAAGCTATTGGAATCTGTTGTATACCAGAGTATAAAATATTAAATTTCGCATTGATTGAGTATTATAAATAAAGATTTAATAATTGAAAATATATTTAAAATGCCATTTTAAAAAAAGCTTACTAAAAACTACAATTATTGGCACCCCTAAGGAAATTTCAACTTTGATCAACTACGATTATAACATTTTTATTTCTGAAGCTATTGGAATCTGTTGTATACCAGAGTATAAAATATTAAATTTCGCATTGATTGAGTATTATAAATAAAGATTTAATAATTGAAAATATATTTAAAATGCCATTTTAAAAAAAGCTTACTAAAAACTACAATTATTGGCACCCCTAAGGAAATTTCAACTTTGATCAACTACGATTATAACATTTTTATTTCTGAAGCTATTGGAATCTGTTGTATACCAGAGTATAAAATATTAAATTTCGCATTGATTGAGTATTATAAATAAAGATTTAATAATTGAAAATATATTTAAAATGCCATTTTAAAAAAAGCTTACTAAAAACTACAATTATTGGCACCCCTAAGGAAATTTCAACTTTGATCAACTACGAGTATAACATTTTTATTTCTGAAGCTATTGGAATCTGTTGTATACCAGAGTATAAAATATTAAATTTCGCATTGATTGAGTATTATAAATAAAGATTTAATAATTGAAAATATATTTAAAATGCCATTTTAAAAAAAGCTTACTAAAAACTACAATTATTGGCACCCCTAAGGAAATTTCAACTTTGATCAACTACGATTATAACATTTTTATTTCTGAAGCTATTGGAATCTGTTGTATACCAGAGTATAAAATATTAAATTTCGCATTGATTGAGTATTATAAATAAAGATTTAATAATTGAAAATATATTTAAAATGCCATTTTAAAAAAAGCTTACTAAAAACTACAATTATTGGCACCCCTAAGGAAATTTCAACTTTGATCAACTACGAGTATAACATTTTTATTTCTGAAGCTATTGGAATCTGTTGTATACCAGAGTATAAAATATTAAATTTCGCATTGATTGAGATTTAATAATTGAAAATATATTTAAAATGCCATTTTAAAAAAAGCTTACTAAAAACTACAATTATTGGCACCCCTAAGGAAATTTCAACTTTGATCAACTACGAGTATAACATTTTTATTTCTGAAGCTATTGGAATCTGTTGTATACCAGAGTATAAAATATTAAATTTCGCATTGATTGAGTATTATAAATAAAGATTTAATAATTGAAAATATATTTAAAATGCCATTTTAAAAAAAGCTTACTAAAAACTACAATTATTGGCACCCCTAAGGAAATTTCAACTTTGATCAACTACGATTATAACATTTTTATTTCTGAAGCTATTGGAATCTGTTGTATACCAGAGTATAAAATATTAAATTTCGCATTGATTGAGTATTATAAATAAAGATTTAATAATTGAAAATATATTTAAAATGCCATTTTAAAAAAAGCTTACTAAAAACTACAATTATTGGCACCCCTAAGGAAATTTCAACTTTGATCAACTACGAGTATAACATTTTTATTTCTGAAGCTATTGGAATCTGTTGTATACCAGAGTATAAAATATTAAATTTCGCATTGATTGAGATTTAATAATTGAAAATATATTTAAAATGCCATTTTAAAAAAAGCTTACTAAAAACTACAATTATTGGCACCCCTAAGGAAATTTCAACTTTGATCAACTACGAGTATAACATTTTTATTTCTGAAGCTATTGGAATCTGTTGTATACCAGAGTATAAAATATTAAATTTCGCATTGATTGAGTATTATAAATAAAGATTTAATAATTGAAAATATATTTAAAATGCCATTTTAAAAAAAGCTTACTAAAAACTACAATTATTGGCACCCCTAAGGAAATTTCAACTTTGATCAACTACGAGTATAACATTTTTATTTCTGAAGCTATTGGAATCTGTTGTATACCAGAGTATAAAATATTAAATTTCGCATTGATTGAGATTTAATAATTGAAAATATATTTAAAATGCCATTTTAAAAAAAGCTTACTAAAAACTACAATTATTGGCACCCCTAAGGAAATTTCAACTTTGATCAACTACGAGTATAACATTTTTATTTCTGAAGCTATTGGAATCTGTTGTATACCAGAGTATAAAATATTAAATTTCGCATTGATTGAGTATTATAAATAAAGATTTAATAATTGAAAATATATTTAAAATGCCATTTTAAAAAAAGCTTACTAAAAACTACAATTATTGGCACCCCTAAGGAAATTTCAACTTTGATCAACTACGAGTATAACATTTTTATTTCTGAAGCTATTGGAATCTGTTGTATACCAGAGTATAAAATATTAAATTTCGCATTGATTGAGATTTAATAATTGAAAATATATTTAAAATGCCATTTTAAAAAAAGCTTACTAAAAACTACAATTATTGGCACCCCTAAGGAAATTTCAACTTTGATCAACTACGAGTATAACATTTTTATTTCTGAAGCTATTGGAATCTGTTGTATACCAGAGTATAAAATATTAAATTTCGCATTGATTGAGTATTATAAATAAAGATTTAATAATTGAAAATATATTTAAAATGCCATTTTAAAAAAAGCTTACTAAAAACTACAATTATTGGCACCCCTAAGGAAATTTCAACTTTGATCAACTACGATTATAACATTTTTATTTCTGAAGCTATTGGAATCTGTTGTATACCAGAGTATAAAATATTAAATTTCGCATTGATTGAGTATTATAAATAAAGATTTAATAATTGAAAATATATTTAAAATGCCATTTTAAAAAAAGCTTACTAAAAACTACAATTATTGGCACCCCTAAGGAAATTTCAACTTTGATCAACTACGAGTATAACATTTTTATTTCTGAAGCTATTGGAATCTGTTGTATACCAGAGTATAAAATATTAAATTTCGCATTGATTGAGATTTAATAATTGAAAATATATTTAAAATGCCATTTTAAAAAAAGCTTACTAAAAACTACAATTATTGGCACCCCTAAGGAAATTTCAACTTTGATCAACTACGAGTATAACATTTTTATTTCTGAAGCTATTGGAATCTGTTGTATACCAGAGTATAAAATATTAAATTTCGCATTGATTGAGTATTATAAATAAAGATTTAATAATTGAAAATATATTTAAAATGCCATTTTAAAAAAAGCTTACTAAAAACTACAATTATTGGCACCCCTAAGGAAATTTCAACTTTGATCAACTACGATTATAACATTTTTATTTCTGAAGCTATTGGAATCTGTTGTATACCAGAGTATAAAATATTAAATTTCGCATTGATTGAGTATTATAAATAAAGATTTAATAATTGAAAATATATTTAAAATGCCATTTTAAAAAAAGCTTACTAAAAACTACAATTATTGGCACCCCTAAGGAAATTTCAACTTTGATCAACTACGATTATAACATTTTTATTTCTGAAGCTATTGGAATCTGTTGTATACCAGAGTATAAAATATTAAATTTCGCATTGATTGAGTATTATAAATAAAGATTTAATAATTGAAAATATATTTAAAATGACATTTTAAAAAAAGCTTACTAAAAACTACAATTATTGGCACCCCTAAGGAAATTTCAACTTTGATCAACTACGATTATAACATTTTTATTTCTGAAGCTATTGGAATCTGTTGTATACCAGAGTATAAAATATTAAATTTCGCATTGATTGAGTATTATAAATAAAGATTTAATAATTGAAAATATATTTAAAATGCCATTTTAAAAAAAGCTTACTAAAAACTACAATTATTGGCACCCCTAAGGAAATTTCAACTTTGATCAACTACGAGTATAACATTTTTATTTCTGAAGCTATTGGAATCTGTTGTATACCAGAGTATAAAATATTAAATTTCGCATTGATTGAGTATTATAAATAAAGATTTAATAATTGAAAATATATTTAAAATGCCATTTTAAAAAAAGCTTACTAAAAACTACAATTATTGGCACCCCTAAGGAAATTTCAACTTTGATCAACTACGATTATAACATTTTTATTTCTGAAGCTATTGGAATCTGTTGTATACCAGAGTATAAAATATTAAATTTCGCATTGATTGAGTATTATAAATAAAGATTTAATAATTGAAAATATATTTAAAATGCCATTTTAAAAAAAGCTTACTAAAAACTACAATTATTGGCACCCCTAAGGAAATTTCAACTTTGATCAACTACGATTATAACATTTTTATTTCTGAAGCTATTGGAATCTGTTGTATACCAGAGTATAAAATATTAAATTTCGCATTGATTGAGTATTATAAATAAAGATTTAATAATTGAAAATATATTTAAAATGCCATTTTAAAAAAAGCTTACTAAAAACTACAATTATTGGCACCCCTAAGGAAATTTCAACTTTGATCAACTACGATTATAACATTTTTATTTCTGAAGCTATTGGAATCTGTTGTATACCAGAGTATAAAATATTAAATTTCGCATTGATTGAGTATTATAAATAAAGATTAAATAATTGAAAATATATTTAAAATGACATTTTAAAAAAAGCTTACTAAAAACTACAATTATTGGCACCCTGATTTAATTATTGGCACCCAAAAAACTACAATTATTGGCACTCTTTAAAACAGAAAAAACATGATGTCAACACGTTTCTTATTATTTTATAATTGAAAACAAATAGCTAGTATCTATAAATTAATAAATATATATAGTTTTTTAAGAAACTAATAGCATTTAGGATATTCGATCCTTTTTTGTGAACAAACCTTACAAGAAAAAAGTGGAAGATACTCGTACGTGTAAGTGAGTAATTTTAAACATTTAATGTGGTATTCCCTTCGGCAGCCTGAGCATTTTATACCAAACATATCGGACCCAACTAATTTGGTCATGAATTTGGTGCAGGAAAAACACATTTGGCCATTGCAAACAACGTTTTCTCCAATGTCTTCAGATTGATCTGAAAACAAGTTTTTGATATGGGTTCCGACTATTGGAGGACTCGAAGATCTAATATTTTCTTGGCTGATTTCATCGTAAATTTCAAAAACCATCTTTTTCCGGGAGAGTTTTCTATTGCAGCTAAAGCACCAGCTGTCATTGTGGCTGAAATCATTCTTTTTTTTGGGGGATTATTTTGAGTTTGACGTTTTGGTGGTTTTTTTCATTTTCTTCTTATTAATTTTGTCAAGTTGCTTGGCATGTTTTTTCTCCAATCGTGTAGCCTTTCTTTCTTCCTTTTCTTTTTCAATTTTCTTTTTCTCTTGTTTTTTCTTCGTTTCTTCCTCAATCCATGTGGCGTTCGTAATAACAAAGCTTTTATTATTTTTCTGGGTTTTTGTACCATTTCGAAGAGGTGTTTCTGGCCAGCTCAAAATGGCATTCACTGAGAAAGCAGTGCTTTCCTGGGCTAATGTCTGTATTTCTAAATATTCACTTATGTTATGGAAAACTCTGAAATTTGATCTGTCTGTGCAGATGTGTTAGCAAATGTTTTTCTTCGATCGATATGCTTAAACTCATTTGATTTGAAAAATGTGTAAAGTTTATGCAATTTCAAAAAATCCTCGCTACAATCGCTTTCTGAACTACTGGAATATTTCTCAAGTTGTTCTATTTTCTGCGAATCATCTGTGTCACAAAATACTTCGAAAGCATTTTTATTTGATTCTATTAGATGTCCGGTGTTAGTATGTCGATTCGATCTACCAAGGCATTTGGAAAAATTAATGGCATTTTTGTCCCATGGGAATAGACCGCAAGCTTTGAAACCATTTACGATAGTTTTTGGAGAAATGCTCTTGTCTACTACTTTCTTCAATAACGGAGCGAATATTTCTTTTGTTAGGTTTAACCCCGGATTCTTTCGCCGCCAATCCGTGACTGCATTTTTCAATGGTTTAAAAGCTGCAACATCAGCTGGTTGTAGAATTCGAGTAGAATTGGGATACAGTGCTATCAAAATGATGCCCAGTTGAACACATAACTGGCTCACTTGGAGTGTGAGATGGGTACTATGTCCGTCAACGAAAAAGATAACTGGCAATTGAATTTGTTTTTGTATCAAAAATGGATAAAAAAAACTTTGGAAATGTACTCGTAAAATGTCTGTTTTGTCATCCAGTCATTTTCACTTATTCCATAACCCCATGCATCTGGAATAGTCTTACGAATATCGTCCTTCAATCTTTTATATGGGTATATGATCATCGGAGGACACATCACCCCTACCCCTAAAGCAGAAAACGAAAACATGACCGTCAAATTTGCCTTAGCCTGCCCTCTTTCAACCTCATATATATTTTGCGCTCCTTTTGCATCTAGGACAGATTTAGCTTTAGGGCAAAATTTGTTTCGTCACCATTGAATACTCGGCTTGGATCTTTAAGTATTGCACGCGAATTATTTTCAAACAAATATCTTTCTATGGAATCAAACCACCCAAATATATCCGTAACAGCTACATTAGCACTAGCCGACGACACAGGATCAACTGTCCGAAACGTCAAACTCCGATGTCGATTTAAAAACGATTTAAACCAACCCATTCCTGGAATCCCGTCAATACCAAATGGATGTTGCCTCTCATTTTGTTGCAAAAAATCTTGAACAGCATACAGGACGTCCTCTTTTCGATTGGGGAATCCTTTTCGTTGACACACTTTCACCCATTCTACGATTACAAACTCTTTATCATCTGTCAAAACTGTGGACGGGCCTGGACGAATTTTTTTAAAATTAGAGCCTAAGCGAAACTGTAGAGTTGATCTAGGGATGTTGAATTCTTTTGAAGCAGCTTTTTTTTAAATGTTTCCGCCCCTTATATTAGGCAATGCTTTTTGAAGATCGTGCTCATCGTATTGATTTTTTTTCGGCATTTTTTTCAAGCTAAAATTAATAATGGTTGAAAGATACAACTATTGGCACTCAAAAAGTACAACTATTGGCAGTGCCAATAATTGTAGCTACATAGGATGCAATTATTGGCACCCCCTGCCAATAATTGAACCCTCATTTTTTCTGCGACCAATTATTGGCACCCCTTTTATTAACAAAATAATAACTTTTTTTACAAAATATAATAATAATAAAATAATAAAAACGAATTCTTAAATGTAAATCATGCAAAATAAAGCGCCTCATTACGTTTTTGATAAACTGCAATTCGCTCAATCTCTTAGAACTACTAATCTTATAGTACCGGCTTTCAACTACTTGAATTCTTCACGACTTTTCCTTGTTCATGCAACCAGGCTATGGAACTCCCTTCCTTCCTCAATCAAAAGAATAATTGGTACAGCATACTTTAAAACTGCAATCTTTTCTTTCTTTCGATAAAAAAAAAAAAAAAAAAAAAAAAAATTGTTTTAATATTAGGTGTAAGATTGATGTATGTATTATTATCATTATGAATTATATACCTAATGTATTGTAAATTCCAAAAAAAAAAAAAAAAAAAAAAAAATTATATATTGTGAGATTAGCTTTAAGATTGATTTATTATTATTATCTATAATTATCCGTATTGTAAAGTACTACAAAAGACTGAGTCTTATTTGTACATTGGAATAAAATTGAAATTGAAATTGAAATTGAATTATTATCGTAAATAAAAAAAGTTTTCATTAAAAAATATAAAAGGAAGTAGTGATAAGAGACTTACAAAATTATAGGTCCTTAACGAAAACAACGGAAATTTTGAGTTTTTTTTTTTCGTCGCACGTGTTCTTACTTTCACTTGTAAAACAAAACTAAAAAGGAATATCTAAAAACTAATGACGCAGAAATTTGAGAAAAATATGCAAGTTCACAACAAAAAAATAAATTGACTTTTCGGACCATGGCTTACTGAGAAAATCACTGTTGAGTCATGGGGTGCCAATAGTTGGGTCAAAAATTTGGGGTGCCAATAATATTGTAGTCGTTACGCTATTTTTTGTTAACGTCTTAAAAAAATTGTGTTCTATCGAAATTTGCGTGAACGGGTTTTTACAAAATTCTAATATGTTATTCATTAATGTACTTATATCCCGTCCGTTTAAAACTGTACGAATGCAATCTTCAATATTAGAAAATATATTTAACATTAATCTTTGTAAAGTCTGAATTTCTTTTGTTTTCGAAGAAAAATTAAAAGCTTGCTCTTTTAAATTAGCAATCTTTGAATTAAATTCAGATTCATTGATAGTAGACCAAGTTATTGAAATAGTTTCATTCTCATCAGAAACATTATTTGCATTAGCATGGCGCGAACTTATTGAGTTTGGAAGAATTATTTTTTGATTTAAACTTTGATTGGAATGGTCAGGATGTTTACGACTAATGTGGGCCATAAAAGTTTTGAAACTTGCACATTTTTGTGTACAATTTTCTTCTTTGCATTGTATTGTACTGGTTGAATTCAAAAAGTGAACAATTTGATAATGTTTTATTAAACTTGTTAAATTTGGTATTTGCTAATTACATACTCGTATAAAGCAAGACAACATTTTAAATAATTGAAGGTACTATTAAGTTTTCAGAAAGTTAATCAAGGAACAAATACTTGGTAATTTGTTATCATTAGCAAGCGTTATTTCATAAAAATATTCTTGTATGAAAAGCCAGGGTCCGCGACAGCCTTATGGATATTCCAATGACAATGCTTGTATTAGTTTGAAGCAAATATGCCGGCTTATCAAGAATGAATTAAATTTTAAAAGTATTTTATCGAAATAAACATAAAATTCTTTAAGTTCTTAGATACTTAATCCAATAGCAATTAAAAATAGTTGTACAGTCAAACCATTGTTAAATAACTTTTCTCGAAGCTCCGATATGTCTTTTACATAATCACTTATTGTGGTAAGATGAACAATAAAATTCTCATTGGCATCTGGAATCGATATTTTTTTGTGAAATCTTTGCTGACCTATCCAAAAAGCGTGCCTTGGTAAGATGACCGCATTTAAGAGAACACTATTGATGTAATCTAAGCAGCCTGGTGAACAAAATAAAATGTTGAGCAGGCCGGCTTAAGTATGTCAAAAGTGGAAAATAACTTACTTGTATCAGTGATGTCCTTTGAATTTGAAAAAATTGCCTTAGACCTATTATCGTTGATGTATAAGGAGTAATAGTTCAGAATTTTTGTCCTGAACTCATCCCACTTACTGAGAAGCAGATGACTCTTGTTGGGATACAGCAATTCAACATCAATATTAATCTAAACAATTAAACATATTTTATAATAAACTAATTTAAATAAAAACTTAACTTTTAATATACTGAGGCTGTGGTTGCACAAACCTCTTTTCCACTTTGCACTTTTAACTTCTTCGACTTTGTTCTACTCGTACCGATCGATGCGACGAAATGAATAAATAAAAGTATTGGAGGAGTAATACCTACCCACTTGCAGGTATTTAACAGGAATCAATGTTGTTTTAACCCTAAATAAATGTAAACATACAGACGCTTAACCCTCTCACGACCATAACATTATGGGAGTTAATAAAATTATTTCAGCTTTTTAAAATGATATATTAGGCTTCTAAAAAACATATTTGAAAATCAAAATTCGAAAAAATATAACGGTTTTCTTGGCATTTTTTGGGACACATATGTTAAAGTAAACAAATAATTTTAAATTTATGAAAATGCACATTTATTTTTATTTAGTTTTTATTTATTTAAGTATCAGACATAATAATATTTTTTTTATTTGTGGTACTCCGAGAAACAATTTCTTCCATTGGGGAAGCAAAGATGAACTTTACATACGGCACAGCTACGACTTGTCTATATAGGTACTGCAGGCTGGACAACATACTTCCTTCCATTGTTTTTTTTCATCATGAAGTTTACTGTAGACGGGTGTATGCGTTATTTACCGATAAGTCAAAAAGATCAAAAAATAGTCGAAGATAGTACTTGATTTTTGATCTTCGATCAGTTTCGTAGCAAACCTTTCGTTGATCCATGAGGTCTACTCCACCCATATGTTTGTTATAAAACGAAACAATTTTGGGGCAAATGACATAAATTTTTTCTGCTGAGCCAGCTTTGCGGCGCTTTACTACATCTTTTTCTAAAGGTGACAAAAAGTTGTTCAACATATGAACCCCTTTGGTGTCCATCCATTTCACATAAATGTTATGCCTCGAAAACTTGTGGTGTAAATGTCTCCCCTCTTCATTGTTTTATCAACTGGTGCAGTCTTTGGAAGATGTTTTCGGTTTGTTCGAACAGTGCCACACGTCTTGGTATTCCGGTCAATGAGCTGGTATTGAAGCAAAGGTGAATTGAAAAAGTTATCAATGTATATTTCACATCCCAAGCCTACCAGCTTTTTTGTAAGCTGAAGAACTACTGATTCACCTAGGCCATATTCAGTTCCAGAAGTTCGTTTACCTGCATATAGATCAAATTCAAATAGGTAACCTTTTGCTGCATCACATCTACACCATAACTTGAAGCCCCATTTGACAGGCTTATGCTTTATGTATTGTTTCATTACATTATGCCCTTTGAATTTGATCATATGTTCGTCAATTGATTGCTGTCTTGTGCTATTCAGGGCATTTTGAAATGAAGTATTCAAGTGTTCTATCACTGGCCGAATTTTGTATGCTCTGTCATAATTTGGGCTTTTTGGGTCTCTTTCTGCTTCGTTGTTGCAAAAATGTAGGTTCCTCCGTATGTCTTCAAATCGAGCTCTTTGCATTACATTGGCAATGAAAGGTAGCCCCATGTCAGGTTCTGTAGACCAGTAGTCCCTCAATGATGGCAAGATATGATACCCCATAACCAAATTCATGCCAAGAAATGCTCTCATTTCATCGATTTCAATGGTGAATTCCCGTCCATTTTGATGAGCGTATCGAACTGATTCCAACACTAAATGCTGAATTAATACGTCGAAATGTGTTGCTGAACAGAAGATGGCAAAAGGTGTCAGTTTATCGGCTTCAACTTCTTTTAAGATTTGCACCTTTCCGAATTCATAATTGACGTTACGAAAAACATTTGGACAGTATGTTTTAGGGTTCCATTTGAAAACTGGTTGATGCTTACCATGTTCTTCGCTGATGGATACTGCTGTAGACGTTGAAGGTTCCTGTGATGCACTTGTTGACTCCTGAGGTTCATGAGTCATATCTTCAATCTGTACATTTAAAACCCCTTGGTCATCATCCTGTGTGAGAATCCTCTGCTCTTCATCGTTAAGCAGTAAATCATCTTCACCATCACTGTTGTCACCCATCAAAATCTGTTGGACTTCATTCTCCCTAAGTTCAAAAACTCCATGCCCCCTACGAAACATAATCTGCAACAATATGAATAAAAAAATTAAAGTATATGACAAAAATCATCATTACTAAAGGGTTTTCCAACAGGGACGCTGCAAAAGTAGAGCGACAGGCACAGCAGCCGCTCTTTTGACATTTCTCTTCAGTAAGGTTTGCCATTTCATGATGGGAAGATATACGAGCCAACAACGAGTCGAAATTATTAAAATTTACTACCGAAATTCGGAGTCAGTGGCCTCAACGTTAAGAGCGCTACGTCCAATTTATGGTCGTCATAATCGTCCTAGCAGATTAACAATTGAGCGTCTAGTGGAACAATTTGAATCCACAAGCACAGTACAAAATGTGCCCGTGCCAGTGAGACAAAGAAGTGCCCGTAGTGTCGAGAATATTGCTGCCGCTGAGGCTTCAGTTGAAGAAAGCCCAAATGTGTCTCTCACACGTCGTTCTCAAGCGTTGGGCATCTCTGTGACGTGGTTGTGGCGAATTTCGCGAAAAGATCTTGGCCTACATCCTTACCAGATTAAATTGGCGCAAGAACTGAAGCCGCTTGAACACCAGAAGCGTCGTATGTTCGTGAATTGGGCTGAGCAACAACTTTTTTTTTTTTTTTTTTTATAATTCGCTTACGCTAAAGGGGCTTTGTTTTTTCTGTATGTGTACAGTACCCTTAAAGTGTTAAACACAGCGTATGCATTTTTGTTGAACAGTAAGCAGCACCTAACAAAGAAGTATTGTATTGCATGACTTACTATTCGAAAGAATAGGAGGATAGGAAAGAAGTTTTGGTGCTTAGTATTTTTTTTTCTCCACGGGTGGCGCCTAAATTGCTTAGGGAGATTCTATTTATGTGAATTCAAATAAAAATCATGGCACTGGCCGGGATTCGAACGCACGACCTGCCAATCAGTTAGTGAATACACTACCATCGCACCAATGCCACCCGCTTGAAAATGATTCGGATTTTCATCGAAAAATCATCTTCAGCGATGAGGCTCATTTCTGGCTGAATGGCTTCGTCAATAAACACAATATGCGGTATTGGTGAGGCAGCAATCCACATGTACTCCATGAGTCATCATTGCATCCCGTCAAAATTACGGTTTGGTGTGGTTTATGGGCCGGCGGCGTCATTGGGCCGTACTTCTTCCGTGATGATCAAGACCGGCACGTTACTGTAAATGGGAATCGCTACCGTTCAATGATAACTGAATATTTTTGGCCCCAATTGGATGATATGGACTTAGAGGACATGTGGTTCTAACAGGACGGCGCCACAAGCCACACAGCGAATGCCACAATCAATTTATTGGAAACCAAGTTTGGAAACCGTGTTATCTCACGAAATGGTCCAGTCGCTTGGCCGCCTCGGTCGTGCGATTTGACGCCGTTAGACTATTTCCTGTGGGGCTACGTCAAGTCTATGGTCTATGCCAACAAGCCACCGACGATTGATGAACTTCGTACGAATATCGAACGTGAAATTGCAGCAGTATCGGCCGATTTATGCTTGAAAACCGTCGAAAATTGGGTTCAGCGTCTGGACTTCTGCAAGCGTGCCCGTGGTGGCCATGCAAAAGAAATCGAGTTCCATACATAATGGCATCGAACGTACTTTCACAGGAATAAAGAATTTCATTGATATCCAAAACCGTTTTGTTTTGTAGCGCTCTTATTGAAAAACCCTTTATAAGTAAACTATTTCTCATAAATAACGTCTCTATTCATCCACTGGGACACCGGTGTCCCTTTTTTTTATCATGAATAATAAGCCTATGCAAAATGAATAATGATAAGTTAAATGTGTACCTATAATAACAATTTACTTACCAGGCAATAATTATTTCACACTTTGAAATGATAAAAAACACTTTTTCACTAAAAAAGACTTTTCCAACATTTTAGATTACCGAATCGAACGAACTGACAGTTTCTAATGGCATTGGAAAAAGAATGTTTTTTTTTTTTTTTTTTTTTTTTTTTTTTTTTTTTTTTTTTTGTCTACTGGTCCATTGTAATGCCAGGCAGACACACCACATTTTACTGTGGGAATTTACTCGTTTTTCTAAGAAAAACGAGAAGGCGCTTCAATGATAAGGAGCTTAGGTTTACAGCACTCACCATATCCGCACCAAATACCTGCCACCTGATACGAGCAAAAGCAGGACAATCACAGAGGAAATGTTCCGCAGTGTCGTCGCTTTCTCCACAGGCTTCGCAGTTGGTGGTGTCGCTTAGGCCTAGCACCTTAAGGTGTTTGGCAAAAGCGTAGTGTCCCGTTAGAACGCCAGTAGTCTGTCTGCAGTCTTTTCTGTTGAGAGACAACAAGAATGCCGCGAATTTCCCACAGACGTCGGGGAGCATTTGCTTAGTCTGTCTGCACGCTGGAGAGTCATGCCAACGGCGATTGTGTTCATAGGAAACCCAACCGTCAATGGAAGCCCTGACCGAGGACGCAGGCAGACAGATCGCTGGTTCAGGTCCTGAGAGGTCCCCCTCTGAGCCTTGTCTAGCAAGTTCATCGGAGATCTCGTTTCCCGTGATCCCGTTATGACCCGGGACCCAGACAAGTTTAAGTGAATTCAGCCTTCCGACCGAATTCAGAGATATCTTGCATTCACGTACTATTTTGGAGGTAGTTAAGGGTTTGAGTAAGGCCTTAAGCGCAGCCTGACTGTGGCTACAGACGCAGATACTTCGCCCCCTCCACCTGTTCCTCGTAACATAGTCCATGGCCATTAGGATAGCATAAGTCTCTGTTTGGAAGACTGACGCATGTTTGCCTAACGGAAAGAAAAGTCTAACGCTATCGCTCTCCACGAAGACACCAGCACCAGATCCTTGATCGGTTTTGGAGCCATCCGTAAAGATTCGACTGCATTCCCTTCCAGGTTCAGAGTCCGGCCAGAGCCAGTCCTGGACGCGAGGAAAGTCGACCTCGTATTTGCGCTTTAGCCGAAGTTCCGGTGTCATCGCATCAGACGGCATATCCATAAGACAGGAGTCGAAGGACAACCGTTGCGCAAGTTCATCAAAACTCCAGTGCGAGTTATACCAAAAGCCACCTCTTGTAAGACGTGAGATAGCCTTGATTGTACATCCCATGATGTAAACATCAAGGGGCGGAAGGTTCAATAGTGCATCTAGGCCGGAGCCAGGCGTGCTGGGGAAGGCTCCCGTGCAGCCGAGACATACCTGCCTTTGGAGTTTGGCAAAAGCAGCAGTGACGTATTTACGTGAAAGCTTATTCCACCAAACAACCGATGCGTATGCTATAAATGGTCTTATCATAGCCGTATAAATCCATAGGACTCTTTTCGGTGATAAGCCCCATGTCTTGCCGAAAATGCCTTTGCACTGCCAGAAAATAGACAGCGCCTTGGCAGTCTTCAGCTCAACATGTTGGGACCAAAGAAGTTTGCTATCCAGGATGACTCCCAGATACTTTGCTTCATTGGAGAGTTGGATTGTGACGCCTTTTAGCACTGGCTGAGTCAACCCGACCAGCTTCCTCCTTCTCGTAAAGAGAACAACCTCAGTTTTAAGAGGAAAGAATGGTACTCGTATTATAAATGTTGTGTTGCCGATAAAAAAAACATAGTAGGCACTTTCAGAGACTACTACATATATAGCAAAAAAAAGGACATAGACTTGTTAATTATTAAGTTGGTAATCATTTTTGGCTTGGGACAAATATGTCCCCGTGGACGTCAAAGGGTTAAAGTAGGAATTCGGAAAATAATGGTAGAACGAAGAATATTTTTATTGAATCTACAATGTCCCATTTCATTTTAACACGTTTTGATGTTGACAATGTTGAAAGGAGACAGTTTTGTTTTCAACCGTGTATGCACGATCGTCTGTTATGCAGGTTGCCACTTTGGTAACATTTGACAAAATTTGGTATTTTTTTTTGCCTGTTAGGATTTTTGGTAATTTGGTAATTTATATCTGGCTTAGATGACTTTTTGAGCAGAAACACCAAAACTACGAAGTCAATATTACATAAAAATAAGATTACAAACATTAGTTCTTGGGCAGAATGAAATATTTTATAAACAAAAATAAATTAATACAATTTCGTTTAAATTCATTTTTCCACTGCCGTGCAGTTTTTCATACGAGTATTAAGTTCGTAAATCAGAGTAAAGTCTAAGGATATTGGTAGTTTAAATTCATATTGGCTCAAGACGATGTTTATGTTATTTGTTCTCTTTGTGTTTTATCAACGTTTCCATGTTTTGAAACTCGATTTGGTATCTTTTTTTTTCAATTTTGCTCGCTAATTGTTTTTGCAAGTGGCAACCGTGGTGGTATGTTCGATGTGGTGTATGGATCCTGGTCATTACACACGACTGTCGTCTGGGTGTACATTTTAAGACCTTGAGTGAATGTATGGATGATGTTCTTATAGATTTCAATAGACACAAATTGAATATCTGGCGTCAATAATCAATACATGAAAAAATGATTCGTACAGGGGGTTGATGCATACGATTTAGTGTTTATTTTACAATGGCCCATTTTGTTTTAAATCGATTAAATGTTAATTACACGCAAAAAAGTGTTGTTATAAAAATCAATGTTATTTCAAAGTTATTGAATGTTGAATATTGATTACATACTGTTGGTGCCCAACACAAAACTAAACAAACAACCAAAACACAACCGAAGAACCTCACACAAATCGACCACAGAGTAATATTCTTAATATCAAACTAAATTTAATATTGATCACAATATGAATTAATGTATGTTTAAAAAAAACTTCTGTCAATTGCGCACTCGACATTGTTGCATGCAAAATCGGCATATTAAACTATTCATCTGGATACTGCTTGAATATACAATATCCAGATGATTAATATAAATATGCGATTTAATCAATCACTCGCGGTAACACGTTCATGCATTTTATGGAAGTAAAATGCAGAGAAACAACAACCGAACACGCGACGAGGTAAACAAAAAACTAAAACTAAATGTCAAATGTGCAATAAGAAGGCAAAGGCAACATACAAAGCATTCGCTCTCTCTCTAGCACAATGTTAACGTAAGAGGAGCATAGTGATTATACGCCAATTTCCCCAAATAGATAAAGATAGAGAATGCATTGTATGATCATCACCTTTACCTCTAACCAATAAGGTCCAAAGTGTTATACTTGAATGTAACACTAACACACATGTAATCACACAGTTCCCATGATACAAATCCGCAAAGGTAAATAGAAAATTTCAAGTTCAAGCAAGGTTCAATGACCACTTATGTTAATAACGTCTGTAATAGGCATGTAAATGGACAGTAGAGATTAACTGCGAGGTATCATGGGGACTACTGTGAACAATTACGATCACTTGTCCAGTTTTACCCCAACGACTAAGTTCAAATAAAGAAGTATAATTTATAACGTACCATAGCATTTTCACTATCGGTTTTCAGACATCTTTCTGGAAAATAATTTACTTCTATTGTGTCGAGACATCCTTCTCGTGAAAACTTATTTCAATTGTTCAAGACATCTTCTTGAACAATATAATTCTGAGGTACATCCCACCTCAGAACACATACGTACCATGATGGGTTGTAGTCGTCCAAAAAACGGTACAATCTTAATCTTTTCCGATGAAGCTAAATTCTTGGGTCCAATCTTCGATAGGAAGTTAAGCTGGAAACCAAACTTACAAGAAAGAGTCAAAAAAGCTACAGTAGCACTTTTCTCTTGCAAAAAAGGCCATCGGTAATAAGTGGGGCCCACAGCCCCGCATTCACGCAGGATAAATCGATCCACTTCTTCATCGACCGATCCCAACTCAAACAGTCTCGCGTCCTACTGAGCTCCATCGATTCACTTTTACACCGACGGATCAAAAACTAGTGATGGGGTAAGTGGGGGTGTTTTCTCAGAAAGACTAAATATCAGTCTCGCCTTCCGTCTTCCTGAGCATTGTAGAGTGTTCCAGGCGGAAATCATGGCGATTAAGGAAGTCTTGTCGTGGCTGAAGAGAAATGTGACATCTTCATATTCTCGGATAATCAAGCCGCGCTAAAGTCCCTGGACTCAGTCTCTTCAAACGCCATCGCAGCCATAGGCTGCCGTTCATCTCTTGAGGAGGTGTGGGAGCAGTTCAATATTCACCTCTTTTGGGCGAAGGGGGAATAGAGGCATCCCAGGGAATTGTAGGGCAGATGTACTCACCAAAAATGGAACCGCATTACCTCTTCTAACTGATAAAGGTTTTCTAGGCATGCCTATCGCTACTTGTAAACTTATGGTCAAGCTATCCGCAGTCGAGAGTACAAACCTTAGGGGGACAGGTAGTGATACGTGTCTAGCGACCAAGCATATCTGGCCAAAGCTGGTTCTGCGACGCTCTTTGGGCTTCATCTCACTTAACCGACTGCACATTGGCTCTGCTATAGGTGTCATCACAGAACACTTACTCAGAGGCAAGCACTCATCAAGGCTTGGCGTCTATTCAAATGACTTCTGCAGAAACTGCAGGGCTGAGGAGGAGGTGGAGACTATACTTCATCTCCTCTGTACATGTCCTGCACTCTCCCATAAAAGAAATCTCTATCTAGGACCCTTCTTCTTTAATGAACTCAGTGACTTAGCTAACACATATGGTAGAAGTCTATCGCGCTTCATTAGAAGCTCCAAATGATTTAGCGAGTAGAGGTCGAAACTCCCGATCCACGTGGTATCACAACGGACCTCATTGGTCTAAGTGTGTTGGCTATTAGCTAACAGCCACCTTAACCTAACCTAACCAAGAGAATCCTCGACTATTACACTGCGACCTATTGGTCTATTGTGTCCTTTGCTTCTACCTCGGAGAGGTTCATGCCCTCTTTCAGAGACACACTGCTTTTATGAAGCATATCGGGGTATTGCTCTGATGTATCCTTGGCAGGTCACACTCCTTAGAGTACAGCGTCCAGTCCAGTTTCGTTGATCAATCTGAGGATGAGCTCTCGGTCCATGGTTTGAATGTCCTTGTCTGTTATTTAGTGCCTACCCAAATGTCTTATCCTTTTGTGGGCCAGTGCCATGCAGGATTTCAGTTTCGGCGGTTTCACTGCAAAATCGGCAGAGCCCGTCCTCTGATATGCCCATTTTCCTCAGGTGCTCCTTGAGTCTGCAGTGCCCCATGAGGAGGCCTGATTAGATTCTTATTTAGTTTTTGTTAAGGCTGATACAAGCTTTGATTCTTTTTTGGTCATTGTTCCCTAAGAGTTTCTTTGCTTGCTTCAGACCTTGGAGGTTGAGAAAGGTTTTGGTCCTTGTTTCTTCCTCCAGTCTCTTGAACTCTTCGCGTAGAGTGTGTTCTCCTATCCCACAGAACGGTTCAGGACTTATGAAGGGTTCCTCTGCGCGTTTTCTTACCAGAGAGTCCGCTGATGCCTCATTGCCTGTAATGCCAACATGGCCAGGTACCCAGCAGATGGAAATTCTCTTGTAAGGAGGACCTAACCCATGCCACAGCGCTTGGCCTCAGGCAGAAACACTTCACGCGTCGGGAGCCCATTAAGTAAAGAAAGTTCTAGGCTATGCTCGTTTTTCCCTCAACGCAGTCTGTGACTCAAATGCTGGGTGCAACCGCCGAAGATTATGTACTCACCTCTATTGCCGTTTCGACCAAAATTCCATTTCTATCGACGGACGCATTCCATTGAACTTAACCGAACCATTGCCCGCACAGTCATTCAATTATTCCTTTGATAGCGACGCTGGTCACATGGCTGACAAAATTTACGATCCCGGATATGACGTAAGGGCCCCCGTCGATGAAATGCCAGGAGTTGATTCTGTTTTCAACGTAATTGAGTCACCATCTATCCGATGGAAACGTGGTTTACCAAACGCGGTATTGACGATATTTTGGTTGGGCTCTTTGGAGGAATCATAATCGAATGTTGCAGCGAAATGGATTCTACGACATCAAACGTTGTCCACCATCACGTTGGTTCGGATATGGATTTACAGTCACTGTGGGAAGTCGAGGCGAATTTATGCAGTTCATTGGTGCCTACTTTTTCGAACCTTTTAAACCCACTCTCGTTCGTCAATTACCATTTCGATGGAATCACTTCGTGGATTATGTCGATTCGTTGTCAGGACCTGTCCGTCGTTTACTTAGTAATAAAGGACGAAAGTTGTATATGCCAGGCGCCGTCATAAGTTCGCATCGACAGAGGGAAGCACTTTTCCGTTCTTTCGTAATTGAATATAATGGATCCTGACTATGAACCCACCTAACAGGAACAATCGTCATTTAAGCCCAGCAATTGCCGAACTAATCCGTAGTTATGCAAGCGACATAAATTCCGACGAGAACCATAATCAATTGATTTTCACATACAATCGCAGTCACTGTATTCAACGCCAGGCGCGTGCTGCTTTGCAGCTATTTGCCGGCGACCCCCAACAGCAAACATGTCTCCAACCAGCATACCCTGAGTTGGGCGGCTGTGTCCACTCTTATTGTGTTAAATTAAAAACACCCCACGTGACCCACCCCCAAAAATAGATGCCGATGCAATTTTCGCCAAGTTGCATTCTACATTGCCTGTGTACGAGTAGTAGGCAACGCGCGTAATGTACGCGCGTCTTTTACCACAAATAACTTCCATTGAAACGTGCATGTGTTCTGACCAAAATGTCAGTGTGTGTGGCATGCAGTGACACATGGGACTGCCATACACACATATAGCCAGAAAAACCTATACGCATCCATATTGAGGCTTTACAACCTTTAAAAGCAAGCTTACCCTTCCCAAAGTAAACCCACACAATGCCAGCCGGCAAAAGTGTGCAAGTGTGTGTCTTCGATGCTTCTGGGCACAGAGAGACAGAGAAAGAAGCATTGCACTTTAATCTCCATGTATGGGTGGTGGAAATTGCTATTTTCAACCCCTAAAAAATGCACTTCCCAAAGCCCTACACATGCGAGAATGCATGCGTGTCCTGTGCGTGGCTGTGGGTGAAACTATTTTCAAGTCTCGTACAAAAAAAAAATAGAAAAAACAAAAAAAAAAAAAAACTACCGATCTGTGTTATTATTAATTTTGTTATTTCTACTAACGGATGTCATGTCCTGGCACTGGGACACATAGGCTGGCGAACCCACTTGCCATTCACAACATATTACAGGATTCTAATGCATTAACCACTGCGTATGGGAATAGGCGACCGGGGCGGTGCAGCAAACAAAACATTGTTGGTGCGCTCCGATTATGCGGATTGAGGTCGGCCAACCACCCCCCCCCCACCCACCACCAAGCCACCCAACCTACCATGTGAATATTTTATTTGATTTTCCGCCGCTGCTGGTTCGGCCTGTTTCCCTGACGAATATAATTAAATTTAATTTTTAATTATATCGCTCATATATTAACGTTTGTTACTTTGGCTGGTTTTGGCCGTGTTGTGTTGCTGCAGCCAGTCAGGGGGTGGGGGATGAAGAATGTACCGCATTATAATGCATTTCATTGGCTTAATAAATAATTGAAATGTCCATGTTCATAGGAGTCTGTTGCCTGAAGCGGGGGCTTTATCCTTTATTTGAAACTTGTATCCTTTCTTTTTAATTTTTGGGATTAATTTCCGAACGCGTTGACAAAATTAATGCAATAATTGCCGTGCATTCTGCCGAATCGGTTGCGGTGAAATGCATTTAATTGCGCGTACATGGATGCTGGACCACAGCAGGAGGATATCTGCGGTGTGGTGACAATGCCGGCAGTTGTGGGTGGCGGCGGGGGGGATTTAATTTTGCACGAAACATATTATGCACTTCAATGAACTGTATTGATTTTCGTTCAGATAAAATTGCAGACAATTTTTCGAAATTAATTTTCTTTCTTTGGCAAAGTATCTAATGCTTGAGCTTGGGTGAAACGGGGTTGGAATGTTGGAAGCATGAGTGGCTACTTAGCTACGAGCTTGAAGAGGTGATGGTTATAGGGCGAGTTGGACGCGACAAGGAGCAAGTCCCCTCAAGTGTGCGACGCTTCCTTCTGTGGCAACCTAATGAGTTCGAAGGACCCTATGAAAGTAGCCAACTCGCAACGTTACAGACCCGCCTTCGAGACCATTGCGATGCTTCATTTTGTGGCAACCAAATGAAGCCTAAGGAGCCCATGGAAATATACTCCCAGCAACGTCGAAGGCCCCTCAAGTGTGTGATGCTTCCTTCTGTGGCAACCTAATGAGTTCGAAGGACCCGATGAAAGTAGCCAGCTCGCGACGTTACAGACCCGCCGTCGAGACCATTGCGATGCCTCCTTTTGTGGCAACCAAATGAAGTCAAAGGAGCCGATGGAAATATACTCCCAGCAACGTCGAAGGCCCCTCAAGTGTACGATGACTCCTTCTGTGGCAACCTAATGAGTTCGAAGGGGCCGATGAAAGTAGCCAACTCGCAACGTTACAGACCCGCCGTCGAGACCATTGCGATGCTTCCTTTTGTGGCAACCAAATGAAGTCAAAGGAGCCGATGGAAATATACTCCCAGCAACGTCGAAGGCCCATCAAGTGTGCGATGCTTCCTTCTGTGGCAACCTAATGAGTTCGAAGGGGCCGATGAAAGTAGCCAACTCGCAACGTTACAGACCCGCCTTCGAGACCATTGCGATGCTTCATTTTGTGGCAAACAAATGCACTCTCAGGAGTCGATGGAAATATAGTCCTTGCAACGTCGAAGGCCACCCAAGTGTCCGATGCCTCCTTCTGTGGCAACCTAATGAATTCTAAGAAGTCGATACAAATATCCTTCTCGCACCTTTAAATCTGTTGCAACCTAGTAAACGGAGCCGCGGAAAAGATGATACCCGCACCGTTGCGCCTTTAAACTCGTGAATATTCTCCAAAGTGAGCTAAGAACACACGTGGTATCAGAATAGCGCTGCTCCCTACCATTGTGTCCGAAGGAATAAGAAGGACAAAAATGGACGCGACAAGGAGCAAGGCGATCAAAACAAGTTCCTTATTGCTTGGCCACACATTCATGGGATTGAAGGTCATGTCCAGCGAAACAGGTCGGTGTTGTAAGTAAGTAGAAAAGAGAGGGATTGCTTGCACAGGAAATCCACCAAAAAACACTTTCAGAAATAATTCTGGGCCTAGATATGGTTTGTTCTCTCCTCTTTCAACAAGGATCCCATGGAAATTCAATTTCTGGGCGGCCATGAACGAATAGGCAGTAGGGTGGGCCGAAATTTTTTTTTTTTTTTTTTTTAAGTTGTAATACTGCGGAAAAGTTGCTAATAGTAGAGACTAAAAAGGGGAAAAAAAAGAAACAAAATCGGTTAATATCTTCCGGTCGCGCATGAGCTATAAAGTTTGGCAACATTTGAAAAAATTCACATTTTTACGATAATTTTTAACATTTTTAAATTATCCTCTTACCGAATGTAATAGCTCCAATTGTTATCTATTATTAACACAGAAAATAATGCTTTTACATTTTTTTAAATCCATCAACATCTTCCGGTCGCGCAAAAAATACTAGATAAACCACAGTTTGAGGATAAAAATACAAACAACGCTCACGTTTCTATCTTTGGTTTTCTTTATTGAATACAATGTTTAAAACAAAACTTATTTTAGACCAATATTATTGTTTATATATTTGTTAATACATTTTTTTTATTTAAAGTTTTTGTGTAAGGCCAAGAAACTCATGTAAAACAATTTGATCATGATCATCTAGGGTCTCATTCATTCTTAGCTGATGGAACTTTGAAATTTGATTTATGGTCAAAGTTTGGCATTGTTGACCTTGACAGCAGAGTCGCTCTGATAAACCCATCCCTAGACTCAGCTCCGCAAACTTTTCCTGAAGCTTCTGTAACGACTTTCACACATCGTTCAACTGCCTGTGTGTGGACTGGGAATGTATTAAATGTTATATCCCAATTAGGGACTGTGCCGCTTTGAATATATGATTTAATTTCTTCGTCACTGATATTGTTTAATAATGGGGGAGAAGATAAATCACAGTCCATCCAGTTTATAATTTCAGAGTAATCTTGAGCGCTGAAATTCAGTTTTGGCGGCATGAAAGTTCTGATAGTTTTTCTTTTTTGATCTATCTGTCTCGCCTTTAGAATTCGTCGAAGTCCGAGCTCTCTTAACTGTTGTGTATTGTCTTGTGCCATGGCTAACATTAAATGTTCTGGATGGGCGAAAAAGCCATTTCGTTGTATCACAGGGTCGACAATATTACGTAACACATCAGGTAGGTATCTTGAAGATTGTATTGATTCATACACAAGTTTTGGTCCCTCTGTGAAGTATTTACTTGTCTTAATTTTAAACCACATTGGCATGTATGACTTCAAAATAAATATAACTACTTCTTGAAGTTGAGGCGTGGGACTTTCTTCACTTAAGAACAATCTGAGAGTTCGATTTGCTGTTGTCAACCACCTCAAGTGTGACAAGGGGCCAGGATCTCGTACAGCCAAATCCTCTTTACAGATTCCCGACTTCATTGCAGTACAAATATCGAGTAGATATTGTTGATCTTTACTTAGTATCTTTCTGTCTATTGCCGGGATTTGACAGTCAATACTCCTGAAACCAATGACTGGACGTTTTTCACAGTCACTTAGCTTTTCGCCGATTGGCCCTCTCAAAGATTTTGGACCCGTAGATTTACCATCTAGGTATTGAAACAGATGTCGAAAAGGGAGTTCATTGAAATGGAGAAGACAAACTGCCCATTGTAAAGGTTTTTCCAAATGTATTTCGATTCGGCGAATCAGACCGTTTCTCCAACCCGTATTAACCGCAGTGCCATCACACCCTATAACCACTAACTTGTCAAGAGAAATACCACGACCAGACAGATAGGAAATTATAGAAGTGACAACGTTTGAAGAGCTTCCAGAAGTGGGCGTAACATGTCCGATGTAGACTGAACCAGGTTGTTGAATTAGCGAGTAATGCTCTTCTTTTTTTACTCTACGGAACCTTTTCGAATGAGCTATATCTACGACTAAAGTGTCGTCCTTCCTCCCATCCAAATAGAGACCTTGCAGTGGAAGTTCGTCAGATTTACTACATAGTTCAGCCCTAACATTTTGTTTTTCTCTTCTTATTTTGTTTTTGTCTATAACCTGGGAGACGTCAGAATCGTTAACTAATCCAAAGTCGTGCAAAACACTCGATGCGATTGCAGCAGTTGCGCGATCAGAAACTCCATAGCGATCGCTCAGTAATGCAGTAGATTTTAACTGAATTCTCATCTGTTTTTTATTATAAGAGGAAACTTTTCTGGACACTTCAAAATCTTGGTCGCTATCGCTTTCTTTACTAGAAGAATATTGGTCTTCATTTTCAGTTTCGACAACATTTACATTTGATTGTGAGAACGAGGTTTTTGAAATATCATCATGGATGCCACGCGATTTCCTTTCCAATGATTTATTGAGTTTCTTTGTTTCAATCAAGTCCAACCCTCCAATTTTTCCTATTCCATGTACTCGTAATAAGTAAACAAACCTTAGATCAGTAGCAGGTATTTTATGTGATTTTGTTCGAAAATTTATAAAATTTGAGAGTAGTTGCGCGAGCGGAAGACCTTGACCGATTAGAACCATTTTTTTTCTAAATCATTGTCGGTTCGAGTAAGAGTCGAATATAGCTATTACATTGAAATGTTACCAAGTTTAGTAATAAAAAAAATATATCTTAAACATACAATTTTTTTCAAATTTCAGCGAATTTTAAAGCTCATGCGCGACCGGAAGATATTAACCGATTTTGTTTCTTTTTTTTTCCCTTTTTAGTCTCTACTATTAGCAACTTTTCCGCAGTATTACAACTTAAAAAAAAAAAAAAAAAAAATTTCGGCCCACCCTAATAGGCAGGCACTAAGCCATTTCATTTCCCGGGGTCGTAGCATCGGTGGGAGTTATTGCAGACCGGTTCCTAGGACATTGATGAAACTTTAAGGAAATGAGTCTCGCGACCGAAACAACATCTGGAGCTTCTATAAGAAAGGCAACGAACCGATACGTAGCCTCCTCGAAACACAGCTATGGGAAGGCAGTCGCCCAAACCACAGGAATGCAGCACAAAATTAAAAATCATATTCTAAGGCGTCCCCTATCGTTTTCCATTTTAATCATGGACAAAATGGCGTCGAAGAACTAAGCTTATCCTTATTTCACTAACGCTCATCTGATCTGATTTAAGTAGCTTCCGTTTCCTCGTGTATGCATTCGTTCTGTGTGTGGTTGTCGACTTGTCCTCGCAAAAATCTAGAACGAGATAGATAGAAAGTGAAAATAAAGAACCACTCGTCCAGGCGCAGCTGTAGGTCAGTCGGAAATTTTCTTTGATAGGGAAAATGGTTTGAGTTTCAAATAGACACCAGGGCTGTCTGTGTCTGCCTACAAGTATGTACTTGTCTCACTCACGCTCATCTGATAGTTTGAAAAGTCTTCCCTTGGGCATCATGCCGTCACTTCCAGGCAAAAATCAAGAAAAAGGCAGAGAGGCAAACATTTACTATTCTACCACGGCTCCAAATTCCAGGGAGGTGCAGAGGAAATGAATTACCAGGTGACCAGCCGCAGGTGCAGGTCAGTCGGAAAATTTCTTTCATAGGGAAAGTGGTTTGAGTTTCAGAAAGACACCAGGGCTGCCTGTGGCTGCCTACATGTATATACTTGTCTCACTCGCGCTCATCTGGTAGTTAGAAAAGCCTTCGCTTCCACATGCATTCATTCGCACTGCATAAGATACTTGACTACGGCGTTCTCTTGCCGACAAAAGCCAGAAAGGGATAGACAGATGCGCATGCGCAATCGTAAATCAGCCTCGGTCCACATCATGGAAGTCGCTGGAAAAAACTACCAGGCTACCAGGCGGAGCAGCAGCTCACTTAGAGAATTTATTTTCCAGTGATATTGAGAAACGAGAAACGAGAAACCAAAATCAAGCCACTCCCACTAATAACGGAACATTTCCTATCGCAATGCCACGTCAGTCATTTCAGGCAGGTTGAAGTTGACAAAATGTATTTTTTTGCAAACAAAACTAAGATGGCTGACAGTTTGGTAGGCACTTTTATGCACAGGTGATTTTAAGAATGAGTCTATCGATCGCACAACCTCTCACATTAACGATTTTTTCTTGTTTAGGGTTCCGTAGCCAAATGTCAAAAAACGGAACCCTTATAGATTCGTCATGTCTGTCTGTCTGTCTGTCTGTCTGTCTGTCTGTCCGGGAATGTCACAGTCACTTAATTAACAAATTATAAGAGCTATACTATTTGAAACTTGGTAAGAAGATGTATTCCATGAACTGCATTAAGATTTTCACACAAAAATAGAAAAAAAAAAAACAATAAATTTTGGGGGTTCCCCATACTTAGAACTGAAACTCGAAAAAAAATGTTCATCAAACCCATACGTGTGGGGTATCTATGGATAGGTCTTCAGAAATGATATTGAGGTTTCAAATATCATTTTTTTCTAAACTGAATAGTTTGCGCGAGAGACACTTCCAAAGTGGTAAAATAAGTTTTTGATATCATGCCTGCTTAGGTTTAGGCATTTGCTGGCATTTTTATTGAAGGGCCGAATGGCTTGTTTGGCCTGCCTTAGACCTGCGATGCTTTCCCAAGGATAGATGCATTTGATGCATGTTCCCAGCTTTTTATTGCCGCCGTAGCTGCTGATCTAGGAGTGCAGCAGAAGGGTTCGGGACCTATGAAAGGTGTTTCTGAACCTTGTCTGGCCAGTTCGTCGGCCTTTTCGTTACCTTCTACCCCGACATGACCCGGAACCCACCATAATTTGGTCTCGTTTTTTAATCCGAGTGTTTGAAGGATATTGAAGCAGTGCACGACTGATTTGGAGTCATTGGAGTGCGAGCTAAGCGCGTTTATAGCTGCTTGACTATCCGTGAATATATATGGATGATTGCGCCTTTTATGCCAGAGTAATAAATGTGGCTGAAGCATTCTTGAATGGCGTGGAGCTCTGCTTGAAATACGCTGGGACTTTTTCCCATGGGTATCGTAGTGCGTTTATTTGGTCCGTATATTCCCGCTCCTACCCCCGTTTCCATTGTAGAACCATCCGTATACCACTTTATGCTGTTGTGGCTGTTGGGTGGGTTATTACTAACCCATGCTTCTCTCTTGGAGAATCTCGTTTGTTGAAGCATAGTGTTTTTCGAATACGGTCTGTGACCGTGCAGTTTATATTATGCTCCGAGACGTCCTTAGTTCCGGATGATCGTTAAGCCTTGTCTCGTTTAACTGTATTAGACTTGTTGCACTGCGGATCGCCACCTTTCATACGTATATGTGGAGAGGTGTTAGTCCTGTTGTTGCGTCTATGGCAGCTGTTGGACAGGTTCGCATGGCTCCGGAGATACCTATAGGCCCGCAAGCCGTTGTACCTTTTGAGCTTCTCTATTGCGATCTTTTATATGGATTTTGTCCACCATATTATGGAGGCGTATGCAGTTATGGGTCTTATCATCACTGTGTAGATCTAGTGGACGATCTTTGGAGAGATTCCCCAGGTTCTGCCATATGTGCGGCGACAGGCCCATAAAGCTCTATTAGCTTTAGTGACTTTGTTGTTAATGTGGGAGTTCCAGTTAAGTCTCTTGTCTAGGATTACTCCAAGATACGAGTACTTGACCTCTTCGGAATACTCTACGACCGTGTCGTTAATTGTGATTAGACCTTTGTCTAATTTCCTTCTTTTGGTGAAAGGAATGATGACTGGCTTTACTGGGATTTATGGAAAGGTTTTCCTTGATGCACCAGTCTATGGCTGTCTTTAGAGCATTTTTGAATTTAGATGTGAGTCCAATTGAGTCTTTGCCCCTGACATTGATGACAATGTCATCGGCGTACCCAATTGTGGTGTAGCCCAGACTATAGCAGCTCAGCGATGACCAAGGACCACAAGAGAGGTGAAAGTACTCACCCTTGTGGGCAGCCCCTTACGGCTGTAACTGACGAGGCAGTAGTTTTGCGACTTCCCAGCATCGCTTTCATCCATTTTATAGTTGGTTTGTCCATTTTTCTACGGTACAAAGTAATCTCGGACATAAATAAAGGTTTTAAAGTTGTTTAACATTTTTCCTAACATCAATTTGCTTTGCTTATTACTGAATCTTATCTGTTTTCCTTCTCCACTCTGGCTCTCTCACTCTCTCAGTTGGTCATCAACTTTCGTTGTTTATACCCTATTCTAGGGGTATATTAATTTTGACGCATAGTTTGTAACATACCTTAATATTGCCCGTAGACCCCTAAAAGTTACTATATTTATGATCAGCATCGATAGTAATGTCGATCTAGCCATGTCCGTCCGTCCGTCCGTCCGTCCGTCCGTCCGTCGGCAAAAATTAGGCCTTTAAACTGGACCTAGAGAGCTGAAATGTTAACCATATACTCTCTAGGGTCCCGAAATAATCAAGTTTACGAATTTTTGAAATCCGCCCACAGACACGCCCACAAACTCAAAAAAACAAAATTTTGGAAAAAATCGAATTTTGAGCTAGGAAGCTGAAATTTTTTATATATGATCTATGACTCCTAAAACTGCTCGGGATATAAAATTTTCAAAATCCGCCCACTGCCACGCCCACAAAAAAATAAAACAATTTTATTGAAAAACCAAAATTTGAGCTAGGGAGCTGAAATTTTTAATATATACTCTCTAGGGGCCCTTTAAGCTCATGTATAAATATTTTCAAAATCCGCCCACTGACACGCCCACAAATAAATAAAACAATTTTTTTGAAAATCCAAAGTTTGAGCTAGGGAGCTGAAATTTATAATATATACTCTCTAGGGGCCCTTTAAGCTCATGTATATATATTTTCAAAATCCGCCCACTGACACGCCCACAAATAAATAAAACAATTTTTTTGAAAATCCAAAGTTTGAGCTAGGTAGCTGAAATTTATAATATATACTCTCTAGGGGCCCTTTAAGCTCATGTATAAATATTTTCAAAATCCGCCCACTGACACGCCCACAAATAAATAAATCAATTTTTTTGAAAATCCAAAGTTTGAGCTAGGGAGCTGAAATTTATAATATATACTCTCTAGGGGCCCTTTATGCTCATGTGTTAGTTTTTTTTTAAATCCGCCTACTGACACGCCCACAATTAAATAAAACAATTTTATTGAAGCACCCAAGTTTGAGCTAGGGAGCGTTTTTTTTGATAAAATCCTTTAAATGTTATATAACAAAATATGTAGAGCGTTCTTAACAATTTAACCATACTTAGACTTTTGTCACGCCCACTTATGAGGGATAGGAATAAGAATAGGGTATCCAACAGTTCGCCCAAGCGGACTGTAGCCCGTCCCTATGTTTTTATTTTCTCTTTACAAATTCATTTTCTGTGCACGACTTGTTTGCATGAAACTAAATCAATAAATAAGCGCCGCACCGGAATCAATCAATAATCTTACAATATTTTATATCCTTGCGCTACAACTATCTTTACCGCTCATTTTACGAGTATTTGAAGTCGTTTATTGTTAAATTTTGTTTGATGTTTGAATTGGAGCAAACCTACAACAAGTTTGTTGCTGTGAGTGACGTCTTGTCTGGCAGAGTAACTAACTAGCAACCCTTTCCTGAATATTACTATCGCATGCATTACTATCACCATTGTCTGTTTACTTTTGAAATGTGGATTGACAACAGCACAGCGCTTAACTAACGCCATAACAGGTTCGTGTGTGTGGGCTGTGCAAATATAGAAACAATAAAAAATAAATAGTGCGACACTTTTTCAACTGCCAACCGTATCTAATCATTCTTAGATTGTAGATAGATACCTAAGATGGTGTTTTTTTTTCTAATTTAATCTCTTCTGTTGCTGGCAAATATTTTTCTTCTTTTTTTCTCTGTCCCTGCTGTGCACTATCTGCATGTTTTTTTTCTTTTCCATACTAAACACTGGAATCAACAATTTAGGAAGAATATCGAAAACTTGCATTGACTTGAATAAAAATCATTTTATTGATGTTCAGCTGAGAAGTGAACAACTTTTCAAATTACACTCGTTAGATGCGGTTATTTGCTGTTGGAAACATCTTTTTTGATCGTTTTTTTTTTTTTTCGAAAGCAGCATGTGACCTCGGCCTCAAAACCATAAGGTAATAATTATTCGTGTTTTTTTCATATTTAAAGAGTTGTTTTTTTGTGCAACTCAGTAGTAACTCACTCTTTGAGATCAGACGAAACGATACGATACTCACTCTGATATGCCCAATTCGAGTTGACACATTCTAGAGATTATTGATTGTTTGGTTTCCTCGATTGGCCAACGTTTATGGAGCCTTGAGGTTCAAAATGAATACTGTAGACGCTCGATTTAACCAGGCATGGTCACTCTATCGAGCGGGAAGTTAAAAAGAGTAGAATTTGATTGAAAAACGCACATTTTGTCCGGGGTGAAGTAGGTTAGGTCACACTCAACTTAATACTGACCCATTGTGATGCCCATCGGTGGAGGAGGGTTGCCCTTACTCATTTTTTAACCCCGTCTCCAAAAACTGAGATTAATTACTGACTGTGTTTTGCGATACAAACCATCCTGTGGATTTGGTGAAATTCATTATCCGGTCTATCGGTGTGCTGGAGAGCTCGTCTAGGTCATGGAAGAAATGTCTCCTCAGGAATCTGTACCTGATGTGTTGGAAACCCGGGCAGTGACATAGGAAGTGGGTTGTATCCTCCATAGCTTCCTACTTACCACAGCCTCTACAGAGTTCTTCTTCCGTGAAACGCAATTTCTTCATGTGGTACCGCAGAGTATTGTGTCCCGTTAATATACCTACGAGGGTGGATAATGATTTCCTATCCTTTTTCATGAGACTCTCAGTTCTGGCTCCAGGAAGGCTATGGCATTCTTGTTGTGTGGCAAGTATGTAGTGCAGTCCATCTAAGGTTCGCCCTACTTATTGCCTTTCTCCCTGCTTCCATCCTGAGTGTGCAAGGCGGGATGAGTACAGAGGGATCAGCTTGTTCTGAAACAGCTGCCGAACCTTGCCTTGCTAATTCATCCTCTTTCTCGTTGCCTAGAATGCCTTCATGTCCCGGAACCCAGCAGAGCTATACCGTATGCTGAGTACTAAGAACCTTGAGCTTGGATTTCGTTACTGCTGCAGTTAAGGCTTTTATTGCGATAAAGAAGGTAATACCATCGCCCTTACCACAGACTCACGAACTGCTGTTGTCACTGCCAGGACCTCTGCTTTGAAGACGCTGCTGTGGTCGGGGAGGCGTCCCGATTTTGATATGAAAAGACGCCTGACCCTACCATTTTTGAACCGTCCGTAAATACGGTTATGGCTTGCGTGCTGGGGACGTGTCCGTTTCTCTATTCTTCCCTGCTGGGATAGGCACTCAAGAAAGGTCTTTCGAAATTTAAGTATGGAGTGATGTAGTGCGTAGTTGGTACATGGCCAAAGTATTTCTGCAGGATTGTCGAATGACGCATTTCATTTGGTTTCCAGTTCACTGTTTGGCAAATTCTGATGGCACTAATGGCGGCTGTTGGTTGAACAAAGATGTCTATCGGAAGCAGGTTGAGGATAGCCTCCAGTCCTGCAGTTGGAGTTGTCCTCATCGCACTGGCTGTGCCAATGCACGCCAGTCTCTGAACTTTCGTAAGAGGCCTTAGGTAGGTGGCTTTATTGGTGGCTTTATTGGTGACTGCCATAGGCCAGTATAGGTCTTACTATTGCCGTGTACATCCACATTTTCATTTTGGGAGATAGTCCCCAAGTTGGTCCAAAAAATTAGCTGCAGGAGTAAAAGGCTATTGTGGCTTTTTTGATTCTCTCATTGGTATATCATTTTCCAATTTAGTATTTTGGCTAGTATGAGTCCACATGTATTGCGACTAATACGGCCGCTATTTCTCGTTCAATATTGGCTCTAAGCTCCTCTAACGTCGCCGGGTTGTTGGCATAGACCACTGATTTAATGTAGTCCCATAAAATAAGTCTAAACGCGTTAAATCGCACGATCTCGGCGGCCAATAGACGGGTCCGTTTCCCGAGATAACACTTTCACCGAACTGAAACCTCAATAGCTCGATTGTTGTGTGGCATATGGCACCCTCTTGTTGGAACCACATATCACTGATGTCCAATTCATGCTCAAAGAAATAACGTTCCAACATGTTTCTGTATCGAATACCATTTACTACGTGACGATCTTTTTCGTCGACGAAAAAAAAACGGCCCCATGACGCCACCGGCATAAAAACCGCACCAACCAGTGACTTTTTGCGGATGAAGTGCTGTTTCATGAAGCACATGAGGGTTCTCACCTGTCCAGTAACACATATTTTGCTTGTTGGCGAAGCCGTTTAACAAAAGATAAGATACGCCTCATCGCTGAAGTTGATTTTGCGATGACATTCTTCATTTTCTTCCATCATGTCCAGAGCCCAATTCAAAAACGTACGTCGCTTCATATGATCGACTGGCTTTAGTTCTTGAGTCAGCTTGATCTTGTGAGGGTGTTGTTGTATGCAAAATTCGCTATAATGCGGTCTGGGAGAGGCCCAATTCTTGAGAACGCCGTGAAATTGACTGATTTGGCTGGTTTGCGACGGACGCCTCTGCGGCAGCAATATCCTCCACACATCGGGCAAAACGTAGTCTCACTGGCACGGCAACATCAAGCAGCGAATATTCTGACTCAAATTTTTTCACTACACTGTGAATTGCTTGTCTACCGGGCCGAGAATTACGGCCGAAAATTGGCGTTAACGCTCTTAAAGTTGCCACCACCGACTCGGAATTTTGGTAGATAGTAAATTTTAATTATTTGTAAACGTTTTTCCTCCGTGTACTTCACCATGATGAAAATGTTGATTTTACTGAATATTTTGACATCGGCTTAAGGGTGCGTTCACACTGAAAGTTTGAATTTGCCAAGTCGCTAATGAAAGACCCTTTACCTTTTGATAATGGACGAAAACGCACTGGAAAAGTGCCACCAATTCGTGACGTATGCAATTTTCTAAATAAAAATCTCATCAAAAATTATAATCCGCATGACAATATAACAATTTTGGTATACTAATTCAGTGGGCGTTTAAAAAAAAAATATCGATTGCAAGGAAAATTGTATACAGATCGAGAGAAGTGTCTCAACGTGAAATTAATCAAGTCAAACATGATATGCTTCCGTGCGGCAGTAGAGGCCGCTAAAAGATTGGCCAAACTTGGTCTTGCATTCGTTGGTACCATGCGATGCAAAACAAATGATGCCTCATTGATAAAATACCTAAAGCAACCATCTCCTCATGTCCTTTTATCTTTATAAGAATTCCATGAAAATTTCCTTTCAATATGCAGCTGTGTTCCAAAAAAGAATAACTGTGTCAACTTGCTTTCCACCGTACACAGAACGAAAGTTTGTGAAGGCGAACCAATTAAACCGGAAGTCAATCATCAAAACGATGGACTCTCGCTTTTTTCTGCAACATGTTGGAAGCACGGTAGGCGACATTTCTTTTGTACGTCGTCCTGAAGCTGGGTTGTGACCAACGTCCAACAGCGGATGAAAAAAATGCACACAATCGGCCATGGAATCGTTTTTCGAAGGCCAATAAATGCAAGTTCTAAGACTACCGTTGTTCTTCGTTTTTATTTCATTTCGATTTCTTGCTATTTCACTTCGACGGTCTAGAACCTGCCACAAAAGGTGCTGACACTTTCGAAATGAAAACATATTCCAAATTCCGCCCTCACGAAAGTGCATAAAACCCGTAACAACGTACTTTTCTTTTGTACAAAATCTTTGGCAACAATATTAGCTTGAGTTGCATTCCCCTGAATAAATCAAAATACATTTTTTTATCTCACTTATGGCATTCGAATATTTTACCTATGCAGTTTAGATAGTTCGTAAGCCACTTAGAGCAAACCAAGTTTGTAAATTTGCTTGGCATGTGCATGCTCAAAATTGGAGCCCGTAGGTCCATATCCAACGATCTGACAGTAGACGTACCCCTCTAGGTGGAGTCCTGTCTCACCGTCTCTGGAACTAAGTGGTGAAAGAATTGCTGATGTGCCTGGAAGACGAGGCCGGCCGAATGAGCGCTTATGCGGATGACCTTGCCGTCTCAGGAAAAACCCTTAGTACCTTAAAAGAACTTCTTCGCAAGGCTCTTAACAATTTTACGCAATGAGTTTAGGTGTTAACCATAACAAAAACAGAACTTGTCCTTTCCGCCAGGAAATACAAAATTCGATACATTGACCCCCAACAATCTAAGTCTCTTACTTGAGTCTCATTTAAGATAAAGCTTACATAACTATGGCAAGACTCTTCTTCTGCAAAAAAGTCATCGTTAACAAACTAGGCCTTCAAACCCATATTGCCCACTCGCTGTAGAAAGATCGATACTTGAGTGTGGTGTGGTTGTCTGGTGAACTGTCTTAGTTAAAGCGATAAACCGTGATAAGCCAAGCAAGGTCCAACGATCAGCACTGTCTCCGATGCCATGGACATTCGGTTTCATCTGACACCTCTCGACGTCTTTAGTAATTTAACAGCTGCTAAACCGTCCAATAGAGCGAGAATTAAATTGGCCACTCCGCTTTTGGGAGCACAGACAGACACCATTCCCCTGTAACAGTTTCACAAGTTACTTCCAAGTCACCATCGCCTCCAGATCATTCTAGAAGGAAGCAGAATCGATCCACTTTGAGACCGACGCGACGAATCAAAAACTAATGACGGGTTGATGTGTTTACAGAGACAATCTGAATCTCACTCTCTTATTCGGTCTTCCAAATCACTGCAGTGCAGTGGCGTGGCGTGGATAATTTTAAAAGGGAAGACGTTGAAAAATTTAGTCACCTATAAAAATAAAAATCTTTAAAACCTGAAATAAAATAATTTTTAATGGGGATATTGTATCTACATAATATGCATTCCACATTGACTTAGCAAAAATATTCTAGCCACATTTTTTATACTTCAATACATTAATATTTCAATCAACAATGAGCTTAAAGCATAACAAAAGTGGCTTCAAAAGAAGCCGGTCTTGACAGACGCATGATACAATAACTTAAAAAAATTCAGCATAATGTGGATAGTAATTTTAAAATAAGAAAATTCAGAAGAATTATATGGATAATTCTTTATATTTGTTAAAATATAAAAACGATACAAATAATAATGTCAGCAATAAAAATAAATCAAAATTAAAAACAGCTAAAATTCACACACTTAAAAAAAAAAAAGTGAAAAGTTTTGTTAAAATATTAGTTCTTTATAATTATTTGTATTCTAATGCTATTCGACGATCTTTTTTGATAAACTCTGCCAATACCTTTTCATAGAAGTTTGGTCTATTTTTAATTTTAAGAAGAAGTCTTCTTTCTATCGATATGAGGGCTAAATCAGAGAGCCTATCCTCGCCCTGTGAGTTTCTTAAATAAGTATGAATTCTTTTTAAAGCAGAAAAAGACCTCTCAACGGAGGCGACGGAAATGGGAAGTGTTAAAAGTAAACTACTTAAGTTTAAGACTTGAGGGAACACTTCTTTCAATGCTTCACTATTCAAATGGTTGTGAAGGTCGAGAACCTCAAACTGCCGAAGTGACGACAAAGAATAAAAAACATTAAGTTCATTTTTTAATGCCGTGAAGTCAAAAATTCTAGGAAAAAACTTAATTAGGGAAGATATTTTTACATCTGGACTGGAACGAGAAAAAGTGTCATACTTCAAATTATTTAGTAAATCCAAAAATGTAAGATTACTAAATGATTTATATCTGGCATTTATTTGGCTAACTATATTGTCTTTAATTTCAACAAAAAGGCGCTTATAATTCGTCTTCAAATCGAAGTCAAGCAACCTGCGTTTACGTGGAGGTTCGATGCAATCATTTACGCTGTCATAAATAACTTCAAACATATTTAAAAAGTCAGAGCTTATCCATGACTCAAAACGTTCGATTTCTTGCTTGGCATAACTAACGTCTGTTTGTTTTTTTTTAATTAAATTAAATAATACTTCGGTCTTTGCAAATATTTCAGAAAGGGTATGAAGCAAAAAACAGAATTCCTTGCTCTCTAATTTATTTAATAAACTTTCTGCCATCGAAAGTGTGTCAGTATCCCATTCCCTAGAGTCATTAATTATTTTACTAAAAGTTTCAATTATATCTGTTCTACAGTTAAAGATTACGTTTATTATTCTTGAATGATAATGCCATCGAGTTTCCGATACTCCTGGCATGCGTCGATTGGAAATTTGTTTTAAAAGATTGGACCGCTTTGTGGATTTATTAAAAAATCGAACGATGCTATTAGTATAGCCATAAAAATAGTTTAAGTTCTGCTATGTTTTCTAGAGATCGGGATAGTACTAAATTTAAAACATGTGCATAACAAGGAATAAAATTTGCCATCGGGCATTCATCAAGGACCTTCTTTTGAACACCACCCCCTTCGCCGGACATAACTGCGGCACCATCGTAGGATTGTCCTATTAACTTTTCCTTGCAGTCGTATGTTTCAAGAATTTTAAATATATGATTGGATAACTCATTTGCATTACGACTTGCGCTAACGTCAAAAAATCCAAGAAATCTTTCTTGTATACCATCCTCTGACAAGTACCGAAATATGGCACTCAGTTGTTCCCTATGACTCAAATCTGGTGTTTCGTCGATCATAATCGACACGAACCGAGCATCCTTGATTTCCGTTTTAATTTCGGATTTAATAACCGCCGCGATACTATGTATCAAATCGTTTTGAATATCGTTGGATAAACCTGAAAAAATTGGATTGTGTGTACTTGAACACTGCTCTAAATGGGATTCCAATAAAGTGTCATATTTAGATAAAAAATAAACCGCTTCGACATAATTGCCACGATTATCTGAACTAGACCTTTCATCATGACCGCGAAATGCTAACTCCTGTCTGCCTAATAAAATGACCGTGTCAATAAAACGTTCCATTAGTTTCCGATTTTTATCCACTTTTTTATTATGAACAACGAAAGAATTTCCTAAAGAAGTTTCAATGCGATTCGTGCCGAATTCGTGTAGGGATAAACAACAGCGAATATGTTTTTCTGTCTTAATATGTTTTTTCGAAGAATTAACTAAATTATTTATATCAGTGAAACCCGTTCGGCTCCAAACACTGGCGGAGTTTGAAAAAAGAAGACAAGGAAAACAAAACATTTTATTAAGCTTGCAACTCCCAGTTAGCCACTTATATTTTTGGTATAAGGAAACATTAAAATGTGTCACAAAACCATCTCTCCTTTGGTAATTAATATTTATAAAAGGCATAGAGCGCCCTTCGTCTATAATTTTTTTTTTATCAAGAAAAGATAGCTTACTAAAACTATTTGAATCCTCCAGGAGGAAATCAGTTAAACAGCAATCTACACTAATCAAAGACATTTCCAAAAAAAAATCTAAAACTGCACTAAAATTAAGAAGCTAAAATGTTTTTATCAGTAAGTTGGTTGGTAATAAAAGAAACTAAAAAATTACACATTAACCTTCACTTTCACTTTCACATCTAACTTTTCACTATTTTAATTTAAGATTTTATCAAATTGGCTTTACAAAACACTAGATTTTTTCAAGTTATTGTACTTGTGCAACGCAGTCTGTCAATAAATTCCAACTGATTCTAAATTAAAATTTGAATTCCTGCTTAAAAAAAAAACAAGTGTCGGTATTTTATTTGACATGAACTTCTCTTAAGCGATATGCTGAATTTACTCTGCTGACAAATTGCCATAATATTCTACCATATTTTATTTCATAAGACAAAAGTATAACAATAAATTTGTAAAAACATCGAAGCATTAACTATCACAAGAGAGAAAAATGAAAGCTCAACTTCTTACATCAACACGCATATCAATATCAACATCAAATTCAAAATCAAGAATCAACCCACATAACACATTCAGATATTATGTCATAAGAAAAAAGAAATAAGTCAAAGAACACCGTGTTATTAGACAAAATGTTGCAAAAAAAACGAGTCAAACGTAGCACCTGCATTCCTGCAACATGTTGATATCTTCCGATTGAAACGCAATGCTAATCGCAAAAGGGAGAATGAAATGAAACAATTCCAAGTATTCAGCGTGAGATTTGGTTTATAAGACGAAACGTAGCGTCTTTTTCTTTGAATATAAAAGCGGGTGTTGAACAAAGAGGATCGGAACCGCAATGCTTGTAGAAGAAAGGGATATAAAACAAGTAAATAAGACGGAAAAATATTTTTTATTCTATTATAGAGAGCAGCGGTAGTTGAAAACTTTTTACTAAGAGTATTTTTGTGACTCTTCGTTGGTTTGTTGTTTGTGATTTGTGGATTGTGGAATGTGGTTGAATCTTGATTCTTGAATGAAGTATGAAGATACAGACGAGAGGTAGAATGAAAATATTAAACTTATTCGATAGCTTATGTGTGAGTGTGTGTGTAGATTTTATTTTATAATTAAAATACGGGACGGGTTTCATTTTTCATATATTTATTTGGCAGATAGTGCTTACTTTTGGTGGATTTTTAAAAGGGAAGACGGTAGGAATCGTGTTATATGGACGCCACGCCACTGCTGCAGTGTATTCCAGGCGGAAATTCAAGGAAAGAAAAGAGGCCATTTCGTGGCCGAATAGAAACGTATGAAACCCCTAAAATCAGTCTCTTCAAATTCCATAGCAGCCCCAGACTGCCAATCTTGTCTTGCGGATATGACGGAGCAGTTCAACATTTTTATTGGATGCACCGGGGAAATGGGGATACACCGCCCCTTCTACTGGATAAGGGCCACTTAGGCACTCCAATCGTTAGATGTAAACTCATGTTTAAGTTGGATACCATCGACAGAACTAACCTTAGGTTGACAGAGGTAGTTCAACTTGTTGAGCGACAAAACAGGGCTGGCCACAGGGCTGGACCTGTTTGATCTCTCTAAGCAGACTGCACATTGGTGCAACCTATCATCACAGGACACTGTCGCATAGGCAAGAATGCAACTAGGGTAGCTTTTTGAGGAGAGAATACATTATGTACCTTCAAATGACAGGCCATAGCCACTTGGTGTGTCCGCGTCTCGCGGACTTAACTCTCCCCACGAACGGTCATGAATACCACCCTGGAATCACTTTTTGCATTACATTAGGTTGGTGCCGTTTTTTAAGTCCGTACCTATACCTTACAAGGGTGTATTTGGGTCTTCCTCTCTCTTTTTTGTTTTGAGTATCTTTTCTATGAAAAAGGATACTCGGTTCCAGTTCAGCCCACACGATGACATTTGTGTGGCTATGTTTTTTTTTAAACGAAATGTTGTCTTTAGGTGATGGCTCCGATCAGAGACTCCAGCCCTCTTCTCGCCGCTTCCCATCTATTGAATGCGAAGAATGTGTAATGGGCGCTGTCCATTTCAGAGACTTCGTACTGGCATGCAGGACTCCTCATTTTGCCTATACTGTGAAGGTTGGTGTTGAAGTATCCGTGGCCTGTTAGGATTCTTTTTTTTATAATGCACGCTCCCTTAGGGATTTTTTAGCACCCTTATCATGTAGTAGCTATACAGCGCGGGCGTTAGGGAAACTAGGATTAGAAGAAAAGGAGAGATGCCGATGCACGTTGGATTTGAATATTTGTAGGTTATAATGTCCAGGAAAAATGGACTGAGTGCCGTAGTAGTTTATGTCTTCCTGTTCCCGTCTATTCTACTCTACAACGTTTTAAATAACCCTCGCGGTCCATCGTCTGCTCTCTCGGTTCCATCTGTCTTGCCATTGCAGTTTGGTGAGCTCCTTGGCCTCCTCGGCTGCCACTTCCACTGCAATTTTTTTTGTCTTAGACGAACTTTCTCTCTGCCGCTAAGAGATCAAAAGGGGATCACTCCCGCCACAACAAGGACGGCTGGTTCCACCACCGTTCGGTATGAACTTGCAACGCGTAGAGCTCCGCGTCTCTGTACTGCAGCCATTTGCCTTCTGAATTTCTATTGCCGCAGTGCGTCGGTCGATATCTCGCACCCATACAGAAGTATGGCATGCGTCATCGACATTAAAAGTCTACGTTTGCTTGCCGTAGGACCGCCTACGTTTGCCATTAATCTGCTCCGTGAGCTTGTCACCGTTCCAATATAGACCTTATCTGCTGCCAGATAGTGAGCGTCGTATTAAAGGCCATCCGCAAGTACTTTACCGCTTTTTTGCTGGTTAGCACTTGAGAGTTCACTTGAAAATCCTGGTCAGGTGAGCTATTCCTATTTTTTCGGTGGCCGGTCCTAGTCCGTGATCTTCCATCAAGAAATACACCCGTCTCATCACCTAGCTCAGTTTACTTTGTGCGCTTTCGGTGTCTCTTGTCGCGGCGATATCATCTTCATACCCCACCAGAAAGGTATCGTCGGGAATTTCCATACGAAGAATGCCGTCGCAAGATATGTGCCAGAGATCGGGTCTGCTTTACCGCTTCTTTGCTTGTAATCAGCGTAGGGCCAACTTAAAAATCGACGATATGGGGGAATCGTTCCTGGTCAGGAGAACTATCTCTGGTTCTTCAGTCGTCAGTCCTAGTCCATGGTCTTCCATCCAGAGATGCAAGCGTCTCCTCACCTTGTTCAGTTTTATCTGCGCACTTTCGGTGTCTCTTGTCGTTATTGCCGTGGAGATATCATCTGAGTACCCCACGAGGAAGATATCTTCTGCCGTCGGACGATACGTCCCAGAGATCGGTTCGAAGGATTGATCCCTCTGCTGCTCCAGCGGTAATTTCTTTTCTGTGGGGGCCGTCTGTGGTATCGTAAAGAAGCTAGCGGTCCTTTGGGTAGTGCTTCACCATCGATGATCGATGCAACTAGTGTTGACTCAAACGACTTCTGCCGAGCCTGCAAGGACGAGGAGCAGGAAGATATTATTCATCACCTTCTCTGCATATCCGCCGCGCCGCTCTCTCTGCCGATCTTCTTTAATCAATTTATCAACACTGACATTGATTAAAGCTCTTACTGGTTCAAGGAGTAGAGTGGATGTACAATGGACCCCATTGTGGTCAAAGTGTGTCAACCTTCTTCTTATTCCTTTACGGCGAGGTTGTGAACAGGATTATTGGATCATGACCCTCTTGACTTTACTGCATCCCTACTGGTCCGCTTGTGGGGTTCGCCGGTTTGACCTCAATCGACATCGGCAGGTTTCCTGGTTTCAGATCATTTCATCACTGAGGGCGAGTTACTAGGCCTGCTTCTTTCGACGATTTCGACACGTGCATGCTCCTGATAATTCCTCTATCTTGCTTTTAAGATCTCCAGTCGTGTCAACCCATGGATTTGCATGCACACTTGCGGGACAGCTTTAAGATTTTAAATGTGTCGCTAGGCTCATCTGGATGTTCAAGTTGCCATATGGGATTTAATTCCAAGTGGCCTTTATCGGGGTGCTCTGTAGTGATATTCTTAACCCGTCCCTACAAGGGGCAGCGGGGTTCAACCTAACCTAACCTAACCTAACCTGAACTCTGTTCTGTTGGTATTTTTGGTAGACATGCCATCAATTCGTAACCCATCCCTACAAGGGGCGAAATGGTAGACATGCCATCAATTCGTAACCCGGGCCTACAAGGGGCAAAGTGGTTCAACATAACCTACCCCAACCTAACCTAACCTGAACTCTGTTCTGTTGGTATTTTTAGTAGAAATGGCTCAATTCGTAACCCGTCCCTACAAGGGGCAAAGTGGTTCAACCTAACCTAACCTAACCTGAACTCGCTTCTGTTGGTATTTTTAGTAGACATGCCATCAATTCGTAACCCGTCCCTACAAGGGGCAAAGTGGTTCAACCTAACCTAACCTAACCTGAACTCTGTTCTGTTGGTATTTTTAGTAGACATGCCATCAATTCGTAACCCGGGCCTACAAGGGGCAAAGTGGTTCAACATAACCTACCCCAACCTAACCTAACCTGAACTCTGTTCTGTTGGTATTTTTAGTAGAAATAGCTCAATTCGTAACCCGTCCCTACAAGGGGCAAAGTGGTTCAACCTAACCTAACCTAACCTAACCTAACCTGAACTCGCTTCTGTTGGTATTTTTAGTAGACATGCCATCAATTCGTAACCCGTCCCTACAAGGGGCAAAGTGGTTCAACCTAACCTAACCTAACCTGAACTCTGTTCTGTTGGTATTTTTAGTAGACATGCCATCAATTCGTAACCCGGGCCTACAAGGGGCAAAGTGGTTCAACATAACCTACCCCAACCTAACCTAACCTGAACTCTGTTCTGTTGGTATTTTTAGTAGAAATGGCTCAATTCGTAACCCGTCCCTACAAGGGGCAAAGTGGTTCAACCTAACCTAACCTAACCTAACCTAACCTGAACTCGCTTCTGTTGGTATTTTTAGTAGACATGCCATCAATTCGTAACCCGGGCCTACAAGGGGCAAAGTGGTTCAACATAACCTACCCCAACCTAACCTAACCTGAACTCTGTTCTGTTGGTATTTTTAGTAGAAATGGCTCAATTCGTAACCCGTCCCTACAAGGGGCAAAGTGGTTCAACCTAACCTAACCTAACCTGAACTCTGTTCTGTTGGTATTTTTAGTAGACATGGCATCACCGTTCCGTGTCACACATTGCAACTAAAACCACCTTTACATAGGACATGTTCATCTGTCACTTGTCCTGCATCCTCCTTTCAAAAACGCGAACCGTGTGCGCGACTTTTTACTTATACATTCAATAAACTTTTAATTACTCCTCATACCGGACGCATGTATTCGATTCGCCACCCCAAGATAGTCCTTACATCCTCGTGTCATAAAATCAATTAAAGGAAGTTGCAAGTACCTTGCGATAGAAATTTCATAACCGAGCTAAGCTGATAAGTGAATTAGAAACCTGTCCAAAACCGTCCATGCTAGTTAGTCCATCAATCGCAATGATAACGTCCTGTTAAAAGCTATTTGAACTCTGCTTCTGCCACTAACTCAATTAAAGAAAGTTGCGATAAATACTTCATCATCGAACTAAGCGCGTTAGTAAATTAAAATCTATCTAAAACCGCCCCCCATTAAATGCCTCATTATAATTACCCCCAAAATCAACCTTCTCAATTCAATGACGTACATTGTCCTCGATTCGTTGCGATGCAATAAAGTTGAGTAATCTAATAAAGCTCCACAGATGCACACATTTCCCTACACACACTTGCATACGTCCACGTATACCCAGCAGTATTACCTTCAACTAGATTACAATAAATCAACAAAAAATCAAAAAAAAAAAAATCGCCAAACACAATACTTTTCTATGCAATTCCAAGTTAAATATTATTTCTGTTGCACTCTACGATTTAAGTGCAAATTTAGTTCACAAAGAAATGTAGCACCGTAAAAAATTAATAAACAAAGTCAACAAGACCGAAGATACACTCAATTCTGTAAATGTAAAAAGCCAGTGCGAAAATAATAATAATTTATCCGCGCGATTAGATGAATTGAAGTAGTTTTGATCGGAACGCGTAGTTTTCCTTTTGTTTTCCTTTTTCTGTTTTGTGGTGAATTTATTTCATTGTACATTGTTTTTATTTTAAAATTAAATTGGTAAGAATTGAATATGGTAAGCCGTTATCTTGGTTGTGCGCGGGAAAAATAGTGCATCGCTGCAGTGTGATTGATTTAATTTTCTTTAATTGATTATCAATTGATTGTTTTTGTCGAATATGAAATAGTATCTGGGCAGGGTGTTTGGTGGTTATTTGAAAATATTCCGAATGGTTCGCACTTCGTCGCAGATTATACAAAACCATTGAAAGTTTCGATTTGAAGTGTGCGACAGGCCAAGATATCCGTAACTGGAAGAGAGGGTCGTATTGTTTTCGCTCATTTATTCGGAACATTAGTTTTGAAACTTTTAGGACTCTTGGAGGCTGGATTAGTTTTTGGATGTACTTTATTCGCGGCAGCTGTAACGAGCATCAAATTAGCGAGAGAATTATTTTTTAACGCCTTTCCGATTTTTGCTATCAGTTATCCGTTCGTGTAATAAGAAAAAATCCGCATAATTGCAACTCGATTGAAACTAGTTCGTGTGTCTCTTTGCCGTCAAATAAGCTGAAACAGCAACTACAAGCGGGTATCTTTTTATGGCTGCTGTCCGATTTTCCCAATCAATTATCCATCCGTGCAATTAGCAAAAATCCGCATAATTGCAACTCGATTGAAACTAGTTCATGTGTCTCTTTTCGTTCAAATAAGAGGAAACATCAACTGAGCGGTGATTTTATTTTTTAACTTCTGGCCAATTTTTCCAATCAATTATTCGTCCGTGCAATTAGCGAAAATCCGCATAATTGCAACTTGATTGAAATAACTTCATGTGCTGCTTTTCGTTCGAATGAGCCAGAACATCAACTTCAATCGGGTACTTTTCTAAGAGTGCTGTCCGATTTTCCCAATCAATTTTCCGTACGTGCAATAAGCAATACTCCGCATAATTGCAACTCGATTGAAATTACTTCATGTGTCCCTTTTCGTTTGCATGAGCCGCAACATCAACTATAAGTGGATTTTTTTAAAGATTGCTGTTCGATTTCCCAATCAATTATCCGTTCGTGCAATCCGCATAATTGCAACTCGATTCATGTGTCCCTTTTCGTTCAAACGAGCGGGGATTTTTTTTTATTCTCCAAGTTTTTTTCAATCAATTATCCGGGCGTACAATTACCGTCAAACTCACCTCTAAGTTTCTTGACTCCACGTCCTTACGGCTGAATAGGATTCAGCAAGAAGGCCTCCCAACTGATCCTACTGCATACCGTGATATCTGCACACGTAGCCATGAAAGCTTTAACATTTTCGCTACTTCTGTGGCTTAGGGTCTATCTGCTTTGCTTCTCATATCAACTTTAAACGTATCTCATATCTTCAACGTAAACGAGTTGACGACACCAAATTTGTTCGTCCCTAAATCACCTTTTCCAAAGCCTCATGTATTATCAAAACGTTGGAGGAGTATTATCTTATCTTCTTCTTTATTTTTCCAACGATAAAAAAAAGTGTATAAGGGATACCTTGCTTAAAAATACAGACATGGCTATTCTGGAGGACTTCGAGGACTTCGAACCAAAACATCCACTGTCTTTCTTAACTCACACAAGCTTTTAATCGATCTTCTTCGTACGTTGTTCAGTGTATGTTTAATTGGTCCATTTGTTATCTTTTCGGGGATGCTGCTTACGAATCTCCTTTTGAAGACTAAGTTGAATGATAAATAGTAAGAAGCTGTTGCCTTTTTCGAAGCACTCCATCGTGCTCCAACGGAGGCGTCTCCGTATGGTTTAAAAGACCACACTCTCTGAGTCTGACGGGCATTTTAACCGCCTTGCCTATGCACCATATGTCCAAGGGTGCAGGGTTAAGTTAAACCTCCATAGCTGCAGAGGGTGTGATCTGCAAGAACCCCGTTTTCCCAATGCAAGCTGTCCTTTGTATTTTGGTAGGGCTCTCGGTTTTCGGTTGCCACCATACAGCTGTGCCATATCTTAGAATAGGCCTCACCACCAGTGAAACACAAATAGTTTGAACCCACGTGTATTGCCGAAGGCATATAGTGCCACGTATGCATATAGTGCCACGTATGCCTTTTTGACCCGGTCTCCTATAATCTTCTATATTGAGTTTGGATTCCATTATAACACCTTGCTGCCTTCGATATTTGCAGATCCACTCCACTCATCCTCGGTCGATTTAAAGACAGTTCTGGCATTTTTTCTTATGAACAGCTGGATTTATGTTTTGGATGGGTTAACCCAAAGTCCTATGCCCGCAATTCACTTGTTGGCGAGTAGGAGTGCGTCGCTCGATGAGGACTGGGATGAATTTGCCTAGGACCAAGATTTCTAGATCGCTCACAATGAAGTCTTCCCTCTCCAGTACTAGATCAAGCTATCCTGCTGTCCCAGCTGCCACTTATTTTCCATGTCCAACCTTCTGAACCGTGTATTAGTTCCGGGCGCAAACATTTCATCTAAGGGAGCATTTTTCCATCTGAGAAGTGGCTGAGTTTGCTACGCCACGATTGATGTCGTCATAACAGGTTGCTTCGCTACTCATCAGAGATCCCAGTGAATCACTTTTTTATTTATGTAAAATAGGTCGGAGAGCAGGCACAGGTATTCTACGTCGATACCCATTTTCCTCGAAAAAATCCATCCACACATAAGTTAATGTTAGCTCCATCGTCAGCAATGAAAAATTTACGCACTTTCGAGTCCGTCCATAATAAAAAGCAAGCGGCTTAAGACGCTTCCCTGGTGTACACCGACTTTGATTTTGAACTCCTAGTTGCCACCATTTATTTGCTTAAATTTCCTTAGTGAAACTGTTCTCAAGACTTTCCCAAGCTCCCTTTAATCCAAAAAAAATCATATTCTGTTATATAACATTCTGCTGCCAACATAAACGGAACAGCAATATTTTGGGGGTTGTTCAACACCCATAAATGTTTTCTACAGAGGCACCGTGATTTTAATCACACATATACCTTTCCCCCCATAACAAGTCATTTCCAAGAAGACTATTTTCGCAAAAATGGGAGAGGAGTTTTTTTTACCAAAACTCTCTTAAAACATATTTCCACTCGTTCGTACTTTCTCTTTGCAATTGGTTGCACTCAACTCAATAATTTCCCACAATTACTTTTGCCAACTCATCGCCACCGCCAACAAGTGGAATAAAACATTAACAACCCTTCATTTTTGCTCAGTCAAATATCCTGGAATAAGAAAATCTCTCACTCACCCACTCACCCACTCACTCTTTCAGGAAAATAAGTTTTCTTCATAAATAACTCGAAATGGATTTTCTTATGCGAAATTTTGCTACTTTGCATAAATTTTCTCTTTCTTTCGTGTGATTTTCCTTCGAGTGAAATATTTTCCAAGACGACTTACAGATTTCCTTTCTCGCGCGAAAGAGCAAAAATCGCCAAGGAAAGAGTTTTCTTCTGTTAAGTTTTCTTGAGGCTCCATATTGCGGTATTCCTCAGGTTCGCCGCCGCCGCGTTGAATTTAGAGAGTTGACAATAAATGATGGAGCGCAAGAAGACACCTTCTTAAAATTTCCTTGGGGCTGATATCTACACCGTTTCACTTCAAAATATAAGAAAATAATATTTATACTTAAGAAACACGATGTTGCCCAGTTAGTTTCTCGGGATCTGTCGTTCAAGAAGGAGCTACAAAATTCTAAGAAAACGGTTTTACTTTCTCAAGACATCCACAACACAAAGCGCACACATTACCGCAACACAGCCCAATAAAATTAATTTTCAACTTGATTACCATACGGATGCATATCACTTGGTTCGTGTGCGGTTAGTAAAAAAAAGAAGATAAATATCCTTTTTGGCGGGAAAGGTTTTCTTTCAAAACTTTGTTTTGTTAAAGTTTCAGTTTCAAGTTTCAAAGTGATGAAAAGTGCAAATAAAGATACAAATAGTTCAAAGTGTTAAACTTGGGATTTTATCATCAAAAAAAGAAATGCAGCCTTCAGTCTTCTGGAATTGAATTAAAATATCGGAGATTTCTTTTTGACAAATATTTTCAAGACGTATGTGGAACATTTTGGCGCCAAAAATATATTTTTTTTTTTTAAATTTGATTTTTGAATATTGTTTGTTTTGGCAGGGGGATGAAATGTGGGTCACTGTGGTTTGGGTGCATTTTTGTATGGCAGGACGTTGACATTCGCTTTGAATTTGTATATTTAGGCAGATTTGCCATACAAGAGTCCTGCATTGGGAGTTTCTCTTAAATGTTAACATCTGCTTCTGGGTCTGGATTTGTTGGTTGGTTTTTTTTTTTCTTGTCATACACATGATGTCTAATTTTTGTCAGTATGAATATTGTATGGGGACTGGCTAGCAATTTCACGGGTGTATGCTGTGTTGGGGGAAGGATGTGGAATTTAAGCGATTTACCGGGAAAAGTATTCAAGGATTTTTTGTATTTTTAGCGCTTAAAAACAGATAGCTGGACATTGAAATAATGAAGTCGACTTGTGGTTGATTGGGAATCGTGGAAATAGCTATAGGAATTTTCTTTTCAAATCGTCTATTTGCGGGATTGGAATTAAAATTTAATAAACGCAGTTTTTGATGTAAAATTAATTTAATTTTAAATCCAGCCAAATGAAATAAACTGTTTAGTTTGAAATTCATGAAAAATAGTTAACCTCACCGATAAAGAAGAAGACGTTTTTTTTTGATTATTTTTATTTTCTTCATAACGTAACTTTTTTTTAAAAAATAAATTTAACGTCTTAAAAGTTTTAGTAGGTACTTTTTTTTTGATTTTAATTTATTTCTTAACTCGTGAAAATACCGATAAAGATGAAGTCATATTTGTCAATTTGTAACTTTTTTTAATTAAATTTAAATTCGTGCAAATTATAAAAATAAATAATAACAGCGGGTTTTAATTCAAAATAATAAATCGAAAATCTTGTCAAAGGAAATAAAATATTTAATTTGAAATTCATCAAAAATAGTTAAACTCACCGATAACGAAGAAAAGGTCATAGTTTTTCATTTAAAACTTTTTTTTTTTAAATAAATTTAACGAATTTAAAAAGTAAAATATTTTTTTTTGATTTTATTTTATTTTTTAACTTTAAAAAACACAAACTACTGATAAGGAAGAATAAGTCATATTTTTCAATGTGTATTTTTTTTTTAAATAAATTTAACGAATTAAAAAAGTTAAATATTTTTTTTTTTTGGATTTTTATTTATTTTCCAACTTGAAAAAATACAAAATACTGATAAGGAAAAATAAGTCATATCTTTTAATTTATTATATTTTTTTTAAATAAATTTAACGAATAAAAGAAGTTAAATATTTATTTGAAATTTTTTTTATTTTTATTTATTTTTCAACTTGCCAAAACACCGATAGGGAAGAGGAATATTTTTCAATTTGTAAGTTCTTTTTTTTTAAGTATATTTAACGAAAAAAAAACGTTAAATATTTTTATTTATTTTTTTGCATTTTAATTTATTTCTCAACCTGACAAAATACTGCAAGGAAAGTGGAAAATAAAACGTCCCTGTTTGTGGTCTTTTTCGGACAACCGAGGGTTAAAAAAAATATTTCTTAGATCTCGGGGAAATGTGAACCTACCCAAGACGCCGACCATCGAGTTGAGATGCTTTCAGCTAAGTTTTAAATAATAAAATTTGTCTAAAATTATATTCAAGGCAATAAATGCAAAGCGAATTAGTAGACGTAGGAAGATAAATAAATAATTTCTCGTGCAACGTGATAATTTTAAAATATTTAAAGCCAACCAACTATAATTAATTATTAAAGTCACTTTTCCTTATAACGCCAAGAAAACGTCAGCTAATTTAATACCAACGGCAAACGTGAAACTTCTATTCAATAAAACGGCCTCTTCCAAGCGAGTTATTCTCAGTGTTTCGTAGGCACATTTTTGGTTTGAATTTTCGTGGATTACCAGCGAAGCGCGTCGGTAAATTAAAGTTTTCGATATATTTTATTTATGATTTTTAATAGATTTAATAAGCAGGCTCAACCCTCAACGGAGAGTTCAGCATTTTATTGAGTGGAACTCTGTTCAAATGTCGTAGCTTGTTTTTACTCGTATAAAGTTTACTATTCGAAAGTTTGATAAAAGGCTTTGTAGTGCCCGCTTTGGTTGTCTTAGGAACTTGTCGTAATAAATTGTGTCTTACAAATAATGGGGCTACCTTCAAATTTGTGCGCAGCAAAGTATGCAGTAATTTGTGATTTTTTCCTTTATTTTATTGTAACAAGACGTTTGAGATAAAAATAAATTTAGTGGCAGCTGAATTACGAGTGAAAGATACCGAATTCGTTAATTCAATTCAATTTATTTAAATATGAGGTACAAGTAAGACATAATCTTTTTTATTTTTATTCCTTACTCTCATAGTTCAGAGTTTGTACAAATTCATACAATTCTTAGAATTTATCTTTGTTATGAGAATAGTGAGTGACAATATTATTGAGTTTAGGAAACATAGATAAACGTGATGTGAACAAGTGTGTGTATGTTAAAATGAGTGGTTGCGATGGTGTAGGCTTGTGGCCCGTGCGGTGCAGGTTCAACAACATACGCCACCCAATAAGGGAGAGAAACGAATAACGAATAAAACCTTATTTCTCCAACCTCTACACCAAAAAGAGGATTTCTGCCTGGTAATGCAGTAGACCATTACCGAGCCTGAGTGATCTGGGATTTTAATTTCTTTTTTATCTAAAAAAAAAAAAAAAATGTTAAAATTCAATCAAATTCAAAGAAGGTACATTGAAATAAAAAATTGAGAAAAAAATTAAAATGCATTCAATACAAAAGTGGAGAACACAGAAATATAAAAGCGCCAAATAATGAAGCGCTTCGAAGAATCAATTTCATTGCGACTATCGCTATCTATCTACATATCTATCTGTTGAAATTAAGAAACCATAATTTTATTTATCTTAAAAAATCTCGGAAGAGTTCTAACGATTCGAACATATTAAATTCGCGGAGTGACAATTAAATAGTTTACAACAAACAATTGAATATGAGTTTCTCGAAGCTAGAGTAGTGGAAGAAGGGAATACAGACGAGGGTTCCTGTGTTGCTTCGTAGGCTATAGGAGTCAGATTAGATTAGATTAGATAGATTCTTTATTTCATGAAATATATGTACAATAGTTTGTGTTTGAGAACACGAGCATGGCAGAAAAAGCCATCTGCCGGAAATGGCATTGCATAGATATTAAAGAAATTATTACATAGAAGTTAAATTGAAAAAGAAAGAAATACTTATTTACAACACAAGACTTAGGGTTTAAGCATAAAAGATTAATTCGTTATGTCTTTAACAATTAGTCGACAGAAAAGATGAAAAAAAAATAAATATATTTACATATTTTTTTTTTTTTTTTTTTTTATATAATTTGCTTACGCTAAAGGGATTTTTTCTGTTGTCACAGTACCCTTATAATGCTAAGAACACAGTGTAAGCTACTTGGTTTTAGAAAGAATAGAGAGATAGGAAAGAAGTGTTTGGGTGCAGTTGTAGGGTTTTTCTCCACGGGTGGTGTCTAAGTTACCTAGGGAGATTACGATTTCATGTATTCGGTATAAAGTAATGGACTTGGCCGGGATTCGAACGCACGACCTTCCATTCCGTAAGCGAATACACTACTACTGCACCATTGCCACCCGCATATATATAAAAAAAAAAAAAAAAAAAAAATGCAATTTGTACATCAGTATCTAAGTATAAAACTAGATTAAAGGAATGGAATGGATCAGCGAGGGGGTCTAAAACAATTTTGATGATTTGCAACATAAAGATTTATAATTTGGAAGTGATTTAGAACACACAAAAAAAAAAATTAGCAATTTTAAATGATTTGAAACATAAAAGAAAAATTTTGGATTATTAAAGCAATAACTTAAGAAGAACGGCAAAAGTGGCTTGTAGCTTGGACTTTTAAAAGCTATTACGATATAACAGAGCATGATTGCAGTATTTGTACAAAACAAGCCACCCCCTAGCTCCCTTTAGTGTATCGTACAGACCATTTACGGACAGATTGCTTACTCGGAAGTATAGTCGACGAATCTCTTGTAAAATAGGGCATTCCGCAATGAAGTGGTGAATATTTTCAGGCACTCTCATGTTGCATAGATTACACGTTTCCTCATGATCTGTTCTGTGTGGCATGGAATTCAAATTTATTAATTCTGCTCTCGCTCTAAAAATGGTGCTTATAACTTTCGATGAAAAATTTATATTGAAATAACTTTCGTGAGATAGCAAATGATGGTTTAGGTTCATATAGATTAACCTTGAAGCTGAGGAAGATGCTCTAATTAGGTGCTGATCGTATAATTTGTCATCCACTTTAGCAATGATCATTGCAAAAAGCCTCTGCCAGTCGTTAACATTAGTTAAAGTAAAGGAGCCATTCAGTTCGAGAGATATCGCTAGCTGGTTCCAATCCTTAAATGGAGAAGCATTGGTTTGTAGCAATCTTATTAAGATAGGCTTGGAAAGATTATTGCCGCTTCTCATTACCACTCTGGTTAAATAATCAGAATGAGCTTTCAAGTTTCGCACGTAGATGGGAGGCAAACCTGACTCTACATGAATAGCGTAGGTCGGAGTCGCATCTGGTAGCCGGAATAGACGCTTGAAAAAGAATCTTTGGACTGCCTCAAATTCTTCGAGGGGCTCACACCAAAGGCCTGCACACCATAGCACATACAAGTATTAACTGTGGCGTTAAACACTTGATACTTCGAAGAAATGTTTTGATTGGCGAAGAACTTCGGCCACATCATGTTGAGTGCCAGTTTGGCTTCAATACTTTTTTCTCTGGCATGCTTGTTAAAGTTTAGATTATACTACAACAAAACACCCAGGTACTTGAACTCACGAACTACCTCAATTTGTTCGTTGTTAAGGCGCCAAGTTCCTACCCCAGGACGTCTTCTCTGCCGGTTCTCAAATACCATGACCTTGGTTTTTGCGACGTTGATATGGAGTTCCCAAGTTTTATAGTAGGTTTGCAATCTATTAATTTTCAGTTGCAAAGAAGAGAGATTTTCCGCCAGTAAGACTAGGTCATCAGCGTACAGAAGTACTTTTATGTGATTGCCCGCAAAGTTAACGCCACCCGGAAGAATATCAGATATTGCATCAATGTACAACGCGAATAAAATTGGGCTTAATATGCAGCCCTGAGGGACGCCTGCAGATGTCTCAAACCATTCGGACAGGTTCGACCCATCCCACACAGCTGCGCAAGATGACGAAAGAAATTTGGCATACAGCATTAAGAACTTTCTTGACACTCCAAGGGATGCCAGTTTATAAATTAAAGCTTGCCTGTTAACTGTATCAAGCGCTGCTTTAAAATCTACAAAGCACACAAAAAGTTTCTTATTATTTTCAATATATTTTCTAGCGATGCTAGTCGAAAATATGATCGCGAAAATATGATCAACGGTGGAAAAAACAGCCCGAAAACCAGCTTGATACATGCTGAGGCGATTATTATCCTCTATCCACCTGGAAAGTCTTGTGTATAAGATCGAAGCAAAAATCTTTCTTAGAGAATTGAGAATAGAGATGCCTCTGTAGTTTTCTGGTCGACTCACATCACCTTTTTTGAAAATAGGAAAAATAAGCGCTTTGGTAAAGCACGTTGGTACACAAGCGCTCTTGTATATTAAATTGAAAAAAATCCACAATATAAGTCTCGAGTTGGTCTGTTCCGTTTTTAGAAAATTCAATTGGAATACCATCGCACCCCGGAGCTATAGGAGTCAGTGTGAGGGCTCTGCAAGTAGCCACCCCTGATGAAAAAAATTTGAAACACTCTAACCCGTTTCGTGATGATTTGAATTTTTTTTTCAATTTAGTATCAATCGTATCAAATCAAGCAAAATTAAAAGTCAAGGCTTGGCGTCTATTCAAGGGACTTCTGCAGAAGCTGCATGGAAGAGGAGTAGCACTTCGCCTTCTTTGTACATGTCCTGCACTCCCCCATTAAAGAAATCTCTATCTAGGAACCTTCTTGCTTATTAATCTTAGTGGCTTGGCTAACATAGACGTTAGCGCTTTATTAGAAGCTCCAAATGGTTTAGCGGGTAGAGGCAGAAACTCCCTAGATCCACCTTTGTTTGTTTGTTTATTTATTTATTTACTTACGATTATGTTAACACGTAGATACAAAATTCATTAATTGTGTAACAGTTATAAACGGTTAATTTGAAAAGTACATAATTTAAGTTAAAACAAAATTAATTAAATTAAAAAGTTGAAAAAAAGGAAAGAAAAAAACAGAATGAAATGAAATGAAAACAAAAACCCTAAAACAAGTTTGAAATTATGTGCAAAAATATTCTTTCAATTCTCTCTGGAAGTCGCTGAAGCTTGATGATCGCCTACTGTCAACCACAGTCGAATGGCGTACACAAAAAATAGTATTTTCGTTGTTTTATATTTATAGGTCGGCAAAATTAGAATTCTGCTTCTAGCTGAAGAAGAAAATTGTAATCTTTGGAACAGATAATGTGGCGCCTGGCTGTCTTTCAGATTCAACAGGAAAGTCAATGTTCTGGGATCCATATAACGTTGCAGGTCCATTCCCAGAAATTCTTTCATACGCCTGCAAATGTGTTCTCTTCTACTTAAGTTGTAGACGAATCGCACTGTACTGTTTAAGGCGACCTTAAACTGATGGAAACTGTGGCTATCTAAATCACAGAAAACTGGATGAGCGTAAAAAAGGATAGGTAACAGAAGTGACTTCACTAACATGGCTTCAATACAGAGGGGTAGATAGTTTCCCGCTTGATAAAGAGCTCGCAGCGAGCCGTAAATTTTACCAACTGTTTTTGTGATGTGGTAATCCCACATAAGAGTTTGATTAAATGTTACTCCCAGATTTCTGACGCTGGAGACATAAATTAAGGGTGAACCATCAATTATAATTTAGGGTATGGTTAGGGTATACATTCGTGAACGGGCTATAACGATTGCCTGACTTTTCCCGGAATTAAGCGTCAATTTGTTTCTTGCGGGACTACAAAACAATATAATTCAGATCCTCATTGAATCGTTCTGTTGCATCTTCCACCAGTCCAACTTTCATATTTCATATTTATTTATTTATATCGATTTAACTTACGCAGTAAGATACAATATCTTTTAAGGTAGTGTAAGCTTCAGTATTAAAAACTATTACATGAAGTGAGTGAAAACTAAGTTACAGCATATAATTATTGATAAAGTCCAAGAGGGTAGCTTAAATGCAGCTGCACGTCGTCTGCATACATTTGGATCTTGTTGTACTTCAGAACTGATGGAATATCATTGTTGAACAGTGTGAACAACAGCGGACCCATTATTGACCCTAGTGGGGCACCAGCTTGGGTTTCAAGGCCTTTAAGGTAGCTTTCCATTAGTTTACTTCATTTCACAATTTTGAAAAAAATTGGTGTAAACTTTTTTTTCCATTTTTTTTTATCAAAATTTTGAGTTTGCACGTGAATTTTTCAAAAACTATTGCAAAAACCGGTAAAGAACTTAATTGTAAGTGTTGCCGTTGTTTTTTACTTATTTTTTTTCAATTTAAGTCCTTTTTTCTAAAATTGCCCCTACCTCCTAAACGGGACAAGATAGACCCCCCTTCCATAGTAAAAAATGCTTGTTTTTGACTCTTCTACAAAAAACCGTTATCAATTCTTGGCGCCCTAGTTATCGTACTCGTGCCAAATATTTGAAAATAAAAGTAGAGCATGACAAGTTTGAAAAGTTTGACTAGCTGTCGACTGAGGAGCCACTGGTTTTTTTTGTTGGCATTCTATTTCTTCCATCTTCGTAATGTTGTTTACAAGCGGCAACAACTTCGTTAAGCTTTTGAAGGCTGTCAATATTCACATGGGTAGAATTCGGTGTGATTTTCATGTAAACGCTTCTTCTCGTGGAAAAAGCGGAGCGAAAATTAGTTTTTTGCGTCTGAATTCGATCGCTTGTCGAATTATAATTCAATGGGTTGGCTAAATACTTCGGTCGGAACTGAAACCCACATCCCGCAAGGAAAATTGTCGCGATTTTGTTTTCCTGAATGACGACATTGCCTTCAGCGCTGACATTTTATCGTGCGCCTAAGAAAATTTTATTATAATGACTGAATCCGTCTTTGGTTTTGCTCGAAATATTCGATTAACAGCAAGTTTTTGACATTTTAAAACAGTGCACATTTTTTCAAGCATTGTAATCAAGTTTTCGTCTGGAAGAAAAGTTACACCCACCAAAACAATATCGGAGGCGAGGTTATTTGCGTGAGGTATGGCACGTGGCATCACAATGGCACACATTGTTCTAAGTCTGTTGGCTATAGCTGACTTCCACCTTAACCTAACCTAACCTAACCTCGATTTTGCATGCATGCGGCACGATTTATGCTGGATTTTATATTCTGCATGAATTTCTGTAAAAGGAAACCTTTCCGAAAGTCGGTACCATATGTCCCTTCTCTTCAAAGCATCAAATTTTGAGGTTGAAAACCTATTACATGATTTTATTTTAAGTACCCTGGTGTTAAATGGAATACCTATGTCTGTTGAAAAGGAAACCTTTCCGAAAGTCGGTACCATATGTCCCTTCTCTTCAAAGCATCAAATTTTGGGGTTGAAAACCTATTACATGATTTTATTTTAAGTACCCTGGTGTTAAATGGAATACCTATGTCTGTTGAACAGGTCCTCAAGACTCCCATTTACGAACTCAACTTGTTTATAATTATCCGACGACCGATAGATATTACACCATTCAATACTAACGCATTCAGAGAAAAGTTTCTTCAAGAGAATGCCATGCTCAACCATATCGAAGTCTACAAATAATACGGCACAGCATTTTTAAGCGTTAAGTCCCGTGTAAATAAATTTACAAAAATCCACTTCCGTCGAACAGCTTTCCCGGAACCCAAATTGCTTTTCACTGAAAAATTAGATTTTCCCCCCAAGATACTCGTACTTCAGAACTGTGTTTTTGATCGTTTTCCCAAAGGTTTTTAAAATAACGGATAGCAAGGATATCGGTCTGTAGTTACTTTTTCGTTTCTGTTTCACTTTTTAAAGCTACTCGTACTTATTACATTGGCGCATTTTATCATGTCCGGAAATTTACTCGAAAAAATGCTTAAATTGCAGATAATGACCCAAAATATATACACAACATTAAGCGGTATTTTTTTCTCAAGACGTTGTTAGAAAATCCACCACAAGAATTCGCGTTTTTGAGGGAATTTATTATTTTCAACAGTTCAAACCCTGTAATGGGTTCAAAACAGGACAGCAGGGCATTGGAAAATCATTTGAAAAAGACATTTGACCAGCTGAGGTATAATATTCATTGAACTCGCCGGATCTGCGACGGTAATGCTTTCACTTGTAACCCTCTAATTTTTGATTGAAGTCAAAGAATCTATTTTGACAAATCTTCCATCAAAAAACACGAATCTGAAGTCCCTTTTTCGATTTGGAGAATTATACACTTTTGACAGGGATAAAAGTTCGCCTACAGCGTTCCTGGGTCATTGGAGCAAAAAGAAAGCACACGGTGTACAAATAAAATAATTTATTAAATTAAATAAAATAAAAATTAAAGAAAATAAATAGGAGGAAATATTTTATTGATTCAAAAAAGGATGCCATGCAGGATTGCATGCAGCGTTTATAAAATGTTGGGAGGCACGATTTGGTGGTTGAATTGCAAAGGTTCAAGTTACATTTGATGCAATATGATTGTGTTTCCGGCTTATAACCCGACAATTTGCAAGTCTTTTTTTCCGTGTGGTCGTGGAAAGCCCACCAGTGGCCCACGTTATCATATCGAATTTTCGCGGTTGGAATATAGCTCTTTTTTTAGTTCGGCTGGTGGTGTTCCACCTGACAATGATGTTGGTCGCACTCTTGTAATTTTTTTCATTCAAAATCATATCATGATTCCGCAGCTTCCGCATTTCGAATTTGTGTCCTTTTTTCAAACGATGGCATAGAATTTATGGCTTCACCATGGCCTTCATCCAACAGGTGGAAGAATATAAGATTGGTATATTTCCGGGTTCTCTTCACTTCTCTTGGGTAACCAGACGATTTTCGTTTCGAATTTAAATGGATTCAAAAACAGCCACACTATTTACTCTGCTTCTTGCTATACGAAGCATTTCCTGTTGGGTTAAAGCCGCGTTCTACGTTTATTGCAGTTTAATTTACAACACATAACTGTTGGGGGAATTCATCAAGGACCTGTTAAACTGTCAGTAATCAAAATTTGTCAGAATTCGCATGACAACGACACGACACTGATCGATGTCCATTTATTGAAATTCTGCAGAAAGTGTCAAAAGTGTCCGCCTTAAATCAGTGTTATCCTTGCCACGCATTGAAACGGTTTGCTACTACCTAAGACTTAAAACGATTTAAGTCTCACATAAATAACTAAGTACAGATTATTGGTACGCAATTAGTTGTTACTTAAATCCTTTATGAGCCTTATCGGCAAACGAGCCTTAGTCTAAGGTTGTTCGCAAAGTGTCTGAAGGAGCCTTTCATTATGCCGTCACTTGTGGCATTTCTATTTACTGTGCACTCCCTCTTCGCGACACACACACACACACACACACACACACACACTCAAACGTGTTGCATGTTCAAATATTAATCATGAGAACTTGGCAGCCTCTCGCAGGCGATTATCATCCGAACAACGTCCAATTTGCAGGCACGTAGTTATTTTCCAATTAATTTTCAATGAGTGATTGGCATCGGCCCTGTTGTTTTATTTTTCACACAATTTTAATGTAAATCTTCTTTCTTTAACGACGAGGTTTTGATGTGGCCTAAAGGGATTATAACCCGCCCAACACTCCCCCACTGTGTCCCTATATACGTTCGTCTGTGGAGTTCGCCTGTTTGAGACTTAAACGTATCGACTGAGGTCAATCAACTCCTTCTGTTGTTGCATTTGTTTGATCCAGCAGTGTTTCGAGGAGTTCGCGATTTGAAGTGGCTCGTAGGATCTTCCAGTACCAACTGTCAAGTATTTCACTTTCATATAAATATTCCAAACTATTTTGCCCAATGTTTTGTATCCGCTGCTCTCGTATCCTCGATTTTGAATGCTGCTTTCATCCTTTGCCCGATGCAAGGGTTTATTACATAAAATAAACAGCGCCCCCAAAGCACAGCGCTTCGCGTAGAACGCAACTAAGGAGAGAAATCCTTTCAAGGCAAATTTAACATTCATGTGAGCTTAGCGACATATCTAACACCTTGAAACACTTAAACTGGTGCGCATCTAAATCCAGGAGCAAGCACGTGTCGAAATCGTAAAAAATAGGCGCTCCTAAAACACTTCTCGTACACCTGAATGCAATAACACAGCATTTGACTGCCCTCAGTAAAAAAAAAAAACTAACCCGTATCCGAGAGGTCTGATGGGGGCCATCGTGAGGCATGTCCACAAAAGGGATCCACTATTTTTCGCCGATTCCGAATGGCAAATCTGAGAAGCTTCTCACGACATTTAAGACTCTTGGATGTGAGTTCGAATTTTGCCAGAGATGGAGCGGTGAACAAACTTGTTATTGTCCAACACACAAACTACTAAGCCAATGCAAACTTCGAAGGAAGCTCCTGTTTTGTCTGCCCCTAAATTGGCTACCGCTGTATGTCCACTCTAGTCCAGCTTATCGTACTCTATTTTCCGCAGAGGCTGTCTCAGCCACATCGTCAGGCCTGGAGGCGATTATTTCTCTTTTTCCCCTTCTTTTTCTTGACTTTCTTGCGGTTTCTTCGTCGGAGATGGCTCAATTGGTAGTGCGTTGTTCTTCTGAGCGAGGTATTCGAGGTTCGAATCCAACTCACTTCCACTGCCCCACTTCTTCCGGAAGCCTCACAAACATCTAATAGTATAAAATATCGGCGTATAATTGAACGGCTCATTCATTTGTGTCAAAGACAAGGTTTGAGGCCGTACGTGGGCCGTTAATGCCTAATATTTTAATTTTAAACCGACTGAAAGCGACTGAAATCGATTTAAGCAATTTCTCGGACATCGAAATTTGTTGTAGCAAGATTGACCTAACTTCACCTTCAAAATTATATGTTACTTGCGTCTACAGCCCTCCTAAATCCCAGTTACCTGTGGTAACTAGACATTTGGACGCCTTACGTTTTGTTGCTGACATTTCATCTGCAGTGGATAAATTATATATCTTCGGTGACCTTAATCAACCCAATATTAATTGGACCTCTGGAGATGTTGATTGTACGTTTCTAAACCCTCATAACTCGCTATCAGGACCTGAAGCTGATATAGTGGATACGTTACACTCCTTGGATTTTCTTCAGATAAATAACGTAACGAATTTGTTAAAAAAAACGACTGTCCTGCCTCAAAAATAAATGATTCTGCTTCCTCCTTAGGACTCAAAATAATTAATGCCAATTATCCAACGGGTTGTACTAAAAATTCTATTCCTAGCTTTCTTGGTCTGACATTGTATCTGACCCATTGTCGGTTATCCTCTTCGACCAGCTTTCAATTGATCTTATATCGGATCATGATCTTCTGTTTTGTACTTACAACATTAACTTCAATCACTTTCCTTCTCCTTTGACTTTTTCATTTAAGGATTATAAGTCAATAAATAATATGGAAGACCTAAGAAACGCCGCATTTTTGGCACCTTGGGATGGTTGTCGCTCATTTCCTATCAAAGCTCGTAATAAGCTTTACAGCAAATGGAAACATAGTCCATGCAATAATTGCAATTACCTCTAAACTGAACACTTATCTTCCCCCTAAAAAGCTTCTAGTAATCTGCGACAAATTGGTGTTTCCAGTGCAAAAAGTAATTTAAAACTAATTTTTTTTATAATCATCTGGTGGCGACTTCAATACAGACCTGTTAAAAAAACGATTCTTTAACTTTTCGAATGAAGGACTCTATTTCATCTCTAGGGCTAAATATAGTAAATACGAGTACAACTACCATAAAAACATTTTGCTCGTAATCGATTACCCAGTCTTTTAGATCTTTTTATTGTCTCTGATCCGTCATTAGTTCTTCTGTTCGATCAACTATCGTTTGATTTTGTTTCTGACCATGATCTCCAGTCCTACAGATTTAAATGCACTTCATATGCAGGTGACATCTGCTCCCTGGGAAGAATGTCGGTTAATTTCTAACCAGAACGCTAAATTGAACTATTTTCAAGCTATATTATCTTCGTTGTTTGACAAATGTGTTTCGAACAAAACGGTACGTATACGAAATAAAATCTGTCCTTGGTTTACGTCGGATGTGGTGGGTGCAATTAAACACCTCAATAAGTTATACAGCAAATGGAAGCACAGGCCCACTGATATTAACTGGAATGCATACAAGGTGGGTCGAAATTTCGCAACTTCAATACTGCGCACGTCGAAGAAAAATTATTATGCTTCAAAACTCAACATTTCCCTACCTGCAAAAAAGCTCTGGAGCAACCTGCGTAAAATCGGTGTTTCCAGTAGGAATACTAGTTCCAAATGCTGTCTAGAGCCTGACGAATAAAATAACTTTTTTCTTGGGACCGATTCAAGTGAAAGTGGTTTTGATTTTGATCAATGTGTAAACTCATCGCATCTCAATGTTAGGCTAAATTTTGAGGTGGTCACGGAAAATGATGTAGTTGAGTGTATAAGTCATTAAGTCTGACTCCATTGGAGAGGACGGTGTGCCAATACGTTTTGTCAAACTTATCTTACCCGCAATCATAACTCACCTCACCCAAGGTTATCAACTGGTGTATTATAACCTCAACTTTTCCGGACTGTTGGAAAATTGCACGAGTTTTGGCTATTGCAAAAAAAAAAACTAGCCCCATCTCGCCTGCTGATTACAGACCGATTAGCATCCTACCCTGTTTGTCAAAGGTTTTCGAAAGGCTAATTGTCAAAGCAGTTAACGAAATACATTTTAAAGCAATAATTTGCTAAGTTCTCGACAGTCTGGCTTTAGAGCTAAAGCTAACCACATAGCTGTTCCCCTGCTATGGTTAACTTACTGCAGGAAATTAGGCAAGATTTTGACAGAAACAATATTACGCTTCTCTGTTTAATAGATTTTTCGAAGGCTTTTAATAAAGTGAACCATGAAATTCAACTTTGGAAACTTAAACATTTATTCGGGCTCAGTGACGGAGCAGTTAATCTGATAAATAGTTTTCTCTCCGGAAGGTTGCAAAGGGTTATCACTCGTGAAAACCATTCTCAGTTAAAAGCAAATCACACGGTCAATCACCACAGGGATCAAATTTGGGACCGATCTTATTTTGTATTTTTATAAACGACCTTCCATGTGTCTGTAGTAAACACACATCAGTTCACCTTTATGCAGATGATGTTCAACTTCATGCCGCAAGATTGTTTGCAAACCTCGCCGAACTCGCTGTCCTTGTCAATGAAGACATAGAGCGGATACACAAGTGTTCTGTAGAAAATGGACTACAACTTAATCCTAAAAAGTCGCAAGTTATCCCCATATCATACAAAAATGTTGATCTTCCCCTTTTACAGGATATATGGCTAAACGCTAAATGATACAAAAATTAAAGCAGTTGAATCTGTCACTAGTCTAGGCTTTGTAATAAACCATAGCCTATCCAGTTACAATCACATCAGTATGGTCATTGATCGAATATACGGATGTCTACGTAAATTATGGCTTTCAGCAGACTTTACTCCAATTGAAACTCGGCGGAAGCTTATACTAACCCTTGTACTACCTCTCATTACGTATGCTGATGTTGTCTACAGCACTCTCGACGCATTATCGCAACGTAAATAACAAGTTGCCTTTAATGATGCGGTGCGATAAGTTCATGGCCTTCGTAGAAGCGACCACATATCTGTGTATTCTTGGAGGCTTCTTGGTTGCGCTCTCCAAGATTACATCAACGCTAGAAACTGTTTATTTCTTCACAAATGCCAATATCTGTTCAATAAGCTTAATTTTTCTCAATCTCCTAGAAGTATGAATATTACCCCCCTTCGATACACGCACCTCAACTCCTCACGTCTATTCTTCATTCACGCTGTCAGGCTATGAAACTCTTTGCCTACCCGAATAAAAACCATCGCTAATTCCAAAACTTTTAAAAGTGCTGTTCTTCTTTATTTCTCATCGACTACTTCTCGCATTTAATACCTCTCACTATCTTTTAACGTCCTTTTCCTTTATAGCTTTCTCTTATCTGTTTAAAAATAATGTAATTTAGCTTTAAGACTTTTGAATTTAATGTAAATCAAACTTAACGGTCTAAGTACTATAAAAGATACTTTTCTTACTGTACAAACCAACAAAATAAATAAATAAATTGAAATTGAAATCGAAATTGAAATTTTACCCTTTATTGTTTCTCACTTGACCCATACTATCAACCACTGCATTACAAGGCCGTAGCCAGGGGGGGGGGGGGGGGGGTCACAGGGGTTTAAACACGATTTTTTTTAAAAATGCATCTGCAAATCATACTTTTCCGCATCAGTATGAAATTTGCACTCAAATAATTATTGATTATGTTAAAAATTTCTGATTTTAGTTTTAAGCTATGAAAGGCAGTTTTAACGGCGTTCAACCCGTAGTACTCGAGTCTCATCCACAAGCCTTATATGTGCATTGTAGCGCAGACTCTCTAAACCTGGCATTAGGGCAGGGCATTCTTGTCAAATTCAGCCTATTCGCAACACTATTGTTACCAACAAATCCGTTTGATTTTTTTTTAAATTATCGGCAAAGCGCACACATTTGTTGCAGGAAATGATTAAACAAAATTATCCTCAAAATAAATGGAAAAATTTAACAGCAATGCGTGAAACACGCTGGGTGGAAAACCATAATGGTTTGATGAGGTTTTAAGGAAATTTTTGAAGCGATAATTGATGCTTTTGAAAAGTTGTGTAGTGATAAGGACTCTGATACGTCATCGAAGGCGAGTTGCTTCTTAAGATCTATTTCAGCTAGTGATTTTGCAGTAAGTTTGTGTTGTACGAGTGTTTTGTTTACATATACATTGCCACTTTGTAAGATCTTTCAATGCCCTTCATGCGATTTAGTGTCTGGATTGGAACATGTGGAATTAATAACAAACACATTCCAAGGAATACGCGAAAATAACATTTCGGAATTCAAAACAATTTTTGAGACTGCACAAAACTTAGTAAATGTTGTGGATGAAAAACTTAACATTCCACGAATTGTGTCAAGGCAGCAGCACAGACGAAACATGAGCACAACAGATCCTGAAACCTATTTTAGGATAAGTATAATGATTCCTCTTTTAGATGACCTTTTAAGTCAGCTTAACCCTTTCGACCCGGCTGGTACATTTATGTACCACCAAAAGTACAGACCTATTTCTCTTCTATCGGTTTTTTCCAAGGTTTTCGAAAGAGGCATGAAAAATAGAATCATGTCATTTCTAAATGGAATGGAATTCTTTAGTGATCTCCAGTTCGGATTTAAAATTGGTAAATCGACAGAAGATGCCTTATTAAAGTTTTGTAGTGAAATTTATAAATCAACCAACGAATCTAAAATTCCGGCAGCTTTGTTCATTGACATAACAAAAGCTTTCGATATGGTTGACCATGATTTATTGTTTAAAAAACTATTTAGAGCTGGATTTAGGGGTTTTGTGTATGATTGGTTCTATTCGTACATAACAAATCGCAGTCAAAGAACCAGGATCCAAAACCATTTAAGCTCGAAATCCTATTTAAGCAAAGGAATTCCTCAAGGTTCTGTCTTGGGTCCGATTTTGTTTTTGATTTTCGTTAATTCTTTGTTTTCTCAACAATTCAAAGGTATTTTAACTGCATTTGCCGACGATACTGCTCTTTCTTACTCCAATCAAAATCATTTCGATACGATTGCTGACATGAATCATGATCTAGAAATTCTCCGACATTGGTTCTGGCTTCATAAGCTAGTTATAAGCAACAAAACAAAGTTTATGTTTTTTAACTTACTGTGGATAGTTCCTGAAGGTCTGCCTTTAACTTATCATGCTCCTTGCTGCTCCAGATTTCAATTTTGTTCTCCAGCATTTAGGTCTGATTTACCTTGTGACATTGGATGTTTTGATATAGAATGCGTTGATCGTTTTAAATATTTAGGTATCACCATAGATAAGAAACTTAGTTGGATGGAACATACTTCTCATTTAAAACTTTACCTCAACAAAGTTGTCAGACAGATATACCACCTTAGTCTTTACTGCCCAAAATCAATTTTAAAACTCACTTATAGTGGCTTAGTGCAATCAAAGCTGCAATATGGAATTTGCTGCTGGGGTGGTACTCATTCCTGTAAAATTAATCCGTTGCTCATAAGACAGAAACATTCCATTCGCATTATCTCTAAAGTAATCCGTAGAGCACCTAGTTTTCCCTTATTTTCAAACCTCGGCATTTTTCCAGTTAGACATTTGTATTTTTTTAATGTATTTAAATTATTTTTTAAAAGTGCTGGTTATAATTCTGCAAGACTTCAGGAAGACTACAGTTTAAGAGCCAATAGCTGCCATTTAGTATGTGTTCCACGAGCTTATAAATCCATCTTTTGTCAGTTTTATACAATAATTTCGTGCCGCTTATTTAATAAATTGCCGGTTGAACTAAGATGTGACAGGATTGAATCTAAATTTTTAAGCGGAGTTAAACATTGGCTGTTTTCTAAAAATCATTCTGAGATAGATAGTATCATTAGTCCAGTGATTTAATTATATTTGCGCAAAATATGAATTTTGAGAGCGTTTATATACATTTGTTTATATGCATTTTAAAAGTTAATACACAGTTGTACACAGAAATATTTATCTATGATTAACCCCCACAAAAAATTGTTTATGTATTGTTAAATAATGGGACATTCGTCACTTATTCATTGAATAACAGAATGTTTCTTACTATTTCTAATTTAAATTATATTGCTTAATTGCCAAGTATTTATTTCTTGTAGCCTTTCAATACGTACTCAATATTGTTAGCATTAAGCTTCATATATTAATTGAAATAAAGAAAACTGAAAACTGAAAAAAAAAAGTATAAACAATCCTGAAAGTCACAAATTTCATACTACGAGGGCGGGTCAATAAGTCCGTGACTTTTGGAATAAAACACAGATTTTTTGATAAAAAAAAAAAATTATTTTTAACGTAGTCTCCCTTGAGCTCTATACACTTTGTCCAACGCTTCTCCAATTTTTGTATCCCTTCCAAAAAAAATGATTTGTCGAGGTCCTCAAAATAGGCCTTTGTTTGCGAGATGACTTCATCATTGAAGTCAAATCTTTTTCCACCAAGCCATTTCTTCAGGTTTGGGAACAAGAAGTAGTCGCTCGGAGCCAAATCTGGAGAATAGGGTGGATGAGGGAGCAATTCATAGCCCAATTCATGGTTTTTTGCCATGGCAACTGCACATGTGTGCATCCTTGCATTGTCTTGGTGGAAACGAATTTTTTTCTTGGCCAAATGAGGTCGGTTTTTTTTCAAATCGTCATTCAATCGGTCCAATAAGTTGGCATAATATTCCCCATTGATTGTTCTTCCCTTTTGAAGGTAGTCAATGTGGATTATCCCGCGTGCATCCCAAAAAACAGTCGCCATAACTTTATTGGCTGACAAACCCACCTTGGCCTTCTTTGGCGCCGATTCACCCTTAGAAACCCACTGTTTTGACTGTTGTTTGGTCTCTGGTGTGTTGTGATGGATCCATGTTTCGTCCACGGTTACAAAACGGCGCAAAACCTCCTCCATATTGCGATTAAACAACGCCAAACCTTCCTGTGAAGTTGTTACAAGATTGCGTTTGTGGTCGACTGCGAGCAAACGCGGCACCCATCTTGCGGAAAGCTTTCTCATGCCCAAGTGATCATTCAAAATTAAAACCACTGAGCCATGCGAGATCCCTACGGCTTCCACAATCTCTCGCATTTTCAATCTTCGGTCGGCCAACACCATATCGTGAATTTTTTCGATTGTTTCGGGTGTAGAGACCTCAACTGGGCGTCCAGGACGTTCGGCATCTTCAGTGCTTGTACGGCCACAACGAAATTCAGTAAACCACTTTTTTACCATTGAAATCGATGGTGCAGAGTCCCCATAGTATTTTTCAAGCTTAGCCTTGGTCTCGGTAATGGTTTTTTTTCGCAAGAAATAATGCTTAATAAGCACACGAAATTCACTTTTTTCCATTTTCTCCTCAAATTAGTGAGTAGTCTGATAAAAATAGCTGTCAAACACAAACTAACTGACGCAGCAAGTTTAAATTTTGACAGGAGTCAACTGACAGATGCCTGTTGACAGGAGCAGTGTTGCTCTTTCAGTTAAGAGGTCAGAAATTCAAAAGGTCACGGACTTATTGACCCGCCCTCATATTTGGCCGAAATCTGTACCACAACGTCTTTCAACGTTCTGTTGACGGTATCCAAATGTACATGCAGCTGAAACTAGCTTATGCGTGTTTGGTTTTGCATGTTTTCGATGGCAGCTCAAGTAATAATTTAGTGGAGTGTTAACGTTTCGGTTAATTTTTTCAGTTTTTTTTTTTTAAAGTTTTTGCGGTGAAATAAGCAGGATATTATAATATCAAGTGAATACATGCAAATTTGTTTTATAACGGAAGTATTTGTTATTGTAATACTAAAAAATTCACGGTTTTTGGCGAGTGGTACAAATATGTACCATTCGTCCTTTTTAGTGGTACAAATGGGTGCAGGGAAATAACTTCACGGGCAATAACTTCACCTCGAGTGGGCAATAATTTCACTTTTTTTTGTGAACTTAATGCCCACTGATGGTGAGCAATAACTACACTTTTTAGTGGGAAATAAATTCTCTTAACATTTTATGATAATTCAAGAAACGTACCTCGCACCTACCCCAAATCAAACTGTGACCCCAAGCAGGGGGGTTGCCGGGGGGTAGCAACGGTTTAGTTTTATGGTTGTCAGTTGGAAAAAAAGTTGAAGAAGAAGCGGACATTGAAAAACCGGAAAACAATCATTGGCAAAGATCCTGCTTGCACTGATGTTGAAGTCATATCGGCAATAAAATGGCTCCATCTCTCTCGTTTTTCTACATCTACGAAAGCAGAATCAATAGTAGCCTATGCGTCAAAAAAGCTAAGTATTCCAACGAACCTTCTGTCTTGCTTCCCCCTTTACAAAAAAAGATGCTGACTTGTCTACATTCAAGTATGTTAACTTTCGTCTTGGCGTCCCTGCATGTCTCATCAACAATGCCCTAAATGCTGATAACTGGCCTTTCAATGTGCATGTGAGAAATTTTCGTTTTATCCCAAGAAACGAGTGCGAGGGCAATGCACAAATGTAAACAATGAATTGAACTCTCATTCCTCTTCGTTGTTCTCTTCGTTGCCCGATGTAATAACAGTTTATTACCAAAATGCTGGTGGTATGAGAACCAAAACAAATGATGCTTATCTCGCCATCTCTCTACATGAATATGATATACTCATACTCACTGAAACGTGGCTGAATGACAATTTCTCTGTTGCTGAAATTTTTGATGGATATTATACTGTTCATCGTATTGATCGTAGCAGTTCGACTGGCATGAAACGTTGCGGGGGAGTAGTCATTGCTGTACGATCAACTTTGAAAATGAAACCTGTGTCCCTCCTCAATGATGACTTCATGATTGAACAGCTGTGTGTTTCTATTGTTCTCCGTGAAGGTACTGTAAATTGCCAAGAACACTTTTTCATCGCAAGCTACATACCTCCAAGAAGTCAACTATGTGTATATGAAGGTCATCTTGTCAACATTGAATTCATCTCTAATCAGCTGAGTGAAGATCAAAATTTATTCGTATTAGGTGATTTTAATTTAGGAGACATAAATTGGTCTTATTCCAACGATGATAAATGTTTAATTCCATTTAATATGAAATCTGTTTGTGAACATACTTTTGTTGATTGCATGTTTGCGTTAGGGTTATTTCAAAAAAATTACTGTCATAATTCTTTAAATAGACTACTTGATCTTGTGTTTGTAAACTATAATGTAAATTGCACTGTTGATAGAGTGTTATGCCCATTAATGAAAAATTCTATAAATCATGATGCTCTTTGTTTATATTTACAATTTAATTCTTTTGTGTCTACGGATTTAATCCACTGCAATAACAATGCTATTAAATACAATTACTCGAAAGCAAATTACACCGCCCTAAATCAATATCTTTCCTCATTTGATTGGTCAAGTATTTTTTCAGGATTGCAACTTGCTGATGTAAATCAAATATTTTTAAATATATTACAGAATGGTTTTGTTATGTATGTTCCCAAATGTAGGAATAGACAAACTTTTAAACTGCCATGGCAAAATCATCGTTTGACTAAATTGAAGACGGCTAAAAACAAGTCTTTTAAACAATTTAAAAGGTCAAACCTTGAAGTGGACAAAAAACGTTTCTCACAGCTACGCCGTGAATATGAATTTTTAAACAAATTTCTATACAAACAGTACATAATGAACATTGAGTCTAAAATAACTAAAGATCCAAGAGGTTTTTGGACATTTCTGAAAAGTAAAAAAAAAGAATATGTCACTCTCCATAACATGGAATTTGATGGTGAAGTTTCTAGTAGCATCGATTCAACATGTGAGCTCTTTGCAAAGTTTTTCCAATCGGTATATGTCGATCACTCTAATGTTTGTTGGTCTCAAGTAGATCCTATTTATGGATTTAACTCTTGTTTAGGATCATTAAACTTTTCCACTGATGATGTTTTGCAGGGCATACAATCATTAGACTCTTGTCAAAGTGCTGGTCCTGACAGAATTCCTTTTGAGGTACTAAAGAGCTGCAAATCGTCATTATCCTTCCCATTAAAACTTCTTTATAATTTATCTCTATCTACTGGCACATTCTTGGATGAATGGAAAACGTCATTCATAACCCCCATATTCAAAGCTGGCTCAAAGCAAAAAGTAAAAAATTATCGTGGTATATCAAAACTTTCTGCCATTCCAAAACCTTTTGAGTCCATTGTGACAACCAAACTCAATTTCTCATTCAAAGAACAAATCACTCCACACCAGCACGGCTTTGTATCTGGTAGACCTACAGTGACAAACCGAATGCTTTTCAGTAAATACCTCTTCGATTCCGTAGAATTAGGTTATCAGGTTGATGTTGTATTTACAGATTTTGTGAAAGCCTTCGACACTGTTTGTCACAATGTTCTCATCGAAAAATTAAGATCATTTGGTATTCATTCGAGCCTCCTTAAATGGATCTATAGTTACCTTACAAAAAGGAAGCAAATTGTTAAAATTGGTTCTTCTCAATCGAGGCCTATTGACGTTTTATCGGGTGTTCCTCAAGGCAGTCACTTAGGACCCCTACTGTTTAATATTTTTATCAACGATATTCCAACTACACTTCAGCATGCTCATTGCCTTATGTATGCTGACGATTTAAAAATATTTTTGCGTGTTAAAAGCATTTCAGATTGCAATAGGCTTCAATCCGATTTGAACTCAATTGTCAATTGGTGCAAGCTAAACCAGCTGTCCCTGAATATTACAAAATGTCATTCCTTATCTGTTTATCGTATTTCGTCTCCAGTTATTTATCAATATAACATTTCAGAAATTTCACTTTCTAACGTAACTGAAGTTAAAGATCTTGGGGTGATTTTTGACACTAAAATTTCATTTTCACTTCACATTGACTATGTTGTTGCTAAAGCTAAATCTATGCTTGAATTCCTCAAACGATCATGTGCCATATTCTCTAGTCCTTATGCTCTTAAATCTGTTTATATGTCCCTTGTTCGTCCTTTTCTTGAATATTGTTCCATTATTTGGTACCCAAACTATTTGACTTCCATAAATCGGTTGGAAAGAGTGCAAAAGTCATTTACAAGATTTGTAATTGCTCAATTGAAATGGAACCTTGATGAAAGACCCTCTTATTCTACTAGATGTGCATTAATAGGGTTAGATACCCTTGAGAAAAGACGTAATGTTCAATGTATACTGTTTGTTCATGATGTGTTTTCTTATCGTATAAAGTGTCCTGATATTTTAAAGAATTTTTTGTTTTACGCACCTGAAAGAATACTCAGATCTAGAAATTTATTATTTAATCCTAGGCATATTTACAATTATGGTCTTAATGAGCCTACTACTAAATGTATTAATTTATTCAATTCAGTTTGTACAGAAATTGATTTATGTGATGATAGAGAGAAAGTTAAATCAGTAATTTTAAATATTCATGTATCATAATATAATTTTGCTTCTAGTTAATTTTATTAATTCCTATAGTTACTTAAAATTTATTGTACCATACCTACTATATACTTTTAATTATTATATCACCATATATTATATCTGAAATCTGTTAGAGTTAAGCTCGGTAGATGAATAAAAGCAAACTATTTCAATAAATCTCAATATAAGAAATGTCAGCGAGGTTGCGATTGTTCATGTCGGAGATTTTAGTGATGCCGCACATTCGATATGTGCCTATTCCAGCCGCTGATATGGCTAAGTCCGCTAACTTGAGTGCCGTTAGGTCCTCGTTAACCACGGACATTGCCAATCGGGCGTGGCGCCCTGAGTTTAATGACGCGTATTACGCGCTCATTTTGTCCATGCTAATGCCTGGCGAAGTATTGTTCGAGGTTGATTTCTTCAACGATTCATCTCCCAAGCCGCTACGTGGCTTTGCGGCTTTGTTGGCTCGGATGATGTTTATGTACGATGAACGTAGTATTTTTTGTAACACAACGACCGACTCCCAAATAGCGATTGATAACGCTATTATCGATTGGGGGCTAGATGAACAATTGATAATACGAAAGCTCCGCGATTCTGGTTCACGTTTTCCTTTAAACGACTACGAGTTACGGGGCCCAAATAAAGCGAGGTTTGATTTTTTGAAGATTAGAAATGGTCAAGGCGGCGCCTGCGCTAATGGAAATCGATACGTCAAGGCTCATTTATTTTTATTTTTTTTTCTCTCTTTTTAAGTAAGATATCCAATCAATATAAATACATTTTTGCCATTTAGAACAATTTGAAATTGTAAAATATACTTATATCTTAATGTACCAACCTTGTCAATACTGTAACACACTTAAAAGATTGCATTGTATCTATGTGTTAACATGAATTATAAATAAAATACAAAATACAAAATACAAATACATGATCAGCTTTTATCCTGATATTGCTGCTCGTTCTAACTACGCTGTAGACTGTGACGATTATACAAAGTACAAAAATGCAGCCGTCCACATGGATCGTTGGAACGTGTTTCAGGGCGCGGATGCTTTTTTGTCGAAGGCCGGATTGTCCGGGTACGGCTGAATGCTCCGCATTATAGTGACGCGTATCTGGGAGTTTTTTATTAGATTCAATGAGTATATAATCGGGTTGCCTGGTATAATATCTTCAGAATGAATCAGTCGATTGCGAACGCTTTCATTGGGAGTAGGCTCCAGGAGCAATCTGTTAGAGTGACAGTTGGAGTTGAATTTTTGTTAGTCGTGCCCAAAGGATTGGATAACACTCTGCTTGTGGACAGAGTTATGAGAAGCTTTCCCTATGGGGTTGCGATGGAAATATCTGATCAGTATTTGGAACAGAATTGATCGGTTGCGATCTTTTCCAGTAAGGAGATTAATTCAAATGACAGTACAAGGATCTAAAATCTTTGAGTACGTGCGAGATAATTTGTACTACTCAAATGAAGATAAAAAATTGACCTCATATCCAAAACAGTTTTTTTTTGTAGCGCTCTTATTGAAAAACCCTTTATAAGTAAACTATTTCTCATAAATAACGTCTCTATTCATCCACTGGGACACCGGTGTCCCTTTTTTTATCATGAATAATAAGCCTATGCAAAATGAATAATGATAAGTTAAATGTGTACCTATAATAACAATTTACTTACCAGGCAATAATTAATTCACACTTTGAAATGATAAAAAACACTTTTTCACTAAAAAAGACTTTTCCAAAATTTTAGATTACCGAATCGAACGAACTGACAGTTTCTAATGGCTTTGGAAAAAGAATGGTATTATAAATGTTGTGTTGCCGATAAAAAAAAAACATAGTAGGCACTTTCAGAGACTACTATATAGCAAAAAAAAGGACATAGACTTGTTAATTATTAAGTTGGTAATCATTTTTGGCTTGGGACAAATATGTCCCCGTGGACGTCAAAGGGTTAAGCACTATATTAACGTTAGAAACTGTATATTCCTCTATAACTTAATAACAACTATGACTCCTGTATCTAGGTTAGGTTAGGTTTAGGTGGCTGTCGGCAGAAGCCGACACACTTAGACCAATTTAGGTCCATTGTGATGGTTGGTTGGTTGGTTGAAAACGGCCCTCGGTGAGGATGCACTTAGACCAGAAGTAGGTCCATTGTGCTGCCGATGTGTAAGGTGGGTGGGTCACCCTCTTACTCAGGGAACCATTTGCTCCTCTGAATGAAGGAGCTAATCCTTGCTGTGCAGGCGTTGTTAAGATCGTTTAGATCATTGAAAAGGTATTCACCCAATGTAGCCTTCCTAATGTTGGCGAATGCAGGACACGTGCAAAGGAAGTGACTGATGGTCTCCTCTTCTTCCTCGTCCCTACAGCTTCTACAGAAGTCATTGTAGGGGATGCCCAGCCTTTGGGCATGTCTTCCTATAGCACAGTGCCCGGTGAGGGCATTTACTAATTTCGAAAGGGTTCCTCTCTTATGCCTCAGAAGTCCGATGGACCTGGATTTGTTAAATGTCGGCCAGAGTAGCCATTGTGATACCACGTATAATTATCTACCTCAACTCTGTAGATGGGACTGGCCAACGACACGCGGTTGTTCTCAAACGGTCCCCCATCTACGTACTAACCGCGCCCAACGTCGTTTAATTTCGGTGATCTGACGAGAACCGATTAACTCGACGTGGTATGGTCGTTGGTTACTCCTGTATCTATGTATATGAAAAACTTATTTTGCTCGTTCCCTTAGAACGCTTTGTTTAATCCACCACTATCTTAATTCGTCTCGTTTTGTTCTTTATTAATGCTGTTAAATTATCGAACTCGCTACCAACTAATATCAGAACCATCTCCAATGCCAATCGTTTTAAAAACACAGTCTTCCTACATTTCTCAAATTATATATACCCTGAAAGAACTTCTCCAAAACGCTCTTAACAAGCTAACGACATGGGCTCCAGCTGGTTCAACGAGTAGGAAGAAGATAGATCCATGTGGTATCGCAATGGACCTTTTATTGGTCTAAGTGTGTCGGCCTCTGCAGACTGCCACTATAACCTAACCTAACCTAACCTTCTATGATGAGGTTTTGCAAATTTTTGTCAAAAAGACTACACCTCTTGAACTTATGTACAAATAATACATAGATACATAGATACCTATGGTATATTTAATATTATTTCTTAAATCAAAAATTCAATAAACAAATGTAAACAAATTAAATAAGAACAAAATTGGGCCCCAGTCTTCTACCACATCCTCATCGTGGTCCTCTAGAAAACCAACAATACACTACTATCGAATACAAAAGAAAAGATGTAGAACACCCCGTTGAGACCATCACGGCACGTCCCTGCTACACATATAGGTAAACCTGAGCCAACAATGACTTATCTATTATTTTATTTGCCCGTCAAAAAGTTCAACACAAACCCAAGCAGGTTAATTTTTTTAGTTTTAACCTAAAAATCTGAAAATAATTAAAATAATTTTTTTGTTCTATCTCACAGACTTAGCAACTCAGGAAGCACAGCGAAGAGTTAAAGCCCTTCCCAAGCAAAAAGTCACTAAAATAAAACCCAGCTAAGAACGCATCAGTATCTTCACCCAGCTACAGCTATAAAAAAAAAAGCATCTACCGAGTTAAACAGTAGTGGAGAACCCCACAATAAGACACCGAGTGAATGGCTCAACGAAATCAAACGGAAAACTCTTCCATAACTAGCCAAAGAGAAATTTTAAGAAAATTCCATCAGCAAAGTCGAATTTTCTTTCGGCGGCTAAAACTTAGCCCAAAATAACCGACAAAATTCAGCAAAGAAAATAATTATATTTTTTTGTGCGTCACAAAAGCAGGACATCAGTAACATTAACACCACCACAGTAGCATCGGAAAGATAATCCTTAAAACTGGACGAGTATCATTCATACCTTGTGCCATTTGCCGGAGGTAACGCTGCTGCATATTCCGTTGATAGTTTGCGCCGCATCTCAGATCACCCTACGCAACCGCATCCCAACCATCATCTTCAGCAAAGCACTCAAGTACCACCGAGTAATTCTATAGACGAGACTGATAGTTCAGCCCGAGAATTGCAATACAACAGTCATAATAAAAATCGCTATCAACAGCAGCAGCAGCAGCAGGAGCAGCACGATCACAACCAGCAGCATCAACAGCAACAATATCAGCATCATTTGGAGCAACAACATTTTGACAGCGCTGCCAGCAACAATCATCAATTGGAATACAAATACGAACCGACCGGAGGCAAACAAACCCAACAATCCCTTCCATCTGTGACGATACCAGGACTAACTCAGCAAGCCGCAACGGTAGCATCTATTCCCAGTGGACAGGCACTAGGCAGTCACTCAAAAGTGGATCAGTGGCTGTTTAATCAGTTCAAAATAGCAACCGAAGCTGCACTTGACTTGCGTTCCACACCGCTTCTGTCGCATCAACATCAGTCACAGCAGCAGCATCAACATCATCAGCAACAGCTGCAGCATCTTCCATTGGACGGAGCTGCGGAACAATTGACAAAATTACCGCATCCTCAGCAGCAGAATTTCATTTCGACTATTTCAGCAGGTGCTGCCGCCGCAGCAGTAGACACCCAAATGACTACAGACGTTCAGCAGCAACACCAACATCAGGCTTCTAACAGAACGCTATTCAAAATGGACACTGACTTTTGGCAACAGGCCCGGGGGCCACCCATAGGCCTAGCCTCAGTCGCCCATCATCACCACCATCAGCAACAGCAGCAGCAGCAGCAGCAGCAGCAGCAGCTTCATCTTCAGCAGCATCCACATCACCAGAATCATCAGCCGATGTCGCTGTTCGGGAGCACTGCACCCACCTCAAATCTTCCCTCGAATAATAACACCAACACCAACAACAACAACAGCGACAATAACGAAGTCAACAATGGCAGCGACGCCGTACCCATATCGGAAAATGCCAGTTCAGCGGCGGCGATCACCAGACCAGTGGACACCAACTGCGGAGGTGCACAAAGTCCCTCGCAAAACGTTGCCACATCCGAACAAAACAATCACCAATCGGCCAACAGTCCGGCCCCGACGTCCGCTCATCTGCACCATCAACTGCAGCAGCTGCAGCACCACCATATGCAACAAGCTGAAAGCGCCCAAAATGAATCACTACCCAATGGGAGTGAGTCGGGCGGCGGCAACAACCTTACAACACCCATTCCCGGCGGACACCACATGACTCCAAATCACAGCTTACAGCAAATGCAACATCTACAGCAACAGCAACAGCAAAATCACATGCAACAGCAAACGCAACACACCCAATCTCAATCTCAACAGCAGCATAGTCCGCAATTAAATTTGTCACAGCAACAATCGGCAGCAGCAGCAGCGGCAGCATCCTTGTCGCATCCACCGCAGGCTCTTACCCCATCCGGTGGTAGTTCAACCCCCGATATAAAATTCAACAGTGAGAAGTTAGTCAATGAGATTCAGGTGAGTCCTTGAGGAAGTGTCTTTCCTCCTTCATCTTGACATTTTATTATTTTCTCCTATGCTTAATGTGTGTTTGTTTGTCGTCTGTTTGTGTGTGGTTGTGTGTGTGACTCAAGGATCACAAAACTGCAACAGTATTTCTTCATATAAAATGTCTTAGACACACTTTCGCTCTTTTACGCAAACCGGTGTGTGGCAAGAACTCACAAAAATCCTTTTCAATGTCACGACACGACACGACGCGACGCGGTTTTTTTTTTTTTTTTTATTCCAACCCACATGTCGGGTATCGGCAGGCAATCATTATCCTGGCCATCCCCCTCCACACGCAATTTAAAAGCAAACCAAAGTCCTATTTTATTTTCGCCCAGAAATGTTGCCTCAACTAATTGTCCTCGCATATCCTTGCTAAGGAAGTTAGCAAAAAAAAAAGGATTGGTCAGTGCCACTAGCGAATCGGAAAAAGTTTCCTTATTATAATTTTTTTTTTTTTACAGCCTTTTATGTCTTGTAGTTGATTTTCGGCGCCAAACGCAATCCTACGATAGGTGCACGTGCTGCTTGTGTGTTGGGGCGGCGGCACACCTCAAAGCACAAACCATAAGTCGTGCGAGGATGAGTGAACCAGAACCAGAACCAAAACCAGAAACGGAACAAGAACCAGGCAATGGAAATGAAAGACCGACTTTGTGTCTAGTTTTTCATCTTTCGGTGCGCCTCGTCTTCGTTTATATTTATGCATGAAGAATGAATGAGAGAGAGGGAGTAGCTGTGGAGTGATGATGCAATGGAACCATATCCCCCCCCCCCCCCCCCCCCAAAAAGCACACAAAAATTAACACAAACAAAGCCAATCGGAAGTGGGTACATTTTATTTTCGTTTTTTTTGCACATTCGTCCTTGTTTTGGGAAACAGTGGTAGGTGGGAGAGGGTTTAATGTGATGTGAATTTACTATCAGTGAAAACTTGTTTCGAGGCAGATTACCCCCACGAGAAGCAGGAAGGATATTGCGCGGGTTGGAGTGCGGAGTACGCGCCTGACTGGATGATGTTATTATTGATGACGAGAACTACGTACATTCAACTTGTGCTACTGTTGCTCCCTCCGGATATAGCAATCAAGATACATATCCACATTTGACCTTGATTTTTGTTTGCAAAACATTCGACTTGCCTTTAAGTTTTATGATGTGAAAATTGTACGCTGGGTTATAGGGGAGGGTTGGTGAACGGTTTAGAATGGGCTTATTTGCAAGCCAACTACGACTCCTTACCATTTTCGCCTTGTTCATTGATCGAACAAAATACGCGACCATCATTTGGCAAGCGAAAAAGCTAGTAGTGAGCTCGCAGTTGCCTTGCAACTTGAACGTGCCTAATGACTCGCTGGGCAATGTTCGAGTAACTATGCCGCACTTTATTCAACGAAACCGACAGATGGACTCTTTTGGAGGATTTCATTTTACTTTTTCGGCGGCTTTATAACAAAATTGAATCGCTCTCTAACATAGATGGCGCTACAGTTCGGCGTGAAGCTGGGCCTCCACTAAAAAGCTTCTCCAGTTAGCCCGGTCTTTGCCTAACTGCATCCAGTTGCTCATTGTCAGTCGGCTTACGTCCCCTTCTAATTGTGCGCGCCACCTTTGGCGAGGGGTTCCTCTACTGCGGGTTCGACTCGAAGACTCCACGGGACGGGACATTTGAGTTCATGCGCTCTACACATCGTTCATTTCATACAGATACGAGGAAAGACCATTCTGTCTGTAGTTCAGCAGGAAAAACAATTCCATAGCCGAGCTACAGCTACGAGGAAAGAGCGTTCCGACCGATGATGCTCTGGATGTCTGTAGTTCAGCAGGAAAGCCAATTCCATAGCCGAGCTACAGCTACGAGGAAAGACCGTTCCGACCGATGATGCTCAGGATGTCTGTAGTTCAGCAGGAAAGCCAATTCCATAGCCGAACTACAGATACGAGGAAAGAGCGTTCCGACCGATGATGCTCCGGATGTCTGTAGTTCAGCAGGAAAGACAATTCCATAGCCGAACTAGAGAAACGAGGAAAGAGCGGTCCGACCGATGATGCTCTGGATGTCTGTAGTTCAGCAGGAAAGCCAATTCCATAGCCGAGCTACAGCTACGAGGAAAGACCGTTCCGACCGATGATGCTCAGGATATCTGTAGTTCATTAGGAAAGCCAATTCCATAGCCGAACTAGAGAAACGAGGAAAGAGCGGTCCGACCGATGATGCTCTGGATGTCTGTAGTTCAGCAGGAAAGCCAATTCCATAGCCGAGCTACAGCTACGAGGAAAGACCGTTCCGACCGATGATGCTCAGGATATCTGTAGTTCAGCAGGAAAGCCAATTCCATAGCCGAACTAGAGAAACGAGGAAAGAGCGGTCCGACCGATGATGCTCCGGATGTCTGTAGTTCAGCAGGAAAGATAATTCCATAGCCGAACTAGAGAAACGAGGAAAGAGCGGTCCGACCGATGATGCTCTGGATGTCTGTAGTTCAGCAGGAAAGCCAATTCCATAGCCGAGCTACAGCTACGAGGAAAGAGCGTTCCGACCGATGATGCTCCGGATGTCTGTAGTTCAGCAGGAAAGTCAATTCCATAGCCGAACTAGAGATACGAGGAAAAAGCGTTCCCACCGATGAAGCCCTGGATGTCAGTAGTTCAGCCAGGAAAGACAATTCCATTGCCGAACTACAGATGCGAGGAAAGACCGTTCCGACCGATGATGTCTGTAGTTCAGCAGGAAAGTCATTCCATAGCCGAGCTACAGATGCGAGGAAAGACCGTTCCGACTGATGATGCTCTGGATGTCTATAGTTCAGCAGGAAAGACAATTCCATAGCCGAACTAGACAACCGAAGAAAGAGCGTTCCAACCGATGATGCTCCGGATGTCTGTAGTTCAGCAGGAAAGCCAATTCCATAGCCGAACTAGAGATACGAGGAAAGAGCGTTCCGACCGATGATGCTCCGGATGTCTGTAGTTCAGCAGGAAAGACAATTCCATAGCCGAACTAGAGAAACTAGGAAAGAGCGGTCCGACCGATGATGCTCTGGATGTCTGTAGTTCAGCAAGAAAGCCAATTCCATAGCCGAGCTACAGCTACGAGGAAAGTGCGTTCCGACCGATGATGCTCCGGATGTCTGTAGTTCAGCAGGAAAGACAATTCCATAGCCGAACTACAGATACGAGGAAAAAGCGTTCCCATCGATGAAGCCCTGGATGTCAGTAGTTCAGCCAGGAAAGACAATTCCATTACCGAACTACAGATGCGAGGAAAGACCGTTCCGACCGATGATGTCTGTAGTTCAGCAGGAAAGTCATTCCATAGCCGAGCTACAGATGCGAGGAAAGACCGTTCCGACTGATGATGCTCTGGATGTCTATAGTTCAGCAGGAAAGACAATTCCATAGCCGAACTAGAGAACGGAAGAAAGAGCGTTCCGACCGATGATGCTCCGGATGTCTGTAGATCAGCAGGAAAGACAATTCCATAGCCAAACTAGAGAAACGAGGAAAGATCGGTCCGACCGATGATGCTCTGGATGTCTGTAGTTCAGTAGGAAAGTCAATTCCATAGCCGAACTACAGATACGAGGAAAGAGCGTTCGGCAAAGCGTGTGTGGAAACCGTCGGAGAATGAGATTCAGTCCTTTGAATATTGCAAAAAGTTCCTTTTTTTAAAGAAGTAGAAGTCATCTCCGGTTTTGCTACATTCCCCCTGAGCAGAGAAAACCAGAGTTAGGGTTCGATTGTAACAGTCACCCCACTCTGCTCCTCTCCCATGGTTCTCAGAGGTTGATGTGTGCCTTAACACCCGCATTACATGCCACCCGAATTCACTCACCATAAGAATCACCCTTAATTCCAAACGGTTTCAACTAACTTGAGGATGCACCTCCCAACTCGACTATAGCAGCCACTCCTCCCCGCTCGCTTTCCGCGAAACAGTATAGCTTGTGGTTCGCATTGCAACAGTCACTCCCAGCTGCACTTACTCCGCGATGCGCGTAGCACTCAGGGTTCGCCTGCTCCAGTCACCCCCTCAAGCTCAATTTCGAAGCAACTACTCGACTGTGCAGCCGTTGGACCAAGATCCCCTCTCCATGGATCGAGATTCGATTGTATCAGTTACCCGACTCGGAATAACCTCCGACGACAATAAAGAGGAGTTTGAAGTTCGATTGAAGCAGTCATCTCTTTTCTGTGGAGCAGGAAGCAGTAGCTCTCCCTCCGGTCCGCTGTGAAATGGAATCATTCCAAGGTTAGATTGCATCAATCACCTCATCCTGATCCTAAAACATGATGCCAATCAATGCTTACACTGTTTCTACAACACCAAGGAGCATTGAAAGCATGTTCTTCGCCAACCAATTTTGCCCGTTCTGTAGAGGACCACGGCACGCTATGATCGGCCGATGATGCCGATTTCGTCCGTAGTAGTAGGACTGATCTGTTGAAGAAAGTGCCTTCGGTATTGACACCTGCCCTGCGCACTCCCGAACAAGATTGAAGAAGTCACATGACAGCACATTTCCTTGCCGGAATCCGGTACAGATTTGGCATAGTTCGGAAGAACTGTTTCCATACTCCACATTGGACCGCGTGTGTTTTCCAGCGTCACGCTGCGCAACTAGACCAGTTTTGTCGGGTGGTGGGTCTCGACTTAAAATTCATTGGTCATTTAAAGGATTTGCCCTAGTGCGAAGATTTGATCTAGGTCCTCATTGATTCTATACAAGGACTTCCTTTCATCCAATCTCGAATGAAATATACATCGATACATATCCTCCGCATACACATGATTGTTACTGCTAGTAACAACATCAGGAAGATCGTTAATAAAAAAATGAGAATAGAATTGACCCTAGTACAGAGCCCTGGGGCACTCCACTATTTGTTGAAATTGGTGATCATGTTGGTGTTTCATCTACTGGAACTCGATTCCAAAGATACTCCTCGATGAGTCGGAGAGATGGACGAAAGAAAACAACTAAATGTTTCTAATTTTTACTATCAAAAGCCTTGCAAAAGTCAAGGAGGACTACAAGACCGTTTTCACTAGCATCCAAAGGGCTGTGAATCGTGCGAAACCCCGACTGCCGCTCTGGCATACGATTATTGGTGTTCAGACAGTTTTCGATTTGATTGGCCCGTCTCTAGGACATTTGCCACAAATGATAATAGGTTTATTGGCCTGTAATCCGCAGTGGCAGAGGGACGAGCCTTTTTCGATAGAGCGACTATTTTTGCAATTTCCAATTTTTCATTAAAACGACAATGTATATTGTATCTATGTATTTTTAGATACATTAAGAATACGAAGGCAATACTATTGCAGCAGCCTCGGAGCTAATTGCTTTCCTCAAATCATCAATATTCACACAATCGAATGTCCTTGTCATCTTTGACGACACACCTCGTATTATTAGCAAACAATTCTGACACTACACATTCTCCTACATTCTCCTCAAGTCGATGTTGGGGTCATTCCAATTTTACAGCATTTTAATGTGCGGCGCTGAGTAATTAAATGTTCGCCTTTTGTCACGCACTCATTGTTCCGCGTTAACAGCACCCAACATTTGACGTGTGCCTGTGCACATAAGCATTGATCGAAAACCAATTTAAATTTAATCACGGATCTGATTGATTCCGAGCGGCATCTTCCACTCAACTACTGTTCAAGCATAATGCGCAGGGCGGCAGTTTTCGAGAAACAATATGCAAGCGAACCTTGTCACTGAGATAAATAAGCTTTACAAATGCAAGTACCTAGTCCATTGAAATGTGAGACGTGATGGAGGATAATGTTGGGAGTTTCAACAAATGAAATTGACGGGCCTGCTATGATGGCTGTTCGCTTCGTCTGTCCCTGGAAATGGAATATTTGAATAGCTTTTCTAACAGTTTGTCTGTAGTTTAAAAGATAGAGAGCTTTCTGGACTCTTTAAAAAATAGTTCAGCTTTGCATCTTTGGAAATTAAAAAAAAATCATGTGGAGTACTTTAACCTAAGTTAATTGACTTCAACGTGTAGGGAGGGGTTAAGACTTGTCGTAAAAGGCGGCTAAGGTGGCAAATCACATCTAGGCAATGAAACATCCACGTGAGACGGTGAGCGATACATTTAACATCTTAAAGCTGTCCGGAAGTGTGCATTCAAATCTGTGGGGTGACAAAGCAAGGTCAAACAAGAAATATATAGGAGCATGTAGGTACGTGTCAAATTCGTTAAAACTAAAGCACCATGGAAATGTATACGCTTATAGAAAACGCACTACCTCGCCGGGCACCACTTATCTTGGTACGAATCCTGGGACTGGCAGAAATGCTCGGGCAAGAGCTATTCGGTTCCCGGGGGATGGCAAAGTAATGCTTAAGCTTAGGCGAAACTTAAGGGTGCAGAATATATAGTGCTAACGCCCAGCGTACCCATATCGGTACAGCCAAACGTTATGGTTCACTGATATATCATTTAAGAAGTCTGCATGAATGTGTTCATTGGAAAGTTTCATTGGTGCGCAGTACTTCAGCATACTTAATTCGTAAAACATTTTTGAGCAAGAGAAGTGTGCCTAAAGTGAGCTAACAAAAAAAAAGCAAAAAATGGTTTTCACTCATTGTTTGAAAAACGGATAGAAATGAGTGCACCTTTTCAAGCGAATAAAAGAGGAATAATTACAGTATGCTGGTTGCAATTGCGAATGTTATGATAATCATCTTATTAGTTTTGTTTCACTGAAAGTTTGAGTGCTAGAGGACGCAAGTCACGAGTATTAATGGATATTTCATAATGATATTCTTTTCCGAAATGTCCCTAGTAACTGCGCAGTGTTTTCTGTCCAAGGTTATTTAGCCAAGAAGTCCTTGGAACCCCAAAAAATGTGCATTTCGAAACCGCAGATTATTTTGGTGTGCAAAGTTATTATTTAGCCAAACTGCAAAAGAGGTCCTTGAAACCCGAAAAAGAGTTCCTTGGAACCCCAGAAAAGTTCCTTAAAACGCAAAAAGAACGATATTTTTCCAAGATGCCCTAAGGCACATTAATTCTTTGTTCAAGGTTATTTAGCCAAGACGTCCTTGGAACCCCAAAAGAAGTCCTCAAAACCCGAAACAGTTTTTTTCCAAAATGGCCCTTGAAACCGCGCAGTATAGTCTGTTCAAGGTTATTAAGTAAAGGGGTCCTTGGCACCTCAAAAAAAGTCCTTAAACCAGAAAAAAGAATAGTTCTCCAATATGCAATTAGAAACCGCATAGTATTTCTCTATTCATGGTTATTTGGCCAAGACTTCCTTGGAATCCCGGAAAAGGTCCTCAAAACGCGAAAAGAAATATATTTTTCTCTGTTCAAGGTTATTTAGTCATAAGGTCCTTTAAACCCCAAAAAGGTTATTTTTTTCAAAATGCTCTTAGAAACCGCGCAGTTCTACCTATGTTCAATGTTATTTAGCCTAGAAGTCCTTGGAACCCCAAAAAAGGTCGTTAAAACCAAAAAAAAAGAAGAATATTACTCCAAAATGCCCTTAGAAACCGCGCAGTAATTCTCTGTTCAGGGTTATTTGGCCATGAAGTCCTTGGAACTCCAGAAAAGGTCCTCAAAACGCGACAAGAAAGATATTTTTCCAAGATGCCCAAAGGCACATTATTTCTGTGTTCAAGGTTATTTAGCCAAGAGATCGTTATAACCCCAATAAAGATCCTTAAAACCCGAAAAGGAATATTTCCCCAAATTACCCTTAGAAACCGCGCAGTATTTCTATGTTCAAGGGTATTTAGCAAAGAGGTCCTTTTAACCCAAAAAAGGTCCTCCAAACCCGAAAAATATTTTTTTTAATGTCCCTTGACAAGTTATTCAAAGTTATGAAGCAACGGTGTCCTTAGCACCCCAAAAAAGGTCCTTAAACGAGAAAAAAGGGTATTTTTCCGAAATCCTCTTAGAAATCCCAAAAACGTCCTTACCCTAAAACAGAATACTTTTTCAAAATGCCCTTAGAAACCGCGCAGTATTTCTTTGTTCAAGGTTAATTGGCCAAAAGGTCCTTGGAACCCCATAAAAGTTCCTCAAAATGTCCCTTGAAACCGCGCAGAATATTCTGTTCAAGTAAAGCGGTCCTTGGCACACCAAAAAAATTTCATTAAAACGAGAAACAAAGGTATTTTCCCAAAATGAGTAATTCTCTCTTTAAGGTTATTTGGCCAAGAGATCCTTGGAACCACAGAAAAGTTTCTCAAAACGCGAAAAAAGGTATTCGTGCAAAATGCCCTAAGAAACCGCGTAATAATTCTCTGTTCAAGGTCATTTAGCAAAGAGGTCCTTGGAACCCCAAAAAAAGTCCTTAAAACCCGAAAACAGAATACTTTTCCGAAACCGCACAGTATTGCTGTGAACTTTTAATTTAATAAAACGACACACAAAAGCAGTTCCCATAAACACTGCCAACCATTGCAAGGATCAACGACATCCTCGCAAATATTCAGTGCACCCAATTTGAATTATGAATATTCATAAACTAGAATTTATTCCTTGTGAGTGCACTCTTTACCGGGCGTTTGATTGAAATGAATATTCAACTCACATGGCCACCAAACATCAGGTACTCAACACATTCACCTTTGTAAGCTATGCGTCTAATGAGTTGAGTACACCAAAGAATATTGAATGTCTCAAAGTTAGTTTTAAGCGATTAATGCAGGCCTCTAGTTGCGAGCATCATTTATGCACCAATCGCGCATCCATAGCATCAAATTTGTGATTGGCTGCGGGTTGTTAACTTGCCGCGACAATTTTGCTTATTAGCGACGCCACTGAGCCAGGTGGATAATGATCGTTGTCGAAATAACTTAGGGCACAACCACGGGTGATAGGCGCCACAGAGATAGATAAACGTAGAGCCTTTCCTACACACGCGGCTTTACAAACTTCCATATAGCCGACAAAAACGCTACTGGCAAAATGGCGCTTCAACGGTCTACCTAAAACTTTAAATGCGTGGAAAGGACCACGCTCTCCCATTGCTTTTAATTTGATTTTCAACAATTGAGGAGCAGACCCTAGCTCCGGGCTGTTGGAAATAAATCCACGTCAATGCAAACGGTCGAAAAATGCTATCCCTCGTGACATTACCATTAAAGTCGTCCTTTGAATATCTACCAACTGCATGCAGTCCATAAAGCCATTGGATAATCAGAAAATCCTACCTGTGGATGTAGCTATGCACTACATAAGCCATCTCCATTGTCCTACATGCAATATGCAATTAAATGCAGCTCACGGCAAAATTGTATACAAACGACGTATTACATAAACATTTGCAGGATCAAATTGCATTTTTTTCTGGCTGTCACTGGCTGTCAGAAAAAAATAAAATAAAAAATAGCAACAAAAACCCGAACAACCCCTAAAGCGATACACCAACCAAATAGTTTACATTGCGTTCGGTATACCTATTTCAGAAGGACACACAACTAAGCCCCCTCCTAACACAATTGCCATCCAAGTCCAGCAAAAAAAAATCGAAAAAAACATCCTCACCAGTAAGAAATGTAACTTTTTTCTTCCAACCCTCGCAGGTCGCAGCAGTGAATCCTTGCGAATATTTTGACCAAAACAAAAAAAAATATCAAACAAAACTAACGGAAATAGCGTGCACAAACAATAGAAACATAACTTTGCTTTTACACTCCTTCAAGAACAACCGCCAACTCTTGCTAAATGTAACAAAACAGGAGAGGGGACCAGGAAACCAGCACACACAGTAAAAGAAAGAATGAAGCAAATAAACAAACAAATTTTAAAAAGGACAACCAATGTCCGTCTGTCCCACCCATAAAACAAAAAAAAAAAACAATTTTTTTTTCTAAATCCCTCCCCTTTGGTTTTTTTTTTTTTTTTTTTGCTTTTCTCTTTTTATTCTTTTTCGCCCTCTTCGCCCTCTTCGAGTATAGTTTTGAATGTGTGTTTTAATTGTAGGGAAGAAAAAAAAATCCCAGGCAAGGACATACCTACCAACATACCCACTACCACTACGGGTAATGAAGGTTTAAATATTTTTATTTATTTTTTTCTTCTCATGTAGTGTAAGTTAAGAGACCGATTATGTGCGTGTGGTGTCCTTTGTGGGGCTTGAATTTATCGTTAGTTTTATTTAAAAAAAGAGGATAAAGGGACGGGTTTTCTATATTGACGGATTGATGGGGTGTACCTGGTTACAAGGATTTGCAGTTGGTGGATCGAACAATGCACGTTTTGGTGTGATTGATTATTTTGAATTCCTGTGGAAAGTATCTACAGGACAAAAACGGTCTTTTATTAATAAGAACAAACAATTATAAATCAGAGGTGAAAAGAAAGGAATGTCATCCTAAAAAAAGGTCGGATGGTCACCGTAACAATAGTGCTGGTGTCATTAATGAGAATTTATGAACTTTGGTGAATGTGTCTTCTTCTTCCTTAATTGCGGTGAGTCTGTGATCAGGATTATAGGGATCATAATCCTCCCCACTTACCTAGTCCGCCTGTGCGGTTCACCGGTTCGACCGCAGGGTTAAAAGGATCATAACCGTCCCCTACTGGTCCGCCTGTTTGGTTCGCCGGTTTGACCTCAAAAAGTATCGTCAGGCCTCCCGATTTCGATTCACTTCTTCGCTGAGACCAAGCAAATGCTGTGGTTGTTGCATTTATGTGATCCAGGAGTTTTTACACCTGCCTCTATTTCGCGTGTGTTGCCTTTTTGACAGTTTTCGTAGGATGACCGTACCAACTGAGCCGGTCGCGCTCCATTTTCTTCCAGATTTCTTCTTTGACGTGAAGGCTTCCTCGGATCATGGAACTTCTTGTTCGATCAATCTTTGTTACTCCTGCTGTCATGCGAAGCATCTTCATCTCAACTACCCTCATGCTTTTTCTATGCTTTCCAACAACAGTATGGGAGTGCCGGCCGCACAACTGCTTTGTAGAGCCTGCCTTACAGCTGAGGATGCATTTCATAGTCACAGAACATGGCTTGAGCTTTCCCGCCACTTAATGTCGTCATCACAGCTTGCTTCGCTTTTAATCATAGATCCCAGATACTTGAACGTTTCGACCTTGGGAATCACTCCTCCATGCATGTAAATACCTGGAATAGGTCGAAGTGGATCAGAGAACGGGCAGTGCAAGAATTCTGTTTCCTTCGGACTAATACGAAGACGCATTCCCCTCCGAAATTTCCACCCATACACCAAGTGCTCGTTGCAAGGACGTTTGAGCCTCGATAATGATGGCTCCACCGTAAGCAAAGATTAACTGATGCACTTTGGAGTCCATCCCATTTCCTCCAAGCAGATAATCAAAGACTGTAATAAATATCAAGGGACCTAAGACGCTCCACTGAGGCACACCGACTTTGATTGCGAATTTCTCGGTGACGCCAGAGGGTCATCTTACTCTTGTCTTTACGATATCCTGGGACAAGCACCGGCAATCCGTAACCGGATCCTCTGCGCCCTCCAAGGTGAGGTTAGGTTATATTGGCAGTCGGCAGAAGCGGGCACACTTAGACCAATAAAAGGTTCATTGCGATACACGCGCCCTCCAAGAACTGAAAGAAAATCAATGTACAGAAGCCTGCAGCCGAAAAAGGCATTGGCTCGCAAGAAGCAAGGAGATAATTACTACGGGCCCCAGGTACTTACCGTTGCAAACCTACATTCACCCCAGAATCATGCCGACGCATAAATGATCGAGGACGTCATCACCCGACACCATATGCAAATCCTTTAAGGAATCACCATGTTTCTCCATCAAGATCCTTATACTTTGGATTGCATCTGTGGTTGATTTACTAGCCACAAACCCGCACTGCCCTTTAGATAGCCGTATAATTTCGCCGCATTCGGCTACCTAATACCCGCTCAACGATCTTCATGGTGTCGGTGTTTGACAGAAAGAGTGACTGTCACAGTCTCGCGTAACGCATTTTCCTTTGCACAAAGCAAGAAGAAAACTTTCCCTCCATTGATTAGGCATTGGATCGCCTCTTATCAGGAGATGAGAATCATGGGCCAACTGGAGCCGATGTCTCCCATCTTTTTCCAGAAATCAGCGGGTATCTCGTCCGGCCCAACTGCTTTTCGTTTTTTTCAGTCTTTAACCGCCTTCCTAACTTCATCGGCAGAAATGTCGTGTACTTCTTCAATGTTAGGGACGGCTCTCGGAAAACATCTCCTAGAAATCAGGGGGAACCTCGCCCGGCCCAACTGCCTTTCGTTTTTTTGAGTCTTTAACCGCCTTCTAACTTCTTCAGCAGGAACTTCTTCATTGTTAGGAACGGCTCTCGGAAGATATCTCCTCGAAAATTGCTCATTTAGAAGTCCTTCACAATAGATACTTCTGCCACCTGTATATAGTACTTTTTCGTCATCCACAAGAAGCAGCCCTTGAGCATTGTTTATGAGCCTTGGAGAACGGATTTCCTGGGCATTACTCCTTCCGTGAGCGACAATTTTAAAAATGGTTGTGCCCCTGTGTAAGCTGTGGATAGGCCGAATAGGAAATTTCTTCTAACTCCCGATACAGGCCCTCCACACTCTTTACTTGACTTTGAGCGCATTCGCAATTTACGCGAGCCTCTTGCAAAGTCTGTGTTCCAATTCGAGGCGATCCCGTTCACCTTCATTATTTGTGGAGCACTTTGACCAAGCTTTGAATGCCGCTTCCTTGTCAGGTATCAATGCTTTAGCTTCATCTGTCCACCACCGTGTTTCTTTGTCGTGTTGATTGTATCCTTTTGAAGCAGTGATTTCTGTCTATCCAAGCAAGCTCGTTGTATAGGGCTCTTGGCTAAGTATCTATAGATCAAATAGTTATCTAATATTGAACATTTTGGGAGTGCTGTCTTCGATGAACACAACGAATCCTCATTAAATTTCAAATCCTCGCAAGTTTACCCTCTCAAATCCATTTAATGTTTTGCCTCAAAGTGACAAACCAATAATGACAACTCCGTCGTACCTTAAACAAAACAAACTCCAAATAGCGTGCAGAAGGATAGGTATTTTTTTGAAGCTTGAAACGATATCAAAAAAGGACGCAGCTACCCACCTCCCCCTCACACAGGACACCGGCAACAATACAAACCCTATGAATAGCATTCGCTTCTTATTGGAACGTTAAACCACTACCTAGACCTACGTAGGTATATAACAACCGACGACGTAGGGCCAAAGCGAGATGGAATATCAATTTTTTGTTTCTATCCTCCTAGCCCCTAACCTTTTCTGAGGCAGCCAAGGGATAACAGAAAGAATTCAAAAAAAAATAATATACATGGATATATATGAAACGAGGTCTTTGGCAAATAAACGAACCGGACGGTTTGCCCTTTTTTTTTTTTGTGTGCTCTCCGTCAAGTTGGCTTCGCTATACATAGGTAGGTAGGTGTAGGTAGCTACTTGCTCGTACATAATAAGGTTGTAATGTTGGCAGGACTCCTTCGCTACCAATGGTGATTTCTTATAAATGTTTTTTTTTTTTTTTGTTTTTTTTTTTAACAATCTTTTACCGGCATTTATTTACAGTTGCTTTCTTTCTTTGCTGTATACGGTACACCTATTACCGCACAAGAACCCACACTTTGGATCGGGATCTTTTTCTCTATCGAGTGTGGTTTCTTGTTTTGCGTAGGTACCTATAGCTGCTACGAGTATTAAATGAAATGATTGGACTCTCGGAAAGTAAGGGTGAGACAGGTACAAGCTAACGAGAGGGTGTCGTTTAAGTGCAAGGAAAACAAGGCACCCAACAGACAAGAATAGATATCTACTTTGAACCTAAATAGTCACTAATTGCACCGCACTCTGTCGATGGTTGGTGTATGAAGGCATATTAATTACTTATCAGTATCAAAGTAAATAATTAGATGTTTTATCTATGAAAGTAGTGGATTCATGCATACGTAAGCAATTGCTTGCGACAATAGGGGACGAACTGGTTTCCTGAAATTGAAAAGTACCTACAGAGGTACCTTTGTGGATAGGCAAGGCAGATCCACACGAATAGCAAATCGATAGGTTCAACAATGAAATAGTTTCCTATTGCCTTTGTATATGTAAAATCGTATTAATTGTTTGTTCTTTGATCTGAGAAGTGTTTCGGGCACTTCACCCTCTGAGAACGACTCAAATAGTTGTCCATGGAATTCGTATATCTACTGAATAAAGGTGAGGGGCACTCTGACAGCAGACCAACCACCTTCAGCAAGGCTTACATCTGATTCTGACAAGGATAGATAGCTAGATTTTTCCAACTCCAATTTTACAAATTCTTCAATAATTATAAGGGACATGACAATATTAACTGTTGTCTGCCCGAGTGGCAATATCATTTTTAAATTCTTTTAAGATACACTGCCGCTCACTTGAATAGAACCCCCCCCTCTGCTTCGACTTCGAAGTTCAATAACTTAAAAACTAATAAAGAAAACAACTCAATTTCTTTTTTCAATTCAAGTTTATTAAATTTTGTAAAACATAATAAAAAATGGTGTCTACGTTGAAAGTGATAATTTTACTTTACAAAGAAATAAATGAACGAGGTGAGTCTCTATTTGATTTTCTTTTAACTACAGATCTATGCGTATGTAATATAGGTAACACCCCTACCTTTTTATTTCCAAGTACGGAAACTCATAAAGGCTGGGAAGAAGTGTTAGACATTACACTCAAAACAAACAATGACATCTTCAGGGTTGAGAATTGGAGAGTCTCCAACTTAAAGTCCTTCTCGGTCCACGGGTGGATACTCTTCAATCTGAGTATCAAGGTAGATACTCCTTTTCAAAACATCCAAATCCCAGAGCACTCAGACTCGGTAACGGTCCATTGTACTACCAGGCAGAAATCCTTCTTTTAGATACTCCTACTCCGTACAGGAATCCAAAAAGAATTGACTGGAAGAAATTCGGTCAAGTATTGAATTCTAAACTTCCTAATCGACCACACCTGAAAATTGAATCAGGTGCAGAACTGGACACAATTACGTTTGCACTAGGTAAAGCTATGAATACAGCTTTTAAGGCATCGTGTTCCGTTAAATATAGCAAAAAAACCTTACCGCCGTAGTGGAATGACGACCTAACCATCCTGAGAAGGCTGACTTGGGACATTTTCAACATCTGCTATAGGCATAAGTTTTGGCAACCCTACAAGGATTGCCTAAAGTTCTACAAAAAATCTATCAGATCAGCTAAGACACAAGCATGGTCTGAAACTGAATACTGCCAATCCATCGATTCGCTTAAGGAATCTGCAAGACTCAGAAAGATTCTATCCAAAGGACACTCCAGTCCATCTTTTATCAAGAGAACGGACGGAACCTGGACGGAATCCACTGAAGAATCCTTGGAGCTTCTACTTCACACACAATTTCCTGGTTGCACTGACTACTGCGTGTTTCCGAACCAATTTCAAGGGGGGGGGGGGGGGGAGACCCCCTCTCACCAAGGAAAAGATTCTCTGGGCCATTCACTGCTTTGCTCCGTATAAATCACCAGGGCAGGATGGCATTCTCCCCATCATGCTTCAAAAACATGACGAGATAAAGGGTGATTTTTTTAAGGTTAGGATTTTCATGCATTAGTATTTGACAGATCACGCGGGATTTCAGACATGGTGTCAAAGAGAAAGATGCTCAGTATGCTTTGACATTTCATCATGAATAGACTTACTAACGAGCAACGCTTGAATTTTCAGTGAATGGGCCCTAGAAAAGTTGGCAGAAAATCCGCTTTTTTATCGACAAATTTTGTTCAGCGATGAGGCTCATTTCTGGTTGAATGGCTACGTAAATAAGCACAATTGCCGCACTTGGAGTGAAGAGCAACCAGAAGCCGTTCAAGAACTGCCCATGCATCCCAAAAAATGCACTGTTTGGTGTGGTTTGTACGCTGGTGGAATCATTGGACCGTATTTTTTCAAAGATGCTGTTGGACGCAACGTTACGGTGAATGGCGATCGCTATCGTTCAATGCTAACAAACTTTTTGTTGCCAAAAATGGAAGAACTGAACTTGGTTGACATGTGGTTTCAACAAGATGGCGCTACATGCCACACAGCTCGCGATTCTATGGCCATTTTGAGGGAAAACTTCGGAGAACAATTCATCTCAAGGAATGGACCGGTAAGTTGGCCACCAAGATCATGCGATTTGACGCCTTTAGACTATTTTTTGTGGGGCTACGTCAAGTCTAAAGTCTACACAAATAAGCCAGCAACTATTCCAGCTTTGGAAGACAACATTTCCGAAGAAATTCGGGCTATTCCGGCCGAAATGCTCGAAAAAGTTACCCAAAATTGGACTTTCCGAATGGACCACCTAAGACGCAGCCGCGGTCAACATTTAAATGAAATTATCTTCAAAAAGTAAATGTCATGGACCAATCTAACGTTTCAAATAAAGAATCGATGAGATTTTGCAAATTTTATGCGTTTTTTTTTTAAAAAAAGTTCTCAAGCTCTTAAAAAATCACCCTCGAAAGGTCACTCTTCCATCACCAATATACCTTAGCCACCTTCTAGATATAGAGGGCGCGTTTAACAACGTCCACACTGAATCGATCCAGGAATCTCTCCTAGAACTAGGCATAGAGGACTTCGTCACTTCTTGGATCATTTCCATGCTCAAAACGAGGATCATTCAAGCAAAACTAGGCAATACCCTTCTAACCAAATCAGTAAGCAGAGGAACACCTCAAGGTGGGGTGATCTCGCCTCTCTTATGGATTATAGTTCTTAACAAAATCCTGTCAAGTCTCGACAGGGAGAAATCACAATCGTTGCGTATGCGGATGATGTGGTTGTTCTAGTATCAGGAATGTTTCCGACCGTGATAAGTGAAATCATGGAAAGAGCACTGGGTAAGATTAGCGGGTGGGCTACAAGTTGTGGCCTATGCGTTAACCCAAGCAAAACTGAACTGATGCTTTTCACCACCAAAACCAAAATACCAACCTTCTCACTTCCCCGCTTAAATAACCAAAATCTTCCTTTATCCACCAGCGCAAAATACCTTGGAGTTATGCTTGACCCCAAACTCAACTGGAAGTCCAACATCGAACACCGAGTGCGGAAGGCAAGCGTTGCTTTCTACGCCTGTAGCAAAACTTTCGGCAAGAAATGGGGGCTTCTACCAAAGATGGTTCGTTGGATGTACACAGCGGTGGTACGTCCCATCCTCACCTACGGATCACTGGTATGGTGGCCCGCTTTAAGTAAAGCCTACAACGTCACTAAATTAAGCAGAATCCAAAGAACGGCTGGAATTGGAATCACTGGAGCCCTTCGATGAAGTCCGACCGAGGCGCTCAATGTGATTCTCAACTTTCTGCCAGTGGATCTGTATATCAAAAACATTGCAGCGTGTAGTGCTGTTAGATTGAAGGAATCTAAATGTTGGTCGGAAAGGCCATACGGCCATACCAGCATCCTTCATTCACTTCCCGACGGCATAGGTCTAATAGGGACAGACTACATTACACCCAAACTCAACTTCCATAAAAGCTTCTCTGTGAGATTCCCCTCTAGATCAGAATGGAAAGAAAATGCGGTCGTAAATGAATTCGACGTACCTATCTTCACAGATGGTTCCAAGATGAACTGTGGAGTAGGAGCTGGCATTTTCTCTACAGAGCTAGATATCTCTAAAACCCTTCGCCTTCCCAACGCAGCCAGCGTCTTTCAAGCAGAAGTAGGTACTTGCAATTAAAGAGGCGTGTAGACTGCTTCTCAACATATTGACACACAGAAAACAAATAGGCATCTTTGTCGACAGTCAGGCCGCGATTAAGGCTGTTAGTTCAACTAAGTCTACGTCCAAGCTTGTGATGGAATGCAGGGATACGCTGAATAAGGCTTGTCATCGGCTAGATATCACTCTCGTCTGGGTTTCCGGCCATAGGAACATTGAAGGAAATGAGAGAGCCGATGAACTCGCCAGACGTGGCTCTGCTCTGTGCGTATCACATGCGGAGGAAGTTTGCACTCCGCTGGAATATGTAAAGAGAGAAATCCTCCTGCACTTCATCTCAGGGGCTGAGACTAGATGGACGAATCGTTCGAACTGTGTCATTTCAAGAAAGATCTGGTCAATCTACGATGATGGCAGAACAAACAACCTCTTAGCCAGAAGGCGTGTATATGTCGCCTGACTAACGGCAATCAGTAGGAAAATCAATTTAATGGAACTCAGATTCTGAACATCTGGGTGGCTACTGGCTAGTACAGTTGTCACAGTCAAAATATTTTTTTTTCTCGCTTTAGCTCCTTATCCCATTTGTGTAGGTAGGCCGATGTCACCCATGATGTTTTGTTGGCTTCATAAAAGATCGGTAAGGACATAGCATTTTTGAAACACCGGGGAGATTTCGATTGTCCGATCACCAAAAGCTTTCTTTTTATGGAACCCGTCTTACAAGTAACCAAAATTGTTACTCATTTTTTGGCGAATTTTCCGCCAGTGCGACGTTCGCCTCTAAAAAGGAAGGACTTATCCGGAGCAAGCTGACAATATTTCTCTCTCCCCATAAGCGCTGTTCTGACTATTATTTCCGGATGGAGTATAGTTTTTGATCCATCGGTATAGCATTGGATCTATTTATATTCCGCAAATACAGCGTCAATGAGCCTTGGGTTGAGTTGGTCAGCCATTTTATTAACTGCAGAAATGCAAGAAGACCGAAAACTCCATGGAAACTTCTCCTCAACAAACACTGTGCTTAAAAGCCAAAAACTGTGAAGTGGCATTTTTGTAAAACTCCGCTGGGGTACCATCTGACCATGTGCCTTATTCCTGTTTAGGGCAGTAAGCAGTTCTGACATTGGAAATGGTGCATCCAATGTTTCAGTGGTTGTGAATGGAAGAGCATAGCTTATACACACTTGGGTTGGGTCAGGCTTCGTAGTGTAATGCCAGAGTGTCGATACTAGAGCTGTGTCAATCGTGATTGATTCGTTCTTTTTGACCCGATCACAATAAAGTATTGGTGATTGCAATCACAATGCCCGAAGTCAATCGTTCATCGAGTCAATACTTTTGTTCTGTTCTGACTAATTCATTTCTTTATTACTGATTTAACACATATATGTTCTACAAAAATATCGCTTCTGTGCAATAACCTCCATTTCCTAATTATTCAAAGGCGTTTTGGTATTTTTGAGTGTATTCACTCTTACAATCCATTCGAATGTATCTGTCTCTATCGAAACTAAATTGAACGAATGATGATTGGGGTTTTTGATTGTATTGAAATTGAATGGAGCAATACAATACTCCCATGTCCCATCTGTCATTGATTGATTGAATGATTGATTGAAATGACCGAATCATTTTTTCAACCAATACTTGAACGATTCGATCATTAAATTTGAACGATTGACACAGCTCTAGTCGATACGAATGGAAGATACACATTGGTCATAAAAGCTCTAGAATCTCGACTTTCAAGAAGATTTAGGTAATGCTGACTTTCTTGGCGAAAGTTCTTTTTTTTGCTTTCATAGGTCGTAGAAAGCATAGTTTGACTGCAGATACATATACAAATTGTATAGCCGTATTTTTGGGCTTCCTAAAGAGTTTCAACAACTCGAATCATCTCTCTCTCTCTCTCTCTCTGCCATTTTGACAATGCTTGTACGTGCGTCGTACCAATTTGATTTAGAACTGCTACAATGTGATTTGTCAGGGCAATGTGGCAGGACAATTTAGTAAGTTTACTTTTGCATATGCGAACGTTTAACCTTCACAAACAAATATTTACCTTAGCTTCTTCAACCATTCGTTAAGGTGTTCTCTTCCATTAACTTGAGTAAAACTTCGGGGTCATTCAAACAATTTAGGTATTTATTCCATATGGAAACGCAAATCTTCCTTTAGCACGCTGCAACCGGAGGCCTGAATCAAAACAATCCATAGCACCTACTTTACTATCCCGATTTTCAAACCCCTAAATCTGATGCACTTGTATCAAATAACCGAATTCTCGCCCACGATACCTTCCTACCTACCTGCCTACGAAACTTTTTAAGTTGTGTAGTTTCCTAAGTAATTCCAATTAAGCGGGTATTTCCAACAGCAGTAACTCTTCTTTTTTCTGCTTTTAAGGTGAAGGTATGTGTCTCGCTACCTTGAACTAGGTCAATTGAATCGCTCTTCTAAGGGAAAGATCTACTACCACTCAGTTGTCGAAAATTTTGATTTAAACCGTCTTGACGGCAGGTTTCAGACATCCCAAACGCCAGCACCCACCGCCGCTGTGTTAGGTATCTTTTCTCATTTGATGAAATCCCCTTTCTTGCATTGAAATGTATCCCACTAGCCGTCGTCGTCATCGTAGCCGTACGCAAAAGCAAAAAGAAAATTTCCTTTTTTTTTACACCCCGCCTTCGACATGCTTAGCTTGTTGCTATCTATCCTTCCAGGCAGCAGACCAGTTTTCTCTTTAAAGGAGAAGGGCAAAGGATGAACAAAAAAAAATACCTAATCCACTATGCCTTCGCAATAGTTATGTAGTGGTGCCGTACATGAAAAGTAGGACCAAAAAATCCTTTATAAAAAATTATAGGGGAAATTAAAAAAAAAAAAAAAAAAAACCCTAAAAAAGTTTCATAAAAAATAAACTGTAATTATAAATGTCCTGCCAAATGAACGGTCGCAGAGAGAGAATTTTCTAAGGGGCTTTGGGTAAGTGTGTGTGCCTGCTTGTGTGTGTTGCGCGTTTATGAGGTAGTGTTCATCTTGAATGCGATATCTCTCAGCTCAGGTCTCAGAAAAACACAAACGAACGAATGAAATACAGGAGGTGGCAGAATATAAAAAAAATACAACAACATCGCTTAAGGAAAAACGACCTGAAAGGGGATACGGTGTAGCGTACTGCTTCGTCTTCGAATTTTTTTTTGTGCCATTCCTTCGTCCTTTAAATATATGTTTCTTCTCCTCTGGTGTTTCTTGTTCGCTCGTTTAAGTTTGAGTGAGTGAATTGGATTTTTGTGTGGGTGGGCAAATTATGTCTGTGTGTGTGTGTGCTGATTGGGTTCCTTTAACTTGTTCTTTGCCGAGAATAACAGTAGCACTGGAACTCTGGCATGACTGTTGCGAGAGGACGAACGACGAACGACAAAGACGATGACGACATTGACAACGACGACGACGACGATGGCACATCCACATGAAGCGCGTGGCACAGCACTGAAGCACTACCATGATCTAATGGTCGGAGTTGGCAGCGGCAAATACACGCAGTAGTAGTTGTGTATGATGGTGGTGGTACTCTGAAGGGGATGGGATTTCTCTAAAGTCCTTCTGAGGGTTGGTTTTTTTTCTATTTTTTTGTAAGGATTTTTTCTCCTTTTTCCGGCCTCTACCCTCGTCCTATCGTTCAATTTGTATTTAAAAATAAAGAAAGTGGTGTTCTTTCCCTATTTTTTTTTTTGCTACGATCATGGTGGTTGTTTCTTCTTCCCGGTTCATGTAGATGTGTGTGTATATATTCATAGTTTGTAAATAGAAAAAAAACTGTTTTTTTTTTGCATTTTCTCTGTTGTATCTTAGAAAGGCACACTTTTTCTCGAGTCACGCAGTTCTTCTTTGCATTTGATATACAATACAACACACACAGAACGTAAAGCGACACCATTCCGTAAGGATGTTTCGTATTTAAGAACTTTGGTTGGGTTTTTTGTTTTGTTTTGTTTTTGTAGTCGTGTCGTCGTCTTCTTATTCTTTATCGTGCGCTCGTCCTTGTCGTTAATATACTTAAGACGGATACTTTTTCTAATAAGATTTCATATTGCCGACAGTTAGTTGGAAATCACTTTCGACTTTGATGTCGACGGCAAAGGTTCGCTCTTCGAAAGGCGTGACAAAATCTCTCGGCGGCTGATGAGAAGAATATTACGAGAAATTTTCGCGAGTGCAGTAAAAGTGTGAACGGAAAAAAAAACTATAAAATAGTTTTTAGGTGAATTTTTCAACAAAGAAAAATAGTTATTCCCATTTAAAAAAAAAAAAAAAAAAACGGATACCAAAACAAAAAAAAATATATTTATTTTTATTTAACAAATAAACTGAATTTTATTACGCAAAAAAAGATTCCCAAAATGACACTGGACTATGAAGATGAAAATGTAAATCCAAATCAAAAGTTTTCCTAAGTTTTTTTTATTGAATTTATTTTGCTTGTGTTAAAACAAAAAATAATTGGTTTTTATTTTTAATTTTTATTTTTTAAATAAAAGAATTTATTTTTTTTCAACACAAATTGAGTTGTTTTTTATTTTATTTATTTTTTTTTTGTCTTAGTCAACGTCGTGGATTTTGCTGTGGTGTGTGTTTTGCCGACGGGAAATTCTCATTTCCATTTTGTTGCAGCACTTTTTGTTGGTGTTTTTTTTTTTTTTGTAATTCTTGAGTCACTGAAAGAAACAATAACCGAGTGCTGTGTGATGTGTGAAAATAGATTGATTTTTTACCCAGCTTAATGTACAAGTATAAAAACTTTATAAAAAAAAAAAATCCCCCAGACTTGATTGCATTTGTACATTGCCTAAATTTGATTTTGAAAAAAGTTTTCCCATTTTTTTTTGTTTTGTACAATTTAAGGGTCACAAACTTATTTGTCCTGTGTGTGATTTTATTTTTTGTTTTGTGGTAACAAACAAACTATAAGATTTCTAATTTTAAATATTTCAATTTTGTTCTTTTCTTTAAAACAAATCAAACGAATCAAATCAAATTGTTTATCTGACCCGTGGAACAATTTAAATGGATTATGTGAATGAAAAATTTGTGCAAACATTTTAAAAACAAAAAATAAATAAATATATATATATATATATAAAATGACAACAGCTCCAATTATCCAGATCGAATAGTGCAGCAGCAATAAGTGAACGCACCTTAGAAGAATGCTGGTCAACCCTGCAACGAGTGAGTTGGCATCTCTTCCGTTGTGTATAGTACTCTTCCACATTAAGGACAAAAATATGAAAAAAGAAATTCCTTCTCCCCGTATCCCGTTTGAATTGTGTTTTTTATTTTGGTTTTCATTTTCTTTAGGTTTCTTTAGTTTTGGTGAGTTTTAGCTGCAGTTTGTTGGAATGTTTTGAAAACGTAAGGGAGTTGAAAATATGTGGTCAAATCTAACGGTTTGAGTAGAAATTTCATAGAGCAAATTGTGCCATAAATAGGAACGCAAAGTGTATAAATAAACTCGAACTTAAGGCCGACCTAAAAAAATGCCCAAATCGCCAATTTTGAAAAATGAACAAACAACAATTTCACAAGCAGAAAATCCGTGAACCCAAAATTTCCATTCTATGCCAATAGCCGTTTATTGAACGGTATTTATCTTGGAAACGACAACTTTCGTTGACGAAGAGCAGCGATCTTGTGTGAGCGGTAGACGCGGCCCACGGGGCAGAATTCCCTAAAAGTTGCTATTAAATTAGTTGGTAGGTACAGCTAGAAAGCTGAAACATCGAACTTTTGTTTCTGAGACCATTACTAAGATATTTTAAAATCCGTTTCTGGAACGACCCCGTTTTTTGCCAGTTGTTTTAGATTTTTATGAGAAGTTAATGAGAGGCTAATTTGAAAACTACTTACTTAGCGGGCTCGCGACCCAAGAGACTGGTCGCTGCTTCCAGTTGTCCAGACCAAGCTCTCTGGCATCTGCGATGACTTGGTCCTTAAAACGGAGGTTTGGTCTTCCTTGTCGTCTCGAATATGCTATAGCTGGAGCCAATTTAATCGACTCCATTTAGCTTTTTAGACTGACTACATCCACATTTTGGTACAGCTCGTAGAGTTCGCGGTTTTATCTTCTCCTCAATTCGCCCTCCTCGCACACAGGACCAAATAGGTATCCGACGGAGTATTTTTCCTTCAAAAGAAGCCAATATTAGCTCCTCCTTTCTACTTATCGTCCAGCACTCGGCACCATAAAGCAGGACTGGTAGGATTAAAGTTCGATTGATCATGCATTTTGTCCTTCGAGTGAGGAGCTTTGAACCCATTTAAGTAGCAGCGGCTTCCTTAGGTAATTCTCCGTCGGATCTCCACTCAGGTGTCATTCGTGGAGTTGATGTTTACTCCTTGGTAGATTAACTCCTTAACTACCTCGAAGTTGTTGCTATCAACAGTGACGTTTTGTCCTAGGCGGTTTACAGATGTTTGTATGTTCTTGGTCTTGTCTTCATTTACTTCAAGGCCAACCAACTTCGACTTTCCTTCAATCGCCAAAAAGACCTCTTACATCGCCGATGATGTCGATACCACAGTAGCTGGCCAGATTTATTGAAATATAGTTCCTCCGTGTTGACCCCTGCCCTTTGCACTATTTTCTCCAGAACAAGATAGAAGAAGTCACTTGATAGCGCGTCTCCTTGCCGAAATCCGGTTGAATAGTTCGGAGTGCTTCCATGCTGCCCATTGCACCGCGTGTTTTCCAACATCACGCGACACAACTGGATAAGTTTTGCCGGGATTCCGGATTCGGCCATCGCCACGAATCGCTTCTGACGATGAATGCTATCATTATGCGGCTTTAAAGTCGATGAAAAGGTGGTGGATCTGGACTTGAAATTCATTGGTCCTTTCCAGGATTTGCCTATTTGGTCTATTGTCGATCTGCCGGCCCGGAAGGCGCACTGGTACGTGCCGATTAGTGTGTTGCAGAACGGGTTGAAACGTTCACACAGTCCGTGGATAGGATTTTATTTGCGACATTTAGCAGGGATATGCCTCGATAGTTCTTGCAAGACATAAGATCGGTTTTTTTTGAAGACGGGGCACATGGAGCTGATATTTCCAAAAGCTAGGTGTTCAGTTGCCACTGCTCCTGAAATAATACCTTTGACATTATTGAATTCCTTCGAGCTCGGGACTAAACCGTGAAAAGCTTATTTGTAGGGACTATGTCCCAACTCAAAGCCCCACTTGGATATATAAGAATATTTCTCAAGCTCTTCGTTTGTTATTATTTTTAGAACACACTCCAACATTGAAACAAGTCTCTTAGATGCATGGTCAAGCAAAGCTTGAAGACTGACTTCGGCTGTGATTTTCGTCTGGTCTTTGCTCGGATAGCAATCTTTTTGTGCATGATGCCAATTTGTCCGCAGCATTCATTCTTATTATACTGGATTGTTGTTGTGATAATTTTGCCGCAATTAATACCGCCAAAGCATCATGTCCTGACAGACAACTTTTCTCCAATCACTTTTCAGCTTTCCTTTATTTTCCAGCTCGATCTAAACGTCCATAGTAACTTATTTAAGAAGTTTAGAGGCTTGAATCTGTCCGGAAGCACTTAAACTCATTTGAATGGCATAATTTAGGACAGGCACATGCTCTGAATCTCTTAAATCTTGTGTTTTGAGCCGTTTTGTTCGTTCATGAGGAAGTTTAAAAACCTATTTCCGGGCGGCCATGTTTTTGCGTTGACTCTGGTGCTCTTTTCAAAGGCATTCAGCTGGAACTAACTTCATCGAAAAATAAAAATTTTATATGCCAGCTTTTGGGTCATTCTAGACCACTGTGCGCCACCTGCGGAAAGACAGTTCGAATCCCTTATTGGTACGCCGCCCAGATAATCTTGCCATAAGCTCCTGCCTGGTAAGAAGCACCTTTTTGAAATGGTTAAATGAACCACAGTATTGTCAGATTGCCAACATGTGAAGTGGGGGCTGGAGTTATAGCGCTGTTTCAAGGTTCGCTACAACCGATCATCAGACTCTTTTTGCTATCCCGAGCGGAGCATTAGCGGTCCTTGCCTTCTGCGGAAATAGATTGAGAAAACCTTGTAGATAGGCCGCCTAGATACTGTTGCCATAGGCGCCTGTCTGACCTAGTGCCCTCAGATTAGTGGGGGCTGGACTTACAGCGCTGTTTCAAGGTTCGCTACAATCGATCATCAGACTCCTTTTTCCTACCTCTGATTCAAAAGAACAAATCTGTGGTGCCACATAACTAGCGACAAAACAGATCTAGCCAAAGCTGGGTCTGCGAAGCTTTTAGTTTCAACGAATAGGGAGATACATATGAAACACTTCAAGAGGTAGACTATAGAGCCCCATAATGGCCTAAGCGTGTCCTACGTTTTTATTACAACAATTTCAAAAGTTTCGTACTCTGATTTCTGTTAGACTGCGAGATATTCAGTTTCCGCAGTTTTTTAAAGATACGAAATGAAAACGTAAACTTGGCAGCATTTTTCTAGATTAGATCAATTGAAAAGAAATTCACAGATAGAAATTGGGTTACAGCTTGGCAATACTCTACCGCATTTTTTGCAGAGTATTTGACGTAAAAAAATTGTCAAAAAGACAGCGCAGGAAATAGAGCAAAAAATGATGACATAAGGCTTCACTTGTCAGTTTATGACCTTCGTAGAGAAATCTCTATGTGTATGTGACAGGCGCTTTTGCCAGAGTATTTGACGTAAGAAAATTGCGAGTAGGTAACTCAAAATGACAGCACAGAAAATAGAGCAATAAATGACATAAGGCTTCAATTGTCAATTTATGACTGAGAAATATCTAAGTGTATGTGATAAGCGCTGGATTTAAGGCATCACGTCACGATATCTTTTCGGCGATATAAAAATGTCGTTTGGCAAAGAGTACAGAATTAAAAAAAGGGCCCTTCCTCAATTGTCTGACTATCGTAAGAAAAATAGATTTATAACTCGTGTCGACAATCAATCAGCATTTGACAGCTCTCCGTTGGTACGAGTATGTAAGCAATCTCCAAATCGTCGACTCGATATCGTTGACGGAGGCTATCAGCTATCGCAGAAATGTTATTTCCCAGAGCTTCGAAAAACGAAATTTCATAAAACGTTGACAGCTATACCGAAACACGACATAAATCAGTAGGTGGTTGTGCCATTGTGTCCTGGGGCCTATAATCCGCACCATCATGCCCAGTTTCGCGATATTTCTCAGCTCTGTCCAACATTCCAAATGCAAAATTTGCTTTGCCAATTCGGTTCAGCAATGCACTCTTTCGTTGTTCGAAACAATACTCCCAAGATATTAACGAAACATTCTACGACATTATGTCTACCGGCTGTTCAAAACTCGATATTGTTGTTTAGTCCTTTGATGCACTTTGTGGAGTCGTATTATCCTGTTGTGATGTAAGGAGTCCATCGAATTTGTAAGCAGCATGAAGCACATCGCTTATGTCTTAATTCATCCCACTTGCTGACATATTTAGAGCAATCGTAGGTCGATGATACTTCTCCTGCCAGTCCTCAATCAGATTGTCCATGTACTCTATGGGGGATTATGGCAACCCCCTCAGCAACTACATGCAACACGCAGGTGCTTCTCCAGTTTCCAGATGGTTTCCTTCGTCCACTCGTCGGGAAATCTCTGAGAGAAACTTTTGTCATTTTCCAGGTAGTGCAAAATAAAAGAAAATAAGAACTCCTTTCCTCGAGTCCACACAAAAAGCAGCTTATGACTTTGCAAATTGCAATACCTACGAGTACTTTTACTTGTTATTGATTGAATGCCGGCCAAAAACCATCATCGATGCGTTTCGCTTCATAAACTTTGATAACTATGTACTGAGGCATTTGAAGGTGACCCCAGATTGTGGGGCTCCTGGATCTCGTTCAATCCTTTCACTTTTACTTGGTGAGTCCCAGAATGTGACACACCAAATACTTTTCCTCCCAGACATTCGTGTCGATTGACTAAAAATCCAATATTGTCCGAAATATGTGTTCGGATATGGATCGATCAAATCCAACTCGAATTCCTTCCGAGAGCATCGCCTCTCCATGGAACATGCGTACCTAACCTACACACTTTGTCTATGTATGGACATTGAAATGGATTTAATTTTTTCAATAATATTTATTCTCCTTGATGCAACAGAGGAAGATTCTTTTGTAGGATTTACCTATGTAGACATTTCACTTGAAATTGTGAAAGCTCAAAAGAGGATAATTCAAATATCTCAAATAGTTTCCATCACAGACAGGGTAGTGAGGAGGTTGGTGGTGGTGATTCCAGCGAATCGGGTGCCAAATTATATTGTTCCAAATCAAAGGCCACCGCATCTATCCTCATAAGCTGAGTATTATCACTAAAAATGTGTGTCACAATTGGGGGCCAGGTTGGGATAGGACATCAAAGTGATTTCATCGATCTGAATTAAGTCGGATTATTATTATGGAGGATTAAGATATTGCAAAGTCACTCGGACTATCTCAAAATGTTATTCAATTCAATTTCAATTGGTTGTTCATTGAGAAAACATCTTTTATAGGGCTTTAGATAGTTAAAATGATGCTGAGATACTATTTTTGCGCCAATGAGATTGTCATGACAATTTTCTGCAGAAAATTATAAGAACAAACCTACTGACTGTAGCCTTCAATCGATACCAATAGGACTTCGGTAGGTAGGTAGGTTGAGGGCTGACTGTCCGTCACGGGTCACTTAGACCAGCAGATCGGATCCATTGTGTCCATTTCCGACATCTTAGAAGAGAAAGAGAAACCGACACATGTAGCTCAGAAATTCCGCCTCTCTAAAACCATCGAGATTTATTCATAAATCTAGGAGGGCGCTGTGGCGCAAAGGTTAGTGTGTTGGCCTACGTATCTAAAGGTCGCAGGTTCAAACCCATCCACTGCCCCACCTCGGACAAACATCCAATTGTCATGAGAAGCTTCTCAGACTTGCCGTTCGGATTCGGCTTAAAATTGTAGGTCTCTTACACTTCGGACAAGCAAATGGTTGGAGAAGCAAGGTCCTAAGCCCTGTATGGACCGTTGATGCCTTGTATTTTATTGTTTTTTTTAAGGAGCTCTGTTTTGTCCATTCCCTGCAGTTCCTTAAAGAAACAGCTGCCCAGAATCTTCATTGAAGAGTTCATTAGATCTTGGCCCTCTCGTAAATGGTGGCGTATAGACTCTACTTCCTCAACGTTCTTACAGCTCTTGTAGTAGTCATTGTCCCATATACCACTGCCGTGAAATAATGCCAAACGAAATAAGGCCATATTTGCAAATATGACCCCCTGCTTGGGGCCACTGTGTGATTTGGAGAATATTTCAGCATTTGGCATCATTTCACTTTGGGTAAATTCGTTTTTTCTTATTTAACTTTCACAGTGAAATAAGGCCGATGGTTAAAATTTGGCCTTATTTCGATTGGCGTTATTTCACGGCACCCAATATACTCAGCCGCTGCGGATGCTAGCCCACTGCACAGTGTCCTGTGACGATCCCTGTCGGTACGCGTATGTCTTAATGGTTGAGTTCGATCATGGATTTAGACCTCTCTATTTTAGCCTCTGGCCGGGGCTTCTTTATGTTTGGACGTATCGGGATTGCTCCAACGTAGATTTGTTCTACGCAGGGACTCTTCATTGATTTTCCGTGCAATTGTGCTCAGCGGAGTCTTTATGGATTTGATGCTTGTACTGCCGGCTGGTACGCCTCCTCATTGCCCGGGGTACCATCCAGGCACCCAGCAGACGGTTACCGTTTTGGTGGGTGATGTCGAAACTGTTTTTGGCATTGTTTCTTGCCCTTGACCCAGCCACAACTGATTCCGTGACTTTTATCGCCGCGTCTTTTCATCTAGGGCAGCTATCTCCATCTGTACCTAACTCTCTTACTTACTTATTTAACAAGCTCCCGACCTGCAGCCCTCCATCCTCCGCGATCCCGAGCACGCTGCTTCCAGTTGTCCAGACCAAGCGCTCTGGCATCCGCGATGGCTTGGTCCTTAAAGCGGGAGGTTCGGTCTTCCTTGTCATCTCAAACCTAGGGCTGGGAGTCGAAGATTCTATTCGCCGGAGCATTATTGTCCATTCGCTCGATGTGGCCGCTATAAATTTAGCTTGTTGGACTCCATCCACATCTTAGATCATAGAGTTCGCGGTTGTATCTACTCCTCGATTCGCCCTCCTCGCACACAGTTCCAAATATTCGCCGGAGTATTTTTTTTTGCTTTGAAAAGAACCCAATATTAGCTCCCCTTTTCTGCTTATCGTCCATCACTCGCCACCATAAAGCAGGACTGGCAGGATTAATGTGCAATAGAGTATGCATTTTGCAATTAGAGTGAGGAGCTTTGAACCCATTTGTTTCGCGAAACCGAAGAAGCAGCGGTTTGCTTAGGTAATTCTCCGTCGGATCTCCACTAAGGTGTCATTTGGGGAGCAGATGTCTAAATGTCTCAAAATCCCGCAGGGAAACACCTAAAGTTTAACAGTTTAGTTTAGGTAACACTTAAAAGTTTTTCCATTGGCCCACCTCTTGCAAACGTTTCAGAAACATCCAAGAGTATCAATTGGCATGAGAAGCTTCTCAAATTTTCCGTTCGGATTCGGCTTAAAATTGTAAGTGCCTTCAGGCAATTCATATAAGAAAGTGGTTGGAGAAGCTCGGATTTAGGCCCTATTTGGGACGTATATGCCTTCTTCTTCTTCTTCTCGCTTAATGGCGGTGAGACTATGATCATGCTTAAAGGGATCATAACTCTCCCACCCTACTGAACCGCATGTGGGGTTCGCCGCTTGGGCCTTAAATACGAGTACCTTTCATTTATTTCTGAGTTGAACTCCTTAATTACCTCGAAGTTATTGCTATCAACGGTGACATTTTGTCTTAGGCGGTGGAAAGGTGTTCGTTGATAGCATGTATTGGGTCTTGTCCTCCTGAGTCCGCACGTTCCAGGTGCTCACTCTCATATCGTAGTCCATTGCAGGTCTGGTGGTCATTTAAGGGTATTCATTATCCGAGGCGTCCCGTGTCGCTCTCATAACTAGACTTGTTTGACGAGGTCAGGAAGATACCCCGACGGTACAACCCCAAAACCTGGAGGGCCAGCCTATTGTTTTCAGCCTTAGGTTAGGTTAGGTAGGCGGGCTGGCTTAGTTTATCCCTAACAGGATTAAAATTATCAAACCCAAGGTTAACGCGTGGTGTTACTCGAGCTGCAAAGACACTATCAGGTTAAAAGAGGTAAGCTTTCGGCTATTCAAAGCCAAACCATCTGAGGAAAGCCGTAAAAAGTTTAAACGAGCCAGAAATGACTGCAATGCCCACATTAATCGTGTCAAATTCTCATATGACCAAAAGTTGAGGCAAAAAATACTACAAAGTCCCACGGGTAGTAAAAACTTTTGGTCGTTTGTTAACAACGTCAAGAATTCGACCTCATCATCTGTCCCGACACTCATTTACAATGACATTCCAGCTGTCAGCTCTATAGATAAGGCCAATCTGCTTGCTGCTCACTTTGCAGTCAGCTCAACGCTCCCAGATTGTGCTTTATCAACCCCTGTACTCGAGCGCATAGAATTCTCCATGGGACCAATCCACTTTCGCACTCGTACAGTGGCTAGAGTACTTCAAGATCTTGACGTACACAAATCCGCTGGTCCAGATGGTATTTCCCCTATCGTTCTGAAGAGGTGTTCTTCTTCGCTGGCAAAACCATTGCGTATGCTTTTCCATCTGTCCTATTCTTCAGGACTCTTCCCTAGAAGATGGAAAACAGCATTTGTCCAGCCTGTACGAAAAAAAGGCGCCTCCTACCGACCAATTGCACTTACGCCCCTTCTTTCTAAGGTCATGGAAACGCTGATAAACCGTCAGCTAATAAAATATCTTGAATCGCGAAAACTTCTTAATGACCGGCAGTATGGTTTTCGCAGCAACAGGTCCACTGGTGATTTGATGACATATCTAACCGAAAAGTGGAACCAATCTCTTCATCAAGGTGGTGAAAGTAAGATTGTTGCGCTTGATATTTCAAAGGCATTTGACAGAGTTTGGCATCAAGCTCTCTTGTCGAAAATACGTGCATTTGGAATCGATGATACTCTTCTTCAATGGATTAGAAATTACCTTTCGGACCGTTCAATTCAAGTTGTTTTGGACGGTTTCAAGTCTGCAACTCACCAAATCAATGCTGGTGTTCCCCAAGGCTCTGTTCTGTCCCCGACTCTCTTTCTCATTTTTATAAATGATCTCCTGTCCTAACCTAACCTAATCCAATCCATTCCTTTGCTGATCACAGTACCCTCAGCTTCTCATATTCGTTTCTTGGGTCACGCCCCTCATCTTCGGGCGTGGAACTGGAACGGCAACGTATGTTAAGCTCATTAAATTCCGATCTTAACAGCATAACTCAGTGGGATAAAACCAATAGAGTGGAATTTAATGCTTCCAAAACTCAATGCTGTCTCCTGTCATTAAAGCAAAACCCACACACACTGCCATTATCTATGAATGGCACTTACATCGCTGAAACCGACAGACTTTCCATTCTCGGTATGTGTGTTAATGACAACCTTCGTTGGAATGACCACATATTCGATGTCGCCAAGAACGCCGCGAAATGTCTAGGCTTCCTTAAGCGCTGTAAGAAATATTTCACCCCTTCTGATCTGGCTACAATTTATAAGGCGTTTATTCGCCCGAAACTCGAGTACAACGCTCATATCTGGTCTGGTGCACCAATAACTTATTTGGAGCTACTTGACAGGATCCAAAAACGCGCGATAAAACTCATTGGCGACCGAGACATCGCGAGATCGATTGACTCACTTAGTCATCGTCGCAATGTCTCCCGTCTTTCGTTATTTTATCGCTATTTCCACCGTAAGTGCTCTAACGAAATAGCCAGTTGCATTCCACCCCTTGAACATTTCAACCGCAATACCCGGCATGCAAGGAATGCTCATCAGTTCACCCTCAAGCCTGTGTCCGGACGTACGGTGAAGTTCAAAGAATCTTTCGTCAGCCGTACAACACGAATGTGGAACACTCTTCCACGCACTGTTTTTCCTACACATTGTAACCTACAGACATTCAAAAGCAACGTGCATCGGCATCTCTGCTTTTCCTCTCACCCTAATTTTCTTAACGCCCGCGCTGTGTAGCTATACATTATAAGGGTCCCAACCCCTTTAGTGCGTGTTTATTATAAAAAAAAATCTTCAGATAATTGGACTTCAGACGGACATCGTTAGGAAATTTTTTGCACTTAGTACGTAGTTTATTTTTAAAATCAATTTGTTTAAGCAAATTTAAGGTCATCCAAGGTTGAATAGCCTTTTTAATTTAGGTCTTCTAGTATCACGAGATCACACATCACAATATGTCTAATTACGCGAATGCAAAACGTCAAAGTTTGGATGTTTTGTTTTTGCAGTCAAACACATAGGATTTCATCATTTGACAGTTGTCATTTTTTACCAGCTGAAATGCTGTGTGAAGAAAAATTAACGAAAGTTCACTTTTCTGTCGTTCATCTTTTTACCATTTTCTCAGTACACGAACGCGTTTGTGTAGTTTCGCACGAAAGTTTATATTTTTTTATTTATAGAGTTTTTAATATTACTCACAAGACAAAGTAATATTACCTATCCAGGTTGAAAGCACGAGACTTGGAAACAGAATTAGGCTCGGACGAATAATAGGGGTATGTGTAATCGGCGTACTAGCATAGTATCGTTTCGAATTTGTAGCATGGTGTTATTGCAATGACCGTGAAGGCATCATCTCGACGGTAGCCTTAGTCTCGGTGGATATTAGTGTTTCTGATAAACCGTGATGTATTTACTATTTTTCTTAGCACTTTGTTTTGAAAGTTTTTAGAATGATGATATTACTGGATTTGGTACAACCCCAAAGTTGTATACCGTATGTCCAAACCGGTTTTAGTACCTACTTGCTTGTATAAAAGCAGCTTATCCTGCATGCTGAGTTTGGAAAATCTATCAAGTAGCCAGGGCTTTTGTTAACATCGAATGGCGAGCTCTTCGCATTTCTTCTTGACGTGCGGTTTCCATTTTAATTTCGCATCGAGTGTCATTCCCAAATATTTTGCCTCGTTTGCGTACGGAATTCGTACCGAATCCATGAAAGTGGGTAATTTGTCTACATTTCTATAACTAAAATGCACGTGCGTTGATTGGGCCCCGTTGAGAGCAATAGGTACGCCAAGTCTTTGTCCGATCACAAATTTTGGCATTAGCAGGTTGGAGTTTATTAGTTGCTGATTCAACGGTATTACTGACCGCTAATATAGCTGTATCGTCTGCAAATGTGGCTACTGTTGTGCCTTCTTCTTGCGGAATATCACTAGTGTATATTAGAAAAAGAATCGGTCCAAGAACGCTTCCTTGGGGAACTCCTGCCGCGATTTCTTTGAATTCAGAGTAAGCATTTCCGTGTTTTACACGAAAGAGTCTCTCTGATAAGTACCAACTAAGGATATCAGATAACTGTTTCGGAAAAGCTTGTCTTAGCTTATATTTCAAGCCCGTATGCCATACTTTATCAAAGGCCCGAGAGACGTCGAGAAAAACACTAGAACATATTTTTTCCCCCTTAAGGGCTTTTTCAACTACATTGGTTATTCTGTAAACCTGGTCGATTGTAGAGTGTTTAGTCCTGAATCCGAATTGGTGATCAGGTATTAATCGACGTTCTTCGATAATCGGATGTAGGCACTATGACAAAAGTTTTTCGTTTACCTTCGACATTATCGGTAAGAGCGATGTTGCCCTATATGATCTTTTGTCATTTAGTGGTTTACCGGGCTTTGGAACCATTATAACTTCAGCTACTCGTACCTTGCATTGCCGTGGAACGTACAATAACCTGAACGATGCATTTATAAGACAGGAAAACTTGATTAAAGCTTTCCTAGGTAACTCTTTAAGAACCTGTCCTGTGATTAAGTCATATCCAGGAGCTTTAATTTCAATTTCTCTATTTCAAAGCGTAGTTCGGGTAGCGATACACTTTGTATTCTTTGATTGTCAGGTGCCACGGTTAGGGCAGGCATTTCGAGCAAAGCTTTACCATCAAATGGTTTAAATGTTTCTTCCAGATGTTCGGCAAATATTTCGGCTTTTTGTTTGTCACTCTTCGCCCATTTTACATTGATTTTTTTTGATAAGTGGCGCTTGCGTTTTTGGTTTTTTAATGCCTTTCATGGCTTTCCAGAGCGAGTTATTTGTACTTCTATTCGTGGTTAGGCTTCCACAATATGTAGAAATTTCACGACTTTTAAAGTCTCGAATTTCTCTCTTAAGTTCACTACAAAGGTAGTTAAGAATGGTTTTATCCTGTGGAGCGCGTGATTGCTGCCATTTTTTGCGCGCTCTCCTTTTCTTCTTTAATAATTGCGTAATTTCCAAGGGATATTTTATTTCGTAATTTGTGGTTATTTTCCGTTTAGGGGAGAATTTTTCCAGGCTGAACATTGTATTACGTCAATAAATTGATCGACTTTGTCTTCAAGTTCGTGGGGTGTTCGAAGACACACTTTGAGAGAAAGATTATATAAATTTACGTTTGCATATTAGTAGGTACGCGAATGGACCTAATGTAAAGTTTTGGCGATTCACATTTTAGAGAAATTCACATTTCCGGTAATTCACATTTTCCAGGGACTACTGTAAAACATTCAAACTGCACAACTCCACCAGGTAGGGGTGTTTTTCTTTAAATCTAATTTTTTTCTCCGCCCTCAGTTGTCCTTCAATTTTTTAACAGCATATCTCTTCGTTTATTTTGAACATTTACCCAACACTTCCAACAACACCATCACCACCACCAATACCACCCAGCACTACCACCTACCACTACCAAATAGACAAAAAAAAAAAAAACACCACAAACCATCATTTTTGTCATCAATGTTTCGAAGAGTATGTCATTTGTATTTTGTTTGATATCTTTTGGGTTTCTTTAGTCAAAATTGTTTATTCCATTTTATTGATGCAAAAACAAATTCTAAGCATTTTTTTTTATTATTTCATTTTCTGCCAACCCTATCCTTAAAAAAAAAAATATAAATAAATTTTCAAAATGACATTTTAAAATTAAACTAAAAAAAATATTTATTTTCCACATGGTAAGTTATTTAATTTTATCAAAAAAAAAAAAAAAAAAAAAAAAAAAACAAAATTATATATAATTACAAGAGCGCTATCCAACTAAATGAAAGAAACTCAATGAATAGGAAAAAAAAAGAGAAATCAACAGCATATTGAATTTGCTATTATATTATGTACAAAACGCAAACAAAGAAAGGGGTGCGATTCTTTGAAATTTTTTTCCAAATCATTTCAATTCATTTAACAATCCACTGGTGCTATATTTTATAAGCTTATAGCGCAACAAAAAAGGGGGTCGAAACAAATGAACACAAAAAGAAGAAGAAGAAGAAGAAGGAAAAAAAACACACACAAGGAAGGGGAAGCTTGAAATGTGTTGTTTTTTGTTCCTTTGAATTTTTTTCCCTGCTCTGAGTGTCCTTTTTTTTCTCACTACGTTACGTTCAGATATATATTTAATCCATCCATGTATACAGTGTCAAAGGGAGAGCGAGCAAACGAAAAAAATCCAAGGAAAACTAGTTTTTAATTTAACTTAACCCTGTTCGTCCTTTCCTTCATACATATAGGTATAGGTAGGTATATATATTATTTTGTTGATGGAAAAAAAATGCTATATAGTATAATACGGAATGATTTTCATTGCGAAAAACAATCGAAAAATAGTCCTTTCCACTTTAATTGGAGCTCTTCCAACAGTTTGCCATCGGTGAATGAGAGAAAATACACTTCACGGGCATTTATGAACCTTTGAGGGTATGTGTTTGCAACTTAGGTAAAAGTCCTGCTGGAGGTATCCTCTAAAATATATAAAAAGGTTTTTTTTTTTCTTCCTCGGCATAACGTTGGGCGCCAAATGAAGACCATTATCCTATCCATTTGTGTTTTTTTCTTCTTTTTTTTTTTTTTTTATTGGCAACGTCGGTCGACTAGGATAGTCTCTGGCACTACCTACAATGAACAAGCACCGAGAAATGCCCTCAACTACAGATGGGAAGTTAAAATTACGACAAAAAAAAATAACTCAATATCCACCATGGCAAGTATGGCGATGGCGAGAAAAAATATACAAAAAAAAAATGTAGAAAAAATAAAATAAAATAGTTTTCTGTCTTTTCCCTATTTTATATCGTCGTCTCTGTGTTTGTGTGTCCGAAAGAGAAATTCTTCCAGCGGATATAATATTTCGCATGACCAGAAAAGGGTCCAATCCAAAGATTGCTGGATAGTCTAGCGACCAATGCTAGAATAGGGAGGATAAAGAAGCAACAACAACAACAAAAAAATATACACCTCTCGCTGTACATAGAGAAGTAAAAATCCAATTAAAAATGGGAAATTCATTTTTGTTTTCTTAAATCAGCTACAAGATTTGAATTAACTAAAATAAATTTCTTAATTTACGTAATCAACAAGCAGCAATCTTAATCATGACAGCGAATAATTTTGTTATGTTACATTGCGTTGCAGCAAATGGTATCTGTGCCTGCCCCCAGGTTGGTTAGAATAATGGAATTGTTGTGGGTCGTGTCACTGCTGCGGTTTGGGGTTGGCAAAGTTAATGTTCATCCCAAATCACTGGAGGTGAACATATTTTTGTTTTATTCGAGATGAGGCCTGCTTCGCAAGACACAAAGCCATCCACCCATTGCAAATGGAGGCGTGCAACAGCATATTACAGTGGAGATGTTAATTTGATATTGGTTCGTAGGAAAACGCATCGAGGCTCGACATCAATGTGCTCGTTAGACCGAGAACTATAGAAAAGGCAGGGGGCGAGTGGACAAATTGCTTCTAGGTACTACCTCCGCATTGAAATCAAACTCAATTCCATATTTGTGTTGGATGAACATATTCTTTTAGAATCAAAAATAAATATAAGGCATTAACGGCCCCAACCATTTGCTTGTGGGATGTGGAAGGGGCCTACAATTTTAAGGCGAATGCGAGCGGCAAATTTGAGAAGCTTCTCATGACGTCTGATAATTGATGTTTGTCAGACGTTCGTAAGAGGATTCTTTTGCTATCAGCTCTTAGGATACGTCACGTGGACTGTAGGGGCTCTGTTACTGGAGCAACGTTGTCGTTCAAGTTCAGACCTTTATTTCGTTTCGTGGGAATGACCATTTCTCGGTACTCACCACGCGTATTACCCACCCTAGGCGGTCGGTCCTTTGCAGACAAACTCCTAAGAACAGTGGATCCCAACTCAGAGACGCTCGCGTCCTACTGAGATCCATCGATCCACTTCTACACCGATGGATCCCAACTCATAGAGGCTCGCGTCCTACTGGGATCCATTGCTCGACTTCTACACCGATGCATCCCAACTTAGAGAGGCTCGCGTCCTACTGGGATCCATTGATTCACTTCTACACCGATGGATCTAAACTCAGAGAGGCTCGTGTCCTACTGAGATCCATCGATCCACTTGTACACCGATGGATCTAAACTCAGAGAGGCTCGTGTCCTACTCAGATCCATCGATCCACTTGTACACCGATAGATCAAAAGGTAGTGATGGGGTAGATGGGGTTTTTTCTCAGAAAGATTAAATATTAGTCTCTCTTTCAGTCTTCTTGATTATTGTAGCTTGTTTCGGGCGGAAATCATGGCGATTAAAGAAGTCTTTTCGTGGCCGAAGAGAAATGTGATATCCACTTAGGCCATCCGTATCTTCTAGGGCAGTCACTTACTCACTTACTTACTTACTTAGGTGGCGGTACAGTCCGGGGTGGACCTGGGCCTCAACCAATACGCCTCTCCAGTTAGCACGATCTTTGGCTAACTGCCTCCAAGTTGCGCACTCCAAATTGGTTGAGGTCCCCTTCGACTTGCGCGCGCCACCTAAGGCGAGGTCTTCCTCTACTGCGTTGTCCCTTCGGGTTGGAATTTTAAATATTGCATCAACAAAAGAAATCTTCCATTCATCCAGAAAGACACCTTTTTCTAGGGATTTATTGAAAATGCAAGTGATCACGTAGCTGAAGGAAGTTGCGCTTTTCGATAATAACAAAGGAGACATTTGATCATACCCAGCTTTTTTGGTAACACCAATATCGCTCAAACTTACAAAAATCTCTTCTTCAGAAAAACAATTTAAGCAAAAATCAGTGATTGCATTAATGCAACGATAGTGTTCATGAATGTTAGAAATGTTATCACTGTTGTAGGATGTTTGAAGGAACTCCGCAAAGAAGTTACAAGATAACTCTAAATCAGTAGATACGAGGGCGGGTCAATAAGTCCGTGACTTTTTGAATTTCTGACCTCTTTACTGAAACAGCAACACTGCTCCTGTCAACAGGCATCTGTCAGTTGACTCCTGTCAAAATTTAAACTTGCTGCGTCAGTTAGTTTGTGTTTGACAGCTATTTTTATCAGACTACTCACTAATTTGAGGAGAAAATGGAAAAAGGTGAATTTCGTGTGCTTATTAAGCATTATTTCTTGCGAAAAAAAACCATTACCGAGACCAAGGCTAAGCTTGAAAAATACTATGGGGACTCTGCACCATCGATTTCAATGGTAAAAAAGTGGTTTACTGAATTTCGTTGTGGCCGTACAAGCACTGAAGATGCCGAACGTCCTGGACGCCCAGTTGAGGTCTCTACACCCGAAACAATCGAAAAAATTCACGATATGGTGTTGGCCGACCGAAGATTGAAAGTGCGAGAGATTGTGGAAGCCGTTGGGATCTCGCATGGCTCAGTGGTTTCAATTTTGAATGATCACTTGGGCATGAGAAAGCTTTCCGCAAGATGGGTGCCGCGTTTGCTCACAGTCGACCACAAACGCAATCGTGTAACAACTTCACAGGAAGGTTTGGCGTTGTTTAATCGCAATATGGAGGAGTTTTTGCGCCGTTTTGTAACCGTGGACGAAACATGGATCCATCACAACACACCAGAGACCAAACAACAGTCAAAACAGTGGGTTTCTAAGGGTGAATCGGCGCCAAAGAAGGCCAAGGTGGGTTTGTCAGCCAATAAAGTTATGGCGACTGTTTTTTGGGATGCACGCGGGATAATCCACATTGACTACCTTCAAAAGGGAAGAACAATCAATGGGGAATATTATGCCAACTTATTGGACCGATTGAATGACGATTTGAAAAAAAACCGACCTCATTTGGCCAAGAAAAAAGTTCTTTTCCACCAAGACAATGCAAGGGTGCACACATGTGCAGTCTCCATGGCAAAAATCCATGAATTGGGCTATGAATTGCTCCCTCATCCACCCTATTCTCCAGATTTGGCTCCGAGCGACTACTTCTTGTTCCCAAACCTGAAGAAATGGCTTGGTGGAAAAAGATTTGACTTCAATGATGAAGTCATCTCGCAAACAAAGGCCTATTTTGAGGACCTCGACAAATCATTTTTTTTGGAAGGGATACAAAAATTGGAGAAGCGTTGGACAAAGTGTATAGAGCTCAAGGGACACTACGTTGAAAAATAAAATTATTTTTTTATCAAAAAATCTGTGTTTTATTCCAAAAGTCACGGACTTATTGACCCGCCCTCGTATATTGTCATTATATTCCATACATTGTGGAAAAGACAAAACTTTCCTTTTAGAATTAAGGAATATCCAAAAATGATTTTGAATTTCTTTTAATGTTTTATTCTGTCTTAACCCGAATCATTCTGAACGTTATTTTGTCGAATTTAAAAAAAAAAATTGGTGCGCTGTTAAGAGCAAAAATAGAAAATCTGTATGAATAAATTTTTAATAGAGGTCTTTGTTCTCCGAAAATATCCTGTAGCCATATGGCAACGCCAGGAGCTATAGAGTACACGTCTGTACTCATATATAAAATTACCAAAAACCAAATAAGACTTAATTTTCTCATTATATTTATATTTATTTCATTTAAAATTATAAAGTTGCTGTGTGATAGGGCTTAAAACATTTCAGGCAAAGGCCTTTATCGCACTTTGCACAAGTAGTTCCAACAATTGAACGGCAAAGGTCTCTATCACACCGTCTCTTCTTTTCTAAGGGACCGACTAGATGATTCTTTTGAGTAGAGTACTAGCTAATGACCCAGCTCCAACCACCGTTTTTGCCTTTTAACACTGCTATGTTGCTTTGGTGGATCACCAAAATGTTTGCAATAATAAATTGTAATTTCTCGCTTGAATTGGCATACTCGAATCGACATGCCGATGAAGCTGCCATGCATTTTGTGCGCATGCATCAATAAGCCAAGTAAAAATGCAGCTCCAATACCTCTTGCCACGATATCCGATACGGCTAGCAGAAACATTCTGGTCGAATCTATCGACAAAACACATATATTGGTTATATTCCGACACAACACACGGGCGAGGAACTCCAATTTTCTTTGGAGCTTCTTTGGATCCAAAGGCAGTAGACAACATACAGACAACGGAATTATCAATCCATTTTGTAAGACGAATACCAGTCTCATTCATGTGTATGGACTTGTAGAATCCGCTTTTCTTCGTTTTCAATTTTTTTTTATGTGGGATCGGACAACTTTTCGGTATTCGATTCTCACAGATTGTGCCGGTTCCATTGTAGCCACAGTTTTTCACGTAAGCCAATAAATGGAAACTCGTAAATAAATTTTCAAAGTAGAATGAAAACGGCAATTGCTGAACATTCTCGAACAAATTACCAAGTCCATTACTTTATATCGAATACATGAAATCGTAATCTCCCTAAGCACACCACCCGTGGAGAAAAACCCTACAACTGCACCCAAACACTTCTTTCATATCTCTCTATTCTTTCTTATAGTACCTAAGTAGCACCGAAAAGCATGCAATGAAATACGATATTGCCAGGCGCTGCTTGCTGTTAAAACACAAATGCTTACTCTGTGTTCTTAGCACTATAAGGGTACTGTAGCAACAGAAAAAATCCCTTTAACGTAAGCAAATTGAAGGGTTGTAAATCTAAAGGGTCGAAGTGCAAACAAATAAAAATTTCATATTTTTACGAAAATACGATCTAAGTGCCAAGCCTAATAATATCCACATGGATCCAAGTGCCTGTTTCTTTTAAAAGTTTGCCCACATACAAATAAAGTTGTTACGGGGTCTATGTGCCAACCAACTTTCGGCATTTTCAATATCGCTTTATAAGACACTTAACCCTAGAAAGATATTCTTATTTTTTTAGTACTGAAAAGATAAACATGCGCCTGGGAGGCGCACAATTAAAAAATATTTTTTTTACAAAATTAAATAAATATTTTTTTTTATTGTTTCATTTTATTGTTACATTATTAGCAATAAAGTAAAACATAAACATATATTATTAATTTTTCTGTTTTTTTTTTTAAAGAGAAGTAGGATTTTTTAAATCCATAACAAAAAAAAGAACACAAAATTAGAGATCTTCGGTATTTAATTTTCATATGCTGATAATAGCGCATTACCATAACTGCATTACCATAACTGAAAAACGGTGGTACTTACCGAACCGGAACGACCGTTAATCGCAAGTATAAATCGACGACTGAGTTGGCTTAAAAAAACAAGTTTGTTCGAGCGTCGGTTAAAAGATGAAACCAATATATATATTTCGCGGGCGCAGTTTATCTTTCTAGGGTTAAAACATTCATAAATATTGAATTATTAGTAGTTTTATTTTCTTGGATTCCTATTGTTTTAGTTTTTTTTTCGAGTTCCTATAGTAAACGATAATGTAATTAATGTACTCGTATTTCAATAAAAATAAACATTTTTGTAATTGAATTGCTAATTTCATTGTGTTTTTTGTTATATCTCGAAATAATATAATTGGCACTTAGACCCTTTAGACTTACAACCCTTCAAATATAAACAAAAAAAAAAAAAAAAAAAAAAACTAAAGGAGCGGTGCATTTGCCGAATCGCTCCTCATGCAATGAGTTTGATCGCGGATTCTTACCTTGATACACTTCGAAATTGATCATGTAACCTTTGGGAGTGCACAAAGACCATACCTTATAACCAAAGCGTATGGGCTTCCCCCTTATAAACTGCTTACATCCGTGCTTCCCGAAATAGGTGATCATACTTTCATATCATTGCCCAAGACTCATCTTTTGACCAAGTGAAAGTTGTATTCTTATTGGATGTTGGCAAAGGGCAGCTGGTTGTAGATTGCTGAACACAACGCAACCGGATTGAGGGTGGCTTATGAAGTTCGTTTGTTGAATATGTTGCATTTGGTAAGCTTATAGGTGAATTCGGAGATGAGTTATCCAGAACACTCGCTAAAACATCATCATTGAGCATTTCACCCAAATTCTCTACGGGATCGTTGAATTCTTCAAAACGTCGGCCATTTTCAAAAACGATTTCTCAACCCGATCGCAATTGCGCTGGGCAAACATTGTCTGGGATACCGCCTACTTCTTCTTTATCAGCATCGTCTTCTAAACTCAAATCACCTTCATTTTCCGGTGGTTGAATATACAAGGCATGGAGGTTGTTTGAAAGACAAGTTTCATCATCCGAACTAAGCTCCTCTAAGTAATCTAGGACTTCTTTCAGTGTCAGATTTCTAGAAATGTATAAAAAAAATACTGTACTCCGTTGTCATATTTTTTTTATTTTTTTTTTTTAAATTTTCACTTTATTTCTCTTTAAAAATATAACACAATTTGAGTTACCCGCGAAGCTAAGTGCTTATCTGCAGGTGATTAAATATACAACATATATAGTTTTAAGTTTTTTTGTTAGTGAACAGGTTTTTGTGAATTCAGTGTTTTAGTGGAGTTTATGATACAGATACAATATACATATATAATTTTTTATTTTTTTTTAAGTTACTCAATGTAGGTTAAGGAAATACATTTTTAAGCATTTTTTGCTTTTTTTAAAATTAACAATATGTTTTAGGTTTGTTGGTAATGAATTCATCATTGTTGGTATGGCATAGCTTGGATGCCTTCTTCCATGGTTGTTATAGGTTTCTGGAATTTCCAATAATCCATGAGCTCGTCTTCTAGTATGCTGATTATGTCGTATACTCTGTTGGTAGCGTTGATCATCATAATAATGCAATAGCACAGTCATCTTAAATATGCCTTTAACATCTAGGACCTTTAAATTAAAGCTATTAGTATTAATGATTTTAAATAATTGATGCTGCAAATTTGATATCTTATCAAGGTGGATCTTGGATACATTTCTCCAAGCTAGTATCCCATATCTTAAGCGGGATTCAGCTAATGAAAGGTACACCTGCTTCTGCACCTCAGCGCTAGTGTATCTTTTGAGGTACATCATCGCAAAAGCAGCACTCCTAAGTTGCATCCTTATTTTATTAATGTATTCATGCCACAAAAAATGATCATCAATTATTAGACTCAGATACTTTATTGAGTTGACCACTTCAATAGCATCACTTCTTGCTGTTGTTGGGCATTCTTCATTTTGGTGGTATATGTTGATAGTTGCTTCGGGTTGGCATGCGTATGTGCATCATCTTAGTTTTAGCAGCATTTATAACTAGTCCTTGGTCGTGGCACCATCTTGAGACTTTATCAAATTCTTCCTGCATTGTAGTAACTGCAGTATGCAGGCATTTGTGTTTGACAATAATTGCGATATCATCTGCGTATGCAAATGCGGTACTTTGCTTAAAAACACGAAGTAGTTCATTGGTGAACAAAATAAAAAGAATTGGTCTCAGTTTTGAACCTTGTGGCACACCATACTGGCTTGATTTTTCCTGGCTTAATGTGTTTCCTACATTTACTTTAATTGTTCTTTGCGTTAGGTAATTTTCAATCCATTTCGATAAGATTCCTCTTACACCAATTCTGTGTAGATTCTCAACAATCTTCTCATGACTTAATGTATCGAAGGCCTTGCTAAAGTCTAGAAACATAACTAGGACTTTATGGTTTTTGTTTAAGCCTGTATTGATCACGTTTGAAAGTTCACCAAGTAGTATTCCAGTGCTCTTATTCTTTTGGAACCCGCATTGATTTGGTTGTAATACTCTTTGTCTTTCTATTACTCGTAAATTGGTTATTCTGCGTACTATTATTTCCTCCAAACATGTTTCTACAACTGGCACAACATTGCAATCGGCCTATAATTTTCAGTTTGACTTTTTGTTCCTCCTTTGTAAATTGGTCGGATTATCGATGTTTTTAATACCCTCGGAATACAACGTTGCCTTATACTTCTGTTAATAATTGTTTTAATTATCGAAACTAGATGAATAGCGTTTAACTTCAAATCTATCGGTCTAATAGGTATTGTCAGCTCCTGGCCCCTTATAATACAAGAGAACACCGTATGATGTCCTAAGGCATCGAAACCAAGGATGAGTTGCATATGAAATGAAAGTTTAGTCGAGAAGTATTCAAACTTACCAAAGGTTGTCGGGAATTTTTGCCCATGACTTAAAAAACGAAGCTACTTCCGGTACGTTATATTTTTAGCTTTTCATAGGGATAAAGGAAAAGAATAAATGAGTAAACATTCGAAAGACCACGTTAAATAGTTCTTGAAGATATTGGGTTGGCAATTCCTATCCGCCCATGTACCCCTGACAACCCAACTTTTAATTACGCATATTTTTCGATTGACTATAGGCATATAGGCACATGTTGGTATGTGTATCAAATTTAAGCTGAGATCTTATCATTTACAAATATATAGGGTTGTCTTTGATAATTTGGCCACATGTATAGACAACCCATGATTTTAGCGAAATTGGCAGTACTAGGTCATGGGTATTTTCCTCATAACTGATACCGCAAATGGCAATTATGTGTGTGTACTCGTATTTCTCGTTTTTAAAAGAAGCCACGCTACGGTATTTGGCATACATTAAAATAAAATTTATTTTCAAGACATGACTGATATTACAAAATTATTTCAATGAATAGTTAATTTTTATTGGCTGTAATCAGTAAACTTTCAAAATTGAACAAGGAAATACTTAAATCTAACTTAATTTTTAACAAAGTAGTTTAACACTTTTTACAAAATGTATACATTTTCTTCCCTAGTCTGAGTCAGAATCTGAATCGTCAAGTCTCGCCAAAAGTATCATTTCCTCGTTATCATATGTGTATATTTGCAGAATATCATCTACATTTAATGGGTTTGGGTTTCCTAAAAACCATAGCGGTTCAAGCCGTTCTTTTAATACCCATAAACATTCTTGCGCGTTCATTATACTGCAGGTGGAATGTGTAGCATTCTGCCACATAACGTTTACATAAACAGTACGCAAAATGTTTTGTTTTAAAGAATTCCAGTATGGAGGAATGAGCCTGGAATCAAAACCTTTAATGTTCTTTTTGAATAATTTCTCAATGCTGGATTTGTTCGAATAAAGTTTTTGAAATATATCATACCTTGCAACATTAACACTATTGCAGCTTTTAACTCCATGCATAAGTGAGGTAGGTATACTCTTGTAATAGATTCATTTTTGCATCGTCATCATCACATCATTCAGTGAAGCAAACACATTCTGAAATCGTTTATTTTTCTGAAGTAGAAACGCTTTTGCTTTGCCCTTACGAAAGAAACTTGATGTATAATCACAACCAGTATAAGAGTGAAAAGCAGCTAACGCGCGACATAAATTTGGGCCAAGAATTGCTGCTAAGGCAACGCAGTTAATACAATCATGGCATCCAAACTTCTTTACTGGGAAATTTATACATTTTATCTAACAATAGCTGTGTTTCTTTGCACGCGGATATAGGTATGGCATTGAAAAACGGCCATCGCCGCTTAAGAATTCATTGCAAAAAACTTGGCAGCACACATGCACCTATGACGTTTATTAGTGAAGCAGCTGATGTAAGTTGAGTTAAGAAATTTGTATTGAAAATCGTGAATTTCAAAAATATTAATTTCATAGTTGAAATTAATGCCAAACATATTCTAAAATTAATAAGAACAGTTTCACATTGACAGATTTACTAAATTTTGAAAAAAAAATAAAAATAAAATCAATAATAATAAAATCCCGAACAAAATATTCGGTGGGATGTGTTATTGGTCGGCGGGATGTCAAACTTTGACATTTGCTGAAAAATTCATCGCAACGATTCATCAGAAACGAAGAAAATGGGTTTTGGAAGCACTGTTTATCCCCGCTAAAGGACTTAGCGGCGATAGCTATCCCCGCTAAAGTTAGCGTATATAGGATTAGTTGTTGTTGTATTTTACATGCAAATTTCAAATTATCCCTATATCCGCGTGCCAAGAAACACGGCTAATATTACTAAAATGTCTGTATATGAAGCCATTACTATGATTTTTAAATTTTCAGCACACTTACTTATATGAAAGATAATCCGCGCATCTGCTTCCTCGTGGAAACACTCGAAATCATTTGCCTAGGCCTTAATGACATAATTTCCTTCTGAATTGTATGAATTACATTGTTCTTTAACTGTGATATATACTTTTTTATTTCCAAGTATATGTACATGCCATCGAACTGTTTCCCCAATAATCTGACAAGAACTTCATAATTGCTTCTTTGAATCTAGTATCTATTTTTCAAACTTTTAATGAAATTGTTTGGCCTGGCTTGTTGCGATCCAATAATGGAATAGTGAACATCCTGCTCATGTCTACTGTAGCGCTCAGAGTCTTTTATTGAAGGTGATACATATCTATCGAAACTCAAATGTATCTCAGAAGAACTTGTAGCGCTGCGAAAGTTTGCGGCACGGCAGGTCCCAAAAGATGTAAAAAGTAAAAACCATCAATGATCTCTACATCTGCCAATATAGGCTTCGAGGGTTAAATACAAGATTTCAAGGTTCTAGCAAGAACAGATTTATCAGTCTAATGCATCTCCCCTGTGGGTTGACAGAGAGCTGGAGGTACAGGAGCTAAAGGATAAGAAAGGCAAAGTTCTAAATTAACTTTTTTCAAGGGCAATCGCTAAAAGGCGCCCAAAAATTTCTCGCTCCATTTTAATTATTGCTTCCTTACACACGTCATTGGCAATAAATACAACAACATGCGCAGTAACGGTTTGTTATAATAAACAAAATGTACTTAAAATATCATGTCCATGTGGTCTCTCAGCTTTATACGGAAATAAATTTGATACAGAAAGTGCATGCAATTTACGCGCTAAAATCATGGGTTGTCTATACATGTGGCCAAATTATCAAAGACAACCCTATATATTTGTAAATGATAAGATCTCAGCTTAAATTTGATACACATACCAACATGTGCCTATATGCCTATAGTCAATCGAAAAATATGCGTAATTAAAAGTTGGGTTGTCAGGGGTACATGGGCGGATAGGAATTGCCAACCCAATATCTTCAAGAACTATTTAACGTGGTCTTTCGAATGTTTACTCATTTATTCTTTTCCTTTATCCCTATGAAAAGCTAAAAATATAACGTACCGGAAGTAGCTTCGTTTTTTAAGTCATGGGCAAAAATTCCCGACAACCTTTGGTAAGTTTGAATACCTCTCGACTAAACTTTCATTTCATATGCAACTCATCCTTGGTTTCGATGCCTTAGGACATCATACGGTGGGCTCTTAGACTATTATTGGTATTCAAACCGCATAGAATTCTATACACTTCCTCTTCGCTTGCTTCTTCGACATATATTGATTGTGCGAGATGTATATTTTCATGACTTGAAGTTTTATGATTTCAGCTATGTACTATTGTGGATGCTTGAGTTGAAAATTGTTCAACAAATTTTTCTACAAGATTTGTTAGATCATCGAATCTTTCTTTGTAGAATTTGGCCTTTGTGATAACTGATAAGAATGTTTTTATTCAAAATATATTTGTAAACATTTTGTACTCATTCTCATAGCTTTGGTTAGTTAAGTTGGTTTTCAGACACATTGTCAATAAATTTGAAAAAAAAAAACACAAAAGCATACATTTTCTTTATATTTTCAATTTTTATACATTTTGCACCTACTCGTAGGTACATCCAAAATACTATCAAAAAATTCTGTAAAAATTTGTTTAACAAGTCGGAACTCTTTTCGTAACTGACGAAATATTTGGAAGTCACTTAAAGGCATTATTTTTGGCATTTTCCAATTTTTTTATTTTTTTATTAAACTACGGAAATTAAATGTTTTTTTCTTTTTGTGGTCGGAATAAAACGCTCCAAACCATCGAATAAAATATCTTTAAAACGGGAATGCATATGTTCTAAGGACATATTCTTTAATAAATCCTCCCAGCCAAATAAGCTATAAAAATTATTCAATGACCTGAAATCTGCTTTTGCATAATTATACATTAAAAAGTCAATTTTACTCGGTGATACGAGTACAATGGAAAAATTATAAAATTCAAAAGATAAAGATAAATAGCTTTATGGTGAATAGAGTTGTTTAAAAGTGGAAAATTAGATATTTTTTTTAAAGAGTATTTTATGTAATTATTTATAAATATTAAATCGAGAATTCTATGTAAATCATTTTTGATATTATTAATTTGAAAAAGACCCACATCAGAGAATGAATCAACAACTAACATTTTTCTGTGTCTTTATTTGCAACAAAAGGAATTAAAATTGTTACACTTTTAAATTCGCGGACAAACTACTTATATTATTGTTATATGTTGGCAACCAATTGAATTCTTGAGGCCCTCTTTGAGCAATCAACAGTTGGGAAAGTCTCATTATTGAGCGATTCCTTGCATTCATAAACCAACACATTTTGTGCATAAGCACGGTTTCTTTCGATGTGTCTGCTTTCCTGATAGTGAGATATTCGTCAACGAACCCTTTCCAATCAATTATATTTTCAGGGTTTATATCGTGGACGATATAGGGTTTATGTCCGTTTTTTCTTGACCTTGTCCAGTCTCCTGACCAAAACGCCTTTCCAATACGCTTTGATTCCGACCCGATCGCTGAGTGCATTGAATCACATTCCATCTCACTGTGCCCCGACACCATAAATGTTAAGTGTATTGTTTTTAAATGTTCAATTTCCTACACTTACGTACATACACATAGCGAACACAAATTGGTTTAAATTTTGCCTAATCGCTAAAGCACCTTATTTCCTTAATTTATTTCTGTAAGAGATTTGAAATAATGAAACAGGAGACTCGCCACCTCGCAACTTTCCCTACCACCTTGTCGCTCGTGCCGGATATAGCAGTCTCCTTACTTCGAGGTAACGTCATAAACCGGGAAATTGTAGGTTGCTAGTCTCCGCTTATAAAAAAGTGCATTGTTTGTCGGGTCAGAAGGGCAACGCAGAACCTGCCGCAAATCAAAGTTGCAGCTGACAATCTTTTTTGCACTTTTTGCTGCTTCCTCCTTGTCTTTTTATAACCTATTCTAAGGGTATATTAATTCTGACGCATAGTATTGCCCGTATACCCCTAAAAGTTACTATATTTATGATCAGCATCGATAGTAATGTCGATCTAGCCATGTCCGTCCGTGCGTCCGTCTGTCGGCAAAAATTAGGCCTTTAAACTGTACCTAGAGAGCTGACATTTTAACCATATACTCTCTAGGGGCCCGAAATAATCAAGTTTAAAAATTTCTGAAATCCGCCCACAGACACGCCCACAATTAAATAAAACAATTTTATTGAAAAACAAAAGTTTGAGCTAGGGAGCGTTTTTTTTTACAAAAGCTTCGTTTTTTTCGATTAAATCCTTTAAATGTTATATAACAAAATATGAAGAGCATTCTTAACAATTCAATTATACTTCGACTTTTGTCATGCCCACTTATCAGGAATAGGAATAAGAATAGGGTATCCAACAGTTCGCCCAAGCGGACTTTACCCCGTCCCTAAGTTTCCTTATCATTTCGAGCCTCCTCTTTTTTTTTTATAAGTCTTTTTAGAGTTATTCTCAAATGCAACACACAGTCTACATTGATCTTTCTTTGGACTGTGAAATCCTAGATTGAAGTTGTCCTTAAAAATCTTTTTGTAAATTGAGAGTTTTGTGGATGGCAGATTTTCTTCTTCAGAATGTTGCTTTGTCCCTTTCGATCTGAATGGGACATAGAACAAAGGTGTTTTTATACCTTGGATGTCCCATCCGGATCGAAAGGGTTAAAGAAGAGTCCAAATACTTTCGGACAGGCCCTTCTCGGCAGTAATGCGACGGAAAGTTCATGATATGCTTCTTAATTCCTTCAATTAATGCCGGATTAAGAGTCCTCTTCCTTTTCCTCTTCCATAGGACGGTGGTAAATTTTCACTAGCCCTTTTTTGCATAGCGTATTCGGTTACCCCATTTTTATGCCTAATGTATTTAGAAACATTCTCTTAAATAGCTTGATCTTGTTTTTTTTTACAGAAAGAAAGTAGATACTTCACTGAAAAATGTCTTTTTGAAATGTTCACAGTTGTTGTTGTTGTTCGCTTTGTTAGCTGTTCAGTACTCTTGCATGCCAGTTAACCCATTATCATCATCCAAGTCAGAGGATGAACTACTTCCACTAGTATCCGGGTGGTATTCAGATTCATCTGGTGAAAAATCATCCTCATCTGGCTTAAGCTCCACCTCTTGTTCAGCAGCAACATCTTGAACAGCTTAAACACCAAAACCGCCAACTAACGGAAAATGCAGCGAACACTCCATAAAGGCATTCATGTTAAAGTTCAAATATATGTATGAGTAGGAGATACATAAAATCGTGCAAAAAAATGCTATCTGAAGATATCTTCTTCTTGCACTGACTTTTCATCGATTATCTATTGGGCTGTGAAAAAAGCAGACCAATAGGCAGCAGGCCTGCAAAACTAATTATCTGTTTATTGCAGTTAAGCAAATCGATTCAACGAAGCAGAAAACCCATCAGACATCTCAAAAATGAATAAAATTGAGTTGGCTGGTTCTTGCATTCAGGTGACGTATTAATGGCGTTTTCAAACGAAATAAAATACGCGATGCAATCTCGCTTGGCAATCTCCTGCACACACTATTCAAGATTCCTCTTTTTTAGGGTTCGTAGCCAAATGGCAAAAAACGGAACCCTTATTGATTGTCAAACAAAAATGGAAACAAACATAGGAACGGGCTACAGTCCGCTTGGGCGAACTGTTGGATACCCTATTCTTATTCCTATCCCTCATAAGTGGGCGTGACAAAAGTCTAAGTATGGTTGAATTGTTAAGAACGCTCTACATATTTTGTTATATACTCGTAACATTTAAACGATTTTATCGAGAAAAAAAACGCTCCCTAGCTCAAATTTTGGTTTTTCAATAAAATTGTTTTATTTATTTGTGGGCGTGTCAGTGGGCGGATTTTGAAAATTTTATATCCCGAGTAGTTTTAGGAGCCATAGATCATATATAAAAAATTTCAGCTTTCTAGCTCAAGATTTTTTCCAAAATTTTGTTTTTTTTTTGAGTTTGGGGGCGTGTCTGTGGGCGGATTTCAAAAATTCGTAAACTTGATTATTTCGGGACCCTAGAGAGTATATGGTTAAAATTTCTGCTCCCTAGGCCCAGTTTAAAGGCTTAATTTTTGCCGACGGACGGACGGACCCACGGACGGACATGGCTAGATCGACATTACTATCGATGCTGATCATAAATATAGTAACTTTTAGGGGTCTACGGGCAATATTATTAATTAATTAAACTATGCGTTTGGGGGTTCCCCATACTTAGAACTGAAACTCAAATTTTTTTTTCATCAAACCCATATGTGTGGGGTATCTATGGATAGGTCTTCAAAAATGATATTGAGGTTTCTAATATGATTTTTTTCTAAACTAAATAGTTTGCGCGAGAGACACTTCCAAAGTGGTAAAATGTGTGTCCGCCCCCCCCCCCCCCCCCAAACAGTTCGCGAATTTAATAATAAGAAAATATAACGTTTCGAGAAAAGTAAATATTCATTGCACTAATTCGCACATTAAAAGTCAACTTCTTCAAAACAAACAATTGAAACATTTAGATCATGTTCCCCCATTCAACCAACCCTAAAGGAATCGAAAAAAGGAGGCATAGGATTACAAAATTCCATAGGACCAGGCACCAACAATCCTAATCGGAAAACAATGGCTCAGGAAGTAATAAAGTTGGGATATCTACTAATAGGGGAAGGTTGTGTACCTTGGTCCGATTGTACCTTGGTCCGAGTGCCAATATCCAGAAAACTACAAAGCACGCAAAAACCGGCCCTTCTGTCAAATGTTGATCTTCTGTTCATTTGTCTTCTCAGTTTCTTTTTGAAGGCACAGCTGCTACGAGTCGGCAGAAAAACAAACAAACATAGTTTTCAATGAAAAAAGTATTTTTTTATCTCTTTTCTGAAGTTATGTAGTGCTTAGTTTTCTGTCTTTTTTCCGCTACTTTAATCGATTTCGGAAAGTGTATTAATAATCTTTTGGTAGGAACACATTGTCGTTCGTATGTGGTTTGAATACTACGTTAAAATCGAATTTGTTTGGCTAAAGTGGTGTAAGTGTACCTTGGACCTATCATAGCGCGTGTACCTTGGACCATTGGTTTGCCCTTTAATGAAAATTTTTAAATAATATTGAAGTGATCAATTTGTTTTTCTTTTATGTTGTTCCCTTAAAGTAAGTTTTTAAATAATATTGAAGTCCTTTGTTAAGTTTTTAGTTTTTTTTATTTAATACTATTATTTGAAATAATTTTTTTTAATCAAGCCAAAAACTTTAAGATAATGGTTTGTTTTTTGCTGTTTTTTTTTTTGAAAAAAAATAAAAATGGTACCATTTTTACTTTTTATTGAAATAAATTAAAGTTTTCACCTTTAAACTAAAGAAAAACGTTTAATAATATTTTCGGTTCAAGGTACAATACTCCGTGGACCAAGGTACAACCACGTCTTGTACCTTGGACCGTTTGAGGTTAGCATATAAAAGTTAAGTTTTCTAAGGAATGGTAAGCAATATCATTTGGTAGTTTGGCCATATCATAGAAAAGACTTCAGGTAGTAACACAAAAAAAAAGAAAAACTAAAGAAAAAACGACACATAAAATATTGGCAAAAAACTGAAATCCGGACCGAGGTACACGACCTTCCCCTACTAATCAACAGTAATGTGCCCTAGCTATCTCGGTGGGACCGCGCGCAGATTTGGGGAAAAGGGGACATGCCTATCTTGCGCCATTTCCCACATGTATGTATGTAAATATTTTGCTTTGTTGTTGAGTGTTTTTTCCTTATTTTCGTGCTGGTGTCTTGTAGTGAATTAGCTCGTACAATTGTGGTAAGTATTGTGAGAGTGCGTATACGTGGCCGTCCGCCCACACGTCTCTGTGGCTCTTCCGGTGCTCCCTAATCCCTTCCCTCATCGACCCTGACTCACTACCGCCGTGGTAGATCGTGATTCGCTTTCTGGGTCTTTGATGTTTCGGACCGTCCGCCCGCTCCCACGAATCGTTTTATAGATTTGCTGGGTGTGTTTATTAGTTTAATGTGTACACCCTGCCGTTGCAGAGTGCTTTGCACTTATACTCCGCCTTTGAAGACCGTCCGTCTGTCTCCTTTTATCTCAGACCGACCGTCTGTTTGCACGAACGTTGGCCCGTTGGGAGTCTCCTGACGGTCCTTGTCAAGCTCGCCATCCGGACTTACCAGGCCACCGGTATCGTACTTTTGTACCACAGACCGTCCGCCTGTTTGGGTGTTCCTTTCATCGGTCCTTTTCCCATCAAGCGAAAGGGGTTTCTCAACCTTGGGCCACCTGCCCATGTTCAGAGACTTACCTGTAGTGGTCGCATACCCAAGGCTCTAGAGAAGTAGTCGCATGGCTGATGGAACCATTGCTGCCCCTCCACTTCTTCAGACCCTGCGTATGCGCACCGATAAAATAGGGAATTGGTAAGGAAGTCAGGGAATGGAGAGTGGTTCTTGTTGCGGGAAATTTTATCGCAACAAAATTTGATCATCTTCAATATAACACCAGTCAATATCACCGATGTTAAAATCACCAAGGATACAAGGAAACCGGTTAGTTTTTAATTCGTTCACAATTAATTGTACATTATAAATTGTTTGTTATACAAATCAATACCGCTAGTAGGGCTCATGTAACTTACAACAAAAATGTAATCCTTTTTCGCTAAGCTCCTTCTTGTCCAATATTGACTAGTCATGTAAATCTTACTTTTTATTGCAGCTTTTATCTGGAGTCTTAGCCTTTTACTAATTAATTATTAGATTGTTGGGCTCTGGTGTATGATCCGGCTCGAAAGACCAATGCTTCAACAGTCTCCGCTGTTGTTCACAGCGCTCCTTTCAATTTGTTTCTGTCACTTTCTAAATTAAAGGATTTAAAGCCAAAAACCAACTTGCTTCTAGATGCTTCTTTATTTTACTCTAAAGATTTTAATTTTAAGTTAACAAATTGCTTGTATTTTGGTCAACAAAAATAAGTGAACGAAAACTGCGGCCGTTTTGGGTGGTTAAGTTCCATGGGGTGTGCCAAATATGGACGTTTAAGAAATTGTACACGATGTACTAGATTGTTGTGTTTTATATACTCCCTCATAGATGGCATTTACAAAGATAATATTGTGGTCGTTGCCGCACATATAAATGAATACTCAATTAATAACCCTTAATTTATTATCTATATATATATAAATCAATGCATATTTGTGTTTGTTGCCGGTGTTTGGACAAACGCGTTAACCGATTCCAATGAATATTTTTTTCCATGAAAGGTGACATCTGTACGAACGATGTCATGTATGTGCGATGTGTGTATCTGCATCGGTGTGTGAATTATGGGCATTTGAGTGAGTACACATGCATATGTGGGTATGCGTGTAAATTCCGATGCAGATACAGATACCGCACATACAAAAAACCATCGTACAGACGTCACCTATTTTGTTATCCGAACGCGCATACGAAAGAGGGAGACCACACGAACGTTTCAAGCCTATTGTGGTGCGCACTTTCATTCTTGAGATGTCGTGTGTTCAATGTTTTATTCAAATAACTCTTAATAAATTTTTTTGCATTTTTTTTTGTGAATCGGACTTCGGAAAGTTCCTTTTCCCACATTGATAACAATCGGTGTGAAAGTGAAGGAAAAGTGATTCTATCAAAGTTTTTTACTTTCGCTTTGTTGTTTGATTCGCACAAGTAAGCTGACATAGGCGCCTGCCAGACAACAAGCACCTACCCTAAGCGGAACAACGAAGTTGTGTGAGCGGCCTAAGCCATGCGGAGAAAAACGTGCAGTCCCTTTCACCGGTTGAGCTCAAATCAGGCCATCTTCGGTATTGGCCTGAGAGTGTTTCTGTAAAGTTTGGTCAAAATCGGCCTTCTTTTTTAGGCACAGCAACATACGCCGGATACACGCTATAGACAATAATAAGGAAGTCTACTCGAACATATTGGCCAATAGAATTCTCGGGCACGGGCAAAGCCGGGCGGGTGCAGCTAGTCAATAATATAAAAATTTGTGCGAGCTGCACGGCGTACAAAATCTCAAGTCAATCTAGTTTTTTGACGAAGCATCATTAAACGAATACTTTTTAAAATATCTCGATAAGATAGTTCTGGCCTCTGAATGTGGTTTACTGCAAGTCGCCACAATATGTCTTACAGCATTTCAAATTAAATAAATAAAAACATCCAAAATCGTTTCTCATGTAAGATACAAATTTGCGATTGCTTTGCGTTTTAGCGTTGGCAAATGAAGTTTTCCCGACTTCAATAATGACGCAACGGTCAAAGCCCCTTTAAATCCCAAAAACTCTTCTCTTACCCATCGATAGTATAATTAAAATAATTAAAAGATACACAGAAAAAAAAAGCCTTTAGCTCAAACAGATAAAACTAAAATAGAGCAATCTTCCCACTTAAACGTTGACACACAAGAAACACGTATTCGCGTCCGCATCACAATCCTCCCCAAAGTCGCAAGCAATATTTTATCCCAGCGCGGCATACATAAAGCTAAACAAATACGAGCATGAGTATCTAGATCTACTATATCTATGCAGCACACATGAGGAGATGTTCATTTTTTTGTCTTCAAAAACTTGTGCTTCTCAACCGTGCACCGGCCCCCGCCTGCCTTCTCACTCCTGCCATTCTTCCATAACTAGAAAAATGCATAAAGTTCTTTTATTTATTTTTATTTTTATTTGTTTTTTGTTTTTTCTTGCTCTGTTCTTCTCCTTAATTTATCATTTATTAAATATCAGAGAGCAGCAGCTAAAGAAAGACAAAATAAGAACAACTGCAGCTCTTTTTTAATTTCACCCGAGAAACAAATAAAGTAAAATCTATAAAAATGTGCAAATAACGCGAGGCGAGAACTGTTGCAATATTATTGCCATATACCCCTTGCGCAACGCCATCCCCCGTGAATTTATTTTTTATTATTTAACATTGTTTCTCTACTTTTTTTTCTCTCTTATTTTTTACAATGCCATTCTCGTCGATATCAATGGAAAATAAAAAAAATAAAAAATCTTAAATCGTACATCGTACGCCACCCGTTCCTTTCTCATCTCATTACTAGCGTACGATTTAACTACTACGACTTTGCAAATGCAAAATTCTATCTATTAACTTAGAGCGAAAAATAAAAGAAAGAAAAAAAAATACGAAAAAAAAAATACCAAACAAAATTGATGCCCATACATTGGCGGGCACTGAGGTCTTCTTGCATTGCCCTTTACCACTTTATCGTTAAACTAGATACACACATATATATGTATGTCGTTATTTTTTTCTTACGTTTCGCGTTCTTTGGTTTGTCCAGAATAGTGAACAGTCAAAGCCCGAAGAGATGGTGGAGCAAAAGAAACTTTGTTTTTTTTTTGAAGATATTTTTTTTCTCGTATAGCAAAATAAAAATATCTAGATACAGATGTGGCGTACTCCGGAGCGCGGACTACGCACCATTTGCAGACAAAACAAACTAAACGAATTTATCTGAGAAGAAAAAATGGGATTAGTAGATAGTTGGGGGGGAAAAAAACGCAGTGTGCGTCTGTGGGGCGCGCGGACGAAGAGGGCGGCTTCACTATGCAAAAATGATCTATTTTAGGGAAATGTGCAGTTAACCTCGGATTTGATATTACTTGCGAAATGTGTACAATGACAGTGCTGTCGACCATCGCAGGTGTTCGATGGCAGTGAGGACATGACCAGGATTAAAGGGATCCCACTTTGCTGCCTGCCTACTGGTCCGCTTTTTGGGTTCGCTGGTTTGACCTCAGAAAATAACGACAAGCCTCCCGATATTGGATCACTTCGTCATTGAGGATAATCAAATGCGGGTGTTGCTCCATTTGTGTGATTCAGGAGCTCTAAGGACTGCATCTCTTTCGCGATTGTTGCCTTTTTGAAAGGGTTCGTAGGATCTCTCCTTTGAACATGACAGTACCAACTGAGCCCGTCGCCCTCCATTTTCTTTGAGATTGGTTCTTTGACGTGAAGGCTTCCTCGGATCTTGAAACTACTTATTCGATCAATCTTTGTTACTCCTGCCGTCATGCGAAGCATCTTCTTCTCAGTTGCCGTTGATTTGCAATCATACTTTTTGTACGCTGTCCAACATTGTGAACCGTATATGAGCGTCAGCAGCACAACTGCGGTGTAGAGCCTTCTTCTCAGCTTAGGGGTATCTTTCGGTCACAGAAGATGGCTGAGTTTTCCCGCTTCATTCACCCTACGTGGACGCAGAGGTTAGTGTGTTGGAATTCTTATCCAAAGGTCTTAGATTCAAAGCCCGCCGGGCCAAGTAATACCTAAACGTTTTTTCCACTGCCCCACTTCTTGCAAAAGTCTGACATCCAAAGTATCAATTGTCAAGAGAAGCTTCTCAAATTTGCCGTTCAGATTCGGCTTAAAATTGTAGGTCCCCTCCACTTCGCACCAGCAAATGGTTGGAAAAAAGCTAGGTTTAAGGCCCTGTAGGCCGTTAATGCCTTTTTTTTTTCATTTAGCTTGCTTCGCTATTCGTCATAGACCTCAGATCTTTAAACTTTTTGCACTTGGGAATCACTCTTCCATTCATATAAATGTCTGGAATAGGTCGGAGTGGATCAGAGAACGGGCAGCACTGGCATTCTGATTTTGCCGGACTAATACCTCCAAACCTCCAGCCATACATCAAGTGCTTGTTGCAGAGCCGTTGGATCTTCGCTAATGATGACTCCATCGTCAGCAAAGTATAACTGATGGCGCACTTTGGAGACCGCCACTTTTCCTTCAAGCAGATAATCAAAGACTGTAATAAATATTAAGGGACCACAGACGCTCCCTTGGGGCACACCGACTCTGATTGCGAACTCCATGGTGATGCCAGCAGGGCATCTTTTTCTTGTCTTTAGTCCCTCACACATTTTCCATGATCATCTGAACGTAGGTTTCTGGAACTCCACGTTGTCTTAGCGCCACCCATAACAGATCCCTTGGTTGTCTATCAAGGGCCTTTTCAAAATCAACCAACACCATATGCACATCCTTTAAGGAATCACGATTTTTCGCCATCATGATCCTTATACTTTGGATTGCATCTGTGGTGGATTTACCTGCGACAAACCCGCACTGGTCTTCAGATAGCCGTATTATTTCGCCGCAATCGCCTACCTAATACCCGCTCAACGATTTTCATGGTGTCGGTGTTTGACATCAGCTTGATAGAAACGGTGACTGTCACAGTCAGCCGTATCGCATTTTCCTTTGTACAAAGGTAGAAGAAAACTTTCCCCCCAGTGGTTAGGTATTGGATCGCCTCTCATCAGTTTGGAGATGAGAATCATGAGACAATTGGAGCCGATGTCTCCCATCTTTTTCCAGAAATCAGAGGGTATCTCGTCCGGCCCAACTGCTTTTCGTTGTTTTGAGTCTAAAACCGCCTTCCAAACTTCTTCGGCAGGAATGTCGTGTACTTCTTCATTGTTAGGAACGGCTGTCGGAAAATATATTCGTGAAAATTGCTCATTTAGAAGTCCTTTACAATACCCTTGCTTACTGTGTAGTATTTTTTCGTCATCAATAAGAAGCAGCCCTTAAGCATTGTTGATGAACTTTGGCGTAAGGATTTCCTGGGTATTTATCCTTCTCTAAGCGGCGGTTGTGCCGCTGTCCAAGCTGGTTTGTCGGAGTTCGTGGACAAGGAAAGGAAATTTCTTCTAACTCCTGCCACAGGCCCTCCACAGACTTTGCTTGAATTTGAACGCACCTTCTCTCCGCGAGCCAATTGCAATATCTGTATTCCAATTCGAAGCCAGCTTTCTCATCTCCTTTATTAGTGGAGCGCGTTAACCAAGCCTTGAATGCCGCCTTCTTGTCACTGTTTAGCTTCATCTGTCCACCACCATTTTTCTTTGCGTGTTGAGAGTGCCCTTTTGAAGCCCGTAGCCGTGATTTGGCTCTATACAAGCAAGGTGTTTATAGGGAATTCCACAGATCTTGTGCTCTGCACTCTGCATCCTTAACTTCGTTGATGATGTGATGGAGATAACTTTGCATAGAGGCACTCAATGCTTCGCCTTTCTCTTTGTCCATTTGATTTTCGCAGACACTTTTGTTTGTTTTGTTCTGTTCGTCCCCGCCGCCATAATAATGTCTGTCACGAGGAGGCGGTGTTAGGTTAGGTTTACCCACGATCATACCACGTCGAGTTAATCGGTTCTCGTCAGATCACCGCAATTACACGTCGTTGGGCGCGGTTAGTACGTTGATGGGGGACCGTTTGAGAACAACCGCGTGTCGTTGGCCAGTCCCATCTACAGAGTTGGGGTAGATAATGCATACGTGGTATCACAATGGACCTAAATTGGTCTAAGTGCGTCGGCTTCTGCCGAAAGCCACCTAAACCTAACCTAACCCGAACCCTACTTGAACAAAAAGAAACCTGGGGAGATTTGGAGCTTTGTAGATGTCAGCTAAGAATGACAATCGGCATCCTTTCCGAACGTCGCCTTCTAAGGAAGCACGCCAAAAGATTGGATATTTGCTTCACGGAAGACATTAGGCACATACTTTGTGAATGCGAGGGTATCGCTCTAGAAGACGCCTGGGCAACTGTTTCTTGTCTAAAAGAGGTAGCGTCGATTGACTCCAACAAACTCTTGTGACATTTTGTAAGGAGACAAAATGCTTTGAGGAAGAGGTTAAGGATGATGACTGACGTTAAATTTGGTTCCCATAGGGGTCGCGATGGGCCATTATGGTGCCTAGTGTTTCTGTGGCAGCAATGGCATAGCCCTGACTAACCTAACCTAACCTAACCCAACGCGAAGCTTCATGAAACGTGCTACCAAGTGGTAGTCAACCTGCGTCTCATTTCCGTCGCTGCTGTATGTGACCAGGCGTCGGATTTGTTTGACGAACATGGTATTTAGAACGATAGGACCGTAGGACTTGCAGATGCTTGGGATATCTTCACCCGGAGAGTTCCTGGTGCCGTATCCCAGTCCTCGATGACAATCTGCAGAGTCCGTTCAATTCTCCGCCAACAAACGTTCTTCTTTTGGGGTGTTCTTGATGGGGATGTGATAATCTAGCCAGAATGCATCTTTTTCCCTCTGCTCGCATCCAACTTGTGATTATATGCACTGACAATCTTCCACACATCACCTTGCATCACCAGTTTGAGAGACATCAAACGATCACTGGACTTTGAATTGGTCAAGACGCTGCCAATTAGCTCTGCCCCAAGGATGATACCGATTCCTTGCCTACCCTGTTCCGACCTTACGTCCAAGAAACGCGCCCGATTTTCGGTGTTGCGCCATTTCGTTTCTTGAACACATAAGTTGCCAACTCGCCTTCTAACCATCATCTCTTCAAGCTCCTAGCTACGAGCACTCATACCTCCTCTTCCGCCTCGCGACACTTAGGTGTTGCCTAAGCTTCAGCAAACGGAAGCAACGTAGGAAGAGCGGGACATCGGGATAGCAGCAAGCGTATGGGAGATGATGCGATTTTAAGATCTTCGATCGAGGTGTGATTCGATTGTCACCGTGCAGTGGAAAATAAAGGGTTTTGTCAGGAGTATTTCCGACAGTTGGAGGTGAAAGGTGGATCTAATAGTGACTGGCTAACAAATGGAACTGGAGCAAAAAGGGAAAACCAGTATTACACGCTGTATAAAAAAGTGCAAGTGCCCCACGTCCATATTTGATAAATGGATACTGAAGGAGTTCGATTCGATGTTAGACTCATGGATCCAGCTTAGATTTCCTTCAACTTGGGCTGGGGATTTCTACCCCGTTAAGAAGTCTTCACACAATTTCGTTCGGTTACACGTGGCCACGCACAACGCTAAGGAGCGTACGTTGTTTACATAATCGATAAAATAAATACTAACGCAAATAAATAAATAAATAAGTAGATAAATAAATAAATAAATAAATAAAAAAATTAATTAAATAAATAAATAAATGAATAAATAAATAAATAAATAAATAAATGAATAAATAAATAAATAAATAAATAAGAAGATAAATAAATAAATAAATAAAAAAATGAATAAATAAATAAATAAATAAATACGTACGTTGGTGAGGAGAGATTTTTTTCTTAAGTTTTTTTTTATATGCGTGCACCATCCGACACAATCCGAACTCTTCCAGGTAGTCACGATTCTTCCGGAAGCAGGTCTCGGGAAGGTAAAATTAATCGCGTGACGCCCATTTACCATGAATATGCTACGACCGCCTTCAGCCAGTCGGCTCTTAGTGTTCTGTGTCGCGGTAATGGACCGTATCATCATTTCGAGTGCCATTGAAATAAATTATAATACAAAATTCAATTCAAACAAGTAAAAGCTTAACACAGATACAAGCGGCAAATATCTGATTATTGCATTCAGATGCGATAATGTAAACAAAGTTGACACTATGATGAGAAAAACAAGTCCTTCATTATAGGCACGACTGGGCTGGAGGTCGGGCCACTTTCCCTTGTACACCACGCACAGTCACACCCATCTGAGCTTCCCCATCCGCTCCTTACCGAGAGTGATAAGAAATAATTATTTTATTAATAAATTCAACAGATCGTGAAATCGCTCCCCCATTTGAATGCCATGCAATAACCTTTTTCTCTGCACGGAGAGGAATAAAAAAAAACTCGCATGAGAACGCCAGCAGAGTTGCACCGCACCACCAACACCACCTTCGCATGTAATCACATTGCAATTACCCAAAGACCGCACCATTGCATCGATCGTTTCCGACTGTGTATCTTTTGTATACAGAGCGACGACTATGGGTGAAGAAGGCGAAGGTGGAGCAGCATAGCACACTACCAACTACCAACTCATCATCTCATCATTATTGCAGCGCGCCCTCTGTGTGTGCTATTGTATGTGCGCGCATAGGCCAATGTGTGCAAGCAACACAGCGAGTGCAAAACTGCAGCTACAGTGCAAGCGGTGGCGGCAAAAACTGCAACAACGTCCCACAGACAACACTGTGCAGCGCGCAACGACCGCGCAGATACAAACGTTTGAGCGCGCCATCCGATCGTTTGTTGCTTTTGCCGGGTTCAATATTGTGTTCATCTAGCAGGGCCGCGCGCGCTCTAATCAACCTAAACGCGTATATCAATCAGTTTTTGTCACTTCCCCGCCAATCCCACACCCACCGATGACTGTTTAGTTTTTTTGCCTCGATTAAAACAAAAAAAAAAAATAAAAAAATTGTTTTCCTATTTTTGTGCTACCGGTAATGGAAGAGTCCCTGTCGTGCAGATGTCCTGTGAAAATGTATGATGAGTTTCATAATGTTGATGATGGCCACAATGCCATAAGTGCCAATGAAAATGATAAGGACGATGATGGGGCGCAGTTACCAGTGCCACCCATCGATGGTGTCGTGTTTGTTATTCTCCTACCCAAAAATCTATGCGAAATGAAATCAAATCAAATCAAACTGTTCCGTTTTGTTGTTCGAAATGATATACTAAGCGCTTGAGATACATATTTCTCCTTAATGATTTTATTTAAAAACAAAGTAAGTGTTTAAAAATTGAGTTAATCTTTTTTGTTTGTTTACATTTTATTCCGCCCGCTGCTCCCTTTATTCTGCCACCTAATCTATTGCAATTCAGTGTTTTGTTTTTGTTTCTATCTCTGCTTCATCCATTTATTTTTCACTACAATTGAAGACTGATAAGATGCGATTCTAATGTGTATCTTGAAGTACTCTCTGTTTGTTGTTGTTTTGCGCAATTATTTAGGACACATACTTGTGTACATTTACAGTACGATTTCAATGGGGAAGTGACGAGAAATTTACATGTTAATTTGTGTCGACACAAAGAATTTTTTTTTTGTGTTTTATTTCTTATTTTTTATTTTTCAAAAATATCTCGATTCAGCGAATGTCAATGTCAGAATGTGCGCACGCAAGAACTAGTTTTTGTTTTTTTTTTTTTTTGTTGTTGTTCGCGTATCGTTTACATTCATATTTTGTGTATTACATGCAATTTGTTGTATACGTAAAAGAACAAAACAAAAATGGGTCGTGAAGTTGGAGAAAGGTCGTTGGATTGGATTTGCTTATGCCAATGCCAGTGGCGCTGGGTCGGTCATAGTTTGGGTGCCTTAAACGGTTTGCTTTTGATAAAATTCGGATCGAGTGATGCCTTGAAAATGTGAAGGGGGTGATCTACTAATTGAGGGGTATGTACCGAGAATTTTTATTGTGCAAAAACTGGTCGCAGTAAATGCTTAAGTATCGCCACAAATAATAGACGCGTTTCTTTGAGGAATGTATCCACGATTCCAAAACATATGGTCAGCAGCCAAGCATTTTTTTTTGTAACACAAATTATTGTATGTATTTGAATTTGTATCTAAAGCAGTCACGCTGTGCATGTTGTCGGCAGCGACCACCAGTATTTATGCACTATCGGCAGTATTCGAGCAATTCTGTGGACGCATTTCTCAAATTTCTCACACAATTTGTTTGAATTTAAATATCGATAGCTGACACTTTATTCTTGGGAACGTTTCTATGGGAAATGTATCTCCGGTTGCCCAAGAGAACGATTCCAAGTAGCATAGCCAGCAGCCATTAATTTTTGTTTGCATGAAAAATTATTGTTTGTATTTGCAGGGGGTATCTAAAGCAGTCATGCTGTGCATGTTATCGACAGCTATCCGCAGTATTGCTGGCGATATATTGTTGTTGTTGTTGTTGTTGTTGTTGTTGTTGTTGTTGGTGTTGTTGTTGTTGTTGTTGTTGTTGTTGTTGTTGTTGTTGTTGTTGTTGTTGTTGTTGTTGCCGTTGTTGTTGTTGTTGTTGTTGTTGTTGTTGTTGTTGTTGTTGTTGTTGTTGTTGTTGTTGTTGTTGTTGTTGTTGTTGTTGTTGTTGTTGTTGTTGTTGTTGGTGTTGTTGTTTAACGTGTGAAATCGAGCATTCCTGACACTAGACACACAATTTTTTCGAATTGAACTGTCGATAGCTCCCACTTTATTCTTAGGAGTTTTTCTTTGGGAAATGTATCCTTGGTTGCCCAAAAGAACGATCCCTAGTAACAAAGCCAGCAGCCATACATTTTTGTTTGCATCAAAAATTATTATTTGCGTTTGCAAGATGTATTCAAAGCATCCCTACTGCGGATGACATCGACAGCTATCCCTAGTACTGCGGGCGAAAAACTATTGTCGTTGTTTAGCGTATAAATTAAACCACTACTGTGGAAACATTTCTCAAGGGAACGCATCAAATAAGTCACTAGACGCACAACTTGTTTGAATACAAATATCGATAGCTTACACTTTATTCTTAGGAGCGTTTCTTTGAGAAATGATCCCCAATTACCCAAAAGAACGATCCCAAGTAACATAGCCATACATTTTGATTTTGCATCAAAAGTTATTGTTTGCATTTGCAGCATGTATCCACAGCATCCCTGCGGTGGATGACATCGAAAGCTATCCCCAGTAAAGTGGGTGATGCAATGTTGTTGTTTTTTAAAGTATAAATTAAAGCACTCCTCTGGATAGATTTCTCAAAGAAATGCAGCTAATAAGTCACTAGACACACAAATTGTTCGAATTGAATTGTCGATAGCTCCCACTTTATTCTTAGGAGCGTTTCTTTGGGAAATGCATCCCCGGTTGCCATATATTTCAGTTTGCAATAGAAATTATTGTATGTATTTGCAGCATGTATCCCAAGCATCCCTGCAGTGGATGACATCGACAGCTATCCCCAGTATTGCTGGCGAAAGAATGTTGTTGTTGTTTAACGTATAATTTAAAGCACTCCTGTGGATACATTTCTCAAAGAAACGCATCTAATAAGTCACTAGACACACAATTTGTTTGAATTGAATTGTCGATAGGTCACACTTTATTATTAGTAGCGTTTCTTTGGGAAACGTTTCCCCGGTTGCCCAAAAGAACGATCCCAAGTAACATAGCTAGTAGCCATGCACTTTTGTTTGCAACAGAAATTGTTGTATGTATTTGCTGCATGTATCTATAGCAACCATGCTGTGCATATTATCGACAGCTATCCGCAGTATTGCTGGCGATATATTGTTGTTGTTGTTGTTGTTGTTGTTGTTGTTGTTGTTGTTGTTGTTGTTGTTGTTGTTGTTGTTGTTGGTGTTGGTGTTGTTGCTGTTGTTGGTGTTGCTGTTGGTGTTGGTGTTGGTGTTGTTGATTAAAGTGTGAATTTGAGCATTCCTGTGGATACATTTCTCAAAGAAACGCATCTGTTGTTATTGTTTCATCAATGGATTTCAATGATCTGCTGCTGCCCAATACAAGAACAATCTCTTATCATGGAAGTGTCAACTTCATTGCAATCTGAGTTAAATAGTTTCAAAGAGCGAGTAATAGGTTCATTTGAACAGTGATTAGTTCTAATGTGAAGGGAATAAAACAGTTCAGTACGGTTCCTCAAATTATTTTCCGGAACATAGCCCGAGTTTCATGTTAAAAAAGACACCAATTTTTCTTCTTATACCACTTTCACTTGTCACCCGATGTTCTTTGACTGTTTTTTTAATAAATGAAAATCGTTGGTTCTGCTTTTGGATTATGTTGAGTGATGCCTAAAATTTTGCTCCCATTAAGTCGAGAAAATGATTTGAGGCCGCCGCCAGAATTGATAACCTTTCGATCCCGATTTATGTCATTTTCCATCACCAGAATGGGTTCGCGCATTCTTGACGCTCGGAAGGCTCCAACAGTCTGTTGACAAAGACTCGTGACTTGAAAAACAACCCCACAAAAATAAGTCTGGGACGGTTAAATGCCGGCCAGTGCGAATCGCCAAAATGAGAGATAGGCGACCCGGAAATGCAGCTCTCATAATTTCAGCGCTGGCTTGTGCAGTATGCGCCGTTGCTCTATCCAGTTGGAACCAGATGTTCTCCAGTCCCAATTCATCTAATTGAGGAAGGTGAAAGACGTTATCTACAAAGTAGTTGTTTGGCCCGCGGCATTTTCAAAATAAATAAGTCCCTATGAACCCTCCAGCGTAAGCAGCACAACATGCAGTAACTTTGAGCGGAACGTTATGGCTCTTCGTGGGTTATACGCAGATTTTTGGTGACCCAGAAGCGATCATTTTGCTTATATATACACAGATGGAAGTTGGGCCTCGTCGCCCATGATGATTTTTGATGAAATGTTGTCGAGATTCAGGATGCCTCGGCTGTCAAAAGCTTACAGTCTGCACTTTGTACGGAAACATCTTCAAGTCGTCCACCTAAGGTAGCATGCTAGGCGGCTTAGACTGGTATACATGAAGTTTCTATGGGGCCTGCAAACCGAGGAAGACGTAACACACATACTGTGTGAGTGCGAGGGTTAAGAACGCAATCGTAGGAGCTTTCTAGGAGAGTACTTCTTTGAGGAAGTAGGGGAGCTGAGCGGCACAGATCACAGGAAGATTGGATGTTTTGTGAGGGAAAGTGTTTAGGTTTTCACCTTTTGAAGTTTTGATTCAATCGGTTCCCGAGGGATCGCGATGGGCCCTTTGGTGCGAACTGCCTACCTCTTTTCAAGCTAACCTAAACTTCACCAAAATTCACTATAAAGGCCGCCGATTGATGTACAATAGCACGGCGTTTGGTCGATACTGCGGGGTCCTTTGTGACATCTTCAGCGAAAGCTGTGATATTCAATTGTTTGAAGTGCTTTCCTTCCATTTGAATACACTTTCTGGCGGGCTTAAGCATTTCGAATGGCAAATTAACCAGCAGCAATTTTCTTCTCATCTCTTCTGAAACGGCGCTAATTTTTTCTTGAAGCTCTTCCAACTTTTTCTTTCATGTGGTGCTATGAAAGAAAAAGTTAGAGGAAAAAATCCATGGATGTTAGGTCATGAGATCTGGGTGGCCAAAGGTTGGGGCCAAATCGACCAATCCACTGTTTGTTAGAAGTATGGCTGAGGAACGAAGTTACCCCGCGGCTACTGTGACAAGTAGCTTTGTTGAAAGAATATTGCCTTCTTCTGAACAAGAGGAACATCTTCAAGGAGCTCCGGCAATCGTTCTCCAAAAAATTCCAGGTAGTGACGGGACTGTATGGAGAAGAACATGCCGACCTACTAAAATGTTGCCTATTCATCCAGCCCAAACATTTACGCTTAACCTCTTTTTTTAACTTATGGCTCCCCAATCTTTTGTACCATATGTGTCAGAAAAAGTTTAGACTGGTGGAATTTCTACTTTCCGTGTAAAGCGGATAATTTTACCAGTAGAAGATTTCTTTATGTCTTCGGGGCTCATGAGTTCCCTGAAAAAGATCTTCTTTTAACTTAACCTCTTACTTAACCCTAGGGTGGCGACGGTGTAGAGGTTAGTGTGTTGGCTTGTTACCCATGCGGTGCAGGTTCAATCCCCATGGGGAACAACAACATACGCCACCCATTCACATGCCTCTATACCAAAAGGAGGATTTCTGCCTGGTAGTACAATGGACCGTTACCGAATCTGAGTGCTCTGGGATTTGGATTTCCTTTTTAAAAAAAAAAAAAAAAAAAAAAAAAAACCTCTTACGGAAACACATTTTTCAGAAGTCCTTCACAGTAATTTACCTTTGAAAGGTTGGTATGCGTATTAAATGGGGATTGGTGCAAAGTATTGAGATGTAATCCCGTCTCTTGTGAATTGCGCTTCGTCAGTCCACCTGAGGAAGTGCCCTTCATCTGCCTGTATGCGCAGGAACCATTGGCTAAATTCCACTCTTCTGCGCAACTCCTGTTAGTAAATTCTATTCCGGTGTTAAATGTTTATTGTGTAATCTATTACTCTGTAGAGTTCTGTGAATCCTGGTTCTTGGAAGTTCCAACTGCACGCTGACTGAAGGCTGAACTTCCTCAGCATGCAAAATCCCACCCTCAACTTTCCTTTTCCTTTTTATTTGGTGCAACTGACCCGGTATCAACAAGGCGCTGATACGCATCAGCGAAAATCCGACAGCAGGGTCAACTCCTAGCAGGGAGTTGCAGGGGGTTTGCAGGGGAGCAGCACGGGACGTTTTGTTCTACTCGTTGGACATATGTTTGTTTGTTTGTTTGTTTGTTACAAGCAAGCACTTTATTTTGTCCTAGTAGACTTCACCGATCTCCCACGTAATCCAAGCTTCTGAGCTTCTGGCACAGCACCAAATGGTTCACTCTATCAAAAGTCAATCCAAAGCGTACTTAATTCTGATGTCATCGAAAACTTTCGACACATCGGAAGAACAACTATGACGTACTCTAAAACCAGACCGGAATGGACAACATGCAACTATGCTCATCCAAATACCTCGAGATTTGCTTAGCGAGGATCTTCTCCAAAATTTCCCATAGAAATATTAATTAACTGATAGGACGAAAATCATGTGCCACAGAAGACTGAGGCTTTTTTCTTCAAGTATCAGGAAATGCAGATGACGCAACACAAAAATTTAACACATCCGTAAGGCAGCTTATTATATGGCCGAAAGTCTTACAAACATCGAAGAGAAGAAGTAGCTTCTGAACAGTGTCGTTCGGAATCGGCGTTAAACAGTCAAAATATAGCTACACATATACAACAAATGGTTGGAGAAGAAGCAATCTCATAGATTAGAAGTTCCTAGCTCCGACAAGACAGACGCAGATACTCCCTACCCTCACAACATAGTCCATAGCCATTGGGATAGTATAAGTCTCCGTTTACGTCGGGCGCACTGGCTTAGTGGTTAGTTCGTCGAACCACTGATCGAAAGGTCCACGGTTCAATTTCCGCCGGGGCCAATTAACATCTAGAGTTTTTTTTCCACACCTATTGCGAACGTTTGACAAACATCCAAGAGTATCGATTTTCAGGAGAAGCTTCTTAAATGTTCCGTTCGGATTCGGCTTAAAATTGTAGGTCCCTTCCACTTCACGCAATAAAGTGGTTAAAGAAGCTATGTTTAAGGTTCTGTATGGGCCGTTAATGCGTTTTGGAAGTATGACTCATTCAGTGCATTCCTTTGGCTGTTCCTCGCGAGCCAGTCCTGAATTCAAGTAAGTCGACTTCGAAATTACGTATCAGCCGAAGTTCCGGTGTCATTGCATCGGAGGGTATGCCATATTCATAAGACAGAAGGCGAAGTATTATGAGGAAGGAGCCACCTCTTCTTAAACGTGAAATAGCTTTGATTGTTCAACCTATGATGTAAACATCATGAGTGGGGGAGGTTTAATAGCACATCTAGGCCGGAGCCCGTCGTGCTGAGGAAGGCCCCGTGCAGCTGAGACAAACCTTCCTTTGGAGTTTGGCGAAAGCAGCAGATTTGTACTCACTAAAACCACCTCCTACAATTTTTTTTCCTACTGCAACTAAGTTAATACTTATCAAGCAATTTTGTCCTCACGAAGTTTTAAACGTCTGGCAGGCAACTTTCCAGTGATAGTTCCTGCTAGTTCCGCAATTTTATTGCGGTTGAAGGTTATCGGGCTAAGTCGGAAGATCTAGTTCGTCGTAATCGTCACAATAAATTTGTTTCGTCTAGAATTTCAAGGACCGAGTTATTGACGTGTCCTAATAATCGATTTCCATGCTTTGGAGCGCGATTTCTAGTTTTTTCCTTAACCGTGGGAATCCCGGGATCTCTATGGAGATTTTCGTTTCTAATGTACCCAGGTCCATTGACGAATGGTCTTATCATTTTATTTAAATATTCCTTTTCGAATTTGCGAGCATTGTAAAACATTGAGCAGCAAAGAGGTTCTTCTAGGAAAACTTGCACAAGTAGTGCTGGCAGTGCTATCAACTCAAGTCTCTGTTGAACGGCCTTTTAGCACCGTACAAGTTTTTTTTTTTGACAAAAAACAGAAACAAATTATCCAAAGAAACAATAAATAATGTTTTGTTAGTTAAACTGAATGCACATTTATTCAAAAATCTTAATATGTAATAAAAATACTTTTCACTTCCAGCAATTAGGTCAAATGTACATGGAAGAGCGAGCGGGGTTATTCTTTGTGGAGTGAAATTTAAATACAACTATTTCGTTGATGTTAAACGTATGAGAGATAGGCTTGTTGTTGTAATTTTAAACAGTCAATTTAAATTAAATATTGTACCTGTCTACCTCAATTGCAATAACTGGCAAAACGATTTCGACAATTTACGTGGCTTTCTTAACGATTCTTCCTTTCAAAATATTATGATAATCGGTGATTTTAATGCTCGATGCTTGGTAATTTTCAAAACTCTCCTGCTTATAGTTTATTTACTTCATTCAGCACAAATAGAAATTCGAAAGATCCAACCTTCAATAGGGAAGGTAGGCTTCTGACGGAATTACTTATGGATTTCGGGTTGTATGTGCTGAATGGGGTAGCAAATGGTGATGTGAGCGGCGAACTGACGTTTATTAGCGGCCAAGGTCAATCGGTCATAGACCTTTGTGCGATCTCGGGAGATTGGTTGAACGTGGTTAATGATCTGCAGGTGCCCATAGCCAGTTTCTCAGCGCACTTACCACTAGATGTAAAATTCCATCTCGTTGAGAATACCCGCCAGAGAATCCCAGTTAGTCTCCCCAAACTTAAGTGGGTCGAAAGTAGAGTTTATCGGTACAAAAATCTTTTGAATCACCATTGTAATGCTCTCCCACTGCAACCTGAGAGCGACATTGCTATGATTGGTGACAGTATTACAAGGGTAATCCACGCTTCGGCTCCTCCTGTGAACAACACCCCTTCGTTCACTCCTAAAAGCAAATGGTTCGATAGAGAATGTAGCAATTTACGAAAACTCTCTTTTAAGTTCTTAAAACTTTTTAGAGCTACAAACTCTTTTGCCTTCAAATCGTTGTACCTGCGCGCCAATAATTAATTTAAACAGTTATGCTATCAGAAAAAAGCTAGTTACCTCAAAAGTCTTGCAACTAGGTTACAACAGTCCAAAAACTCAAAAGAATTCTGGAATAATGTTCAGGAATTGGGAGGGCGCATTCGAACTGTGAAGATTTCTGTCGAAGCTGATACGTTAGCTGCTAATTTTAAATTACTGCTATCAGCGGAGGAGGGTCTTCACAGTTTTAGCTTTGCATTACCAAACACAATGGTATCTGAACTTGACTGCCCGATTTCCTTAGGAGAACTTGAAGCTTCCTTGCAGGCTATGAAAAACAACAAAGCTCCGGGGTGCGATGGTATTCCAATTGAATTTTTTTAAAAACGGAACAGACCAACTCGAGACTTATATTGTGGATTTTTTTCAATTTAATATACAAGAGCGCTTGTGTACCAACGTGCTTTACCAAAGCGCTTATTTTTCCTATTTTCAAAAAAGGTGATGTGAGTCGACCAGAAAACTACAGAGGCATCTCTATTCTCAATTCTCTAAGAAAGATTTTTGCTTCGATCTTATACACAAGACTTTCCAGGTGGATAGAGGATAATAATCGCCTCAGCATGTATCAAGCTGGTTTTCGGGCTAGTTTTTCCACCGTTGATCATATTTTCGCGCTGACTAGCATCGCTAGAAAATATATTGAAAATAATAAGAAACTTTTTGTGTGCTTTGTAGATTTTAAAGCAGCGTTTGATACAGTTAACAGGCAAGCTTTAATTTATAAACTGGCATTCCTTGGAGTGTCAAGAAAGTTCTTAATGCTGTATGCCAAATTTCTTTCGTCATCTTGCGCAGCTGTGTGGGATGGGTCGAACCTGTCCGAATGGTTTGAGACATCTGCAGGCGTCCCTCAGGGCTGCATATTAAGCCCAATTTTATTCGCGTTGTACATTGATGCAATATCTGATATTCTTCCGGGTGGCGTTAACTTTGCGGGCAATCACATAAAAGTACTTCTGTACGCTGATGACCTAGTGTTACTGGCGGAAAATCCTTCTTCTTTGCAACTGCAAATTAATAGATTGCAAACCTACTATAAAACTTGGGATCTTGATATAACACAAAAAGAATTCAACGCGGTAGTAGCTTGGTGTCATGATCATGGGTTGGTCATAAATGCACAAAAAACAAAGGGCATGCACATTCGACCACCACATATCCCGAAAACCCATATAAAAATCAAGATGCATGACGTACCCTGCTTGCACCGTAGCAGATGCCATGAACTTTTAACAGACAGAGATAGTTGTTCTATGTATATCGAAAATGTATCGACTTATAAATATCTGGGCGTTACGGTGGATTATAATCTTAAATGGGGATACCATATAGACGCGTTAAGTAAAAATTTGAGGCAAGTGACTTTTGCTCTCGCACATCTAAGATATCATTGCCCACCAACGGTGCTACGACAATGCTACTTTGGATTGGTTGAATCCCATCTGAGATATGGAATGTTGGCTTGGGGAAGAGCGAAGCAAATGCAAACCTTTACAAAAACTTCAAACTCGAATTCAAAGAATGATACATCAAGAGACTTTTGGACAACAATACGAAGGACAACAAATCACGAACGATATGAAATTGCTAAATATCTCACAACTATATAAATTAGAGGTATTGACAAATTTCTATAACAATAATGCCTTGCTAATACCAACACAACAGGCGTTCAACACCAGAAGACGAGAACAGCAGCGATATACTCGTACCATCCCGAGTTCATGGAACGAGTATGGCAGGAGAAGATACGAGTATAACGTAACGATACCGACAATATTAAACGAACTTCCGATTGAAATTCGCAACCTAAATAAATTGCAATTTGTGAAAAAAGCTAAAGATTTCTATCTAAGTTCAATATAGTTATTTAATGTATTTAATAATAATAAGTAAAAAATAATACCAACACATACAAGAGACTCAACAATAATTATAACCTAATTTTGTAACTAGTCTTCTGCAGACAAGCCTTTCAGGCTTTGCAGATAACACAACAATTGTAAATCGTATCTTATGAATAAATGTCTTATGAAATGTCTAAAAAAAATGTCTAAATTATCGGACACAACAGCGTAGACTTGAGTTGAGTAGACTTGTTTCGCAATGTCAACAGATTCTGCAAGGATGTTTGTTAGCTTTTCTGCTGTCTCAGACTACGACTTGTTTCGCAATGTCAACAGATTCTGCAAGGATGTTTGTTAGCTTTTCTGCTGTCTCAGACTATGACTTGTTTCGCAATGTCAACAGATTCTGCAAGGATGTTTGTTAGCTTTTCTGCTGTCTCAGACTACGACTTGTTTCGCAATGTCAACAGATTCTGCAAGGATGTTTGTTAGCTTTTCTGCTGTCTCAGACTACGACTTGTTTCGCAATGTCAACAGATTCTGCAAGGATGTTTGTTAGCTTTTCTGCTGTCTCAGACTACGACTTGTTTCGCAATGTCAACAGATTCTGCAAGGATGTTTGTTAGCTTTTCTGCTGTCTCAGACTACGACTTGTTTCGCAATGTCAACAGATTCTGCAAGGATGTTTGTTAGCTTTTCTGCTGTCTCAGACTACGACTTGTTTCGCAATGTCAACAGATTCTGCAAGGATGTTTGTTAGCTTTTCTGCTGTCTCAGACTACGACTTGTTTCGCAATGTCAACAGATTCTGCAAGGATGTTTGTTAGCTTTTCTGCTGTCTCAGACTACGACTTGTTTCGCAATGTCAACAGATTCTGCAAGGATGTTTGTTAGCTTTTCTGCTGTCTCAGACTACGACTTGTTTCGCAATGTCAACAGATTCTGCAAGGATGTTTGTTAGCTTTTCTGCTGTCTCAGACTACGACTTGTTTCGCAATGTCAACAGATTCTGCAAGGATGTTTGTTAGCTTTTCTGCTGTCTCAGACTACGACTTGTTTCGCAATGTCAACAGATTCTGCAAGGATGTTTTTTAGCTTTTCTGCTGTCTCAGACTACGACTTGTTTCGCAATGTCAACAGATTCTGCAAGGATGTTTGTTAGCTTTTCTGCTGTCTCAGACTACGACTTGTTTCGCAATGTCAACAGATTCTGCAAGGATGTTTGTTAGCTTTTCTGCTGTCTCAGACTACGACTTGTTTCGCAATGTCAACAGATTCTGCAAGGATGTTTGTTAGCTTTTCTGCTGTCTCAGACTACGACTTGTTTCGCAATGTCAACAGATTCTGCAAGGATGTTTGTTAGCTTTTCTGCTGTCTCAGACTACGACTTGTTTCGCAATGTCAACAGATTCTGCAAGGATGTTTGTTAGCTTTTCTGCTGTCTCAGACTACGACTTGTTTCGCAATGTCAACAGATTCTGCAAGGATGTTTGTTAGCTTTTCTGCTGTCTCAGACTACGACTTGTTTCGCAATGTCAACAGATTCTGCAAGGATGTTTGTTAGCTTTTCTGCTGTCTCAGACTACGACTTGTTTCGCAATGTCAACAGATTCTGCAAGGATGTTTGTTAGCTTTTCTGCTGTCTCAGACTACGACTTGTTTCGCAATGTCAACAGATTCTGCAAGGATGTTTGTTAGCTTTTCTGCTGTCTCAGACTATGACTTGTTTCGCAATGTCAACAGATTCTGCAAGGATGTTTGTTAGCTTTTCTGCTGTCTCAGACTACGACTTGTTTCGCAATGTCAACAGATTCTGCAAGGATGTTTGTTAGCTTTTCTGCTGTCTCAGACTACGACTTGTTTCGCAATGTCAACAGATTCTGCAAGGATGTTTGTTAGCTTTTCTGCTGTCTCAGACTACGACTTGTTTCGCAATGTCAACAGATTCTGCAAGGATGTTTGTTAGCTTTTCTGCTGTCTCAGACTACGACTTGTTTCGCAATGTCAACAGATTCTGCAAGGATGTTTGTTAGCTTTTCTGCTGTCTCAGACTACGACTTGTTTCGCAATGTCAACAGATTCTGCAAGGATGTTTGTTAGCTTTTCTGCTGTCTCAGACTACGACTTGTTTCGCAATGTCAACAGATTCTGCAAGGATGTTTTTTAGCTTTTCTGCTGTCTCAGACTACGACTTGTTTCGCAATGTCAACAGATTCTGCAAGGATGTTTGTTAGCTTTTCTGCTGTCTCAGACTACGACTTGTTTCGCAATGTCAACAGATTCTGCAAGGATGTTTGTTAGCTTTTCTGCTGTCTCAGACTACGACTTGTTTCGCAATGTCAACAGATTCTGCAAGGATGTTTGTTAGCTTTTCTGCTGTCTCAGACTACGACTTGTTTCGCAATGTCAACAGATTCTGCAAGGATGTTTGTTAGCTTTTCTGCTGTCTCAGACTACGACTTGTTTCGCAATGTCAACAGATTCTGCAAGGATGTTTGTTAGCTTTTCTGCTGTCTCAGACTACGACTTGTTTCGCAATGTCAACAGATTCTGCAAGGATGTTTGTTAGCTTTTCTGCTGTCTCAGACTACGACTTGTTTCGCAATGTCAACAGATTCTGCAAGGATGTTTGTTAGCTTTTCTGCTGTCTCAGACTATGACTTGTTTCGCAATGTCAACAGATTCTGCAAGGATGTTTGTTAGCTTTTCTGCTGTCTCAGACTACGACTTGTTTCGCAATGTCAACAGATTCTGCAAGGATGTTTGTTAGCTTTTCTGCTGTCTTAGACTACGACTTGTTTCGCAATGTCAACAGATTCTGCAAGGATGTTTGTTAGCTTTTCTGCTGTCTCAGACTACGACTTGTTTCGCAATGTCAACAGATTCTGCAAGGATGTTTGTTAGCTTTTCTGCTGTCTCAGACTACGACTTGTTTCGCAATGTCAACAGATTCTGCAAGGATGTTTGTTAGCTTTTCTGCTGTCTCAGACTACGACTTGTTTCGCAATGTCAACAGATTCTGCAAGGATGTTTGTCAGCTTTTCTGCTGTCTCAGACTACGACTTGTTTCGCAATGTCAACAGATTCTGCAAGGATGTTTGTTAGCTTTTCTGCTGTCTCAGACTACGACTTGTTTCGCAATGTCAACAGATTCTGCAAGGATGTTTGTTAGCTTTTCTGCTGTCTCAGACTACGACTTGTTTCGCAATGTCAACAGATTCTGCAAGGATGTTTGTTAGCTTTTCTGCTGTCTCAGACTACGACTTGTTTCGCAATGTCAACAGATTCTGCAAGGATGTTTGTTAGCTTTTCTGCTGTCTCAGACTACGACTTGTTTCGCAATGTCAACAGATTCTGCAAGGATGTTTGTTAGCTTTTCTGCTGTCTCAGACTACGACTTGTTTCGCAATGTCAACAGATTCTGCAAGGATGTTTGTTAGCTTTTCTGCTGTCTCAGACTACGACTTGTTTCGCAATGTCAACAGATTCTGCAAGGATGTTTGTTAGCTTTTCTGCTGTCTCAGACTACGACTTGTTTCGCAATGTCAACAGATTCTGCAAGGATGTTTGTTAGCTTTTCTGCTGTCTCAGACTATGACTTGTTTCGCAATGTCAACAGATTCTGCAAGGATGTTTGTTAGCTTTTCTGCTGTCTCAGACTACGACTTGTTTCGCAATGTCAACAGATTCTGCAAGGATGTTTGTTAGCTTTTCTGCTGTCTCAGACTACGACTTGTTTCGCAATGTCAACAGATTCTGCAAGGATGTTTGTTAGCTTTTCTGCTGTCTCAGACTACGACTTGTTTCGCAATGTCAACAGATTCTGCAAGGATGTTTGTTAGCTTTTCTGCTGTCTCAGACTACGACTTGTTTCGCAATGTCAACAGATTCTGCAAGGATGTTTGTTAGCTTTTCTGCTGTCTCAGACTACGACTTGTTTCGCAATGTCAACAGATTCTGCAAGGATGTTTGTTAGCTTTTCTGCTGTCTCAGACTACGACTTGTTTCGCAATGTCAACAGATTCTGCAAGGATGTTTGTTAGCTTTTCTGCTGTCTCAGACTACGACTTGTTTCGCAATGTCAACAGATTCTGCAAGGATGTTTTTTAGCTTTTCTGCTGTCTCAGACTACGACTTGTTTCGCAATGTCAACAGATTCTGCAAGGATGTTTGTTAGCTTTTCTGCTGTCTCAGACTACGACTTGTTTCGCAATGTCAACAGATTCTGCAAGGATGTTTGTTAGCTTTTCTGCTGTCTCAGACTACAACTTGTTTCGCAATGTCAACAGATTCTGCAAGGATGTTTGTTAGCTTTTCTGCTGTCTCAGACTACGACTTGTTTCGCAATGTCAACAGATTCTGCAAGGATGTTTGTTAGCTTTTCTGCTGTCTCAGACTACGACTTGTTTCGCAATGTCAACAGATTCTGCAAGGATGTTTGTTAGCTTTTCTGCTGTCTCAGACTACGACTTGTTTCGCAATGTCAACAGATTCTGCAAGGATGTTTGTTAGCTTTTCTGCTGTCTCAGACTACGACTTGTTTCGCAATGTCAACAGATTCTGCAAGGATGTTTGTTAGCTTTTCTGCTGTCTCAGACTACGACTTGTTTCGCAATGTCAACAGATTCTGCAAGGATGTTTGTTAGCTTTTCTGCTGTCTCAGACTACGACTTGTTTCGCAATGTCAACAGATTCTGCAAGGATGTTTGTTAGCTTTTCTGCTGTCTCAGACTACGACTTGTTTCGCAATGTCAACAGATTCTGCAAGGATGTTTTTTAGCTTTTCTGCTGTCTCAGACTACGACTTGTTTCGCAATGTCAACAGATTCTGCAAGGATGTTTGTTAGCTTTTCTGCTGTCTCAGACTACGACTTGTTTCGCAATGTCAACAGATTCTGCAAGGATGTTTGTTAGCTTTTCTGCTGTCTCAGACTACAACTTGTTTCGCAATGTCAACAGATTCTGCAAGGATGTTTGTTAGCTTTTCTGCTGTCTCAGACTACGACTTGTTTCGCAATGTCAACAGATTCTGCAAGGATGTTTGTTAGCTTTTCTGCTGTCTCAGACTACGACTTGTTTCGCAATGTCAACAGATTCTGCAAGGATGTTTGTTAGCTTTTCTGCTGTCTCAGACTACGACTTGTTTCGCAATGTCAACAGATTCTGCAAGGATGTTTGTTAGCTTTTCTGCTGTCTCAGACTACGACTTGTTTCGCAATGTCAACAGATTCTGCAAGGATGTTTGTTAGCTTTTCTGCTGTCTCAGACTACGACTTGTTTCGCAATGTCAACAGATTCTGCAAGGATGTTTGTTAGCTTTTCTGCTGTCTCAGACTATGACTTGTTTCGCAATGTCAACAGATTCTGCAAGGATGTTTGTTAGCTTTTCTGCTGTCTCAGACTACGACTTGTTTCGCAATGTCAACAGATTCTGCAAGGATGTTTGTTAGCTTTTCTGCTGTCTCAGACTACGACTTGTTTCGCAATGTCAACAGATTCTGCAAGGATGTTTGTTAGCTTTTCTGCTGTCTCAGACTACGACTTGTTTCGCAATGTCAACAGATTCTGCAAGGATGTTTGTTAGCTTTTCTGCTGTCTCAGACTACGACTTGTTTCGCAATGTCAACAGATTCTGCAAGGATGTTTGTTAGCTTTTCTGCTGTCTCAGACTACGACTTGTTTCGCAATGTCAACAGATTCTGCAAGGATGTTTGTTAGCTTTTCTGCTGTCTCAGACTACGACTTGTTTCGCAATGTCAACAGATTCTGCAAGGATGTTTGTTAGCTTTTCTGCTGTCTCAGACTACGACTTGTTTCGCAATGTCAACAGATTCTGCAAGGATGTTTTTTAGCTTTTCTGCTGTCTCAGACTACGACTTGTTTCGCAATGTCAACAGATTCTGCAAGGATGTTTGTTAGCTTTTCTGCTGTCTCAGACTACGACTTGTTTCGCAATGTCAACAGATTCTGCAAGGATGTTTGTTAGCTTTTCTGCTGTCTCAGACTACGACTTGTTTCGCAATGTCAACAGATTCTGCAAGGATGTTTGTTAGCTTTTCTGCTGTCTCAGACTATGACTTGTTTCGCAATGTCAACAGATTCTGCAAGGATGTTTGTTAGCTTTTCTGCTGTCTCAGACTACGACTTGTTTCGCAATGTCAACAGATTCTGCAAGGATGTTTGTTAGCTTTTCTGCTGTCTCAGACTACGACTTGTTTCGCAATGTCAACAGATTCTGCAAGGATGTTTGTTAGCTTTTCTGCTGTCTCAGACTACGACTTGTTTCGCAATGTCAACAGATTCTGCAAGGATGTTTGTTAGCTTTTCTGCTGTCTCAGACTACGACTTGTTTCGCAATGTCAACAGATTCTGCAAGGATGTTTGTTAGCTTTTCTGCTGTCTCAGACTACGACTTGTTTCGCAATGTCAACAGATTCTGCAAGGATGTTTGTTAGCTTTTCTGCTGTCTCAGACTACGACTTGTTTCGCAATGTCAACAGATTCTGCAAGGATGTTTGTTAGCTTTTCTGCTGTCTCAGACTATGACTTGTTTCGCAATGTCAACAGATTCTGCAAGGATGTTTGTTAGCTTTTCTGCTGTCTCAGACTACGACTTGTTTCGCAATGTCAACAGATTCTGCAAGGATGTTTGTTAGCTTTTCTGCTGTCTCAGACTACGACTTGTTTCGCAATGTCAACAGATTCTGCAAGGATGTTTGTTAGCTTTTCTGCTGTCTCAGACTACGACTTGTTTCGCAATGTCAACAGATTCTGCAAGGATGTTTGTTAGCTTTTCTGCTGTCTCAGGTTCTCCAGTTAGGTCCCAAGCCCTTGAAGAATTCTTCCAACCGTCAATCAACAAAACAGATTCCCGAGCTAAGAGATGTCTTAACTGAAGAAATACATTTGTTATAGGCTTTATCCAAAAGCGTTGTAGAAAGTTTCTTACGACCGGGAAGTTTATCTGCATAGGTATGCAGGTCGAATTTTTTTCATAAAATTCTTAAAATGAAGTGATTCAACAACTCGAAAGGGGATATTGCACCCAAAAACCAGTTTACCCAAGGCTTCATTAAACTCGTCTTCTTCTTTTTCCGATACCTTGTCCATAAATCTTGCAACAGTGCTCGATGGGGCAGAAAATCGTTTTGCACGTTGTACGTTTGCTTTAAACGTTGCTGTAGGTAAAAGCAATAACGGCAAGGATGAGGAACTGCAACTTTTGGACTTTAACGAAATTGATGAACTTGATGTTGAAGCGACTTGGGACTGGGTTTCGCTTGAAAACTCCCCAACCGAAAGCGTTCTTGGAGCTGTTGATAATGCTTGAATTGAAATAATTCTCAATGGGTCTTCTTCAAATTTACAAAGTACAAATTTAGAATTAATTCAAACTAAAATGTATTATACTAGAAAACACTCACAAGAGTATTGATAGCCATTGCGTTCTGATTGTCACCTTCATCAATATTTGTAACAGAAATAGACATCTAAAAGAATAGTTTGTGTTGGTCATTAATTTTATATTAAAAAAAAAAAACATTAGCTTTTTACCGCGTTTTCAGAGTTATATTGGTCGGAGCTCTGGGCTGGAATCGGCTAAGGTGATAGTTGATTGTCGCTTTTTGATTGTCGTTTTTGATTATCAACTCCTCTTTGCTCTGCGTAAAGCGATCACTAAAAAATGATTGATTATTGGCAGCACTTAGAGTTTTAAACGTCACTTTTGCCGACGCTGTCATTCCGAGCAGCTGATGTGTGTTTATTTTTCATGATTTATATTTTAAATATGATTTTGTTAAGTCCTTAGGCAAAAACTTTATCATAAATGGACAAAGTATTGACTGCATTTTTTTTATGGCTGCAGCAGTAATTTCAGCCACCGTACTTTGACCCATTGGTGCAGCCCAGTCAGCCCCAACTTGTCTTTGATAGCCACCACCCCCAAGAAGATTTTAAGTTGCAGCCAGTTGAAGGATGGGTGTAACATGCGTTGATCTTATTCCTGTTGGTAAATCAAGCTGTCGCAAAACAAACCCAAACGCTTCTTTCGATAAGCGAAAGTTTTTCAAAAATCTAAAATACACAATAATAAATGATAGCAATCAACAATGAATATTTATAATTCTATGAATTCTTACATCGGGTTTGAAAGTTCCAAGATAGTTACTTTATTTCTCATTTCTCTTCTTAATAGTTGGACATTTGTGTAATTATTTTCTTCATTTGTGTAGAAAAGTTCTAATGAAGTAAAAATTGCACTTCACGAATTTTCCAATTTCACTTTTTTATTTGAATTTATTTAATATACGAGTATATTCTTTTTTCACTAAAGCATTTAATTTATTTGGAGTTGAAGCCGAGGTGCATACCTATGAAAATAACAAAAATGTATGAAAGCGACACCTAAATAGCTGTCACATGAAATTGATGGCAAAAAGGTGATTGTCAATTTGATAATCACCTTACGTGGATATAAAGGTATGATTTTGATTGTCAACTATCAACTATCACCTTAGCCGATTCCACCCCTGGTCGTTGTCACCATCTATCAAAATAATCAATGAGACATCTTCCGATTCAGATGTCGCAGTTGATACCTTACAATTACAAACATTCCTATTGCAAAATACAGAAATTTAAAACATTATATTTTGGTAAATCAATGGAAATTAAAATACACTATTTTTTACCTGTGTCTGCGAAGACGGGTTTCACCATTATTTTGAAGATTTTTCCTGCAAACTGTGCAATGTGCTGAGTATTTGACCAATTGAATTTTACGTTTTTACGTAAAAGATTGTATAAAGGAAACATCTTTTCAGAAAAATTGTTTATGAATTTTGAATAATAATGAATTCCTCGCAATAAACTTTCCATGGTTTTTTGAAAAATTGCTGCGGCGGTTTTAACACCAAAGGGTAATCGTTTTACTTTTAATAAACCGATGTGTGTACTCCAGGTACACAGAAGTTGGGACTTTTCATCTAATAACAACTGATTGTAAGCGTTTGATAAATCAAGCTTAGTGAATAATTCACCTCCATTCAAAGATGCAAAGATTTGCTCAATACGAGGCAATGGGTATTTAAAATCCACCAAACTTTTATTGATCGTGACTTTGTAATCACCACAAATTCGTAATTGACCGCTTGGTTTTAGAATTGGAAACAATGGCGTTGCCCACTCTGAATTGTCCACTTTCTCAAGAACACCGTCCTGAATTAAACTTCTCAATTGCTTCTCAACCTGGTCTTTCCACGCAAGTGGCAATGGTCGAGGTTTATGGAATACTGGATTTGACTCTTCGCGCACTTCCAATGATACTTTGCTAATGTTGTAAGTACTCAGCTCTTCTTTGAAAACTTCCGAAAACTCGCTTTTTATTTGCTCAACAATGAGTGAGTATCTATTTTTTTTTTTTTTTTTTTTTTGATTTTTATTTACACATTTGTTATACATATATATAATTTATCCGCAAAGCAAAGTGCTTATCTGCAGATGGTTGTTTATAAATTTGGGTTTGAAGTGATCGAAGATTTAAAAAAATTGTATACATACTAATTGCAATAAGTTCTTAAGGACTAAAGGTAAATAATTTAATTTCAAAAATATTATTCGTTGTTTATGTTTTACTTTACAAAGTGTAATTGAAGTAAGTACTTTTTTAGCTCTTTTTTTCTTTTCTTAAAATTTGGAATGATTTTTAAAAATTGTGGAAGTGCGTTGATCAGTTTCGGGATGGTACATCGTAGTTCTCGTTGTCCGTAGGTGTTGTAAACTTCCGGAACATCTAACATCTCTTGGGCTCGTCTTCTTGTATTTAGCGTATGGCGTATAGGTTGCAAAAAACGCTGGTCATCCCTGTATTGTAGCAATGTTGTCATCTTGAAAATTGCATATACATCTAAAACTTTAAAAGATGAATTATTTGGTCTAAAAATTTTAACAAGGCGATGTTGTAAGTTAGATATTTTATCCAAATTTGATTTCGCTGCGTTTCCCCAGGCCAGAATCCCGTATCTGATGCGAGACTCAGCTAGCGAGTAGTATACCTGTTTTTCCAAATTCGAGTATCGCTTGAGATATATCATTGCGAAGATAGTGCTCTTTAATTGAAGACGTAGGACATTTATATGCTCACGCCACAGCATATGTTCGTCGATGGTTACTCCAAGGTATTTGAAGGTTCCGACTACCTCAATTGGTTGGTTATTGCTTGAAAGTAGAGAGCAGCCATTTTGATGAAAAACCTGGACAGCTTTGGCTTGCTTGGTTGGAGCACGTATGTGCATAACCTTTGTTTTGGCTGCATTTATAATTAGCCCATTATCATGGCACCAGTTGGAGACAACGTTGAATTCGCTCTGCAATATTTCGACTGCAGACTTTAAACACTTGTGTTTAACCACGATTGCAATGTCGTCGGCGTAAGCATAGGCAGTGCATTTTTTAAGTAGTCGCAAAATTTCATTGGTATACAGTATGAATAGAATAGGGCCCAATTTTGAACCTTGTGGTACACCATACTCGATTGGTTTTTCTTCGCTCACTGTATCTGATATTTTGACTTTAATATTTCTTTCAGTTAGGTAGCTCCTAAGCCAGTTTTTAAGTACTCCTCTTAAGCCATTTCTGCCGACACTTTCCAAAAGCTTTTCATGCGTAAGAGTGTCGAACGCTTTGCTAAAATCGATGAATAGCACAAGGACGTGATGGCTTTTGTTTAATCCAGCATTAACCGTATTGGTAAATTCCCCCAATAACTTTCCAGTGCTCTTATTTTTTTGAAAGCCGTACTGATTTGGGTTAATCATTTTATGTTTGGTCAAAAAACTATTTAGTCGACTCACTATAACTTCTTCCAAGCATTTCTCAACGACTGACAAAATTGCAATTGGCCTGTAATTTTCAGTGTTATTTTTTGTCCCTCCCTTGTATATTGGACGAATGATTGAAGTCTTCATTAGCTTTGGAACATAACACTGATAAATACTTTGGTTGATAATCTTAGTAACTATTGGTGCAAGTTGCGTAGCATTTATCTTAAGATCAACGGGTTTGATGTTATCTGCTCCAGGACCTTTTTTATCGTTCAATCGACATAGCATATTGTAAACTTCTAATTCGCTTGCTTCTTCTAAGTAAATGTTTTGTTGAAGTTGCCGGCTTTCATGGTTTGATGTGGTTGTAGTGCAAACATGTATCATCTTTGACGCATAGTTCGAAAATTGCTCTGCAAATTTCTCCACAATATTGCGTAAACCTTTGTCAGTGTCGGGAAAGTTGGTTTTAATGGTTTCGTCTATTGTACGCTTCTTTCTTCCGAGAAGTTCGTTTATAATCACCCATGTTTTCCTCGGATCACTGTAAGCATTTACAAACTGTTGTTTGTAGAAATTGGCTTTTACGAGTGCGATGTTTTTATTAACAATGTTTCTGAAATTCTTATACTCGCTTTCATAAGTCTTACTCCTCGGGTTATTTTTAAACCTCCTATAAAGCTCATCTCTTCTTTTGCACATTGGGACTATTTGGGCTGTAATCCACGGTTTATGTTTCCTAGTTCTTTTGGTTGATTTGGTTTTCTTTGCTTCGGTGTATATATTATTAATTTCTCTTACAAAATTATTATAAAGTCTTTCAACATCGTTTTCTTTGAGCATATTTTGCCAGTTTTTGTGCTCTATAAGCTCATTAACTTTTTGCTGATTAATGTGTTCAGTCTCATATATATCAGGTGGTTCCGTGCTATTTGAACCTTTTGTCGCATAAAGAATGGCATAATGGTCAGAGAGATCAGTTTCAATTATAGCTGAGAATATATCTAGATTAGTGACGCTTACGTAGATATGGCCTATAAGCGTTGCAGTTTTATTTTTTATGTCAACACGTGAAGGTTGTTTGATGACGTTTGTCAATCCTTCCGAGGCCATCATCTCCACGTATTTTAAGACAAGGGAGTTGTGCTTATCTTGGATATTTATATTAACGTCACCTAGCAAAATATTTTTCTTGTTTTCGTTGATGATTTCATTCAACTCCTCAATGAATCTTGTAACACTAGAACTTGGTGGCCTATAAATTGCATGTATATGTTTTGGTTCCCCTTTATTTGTGATTTCTATGTGGATGCCTTCATAATTCATTGGTTTTGCTGGTATTATATTGTACGTTATACTGTTTTTAATATAAATATCACCCATGTTTACCGCGTTAACTTGCATTAATTCGAAATTAAATGCCCTTAAAAATGTACGGCCAAGTAAAGGAGGACTATTTGTTTTGGAAACTACAACAACTATATTTTGCGTGGTACCTCGATACGTTATTGAAGCATCGTACTCACCCAGCAGCTGAATTTCTTTTTTGTTGTAGTCAATATATGGAATATGACATGGCCTAAGAGACCTTTTGTGCTTAACTTGTTCATAAAACGAAACCGGAACCAATGTGCAAGGAGCACCGGTATCACACGCAGCGCTGCCAACTGGGGCATAAGTATGCCTTTTGGGCATACTTTTGAAGCCTTGGGCATCTGGGCAACTTAATTTGAAAATATGCTAAAATGGGCACAATTTTACAGTAAATTTGTTTACGTTTACTTCATGTCAAACATTCGTTATTTAAACCTAAATACATAATTCAGACATACAAAATGGATAATTCGAAAAATTTTCCAAAGCTATAAAAGTTTGTAACTACTCGTAGCATGTTCTGTAGGGTTGAGCAAATTTGTTCAGTAATAAATCAATGCAAGACAAAAGTAAGAAATTCTTTAAATGTTGAAACCTTAAGCGGTATAAAACACGCGCAAAGGCTTCTTAAAAATGAACACTGCCACGGAAGTGTTACCTACATGAAAGCCATTTAAATTTTTTTAACTAAACAATGTATAACTTTAAAGACTATGATGAAGATTAAGATTCTATATACGAGTAATTTTAACTTCTGTCGCTTGTTTTTTAAATGAATTCTTTCCGTGATTTTGTTTTATATTATAATTTGTTTGCTACGATTTTATGTTATTTTCACTTAAAATTACATGAAAGACTATGGGCCCATTCATAAATGCAAGGTTTGCAAAGCAATAGCAATGCACAGCAGGATCGCTGTCATTTTAATAAGTAATATTATAGATTGTTCTCAACCATTACTAAATATGATAGATTGTTCTCAACCATTATTTATCTGTAGTATTTTCACCCATTTTTAACAAAAAGAAATTAAAAAGCAAAACGATTCTGAAATCTGCACGATTGCGCTCGAAATTGCGCAATAAATAAAACTCTACTATGTATATTTATAAATTCTCTGCTTAGCAGTTATGAAAATTGATGCATTTGTGAACTGTCTGCTTATCACATCTTGCGCAATATTGCATTTATGAATGTGCTCTATGCATAGTTTTGTTTTCTGTGATTTGATGCTGTTTATGTTCAGAGTTTTTCTATTTATTTAAATACTAATAGTCTTTCGTTAGCGACTTGACAACTTTAAACTTTCAGTGTGAACGCACCCTTAAACCGATTACCGAATTGTCAATGTCAAAATATTCAGTAAAATCAACATTTTCATCATAGTGAAGTACAGGAAGAAACTACGTTTACAAATAATTAAAACTAAAAAAAAAAAATGAGCGTAACGCCAATTTTCTACCGTAATTCTCGTCCCAGCAATTCATAGTCTAGTGAACAAATTTGAGTCAGAATATTCGCTGCTTGACGTTGCCGTGCCAGGGAGACTACGAGGGCGGGTCAATAAGTCCGTGAATTTTGGAATAAAACACAGATTTTTTGATAAAAAAATAATTTTATTTTTCAACGTAGTCTCCCTTGAGCTCTATAAACTTTGTCCAACGCTTCTCCAATTTTTTTATCCCTTCCAAAAAAAATGATTTGTCGAGGTCCTCAAAATAGGCCTTTATTTGCGAGATGACTTCATCATTGGAGTCAAATCTTTTTCCACCAAGCCATTTCTTCAGGTTTGGGAACAAGAAGTAGTCGCTCGGAGCCAAATCTGGAGAATAGGGTGGATGAGGGAGCAATTCATAGCCCAATTCATGGTTTTTTGCCATGGCAACTGCACATGTGTGCACCCTTGCATTGTCTTGGTGGAAAAGAACTTTTTTCTTGGCCAAATGAGGTCGGTTTTTTTTTCAAATCGTCATTGAATCGGTCCAATAAGTTGGCATAATATTCCCCATTGATTGTTCTTCCCTTTTGAAGGTAGTCAATGTGGATTATCCCGCGTGCATCCCAAAAAACAGTCGCCATAACTTTATTGGCTGACAAACCCACCTTGGCCTTCTTTGGCGCCGATTCACCCTTAGAAACCCACTGTTTTGACTGTTGTTTGGTCTCTGGTGTGTTGTGATGGATCCATGTTTGGTCCACGGTTACAAAACGGCGCAAAAACTCCTCCATATTGCGATTAAACAACGCCAAACCTTCCTGTGAAGTTGTTACACGATTGCGTTTGTGGTCGACTGTGAGCAAATGCGGCACCCATCTTGCGGAAAGCTTTCTCATGCCCAAGTGATCATTCAAAATTGAAACCACTGAGCCATGCGAGATCCCTACGGCTTCCACAATCTCTCGCACTTTCAATCTTCGGTCGGCCAACACCATATCGTGAATTTTTTCGATTGTTTCGGGTGTAGAGACCTCAACTGGGCGTCCAGGACGTTCGGCATCTTCAGTGCTTGTACGGCCACAACGAAATTCAGTAAACCACTTTTTTACCATTGAAATCGATGGTGCAGAGTCCCCATAGTATTTTTCAAGCTTAGCCTTGGTCTCGGTAATGGTTTTTTTTCGCAAGAAATAATGCTTAATAAGCACACGAAATTCACCTTTTTCCATTTTCTCCTCAAATTAGTGAGTAGTCTGATAAAAATAGCTGTCAAACACAAACTAACTGACGCAGCAAGTTTAAATTTTGACAGGAGTCAACTGACAGATGCCTGTTGACAGGAGCAGTGTTGCCGTTTCAGTAAAGAGGTCAGAAATTCAAAAAGTCACGGACTTATTGACCCGCCCTCGTACATTTTGCCCAAAGTGTGGGGAATATTGCTGCCGTAGAGAAGTCCGTCGCAAATTGGCCCTCTCCCAGACCACATTATGGCGAATTTTGCGTAAGGATTTTATCCAATACTCTTACAAGATCAAGCTGACTCAATAACTAAAGCCACTTAATCATATGAAGCGAAGTACGTTCTCGAAATGGGCTCTGGACATGATGGAAGAAAATGAAGAATTTCATCGCAAAATCATCCTCAGCGATGAAGTGCATTTTTGGTTAAACGGCTTCGTCAATAAGCAAAATATGCGTTGCTGGGCAAGTCACTGTTTGGTGCGGTTTTCATGGCGGTGGCGTCATTGGACCGTTTTTTTTCGTCGATGAAAATTACCGTCACGTTACGATTAATGGTATTTGTTACAGAGACATGTTGGAACGTTATTTCTTTGAGATAAGACGGTGTCACACAGCGAGTGCAACAATCGAGTTATTGAAGTCTCAGTTCGGTGAATGTTTTATCTCCAGAAAAGGGGCCTGTCTATTGGCCGCCGAGATCGTGTGATTTAAAGCCTCTAGACTTTTTTATGGGGCTACATTAAATCAATGGTCTATGCCACGGCCGTATCGGTCGAAAAGTGCGGCCGAGTAATCGAAAATTGGGTTGTCAAGTCCTTAATGAAAGACCCTTTAAATGCTAAAAGTTAATTCCATTTTCATTTTTATTTTTATTTTTTTTTAAAAGTGGGCATAATTTAATTGGGGAGGGCATAATTTTATTAAAAATTGGGCATAATTTTGCATGACATGAGTTGGCAGCTCTAATCGCACGCCATCTCCATCACAACACCATCAAGACTCACTGGCAAAGAGTAGACACCACTACCGGATTTCGAAGAAGCACTATAAATGGAGTAATTAAATAAATCATTATTAACTTCACAAATTGATTTGTTATTGTAATCAGATACATAATTTACTATTTTATTTGTTTTACTACGGCAAACCGATGCTAAGTGTCCGAACTTTCCGCAAGAATGGCATTTGCTCTCTTTATATTTGCATGACTGGGAAGTGTGATTTCGCCAACCACAATGAGAGCATGCTTTTTGTTGTATTTTTTTTCTGCTTCCAACCACGCCACTACCGCTAGCTGCATTACCACTGTTGCCGTCACCCGAATTGCCTCCTCCACCATTTCTGGGCATTGTTCCCTTGCCTTCGTTCTTTGACCATTTGCGATTTTGTATATAGTTGACTGCTTCCTCGCTGACGACCTTTTCACAGATTTTTGTTTCTAAAATCATTGCCTTCCTTAACGCATCTTGAAGTGTTTGTTTTGTGCTTGGTAAACTCATAATGAATTGATTCATGACGAAAGCATCCAGATTTTCACCAAATTTGCAATTTAGAGTAAAATTTCTTTACTCGTGCGAACCACTCCGCCACTGTTTCTCCTTTATCTTTGGTAGAGCAATGAAACTTTTTTCTTTCACGAAATATGATCGTAGGTGGAGTGTAATGTGTGCTGAGATTGATACACAACTCCTTGTATGATTTCGATACAGGTGATTCCGGACTGCATAAACTGTGTAACACAGTGTAGGGAGTTGCACCGACTGATTTTAATAAAATCGTCTAAATCTGATTTAATAAAATTTTAATAAAATCGCCTTTTTTTATTGTCCTCAGTGCAATTTATATCGCAAAAATGGATGTCCAATTTTTCTTTCCATGTTGAAAAGATTTCGTTGTTGGGCGAGAATTCCGGAATGCTCGATGTCTGGAGCAACGTGACCGCACTATTCTCATTAGTTGTCATTGTCATTTAGGTTAATTTTATAAGCGAAATATACTTTTAACTAAACTTTTTTTTATGTTGAAATAATTTATTTCGTAATACGAATACAATTAAGATTATTAAAAATAATTACTTTTAATAAAAACCACTCGTCGCCATTTATTTGTAATGTATTCCTTCGGGACAAGAAATAAGACACGTGTGGCTTCCACAAAGGGTTACAAAAAGATTCTCTTTATTTCAGAGCACATCATTAAAAAAGGAACGGAAGAAGAACAAGAATGTTTTGGTGATGCCAGATCTTTATAATTTCAGCAATACCTAAGACTTTCCTCAAAGGCATTGTTTTTTGGTCGACGAGAGATATTTAAAGTTTTATATTTCTGATACACAGGGTTTTATTTTTTAAGAGAAGAAATTCTTTATTAATTCTTAAAAGTGTACTTTCTCGAATGAAGTTTACAGATGAATGACAGATCTGAAAGGTATTGATGACATTGTCGACATATTGTTGACATTGTCGACACGTTGAAAAGTAGACAATTAAAGTCGACCTGTAGAGGAACAACACTGGTTGTGCCACCACGGTTAACTATGACCTCGTACATCCTGTTGGGTAAGGAGTCATATACCATATACAGTGCCGCTCACTTGAATAGAACCCCCCTTCGCTCGACTTCCAAGGTCAAAAACTTTTAAACTAACAAAGAAAACAGCTAAATTTATTTTTTCGAACAGTTCGCGAACGGATCTCCAATAGTTCGCACGTGATAAATTCGCGAACAAACTATATTTTACAGATCGCAACAGATTTGATTCGATCGTGAAAACGAATTTTATTTTAAAACGAACCGAAAAATAAGGTTCGCGATCGATACAGAAATCAAATTGCTTTGCAAACTTTTGATGAGAGAACGAATGATATTTTATCGTTCTCGAGTTTGTTGCCATCTGTTACGCGCTTTTTCTTTTGTCTTGACCATATCTATTATTTTCTGCAGGTATTTGACGCAGTTATAGCCGGACATTTTTCCAACATGCTTGGAACAAAGCAGTTTGCCATCCAAGATGATAACCAAATATTAGGCATCATTGGAGAGTTGGATTGTGGCACCTCCTAACCGAGTCCTCCTTCTCGTAAGGCTCATAAAACTCCTTCCTTAGTTAGATGGGGTGGTCTATAAAAATTCATCACAAAATTGGGAAATTCGCATTCTTATCCAGAGTTTTCTTTGTGGTACAGAAAGTGCTTGCAGCTGACAAGTGCCTGTAGCATTGTTAAATTGTAGTCTTGTGGTACAGGCCCAAGAACACCCAGCTTCTTGATCCTCATAAAAATGCAAATTAAAGTTGTTCCCTTATTTAGCTCACAAAATTTCCTTAAAAACAAAACCAGCCTCAAATGCAGTGAAAACCAAATCCCCACATCCTATTTTAACGACCATGTTCTACCTCAACATTTTCAATGTTATACTCACAGCACGGTTGGGTTCGGACGACTAGCTCTAAACAAAAAAAAAACAAATAAAAACATCGATTGCAATAAAAAGAAACCCATCAAAATTGACTTAAAAGCAGCAAATAAAGAAGTATACCTCCTCAAGAGGAGAAGAGCCATACAAAAGAATCTAATAACACACATGTATGCTTTTTTTTCCTTTACTTTATACGTGTGTCCGTTTCATTTGTATGTACGTCTCCCTACACTCCGCGATTTGCTTGCAAAAATAATTTTAAAAATAATTTTTTTTCCTTGCCACATTTCTTTCTCATTTCTTTTCTTTTTTTTCAACCCATAAGAGGGCGTCTTAAGTATAGCGAAGAAAAAATAATAATAATAAAAGGCAAGAAGAAGAAAAAAAATACGCCAAGTCAAAAGATCATTTGCCTCTCTGCCCAAAAATAGAAAATCCAACTTTTGTGCACTGCAGACGCAATATGTATCTACAGAGTGTGGTTTGAAAAAAAAAACAACAAAAAAACAAAATCGAAAAAACGATACAACAACCTTAAAAAGCAGAAGAAAAAAAAATAGCCGGCAAAAATAAAAATAAAAATAAAAAAATAAACAACAACAACAACAACAGAGATAATAAATTACGGCGAAAAATCCGTAAATATCAGTCGGATTATTTTTTAAGACTTGAATTTCCTCCTCCTCCCGGGTATGTTTCGCATCCTTCGTCTGCATCGTTGTCTTTCTTAATTTTTTTTTTGTATTTTTTTTCTATCCTTACTTTGGTGATGAAGGTGGAGGCTGTTATAGCTGTGCTGCTGTTTCTTTGGTTGCCGTTGTTGGAGGTTGTACACATTCAGCGTGGTGCAAGCGCGTCTCCCGACAATCGTAATATAACAAATTTTTTCTTGTCTTAGGTCAGTAACATTCGCGAAAAATAAAAAAACCAAAATGACTATAAGGAATTGCAGAAAAAAAAACTTAAAAAAAAAATAATAAAAGGAACTGAAAGGAATAATCCAAAATAAAGTAACATGTGGCGTTATGCTCACATGAATAGGAGACGATTGAGATTTTAAAGGGAGAATAAAAAATGTAATCGAATTTATTAGATGGCCGCATGAGAGGGGACGAATCGCTGTTTTGGAATTGGGGGATTATATTATGATTGCATTTTTTTTACGCTGCAAATAGGGAATACATAATCGGATGTTTGTGTTGCTGTTTGCGTCTCGAAAGGAAGTTCTTTCGATGATAGTATTTTACTGGAACTGTATGGATTCCCCCATAGGCAATTTACCATGCCTATCTAAGGTGTTTGAAGAAAAGACTGCCAAGCAGATATCTTGTCACCTAAATGGTTTCAATTTATTGAGGCCTGGGCAGTGCGGTTAATGCGCCCAACATTGCTCACACTCCTTGGCTATGTCAGAGTGGAATATGATAAGGACAATCTTAGTTAACTTCTCTAAAGCGGTAAATGATGACATTTTGGGTATGAAATTTTGGTTTTACCGAGTACTCGGTGCGTGTCTAAAAAAAACAAATTTTCAAATCGTTTTCAAGGGGTTTTTGCTGACCAAAAATACTGTCCACCAAAAAGTATCCTCGCTGGAGTGACTCAGGGTTCAATTATTAGCACAATACTTTTTCTTCTTCTTCTCCATTAATGAAGGTGAGGCTGTGATCAGGATAAATGGGATCACAACCCTCCCACTCAATTGCATCCCTACTTTTCCGCCTGTAGGGTTCGACGGTTCGACCGGTTCGACCTCAGAAAATGGCAACAGGCCTGCTGATTTTGAATCACTTCGTCGCTGAGGCCAATCAAATGTGAGTGTGGCTGCATATGTGTGACCCAGGAGCTTCAAGCCCTGCCTCCATTTCGAGTTTGTATTGGAACGTTGATTGATATTGCCTTTTTGACAGGGTTCGTTGCTTTGAATATGACAGTACCAACTGAGCCCGTCGCCCTCCATTTTCTTTGAGATTGGTTCTTTGACGTGAAGACTTCCTCGAATCTTGGAACTACTTATTCGATCAATCTTTGTCACTCCTGCCGTTATGCGAAGCATCTTCTTCTCAGTTGCCGTTGATTTGCAATCATACTTTTTGTACGCTATCCAACATTGTGAACGGTGTGTGAGCGCCGGCCGCACAACTGCGGTGTAGAGCATTCTTCTCAGCATAGGGGTATTTTTCGGTCACAGAAGATGGGTGAGTTTTCCGGCTTCATTCACCCTACGTGGACGCAGAGGTTACTGTGTTCGACTTCTTATCTATAGGTCTTACATTCAAAGCATTCTGATTTTTCCGGACTAATACGATAGCCATTTCCCTCCAAAACCTCCACCCTTACATCAAGTGCGCGTTGCAGGGCCGTTTGATCCTCGATAATGATGGCTCCATCGTCAGCAAAGAATAACTGTTGCACTTTGCAGTCCATCCCATTCCCTTCAAGCAGATATACAAAGACTGTTATAAATATCAAGCTGCCCTGGGGCACACCGACTTTGATTGCGAAATTGTCGGTGACGCCAGAGGGCCATCTTACTCTGGTCCTTACAATATCAAGGGACAGGCACCGGAAATCCGTAACGGGTTCCTCCGCGCCCTCCAAGGTGAGGTTAGGTTAAAGTGGTAGTCGGCAGAAGGTTCATTGTGATACACGCGCCCTCCAAGAACTGAAAGAAAATCAACGGACAGTAGCCTGCAACCGAAAAAGGCTCGCAGGAAGCAAGGGGATAATTAATACGGGCCCACAGGTACTAACCATTGCAAACCTACAGGCACTCCAGAACCATACCGATGCAAGATCATCGAGGACGCCATCACCCGACACCATATGCAAATCCTTTAAGGAATCACGATGTTTCTCCATCATTATCCTTATACTTTGGATTGCATCTGTGGTGGATTTACCTGCGACAAACCCACACTGGTCTTCAGATAACCGTATTATTCCGCCGCAATCGCCTACCTAATACCCGCTCATTCATGGTGTCGTTGTTTGACATCAGCTTGATAGAAACGGTGACTGTCACAGTCAGCCGTATCGCATTTTCCTTTTTACAAATGAAGTAGAAAACTTTCCCTCCAGTGGTTAGGTATTGGATCGCCTCTCATCAGTTTGGAGATGAGAATCATGAGACAATTGGAACCGATGTCTCCCATCTTTTTCCAGAAATCAGAGGGTATCTCGTCCGGCCTAACTGATTTTCGTTTTTTTGAGTCTAAAACCGCCTTCCAAACTTCTTTGGCAGGAATGTCGTGTACTTCTTCATTGTTAGGAACGGCTGTCGGAAAATATATCCGTGAAAATTGCTCATTTAGAAGTCCTTTACAATACCCTTGCTAACTGTGTAGTATTTTTTGTCATCAATAAGAAGCAGCCCTTAAGCATTGTTGCTGAACTTTGACAAAAGGATTTCCTGGGCATTCCTTGGTTGTGCCGCTGTTCAAGCTGATTTGTCGGAGTTCGTGGACAGCCTGGTTTCTACCAGCAGCCGAAAAGTAAATTTCTTCTAACTCCTGCCACAGGCCCTCCACACACTTTGCTTGAATTTGAATGCACCTTCTCCCCGCGAGCCTCTTACAAAGTCTGTATTCCAATTTGAGGCCAGCTTTATCATTTCCTTTATTAGTGGAACACGTTGACCAAGCCCTGAATGCCGTCTTCTTGTCACTTATCCCTGTTTAGCTTCATATATCCACCACCATTTTTCTTTGCCTTGTTGTTTGCGTCCGTTTCAAGCCCCTAGCAGTGATTTGGCTCTATCCAAGCAAGGTCGTTGTAGGGAATTCCACATATCTTGAGCTCTGAACTCTGCATCCTTAACTTCGATGATGATATGATGGGGATAACTTTGCATAAAGGCAATCAATGCTTCGCCTTCTTTTTATCCTTTCGATTTTCGCAGACACTTTTGTTTGTTTTGTTCTGTTCGTTTTCGCCGCCATAAAAATGTCTGTCTGGAGGAGGCGGTGTTGCTAGACGACATTGTCTCTCCCAGGATCACTTTGCAATGTTAAACCCGAACCCTACTTGAACAAAAAGAAAACTGGCGAGATTTAGATGTCTGCTAAGAATGACAATCGGCATCCTATCCGGACGTCGCCTTCTAAGGAAGCTCGCCAAAAGATTGGATATTTGCTTCACGGAAGACATTAGGCACATACTTTGTGAATGCGAGGATATCGCTCTAAAAGGCGCCTGGGAAACTGTTTCTTTGATTGTCTAGAAGAGGTAGCGTCGATTGACTCCAACAAACTCTTGTGACATTTTGTAAGGAGACAACATGCTTTGAGGAAGAGGTTAAGGATGATGACTGACGTTAAAGTTGGTGCCCATAGGGGCCGCGATGGGCCATTATGGTGCCTAGTGTTTCTGTGGCAGCAATGGCATAGCCCTGACTAACCTAACCTACCGCCGCTGCAGTAAGTGACCAGGCGCCGGCTTTGTTTGACGAACATGGTATTTAGAACGAAAGGACCGTAGGACTTGCAGATGCTTGGGATATCTTCACCCGGAGAGTTCCTGGTGCCGTATCCCAGTCCTCGATGGCAGTCTTCAGAGTCCGTTCAATTCTCCGCCACCAAACGTTCTTCTTTTGGGGTGTTCTTGATGGCGATGTGATAATCTAGCCAGAATGCATCTTTTTCTCCCTGCTCGCATCCAACTTGTGGAGCATTTGCACTGACAATCTCCCACACATCACCCTGCATCACCAGTTTGAGAGACATCAAACGATCACTGGACTTTGAATTGGTCAAGACGCTGCCCAGTAGCTCTGCCGCAAGGACGATACCGATTCCGTTCCTACCCTGTTCCGGCCTTACGTCCAAGAAACGCGCCCGACTTGCGGTGTTGCGCCATTTCGTTTTATGGACACATAAGATGCCAACTTGCCTTCATCTCTTCAAGCTCGTAGCTACGACCACTCATACTTCCAACGTTCCAACCTGGTTTCGCCCAAGCTTATGCATTACTGTGCCATCCTTTGGAGGCCTAATAGCTCTGACTAGAGTATTTCTACGCGTCCCAGGGTAAGTGCCATGATAAGTAGTGCCTGGAGAGTTAGTGCGTTTCCTTTAAGCCTTCATTTCCTAAGTGCTTTAGTTGAAACCAATTCGACACGTACATGCGCCTTTTATTTGGTTTGATCTTTCTTTTACGGCACCGTTGATCTCCACTCGTCTCAAGGCACGGATTCGCATTCTCACTTGCGGGACAGCTTTAAGATGTTAAGTGTGTCGCTAGACTCACCTGGTTGTTTAAACTGCCTCGATGTGATCTTCCCCCTTGGTCGCCTCTTACGACAAGCGCTGTTCATCGGGGTGCGCTGAAGTGATACTCTTAACGCGTCCCTGGTTGAAATAAAGAAACATTTGGCATTTGTGTCCCATAAAGGGCCTTAAACCTAGCATTGTTTTTGGCACAAAAAAAATGGGAACAACTTGTGCTAAGGAAAATTTCCGAGTCCCTGATTTCGAATCATGCGTCAAGTCGACTTCTCACCAGTATGAAAGGTTGCTTCTATCAGCGTCTTTCCATTACCGATTAGGCTGTCCTTCTGACATCAATGTTTTATTAGGACACTATCAGAGTCACATTATTGTCCATTTGGACAGATTAAAGTATCGCTTATTGGTCGGCCTGTTGCCTGTAAAATGTCCTTCAAAGTTGCACGTTCAGCAGTTGCTGTAAGAACTTGAACCAATTACCTTCCAAAACAAATTCAAAGCACTCGCTTCTCAGCTAAGAGGTTTATGATGGAATATTCGGCAGCCAATGAACTGTATTTCGTTTAATTAATCCCAAAGCTTCCCTCTCACCTCGAATAATGGACACAAATATTCTTCTTACCATGCTCCAGGCCAACGACATTAGTTGCACCTTTAATTTTTTTTTTTTTTTTCTTTACCAAGCCGTACTCCTCTCTATTACTCTCTCGACAGACATAACATAAAAATAAATACTCTGGACAGTAAAAAAAAGGGCACATTTATGTAAGATCATCAAGTTTGTTAACTAAAAAAAAAAAAATATAAATAAAATAGTCCACTGTCGTCTCCTCGTCTCTCCGTCGCATCGTTTCTCTGCGCTGACTGATGCTGATGCACAATGCAGAGAAGGCCTTATTGAAATCCAGGCGCTATTCGGAGGAGAGCTAAAAACAGACAAACACGAAAGGAACGCGAACACACCATCTTTCAAGATATAAAAAAAAACCTAGTAAACGCACGGAGAGATACCAACCGTTCCAGGCCTCATCCTCCGCCGCCTCTTATTTTCGTATCTCGGATATTTTTTTTCCGCTATTTTTTTGTTTGAACTTTTTTTTCAAATTTATTTTTTCTGTATTAAGAGATAGATCTGTCGTGTGAGGGGAGTAAGCGGCAGGATGCCAGTAGATTGTGGACGAAAATGAATGTGAGTGCACTGCACAGGCAAGGCAAACATAGTCAGTTTAAAAAAAAAAAAAAAAATGCATTTTCTGTGCGCGGCGGAGGAAAAACTATTTTTCTTTTAATTTTATGTTTTTAGTTTACTTTAGTTATTTTCTCTTGAAGTTGATTTTTATTATTATTATTGGGGTTTTTTTTACGTTCTTTGTGCAAAAAGTGTGTGCGATTTTCGTTTCTCTTTTTTTTTGTTGATTCTTGAGACGCTGTATGGGTTAGGGAATAACTGGGAGGCATCGGAATGGTAGAAAAAAAATTATATATTTTTCTCTCGATAGGTGTTTGGGAGAGAGTTCAATGTTCAACGGTGGGTGGTGGCATTGTTGCCGTAAACAAATGGTTCGAATAGGAGGAGATTTAGGTATAGATACTTGTGCGAATTTAGATTTTCCAATATCAATGGTTTTATTTTGCTGCTAGTATCCCTAGATAGAGTAGGTACTAGGTAGGAGTGGTGCCTGGTATTACATCAGTACACCGGGACGCAATTAGCGTGAAGGGGCCGTTTTAATGCCACTACTCAAGTGGTGGACCCAGAGTGTCCATTTGGGTTTCCAATCCAGCCAGTGGAATTGAGGAATTCAATGATATTGCAGAATTTTATCTTACTTAATTCTGATAGGACATTCGCAGAGGAAGTCTTCTTTCCATTGGATCTTTGCAACTGCGGCAGTGTGGGTTCAATGGGATGCCAAATTTGGCAGCGTAAGAGCGGACAGGCCAATGTCCAGTCCAGTGCTGACTGCCACAATTCTGGCAATATCCTGTCGGGTTCTGTTTGCTAGATTGTGAGTTCTTATCGCTTAGAAGCAGTGCCACATATTCCTGGATATGACGCAGCTATTTAAGTTGCTAAACCTGGAGTCCGCCTGTGAAAGGATATGTTTCCTTTGACAGTTCCTTCGAGAGAAGAAACTGTCTCTGCAAGGGAGCTGCCAAGGGAAGAGCCGTGCCTGCTGGCACATCGGCTCTTTCATTCCCCTCTTTGTTACTGTGGCCGGATTCAAGGGGAGAGTATTGTTTAAGCGGCCGGTTAGACAAGTGCTGGCGTCTTTACATTCTGCGACTAAATTGGATGATATGGAGTGTGATTCGAGAGCTTTTCTATCAACAAAAATGGTAAGAATCCGAATTTTTCGCATCAGTGGACTCTTCTTTTTCACTCTCCTAAGTCAAGGATCAGAATCAGAATTGTTCGCATCAGAGGACTGTGGAAACCAGAGTCGCTTCCAAGGAATTACGAAGTCCAAACCTCACTGCGAAAAACTTGTGTCTTTTTCTCTGTCCTAAGTCAAGAATCACAATCCGAATTTTTCGCATCAGTGGAATCTTGAAACCAGAGTCGATTCAAAGGTATTATGAAGTCCAAGCTTCCCTCTGAAAAACTGGCGTCTTTTTCTCTGTCCTAAGTCAAGAATCACAATCCGAATTTTTCGCATCAGTGGAATCTTGAAACCAGAGTCGATTCAAAGGTATTATGAAGTCCAAGCTTCCCTCTGAAAAACTGGCGTCTTTTTCTCTGTCCTAAGTCAAGGATCAGAATCCGAATTCTATGCATCAGGGGACTGTGAAAACCAGAGTCAATTCAAAGGAATTACGAAGTCCAAGCTTCACTCTGAAAAACTGGCGTATTTTTCTCTGTCCTAAGTCAAGGATCAGAATCCGAATTCTATGCATCAGTGGACTGTGGACACCAGAGTCGATTCAAAGGAATTACGAGGTCCAAACTTCACTCTGAAAAACTTGCGTCTTTTTCACTGTCCTAAGTCAAGGATCAGAAGTCTTCTTGACTGTCTTAAGTCAAGGTTCAGAATCCGAATTTTTCGCATCAGTGGACTGTGGACACCAGAGTCGATTCAAATGAATTTCGAAGTCCAAGCTTCACGCTGAAAAACCTGCGTCTTTTTCTTGTCTTAAGTCAAGGATCAGAAGTCTTCTTGACTGTCCTAAGTCAAGGTTCAGAATCCGAATTTTTCGCATCAGAGAACAGTGGAAACCAGAGTCGATTCAAATGCATTACGAAGTCCGAGCATCACTCTGAAAAACCTGCGTCTTTTTCCTGAGCTAAGTCAAGATTCAGAATCCGAATTTTTCACATCAGTGGACTGTGGACACCAGAGTCGATTCAAATGAATTTCGAAGTCCAAGCTTCACGCTGAAAAACCTGCGTCTTTTTCTTGTCTTAAGTCAACGATCAGAAGTCTTCTTGACTGTCCTAAGTCAAGGTTCAGAATCCGAATTTTTCGCATCAGAGAACAGTGGAAACCAGAGTCGATTCAAATGAATTACGAATTCCGAGCAACACTCTGAAAAACCTGCGTCTTTTTCCTGAGCTAAGTCAAGGTTCAGAATCCGTATTTGTCACATCAGAGGGCTGTGGAAACCAGAGTCAAATCAAATGAATTACGAAGTCCATGCTTGACTTTGAAAAACTTGCGTCTTTTCTCTGTCCTAAATCAGGGATGAGAATCCGAATTTTTCGCATCACTGGACTCTGGAAACCAGAGTCGATTCAAAAGAATTACGAAGTCCAAGCCTCACTCTGAAAACTTGCGTCTTTTTCACTGTCCTAAGTCACATCAGAGTACCCTGGAAACCAGAGTCAAATCAAATGAATTACGAAGTCCATGATTGACTTTGAAAAACTTGCGTCTTTTTCACTGTCCTAAGTCAAGGATCGAATCCGAAAATTTCGCATCAGAGTACCCTGGAAACCAGAGTCAAATCAAATGAATTACGAAGTCCATGCTTGACTTTGAAAAACTTGCGTCTTTTCTCTGTCCTAAATCAGGGATGAGAATCCGAATTTTTCGCATCACTGGACTCTGGAAAGCAGAGTCGATTCAAAAGAATTACGAAGTCCAAGCCTCACTCTGAAAACTTGTGTCTTTTTCACTGTCCTAAGTCGCATCAGAGTACCCTGGAAACCAGAGTCAAATCAAATGAATTACGAAGTCCATGATTGACTTTGAAAAACTTGCGTATTTTCTCTGTTCTAAGTCAAGGATCGAATCCGAATTTTTCGCATCACTGGACTCTGGAAACCTCACTCTGAAAAACTTGCGTCTTTTTCAGTGTCCTAAGTCAAGGTTCAGAAAACGAATTTTTCGCATCAGGAGGCTGAAGAACCCACATTCAATTTAAACGAGTTTCCGTCGACTCCCAACGCCCCATTTGCACAGTCCAAAACCACCTCAACGGATTGGCTGCCCCCAAACGTACATAATAACCTCCAAATTCAATATAGCTACTAAAATTTCTTGAGTTCTTTCCTTTTATTTACAAGCGCTCATCAAAGGGATTCAAGTAATTATAATTATGAAAAAAAATAACATAAACTTTTTGGCATAATTTTTTTTTTATATTTCCAACGATGCATTTTGCTTTTTAATTAAAAATTTTAATAAACCTATTTTTGCCTGTGCAATTCTTACAGCTCTTCATGCACAAGAGCGCAATGCAACAAATTCAACAAATACCCCGTGTTGGATTGGGTCCTGGCGGTATGGGTGCTGAATCGAAACCACACCAATGCCAACAATGTCTAAAGTCATTCTCCAGTAATCATCAGTTGGTCCAACACATACGCGTGCATACCGGTGAGAAGCCCTACAAATGCTCCTACTGTGATCGGCGCTTCAAGCAATTGTCACATGTGCAGCAGCACACACGATTACACACGGGTAAGTTTATATCAATTCTAATTATCATTGTTTCCAATTCAAAGACAACTGAAGCCCTTTATCACAAAAGTCTAGTTCCCCTCCTGGCCAACTGAACCCTAATTGACCATGATAATCAATTGAATTAATCACCCACAGCACAGGACGATGTGTTTCCTATTGACCATCGGCTTGCGAAAAAACCGAAAAACGTATCCTTCAAAGGATGATGAAAAAATGTTCTCAATCTGTCCGCTGTTATCTGTGTCCATTAGGCTGCTATCCTCCGGCCGTTTACTGGTGATTATGGCCGACCCATTAAATAGGACGAGGATAGAATAAAAAAGCTAAAAAAATATCCCAGCAACAGGACAGAGATTGAAAGGATTTAACCCATGCCACTCTTTGGCTGTGTTGATTCTTTCTACTGTCGCCACTTGCAGTCTGACCTTTAAGCCCTGCTTCCCCACTCTCCCGTGAACACCGTTTTGAGGTGAACAAAAAGGAAAAAAAAGGATTCTCCAAAGGAAATACAACAAAAAAAAAATCGCGTTAAGTACTCATTAACTCACGTATACTGACACCAGGAGTGAAAATAAATTTCAATATCTTAATTTCTGCTAAATATGCAACGGCAGCAGCAGCACCACCATCAGCAGGAGTAACAGCAATCGCGTCGCGCCGCAGCAGCCGCAAAAAAAGATGGAAAAATGCTGCGAAAAATCGCGTTAAAGTCATCAGAGGCGATTAAGTGGACGATAAAAAGTCGACGAGAACGAGCCAAGGAGAGCCAGACAGGCGTCGTCGTACCTATGCCAAGACCAGCAAACCAGGAGCAGGCACGTACTCTGATGGAACGTTGTTAATTTAGTTGCCCCTTTTTTCGTCATTCTTTTTGGGGGTAATCATCACCTTTTTAACTTGGTCGGGTGTCGGTGGGCATGGGCTGTTTTGTCGCCTCTTCTTTTTTGTTGCAAAAGTGTGGAGCCAGTAACCGCGGTGCATTCCTGGGCCGATAATCTTTGATGTTGGCATTTTTTTTTTTATTCTTCGGAGTACTTTTGAGATATTTTTGCATAATTCAGTTTCGCCGCCGCTAAACGATGTGGAAATGGGGTGAAATTTCCCATGAAATTAAAGGGTTGAAGCGGAGTTCAATTGATGGAATTATTAAATTCTGACACGGGAGATTGTGACTTTAAGAGGTTAAAGGGTTTTGATGGTTTTGAGGAGGTATGTGCAGGCAGGTAAGGATGTGTATTTATGGCGTGTGTAGGAAGTGGTGGATCATGCTCTCATAGTATCTAGGTATACGTCGGATTAAGATTCCTTGGTTCTGACTTACGTAAGTTGTCGAGGCGCGGCTGGAGAAGGATCTGCACAACGAAAATGAGACTATACTTATATATGAGACAGTGTTCGACTTGGTGAAATGAACTCGGTGAAGAGGTTACAGGGCTCATTTTGGCATTTCAAGTCCTTCTTGCAAAGTCCAATTCTTCTGAAAAAGTGTCCTACTTGATGACTTGAACTCGGTGAAGAGGTTGTGGAGCTCTTTTTGGTATTTCAAGTCCTTCTTGCAAAGTCAAATCATTCTGAAAAAGTGTCCTACTTGATGACTTGAACTCGGAGAGGAGGTTGTATGGCTCTTTTTGCCATTTCAAGTCCTTCTTGCAAAGTCAAATCCTTCCGAAAAAGTGTCCTACTTGATAACTTGAACTCGGTGAAGAGGTTGTGGGGGGCTCTTTTTGGTATTTCAAGTCCTTCTTGCAAAGTCCAATCATTCTGAAAAAGTGTCCTACTTGATGAAACGAACTCGGTAAAGAGGTTGTGGGGCTCTTTTTTGTATTTCAAGTCCTTCTTGCAAAGTCCATTCCTTCTGAAAAAGTGTCCTACTTGATGACTTGAACTCGGAGAGGAGGTTGTGGGGCTCTTTTTTGTATTTCAAGTCCTTCTTGCAAAGTTCATTTCTTCCGAAAAAGTGTCCTACTTGATGAAACGAACTCGATGAAGAGGTTGAGGGGCTCTTTTTTCTATTTCAAGTCCTTCTTGCAAAGTCCATTCCTTCTGAAAAAGTGTCCTACTTGATGACTTGACCTCGGAGAGGAGGTTGTGTGGCTCTTGTTGGCATTTCAAGTCCTTCTTGCAAAGTCAAATCCTTCCGAAAAAGTGTCCTACTTGATAACTTGAACTCGGTGAAGAGGTTGTGGAGCTCTTTTTAGTATTTCAAGTCCTTCTTGCAAAGTCAAATCCTTCCGAAAAAGTGTCCTACTTGATAACTTGAACTCGGTGAAGAGGTTGTGGGGCTCTTTTTGGTATTTCAAGTCCTTCTTGCAAAGTCCAATCATTCTGAAAAAGTGTCCTACTTGATGAAACGAACTCGGTAAAGAGGTTGTGGGGCTCTTTTTTGTATTTCAAGTCCTTCTTGCAAAGTCCATTCCTTCTGAAAAAGTGTCCTACTTGATGACTTGAACTCGGAGAGGAGGTTGTGGGGCTCTTTTTTGTATTTCAAGTCCTTCTTGCAAAGTTCATTTCTTCCGAAAAAGTGTCCTACTTGATGAAACGAACTCGGTGAAGAAGTTGTGGGACTCTTTCTGGCATTTCAAGACCTTGCAAAGTCAAATCATTTCATACAGTATCCTTCATGATGACTTGTACTCCCCGAAGAGGTTATGGGACTCTTTTTGATATTTCAAGCCCTCCTTGCAATTCAATGCTCACGTTTTCCCTGGACTTTCATACTGTCATTGCTGTTCCCGCAACCCTACGATATGTTAAGCCAAACCTTGTAGGTAAATTCCTTCCAAAATAAGTTGTCAGTGTGATTTTCATGTAAAAAAACTGGTCTTCCTTCGGAGCTATATGTCAACCAATTTTGAACAGACCATGCCTACTCCCTGGTTCAATCCACTATCAGTTTTCTTTTATTGTCAAATCGAATAAAAAACAGGCGTCGAACGAACGTCTAGACATTGATTTTTTTTTGTTTGTTTGTTTGTTCATGCCACCCCCATTTCCATTTGAATAACGTCTCAAGTCCTTCGATTGGGATTTTTTTCCATTCGCGAATGTGCAAGTCTCCTGTTGAACGAAATCATAAAAAAAAAAATCGCCCCCAAAAAAAAATCCACGAAAACATAATTGAAAATGAAAAATGTCTTCCAGAATCAAATGGCAAAGAAAATCAAATAAAAATCCCATCTTGGTGCATGTGACTTTCTTTATATTCATCTGTCATCTCTCATCTACGAATGTGATGGAAGTGACGAATGAAGAAATTTATTCGTCCCACTCTAAGGGGGGAAGAGAATCCCCATTTTTCTAAGGATTTCTACAAATTTGCGAGTTTAATTGACTCAGGACGACGATTAATTCAGCAATTAGTGGCGCGCATTTTTATTCTCTCATTCTGTAGACCCTTCTTTGAAGTTTTTTGTTTTTTTTTTTTTTTTTTTAATTTAAAAAAATATACATATATAAAAATGAAAACTAGTTTTCGGTGGTATAATCCGGTTCGAATTACATAGTATCCTTTTGTCTATTCGTTTCAAGTGTTTATTGCGACGAGATGCGCGCATCATAACTGAGAAAGAAAGAAAAAAAAAATGTATCATTCTTGTCGTCGCGGTAATGGAACATTTCTAAAAAGGATAATAGGGTGGCGACCGACGGTGATTATACATATTATTTTTCATCCTTTTTTTTGGGTTTCTTTGAAAGTTTTTGTTGTTTTGCGGTTTCGAGGACAATAAAGACGTGCAAGGAGTAAGTTTTTGTGGTTGCATGTCAAAATGTTTGAAAAAGGATGTGAGGGAAAAAAAGTAACGTATATATTCGAAAAGTACAGCTCTGACGAAGCCTTATATTCTTCGTCAGAGCTGTACTTTTACCGAAGCGATTGCGATTGCTTATTTCAGTCAGCGCATTCCCTTGGTTATGAATGTATTGTAGCTACCCCGCTTAATTGCGCTCACGATTTCGTGCGATTGGTTTTCGATCATTTCTTCGAACATGGATCTCCATTTGCCTTTAAATTAGTTGTTTTTGTTAAGTGCCCCTTTTTGCTTATTTTCTATTAAGCGGGAAAATAGTGTAAGCGGAAAATAGTGGTTTTGAGAAAATACCGGATATATAGGTAGGTACTCTTCAAATATTCGCCCACTACATTGCTTTTTCCGATCAATTATCCGGCCATGTGATTACCGAAAACCCGCTTAATTGCGTCTTTCTGTTCATCGTCTCATTAAGTGGGAAAATTAGTTAAAAGCGTAGAAAATCGTTCCTAGGTTCATTGCGTTGCTTACAACATGACCAAATTCAAGTCCTTTATACCCAGAGGCTGATTCAAGGGGCACCCCTGCAAACTCATCCCTAATTAAACTTACTGTACCTGGGACGATCATGGGTAGAAACTTCGTAAAACATATATTTTGGATGCGAAGTTTGAGAGAGCGAAAGAGCTGACAATGGACTAATAGTAGAAACAGATCAACACTTCAACTCCGACTTCGACTTTGACTAGGCATAGTTCCCTGGTCGGTAACAACCCTATTAGCGCCTTGAAGACAAATGCTCTTACCTCCATTTCTTTTTCATTTCTTTCACGACTGCAAGGAATCTTTACCCTGCCACTTAGCTCCATCACTACTGGTCCGCCGAATATTAATTGTATTTGTCACTAGCGGGTACACCTGTCACCTTTCACCTGTCACCTGTCACCTGTCATCTGCCACCTGTCATCTGCCACCTGCGTGCGTTTCTACGCCTAACAAAAAAAGGTTTTATAGTAACAAACAAAACTGCAAGCCAAACAACTTGACCGATTTCGACCAAACTTCAAAGAAACACTCTCGGGCCAATACCGAAGACTTCCTGATAAATCCAGCGCAATCCTTTGCTTCTAAAAGGGATTTAAACTATTTTATCCGTATGGTTTAGCCCGCTCAAGTTACTCCGTTCCTCCGCTAAGGGCAGGTGCTAGTTGTCTTGCAGGCGCCTATGCAGCTTCCTTTCCGAATCAACCAGTGCTTCGGCGGTAAGGGAGATTTCACGGGTAAGGGGGATTCCACGAGTAAGGGGGATTTCACCTTTCTCGTAGCATATTGATGGCACTTTCAGCCAAATACCTACAACAGATGTACCTACAATATTTCGATTCAATCGGATTACCAATGCGTGAACGCAACGCATAGAAAACAAACACACAAAACATTGCTGGGGCTATGCCAGAAACGTTCGCGCAAGTGTCAGCAACGACTATACAAAGTTTCAACTCAATTGGATGAACGATACGCGAACGCAGAAGACAAACACAAACATTAATTTGTATGCAGAAGATTCCTGTTCAAATTTCGCAAATTTCGGTTTTCCGGCTTTTCCTATTAGTTTTTTCCATATTTTCTTTTTTCCTAAACCACCTCAGCATTGAGTCGAACAAAACATGAACCGAATCATCCAAATCGGTCGAGCCGTTCTCTTGCTTTCGCGAGCCTAACGCTAAACTTTAAATGGATTCGTTTTTTATACGAATTTGTAATGGTTACACCTTCTGCTCCAAATTGTTCAAAGTTCTTGGATACGTACGAACTTTCCAATTTGATATATCACATCACATAAAATATTTTGACAGTTCACTTTTGGAACAGATCAAGTTTTTCGCTATTACAATGCTCGCGAACGCCGGTCAAACATTCAAGAGAAAGCCTCGTATGGGCTCCCGAAAATTACGCCTCATTTTTTTTTCTCGGGAAATGGCCAACAACTTCTTCATGGTTGAGTGACAGATAACCACACGTCTGCGTTGGTAGTGTGGTTGCCTGTGTTTCAAAATCAGTGCACCACAAACTTTAGCTTTATCTGTGTCTCACTCACGCTCATCTGGTCGTTTGAAAAGTCTTCGCCTGGGCATCATTCTGTCAGTTCCAGTCAAAAATCGACAAGAAGATAGATTGACAGACATCCATGCTTTCTATTCTACCACAGCTCCCCATTAGAGAAAATTAATTATCAACCAGGCCACCAGCTGCAGCTGCAAGTCACTCTGAAAATTTCTTTCATAGGGAAAATGGTCTGAGTTTCAAAAAGTCACCAGGGCTGTCTGTGCTGGCTGCAGGTACCTATATACTTTTATACTTTTCTTACTCACGCTCATCTGGTCGTTTGAACAGTTTTCGCTTGGGCATCATCTGTCACTTCGAGGCAAAAATCAGGAAAATGACAGATATGTAGTTGCGCAAACATGACATGTTTTTCTATTCTACCACGGCCACCCCATTACAGGGATGGTTCAGAGGAAATTTTAATTACCAGGCCACCAGGCGCAGCTGCAGGTCGCTCGGAAAATGTCTTCCATGCGGAAATGGTTTGAGTTTCAAAAAGACACCAGGGCTGTCTGTGTCTGGCTACAGGTGTATACTTGTCTCACTCACGCTCATCTGGTCGTTTGAAAAGTCTTCGCCTCGGCATCATTCTTCCAGGCAACAATCAAGAAAATGACAGATAGATGCGCAAACATGTCATTTTTTCTATTTTACCACGGCTTCCCATTAGTCAGAGGAAATTTTAATTACCAGGTCACCAGGCGCAGCTGCAGGTCACTCGGAAAATGTCTTCCATGCGGAAATGGTTTGAGTTTTAAAAAGACACGAGTGCTCTCTGTTGTCTGTTGACATCATAATTGCATGTACCTACTTTTGGGCCTGATGTTGTACCTAGGTACTTAATCCAAAGCTTCTTTTAACGTTCTAATTTAATTGGAAACCGCTTGGTAATCCAGGGTTACCAACACTCCCAACGACGGGTTTCACAATGGGTCCTTAGGGTCCAAATGGACGTAAGTGAGGTGAGTAACAGATTCGCTCTATTTCATCAACCCGAAAACCTAACCTAACCTCGTCCACTGTTGAAGTCTTTTTGTTGTTTTCGTCGACCTTACTGAGTAGGAAGAATCTGGGATGTGTTCGGCATCAATAAATAGTGAATATGATCGCCACGTCATCCCAACAGTCATAGAAAAGATTGTTTTTGAGTTTCCTTAAGGCGACACTCTTGTAGGTGTGCCTACCAACAGCCCTGTTATTGAGTGGTCGGTGATTGTAAAGTCAAAAAATCCGTTTTCGCAGGCACTTAATGAGAAGTTTGTAGCCCGTGGAAAAATATGATGCAAGCAACTTCCTGGACACAGCCCTCGTAAAAGTGACACTTGTAGGCGGGCCTACCAACAGCCGCTCTCATTGAGTGGTCGGTGATTGTAAAGTCAACAAATCCGTTTTCGCAGGCACTTAATGAGAAGTTTGTAGCCCGTGGAAAAATATGATGCAAGCAACTTCCTGGACACAGCCCTCGTAAAAGTGACACTTGTAGGCGGGCCTACCAACAGCCGCTGTCATTGAGTGGTCGGTGATTGTAAAGTCAACAAATCCGTTTTCGTAGGCACTTAATGCCAAGTTTGTAGCCCGTGCAAAAATATGATGCAAACAACTTCCTGGACACAGCCCTGGTAAAAGTTTCAATTCAATTTCAATTTACTTAACCATTAAGTAAAAGTAAGACCAAGAATTAAGCTCACTTCAGTTACATGAAGAACAAGAAAAATAAATAACCAAACACTTTTGGCCAACCCTGCTCTTAGTTTGAAGAGCCAAGAACGAACTGTAAACGAGTTGCCACTTTAAACATCATAATCTTAATCACTATCAAGATACAACGCTACCTCAAAGGTCAGATTAACTTGTGCACTCCTTTTGCGATGATTCGTTCGAATTTCACCTCTTTAACTAACGAAAGCACTCATTGCGGCAATACTTGCTCGCCTGTGTGCAGGTCCTAGAACGCATCTCTCATAAAGATATCCTTGCGAAGGGTGAGAGAATTAAAACTGTTGTTGGTAAGGGTGTTTGAACTTGGAAAACACTTAATTACCTCGCTCGAAAAGGCATTGCGAGTTTCATGGTGGATGTTGTTGTAGTAGTTGTGGGCAGGTTGCAATGGCCTTAGGTTGTCCCCTTCCTTTGGATTTCATGGCGAAATTAATCAAGACGGTTGTTGTCTTTAACTTCTTGGTCCCACAATTTCGCTGCCGTCTTTGGGATGATATTGTAAAAGAAATACCTGCATTTACCTCGGAGAAAATTGGCTCACCCGGTCTTTGCTGATGGCGCGAAATGGGTTGTTGATTGAAGTATTTATAGGTAGGAAGAAATCAGCAAATCGATTGAGTTCATTTTAACTCTGGGAGAGTCTGCTCGATTCTAGGCACGCTGCTTGCAGTTGTCCAGAACAAGCGCTGCCGCATCCATGATAAATTGTTTTTTTTAAACGAAGGTTCGATCTACTTTGTCGTCTTGAAGGTCCAGCGGAAATTCGCAGAAGCATTATTGGTCAGATGACTCCCTTTGAACTCATGCGTGACACGTCAAGCACGGTCTTTCTCTACTGCGTCATCATCAAGTGCTCTTTGCAGGGACATTTGATCGATGGCTCCATCGTCAGCAAAGAATAAGTGATGCACTTTGGAGTCCGCCACTTTTCCTTCAGGCAGATAATCAAAGACTGTAATAAATATTAAGGGACCTAAGACGCTTCCCTGGTATACACCGACCAAAGGCCTTTTCAAAAACAACCGACGCCATTTGCAAATCGTGGAATCACGATTTGTTGCCATCATGATCCTTATACTTTGGATTGCATCTGCTGTTGATCTACCAGCGATAAACCCGCACTGCTCTTCAGATACCCGCTCAACGATCTTCATGGTGGGACATCAGCTTGTTTGAAACCAGAGTCTTGAGTTTCCTTGGTACAAAGGAAGAAGAAAACTGCCCTCGGATCTCATCAGATTGAAGATGCGAATCAAGAACCATTTGGACGCGATGTCTGCCATATTTTTCCAGAACTCAGAGGGTATCTCGTCCGGCACAACTGCTTTTCGCTTTTTGGAGTCTTTGACTGTCTTCCTTTTATGTTTATAAAGGAAATCCAAATCCCAGCACTCAGACTTGGTAACGGTCCATTGTACTACCAGGCAGAAATGTTCCTTTTGGTGTAGAGGCTGGAGAATGGGTGGCGTATGTTGTTCTTCCCCATGGGCATTGAACCTTGCACCGCAAGGGTCACAAGCCAATGCACTAACCAGTGGCGGACTAAGCCCGTCAGAGGCCCGGGGCGGCAAAGCTGAATGAGGCCCCCCAGCTTTAAAGAAAAATTAGTTTTACAAGCTTTTTATTCAGTTCACATTTGTATGTATAAAAGAGTGTTTATGTTTATTTCTTTAAAATCTGGCAAGTGAAATTTAAATTCGAATTAAATTATTTAGGCTAAATAAACATACATACCTACAATATGGAATGGATATGAGCGAGGAAAATAAAATACGTATCGATCGACAAAAAAAAAAATGTGTGAGCCACGCTGCACTCACGCTATAGTTGATGTGTAAACATGTAGGCACAGTTGCGCGTTAGCTACGTAATTTGTTATCTAGCTAACGCCACAACTAAGTAACTAACGTAGTTAAATTAGCTGCGCTAAAAATGCAATCGATTTGGTGGTAAGCTATCATAATGACAACTAATTTTTTCTATTAGCTATTAGTTGCAGGTTGTGTAACCTTTCTCCGACTTTTAAGGACCTTTTTTGTTGTTGCAAGGACATCTTAGTCAAATAACATTGAACACAGATATACCGTGTGGATTCTAACGGCATTTTGGAAAAATATCCTTTCTTCGACTTTTAAGGACCTTTTTGTTGTTGCAAGGACCTCTTAGTCAAATAGCATTGAACACAGATATACCGTGTGGATTCTAACGGCATTTTGGAAAAATATCCTTTCTTCGACTTTTAAGGACCTTTTTTTGTTGTTGCAAGGACCTCTTAGTCAAATAACATTGAACACAGATATACCGTGTGGATTCTAACGGCATTTTGGAAAAATATCCTTTCTTCGACTTTTAAGGACCTTTTTGTTGTTGCAAGGACCTCTTAGTCAAATAGCATTGAACACAGATATACCGTGTGGATTCTAACGGCATTTTGGAAAAATATCCTTTCTTCGACTTTTAAGGACCTTTTTGTTGTTGCAAGGACCTCTTAGTCAAATAGCATTGAACACAGATATACCGTGTGGATAAAATATCCTTTCTTCGATCCAAGGACCACTTGGTAAATAACCTTATTACAACTAAAAGTGACATTCTTAAATCGGCCATCGGTTACCGAAGTATAATCGATATTTTTCCTCTTACCTCCAACTGATGTACAACAAACTTCAAGCTATACCTACAACCTCAATATTATTCAAAACAAATCTACTTTCACACAACTTTCCGGTGTTTCGTAATTACATAATAATCTCTAAAATTGAACATAATTAAAACTGGAAAATATGTATAATAACGAAATATATAAAATAAAAAATACACATTAAAAAAAAACATCGACACGCGGTTGTTCTCAAACGGATATCCATCTACGTACTAACCGCGCCAAACGTCGTTTAATTGCGGTGATCTGTCGAGCAGCGATTAACTCACGTGGTAATGAAAATTAACGGGAAAATCTGACGATGACGAAATCTGACGATGACAAAATCTGATGGTGACGCTAGATATTTCCAACTAGCCCCTACCGAGAAAAAATATATTTATACATCAACGAAAGCAATAATGTTTACACATTAAAAATTAGATAAAATACATCAAAGACAGTTTTTTTTTATTTGTTGTGTGCTATATGTGTTTTCGTGCCTTCAATTTACTGAACTTCTCAATAACTTCTGTGAATTTCTTCGGATTTCTTTGGAAATTTTTCTTTCTATTGAAAGCACGGCTAGATTAACCAGTCGCTCTTGATCCATTGTAGGTCGAATACATGAAGTATGAGCGATATACAGGGCACCGATTCACTGAAGTCCCATTTTATTATAAACTAGCTGACTATGCTCGCCTTACTTCGCCAGTCTGCCACTTTTAAATTTGAAACAAAATACTTGCTGAAAAGAACTAATAAAGAAAACGTCGAGAGTGTCCCTTCTTATTATATGGATATACTCTCATTGTGACTCCTTCTAAATCTTAATTACATTTCATACCCTATCTATCTCAATCCCATGCGCCACAAAAAAAACAACACAAACTACGAGTACAAAAGGTGCATAAAAAATAGAAAGAAAAAGCGCACAGCACAAAAGGTATAGAGAGAGAAAAAGATTTGTGCCGCACACACAAACGAATTTTCCTCCACTCAACGCTGGGAAAATCCAACGATCTAGCTTCAATCGAACATTTTACTTTTTTTGAATTGTTGAATTGTATAAAATTTATAGTTTAATGGTTATTGTTCAACTTCAAGATAACAATCTTTGTACATAATTGATCTTTATATTAAAAAAAAATCCTATTTCATTTGGATGAGTCATTCCAAAGCTAGGGCTAGAAAGCATTCGAGAGTTACAACTTTTCTTAGATATCAGCTTAGATCTCCGCTTTCGAACAGCGGATGAAACATTTTCCCGCGGTAAAAAGTAGCCTATGTTCATCAGGGATGGTAAAACAATTTTTCAAATCGGTCGAGTAGTTTCGGAGCCTATTTAAAACAAACAAACAATCAAATCTTTCCGCTTTATAATATTAGTATAGATTGAAAGATTTGGGGGCCCCCAAGACCGGAGGCCCGGGGCGGGCCGCCCTTTCCGCCCCCTGGTTAGTCCGGCACTGGCACTAACCTCTACACCGTCGCCATCCCCCATGACAGCTTAGTGACAGCTATATGACGAAGGATTACCCTAGGAAACTTTCCCAACAAATGGGTTCAAAACTCCTAACCCGAAAGACCAGTTTTGGACGACAAGCAGGAAAGGAGACCTGATTTTGGGTTCATTCGAAAGAAAAATACTCTATCGGATATTTGGTCATGTGTGCGAGGAGGGCGAATGGAGGATAAGATCCAACCGAAAACTCTATGAGCTGTACCGAGATGTGGATGTAGTTCAACAACTTAAATACGTCGTCCACAACGACTAAATGGACAATAGTGCTCCAGCGAGGAGGAACTTCATTCGAGACGACAAGAAACACTGAACCTCCGTTTTAAAGACTAATCCTCCATCGCGGATGCCAGGCCGCTTTTTCTGGACAACTTGAAGCATCGTGCTCTATATCGCAGAGGATGGAAGTCTGCAGTATCTCAGGCAGAGACTCTTCACGGGTATAGCGATCCCGTTAAGTTAGTAATATGGTGTAAGAGCTCAATACGTTTAGCCACCATTTTGGAACCAAATTTCGTAAACATCACGATAAAATTGCAAAGACTACTGAATAAAAGTGACACTGACAGTTTGCAATCTGACAGTTGGTTTGACAGATATAAATGTCTGAAGTTAGTACTGAGTTAAAAAAAGCAACCTTTACTCGTTTAACGCCGACGTTTTGTCGATTTCTTTATCCTTATGTTTTAGAGCACCAATCCGTTTCTTCCTGTCGGGAAATCACACATCCAGGAAATATGTCATGCAATAAAGCCATTGTTTCCCGCTACTTTTCACAATTGTTGTTCGCGTAAAATGCCGTCTTGTTCGCGAACACAAAACAACCCAACAATCGCCAATTCAAATTGTTACTAAATACATGTACCCTAAAAAAGGTTACCTCTATGGAACCTTCCCACAGATGCCTTTAAGTCCTTTAATATTTTCTGTCCTTAAAGGTTCTGCTGAACAAAAGAAGAACAATGAACCATTGTCAGAACGAAAATATTCGAACACTTCCTTCCGTTTTATTCCCGTTAAATAATGTCATAATCTTTTTACTGGAAAAAACCCGTTTTACTTCCTCAAAACAGGACGAAACGCCCAAAGCTACCCAAAAACATACAATTCAACAATTTGCAGAGAAAATTCAATCAGGTGTGAATGCGTACAGCGAACAACTACTCGCAAATGAGTATGCGAATTTGCAACAGAGAATGAGGCTAATGAGCTTGAAAAAAAAACGAAAAAAAAAAAATTCCTAGACAACCAGTTAGGACAATCAACTAAGGATATTTTTCAGTTGAAAAAACATTTCGCCCATTCGAAAGTGCATACAAAATGTTTGCTTTTATAATTATTTATTTTTTCTGTCTCTCGTCGTTGTAATGGAAAATTTTACAAAACTTGTCACTCTATACATTTGCTGGCACTCTAGGATTATTCCATTAGACATTACTGTCTGTCTGCTGATGGCAAAGGCGAAGGACAAAAATGATTCATTAAATTAGGTAGGTAGGTACCGTCTGTCCTTTCGAACAGTCAAAGATGATAGAATCTTAAATTTAATTTTTCATAATAATCATGTTTGTCTTGTGAAAATCTACTTTTTTTTTCGTCCTTTTGGTCCTTGTAGTACTTATGATTTTTTAATAACAAATGCCAGTGTACAGCAACAGAAGGGACAAAGCATACCTAATTATTATGATTTTGCGATTTGCAAAAGGAAACAGACAGAGAGTCCTTGATTGCGTCCGAGAACGTAAAAATAAATTTCAATCTTAAAGCCAGCAAAAAAGGATTATTCATAGAATTGATTTTTCATAACAGCGGGAGGCGTCGTCGTGGGTTAGAAATGTAGGTCATCGCGGGGACAATAACCCCTGACTGAAAGGACTCGGACACGAGAGGTATCTTTTCTTAAATGGGTCAGTGAATGTAATTTTGGTCGGGGCACGCCTGCCATTCACCGAAATACAACACAAACACGTGTCGTGCAATTGGAAATAGAAATGGAAAGATGACGTGAAAAGGGTTACAAAGGGAAACAAAAAATTCAAACACCTGGTTAGATAGTTCCACACGACTCAGCATGTGCGGCAATACAACGCGGAAGTTGATACAGTTATATAACTTGAAGGAACCTTTGTTCCATTGTTCGTCGTGCACGCTAAAGGGGGATGTTTTCGCTGAAAGAGTGTCACATCCCTTTGGATTAAGATCTCGTTTTGCCGCTTGCCATTACACTGACCAGAGTTGTATTATCCTTTCAAGCGCCTAATCGAGCCACCAAATGGACGATCGAGAAACAGCAAAAAAACAAATACCAATTGCAACGGAAGGATAATTCGCATACTATTATTGTAGATTGCTGCGCAAATGAACATATGCGTTGCATTTCATTGCATTGCATTGAATTGCATATGCGGAAAATTATTGCAAGGAAGCACCTGGCGCTACTGCAGAAATGATATTGCAAACAAAGAAAAAGGATACGGGCCCCTACTTACAAATCAAATCTTTCTCTATCGCGCTTACTTAGCATTCACTGTACACAGCTAACTGTCAACCCTTTTTTTCGCCATTTCATTCTGGTCAAACATCCCCAAAGGATAATTTTCCCAATTTATTCCACGACGGCGGCGAAAAATTTAAAAAAAAAAACCAAGAGAAAAAGGATCATGTCACATCGCGCTGATGAGTGTAACTGACCGTGTAAATTGTTGTAACGTGTAATTAATGGTTTTTTTTTTCGTCGCCGTCGTCGTCGTAGTCGAATCCTTGCTTGGAGAATGCGGCCAAAAAAAAAAGGGTTCGAGTCGAGTTCGATGCTACTCCGATGATAATGATGATGATGGGGAGACCATTAAAGAAGATAAAGTCGTTTTTTGTTGTTTTTTTTTTTTTGTTGTTGTCCTTAAATTGTTACAAAACGCTTTCAAACACACACAACGCAATGCAATTTAATAGCAATTGAGTAACAAGTGGCGTGTTGCGGTATGCGGTGGACATTTGGTTGAGTGTTTTGTTAAGTTTTTATTTTTCTTTCGACCCCGTGTGGTTGGTGGTTGTGCCTGTCTCAATGGAGAAACACCATGGGGTTGGTCAGCAGATTAGTCTTCTTGGAATTTTTATGGATGGGCTTTTGAGAGTGGATAACCGTTTGTCTGGATACTTTTTGGTGTGTTTTTTTTAGGGAAAACCGTCCAGATGGTGAGTTTTATGAACAGCGCGGAGTGAGATTTCTAATTAGCGAATGGATATTTAGGCTATGCAGATGGTTTGGTGTGGGGACTTTTTTGTTTAAATCTGTTTGTGTAGAAGGGATTTGTTGCAAACAGCAAATGTCCTAAGCGATTTGATATATCAAATTGGATCAGGCGATGGATTCATTGCAAATTCGTATGCAAGAACAATTTGGATCAGAAGGTGGAACCAGTACAAATTCGTAGAAATTCCAAGAGTTTGCAACAATTTGGAGCAGGGAATGATTCCCAACAATTTGGAGCAGAATATGGATCCATTGAACGTTCGTACAAATATCCAAGAACTTTGAACAATTTGGAGCAGGGAATGAATCCATCGGAAATTTGGACAAATGTTCAGGAATTCCCAACAATTTGGAGCAGAATGTGGATCCATTGAAAGTTCGTACAAATATCCAAGAACTTTGAACACTTTGGAGCAGAAGGTGGAACCATTACAAATTCGTAGAAACTTCCAAGAGTTTGCTACAATTTGGAGCAGGGAATGAATCCATCGGAAATATGGACAAATGTTCAGGAATTCCCAACAATTTGGAGCAGAACATTTTGATTGGTGGAGACTTTAATGTGAGCTGTCCAAATTTCAGCATCCTTTAATTTTATCTTTGCAGCTACCATGTGCCGCCGTATCCGCCCGATTTCCAATATGATACTGTTGTCTGCTAGTTCTGTAAATGTCGAGGTAAGAATTGGAACAGCAGCACGGAGTTCTTCTTCCGTTCCATGGAGCAATATTTTAGGTTGAAGAGCTGAAAAACTGACGCAATGTCTTCCATGGCCTGAGACCGATGTATTAGTTCAGTGAAAATTTTGTCTTGACATTCTAGCATGGCTCTGAGCGTGTCTTTTTCCAAAGTCAAGCCAGCATCTTGAGCCTTTTCGCCAGGCATAATTTTCCTGTTTTTTGCCCTTAACCGCCTTTCAATTGAAATGTCTAACTCTGCGCATATTCCTCGTGCGTATAACTAATGGCATTTTTTACGGTTTTATCACAATTTTCAAGCAGAAAACTCGCAAGTGCCTTTAGTTTTACTAAACTTTTTCCTAAAGTGAGTCCTGGTTTCTGCAAGTATTTCTGTGCTGCATCAACTTCTTCCAAAATATCGGACCAGAAAGAAAGATAGCACAAAACCGTAAAGTCGCACACAGCAGATAATAGAACAGTCGCAGCACCCCTTGTATCCAAATTTTCCTTTTGAGGATTACAAAGGAGTTCGAGAGTTCAAACTATCTTTACAAAATGTTCCTTCAATGGCTTAACAGCCTCGTGATAAGCGCTCCATCTAGTGTTCACAAGTCTCTTCACTGACACACTTACATTTCTTATTAGAATATCCCAACGATGAGTAGATGCTGAGAAAAAGGTGTAAAGCCTTTCCACTGTCCCAAAAAACGTTGTACTTGAAAAAGTGTTTCCCAAAGAGTGAACTCCACAAAGGTTTAAAGAGTGGTTTGCACATGGCGTAAACAAAGCTTTTGGATTAATTTGCTGAATTAATTTTTGAACTCCTCCATGAATACCCGCCATAGTCGCAGCATTATCATATCCCTGAGCCCGGCAAAGGTTAATGTCAAGACTATCTTCATTGAGTTGTTATAAGATATCGTCGGTTAGTTCTTTGGCAGTCTTTCCAGATGTGGGAAAAAAAACTCTAGAAATGATTCCCTCCGCTCAACCTTTCCATCCTGGATGTGAACGTATCTTATAACCTCACTCATTTGGTCGATATGTGATTCATCAAGTGTGCTGTCAAATATTATGCCAAATCGGTTCTTTGCTTGGTGAATGTCTTTCACAATTTTCGTTCTAACTTCTTTCCCCAAAAGGCTTATAAATTCATTTTTAATATTCTTCGACAAATCGTCGCTTGAAAAGCAAACTGACATAAGTCAAAATTTGACGATTTTGAGTTAACTACTCGTATACAGAACGAATCGCAAAAAAAAAATACAATGTTTCTATCCAACCGTCATAACTTCAACCCTATTCCTATCATGCTATTTTACTGACATAAACCGCCATGATGTGACTTACAGTCACACAAGAAAAAACGTTTCGTTTCTACACTTTTTTATGAATGTTAAAATTTTTATTGTTGTTATAAACAGAGGAAACGAAAAATATTAATATTAATTATAAGTTAAGTTATTTTTAATGGTAGGAATTCGAATAACCCATTCAAGTTTTGGTTTATTGAAAAAGGTATTAGGAAAAATGGGAAACATTTATTTATTTTTAGCGCAAGGTAAACAGACTATTGCTTTTTCAGAATGATCATTGCAGACATTCTTTCCACCACACATACCACAACACTGTTTAGAAGCTCTTCCTTGATGCGATGGGCAAATGAAGCATCGCCGACGAATTTTGTCTGACGGAGGATTAGCAACAGCACCGATTGTTGTTGGGATTTGTAGGGCTTCGTTGATAATGGAAACGTTGCTCTTCTTTAAACTTTTTATTCTTCTTCTTTTGAAATTACGAATGACCAAATCTGAAGTAGTTGTCAAAAGTTATGTTCCTATTTGTCCTTTCATATGGTTCACATAATTGTTAGACAACACGCTGTCCCAAATTTGTGCCTCTTTTAGGTCCTTCTTTTCCTATATATGGTATACCAAACAGTGGATAGGTATTTCCGCTAAAGGAAACTCTTCCCCTAAATGGTACTAACTGTTCGTCGATAGTTAAGTTTTCCCCCGGAATATACATAGTGCTTTTTGAAGTTCTTGTTTATCATATTCCATAGGTCTCTGATAGGAGCAAATTTATCTTGAGATCTCCGGAAGGACCTCGTCGATTTATCATCAAATCGCAAATATCGCGACAAAGCCACAAATCTATTTTTTGACATACACGCACGAAAAAACACAAGACCAAACACAGGATCCCAGAATTCTTCATAATCACACATACCCTTCTTTTTCCTTCCCGCTTCTAACAACAAGCCAATACAGTCAAACTTCTTTATAACGAACTTCCTTATAACGTAATTCTCTTTATAACGAATTTGATTTTGTTTCCCTTCCCCAATTTTCTTTGATAAAATTTTCTATATAACGAATTTTGTATAAAACTTCTTAATAACGAAGCAATTTTTAGTTCCCTTGATGGACTGTATACGATCGAATCTCTATAGCATCTGTTTGCTTCGGTGCAGGGAAATAACTTCACGGGCAATAACTTCACATGGGCAATAACTTCACCTCGAGAGGGCAATAATTTCACTTTTTTTTGTGAACTTAATGCCCACTGATGGTGAGCAATAACTACACTTTTTAGTGGGAAATAAATTTTCTTAACATTTTATGATAATTCAAGAAACGTACCTCGCACTTACCCCAAATCAAACAGTGACCCCAAGCAGGGAGGTTGCAGGGGGGCAGCATGCCCCTCCATACGCATTGCACTGTTTATGGGATTAGTTGCGAAATCGCAAGTAGATTGGGTGCTTGGGATAGAGTGGGTGCAAGGGTCTTTAGTTAAATAGACAAATTCTCAAATTATAGGTGGGAAATAACTTCACAAAATTTTGGGTGAAGTTATTGCTCACCATCAGTGGGCAATAACTTCACAAAAAAAAAGTGAAGGTATTGCCCACTCGAGGTGAAGTTATTGCCCGTGAAGTTATTTCCCTGCACCCCTCACAACTACCCCAAATCAAACAGAGACCCCAAGCGGGGGATTGCAGGGGGGCAGCATGCCCCCCCATATGCATTGCACTGTTTATGGAATCTACTTGCGATTTCGCAACTAATCCCATAAACAGTGCAATGCATATAGCGGGGCATGCTGCCCCCCTGCAACCCCCCTGCTTGGGGTCACTGTTTGATTTGGGGTGGGTGCAAGGGTCTTTAGTTATAATAGACAAATTCTCAAATTATAGGTGGGAAATAACTTCACAAAAGAAAAGTGAAGGTATTGCCCACTCGAGGTGAAGTTATTGCCCATGTGAAGTTATTGCCCATGTGAAGTTATTGCCCGTGAAGTTATTTCCCTGCACCGTTTGCTTCCACGCCTGGGCAAGATTTTCAGTTGCGTTCAAATTTGTACATCGCACAACTAGATTTATAACATCTTTATCAAAAAATAAGGCAAGTGCATTACCAGCTGTTTCGATATGTTTTCCTGGAGGTAAAACTACTTTGTTGAGGCTTCCCCTAATCAAATTGTGAACTGGAACTCTGCCTTGAGTATATGGAAGTGACCTCCATTCTATGCCATCTTTTCCAGTGAACAAATTTACTTCGGTGTCATTTTCTGCTTCGAATTCTATACTTTCTGAGCCGGATAACTCGTCTTTAACCTCCGAAGCCGCTTCAAAAATATCTCCTTCACTATCTGTCGAACACATGTCATCTACAATGGAAATGTTGCCAACGCTTCCCTTCTCAACGTCATTTTCGATGAGAGCATTATGAATAGCATCCTCGTATTCCTCCTTACATTTTTTAACTAAAATGCAATGTATATATGTATATATGAAGATACATATGAATATTGACATCTATCTCAAAAATTCTCAGACAAACCTTTGCAAACTCAAAAATCAGCAACAATATTACACGAAATACACTCTGTTGTCGCTGAAACCGAAGGACTTTAATTTTTAGAATCTAGCAGCAATGAGTAAAGGAACAATGCTTTGTAAGGTAATGACTCATTAATTCCGGGAACCCCCGTATAATGACGGAAATACCCTATCAGAATTTCCCTATAAGTCGAATTTCGTTAGTGAAGAAATTAATTGCAGTTTCTCTGATCAAACTGATCATATAACAAATCTTGGTTTTATTTCCTTAACGAATGATGAAATCCTCTCTGAATTCTCATTACTTGATTCGAGTGTTAGTGTTGCACCTGATAATTTTCCACCATTATTATTTAAAAATTGCATATATAACCTAGTTGATCCACTAAGGATTATATTTAATTTATCTTTAACTACTGGCGAGTTTCTTGACTGTTGGAAGTATTCACTCATAACTCCAATTTTCAAATCTGGATCAAAAAGTGATATCGAAAATTATAGGCCTAACGCGAAGCTGCAGCTGTTTCCTAAAATATTCGAGGCAGCTGTTAAAAAAAAGGTTGTACTCAGTTGTTCGCAATTATATTTCCGAATTTCAGCACGGGTTTGTAAGTGGTAGATCAACCTCTACAAACTTGGTCATTTTTACTAATTACTGTCTTGAAAATATTGAAAGACGTCTTCAAGTAGATTGCGTGTATACTGATTTTTGTAAAGCCTTCGATCGTGTTCAGCACAATGTTCTTTTAAAAAAGCTTAATTTTTTTGGATTGCATTCTAATAATATTAAAATGGATTGGCAGTTACTTGGCCAACCGCAAACAATTTGTTAAACTTGGATCCGCGTGGTCGAATGAAATTCGAAATTTTTCAGGTGTTCCCCAAGGAAGTCATATTGGTCCTATTCTATTCCTTCTTTTTATCAACGATTTACCCTCTTTCGTATCAAGCTCGAAATGTCTTTTGTACGCAGATGATCTAAAGATCTACAAAACAATAAACTGTATGTCAGATGTCTTAGCGTTGCAATATGACTTAAACAGATTAAATGATTGGTGCGTTCTTAATGGCCTTTATTTCAATATAAGAAAATGTTCGGTTCTCACGTTTAGTTAGAACAAATTCCCTATATTATTTAATTATAAAATACTAAACACGCCATTGAGTAGGGTTTCAGACCAAAAAAGATTTAGGAGTCATCTTTGACACTGAACTAAACTTTTCTTTGCATTTAGACTACATAGTTGGCAGAGCTAATCAAATGCTAGGGTTCATTTTTCGAAACTCTCAAGATTTTAGTGATCCATATACTTTTAAAACTTTGTATAATGCCTTGACCCGTTCGATATTAGAATACTGCTGTATTGTTTGGAATCCTCTTTATCGCAATGCTGAATCTCGCCTAGAGAAAATTCAAAGAAGGTTTACTAGGTATGCACTACGTAAATTCGACTGGAACAATAATCTTCCAACCTATGATGATAGATGTTCTTTCATAAATTTGAAACCTCTTTTTAAAAGAAGGATATATTATTCCGCAATGTTTGCTAATGATGTCTTAACTGGTCACATTGATTGCTCGTTTCTACAGTCTTTATTTAATGTTGACTCTAAGTCACAGCATGGCGGTTTACGGCATATTTTTTTATATTAAATAATAAAAATGGCTAAATAATATAAAGTGAAAAAACAAAACAAAGTATTTCAAAGAAAAATATTGAAGGTAGGAATACACTGTACCCTTGATATAAAATAAGAAAGATTTTGGAAACGACAGCAATTTAGCAATCTCAAGTGTGACCCAAAGACACAGCATGACAGGAATAGGGTTAACTCTTAAACTGAGAGCATGAGGGCACAAGTGTCGTTTTGAATTTAAGGAAAAATCCCTGTTGTTTTCCCAGCTAAAGTGACATTTATCATTTGTAACACTTTGCTTCTAAAAGAATTATGAATTCGTGATAAATAAGTTTCTTGAAAAGTGACACTTTTCGTGTTGTGTCATTTTACCTTGGAACAAAACTAGTTGATGAACTTCAAAGTTTTTTTGATTGCTTCAAGAAGTGTCGTTTTACCATTAAGTTAGGTTTTATTTTATCTAATATTATTACGAGTAAGTAAGTAAGTAAGTAAGAAATTCATTTATTTAATATTTTCTTATTACATAAGTTACAAGATAGAATGAATTTTAAAGCTATGGCTTAGCCGTCAGCTTGGTTAGCAAAATGCTTATACATGTACCTACATTTGTTACTTTAACAATATAGTTATTTTTTTAATAAACTTAATCAATCATAATATTCTGTTATTAATAGCGACCTGTATTTGTAGATGGATTTAATATAATAAAATAACTTTTTCCAATCACACTCGTTCAGAATTTGTATTGTCTCCTGCATGGTAAGGAATTTTTTTCCGAAGTAAGCTAGTCTCTGTGGTTTGTAGATTGGACAAACACTAATAATGTGAAAGCAGTCTTCTTTCGCTTTTAAGTTGCAAATATTACAAAACTGGTTGAAGCTTCCATTATATGGGCTGCCATTTAAACCAATCAACTCACACCTTGTTTTGAAAATAAGAGATATTTCACTATAGTTGAGTGAGTCATTGAAATAGTTCTTATCCTTTAGATTGAAGTTCAGGTGAGAATACAATACTCTGCTATCTGATTCACGAGCTTTCTCTATAAATCGCACACGAATAGCATCTTCATTTTTATTTATTATTCGATAAAGTTGGTTCTTTAAGTTGTCCAGGTTGTTTAGATCGAATGAAATAGTTTCTCCACACGCGTTTCCAATTCTTAACCATCTTAATGCCCACCAGTCCTTGTTTCTTAATTCATAAGATAGCATTTTTTTGGTTATTCGGGAGTCTGGATACGAACCTAATTTAATGATGTAATCCGCTTGCGATTTGAGAGTGCTTGCAAAAAGCATTGGAAGACCCGTTTCCAAATAGATTGTGTAGTTCGGCGATTTCATTGGTAAGTTGAATAATTTTTTCAAGAAGTTCCTGTGGAATTTCTCGATTACTTCGTACTCGTCTGATCCCCAAACTTGAGAGGCGTAACAAAGAGTTGATTTAACAACTGAATCAAATATTCTGTATTTCGTTGAGAGGAGAATCCGCTTGTTTGCAAAAACATTTTTCCATGATAGATTCACTAAGCTTTGGGAAGACTTGGCTTTATCCGTTAGATGTTTACCAAATTCTAGGGTTGGGTTCAGTTTCACTCCTAAATATTTGAGTTCCTTCACAATCTCTAATCGGCTTCCATTATAAAACCATCTATTTAAACTTTGCACTCGTGGTGAACGGGAAAATACCATAATTTTAGATTTTTCGGTGTTGATGGTTAGTCCCCATTTTTTGCAGTAACTGGCTAGACGATTTATCATCAATTGGAGATTTTCAGGAGATTCAGAGAGTAGAACAAGATCATCGGCATATAACAAGACATTGACCACGGTATTAGCAATTCGTACTCCACCAGGCAAATCTTTTTCTATGTCGTTTATAAATAGAGAAAACAATAAGGCACTAAGAGGACATCCTTGCTTTACACCAGTCTGTGTTTTAAACCATTCTGAGAAATCCTTTCCATCCCAGACTGCTGCACTTGTTTCGGCATACATTTTTTTAATGGTCTTAAGAAATTTTGTAGAGATACCCAACTGAGACAGTTTATAGAAGAGTGCACTTCGGCTAACAAGATCAAAAGCTGCCTTGAAATCTAAAAAAAAGCTATACATTTTCTTGTTTCTGGCTTGAAAGGCTCTTATAATCGCAGATAATGTGAATATTTGGTCAACGGTTGAAAAGTTTTTTCTGAATCCAGCTTGACGCTCTGTCAGAATATTTTTTTCATCTACCCATTTTTCTAATCGTCCTACAAGTATGCCGCAAAATATCTTGGCTGACACATTCATGAATGAGATTCCCCTGTAGTTTTCTACGTTTTCCAGCGAACCCTTTTTGTGGATGGGGAATATTACGGACTTCTTAAACGATGAAGGGATGTCTGCACTCGAGAACACACTGTTGAAGAGAACTTTCAAATAGTTGATTAAGGTTGGACTAGCATTTTTGTAGAATTCGTACGGAATCCCATCTTCGCCTGGCGCCTTTCCATTTTTGGATTTCATGATAACAGCATTGATTTCGTCAGTTGTTACCTCACCATCTAGGGAATCGTCGAAAATGAGGGGGTCCGCATACGAGAAAGAAAGGTTTGAGTTATCCAGTAGAAGATGTTTAAAATATATGGATAGATCATCAGCAGATACTCCTGTACCTATTTGATAAACTGTACCATTAATCTCCCTTGCTATTCTCCAGAAGTCCTTCGAAGACTTGGTTTGACTAAGTAAGAGAGCTTGCTGATTATCGAAGTCAGTTTTCTTAGCTAGGCATAGATTTTTGTAGTGGGTATTCACTTGGTTATACCACTTTTTAACCTCGGATCATTACAAGTTCTCCAGACACGCAAAAGGGCAAATGATTTCTTCCTAGCATTTATGCATTCTCTATCAAACCATTTTTGTTTAAATGGTGACCTTATATTTGAAATGTTGTTTGATGCAGCACTTCTTATATAACAAGTTATTTGGTTTGCGAGTGTTTCTGTTTCTTCAGGTATCGAATTATTTGCTGAGAGCAAGCTGTTTAATAACCTGTGGTAGGTATTTGTTTTTTCGGATTTCCATTTAAGTCTTGGTAGCAGGGGCAGGTTTTTGTGATATGAGGGTGTTTCACCATCAACTTCAACCACGATTGGCATGTGATCCGAAAAAGTTTTGTATTGTACCTCAAATTTTTTAATTTTCCCAGTCCAGTCGTTGTTAACAGCACAAAAATCAATAACTGAATTGCCTTGTCCTCCGACAAATGTGTAATGCCCTTCTCTATCACCTTCTGTACAGCCGTTTAACACAATAAGATCATACATTTGGAGCAGCTCTAGTACATCTGTTCCATTTTTATTGCAGACTATGTCTTTAGATACCCTATTGTTACAGCATATACTAGGGTTTGTTACAGTTTGCACTATAGTGGTTTGTGAGTCACTTATTCTCGAATTCCAATCTCCAATCAGCATAACGTTTTTGCTAGCTAAACATGACATTGTATTACACAGCCTCTCAAAGTCGTGAGTCCATTTGTTGCAGTTTATATATGATGGAACGATATATGTATTATTATTTTGTGTCACACATTTTACTACGGTAGTTCCTTCAAATTCATCAAAATCGTAAGTTTTTAAATGTGATTTTTTTATCCCGTACAGGCTTCCTCCACTTGCACGCCCCTTTATGTAGGTTTTACTTGCTTCGCTCCAAATTAACTTAAAGCCATCGAAATATTTATTAAAATTACTTAAATTATCGCTTGTTAAATGTGTTTCAAATAGAAAGAAAATTTCAAAGTTCTTAACATAGTTAAAAAAATCTACAAATAATAATTTATTACTTAATCCAGATATATTGTAAGATAAAATATTTGCAGAGATAAATTTGTTTGAGCTGACGACACTACTACCTTCCGGACCTTCGGTGTAAAGTGTCATCACTGGTGCATCTGGTTTGGGCCATTCACGCTGACGTCTGTTTATTACGAGTATAATCGATCAAAACAAAACGATACTTCTTCACACTCTTTTTTTCTAAATTAGTAGCAATTTGTATGTAAAACGACATAAGTCATTTTTTTTTTGAAAAACGGCTTTTTGTAGTAACTTAAATATACCACTTGAAAGAAGAAAAAAAATAATACTTATTTACTTTACAACTTTTTGGTATTCATTGAAATTCCAAACTAAAATGATTTGTTTAAGTTATGAAAAACTTCAAATGGCTTTTCTGAAAATGTATGAATTTTGACTTACCTATGTCAGTTTGCTTTTCAAGCAACGAAATGCGAGCTGACTCGTGTCTTATTCTTATCACCTATCGAATGCTCGATTCTCAACAAATGCTCCTTTAAAACTGGATCATATTTGGATATAAGTTTCACCAATTCTAAGAAATTGCCCCCATTGTCCGATGACATCTGTGGCCTCGAAAAGATAGATTTTGACAAGCAAGAAACAATATTACGTCCAAAAGACGACTTAGAATATCTCGCCATTTCTTTTTTTCTGCACCCATTGACATTTGCAAATTGTTGTCGATTGTGTTTTGCAACTTTAAGCCAATTTCCGAAGTTTTCCACTTTTCTAACGACGTTAGGTGGCGACAGTGGCGACGCCTCATATTGTTTAACTCGTTCATGAACGACTAACATTCACCAAGAAGTTATCTCAATTTTTGCGAACATATTTATACTCTTCTTCCCATTGCTATAATTTTTTATATTCCAACTCGTGCATTTCCTATTGGAACATTTCCACACCATTCGTAGCTTTTTTCCAACTCCTCTTTCCAACTCGTTCGAACGATTCGGCAACGAAATGATACCATGGAAAGTCAGGAACGCACAAGCAAAAAAAATCCTGTTTTGTATCGACCATTTCGTTCAAATCCTTTTTGAACGAGAAGGGTTTTTTTTTGCGCCGAAAGTTTGTCGCATGCAGAGTATATCCATACAATGAGTAGGGACACTCTCGACGTTTTCTTTATCAGTTCTTATCAGCAAGTACGTCTGTGTTAAATAGAGATAAAAGAGCAAGACTGTTTTTTCGCAAAAGGGTACGGGGTGCTCCGTTAAATAATGACAAACATTAATTTGTCATACTTTTTTTTAAAATTAAGTACGAACTAGGTACATGTGTGTTACGCTAAGATATTTTTGCTTGTTGTTCGCGTAAAACCGCGAAGGTATTTACCAGACAATATTGATTGAGGTTTCTTATCTTAACCTTTCCTTTGGAAACTTCATCCGTTGGAAGATCATTTTCCACACTTAAAAGAATCAAAACTTATCTTAGAACAACAATGACGCAAAACAGGTTGACAAATATTTCTTTTAATTTATATATTTTATTATATTATAATACCTACGTATATAATAAAATAAACAATATTTTTTTCTTTTTGTTTAAGTGTTTTTTTGTTGAATAAAAAAATTGACTTAAGACACGTTTATTTATAGAAAATGTAAGAAGGTACTTATCAATTGCTTGTTTATTAAAAAGTAATTAATATTTTTTTAAGTGATGAAGAATTGGTTTTTGTTTTATAAATAAAATCTAAATGTAAAAAACATTTTGTTCTTTTAGCCTGAAAAATTCGTATTGTTAAATAAACTTGCTTAAAACGATGTAAACGTTATTTTTTTATTTAATATCAAAATTTCTTTGTATTGGTAAAAAGGATCTTAACAGCTATAGCAATTAAAACTTCACTGAACGACTACACATTTTTGCCACGCTTCGCTACTGGGTGGCGATCAGTACCTTGGGGTTAAGCTTCCACCACATATTAAAACCGGTGACGAAATATTGTGTTTCATTGCATGCAAATATCCGACAGCAAAAATAAAACAAACGGTTCGTTTAGGTTATTTAGGTAGCAACTTTGTTTTACATAATTGTGCAAAGAGTTATTTTTGGGTTAGCGATGGCACCCCCTGTTAGGCTGCCACGCGGGGCGGACCTTGCTCAATTCTTCGCTAAATGCGATCTAATTATTCTTCGGAGGTCTATAACTACGAGTATATATATACCACCCTTTCTCTTGAATTATATTGCATCTTTAAAGTTAAGACGAGAAATAAATGCATCGCTGACATCACCGAGGAGTTCTCAATCAAAGTCGGTGTATACCAGGGAAGCGTCTTAGGTCCCTTAATATTTATAATAGTTTTTGATTATCTGCATGAAGGAAAAGTGGTGGACTTTAAAGTGCATCAGCTATTCTTTGCTGACGATGAAGCGGTGATCAAACATCCCTGCAACGAGCACTTAATGTATGGGTGGAGGTTTTGGAGGAAAATGGGTTTCGTATTAGTCCGAAGAAACCAGAATACTTGTGTTGCCCGTTCTCTGATCCACTCCGACCTATTGCAGACGTTTAAATGATTGGAAGAGTGATTCCCATCTGAGATATATGATCAATAGCGAAGCAAGCTGTGATGGCGACTTTAAGCATCTGTTGGATGACTTTTGACTTTGAAATTCATTTTTTTATTCATTGTTAGATAACTACTTACATACTAGACAAAAATGATTAAATCTAATTTAAAATTAACAGGATACTAATTCTTATTTATTGGTCCTTATGCGGACGCTCTAAACTTAACTATAACCTTATAATTATTGCCTTTCGGCCTAAAAACTATTTTACGAACTAATCTTACATATATATTCCTCGAGAAAATTTACTAAAACTCGGTATCATTATTGAGATTTTATATAAAACAAATTACAAACTAAGAGTACCTATTCTACTTACTTAAACTACTTAACGTGTTCTAACTATAATTAGGATTCTGAGCACTCGTTGCCTTGCGCAACAAGTGGTCAAAATCCCAATTGCTTTCCGAGCGCCTGGCAGTCGTCAACGTGCACACGGGCCGCCGTGAGCCGACTGAAGCCTTACAGCGTCAGTCAACTCCCGGAAGCACCACCACACGTTGGCGAGCCCGGCCTCTCCCAAAAACGCCCTAGCTGACTTAATCTAACTTATAGGCTAAGAAGATGTTACCTAGAGTAACGCACCGTCCTGGGAGGGCATGTTGACCCCTCCCCCCTCAACAAGCCACCAAAGTTCGGCGAATTGCTTTTCCGTGTCGAATCTATCCCTCTCCGATATTGCGGTACTAAAATGGAGGAGCTCATGACCATTGGCCTCGTCCCCGTCATGGAGGAGCCGCTTATCTCTCGCGCTGCGGTAGCGATGGTATAAGACCGGAATACCATCCCTCGTCTGTACCAGCCCCTTTGCATCAATATGGATAAATGCCTCTGGCGGGATAAAGCCAGACCGGAGCGTACTCTCTATGTACATTTCATTGGGGTAGTAATCCCCAAATATCAGACTATTGTCGCTGGCCATCACCCTTGCAACGTGCCTTCGAGTGACCTTAATGAGGAAATTGTCAATCCTATTCAACTGAGCCCCATCGTATAGGACCTTGTTGGGATAGTATTTTATATAGTTGGATTCAGGCGTTCGGAACAACCGGAGACAGGTCCTAAGACATTGTTTCTCCAAAACCCGAATCTTTTCCATATAACTAGGCGCTATATTAAACCACAATGGACAACCATAAGCGATGATCGGCCTTATAAGGGCCACGTAGCAAATGACCTTCACTCTAGAGTCAAGTTGACTGCTATGAAACAGTCTCCTTGCCAGAGCATAAGCCTTCTTGGCCCCAGCAAGAAAAACAACTATATGTCTGTCGAAATACAGATACTGGTCAAGCCAGATACCTAGATATCTAACTACGCTTCTCACCGCCAATGGCTGCCCATTTTGTCCAATAATGGCCAATTTCTTCCAGTTTTTTCTGATATCCCTAGAGGCCACAGCCAATGGAGTTCTGAACAAGATTGTTTCTGTCTTCTGAAAGTTGATTTTCAACTTCCAGTCGTCGCAATATCGCTTAATTTGATCGAAGTCACGCTGCAAAAGGATATTAATGACCTCGATTTTAGGACCTGATCTGTATGCCACCAAATCGTCGGCATACGCTATAGCATGTCTGAGTGAACCCACCAGATCACTCGTGTAAATGTTAAACAGGATCGGAGAATTGACCGCCCCCTGCTGTAAACCGTTTTTAATTTCAAAGACTCTCCTCGAAGTCACGTTGCCACATTTGACAACGAGCTCCTTTCCCAAAAGCATATTATAAATTACATATAGCAAAGGTTTGTGCATCCCCCGCCTGGTCAACTTGTAGAAAAGTCCCTTTGTCCATACGGTGTCGAAAGCCTTCTCAAAATCAACCAGACAAGCACCCGTGCATTGGTTCTTGCATTTATTCCACTGAATGTCGGAAACCAGTTTCGACGCGGCATGAATAGTGTCATGCCTCGCCCTGAAACCAAACTGGTTGTCCGGAATTATGTTATTGTCCTCGACCCACTTTAACAGGACTCTATTGACAACCTTTTCAAAGACCTTGCTAATATTCGGAAGCAAGCTAATTGACCGGAGATTGGCAGGGTTCGTCCTATCTTTACCTTTTTTCGAGATAGGGTGTACCACAGCTACCTTCCAATGCGCCGGATAATGTGCATTATTCAGCGCATTGTTAAACAGCGTGGTGAAAATATCTACAGCCTCCAGAGGCAGGTGTCTCAATACGACGTTTGGGACACCATCCATCCCCGCCGACTTTTTATTCTTCAGTGACTCGAAGATGCACAGAAGATCATCCTTCGACACGAACAAGTGCGACGCATCTCGGCCATTGGCGACAACTGCATTAGCATGGTTTTCATCAGTGAACACGGTGAGTCCGTTATTCTCAGATCGCCAATTCTCAAGTTCGGTGCGCAGATCGAAGTGGCTCACCAGAGCCCTATTCTCAATGTCGTGGTTACGGCGAACAGGATTGTTCACCGTATACACGGCCTCGAAACAAGCGCCCAGCAAATCCACCTTCTCCTGTGGGTCCTCGACCACGAAAAAATCGTCGTTTGAAGCGACACTTTCTGGACTTATTTCAGCAGTCAGTACTGTCTGTCTGTTCTCTGCTGTCTGGGAGATTCGAACACAAGGAATATCATTGTGATCTTTCCTCCTGAACAACTTATTTAGGTATCTGTGGGAACATATTCGGACTACAGGTTTTAATAGCCCGAATTTTATTGCCCCAATACAGACTTACAGATTTTCTGTAATTTTCTTTTATCAGCTGTTTTAGGATTCGGATCTCTGAATTCAGCCTCCTTACCTCCGGGTCGTTGCGATCAGTAAATTGCCTGTACAGCCGTTTAAGCCTCGAGAGCAGTCTACTTTTCTGTCGGTATAGTGCGTCGATTGTAGGGTTTCTGTACTTTTCTGTCTGGTCGTCGTCGGAACGTCCTACCCGAGGAATAGTTCGTTCCATAGTTCGTTTGATGGCGTCGTTCATTTGCAATAAATGCCGATCAATGTCATCATTTGTCATGTTATTGTTTGTCGGTGGGTCGATCCCACTCGAATGTATATCTCGCTTTAAAAATCTGGAGAAGCGCGACCATTGTGCCCTCCGATAATCGAATGAACACACTGCTTCGTACTCCTCCAGCTGCGTTTGCTCGTTCGGGATCCGTATTGCGGCGGCGAGTCCGTAGTGGTCACTATCGTACTCAAACGCACGCAAAAAGTTCCGCGTGTTTTGATCTATGTTCGTCAGTTGAAGTCTTGCGTCCGTTAAGGCCAAGTCCAGGAAAGCACCGCTTCTTGGGAAAGAAGGGATATCCGTCGCGTACAACTCGAGGTTGTACTCAATCAGACATCTTGAGGCATCTGGTGGATGAATTGGTGGGCAAATTCAGTCATCTTCCGTAGTCGAAGAATGCCCCCCAAACTGAAAAGAAGGCTCTACAAAGCAGCTGTGCGTCCGGCGCTCACATACTGTTCACAATAATGGACAGCGTACAAAAAGTGTTAGGAACAATTAACTCCAGCTGAGAAGAAGATGCTTCGCATGACGGCAGGAGTGACAAAGATTGATCGAATAAAAAGTTCCAAGATCCGAGAAAGCCTTAACCTCAGAGAACCTATCACGACAAAATGCAGTGCTACCGGCTTATTTGGTAGTACTCTCATGTTTAAAGGAGAGATCTTGCAAACTCTGTCAAAGAAGCAATAAAAATCAATCGAAAGAGAGGCAGGCCTCAAAACTCCTGGATCACACAAATGCAGCGACACCAGCATTTGATTGGCCTTAGCGAAGAAATGGTTCAAAATCGGAAGGTCTGTTGCTATTTTCTAAGGTCGAAACAGCTGGTAATGGGACTGTTCAGGTCTTGATAGGTGGCCGGGTACTGGTACACCTACCTACCACACGGTTAAGGCTGAATGAAATCTCGGCTGTGTAAAAAACCTGCCAGAATCCTGGTAAGCCACAAGGTTTTGGGATTATAATCCACTCAAGATGGATAGATGCAATCAATACAAAGTCAAAAAAACCGCTGTTCGGGAAGCTTATTGCTTAGAAACCTATTTGACAGATGTTTGGAGATGGCCAACACATTTTCATCTGCTTCAAAACCAAACACAAGCGTCTTATCATCGAATTAAAGATTCAGCAAAAATCTGCTCACGTAGGACCTACCCACTTGAAGGAGGAACCCTGCCGCTGTACAGATGCAGATGCGGAATCCGCATATAGGCCGGCGAATCGGCGAAGCGGCGAACCTCACAGGCGGACCAGTAATGATTTTCTTAAGTGGGAGGGTTATGCCCCACTAATCCCGATCATATCCTCACCGTCATTAAGGGAGAAGAAGAGTCTCCTTTCTACAGACACTTGGTTAATTTTAGCCCATTTTTTGTTAGCAAAAATCGCCCTCAGTTAAGGTCAATATTTCTGCGTGTCCCCTTGAAAATCGGAAAACGACAGCACTGCTGCCACCATGCGAAAACTGCTACAGACCGGCCGACATCGTCGAAATGAGAGCTTTTGTAATTAAGTCCACCTAGAATCTGACGTGATTTTCATCTCATTAATCCTTATTGCCTTTTGTCGTCCTTACAAAACAAATCTACTTATGGTTGTGGCAGAGTGTCGTAAGCCCTCTCAACGCACTTGAATGGCATACTCCGCAGCAAAGATGCATTATCAGGTGTTAGGCTTTCCTTTTAGTCAACACTACATACATACAGTCAACGCTCTGCGCATATACACATTCGAAACATTTGATTAAATCACACCGACACTCTGTGTGTGTGACTATTTAATATCACAATTAAAAGTCATTGGAAGTGTTGATGTTACCTCCAAAGGTAGATATTCAAATAGATAGATTCGTATCGAATGTTGTTTGACTAAGGACCTGCCCTCATCAGATTTCCATTTAGCTAATCATATCGAACGAAATGCTGTTGAAAAGTGGAGTGCAAACTTATGGCCCCAAATCCTCTTTCAGCAATCACGTCCATTTCCCTGCATACAGAAAATTAATCCTTCATTTATGTGTAATTCTTGGTTGGACACCAACTTGTACTGAAGCAGTTTAAGGATAGTTTAAGAGTTACCACACCTCCTTACACTTGTCTTAATCAATGTTTTTGTTTGTTTTACTTTCAGGTGAACGTCCCTACAAGTGCCATTTACCAGATTGTGGACGTGCATTCATCCAGCTATCGAATCTTCAGCAACATTTAAGGAATCACGACGCTCAAGTTGAGCGTGCAAAAAATCGCCCCTTCCACTGTAACATTTGCGGTAAAGGCTTCGCAACGGAATCCAGTTTACGAACCCACACCTCCAAGGTCAGTTTTATCTTATCTCAAACACAAACTTTTCTTAAATTTTTATACTTTTCAACTTTTGGGGGTTGAGGAAAAACGAAACGACCCTTCAAGTTGCTTTCAAAATGGATCGACCGACACGATGCACACTTGCACTTGGGCTTCTCTATTTACCTTAGGTGCATTCAAAATGCCCGTATGTCTGGACTTGTCAGTTGGGGGTGTGTCAATATAAAATTATAATACCAGGTGAAGAGTGTGAGACGCGCACATACACACACATGAGCCACAAAAGGTGGTCCGTTTCCTTTGGGAGGTTTATAGCTATATAACGTTTTTCTGCGCCATCGTATTCGCTAAAGAAAACTGGACACAACTACATTTGTAGGATAATCCAAGGCGCAACTACCACACGTGCGGATGGACGATGAATGTCGTTGGTTGTTACACGCTCGAGTGCATCCCTTATACGTATATTGTGTATGTGTGCCAGGAGACGAGTGCGTGGTGTGAATAAATTGATTTCGGCTGAAATGTGCAAAACACTGGTAGGCAATGTCTGAATTTTAGGGAACAATGTTCGCACAAAATAAAGGGATTCCCTTGAATGGTGAGATGATTTCGGAAGGTGGCTGAATAGAATCGCATTTAAGGGAATAGGCCTGGCAATTTGCGAACAATAGTTCCCCTCTTTTCTGTTTAAGCCTATAATGAGGATTCCGCATCTGCATCCGAACGGCGCGGCGACAGGGTTTCTCCTTCAAGTGGGTAGGTAGGTCCTACGTGAGTAGATTTTTGCTGAATTTTTAATTCGATGATAAGACGCTTGTGTTCGGTTTTGAAGCAGATGAACATGGTTTTCTCCATCACCAAACATCTGTCAAATAAGTTTCTAAGCAATAAGCTTCCCGATCAGCGGTTTTTGACTTTGTGTTGATTGCATCTCTCCATCTTAAGTGGAATATGATCTCAAAACCATGTGGTTTACCAGAATTCCTGCAGGTTTCTTACACATCCGAGATTTCATTCAGCCTTAGCCCTGTGGTGGGTAGGTGTACCAGTACCCGGCCACCTATCAAGATCTGAACAGCGCCATTTCCAGCTGTTTCGAACTGAAAATTTCGAACTGCAATTTCAATGCAGAATGAGCTGTTCGACCGCCTTCTAACAAAGTAGCCGCTATCCCAGAAGAGGCGAGTGCCAAGGCAATCGCAGATCTCGAACGAATCGTAGGTAGCTAAAATCAGTGAAATCAGGAATGTTTTTCCAGTTTTTTCAGCAGCGGGCGCATCAAGGAAGAATATTCCGCCAATTTCGTTATCGACTGCTTGCATTAATTCATCGTACACTTTCTTTTGTTCTTGATTCAACATTGGCACATTTGTTCAAACAGCTTGACTCAATGCGATTCGATCGAAATCCATTTCTCGCCCCAATTCTCGATTAAATGCGTCTTGCATTGCGCGATTTGGCTGTGGCATCCCCAATTTGCACAACAAAATGCCACTCATGAGCAGACACATATCCTCGATCAAAATCAAAGCTTTGTTGCACATTTCATCTGACATCTCCAGTTCATTATCTGATGTCACAGTGCGAATTCGATGCAAAATATCATCGGCCACATCATCCTTGTATTTATTCCACAAATCTTTAGGATTTGATGGAAAACATGTCGAAATTATGATTGCGAAGAGTGTCGAAGAGTTGATTCGCAGGCGCAGTGATAGTGGCATCGGCCAGCGTCATGTCCCAATGATTGTCGTTTTGAAGCAATTGCCTGCGTTGGCAGGCTTCTCGATATGTAGCACACAACACACCGTCAACAGTCCGCAGCGCTTCGAACAAAGTAGCGCCACAAACATTGACCAAAAGCATTCTCAAATAGAAGCATTCGTCGTTTTTCGAGTGAGCTGTGTATATTCTACCAAGTGCATCACTTGCATAAACACCACGGAATCCGGGAACTACGTCACCTTGTTTCCGCCGCTGGAACTTCTTCGATGACGCATTCCATGAAGGATTCAAACACCATCCAACAAATCAAAGTATCGACTCCGTTTCAAAAACTTACTTTGTGTAACATAATAAACATAAACAAACTTATTAGATACATATATTAAAAAAAAAAAAATTCAAAATTGTTGACTACAACAATTTGCTTGGCAAATAATTAAAATAATTGACAACAACAATTGCTTTTAAAATTTTAAATATTTTTTTTTTTTGTATTTGAAGTGTCACTACTCGATTTCTACCCAGTTTATTTTTTTTTTCAAAGTGCATTTCCCCATACAAACTTTTATGCCGGTTGCGCCTTCTTTCAAAAATTTATCATACTAATATAACAACGTGTACCAACGTGCTTTACCAAAGCGCTTATTTTTCCTATTTTCAAAAAAGGTGATGTGAGTCGACCAGAAAACTAGAGAGGCATCTCTATTCTCAATTCTCTAAGAAAGATTTTTGCTTCGATCTTATACACAAGACTTTCCAGGTGGATAGAGGATAATAATCGCCTCAGCATGTATCAAGCTGGTTTTCGGGCTGTTTTTTCCACCGTTGATCATATTTTCGCGATCATATTTTCGACTAGCATCGCTAGAAAATATATTGAAAATAATAAGAAACTTTTTGTGTGCTTTGTAGATTTTAAAGCAGCGCTTGATACAGTTAACAGGCAAGCTTTAATTTATAAACTGGCATCCCTTGGAGTGTCAAGAAAGTTCTTAATGCTGTATGCCAAATTTCTTTCGTCATCTTGCGCAGCTGTGTGGGATGGGTCGAACCTGTCCGAATGGTTTGAGACATCTGCAGGCGTCCCTCAGGGCTGCATATTAAGCCCAATTTTATTCGCGTTGTACATTGATGCAATATCTGATATTCTTCCGGGTGGCGTTAACTTTGCGGGCAATCACATAAAAGTACTTCTGTACGCTGATGACCTAGTCTTACTGGCGGAAAATCCTTCTTCTTTGCAACTGCAAATTAATAGATTGCAAACGTACTGTAAAACTTGGGATCTCCATATCAACGTCGCAAAAACCAAGGTCATGGTATTTGAGAACCGGCAGAGAAGACGTCCTGGGGTAGGAACTTGGCGCCTTAACAACGAACAAATTGAGGTAGTTCGTGAGTTCAAGTACCTGGGTGTTTTGTTGTAGTATAATCTAAACTTTAACAAGCATGCCAGAGAAAAAAGTATTGAAGCCAAACTGGCACTCAACATGATGTGGCCGAAGTTCTTCGCCAATCAAAACATTGACCTTTCTTCGAAGTATCAAGTGTTTAACGCCACAGTTAATACTTGTATGTGCTATGGTGTGCAGGCCTTTGGTGTGAGCCCCTCGAAGAATTTGAGGCAGTCCAAAGATTCTTTTTCAAGCTTCTATTCCGGCTACCAGATGCGACTCCGACCTACGCTATTCATGTAGAGTCAGGTTTGCCTCCCATCTTCGTGCGAAACTTGAAAGCTCATTCTGATTATTTAACCAGAGTGGTAATGAGAAGCGGCAATAATCTTTCCAAGCCTATCTTAATAAGATTGCTACAAACCAATGCTTCTCCATTTAAGGATTGGAACCAGCTAGCGATATCTCTCGAACTGAATGGCTCCTTTACTTTAACTAATGTTAACGACTGGCAGAGGCTTTTTGCAATGATCATTGCTAAAGTGGATGACAAATTATACGATCAGCACCTAATTAGAGCATCTTCCTCAGCTTCAAGGTTAATCTATATGAACCTAAACCATCATTTGCTATCTCACGAAAGTTATTTCAATATAAATTTTTCATCGAAAGTTATAAGCACCATTTTTAGAGCGAGAGCAGAATTAATAAATTTGAATTCCATGCCACACAGAACAGATCTTGAGGAAACGTGTAATCTATGCAACATGAGAGTGCCTGAAAATATTCATCACTTCATTGCGGAATGCCCTATTTTACAAGAGATTCGTCGACTATACTTCCGAGTAAGCAATCTGTCCGTAAATGGTCTGTACGATACACTAAAGGGAGCTAGGGGGTGGCTTGTTTTGTACAAATACTGCAATCATGCTCTGTTATATCGTAATAGCTTTTAAAAGTCCAAGCTACAAGCCACTTTTGCCGTTCTTCTTAAGTTATTGCTTTAATAATCCAAAATTTTTCTTTTATGTTTCAAATCATTTAAAATTGCTAATTTTTTTTTTTGTGTGTTCTAAATCACTTCCAAATTATAAATCTTTATGTTGCAAATCATCAAAATTGTTTTAGACCCCCTCGCTGATCCATTCCATTCCTTTAATCTAGTTTTATACTTAGATACTGATGTACAAATTGCATTTTTTTTTTTTTTTTTTTTTTATATATATGCGGGTGGCAATGGTGCAGTAGTAGTGTATTCGCTTACGGAATGGAAGGTCGTGCGTTCGAATCCCGGCCAAGTCCATTACTTTATACCGAATACATGAAATCGTAATCTACCTAGGTAACTTAGACACCACCCGTGGAGAAAAACCCTACAACTGCACCCAAACACTTCTTTCCTATCTCTCTATTCTTTCTAAAACCAAGTAGCTTACACTGTGTTCTTAGCATTATAAGGGTACTGTGACAACAGAAAAAATCCCTTTAGCGTAAGCAAATTATATAAAAAAAAAAAAAAAAAAAAATATGTAAATATATTTTTATTTTTTTTTTCATCTTTTCTGTCGACTAATTGTTAAAGACATGACGAATTAATCTTTTATGCTTAAACCCTAAGTCTTGTGTTGTAAATAAGTATTTCTTTCTTTTTCAATTTTCCTTTTCAATTTAACTTCTATGTAATAATTTCTTTAATATCTATGTAATGTCATTTCCGGCAGACGGCTATTTCTGCCATGCTCGTGTTCTCAAACACAAACTATTGTTCATATATTTCATGAAATAAAGAATCTAATCTAATCTAATCTATAACAACCTTCTCTGCATGGTCTATTAACCAACAAAAAAAAAACTAAATCAAAATTGGATGTGTGTGGCAGTCGGTAGGCTGTCACACACACATTTAGCAAGTTATTTTTATATATATGGATGTACCACGTCTGTCGTTTATCAATGCACACCGTTACGAGAATACTATGAATCTGTCAAAATTGTACTTTATGTACCTGCGTCCAAGTGACACCTTAGGTCCGTTCGCGTACTTTATGTGTAGAAAAATGAAAAGTGTCAAATCTCCAAAATCGAGAGAGAATCCTCTCATTTCTAAGAAAAGTACGCGAACGCTTTTGTGTAAAAACTTCTTAGTTTGGCTTGAAAAGAAGCAACAGCTGTTTTTTTTGCTGGCAAACTCATACGATTTCATCATTTGACAGTTTTCATTTTCTTACCAGCTGAAATTCTGTGTGAAGAAAAATTAACGAAAGTACATTTTTCTTTCGTTCATCTTTTTACCATTTTCTCAGTACGCGAACGCGTTTGTGTAGTTTTGCACGAAAGTTTATATAAATTTACGTTTGCATATTAGTTCGCGAACGGACCTATTAATAGGTTTAGAACAAAGGGGAGGCAGATTGGGGTAACTTTTTTCTTTTCCTCATAACTCCCGATGACATAAGGAATAAAAAGTACTACATATAAACTTTTACGGCAAACAGCGCTTAAATTCAAATCTCTCTCTCTAAACATTAGACAACGGAGAATTTTAAAGTATTTCAACAAAGGCTTTTATTTCTTAATTGATTAAATAGAAATTTCCAAATTTGTTTTAATTAGAAAGCAGGACCTACATATAGGCTTTTTTTTTTTTTTTTGTAAGAGGGTAGGTGAAGATCTTCCAAAGACACTATGAGAATAGCAAGCGCGTGCTCATAGTAGTGTCAGATTTTTACTGACTAAAAACACCTCCCTTCGATAGATTGATGGATACTGCAACTAAGATATAACTTATCAAGCAATTTTTCTATCACGAAATAATAACTTTTGACAGGTTACTTTCCAATGAAAGATCCTGCATGTTCCGCAATTTAGGCGCGGTTAATCTTATCTTGCCAAGTCGAACGGTTTCGTTCTTTGTAGTCGGCGCAATAAATTGCTCTCATCCAAGATTTGTCGGACTGTATTGTTGGTATGTCCGATTAGTCGGTTTCTATGCTTTCTCGCGAAGCTTCTAGTTTCAGCTTCGATTGTTGGAATTCCGAGATCCCTGTGGATATCGTCGTTTCTAATATACCATGGTGCTTGTACAATTTCTCTAAGCACTTTATTTTGAAAAGTTTGTAAAATATTGGCATTTGTTTTCTTGGTACAACCCCAAAGTTGTATACCGTAGGTCCACACCGGCTTTAGCACTTGCTTGTATAAAAGCAGTTTGTTCTCGGTACTGAGCTGGGAATGTTTTCCGAGTAACCAGTACATTTCTCTATATTTGATATCGAGTTCTTTACGTTTCATTTTCACGTGCGAACTCCATTTTAGCTTTGCGTCGAGAGTCATTCCCAGGTATTTGGCCTCGTTTGCAAAGGGTATTCGGGACATGTTTAGGAAAATTGGCAAGTCATTAGTTTTCTTATACGTGAAATTCACGTGAACAGATTTAGTTTCGTTGAGGGCGATCCGCCAGTCCCTCGTCCATTAATTTACCTTATTCAGTGCGATTTGTAGTTTTGCAGTCGTTTCTTCAATTGCATTACCTACTGCAAGGATAGCGGTGTCGTCGGCGAACGTAGCAAGGGTAGTTTCATCTTCTCTTGGTATATCGCGTGTATATAAGAGATAGAGAAGCGGCCCGAGGACGCTACCTTGCGGTACGCCGGCCGAAATTTCTTTGAGCTCCGAGTATTCGTTCCCATTTCTAACACGGAAGAGTCTATTCCCGAGATATGATTCTAGAATATCATATATGCATACGGGAAGAACTTGTCGTAATTTAAATTTTAAGCCGTCGTGCCACACCTTATCAAAGGCTTGTGAGACGTCAAGGAATACGCTTGAGCATATCTTTTTTTCTTCAAATGCTTTCTCGATTACGTCAGTAATTCTATGCACTTGGTCAATCGTCGAATGCTTGGTTCTGAACCCAAACTGGTGGTCAGGGATAAGATTATTTTCTTCTATAACCGGTTGTATTCGCCTTAATAGTATTCTCTCGAAAACTTTGGATATCACTGGAAGGAGGGAAATTGGTCTATATGATTTTACTTCATTTGGCGGTTTTCCTGGTTTTAAAACCATTATGACCTCCGCAACTTTCCATTGGCTCGGCACGTGTTTTAGTCTGAGTGCCGCATTTATAATCTGAAGAAGCTTAATTAATGCTTTTCTTGGTAGGACTTTGAGAACTTCTCCAGTGATCAAATTAATACCAGGAGCTTTCTTAGGTTTTAGAGATTCGATTTCAAGTTTTAGTTCCCTTAGCGTTGCACTTGTGAGTGTTAAATTGTCAGGTAGTAATTCCGTCCTATTAATATTGTCGTGGACCGCTTGACCATCGTACGGTTTAAAGGTTTCTTCTAGATGGGCGGCAAAAACGTCCGCTTTTTCCTTATCTTCCCTTGCCCATTCATTTTGATTTATTTTAATTGGCGGCGCGGGGATTTTAGGCCTTTTGGTGCCTTTTATAGCTTTCCAAAGTGAATAATTGGAATCTTTTTTCGCTGTTAAATTTTCAAGGTAGGAACCTATCGCCCGATTTTTAAAATCCTTAATAGCTGTCTTCTATATGTTGAAGACATATAGGCTTTTCAAAAATATACAACACCTATGAAGTTACATTTGCGAATACGAAGAATGAAGATGTTAAAAAGTTACTTCAGAAAACTATTTTGGGAGCTTAATTTCGTTTAACAATTTTAGGCACATGTTTTTGGTATAATGCTTGATAGCAAATATAAAAAAAACATTTAAACTAATAGTTTAGATATCCATCTACCCATTAACCCTTATGTTACCATACCGAGTACGCCGGTACTAATTCGTTTTTAAATTGCCATAGTTTTCGTAATATTTAATACTTTTCATTGGGTTCTCTGGACATCTTACAAAAAGTTGTTTCCAACAATAACAAATTATTTGATAAAAAAAATTTAATGAGCGCCACCAATTTTTTTCAACTTTTAAAAAGGTGTTCCTCTGTCTGCCATACAGAGTACCCGGGTACTCGTATCAAATATGCGAACATTCTTAGTTTTGTAAATAATATTTAATTCTTTGTGTTGAAATTCATTGTTTTTATTTATAGATTTATATAATTACATACAAACGTAAAAAGTTTAAAATTCTATGGATTTTTTGTTTGTGAATAACTTAATAAATTAATAAATTAGGTACTCGTACTACAGTTCTTGCAGATAACTGGTGCAGGATTTGTGTGTTCATTACATGCTGGATTCCGGCACTTTTGACAGCTTTTGCGTGTCTTTCTTCGGCGCTTGCTTTCTGTACTCTTACAAATTTCGCAATAGCCGGTACATTTTACGCGTCCCGTATTGTCACGTTCTTGATTTGGTGCTTGTTCAGATGGAGGGGAGATGAACATTTTCGTGCGTAGAATGTTCTCCATCGCAGTTCTTATGAAATAAAATCGTGTTACTGTTACAGCGCGACTTCTTTGGACTATTGAGGAAACACATAAATCTCTCCCCAGCTTTTTCAAAAAGATTCTGCGTTGATTAGTCTTGTGTGCAGTCTGAGAATTATTTTCTGTAAAAATTACATATGTTGCCAAGTAGGATGTATTTAATATATTACAAAAAAATGCTAATGGCCAACGATTAGTTCTTCGCTTTGTTGAAAATTTGGAAAGCATTTGGTCCATTTTGTCAATGCCAGCTTTTGTGCCATTATAAAAATTAATAATCTCTGGCTTCTTCGCTTCTGTCTTATTAATTTCAGGACAAGTATGCATGCTAGAGATCAGTATTACAACTTTGCTTTTTTTGGGTACATATGAACACAGATGATTCCCTGATCATGAAAAGCAAAAATTGTCGACAGAACATCTCTTTCCAGGGAATATAAGGCTTATTTTTCCTCAAAGTTCCAACTATGGTGAGCCCATTAGCTCTAAGACGTTCGGCTAATGAAAGGGATGTGAAGAAATTGTCCATCGTGATATTTTTTCCGGAACCTTTATAGTATACTCAGAGAAAAATACCATGAAAACAATAGGATTTTCGATTAAATCAATAGTTTTTTACCATTGATTGGTACTATTGAATCAATAATTTCTTACTATAAATTGAATGGTGCACGACTATTGGTTTAATAGTGTGTCTTATTAAAAGGTTAATAGTTTGTGCCATTGTTTTTCAGTCAGACTATTGAATTAATAAGATTCACACACTATTGCTTCAATAAGATTCCTATTGATTTAAAACTGTACATCCTATTGAAATGATAGTATTTACTATTAAACTAATAGGACCAAGCTTTTTAAAACAATTAGATTATACTATTGTCCTAATAACCTTTAAACCATTGTTTTTATGGGATAACTATTGATTCAATATGGCTGGTCCTTTTAAATCAATAGTATTTACTATGATATTATTGTTTTAATAATCTAAAAACTATTGTTTCCATGAGATAAATGTGGAAACAATGTGGCTGGTCCTTTTGAAATGTATGGTATTTATGAATGGCTAAAACCATAAATAGCGGCATCGGCAATGTATAGGTTCTCATATCTAAAATAATCAATCAATGTTTTTGCAGCTCCATCTGAAAATCCGTCAGTAGAAAACGCAAACATCTGCGTTTATAAAAATTAATTATTTTTAAAACAAAACATTTTTATTGAAATATTTTTATGTTTTACATCAAAGCAACTATAATGACACATTGAATATGTAATTTATTGAATGGCTTTCGGATGTTGTAGTTTATCTGGAATATTAGAAGATTATGTTTTGTATTTTATAAGAAGGGCATATTTACGTATTTTAATTTAAATATATACTGGCATTGTTAATTTTAATAGAATTAAATTACTGAAGTATTAATGTTTCAATTAAAATAATGATTAAACTAACCAATGCATGTCCAAGAGCATGTTTAAAAAGGGGCCATTTCTTAGGGACGTTCACATTTCCGGTCTTTATGTCTTTTTGCCTTTGCCTTTCTGTTAAACATCACTCCATGGCTTATTGCTATACATCAGCCATATGATGGTCTACTCAACATCCTTATCGAACGGTTCATGGTTCATTCTTCCATTGAATAATATTTACATCTGCACTTTAGCCGCCTTCTATCAATATACAATTCTGTATATTTTGCCTTTCCATCTATAATTGGTAAAAATATTGCAACAGTCAATGTCGAAAGAATAAAATAAAACAAACTTTTGACTGAAGCAGAAATCATACTCGTATTTCCTTAAAGCGGGGACATTATTAAGATCTATGTTTATTAATGGAACATACTATTAAAACAATGGGATTCCGATTAAAAGTAATGCGTTTCAATGGGTTGTACGATTAATTTACTAGGAATCATATTGAATCAATAGGATGTGCACCATAAAAGTAAACGTTTGCCATTAAACCATATGAATGATTAAATTTAGTTTTTTCTTCTATGGCACTTATGAAAAAACAAATTATAATAACCGTGAAACATCAATATATAATTATAATAATTATTTCTAGATAGCGTACCTTGCTTGCTAATTATCTTGCAAATATTTTGTTATTTATGTTCTATTCAATAAATGGTTTTATTTGCTTGCAATAACATCCTTCTGCTTTCAATCGCGACACTGAAACTTATGACGAAATCCTTGAAGGTTGATAATGTCCAAGCTCGATATGCGTATATTAATGGTACATCTATTAAAACAATGGGATTCCGATTAAATTAAATGCATTTCAATGGGATGTACGAATAAATACACTAGAAATCGTATTGAAACAATAGGATGTGTACGAGTACCATTAAAGAAAATGTTTACCGAACTGCATGAAAAAAAATATTTTAACTTATATTGCACTTATAAATAAAAACAAATTATAATCATGTTAATTTATAAATTAATTATTATTTCTTGATAACTTGCCTCGTTTGCTATTTATGTTAAAAAATGTTGTATCTATATTTATTTTATTTTCCAATAAATGTTCTTAGTTCGTTTCACTTTCACTCCACTTTTTATCACAACACTGAAACTTATGAAGAGATACATACGAGTATTTACAATATTTGCGAAGTAATGCGAACATTAATAATGAGCCTTTTTTTATACCCATACCGTAATATTGCCCGTAGACCCGTAGATCGATAGTAATGTCGATCTTGCCACGTCCGTCCGTCCGTCCGTCCGTCGGCAAAAATTAGGCTTTTAAACTGGGCCTAGAGAGCTGAAATTTTAACCATATACTCTCTAGGGTCCCGAAATAATCTAGTTTACGAATTTTTGAAATGCGCCTACAGACACGCCTACAAACTAAAAAAAAAAAACAAAATTTTGGAAAAAATCGAATTTTGAGCTAGAAAGCTGAAATTTTGTTCATATGATCTATGACTCCTAAAACTGCTCGGGATATAAAATTTTCAAAATCCGCCCACTGACACGCCCACAATTAAATAAAACAATTTTATTGAAAAACCAAAATTTGAGCTAGGGAGCCCACAATTAAATTTTTTATTTTTTTGAAAATTCAAAGTTTGAGCTAGGGAACTGAAATTTATAACATATACTCTCTAGGGGCCCTTTATGCTCATGTGTTAATTTTCTTAAAATCCGCCTACTGACACGCCCACAATTAAATAAAACATTTTATTGAAAAACCAAAGTTTGAGCTAGGGAGCGTTTTTTTACTTCGTTTTTTTTTTGATAAAATCCTTTAAATGTTATATAACAAAATGGTGTGAATTTCTATGGTAACAAAAGGGTTAATATAAACATTAAAATGTTGCTTTTGAAAAAAACATTTTTGAGACGATAAGTGCTAGTTGGTCCCATAGTGCGTCCTTTCCCCCCTTCTCTGGGACTTGGTGGTGAATGAACTACTGATACACCTGGAAGGGGAGGGCTGCAGGGTGATTGTATGTATATGCGGATGAAATTGCTATTGCCGTCTCCAGAAAACACCTCGACACTATAATAATCTACTTAGGGTGTATTACACTGCGACCTATTGGTCTATTGTGTCCCTCAACACTATAAAGGAACTCTTGCAAAACGCTCTCAACAAGCTAAAGAGATGGGCTAATCGTTGTGGCTTGGGTATCAACTCCCACAAAACCGAACTTGTAATCTTCTCCAGGAAATACAAAATCCCGCATATAGACCCACCCTCTATTGGTGGTACGAGTATAAGCTTAGTATTTTCCGACCAACCTAAGTTCTAGGGTCTCACCTCGAAACCCAGAAGGCACCTTTACTGAGACGAAAGCGGCAACTCTTAGTCATCAACTGGAGTCTCACTTTTCGGGTAACCAGGATCGATATTATGGTTGAATTTAAGATGACGAGGGTCGGAAAAAGAATAATCAGCCGAAACCTTCCAACCCGTTATCATGTCGTTGATAGGGTCGGAGACAAGAGTAATATCGAAAGACGAATCCCACTCTAAAGCTCTCTGGAGTTGAGCCCTTTGATACTGCCAAGGACCACCCAAGGTTCCTGTATAAGGGCGATGCCAATGTCATCCCTCTTAATTAGGTAGACAAGATTGGCGCTGGCCGCCTTACTGTGATGAAGTTTTAGCTGTATTATCTTCATGGCGGCCAGTAGATCCCCCCATGTTTCTTCTCACCGTTACGAAGGATCTAACTTTACATCGGGTAATCCCGACTCGTACCTTGTACCAATACTTCCGCAGTAGTGGCATTGACCTGTGGCTGAGTAGCACCACCACTTCCGTACCGGATTTGGTGTGCTCTCCAGCCTCTATGACCTCCCAGTCCTTGCATAGGAGTTCTGGGTTAAGGTTCCTGAGATATCCCTGGGAATGCACGGTCCAGGAATAAGGATGCGCCCTATAGGTCTGGTGATGTTCAATAGTTCCTTCTTTTAAACGACTCGGAGATCTGCGTTAGACCATGGAGCTTTAGTGTCGCTGATGAACTTTTTCAGCCAACTGAGTGTGTGTTCATTGTCACATTGGACAATGTTAAAGCCCTTGAACGTAGTCAGCTGTCCGAAGTGCGCGATATTCGCAGCATCCTTCAGAATAGCGTCATTCACACCTTCCAGGATTCGAATCTCGATCAGTTGCCATTGTTCAAAGGATAGTCTCCGTTCTGGGTTGCCAAGGTCGACTATTGCGAAACGGAAACTATCCTTTTTCGTTTCGGTTGACTGCCCAGCGTTTATTCTAGGCCTCACATTCCTACCTATTACCGGAGAAGCTGTGTCGTCATGCCTTCCTCTCTTGGATGTACCCGCAACTGGCCCAGGTTCGGACGCATCCTTGCCTGCACTGAGGGTCGCATGGTTATGCCCGCAGCTAAGGTGGAGAGCGCAGAGCTTTCCTTCCTTGCCACTGGTCCATCCTTGGCTTTTCGTCGAGAGTGAGGCTCCCTATCATTGCGCCTCTTTTGGCGCCACGCATCCTCAGTTGCCTTAATTGTTTCGCGGGCCCTACCTAAAGCTTTCGTGTCCTGTTCCGTTAGAGAGTTAGGATCACGGTTCTTAAAGCGCCTAAGTAGCCTGAGTGCGTTGGCTCTCTTTTTTAGAGGGTCACGAACCTCTGACGTTGGTTGGGATGTTTGTATGGCGTTACTCAGCCTACGATCTTCCGCAGTCTTAACAGCATTGGAGGTATCCATACTGTCGAGTTGCTTCTGATCGCTGCGGCGAGAAATGACCGTACAACAGCTGCCTAGGGTCGAGTCTGCATCTCCGGTTCCCAGCGTCATGGTCTCACAGTCTTTCGTGTTGTCCTCTAAACCATCCTTTGTTGGGTCCGCAGAAACTGTCCTCCGACTGGAATGACCAAAGTCCTTCGATATCGGGGGAAGTCCGTGCAGCTCTCCATCACCTCGTCTCCTTGGTTCGACACCACCTAAGGTACAAGCGAGCGGCTTGTTCACTTCTGTGGCTAGTTCCGCTGGAGACGGGGCTTTTTTAGCTAAGTCCCTAATATCTTTGGGGTCTCAGACAGTCGTTTCCTTTCCTGGTGGGCAGCTGCCCTTTATGGAAGTGAGCGACTCTAACAGCTCCCCTTTAGCTTGATTTCCCGCGCATTCTCCCGGTGAGGTACAAGCGAGCGGCTTATTCGCTACCGAGGAGGTGCACGAGGAAACGTAAGCTGTTTGTATGCCTTTCGACTTCTTAGTCAATCCTTAAATTCACCACATTCCCTTGGCGAACATAAAATTTGTCACCGTCACTGTCCGCCAAGTGGATTTCACAGAACTTCATAATATTCGAACTACGAAAAGTTGCCTCCTCAACTCTTCTTAAAATTGATTGCATCCCCCACCCCCCCTTGCCACGCTCAATCATTTCTCTTCTTAGTTTCCAGATTAAAAAAGAAAAAAAAACGAAAAAAAACCATTAAAAACTTTTGCGCTCATAAAACCATAAAAAAAGTACTCTCGAAAATTGCCGCCCAACTTCAAGTTACCAGGACATGCTTAGATTTTTTCCTAGCCCTCCACCCCAATAGCAACCCTTTTCATCATCATCCACTTAAAAATGAAAATAATTGTAATCATTCCAAAAGATGAGTAAAAAAAAAAAAAAAGTATCAAACAATAACCATAACAGAAGGACACACAAAAGATGTCGAGTCGGTGGCGATTATCCTTTTTTTTTTTTTTTTTGCATATTTATTTGCTTTCATTAGATCATCTTTGACTAATTTTGCGAACGTCGATCTCTTCCTTCTGGAACTGTGTCTGTGTCTGGCGTGGTCTGTCTCTGGCTGGGTATTTTTATCTCGTTTCAAAAAAGTTTAACAAAATCCGTCGTCCAAATGTCCGACATTCGAGTGGAGTATATTGTTCGAATTTTTGTTGACCCATTCACTGGTGAAAATTCTTTTATCCTGAATCTCTCGTGATAACAGGTAATTCCCAAAAGACAAAAAAAAAAACACACCGCTTCTATTGATAAATTGAAAAGGAACCCTTCTGGTTCGTCCTTAAGAGATTATTAAAACGGATATTAAATGAACAACAGGCTAAAATGGACACAGAAGGACAGATATCGCAGCCAATATCCTTTAATTTGCTTGCGACGGATGAGAGAAAAGCCCTTCAAAATCACCGACGGTATTGTTTTTCTTTTTACACCTTTTTTAACCCCCCAAAAGGAAAGAAAAAAAAAAGGATTTTTATTTTGTTGCCTTGCCGCTCCCCTTTCCTCGTAGTTTTACTTGTTGCGCCACTTAACACGGAAAGGAGAATAACCCATCAACAGGATGAGTTAAAAAGCAAAAATATATAAAAAAAAATCATAATGAAAACGGTAACTAAAGGATACGGCTCCGGCTGGCAAGTGTTTCTTTTGTTCGCATTTAATTGTTGCACTTGGACTGTAGTTTTTTAATTCCAAGCATACGGAATGGGAAGATTGGTTTTTTTTTTAATGAAAGCAGGACATGCAAGGTTATAATTAAAAAAATTATGAAACTCGAATCCGGGCGCTTCTTGGGAAGTATAGATACTACTTGAAGGAAGTTGTGTTCCACGAGTGGAATGAGTTTTTGTATTTCTGTTGGCGCTGTGGGTCGGTTGAGGAATTCGTTCAAATTTTACTCAGTCTTGAAAAAATGTTGCTCTCGACTTGAATGGCCTTTTTTAAAGAACACTCCAGAGCCCATCCAAAAAAAAAGCAGCCCTTGTCGTAGTTGAGGGCTGAAATCACATTCAGGCAATTTAAACATCCAGGTGAGCCTAGCGACACATTTAACATCTTAAAGCTGTCCTGCAAGTGGGCATGCAAATCCGTGGGTTGACACGACTGGAGATCACCGGTTTCGTAGAAGGTCGATCAAACGATAATCAATCAGGCGAGCATGCACGTGTCGTAGAACAGACGCAGCCCTAAAAATTGATGGTGACAGAGTGATCCGAAACCAAGAATCCTGCCGATTTGAATAGAGGCCGAACCGGCAAACCCCACAGGAGGACCTGTATAGATGTAGTAAAGAGGGAGGATTATGAAACAATTAATCTGGATAAGACCCCATCCAATGCACTGTGTGGTTGTCTCAAGGCGTACTGCAGCACACTAACCAGCACACGAACCAGTGTGTCTTCCGGCCCGACAGATCGACAATAGACTAAATTTTGCCACTGACGCAAGTCCTGGAAAAGACCAACGAAGTTCAAGTCGAGACCCACCACCTGTTCATCGACTTTAAAGCCACATTCATCGTCTGCGTGGCAATGGCCAAATTCATGGTCCTTGGCCAAAAACTGATCCAGTTGTGAGTGGCACTTGGAAGCAGCTCTTCTGAGTTATTCCAAACTTGTACCGGATTTCGGCAAGGAGATGTGCTATCATGAGACTTCTTCAATCTTTTTCTGAAGAAAATAGTGCGCAGGGCAGGTGTCAACACGGGAGGCACTATTTTTGCTAGATCCGTCCAGCTACTGGGGTAAGCGGACGATTTCGACATCATCGGCCGTATTCGAGGCTTTTACGGCGATTGAAGAACAGGCGAAGTTGGTTGGTCTTGAAGTAAATGAGAACAAGACCAAGTTCATGCTATCAACAAACATACAAATATCTGTCCACCGCCTAGGACAAAACGTCACTGTTGATAGCAATAACTTCGAGGTAGTTAAGGAGTTCATCTACTTTGGAATGACACCTTAGTGGAGGTCCGACGGAGAATTACCTTATGAAACCACTGCTACTTCGGTGTGGCCAAACAAATGGGTTCAACACTACTCACTCGAAGGACGAAATGCATGCTCAATCCAACCTTAATCCGGCCAGTACTGCTTTATGGTACCGAGTGATGGACGATAAGTAGAAAGGAGGAGCTAATATTGGCTTCATTTGAAGGAAAAATACTCCTTCGGATATTTGGTCCTGTGTGCGAGGAAGGCGAATGGAGGAGACGATAAAACCGCAAACTCTAGGAGCTCTACCAAAATGTGGATGTAGTCAGTCCAAAAAGCTAAATCACGTCGACTACATTGGCTCGGCTACATTACGCGAATAAAAAATAACGCTTTAGCCAAGAGGTTCTTGGACTCCCAGCCCCCATATTCGAGAAGGCAAGGAAGACCGAACATCCGTTTGAAAGACCAAGCTATCACGGATGCCAGAGCGCTTGGTCTGGACAACTGGAAGCAGCGTGACCGGGATCGCAGAGGATGGAAGGCTGCGGTGTTTCAGGCTTTCAGAGACCCTTCACAGGTCTGGAGCCCCTTAAGTAAAGTAGTAATCCTGATCATAAACTTGCCCTAAAGGAAAGAAGAAGAAGAATTACGGGAACGAAACGCCTCGAGCTTCGTTTTATTCATAGTCCACATATGTTCCACAGAAACCCTTTCCTTGCCAGTTCATCAGCTCGCTCGCTGCCGGATATGTCCCTTTGTCCAGACCCAGCAGAGACTCGTCTTAATCTGCGAGCCAAGAGCTTTGAGCTCCTTGTGACAGCGGTAAACACGCAGAGACTTAACTTTCATGGCAGATACCGCTTTAATGGCCGCCTGGACATCAATCAATTTGGTAATATCACTTCGTGGCCGAGCAGAAAAGTGGGACCAGAGCTGGGATTCGACTGACGTAGTCACTCCACTCTGCTCCTCTCCAGTGGTACTGGAATCGCGGGTGCACTGCTTCTACTCTGCATTCTCCAATAGTCACCACCTCACAAAACGCAAACAGTTTCCCAGCAAGCCGAGCGAACGCTGGCAGACCAGTTGCATTCCTCCCCTTGAACATTTCAACCGCAATACCCTTCGCCACATGCAAGGAATCAGTTCACCCTCAAGCCTGTGTTCAGACGTACAGTGAAGTTCAAAGAATCTTTCCTCAGCCGTACAACACGAATGTGGAATACCCTTCCATGCATTGTTTTTCCTTCACATCATGACCTACTGACATGTAAGCAAATAATAAGAGCATTAGCATTACAATTACAATACTCTTATTGTATCATGAGATTTAGTCTAAGGTAATTGTAAGTATACATGAGTTAATAAAGGCAGTTGCCAATGACCGCCAACCGTGTCTTTACATTAAATCGCTCCGTCTCCTATATAATACCTACAAACATTCAAAACCAACGTGCATCGGCATCTCTCCTTTTCTTCTCACCCTATTTTGCTTAACGCCCGCGTTGTGTAGCTATTAAGGCTGATACAAGCTATGAATCTCTTTTGGTTATAATTTCCTAAGAATTTCTTTGCTTGCCTCAGACCTTGGAGGTTGAGAAAGGTTTTGGCCCTTATTTCTTCCTCCAGTCTCCTGAACTCATCGCGTAGAGTGTGTTCTCCTATCCCGGTTAACGGTTCAGGTCATATGAAGGGTTCCTCTGCATCCCTTTAGTGCGGGTTTATTATAAATGAAAAAAAGACCCCCCACAATGGTCCGACATAAGGGTGAAAGTGAACTTGAGCTTCGTCCTTACCCAACCTCACCTAACTTGGGTCCCTCTCGTTGCCTTTTTTTGTTTGCCTTTGTCAAGGATACAATTGTTTTTTTTTTTTTATTTGTTAAACTCCTCAGAATCCTATCACTTTTTATAACCCTTAAAACACTCTCACGCCTTCAAGCCCTTTCAAGGCCTTTGGATGAAAAAAAAAACTAAAATTTTAATTTTTTGAATTTGTGCTGGTGAAGTACCTAAAATCGATTTTTTTTTATTGCTGCCTTCTTGAGTGTCACGTGTGCCTTTCAAAAATGTCCAAATAACCTGGCAAACTCCACTTTCCACTACCACAAATGTTTCCTGCCGGATGCAGGAAATTTTCGACTAAGGGTGGGTTATAGCAAAATGCATAAATAATACCCTTGTTGCTCTTGCTAACCCCGAATACCCTTGTACTCCTCACTGTATTCATCGATTTCTGTGCACTAAATGCTGCGTACAAGCCATACATGTTTTTCAATTATAGGAGCAGCGCCATCTACTTCGTAAATATTGCAGTTCCGAACGGTTTACCTGGGAATGAAACCAGGTACAACAACCATCAAGTGTTTCCGCTAGATTTCAGTAGATGGCGAATGCATGGAAGTGAATATTTTATTTAAAAATGTATCCTTGATGTAGGTAAGCAGTAGGAAAGGAATGTGGGTTTAATCTTTGTATCTTTCATGTGTTTGGACAACCAACCCTTGTATGAGAGGCAACAACAAATTACGTTCAAGTGTGCTGGGCTATTTTGTATGGTAAAAGTTTGCGAAATTGTGAACTACGTTTTGGGATACACAGTTTTACAAAGCAGATGTTTATAAAAGTATTTGGAAACCGAGACGTGGAGATGTTGCCAACACTCTGGGAATTCTAGGAGGGCTGCATACACAATTGTGTCAGTATCACCCAGTGGCAAGAGAAGACCCATTGTGAGTAGTACATGGCAGGATCTGTTAATGAATCGATTTACATATATCTGTTAGAGGTATCTCCGCTAGGTCCTTTAACCATTCAAAGAGCCGCTTTCTAATTGAGAGAACCGTCGTTCCCACTGGCACAGGAGATGTTCCACAGATTCCAGTTCTTCCTCATCTCTGCAGCTTCGCAGAAGTAATTTTTCTTCCTCGTCGTAAAGGAAGACAAAGAAGAAGAATGACGGGCCACAGACTACGAGCTATGACACAACCTGTAGAGTTGTCCCATATTCCCATAGTTAGTCTTATCGTGATATCATCGATTAAGCTCTTAGCTGTAGTTAGTTCCACAGAAGGCGAAGTTCGGAAAGGATACAGATTGTCATTCTTAGCTGGCATCTACATAGGTCCAAATCTTCCCATTTTTCTTTTGGTTCAAATAGGGTTCGGGTTTAACATTGCAAAGTGATAATGGGAGAGACAATCGTCTAGCAACATCGCCTCCTCCTGACAGACATTTTTATGTCGGCGGAGAAGACGAACAGAACAAAACAAACAAAACTGTCTGCGAAAATCAAATGGACAAAGAGAAAGGCGAAGCATTGATTGCCTTTAAGCAAAGTTATCCCCATCACCTCATCAATGAAGATAAGGATGCAGAGTGCAGAGCACAAGATCTGTGGAATTCCCTACAACGACCTTGCTTGGATAGAGCCAAATCACTGCTAGGGGCTTCAAAAAGACACTCTCAACACGCCAACGAAAAATTGTTTGTGGACATATGAAGCTAAGCAGGGGTAAGTGACAAGAAAGCGGCATTCAGGGCTTGGTCAACTTGTTCCACTAATAAAGGAGATGATAAAGCTGGCCTCAAATTGGAATACAGACTTTGTACGAGGCTCGCGGGGAGTAGGTGCATTCAAATTCAAGCAAAGTGTGTGGAGGGCATGTGTCTGGAGTTAGAAGGAATTTCCTTTTCGGCTGCTGATAGAAACCAGGCTGTCCACGAACTCCGACAAACCAGCTTGAACAGTGGCACAACCAAGGAATGCCGAGGAAATCCTTTTGCCAAAGTTCATCAACAATGCCCAAGGGCTGCTTCTTTTGGATAACGAAAAAATACTACACACTTGGCAACGTTATTGTGAGCTACTTCTAAATGAGCAATTATCTCGGATATATTTTCCGAGAGTCGTTCTTAGCAATGAAGAAGTACACGACATTCCTGCCGAAGAAGTATGAAAGGCGGTTTTAGACTCAAAACAACGAAAAGCAGTTGAACCGGACGAGGTACCCTCTGATTTCTGGAAAAAGATGGGAGACATCGGCTCCAATTGTCGCATGATTCCCATCTCCAAGCTGAGGAGAGGCGATCCAATGCCTAACCAGTGGAGGGAAAGTTTTCGTCTTCCTTTATACAAAGGAAAATGTGATACGCGAGACTGTGACAGTCACGGTTTCTACAAAGCTGATGTCAAACACCGACACCATGAGGATCGTTGAGCGGGTATTAGGTAGGCGATTGCGGCGAAATTATACGGCTATCTGAAGAGCAGTGCGGGTTTGTCGTAGGTAAATAAACCACAGATGCAATCCAAAGTATAAGGATGATGATGGCAAAAAATTGTGATTCCTTAAAGGACTTGCATATGGTGTTGGTTGGATTTGAAAAGGCCTTTGATAGACAACCAAAGGATCTGTTATGGGGGGTGCTAAGACAACGAGGAGTTCCAGAAACCTACGTTCAGATGATCATGGAAAATGTGTGAGGGACTAAAGACGAAAAAAATATGCCCCGCTGGCATCACCGAGGAGTTCGCAATCAGAGTTGGTGTGCCCCAAGGGAGCGTCTGTGGTCCCTTAATATTTATTACAGTCTTTGATTATCTGCTTGAAGGAAAAGTGGCGGACTCCAAAGTGCATCAGTTATTCTCTGCTGACGATGGAGCCATTATTAGGGAGGATTACAAGGCGCTCCAACGAGCAATTGATGTATTAGTGGAAGTAGAAGAAGACTACTGAACCACTCCGTCACCACGGCACGTCAGCCTTTGAGTGTGTTCATATCCGAGCCGCATCAGGCCAGCATATCTGCTGTCTCGTTTCCTGCTACACCAACACGCCCAGGAACCCAGCAGAAAAGTACCGAGTGATACCTAATTGCTTCAAGTGTCAGGAGGCATTCTTGGACGCATTTTACGATGATTTCTCAATTGGGTAGATTTCAGCTGAAAAAAAAAACACTGCAGTCGTCTGGCAGTCGGTAGGACTGGCTGATACTTAGTGCCGCTGAGAAGAAGCCTGCTACGTCTTTGAGACATCTGTGAAGATAGAAATTACTTTGCTGGCCTATATACTTATATGGACTTTAATGTTCCTATTAAAGTCGTATCTGGGTTTCACATAATCAGTTAGCGGCATGATTGATTAAAGGTGCCAAGTATGCGGGAATGTCCGATCTCTCTCAATCTGAGAGCACATTTGGCTGCCACGTTCTTCGTGAAGAGCTCCAGGGGTTCTAGATTTAATAATGTTTCCAGACAAAGTTGGAAAATTGATTTTATAGAACCAGCTATCCCCAGACAAGCAATCTTTTGTACCTCTTTTAAGTTTTTGAGGTAGAATTCTGTGTTTTATCGCCTCCCATTAGATGAAATGAGCCATAGGTGAGAATGGGTCTCACAATCGAGGTATACAACTAGTATTCAATGCACGGCTGCAAGCCCCATTTCTTCCCAAAAGCTTTACTACAGGTCTAAAAGACATGCACTCCCTTTTTCATTCGCTTTTCGGTGTTCCGTTTCCATTTAAGTTTGGAATTGAAAACCACGCCGAGGTACTTAACCTCGAAACACGGCTGCAAGTCACATTTCTTCCCAAAAGCTTTTCTACAGGTGTAAAAGACATTCAATCCCTTTTTCATTCGCTTTTCGGTGTTCCGTTTCCATTTAAGTTTGGAATTGAATACCACGCCGAGGTACTTAACCTCGAAACACGGGTGCAAGTCACATTTCTTCCCAAAAGTTTTTCTACAGGTGTAAAAGACATGCAGTCCCTTTTTCATTCGCTTTTCGGTGTTCCGTTTCCAGTTAAGTTTGGAATTGAAAACCACGCCGAGGTACTTAACCTCGATACACGGCTGCAAGCCCCATTTCTTCCCAAAAGCTTTTCTACAGGTGTAAAAGATATGCAGTCCCTTTTTCATTCGCTTTTCGGTGTTCCGTTTCCAGTTAAGTTTGGAATTGAAAACCACGCCGAGGTACTTAACCTCGATACACGGCTGCAAGCCCCATTTCTTCCCAAAAGCCTTTCTACAGGTTTAAAAGACATGCAGTCCCATTTTCATTTGCCTTATGGTGTTCCGTTTCCAGTTAAGTTTGGAATTAAAAACTACGCTGAGGTACTTAACCTCGATACACGGCTGCAAGTCCCATTTCTTCCCAAAAGCTTTTCTACAGGTATACAAGACATGCGCTCCCTTTTTCATTCGCTTTTCGGTGTTCCGTTTCCATTTAAGTTTGGAATTGAAAACCACGCCGAGGTACTTAACCTCGATACACGGCTGCAAGTCACAGTTCTTCCCAAAAGCTTTTCTACAGGTGCAAAAGACATGCAGTCCCTTTTTCATTCGCTTTTCGGTGTTCCGTTTCCAGTTAAGTTTGGAATTGAAAACCACGCCGAGGTACTTAACCTCGATATACGGCTGCAAGCCCCATTTCTTCCCAAAAGCCTTTCTACAGGTTTAAAAGACATGCAGTCCCATTTTCATTTGCTTTTCGGTGTTCTGTTTCCAGTTAAGTTTGGAATTAAAAACTACGCCGAGGTACTTAACCTCGATACACGGCTGCAAGTCCCATTTCATCCCAAAAGCTTTTCTACGCGTATAAAAGACATGCACTCCCTTTTTCATTCGCTTTTCGGTGTTCCGTTTCCATTTAAGTTTGGAATTGAAAACCACGCTTTTCCTCGTTTGAGAGAATTAGGCGAACACTTTTTAGTTTCAGTACTTTCCATATAAAAATTACATATTAGGCATTAACGGCCCATACAGGGCATTAGGCCGAGCTTTTGCAACCACTTTCATGTGCGAAGTGGTAGGGAGCTATAATTTTAGGTCGAATCCGAACGGCACATTTGAGAAGCTTCTCATGACAATTGCTACTCTCGGATGATTGTCAGACGTTTCCAGAGACTTTCCATATGGGTATCTGTTATTTCTTAGTAAACAGGATGAGTTCCGTCTTTTTGGGGTGGACCGCAAGTCCGTTGTCATCAGGCCATCTTGAAAGTTCTGACAGCGCAGATTCCCTGCGAATTATTATGACTCATCTGCGTATGCGAATATCTTTATGTCTTTGCTGGTCAAGGATTTGAGAATCTTGCCGGTTGAGATGTTCCACAGAAATGGAGAGAGAACCCTACCCCCCGTCTCCCCTTCAAACCGCTTAACGTGCTTCTTAGCCACACAGTCCCCAAGGCTCTGCTTTTGACATTTTCCTAACGCAGTTTGTCACAAACTGTGGCGAACAAAGTTCCTCTACTGAGGAGGTGATGGTTTCCGTATGCAGGTTGTTGAAAGCCCCTTCTATGTCGATGACAGCCGCCAACGTAAAAGGACTTCTCGATCGTTCTGGTAGCTTCATGTAGCGCAGTGTCCACTGATCTGCTGTGCATCACATAGAGAGCAAGTTTCCTCAGTTTGTTTCTGAGGTATACTTCCAAAAGTCGTTTGGTCTGTAGTCATTGGCCGCGGATAGACTGGGTTTTCCTGCTTCCGGGATGAAAATCACTCACACTTCTTTCCACCTATCTGGAACGAGTTACAACTCCAGGCAGCGTTTGAATATTGCTTGGGGCTATCGCTATGGTATGGTAACAAACCGCTTGTCTTTTGTAGAATGGCTGGAATAATGCCTACAGTTCGAAGGATTTTAATGCCCGTGCTATTCTATTGACAAGCTCCTCAACCGGATATGAGTGGACTGCATTATGAGACTCACTGGATCACTGTCTAGGTTTGCGCAACCCAGGAAATGGGTTCCCAGAAGCAGCTGAAGGTTTCCTGGTTGCTTTCTGTCCAGCTGTCCCTTCACAGGTCACCCATCCTCATCAAAAGTCCTTAATAATTAATTTTAAACCGAACTCTCTGCTTGCCTTGTCGACACCACTTTAACTTTAACTCTTTAAAAGGAAAAAAAATAGTTCCCTTGAAAATCCACAAAAATTCCAACAAGTTTTCACTCATCCTTGAGCATCACATCCGCACGCATACTTAAACGTAATTAAATTACAAAAGTCAACGCAATCCTTTCTCGTAAAAAGAAAACTTGACGCCAAAACAGGATATCCCTGCTGCATTGACAAAAAAAGAAGAAGAAAATTCGTTTAACTCTTAAAAATCGTTTTCCACACCACCACCATTAACATTTCCACAGGCACATTCCTTCCTCGACAATCAGCTTCATCATTCTATTTCAAATAATTATCCACAAAGGAGCTGAAAACTCTGTGCAACGCAACAAAAAACAACAAAGAAAGTACACCCAACAAAAAGAAAGGTGTTTAACAAGCACAGACAACACTGCAAGGACATACTTACTTTTACTCCTCGTCTCTGGGCACTTAAGATGGATTTGCACACGAATAGATACTGTGACTCTGCACAACTTTTTTTTTATAATAATAAAGTTTGACCAACAATATAACCACAAGCTCTTACCCAAAGAACATAACACATTTTTAAGCACTGCACAGGAATATTCACCGACGACGGAGACTACGTGCAAGAGAATCCTTTTTTGCGACATCGTGTTGGTGGGGGTGGGTTTACGACCGACGAGCGCACGATGCTTTTGTCAAGAGCTTGTCCACACGTAGTAGATGTCTTGTGTGTTGCTGAGATAAAAAATGGTCCTTCTGTGTTTATTGCTAATGAGAGTTTTGAAGATTCATTCGTCTTCCCTCTCTGGAGGACATTGATCGGGGATCTACGTACACCTGATTTTTTCACATTTATATCCTTCGAGGAATTTTTGGTTTTTTTTTTTTTTGAAGAGAAATAAATCGAGAGAAGAGCTTAAGGGTGCGGTGTCCTGGAGGAGCTCGGCTGAAGTTCGCGTGATTTATCACCAAGACAAAAATGAGGAAAACTAAAATATGTATAAAAAAAAAAAAAAACAGGATTTTAAAGGACGAAAGGGTTGTTGGGAGATGAACGCAGCACGTAAAACTAATTATAGTACAAACTGCAGCAATTCTTTTTGATATAGCGTGACGAGGCAAATGAGGTTATATTGTTTGGAGAGGTTTGTTGATGGGGGTGAGCCGATTTGGGAGCACTGGTGGTCGAACTTTGTAAAGAAAGTTAGTATTTAATTTCCACTACGATTAATGTGTGTCGGGTCTTTTGTGTGTGTGAGTTTTCTTAAGGTTGGCTTTCTGTCTATAGCTCGTAAGCGCAGAGTTGGACTACTGAACGAAGGGTCGGTCTCAGAGCCGAGGAACACACAATTTTAGGGGCGGACCCAAATTCCCATAGGAAACTCTACATTGGTTATCGCCCAATTTCCCGGGCAAATTTTCCTACTTTTCTTTCCGTAAGAACCTGATTCGGACTATTATTAAGATAGAGCCAAATCCGTTCAGTCGTTCTCATGTTATGCGCTTACCAAGGAACACCATTTCATTTGGTGGTACAGGATGACGCATACTGCAACATATTAAAATTTCAAGAGATGGTGGAACCAAAATCAATTACAAGATCACCAATCACTATGAACCTAATATCGGATAAAAGCAAAGACAAGCTGTTTGAAGATCCATTCTCCGATCACCATAAACAAATCGATCGCTTGGCGGATCAGTAGGGATGCAGGAAAGTGGAAGGTGTATGGTCGCTTCAACTCTGATCATAACTTCAACTTCAAGGTTATATCCGAAAAAGGCAGGGATAAGCTGTTAGAAGATCCATTCTCCGATCGCCATAAAACAAATCTATCGCTTGGCAGATCAGTAGGGATGCAGTAAAAAGGAAGGATTGTGGTCGCTTCAATTCTGATCATCACTTCGACGTCAAGGTTACTTCCGATTAAGCCAGAGAAAATCTCTTAGCAGATCCATTCTACGATTACCATGAAACAAATCATCGATCGCTTAGCGGATCAATAGGGATGCAGGAAAGTGGAAGGATTATGGCCGCTTCAATTCTGATCATCAAGTCGACGTCAAGGTTATTTCCGATAATTCCAGAGACAAGCTGTTAGATGATCCATTCTGTGGGCTTCGCCGGTTTGACCTTAATATAGGGAGGCCTATCGGTTTCTGACCACTTCTTAGCTGAGACCAACCAAATATGGGTGGTGAAGCATTTGTGTGATCCAGGAGTTTTTAGACCTGCTAATTTTTTTGTTAACCATTTCGACACGTGCTTTCTACCATTGTTTATTACTATTTGATCTTTCTTTTATGGGGGCGCAGTGGCGCAGAGTTAAGTGTGTTGGACTACTAATCTTAAAGTTTCAGGTTCAGGTCCCGATGGGGCCAAGTAACACCTTTAATTTTTTTTTTACTGCCCCACCTGTTGCTAACGTCTGATAAACATCCAAAGTATCAATTGCCACGAGGAGCTTCTCGAATTCGGCGTTAGGATTCGGCTTAAATTGCAGGTCCCTTCCACTTTGCACAAATAAATGATTAGGGAAGCTAGGTTATAGGCCGTGTATGGGCCGTTACTGCCTACTATTCCTTTAATGACACCGGTAATCCCCAGTCGTGTCAACCCACGGATTTGCACGCACTTTTGCGCGACAATTTCGAGATGCCTATTGTGTCGCTAGGCTCACGTGAATGGTAACATGTCTAAGGTGTGTTTCCTCGCACCTTAGTCGCCCTTCACAAACGCTGATCTGACTGTCAAGCAAATTTTTGATCAGACAAAAGTAAAGCAAGAACAAGCTTTCAGAAGATCGTCGTTTAAACGGGAATCCTCCTAAAAAAGCAATGATCAACATGGATCAGCTGGCTTGTTTCCTATATATGTATCCCTTATTCTTTTGAAAAAGATTTGATTGAGATTGCATGGTGCATTCTCTGTTTGAGATTCTCCCTTAAACTCGAAACTCCACATCGTTCGGTCACATCTCTTCGTCCATTCGAAAGCAACTTACTCTTTAAATTGTTAGCAGCTTATAAAATTATTTATTTTTATTTCTCTAATAATTTAAAATATAGAATTTAATCCTTAAAATTTATTTAAAATTAATCAACAAATTTTATATTTAACTAAAAATTAACAAAAAAAAAAATAAACAATTTATAACAAATTCCAAACCCAACAATTTATTTATTTTATTGCTTACTTCCTGGTGCCTGGTTGAAAAACAAAAACAAAAAATTCGCACTCATTCATTAAAAATAAAAAAAAAATATTGTTTATCATAAACGAACAAAAAAACAACGCACAAAATATGCAGGAGCTACAGCTGCATCTTGGTGTCTTGCAGCAGCATGCGGCACTTATTGGCGGACCAAATGCGACCTCATGCCCCATTTGCCATAAATTATTTTTGGGCGGCGAAGCACTGATGGAGCATATGAAGCATGCACACAAGGATCCAAACGCATCCGGTGTAGCTAGTAAGTATCAACTTCGGAGTGTACTATTTATTTTTCTATTCATTGTTTCATTGTTTGTTTGTGTACTTTTGTTTTTCTTCGTTGTACTTTTCTTATATGTATGTGTATTGTTTACATTGTGGAAATCTTTGCTTATCCTTTCATGGTCATAAGACTAACTACGAAGTTGAACACTTCATTTGTGCATATGTTTGCTTTTAACAAGGTGCAGAAATATCATTTATCACCCACTCTAATGGTGCTGTCTAAATATTGGAAAACCATCCAATCCACTTCACACAAGGCAACCATTTCATGGACTCGTCGTTCAGCGATTTAAGGGTTCTCATCGATTTCTCAAAAATATGTCCGTCCGTTTTTCTATATAAGGATTTCTGTACCGAACCTCTTCATTCGGAGCATTGAAATGTCGTTCTCTATCCTAGTTTCAGTGCTTCCGCAAATTACGCCAGAATTTTTTTTGTTGGAAAAAACGTCAGAAAATTCTTCAAACGTAATTCTTGTCTTTTTTCCTTTGACTTTTCTGGCAATCTTTCCAAAATGTCTGGCAGTATTTCCATTTTTAGAAATGGAAAAAGGGCCTGACAAAATAATTTGAAGAACTTTTCTGGCATTCTTTCCAAATTATTTTTTTAAGGCCCATTTATAGACAGATTGCCAGACAAGTTTGGCCTTTTTTTCCAGGCAAAGAGGCCAAAGTTTTGTATGAAGAATTTTCTGACCTTTTTCCCAAAAAAAATATTTGGACTTTTCTGGCATTTTCTGATTTTTTTTTTTAAGAAAGATAGAGAAGTGTGGCCTTTTTTCTAGGCAAAAAGACCAAAGTTTTATGGGAAGAATTTTCTGGCCTTTTTCCCAAAAAAATTATTTGAACTTTTGTGGCATTTTCTCCAAATTATTTTTTTAAGGCCCATTTATAGAAAGATTACCAGACAAGTTTGGCCTTTTTTTCCAGGCAAAAAGACCAAAGTTTTGTATGAACAATTTTCTGACCTTTTTCCCAATAAAATTATTTGGACATTTCTGGCATTTTTTCCAAATTATTTTTATAAGGCCCATTTATAGAAAGATTGTCAGGCAAGTTTGGCCTTTTTTTCCAGGCAAAAGACCAACGTCTTGTATTAAGAATTTTCTGACCTTTTTCCAAAAAAAATTATTTGGAGTTTTCTGGCTTTTTCTCCAATTTATTTTTTTAAGGCCCATTTATAGAAAGACTGATAGAGAAGTGTGGCCTTTTTTCTAGGCAAAAAGACCAAAGTTTTGTGGCAAGAATTTTCTGGCCTTTTTCCCAAAAAAATTATTTGAACTTTTCTGGCATTTTCTCCAAATTATTTTTTTGAGGCCCATTTATAGAAAGATTGCCAGAAAAGTCTGGCATTTTTTTCCAGGCAAAGAGACCAAAGTTTTGTATGAAGAATTTTCTGGCCTTTTTCAAAAAAAAAATATTTGAACTTTTCTGGTATTCTTTCCAAATTATTTTTTTAAGGCCCATTTATAGAAATATTGCCGGAAAAGTGTGGCCTTTTTTCTAGGCAAAAACTTCAGAGCTTTGTAAAAGAATTTTCTGGCTTTTTTCCAAAAAAGAAAATTATTTATACTTTTCTGGTATTTTCTCTGTTATTTTTGTAAGGCCCATTTCTAGAAAAATTGCCAGAAAAGTCTGGCCTTTTTTCTAGGCAAAAATGCTAGAGTTTTGTATGAAGAATTTTCTGGCCCTTTTGCCAAAAAAGTTATTTGGACTTTTCTGGCATTTTCTCAAAATTATTTTTTTAAGGCCCATTTATAGAAAGATTACCAGACAAGTTTGGCCTTTTTTTCCAGGCAAAAAGATCAAAGTTTTGTATGAACAATTTTCTGACCTTTTTCCCAATAAAATTATTTGGACATTTCTGGCATTTTGTCCAAATTATTTTTATAAGGCCCATTTATAGAAAGATTGTCAGACAAGTTTGGCCTTTTTTTCCTGGCAAAATACCAACGTTTTGTATTAGGAATTTTCTGACCTTTTTCCAAAAAGAATTATTTGGACTTTTCTGGCTTTTTCTCCAAGTTATTTTTTAAAGGCCCATTTATAGAAAGATTGCCAGACAAGTTTGACCTTTTTTCCTAGGCAAAAATTCCAGAGTTTTGTATGAAGAATTTTCTGGCCTTTTCCAAAAAAAATTATTTGAACTTTTCCACATTTTTTTTTGGCCCATTTATAGGAAGATTCCCAGAAAAGAGTGACCTTTTTTGTAGGCAAAAATACAAGAATTTTCTATGAAGAGTTTTCTGACTTTTTTCCCAACAAAAATGCTGGCGTAATTTCAGGGAGCCCTTTGTTCGTTTGTTCTTTTGTTTGTTTTTTTTTTACAAATGCTCCGTGGTTTCGACGACACAGATTGAAAAAAAAAATCATATCTGCATAATATATACTCAGCTGCACGTCTGTACACACACAAGCACCGCAAAAACGCAAAACAGACAAAAATAAGAAAGATTAACTTTGATACGTGAACTTGTGTCGTCGATTCAACGAAGCATTTACTTCCAGGGTTAAAGCTGAGATGGCAAACAAAAATATCCATATTTCATTAAATAAAGTGTTTCCCCGCATTAACCATAAACAATTTGTTTCTCTCTTTTCTCTCGCTACCGTGTCCCCAACCACTTTTACTAACCTTGTTCCAACTCCATTCACTCCCGATTTTCAATTCAAAAATGAAATCATTAATCCATTAAACTCAACAACACCACCACCACCACAATCAACCACACCAACTGCGAAAACATGCTCATTTTCTGTTAAAAAAACATATCCGTTTGCCGAAAATCTTGGTACCGCTTGTTTACAATCCTCCGACCCCTACCTAGCGAAACGCCGAACTGCAAATCATCCATGTCCCGTGTGTGGGAAGCACTACGTTAATGAGGGGTCACTGCGGAAGCATTTGGCATGCCATCCGGAAACGTCACAGCTCACCACCAGCCTGCGAATGTGGCCATGTTCGGTGTGCCAAGCGGTATTCACCCACGAAAATGGTAAGTGACAGGACGAAACATTCCTTGGTGTGGAGATTATTGGTAATTATTTTCTTATAGGTCTACTGACGCACATGGAGCATATGCGGATGGATCCCAAACATCAGTTTGCTGCACAATATGTCTTGTCGAGAGCTGCAGCTGAACGTCGGGAACGTGATTCCATTCTTGCAGCCACCTTGGCTGTGTCGGCATCTGGTTCAGGACTTCTGCCAATGGGCGGTCCGGGTAGTGGTGACGGCGGCGGTGGAGGTTCGAATTCAATGTGTCCCTCGCCATCAGCAAACTCAGAATGTTCCTCAAATGGCAGACTTTCGTCGGCTGGCTCTGATCCGGGATCAGGCCTTCTCAACAATAACAACAACAATTGCAGCAGTAAACTAAGTGATATCCTGCGATCGAGCCATGGCAATCATCTGCACTCTCAGTATGGCGTTGATGATTTGCATGCGAATCGCATGTCGTTGATGGCAGCTGCTGCAGCAGGCATCGTACAGTCTCAATCGGGAGGCGGTAGCGGATGTGTTCCCGGCGGTATGGGTTCACCGGGTTCCATAGTCGATTCGTCTAGCGCTGGCGCGGCGGTTCAAGCAGCCGTCGTAAATTTAGCAGCTGCCATGCGAATGAATCAGCAAGTGAATAGTGTCGGTTCGGTGACGGGCAATGTTGGCGTGACGGGCAGTGGCAATAGTGGACTCGGTGCGGCGGGTCAATCGGGAACGGGGAACGGACCTGTGATATCGTCTTCCCCATCGGCACTTAGCAATGCGGATACAGCTGCCACAGCTGTCGCGGCAATGAATGCGATGCGTGTTTCAATGGCAGCTGATTCTATGATGCGCTCTAGCATGGGCGTCGATTCGATCTCTCACCAAAGTGGCCATCACCATCAACACCATCACCATCATCAGCACCATCATCAGCAGAACTCCCCCGAAGCAGCCTTACGAATTCAACAAGCCGAAGCTATACTACGCTCCCAAGCCGAAGCTGCCATCCGACTTGCCGTCTCAGTTGCAGCGTCCAACAACAATGGAAATGTGACAGGAAACAATGACCTCGCGGCGAACAGCCGCCTTAATAACGGTCCAAGTGGAGCTTTTGGCGGCTCTGTCACCGTTCCTTCAGTTCAACCAAATAACTCTGGAAACAATAGTGGCGCGCTCAACAACTCGCCGAACAATAGTGCGGGCAATCCACAGTCCCAGCAGCAACATCCACCTCAGTCTCATACGCCGGGCAGCGGCGCCGCCATCAGTCAGCAACAGCAATCGCAACAATCATCGCAGCAGTCCCAGCAACAGCAACATCATTCGCAGGTGAGTCCAGACTTAAGTGAAGCTATCCGTCTGCAGGAACATAGATTAGAACAAGCCCTACGCTTGCATAACGATGCTAGGGCCCTAAACTTTCTAACAGCTGCAAGCAGTAATGGTGTTGCTGCTGCCGCAGCGGCAGCAGCTGTTAATCACCAGCAGCAACAACAACAGCATCACCAACAACAGCAACAGCAGCATAGTACCAATCCATGAGATTTTAGTTTTTTCTGAGCGTTAAACGATGGCAGTGTGTGTGCCCGTGCTGAAGCACAGTAAAAACGTGTGCCGCGTTCAGAAATGTTGTCGTTCTGAGTTTTTTCTCATAATTGATGTAACTGTAAATAGAAACAAAACAAAGCAACACAACAAAAAAACCTATTCATAAGCAAAAAGAAAACAAAAACAAAAAAAACATGTTAAAGTGTGTAAATAGTCGCAGGAAAAAAAATCGCCACTAGGCTCGAGGAAAACGCTTCCCTTTTGGATTATCACGGGTAGTGGCTACGATTAACGGCCTGGCCCTCGGTTGAAATGTGATATATGTGATTCTCTCATACATTGATAAAAGATCATAATTGTTTAAATAATTTTTTTTTACTCGTGAAATGTATTTTGGTTCCTTCTTGTTGATTCTTATGCAACCATAAGTCAAGTAGTCGCTTTGCAACATTTCCCTGGTCCTAGAAGGAAGTTTGACCTGGTTGAAGGTAAGTGGTTTTTGTTTACAATCTTTGACCTATTTTGATGGTGTTCGACCGTCGATTGCCCTTCCAACACTTTTTAGCTTTTTAGCAGCATTGACGATCCAGGGTTAAGCTGCTATAACTTGTCAGTCTTAACAGATACTAAGCACCAAAACTACTTTCCTATCCTCCTATTCGTTGGAATAGTAAGTAGCACCTAAAATCATGCAATACAATACTTCATTGCTAGGTGTTGCTTACTGTTACTGTACATATATAGGCAAAACAAAGCCCCTTTAGCGTGAGCGAATTATAAAAAAGAAGTCGATCGTTAGAGTAACGGCATTACACTTTTTTTTTTTTTTTTTTTATAATTTGCTTACGCTAAAGGGATTTTTTCTCTTGTTACAGTACCCTTATAGTGCTAAGAATACAGCGTAAGCATTTGTGTTTTAATAGCAAGCAGCACCTGGCATTATCGTATTTCATTGCATGCTTTTCGGTGATACTTACTATTAGTGAGAATAGAGAGATAGGAAAGTGTTTGGGTGCAGTTGTAGGGTTTTTCTCTGTTCTGTTATGAGATGATATCTTTTTTGAGGAAAAATCTATTCACTTTTGCCAGGTTATCGGTACTTTGAGGTCGAACCGGCGAACCCCACAGGCAGACCATTAGGGATGCCACAAAGTGGGAGGACTGCGATGGCGAGATTATGATCAGAATTGAAGAATCGTAATCTCGCTAAAAGAAAAAAAAAACTTTCGGAACCAGCCCTTCTACACGTCCATTAAAGCAAATATGGCGCATCACTGGAGAGGCATAACGTTCCTTTTTGTTAAATTTGCGTAAATAAATTCTTTTCTGGAATAATTATCACCGTTGTGTCGGGCATCGGCATCGTAATTTGTGTAGTGATAGCTCATCGACACGATGAAGTGTTCTGAAACCGCGAAACATGCCGATACCGATTGAGGTCGAACCGGCGAACTCCACAAGCGGACCAGGAGGGATGCAGTAAAGAGGTAGGGTTATGATCCTCTAATCCTGGTCATAACCTCGCCGTAAAGAAAGAAGAAGATAACTCATCGACACGAATATGTACGTTGTTGACATTTCCGAATTCACCCAATGTCCTTGTTCGTTAACTACGCCGCACAGTTCATAGTAGCAGTCACAGTTCATAGTAGCTGTTCGATTTTCGATTGTGGTCACCTCACCTTAGACTAGTATCAGCTATCTCTCACTGGCAGATGCTAAGACGAAGTTTTGCTTCAAACAATTCATCGTCCACACGCAAATGTTAACACTGTGTATTTTCACTTTTACGCTATTTCGGTTATATGAACAAAATGTGTACAATTGAATTCAATTATATGAACTAATCAATTTAGGTTGATTAATAAATGTAAAAACGCAGTAGTCCTGAGGTTATGACCAGAAATTAAGTTATCATAACCCTCCCTCTTAACTGCATCCCTACTGGTCGCCGGTTCCCAAGATTTGTGTTCATAAATGTAGAAAAAAATCTGCATTATCTTTGCATGGCAGCCATGGACAACAAAATGGCCGTCAAAATGCGATCAAGTTTGCGGGGGATTTTGTTTTGCTGCAGCGTTGCAAGAAGAAGGTATTTATCTTTGCATTTATGAACCCTTTTTGGCAGTGCAGAACTGCCGCATACTAGCAGCAGAATTTCTGTTTATAAATCCATTAAATACATATTTTATGCATGCATATGTTGCAATTATGAACTCAGCCACAGTTTATTCGCCAATGCAGTTTTTTCTCTTTGATTTCATCCATTCGTTTCCCCACGTGCAAGTCCATTCGTGTCATATATCGAAAAGGTTACATCGGTTGGTGTTATCCGCTTGATCATGTCATTGTTGCGTGCCTGTAACTGTTGTTAAGGAAAAATCGAATATGCTTGAATATGGAGCAAAAAGAAAAAATAGAAGACACATAATTTCCAATATTTGGTTGGTTTCAATATATGAACTCTTCGATTATATGAAGTGTTCCATTGTATGAACTGTTCCATTGTATGAACTGTTCCATTGTATGAACTGTTCCATTGTATGAACTGTTCCATTGTATGAACTTTTCGATTATATGGACCGGCACAAAAATCATTACTTCGTATAAGTGAGAATAGACTGCAACTATAAGACCTGAGAAACGCTAGTACTGTTAACGATCTTAAGCAGGCTCATAAAAACTAAGTGAGTACATCCACTCCAAGTTTGGACTTCCTGTTTTTTTTTTTAATTTAACCCTGGGCATATTCCTTCATACCGTAGCTTAGACAAAAAGATTTAGAACTGCGCAGATTAATCTTTTCGAAGATTTCAGCAGCGTCCCACTAGGAACAATTTTCAATTTTCGACTGCCAAACCTTTCTAGGACTAAATAATCGTTTTCTGTCAATAAGATGTCTTCTTTATCAAAATGTTTTTTTTTTCAAGAAAAAGCGAGAAGAGAGCAATGTAAACTTTTTTTTATAAAAATTGCCTTTTTCTTTTTCGAAAATCAACAAAAAGAGAACCCTTCGTATTCAATTCAAAGTGGGGACAAAAATTAATCAATCCCAAGTCCAACGCAAGCCTAAAAAGAAATCAAAAAGGAAATAAATATTCCAGTTCAATATCCGAACATAATCCAAAAGAGAAATCGATACTAGTACCGAAGAAATCTAAATAAAATAAAAAAAAAAAAAAAACAAAGAAAAACTGTGCAAATGTGAGAATGAAATAAAAGTAAACTTAAAACTATCATTCGAATATAATAACAAAACAAAAACTTTGAGGAAAACCTCAACAAATAAAAAAAATTTATTAGATATATCAAAACTATAATATAACAACAAAAAGAACTATATATTAATATTAAGGTATGCGTGAGATTGCGGACGGATGAATGTGTGTGTTTAGGAACAAAACAGTATGAAATAATTAAAAATAGACTATGTGTATTAATAGGTACATAAACCCCCCCTCCCCTCCCCCAGCATAACGCAAAACAAAACAACAAAAACCAATAAATCAATACAAAATACAAATTAGTTATATAAAAAAAAAAATTATACAAATTTAATTGTTTCGTATAATTTAATTGTTTAGGCGCAATAAAAATATGTATAAAAATAATTTGTATTATAAATTGTTTGCTATACAGCAATCATTACTGTGAGAAAGGAGTACGCAGTGCGATGATGTAGGATGATAAAATTGATATTCAAAAGGAATACCAACAACAATATTAGCAAAATAAATAAATCGACCCCAACCTCATCGCAAAATTTATTTTTATTTTTTTTTCCTCTTTTTAAAATGGGATTTCCATGAAAGAGAAAAGCAACATAAAAAGCTTTCTTAAATTTTTATTTAATATTTTTTTTTTAAACAAAAAAAAATACCCAACATTTAACAGTAAAATCCAAACAATAAAAAGCAAAACAAAATCTTAAAAAAATCCACCCACAAAATAAAAATTCAAAAACATTTTTTTTATTTCACGAAAAACTTAATATAACCAACAAATTCAAAATTTCTTTCCTAATTTTTTTTTCTATCTATTTATCATATTCAAAATTAAAATAAATAAAATAAAAAAAAAAGAAAACTTAAAATCCAACGAAAGAAAAAAAAAATTTCAGAAATGTCACACAAATTCAAAAAGAGAAAAAAAAATCATCAACAAATTACCTCTTCGGTTTAATATATTTTTTATACTAAACAAAATGAAAATAAAAAAGAAATACAAAAAAAAAATTAAGAAAAAATACAAATTTTCCATTTTTCCCGGAAAAATTGCATTTAATTTATAATTGTATATTTTTTTTTTCATTAAAAAAAAAAAAACAATAACAAAATTAAAAAAAAACTAAAAAAAAGTGCAGTATATTTCATATCCTCTTTGAAATATACACCCACGTTGTGCAGTGAATATCTAAGTTTTTTTTGTGTGTAAATTGATAAATCAATACAAACAAACAGAAAGAAATGGAATGGAAAGATCTTGGCAATAACTTTGTCCCACATTCCATTGCAAATTCATGTCGCATATTGTTGATCAGAAGAATGCCCTCCAGTTGATATTATGAAAATAGGTTCTTAGAAACCATCACTAAATCGATTGTTGATCACAATGCTGCTGGACATGAAATTTAGTTCGTGATGTGGTTTCTCACAGCCTGATCCGTTTGGATTTCTCCTGCCATCGTATGAAATCACTGTGAGAATAAAATAATGTTTGATGAATTTCAAAAACAAACCAAATGATGTGACAAATAAAAAATTAAACAATTTTCGGCCAATTAAATAATAAATAAAATAATAACCATCGAAATGGGTGTGGGTGGGGTGATTTGGTCGTTCTCCTCCTTTAGCAAACCATTCAAGGGCTATTCATACAACCATAAACTACTTCAGTTGTTTCAGATGAATATTTGAGCAACACCAACCTAGAGAACTAAGTCCAAATGGCTGGTGTTCCCCCTTTTAGGTTCTAGGGACTTTAGTTCGCTTATGACTTAGCTCTCTTCAACTCTTCTCTAGTTGATGTGCTGTGATTCCGCCATGTACTTCTCGGTCGATCCGATCCTCCTCATCCTATGCATTGGCTTGGGTGAAGTAAACCAGTCAATTTTGCGTTGACAAACGCATCAAGTTGAACTATAGGAAATCAATAAAACCTATCATAAAGCTGCATTGCATTTCAGCTTCAAAATGAGACTCGTAAGAATTTAACGTAATGTTTCGTAACGTTGCTGTTAAGACTGTCGTGTGTTAATGCAATGGACTCGATTGATTTGCGTTGATTAACGCATCCAGTTGAACTATTGAAACTCAATAAAATCAATCACAAAGCTGCATTGCGTTTCAGCTTCAAAATGAGACTCGTAAGAACTTAACGTAATGTTTCGTAACGTTGCTGTTAAGAGTGCCGTGTGTCAATGCAATGGACTCGATTGATTCGCGTTGATTAACGCATCCAGTTGAACTATTGGAACTCAATGAAATCAATCAAAAAGCTGCATTGCATTTCAGCTTCAAAATGAGACTCGTAAGACCTTAACGTAATGTTTCGTAACGTTGCTGTTAAGAGTTTTGTGCGTCAATGCGATGGACTCGATTGGTTCGCGTTGACAAATCCATGCAGTTGAACTATAGAAAATCAATGAAACCAATCACAAAGCTGCATTGCGTTTCAACTTCAAAATGAGACTCGTAAGGAATTAACGTAATGTTTCGTAACGTTGCTGTTAAAAGTGTCGCGTATCAAGGCGATGGACTCGATTGCTTCGCGTTGATTAACGCATCCAGTTGAACTATAGGAACTCAATAAAATCAATCACAAAGCTGCACTGCGTTTCAGCTTCAAAATGAGACACGTAAGAACTTTACGTAATGTTTCGTAACGTTGTTGTTATGAGTGCCGTGTGTCAACGCGAAGGTAGGGAAAAGTATGGGTTGTCAAGCTTATTCTTGGTATAGGATACGAGTCTTCGGAAATATTTGAATTTTTTGTTTGAGTCCAATTTCAAAGCGCACGCAACCGTACCGAAAGCAACGCACGTGCCAAAACGTGATCGTAGTTTGGGCCTTAAAGACTTTTAATATCTGCGCTAGTCAAGTTATGCTACCTAAAGTAATTTTAGTAGAAAGCCCCCCAATTGGGGTTCCCGGGAAAAATCTCCCCGGATCCCATAATAATATCTGGGTGGCCCTCTCGCGAGTTAAATGGTTTAAAACTCTGGACACCTCTTCGAGTCACAAAAATTAAAATGGTGGACACCTTTTTGACTCACTATATAAATATGTATTTTTGCGCAGAACTTTTTTCGGGGAGATTTTTTCCAATCACGCCCAAATGGAGTTTAATATACGGAGACACTGCAACTGCCTAAAAGTATACTTTTTTGTATAACTAGCGTGCGCTAAAGGGGTTTCTTTTCTGTACCTGATACAGTAGGTTCCCTTACAGTACAGTTTATACACAGCGCAGTCATTGGACGGTTGTTTGTTTATTACATGTTCAAGACCAACCAATTTCGCCTGTTCTTCCATCGCCGTAAAAGCCCACTGGAACCGGCCGATGATGTCGATATAGTCAAGCAAGTCAAGGAAAAAAAATGCCACCCACCCTTTCAAATAACACAAATTCAATATAATAATAAAAAACAATTATATCAATAATAATCGACATAATAATATAAACAAATAGATAAAACAAAACCTAACGAACTAACCCAACTTAATAAAAATAATTAAGCATCCTTCGTTCGCTTTTAAAGAGAAATAATAAAATCAATTTTTTATTTAAATGCATTTTGTTCTTACATTTCGATATGATCTTATTAAAATAATACAACTCATGTTAAACAACAGCTACGAAAAAAGTACACCTTTGGCACATATAATATACATTTCGATGAAAATATACAGATAACAGTTTTAAATTTTCATTTTCAATAGAATCCCTACAAATATCCTTTAAATGCCAAACCAGTTGCATTGTATACTATTGTTCTTAAAAACTAAACAACAATAGAACAGTAGTCTACATGACCGCAGCTGGCTCCCCATCACATGTTTATAATAATATATAATAAATAAACAACTATAACAATATATATATACATATTACCATACCACTTGATAGATGTAAAAAAAATATAAAAATTCAAAACAAAAGGACAACAAAATAATATTCAATGATATTCAAAAACAAAAAATAAATAAAAAATAAGTAAGAAGTAACTTCTTTTGAGGGATTGCTCAAAGGGATACATGTCCTTGAAGCACTCTCTCTCTCATTTACATATGACGTGTGTTTACAATGTATGTTAATGTACCTACCTACTATTTATTATTAGTAGTAAATAGTTGCAATAGATATTTTCATTTAAACAATTTTGTTTTATGATTTTGGTTTTGTTTGTTGTTTTCGACAGTACCTATACCTTACGCATGTACGTTTGTGTGTGTGTTTTAATAATTTCTCTTTTCCTCGACGAATAGTCGCGTTTGTTTCTTGTATATACATTTTTGCAGTTTCTTTTAATTTCTCCTATATACAATTTAGTCATTAGCATAAGATTAGGAAATAAAAATAAATAAAGTCAAATAACTAAGAACAAACAAACATTTATGCGACAGCAATGCATTTAATGATGATGGTAATTTATAAAAAAAAAAATACTATATAAGGAATGAAAAACTGTTCATAAATCAAACTCCGTTGCAATAGCCCAAAAAACCAAGATAAACTTGAGTCATACAAACGAAAAAATACTATATATATACATATGTGTATATACTATATAAAATAACAAGAAGCAAACTACGCATTTTCAGATAAAGGATACACCCAATCAACAGCCATACTATTTTTTGTGAATTTTTATTTAATTTTTAAATTCTTAAATAAAATAAAAAAAACTTAATAAACAATGAAACAAAAAACCGAAATAAACAACTAAGTTGCAATAGCCCAAAAACACATGCACCACCAAAATCGCATGTGTCACACAATAATTGAATAACAAACAACAAATACTTTTTGTTAAAAAAAAAAACTAACAACAAATAATAATGAAATAGCCCAAATAAAACAAAACTTAAATATAAACAAAAGTCAAATAAGTTGCAATAGCCCAAACTCATGCAAGGAAAAATAGAAATATTTTTCCGACATGACACTCACTATAAATAAATAAATTAAATAAAAAATAAAAAAAAATCCAAAAACAAAATATAGAAATACACAAGATTCTTCATTTGAATTGTTAATTTTTTGTTTTAGAACTTGTTCTCTTTGTTACAAAATACAACAATAGCCCAAACGCATGGCATGCTCCTCAACTATACGAGACTAGCCATGTTAAATCAAATATTCTAACAACAATCATTTTTTAAATCGTTTCAAGTTGACTATTTTTTTTTTCATTATTTTATTTTTTAATAGCAATAGAAGTGAACTTTTTAATTAATATAATTAAATAAGAACTAAGTCATCGAAATCTGATTTCTTCCTTTAAAATAGAATCATAGTTTTACAATTAAAAATAAATAAAATATAAACAAATAATTTATATAAATCAATAATGCAAAAAAATAATATAAGCATTTTGTTTCCCTTTTTATTTTTGACATTCTATATGTTGGAGCTTTCAAACAGTCAAAATTTAAATTGTCTCTTTTTATTTTTGATGTTTAAAAATTTATCCAGCCGAAGATTAACAGTGCTTACAGCAAAAACAAAAAAATATAAAAATAAATATTAAAACAAAACAATTAAATTAGCAGCCTATATGTATATGTACTTGAAATAATTCAATTTAACTACATAATCTAATTGTTTTCCTTTTTTGTCTGATGAGAAATAAAAAAAAAATTGGCAGCGATATTTTCCAAAAAAAAATCGCATAATTCAAAACAACAATAAAAAAGGAAAAAACAAATAGCATTTTATTTTCAAACGAAAAGTATAAAAGTCAATCTTTTCACATCTTTTATAAAAAAAAAAACAAAAAAAAACCAAACTTACAATAGACTGTTTTGATGTAAAAAATAAAATAAAAAAATCAAACATTTTTAACCGATATAGTTATAACATCATTAAATGTTATTTGCTTAGTAAATATTTTAAACAGAAACACTACTTTTAAGAATATACCATAAAAGAATACACGTCAAGTAAAACACTAAATATATAAAAAAAAACAAATCTTCAACCAAAACTTCAACAAACTTCAAAGTAAGAAACAAGAAAGAGTTAAATAAAAAATAGAAATGTAATACCACACGAGAGAAGGGAATACTTCGAGAACAGTGATCGATATCAAGAAAAAAAAATTTAAGAAAAAAAAAACAACAGCACAGCAGTAATGCACTTAGAGAAAAAAATTTAATGAAAGAAAACCAGGAATTCAGAATTATTTCTTTCAATCAAATTAAGAAAATTTAACAGATTTTCGACCGGGAAAATAATAATAGTTTACACATCGTTTAACATTTTATTTATGTTTTACTTCAGGAAAGGCAAAATAAACATATTCAATGGATATCCGAATGCATCCGCATGCGAATGTTTTGTGTTTTGTTCAAATAGAGTGTTTTTGTTCCGTAAAAAGAATAAACAATTAGAAGAGGATGCTAAAAAATTACACAATAATGAAAGCAATCTCAATACGGGGCAAATTGTACTTTCTTATTTCTTTTTACTCCTCGCCTTGCATGCAGTGAATTTGTTTAATTCAATTTTTTCCAATGCGAAACGATATTTATGGCAACTATAATATTTTTATTCTTTTTTAATAATTTATAACTAATTTTTAAGAATGCAATAAGTGGATCTAGAAATTTGTTATATAAAATTACAGCAATCGCACGTTTGTTTCACTATATATATAAAAAAACAACAACTAAATAAATAATTAAAATTAATAAAAAAAAACAACTCCTACAAAACTAAAGTAATATAAAAAGTGCAATTTGTTAAACAAATCCTTAGTTCTTTATTTTATTTGTGCAATTTTCCAAGTATCATTATTATTTTTATTTGTTCAACACAAATGCTTCCTATTAATTCCATTATTTAATTTAGCATTAAGAGTCGTTTATCGGTTTTTGTTTTTGTTTATTTTAAAAAAAAATAATAATAATAGGAATCGGAAATGTTAATTATAGAATAAAATATACTTTAAAGAAGTTTTTTTCTTTATTTTGTGTGAGCGATGAATGAATGTTTTTGCTGAAATAATTTTTTGATTTATTTCAAATCTTTGATGTGCAATGAAAAACCAGAAAAAAGGGTAAACAAAAAAAAATTATGTAAACGAAATTCTAGAAAAATGATTAAGTCTATATTTTGCACTAAATTTTGGAAAATAATAATAATACAAAAAAAATCATTAAAGAAAAACTATAGTAAATTAATTGTAGATATTTTCTAAGCAAACAAAAACTAAAACCAACATGAAAATTTTTTTTTTAAAAAAAAACTAACCTCTACACCCGATGGACACATTTTATAGTTGTCATTTTTGGAAAATCAAACAAAATTCATGTCAAATAAAAACAAATAAAAACGACAACACTTAAACACAGACTGAATGTATTGAATTGAGTCTCCTATATGTTTTTTCTTCCTCCGTTTTTAATTGTTTTCTTATTTAAGCTTAAACACAAGGAAAAGGAAAATTTATAAATATATATTTAAAGACAAAAAACAAACACCTAAAAGAGTAATGTGTATTATAAATATATTTTGAAAATATTTCTAAGAATATTTTCATAAAATTATAAACACAAACAAAACGAAAAAAAAACATCTAACTAAAATGTAAGTAAAAACAACTAAACAAATTGAAGGGAAAACAATAAAATACAGAAGATATTTGACTAATTTTAAATTTTTTAAAAGAATTTAATTTAATATATTTAAAAAAAAGAAGAGAAAAACAAAACGAACAACAAATTTTGAGGAAGAAAATTCAGAAAAAGTTTAATACTTGAAGATAAAAGAAAAACTATCGCATAAAACTCAAACTTTTATGTACTATAATATGAAGAATAAAACAAATTATAATATATTAAATATTATACTATTTAATAAGTACTTATTTATTATTTCATAAGAATTACAATTACAATAAAGATCCTTCAGTATAAAAGTATAAATTTATTTTATTTGTTTTATTATTGCTCCCACGGGCTCATCATTTATAGCAGGTGTAGTAAGTACAAATAAGGGAAAGCGGGGCGAAACGGTACCAACTCGGATATGTAATCTTCTTGTTTCGCTGACGTTTGGAAGAAATCCTTTTTCTAAAGACTAGTTGTATGTGCGCAGTGCCAGTGGCTAAAACACGCTTACCATTGAGTTTTTATTAAATTAAAGAATATTTAAGTTCATTTTCAGCATCTTAGAGGAACTTAAGACAATGGGAGTAAGTGCCACGAAACGACATCCTTGTACCAGTGTATGGAAATTATCTTAATACTTTAAGTGACCTCACAGAATCTACCTTGAAGAAAATCAATAATTGGGCTAAGAGCTGCAGACTCAACGCCAGACCTTAAAAAACAAAGTTTGTAGGCAAAAATTTCATTCTCCGAAAGCTTAATGCTGTGGATCTGTCCCTTACCCACAGCGCCAGGTTAAAAATAAATAAATATTAGACATTACCAGCCCGTACAGGGTCTAAAAACTACTTTCTCCAACTATAAGGGACCTACAATTCGTCAGCGGAAAGCAACATTTTTCTATATCCCCTTTTTATCGAAAAAACAGGTAATGATGCAGTTTTACTAATTTGAGTGTGCTCTTTTGGTCTACCTCTTTCGGTTCAGCAGATATTTTATAACGTTGTAATGTTGTAAAGGCCAAATTTTGCAAGCGAAATGCATTCCAAATCGTTCAAAGTGACATTTTCATGTTTCAAAAAAAAAATTCCAACATAGTCTAAATCCAATTTACAGTATCACTTAGACCAATTGGGAATAAAATACTTTGTAAGTGACAACGAATTCTCATTTGGTCTATCTCCAACGAGTACATTTCTAAAATTTCGAACGGTATTGTAACTGACAAAAATATGTTGCCAGGAAAATTGATTGACAATGGCAGTGCGTGATAAATTCATTCTTACTGCTGTCATATCAAAACCAAGAACCAATCCAAATTCATTAACCAAGCTAAATCCAAATCGTAACAGCGATGCATGCGCCAGACGGTGGGGCTTGCTAACACAAAAAAAGGCTTCATGATAGTACTATAGAGTTTATATACAATGACGCCACTCATGCGTTTGTTGTAAGCCTTACGAATTTTCGGCATTTCCACGGTTGCCATTTTACGATTCTTTCAGTCCCAACGATTTACCCGATACATTGGCTCAATCGATTCGTGGTTGGATTCGCTGCAGTCACGACGAAGTTGTCGTTTCATGTAGCCATCAATATTTCATTGTTCTTATCGAAGGAGTAGTCCAAAGAACAGAGAGCTTTCTTATTAATTGAAAGAACTTCCATCAATGTAGCTTGGTAACGAAATAACCAAGCATTGACACATCAAATTCCGTTTCATACAAAAAACCTCGAAAAACGTTGAGCTTTTCCATGTATAAAATAAACACCATCTCTTGACGCGTATCCAATCCACAAACAAATATTTTACACATCAAAATCTGTTTCATACAAAAAAGCTCGAAAAATTGCACGCTTTTTCAAGCTCAAACTAATCGCCATCTCTTGATGCGTAGCCAATCCACAAAATAAATGTGAAGAGCTTTTTCAAAGCTCTTGAAACGGTAAATTATATACCACTACCGGACTTGCCTAGTGTCATCTATACGTCAATGACAAGTTTCCGGTTGTAATATGTGCCTACCCAAGACACAAACCGACTAGCGGCATCTTGCGTCATCACAGGGAAACTGCATACAAAGCGCACTCTGGTGTTCATTTTGGGAACAACTTTTACTCTGGAATACATCTATGTAAATCGGAACCACCATTTTTTTTTTCAATTTTTCTCACCAAAGTCTGGAACCAATATGTATGGCAACCGTCTGGCGGCAATTTAATGAAGCAGCATTTAACAGCGCCATCTCAATGATACATTTTGTTGTTTAAATGTATTTCAGTACTGTTTCGATATTTGCATAGAATCCTGAAAACTTTATTAAATTAAATTTTATTTAAATGAATTTAGGAAACAGAAACAAAAATGGTTGAATATATTTTTTTAATGCATTTTCGGAGCCGGTATCTAAGCCCCCTACTTGGACTATGAAATTATGGTTTTGTGGGTGGGGGTGGTCAGAAGGTAGGCTTAAACAAAACTATAACTGCCATAAATAAGAACAAGTAGCCGATATTTTTCTGTAAAATAAATAATAAAGTTCTGGGTAAGAAACTATTCACTCGGTCCTTGCAAGACACTGTTGAACCAAAAAACCTTTTGTGCTTGAAATAATAACGGCACCTTCACTTTCGAATGAAATCAATTTAAATAACGCGATTTATATTTTGGTACTCTGTTGCCGACTCTCTTACATGGCCCCGAAGCGGAAAAAATGCGTACACGGATGTTTATATTTAGACAAGTCTACGCCATGCGACATCTTGTTGTCGTACAGTAAAGGTAGAATTGACCGGAAATTATCTTCAAATTTAGCCAGAGCAACGTTACTCTTATAAAAGCTCATTTCGTTACCGGTTGGTTAGCGGTTAGAGAACCGGTAACCCAGCTGGCTATTCGGAGCACGGATGGAGGGGCAAAATACAAGAAACAGTGTGTATTTATATTTGTTTTATACGTATATATAATGGTTACGTTGGTGGACATCCGCTTTTAACAACATCAAAACATTAACAATTGCAAATGAACTGTCAACTCAGAAGGAAGCTGACTGTCACTTGATGAGCTAATTGTTTTTTTTCATTGTGGGATACGCGCCTGGTATTTCTGAAGAATTCTTCAATATTTTTGTTGGTCTGATTTTAATGGTTGACCAATCTTAAAGATTACAGCGATTGTGGCAGAAAGCCTTAACTGATTGTAATGATCGACCCTGCTTCAATGGGGAAATAATGTCGGTTTTGGAAATATTGTTTACGTTTTATTTTAAAGGGTGGAAACCCTTAAAGCCGACTGATGAAAAATATACATATATGTATATGTATATATTTTGCTGAACATTTTATCTTTAACCCTATTATTGCCATGTCATTTGACTAACGTTTCCTGCAAAATACATAGAGAATTCGTTTATTTTATTGGAAAAAAGAGAAATTAAATACAAATAATTTAGCGATTTATTATTTAACTATTTATTTTGACATGTTAGGCAAACAACAGTTTTCTGTGAATGCTCTTGACATAGGGATGCAAACGATACATCGATGTTTCCAAACCGTCCAAGAGAAACGACCTGGTGATAATATAAACGTTCATTGTACAATTCGCTTTCTATATGCCATTGCATTTCAATTTGGAGCCAAGTTTGGCGCGTTTGCTGGGAGTGCATACTCAGACTCGTCCAGTAATCACATCAGGCCTTTGGCAATTTATTAAGACACATAAGTTACAAGATGCACACGAGCGTGAATCAATCAACTTAGTGATCGCAACTATATCTGGGGTCTGGGGATGAAACAGTGGGTTTAAACGCTTCGGTGATCAGTAAACTTCATTCGTGGATAACCAAATATTTGCTCCAGATTTGTTTGAGGTAGGAAGCTGAAATTTGGAATATACACTCTCTAGATGCTCCTTATGCTAACGTTTCAAGATTTTTGAAATCCGCCCACAGACACGCCCACAATTTCAAAAAAATCAAGGTTTTTGGAAAAAATTTGAGGTATTGCAGTGTATGTGCAGTGGGGTCATCTGTAGATGACAAGCACTTAGACCTATTGGTCCATTGTACTTCAGCATAGCTGCCCGCTCGCTGGTTATTGGCGATTAGTAAGATTCAGTGAGGGAGAACCTGCCAGTAGCCTTGGCAAAGCGAAGAATATTAGCAAGTTCAATGTCCCCCATCTCATCTTCGTTAACGAATTGTTTGCCTATAGTGGTGAGCCTGGTTCTGGCGAAAGCCGGATATTCACAGATGAAGTGAGATACCGTTTCATCCGCCTCCAGGCAGCACTCACATAGGCCCGAGCTCCTAATGTGGATGGTTTTGAGGTGCTCGTTAAGAGGACTGAAACCGGTGCTAATTAGGCTGCAGCCTAGGGCGCGAGGATCGGGGGCGTGCTGAAATCGTGCCTTTGCATGCACTAATCTAGCATCATTGCAACTGCCCTACATATTTCAACTAGACCGAGACAAAACACTAAAACTAAATGCGCTTGAAAGTCCCTTATACAGTTCATACAAACAAGTTCTGGAAACATTAAACTCTATTTGCGAAGATGAAAATCAAAGTGAAGAGACCAAAATAGAAGTAAAAGGAATATTATAAAAAATTAAAACTCTAGAAATTACAATAATGTTCTGCTTTTGGAACTCTGTGCTCGTAAAGTTTCAAATCGTTAGTGCACAGCTACAAGCAAGTTCTGTTGATTTATCTTACGTTGTTACTCTTTATGAGACATTACATGCTTATCTTGATACGTTGCGTGACGTGCAATCAAGAGATGCGAAGTGACCACATACAAAAAAGATATAAGAAGACGAAAGAAACCAAAATTTCATTTTGATGTAGTTAAAACGGGGCACATTGAGTTAGAAGGGCGACGATCTCTCATCGTTGATAATTATTACGCAGCTATTGATTGTCTTAAAGTGCATTTAAAAAACCGGCAAATTATTTATAACACAGTAAACAGAAAGTTTGGTTTCTTATGGAATCTGCATGAACTAGACGACAGTGAATTTATTAGAAGCAAAGCAAAGGAGTTAAAACAACTACGTGCCACTGATTTAGAAGAAACCTTTGCAGAAGAATGCGTCCATTTGGCGCAGTTTTTAAGATCTGACACCGAGGCCGAGCATTCTATTTCTGCCAGAACCCCAACGGGTTTGTTGCAGTTAATAAAAATTTTTAATATTTCATACCTGTTCCCGAATGTGGAGATAATATTAAGAATTTTTTTGACAATGAGTGTTACCAACTGCAGCGGCAAAAGGTCTTTTTGAGCACTTAAAAGAGTAAAAAATTAATTGTGGAAAGATTTGCAAACGCTAAAGCACGCAAAAGGACTTTTGTATAATCTAATAATTATTACTTAAAACAAAAGTGTAAATATTTTAAAAATACTCAATTCGAAACAACTTCACACTAATGGCAACTAAGTTGTCTATAGAAACTAAGCCAATACAAGTCATGTGGCCAAACACGACATGGATTTGGTAATATACTTGGTAGCCTGCAGTCACTTGTCATGATTTTGGTCTTATAATGCGTGAGGTACTTTGCCTTTATGTACGGTCAGCAAACCATTTTGCCACCCTAAGGTTGAATGTCATGCAGATTAAAGGACAACGTTAGTTTCGCTTGCAGATCGATCTGAAAACTTGTATAGGTAATATGAACCATGTTAAAATGTTCACACTACTACTCTACTCACTTACTACTTTTTAGGCCGTCCGTAACACACCTGGCGGTCATAACTCTTGATCAGTCGCTGTAGGTTTGCACTACGTAAATTCGACTGGAACAATAATCTTTTTTTTATTATTATTATTTTTTTTTTTTTATTATTAAATATTCAATTTCTTAAGATGCTAGTTGGAACATTCAATTTAATGTTTATTAATTTTGACGCATAGTTTGTAACATACCTTAATATTGCCCGTAGACCCCTAAAAGTTACTATATTTATGATCAGCATCGATAGTAATGTCGATCTAGCCATGTCCGTCCGTCCGTCCGTCCGTCTGTAGCCAAAAATTAGGCCTTTAAACTGGACCTAGAGGGCTGAAATTTTAACCATATACTCTCTAGGGTCCCGAAATAATCAAGTTTACGAATTTGTGAAATCCGCTCACAGACACGCCCACAAAATCAAAAAAACCAAATATTGGAAAAAATCGAATTTTGAGCTAGAAAGCTGATCTATGACTCCTAAAACTGCTCGAGATAAAAATTTTTCAAAATCCGCCCACTGACACGCCCACAAATAAATAAAATAATTTTTTTATACCCTAATCAAAGGGTATATTAATTTTTGAAAATCCAAAGTATCAGCTAGGGAGCTGAAATTTATAGTATATACTCTCTATGGGCCCTTTATGCTCTTGTGTAAATATTTTCAAAAGCCGCCCACTGACACGCCCACAATTAATTTTTTTTTTTCGAAAGTTCAAAGTTTGAGCTAGGGAGCTGAAATTTATAATACAGTACGTTCTCGATTATCGCAACTAATTAAAACAAGGGTGGTTGCAATGACCGAGGTTGTTGCAATAACCGAGTAAATATTTTTTTATGCAATGATTTAATTGAAACACCTTTATTAATTTTTTCTATTATTTCACTTTTTTTTTATTTTGACAGTTTCACAATTTTTTTAGTAACACCCATTTTTTTCGAAACACACAAGCGACTGATCACTGGACAAAATTCATTAAACTAAAAAGAAAATCTTGCATTGTATAGATAGATATGATGTTGTACATTCATACAACTTCATCGTACCATCACTCAAAAGTAGCGGTAAAATAACTGCCGAGACAAAATGTAACCCAACAGAGAAAAACAAACATAGCCAAGAACCTCAAATACGAGTAGTAAATAAAGACAAGCATATAAAAACAAAAGTTGCACTTATCGAGTCAATTTTTAAAGAGTTGCGATTACTGCGTCAACAATGATATAAATTCAGCTGTTGCGAAAATCGAGGAGTTGCGTGAATCGGGAGTTGCGTTAATCGAGAACGTACTGTATATACTCTCTAGGGGCCCTTTATTCTCATGTGTTATTTTTTTTTAAATCCGCCTACTGACACGCCCACAATTAAATAGAACAATTTTATTGAAACACCCAAGTTTGAGCTAGGGAGCGTTTTTTTTTTGATAAAATCCTTTAAATGTTATATAACAAAATATATAGAGCGTTCTTAACTATTCAACCATACTTAGACTTTTGTCACGCCCACTTATGAGGGATAGGAATAAGAATAGGGTATCCAACAGTTCGCCCAAGCGGACTGTAGCCCGTCCCTATGTTTTAAATGTAATTCAATGCGATAAGTGAATAATACATTTTCAGTAGAATAAAATAATTTTACTAACATTCAAGAGATAGAATATAGTAATCATTCTGTAGCACAAGAGTGACTAGTGACGAATGATTCTTCAATTTAATTCAATATGTAATTTGTAATTTGCTTTGTTATGTGGGAAAAGATCAAGAATAAAATAAATAAATAGATGAAAACAATGCATTTTCTTAACATAGAGTAAATGGTATATAGTAACAAAAGAACAAGAAATATTGCTTTACAAACATTTTAGATATACTACTTGGTTAACAATTTAGATAGCTGTATATATAAATGTTTTAACTGCAGAACTATCCATACCAAAACAAATTTTTTAACTTCGCTGAAAAATAAATTGGATTGTGCAGTTAATCCAATTTCGATTGGTAACTTATTAAAAAGCCTTGGTGCTGCCGCAGTATACGATCTCAAACAACAAGTTTTACTAGAAAGTGATTGCCATATCATTTATTCTTAATCTGTATGTATTTGAGCTTCTTAAAATAGCGCTGTAGCCACTTCGCATGAAAAAAAACTTTAAGAACCTTAAATACGTAAATATGTTTTACCGGAAGTATACGCAGGCTAACAAACAGTGGCCAACTCCTGGCTAGTCGATTTTCTTTACAAATTATTCTAATAACGTGTTTTTGGGCAATATTTAATATATCAATGGTGTTATTACGAGTATAAGTTCCACCCCAACTAGCAATACCATATTGCAGCTTATGTTCTTAATGAATTATGTTCTTAAATGAAACCTATTTTTAAAAGAATGATATATCTGTGCCTAAAAGGTAAAACATCTTAAGTCGACTTAAGTTGTTTTAGCTGTTTAAGGTTATTTGAATTGTGTTCTCCTTACTCTATTTCTTAAGCCACACCAGGTGAAAAAATTTCACATAATGAGGAAGTTATAACTGTTTGTAAAATAGCTTAAGTCATCCACTGTAGTGCCTGCATAAGGTAAAACAGCTTATATTTATTATTTGAAAAGTCAAAGTAGCTTAAGTACCAATATTTCCCTTCATTTGAAAAATAGTGTAAACAAAATTGTAGTAAAACATCTTATGTCTGCATTATTTCCCTGATTTACCTTACAGCAAAAAAACTTATTTGCACCGTGACGACATCGTTATTCTTAGGTCGACTTAAGTTGATTTACCGAATTACAATTTCAGAGCGCTGCTTAAAGTTTAAAATGGCTCTCCTAAAAAGTGTACAAAAATGACATAAGATGTTTTACCTTTTAGGCACAGATATTATTCCGCAATGTTTGCTAATGACGTCTTAACTGGCCACATTGATTGTTCGTTTCTACTGTCTTTATTCAATGTTTATGCTCCGTCTCGTGTTCTTCGACCTAGGGTACAGCTTTTCTTTATGCCACCTAGACACAGAACCAATTACGGTCAGAATGATCCTATCACTATGGCTTGCGTTAATTACAATAAATACAAAAACCTAAATGAATTCAATATGAGAAGAGGACATTGTGAGTCCGTAATTTTAAGTGAACTATAAAAACAACTGCCGTATTCATACCAATTATTGTAAAGTAATCTGGAATAAGTCGAACTTGTAAGATGAAATGAATGAATAAATAAATAAACCCATTTTAATAACGTGGGTTATATAGGAACATATTTCCTTTTACACATGCGCATTTCCTTAGGGATTATTCGGGGAATAATGTTGGCAGAGACTACACAAGACACAACCCCCCGGCTTCGCAAGACAATTTGCCACTCACTTCCCCACTGGCGATGAATGGCATATAGACCAACTAAACTACCACCCCCATCAGATCTACTGTAACCATAGAAACTGATTGACTGACTGAATACACTAGTTCATAATCAAGGTAGTCCATTGAACTTGTACCCGTTCGTTTAACTAGAATCAATCATCTTCGCGTGTCAGGTCAAAGAACAAGTAATACAAATAATGATTACTGTGAACAACAAAAAATCTGCCAACATTGTAATTTTTCAGACACTGCATGGATTTGCAAAGTAGTTTCGACACGGAAGCAAGTGATAAGAACGCGAACGATTCGCTGTTTCTCCTTATCAGCAGACCGCACTGCTGCAACTGCACATCTGATGCGACTTACAACCTTGCAAGTTTAGAAAATGATTCTCATGATTTCGCGAAGTATAAAATGATCCGTTTGGATCTCGGAATGCACAGTTTGGTTTCATCAACCATAGATTGACGCCTAGGCACTCTCCGTCTCCGCCAGACATCATGCGATCCTCTCTGATTTTCTTAACACTTGGTGAGTTGATTGAAATATAATATCCTTGTTCGAAAAATAATATAACAAACCCGTTTCCAGTTGGGTTCGTCGCCTGTTCAACACCATGGCAAGCGAACCAACAATACAAGTACTCGTTTTCGGCAAATACCCTCACTGGTTACGGACTAGGACAATATCAGTACGTGGGCCTTATTACCAGAGGCAAATTGGTTTTACAACCGCAATCGGAATCTGTTGTTCGCGGTAAATTGTCCGAAGTTCGCCACGCTCACTTTCACGACAAGTTGAAGGACGGTTTAAATAGCCCCATCCCTGAGGAAGAGTTAAAATTCAGTGATCAACCATCATCCGACAAATTGTTCAGCCTCAACTATAAGAACGGAGTTATCCGTTCTCTAGATGTTGATCCATCGCTGAGCAATGATGATATTAACCAGCTGAAGGCTGTCCTTTCACAGTTGCAAGTGGACACCACAGGAGAAAACGTTATCAAGTGTCGCCACAATCAATTGCCTGGAGAAAAACATGATTCCACCAACGCCTTGTACAAGACCATGGAAGCTACAGTGTCTGGGGAATGCGAAACTTTATACGAAATGTCACGCGTTCCCTCCTTTACCGAAGCCAAACCTCTCGAGCAATGGGCCCAACAAACAGAGCTTAACTTGGACGAAAACTTATTCCAATTTGTCAAGACCGTGAACTACAGCAACTGCGATGTTCGCCGTGGATACCATTTCGGCATCCCCGGAGCATCGGACATGAAGCCAAATTCCAACCAGATGGGAGATTTCCTATCCGTAAGTTCCGAACAAACGAATCTAATCCATTGAACCATTTTACCTTAATTTGACTGCTTTCCACATTTAATTTATAGAAAACTGCTGTAACCCGGGTAGTTGTTGCCGGCCCTCTGGACCATTTCACCATTAAATCTGCTGAAACCACCAACCGCGTTGCCGTTAGCACTTTGTTGTACGATGATGAACAAGCTGAAGTTATCAGCCGCATTGGCATTGAGCTTGAATCCATTGAAGCGCCCCAATTTCCATTGCCGTTTGAGCATGAACGCTTGATTCATGTTGGTAATCTGGTCTACCGTTACAACATCCCTTCCAATGAAAAAAACCAGCCACGTACCTCGGCTAAGAGTGATAATGCGGCATCATCATCATCCTCCTCTTCATCATCCAGTGAAGAAGAAAGACAAGGCAAGCGTCACACCCGGAGTGCTGATCCTGTAGAAAACTACATCACCAAACACAAGGCCGATAAGTATTCGTCCTCCTCTTCATCCTCCTCCTCCGAGTCATCTGAAGAGTACAACAATGCCCGCTACTCTACTAAATACCCTCACCACTACCAACCACAGCGGGATATTAAGGAAGCCCCCGAGGAACCACTGCAACCATTCACCATTGGAAATAAGGGAAGGAGTATCCAATACCTAAACAACATTGATGCTGTTGCCGAAGCCCGCAAGTTAGCCGAAGAAATCGCCACAGATCTCCAGGAGCAAGGTGAAATTCCCAGTCGCAACACCCTCGAGAAGTACACAATCCTGAGCGAACTCATTCAAACCATGGACTACAAGCAGATTGAACAAATTATGGAGAGACAAACCGGCCGCCAAGACAGCGAGAAATGGGGTGAACAATTGGTCTACGACACTCTCTTAGATGCCTGTGCTCAATCCGGAACAAATCCAGCTGCTGCATGGATTGTGAACGCCGTTTCCAATGGACAGCTTCATGGAAGTGAAGCAGCTAGTCTTTTGGAAACTGTTTTCGAGAACCTGCGCACACCAACTGAAGATATTATTCGCGAAATTTTCGAGACCATTATCAAGAATGAGCAAGTCCGCAAGCAGAACAACCAGTACCCAAAAATTTTGATCACTTTCACTGATTTATTGCGCCGTGCTTATTCCAACAAGGACTCCGCTTCCAACTACTACCCTGTTCAGGCATTTGGTTCATTCGAGAAAGGACTAGGTAATATCGTGACAATGGAAATCATTCCTTACTTGGGAGATCGCCTTGCAGAGAAAATCCAGAACAAGGAAAAGCAACATAGCCAAAAGTACATTCGTGCTTTGGGTAACACTGCCCACCCCAAATTCGTTGAAGTCTTTGAACCATACCTGGAAGATGAGAATAAGGCTACGCCCTTCGAGCGCTTAGCTATGGTTGCAGCTTTCGACAAGCTCGTTGACTCCTACCCGAAATACGCTCAGAAGATCCTCTACAAGATCTACACTAACGTAGCTGATCAGCCTGAGATCCGCAGCATGGCCGTAACTCTGATCATTCGCGCAGATCCACCCGCAGCCATGCTCCAACGAATGGCCATGTCCACCTACAACGACCCCAGCATTGCCGTGCGTACCACCATTAAATCAGCTATCAACTCCGCAGCTCGCTTGTCATCTTCCGACAACGCTAACCTCGCCAAAAATGCTAGGGCCGCCCAAAAATTCCTAAACCCTCACACATTCGGACTGCAGAATTCCAAGACAACACTCAGAGATCATGTGTCCGATATCCTTCAGTTGTCTGAAGAATATCAAATGAGTCACATCATTGGCCCAGACAGCACTTATCCCAAGATAATAAGCTACACTTCGCGGAAAAATCTCGGAGGAATCGACAACAACGATATCGATGTCCAAGCCTTGGTGTCCAGTGTCCAAGATGTCTGGAATAGCCTGGTTTCTGGTAAACAATCCGGTACTGCTGAAGCACAAAAATCCAAATACTCAGTGAACAAAATCGTCAAACAGCTGGGCATCACTCTCGGATCGGAGAATTCTGAGAAACCAGTAGGACAGCTCCTCTTCAAATTGTTCGGACGCAAGAACTTCTTCTCATTCGACGAGAAGAGCATCAACTCCGTACCGAAAAACATTGCTAAGTTTATCCAAGAACTGTCGTCTGGCCGCCAATTACAGTACAACAAGATCTACGACCATGAGCAGATTATTGTAGCTTTCCCTCTAGCTACGGGCTATCCATTCTACTATGCCTACAAGACACCCATACTATTGCAAGCTGTTGGAGAAATGAAGGCCAAGACTACCCCAAGTCTAACCAATGTTCAAGCTTGGAAAAATGTGCTTGACACCAGGGCTGTCAACGTAACCTCAAGGGTCCAATTTACAATCAGCATGGAGAGGATTGGCAAAGCTGGTTTTATTACACCATTCGAAAGCCAACGCTATGTTGCCGGACAAATCCAAAAAATGCAAGTCCATTTGCCCATAAGCCTTTCTCTGAACATCGATTTGAAAAACAGTGCTATCTCTGGAAAGATGGCCCCATTAGCCGATCAGGACAAGGTAAAACTGGTGCATTGCAGCTCATGGCCATTCACGGCCCGCAAGAATGCACTCAGCCTTCGTCCAGTTGAAGAAGCCAAGGAAGTCAAATCAGTGCAAATTCGCCCATCTGTTGGAGAGGAAGAGACTTTTGGTGAGGATACCATTGGTATGACTTTCCATTACAAGATGCAACACCAGTTCCCTCAGAATGCCGTCAACGCCATGGAACGTATGCTCCAAAGGGAGGGAGTTAAACAATACGCGCAACTTCCAATTAATCTTATTCTGACCATGCAGAAATTGATGGGCCAACGCAGCACCATGAGCCCAGCTCAATTCCTGCCTTTTACTTTTGAACCCGTCAATGAAGCTAGCCGCACTGGAAACGTTTGGCTCTCTCTACTCACCATGCCTTTCTATGAGACACCTGGCTTGACTAAGCTGCGCGCTGCTTTGTCCTTGGCTTCTATGCCATTCGTTGATGCCAGTGAATTAAAAAAGACAACCCTCGAGGAAGACATTTCTGCCAACGGCCCTTGGCCTAAATCTGCTATTGCCCAACACAAGTTTACTCTTAGCTTTGACCCGAAATGCTCTGCTAACCAGGCTGTGAAATTCGGAATGCAGTTCGATAGCGAAGAAGAGATTAACAACGCTGACTACGCCAAGCGCTCTGATAAACCATTTAGTGCCTCGGATGAATCTAAACTGGCTATTGTTTCCGATATTGCTCCAAACAGCCAACCCCGCCGTGAGGAAATGATGGCTAATGCTGGTCGTGATATGCAACAAGCCGCTGGGGCTCTTATCGACTCTGCTATCTGGTTCGATGGTTCGAAACCAGCCAAATTCGTGTTCACCATTGCTCAGGCTGACAACTCTGTAAGAGATAAGACCCGCATGTTAATATTTGCAAGCGCGAAGATTGCCAGTGGAGGTCCCACTAAACAAATATATGCCTCTTACATCCACAACTTTGCCAATACCCCCGCTATGAACTACGAGCAAGCTGAACAGCACAACGGAAAGTCCACTGCCAAGCTGACAGTTCTTTTCGGAGAGGGAGGCAAACCAAAGATGACCAAAATAAATGTCAATGCTAAAATGGAACAAAGTGAAAACTACAAGCAGCAGCTACGTCAAACTCCATTGTCGCGGGAATGTGTGCGTCAAATGCGGGAAGAAGGTAACAACCAGATGCCAGCCTGCCTGAAGGCAACTTACCAAGCCAATCTTTTGGACGAAATTCGAATTGTAGTAGATGCTGAACAGCTAACTCCGGAATTAAAGGACGCCGGACATGCCGCCCTTTCGGTCTTAAACCAGTGGGGATACTATAACGCTGCACACAACCATAATGAAAAGGGACAGCCCGGCAGATTGGAAGCCAGGATAAACCTCAACCCCATTCAACATTTCATGAACATCACCCTTCAGCTTCCAAGTGGCAGGCAAACCTTTAGCGGGCTCCCAACTCCTCGCAATGCTCGCTTTTTGCTGTCAGTGCACCCAGGAATGGACTTGAGTGAACGTATGATGCGCACTTACACCCGCAACTCTGAAGTATGCGTGATTGACCAAAGCAAGATCTTCACTTTTGACAATGTCATCGCTAAACAGCAAAAACTAGGACAGTGTTGGTATGCTGTAGTTGAACACAAGGGCTCCGAGATTTCTGGAGAAGAGTTGTCCGTTCTGGTCCGACAATCAAAGGAGAGTACCAACAAAAGGGAGGTTCTAATCATAGCATCTGGACAACGCATCCACCTCTCGCCTGCGCAGTCATCGAATACTCCAGCCATGTTGACTGTAAACGACAAACCACAAAAGGTTTCCGACAGAACAGCCGTTGACGTTTATGTGAAGTCATTGAAACCAAACAGCGACAACAAGGAAAAAATTTTGGTTGCTCGTATATATGCCATCTCGGAAAACAACCTTAAAGTTGAATTGCCTGCCTCTCTTACGAAGCTTTACTTCGACGGAGAACGCATTCGCGTGCACGCCGACCCAATGTTGCGCAATGAAGTTGCTGGCCTCTGCGGTAACTACAATGGAGAAGAAATCGATGACATCGCCACCCCACAAATGAAGGTCTTGCAGAATCCGACACATTACTCCGCTGCTTGGGCCGTCCCCGATGAGAGCTGCGCTTCAGATGTACAAGAAGCGCACAAAAGAGCCCAAGTCGCCCGCTCCTACGAAGTCAAATACGAAGCTGGAAATGTTGTGAGCAACTTCGAGAGCGGAAAGAAATTATACGGCCAGAGCCGAGGTGACAAGAAATGGGAAAGCTCAGAGTCCTCCTCATCCTCTTCATCTTCTGAATCTGATGAAAGCCAAAGAAATCCGTCTTTGAGGAAATCCATCCATCTTTCACGCAGCAATTCCTGCGGAATGGAACAACGCGTTCAATTCGTTAAACAAGCTGATCAGTACTGTTTCACAAAGGTAGAAGTTAACGTCTGTCCCAAGAACTGTGCCAAGGGAGATCTCACTGAAATCGAAGTTGCAGCCCATTGCCGTGATATCAAAGACTCCGTTGCCTCCATGTACGTTCAGCAAATCCGTCGTGGATCGAATCCAGATCTCGGTTCCAAGTCAGTGAACAGCAATGTAAAAATTACTGTGCCAAAAACCTGCGAAGTGCAGCAATAAGCTAGCGGAACCATTTACAACATATCTCACGCGGCTGACGACCCCTTCTTTATGTGCTTACGGAATCGGACCAACTCTTTATTTTAGTTTAAACATATTCGAAAAAAAAATATACATATATTTATAATTAAATGCATTTCGCTAACAATAGCGGTTTATAAAACAATATATTTATGTGTTTTTATTTGTTGTCAAGGGATGCGTTGTTTCTCCTTTTTATTGCGATAATGTTCCACCTGCAACACGTTGCAACTTGGGTGAAACAAAATTGCGTGTCATGCTCTTACGAATAAAAGACCTATCAGTTGGACTGCTATATGGGGAATTACTCGTACAAGAGTTCTCAGCACAGCGGAGCACTTTTTACTCGTAGGTGAACACTTCGTGTTGCGCTTATGCTATTTTTCGCAGTTATATACCTGTGTGTAGAAAATGCAATAACTGTTTTTTAAATATTTTATTAAATTCAATTAAAACAAGTGACTTCAACGAAAAAAACAAGAACAATGTTAATTTAAGAACATAAGGAATTCAATAATATTATAAAATTATATATAGGTACATAATGGTACAGTGTACTCTGACTGTCTCCTAACGGGCGCCCCTCATAAGCGGACACCTCTCATAACCGGACAAATTTCAAAGAACGGAATAATCTACACAATTTTTAATGTAAATAATTCTCTCATAAACGGACTCTTTCATTACCGGACGCGGACACCAGTTTTCATAGCCGCAATAGAATTCCACACTCTCTTAAACGGACAAAACGCATTTGGCACACTTCGTTGTCTTTTATTTTGTTTGCTTTTTTTCCTTTTTCTTTGCGCTTTGCCCTTGATTTGATACCCAGCAAAAAAACGGTAAAGAATGTAAACATAGTAGGCTGCGGCGCCGGCGACCGTCTGTCGACTATCAGACTAAAATTCTCTTGGCGCAATACGTAGGTTTGTGTGTAAGTGTATGCAAAATTTCGAAGCATAAATTCATAGCTTCAAGTAATGCAAAAATGATTTTTTAAACGCTTTGTTCTTGTTTATGTTTTGTTATTATCCTTTTTATTACCTACAATTAATGTTTATCACAAAAAATGCCATCAATTTTAAAATAAAATATTATAGGTACCATAAATGCATATGGCTTGTTTCTTTTTTCAAAATTGCCAATGAAATATTTTTTCTCATAACCGGACACCTCTAATAAGCGGACAAATTTCTTGGTACCGTCAGTGTCCGCTTATGAGAGAGTTCACTGTATTTAAATAAAAAGCTTAGAAAGTTTCTTCTAGTGAGAATAATGTGCCTGTTTTGTTTTGCATAATGCTGGTAGGTATATCTGGTTGAATTTGGGACAACTGCAACCGAATATCTGGCTCTGCATCGAGACGGGATCTATATTTTGTTTTGGTTCCAACGAAAGGCGGAGAATCCTGATTCGCACATGTATGTTGTTGCAAACGGCAGAAGAATTATTGTGACACGAAACTCATTTAAAATGTCGTCAGGAATACCCAAACCTATTTGCTCTTTACATTCGCTGACCATTGGGAAGCTGTCTAGGTTTCGATTTTTTAAAGATTTCGCCCAAAACTTGATTTTCTTTTTAAATGCGTCTACCTTATCACTGGCATCGAAAACAGGTATGTATTGTCTTTCCTTGAAGTGATACACTCAAATCATTTAAAAAAATATCGGCTAGATACGATAATTTCAAGAGCCAACGCTCATTACACAATCTGTCACCCAAATCAAAGTTGTCGTTAATTAGGAAGGTTCTGACTTCAGCCCTTATTTCGAAAAGCCGCGTCAGTGTTTTGCCGCGTCAGTGTTTTGCCGCGAGAAAGTCACCTTACATCTGCGTGAAGACGTAAAGACGTATGTAGACTACCCATTTTATCGCACAATACTTTGAATAGCCTTGCATTCTTAGGTCGTGATTTAATAAAGTTAATTATTTTCACGCTTTCGTCTAAGACCTCTTTTAAGGAGAGTAGCATTTTTTTCATTGCAAGGGCATGGCGGTGTAGAACGCAGTGACTACTGCTGCATTCCTTGGCATTTTGTTTTATTCTTGAGACGGCACCGGACGTTTTTCCAGTCATGGCCTTGGCACCGTCTGTGCACAAGAAATTGTCTATTAATTTAAAAATGTCAGCACCAGTTGTTGTAGTTTTCAACGGCTTGCAGAAAAGCAGATCTTCTTGAAAGGACTGTAGGTATTAGTAGCGCACAAATACTATTAAAATGGCCAACCCTGCAACATCCGTTGTTTCATCCATATGCAGCGCAAATTTTGTGAATTTTATTCGCGAAAGTAAAGTAGCTTTGATATTCTCTGCTAAGTCTCCAATTGTTCGTGATATTGTGTTATTTGACAAAGGAACGGTGTCAACTAATCTTTTGGCCTTTTCACAAAACATATACTCAACAATGTCCTTAAGGCATGGCTTGATTCAGTTTTCAGCGATTGTATCAGCTTCGCCAGTTTGTGCAACACGGAAACTCACTAAGTAGGACGCCATCAACGCGTTTTCGTTCACTGTCTTTGAGTGGTTAGTAATAATTGTTTGAGTTGACCTACAGCAATCTACCACATATGCCTGAATTCTGGATTCAATTATCTAACAACTGGCATTAATAGATTTTTGTTTTAGATACAAACAAAAAAGGTCAACTTTTTGAATTTGAGTATCCAGATGCTGCACGGTTTCTCGAATGTTTTAGCTCATATTTTTAATAAAAGTATTTATTGCGGTATATTTCCCGATTCCTTAAAAATTGCTGAGGTTATACCTGTTTTGAAAAAAGGTGATAGCAAAAATTTGAACAATTACAGGCCTATATCCCTTCTTCCTGTGTTCTCAAAAATTTTTGAGAAAGTAGTTAAAACCAGGGTTGTAGCTTTCTTAGAAAAAAAACACTTTTTTAGTTCAAACCAGTACGGTTTTAGAGCAGGTAAATCGACTGAGGATGCCCTTTTACAGTTTTGTAACTTTAATTACGACAGTCTAAATAAAAGAAAATATACCGCTGCGCTTTATATTGATATAACTAAAGCGTTTGATACAGTGGACCATGACTTGTTACTAATGAAATTAAATAAAGCTGGTTTCAGAGGTTTCATGCTTCGCTGGTTCTTCTCATATCTCAACAACCGCAAACAAGTGATTAAACTTGTAGATAAATTCAGTGAAAGCTTAGATATCCGTATTGGAGTACCACAAGGTTCAGTACTTGGCCCCATTCTTTTCTTGGTATATATTAATTCTATCTTCAGTCTAAACTTGAAAGGAATTCAGACAGGGTTTGCGGATGACATTGCTTGTTCATATTCTAATTATTCTGTTCTAGACCTAATTGCTAATATCTGCTACGACTTAGAACAGCTCAGACATTGGTTCAGTATGCATAAACTAGTCATAAGTGATAAGACTAAAATTATGTTTTTTAATCTTTCGAATAACGTGGTTGAATTTCCTAATGTAACCTACCATAGCAATAATTGCCAACACATGCTACTTAGTGCTGACACTTGCTGCAAGAGAAGTTGTTCTAATACGTATAACTCTAATGTAAGCTGCTCCCCCAAATGTTTTATTATCGAAAGAACTACGGTTTTTAAGTATTTAGGACTTGTGTTTGATAGCGGACTGAATTGGGGTGAGCATACCGCTTTACTTCGAAAATACTTGATTAAAACTTCATGCATAATGTATCATCTAAGACTTTTTGTTCACGTAAACTATTAGAAACAGTTTATTATGGCTTGGTACAATCTAAGTTACAATATGGTTTAGTTTGCTGGGGCGGTACTCACGGTAATAAAATTCAACCTCTGATTGTTGTCCAGAAACATATAATTCGAATTATTTGGAGAAAGGGACGTATGGAGAATAGCTTTTCGCTTTTTTTTAACTCAAAGATACTTCCGCTCAAGCACCTTTACTTCTATAAAGTTCTGAGAATATTTTTTTTAAGAAGTGGTTACTTGCCTCATCGTAATCCTACCGCCCATGGACTTCGTAGCTACGAACGTTATTTGGCTGTTATTCCACCGCATAATACAACGCATCTTTTGAATTTTTTTACTTCTGTAGCTCCAAGACTTTATAATAAATTACCACTTGCATTAAGAACCACTAGTAATTTTCTTTTTTTCAGTCGAGAGATTAAAAAATGGCTTTTTAATTTTAATTTAATTGAAATAAATAACTTACTCAACGTTTTACGCTAAGAATTGAATTGAAAAATGTTGATAAATATTATATAGATTTTGTTTTTTCAATAACCATAATCACCCCACTACCACCATTTCATAGTACATGTAATAATACATTTTTTTGATAAGATACATTCGACACTAGTTCTTGAACTAAAGAGTGTATCTATAATATTCTTCAATAAATAATAGTAAGAATACCTAATGAAAAACACTTAATATTTATATATTCACAAATTATTAATCTTTTTGTATAACTGAAATATTTATAAGCAATATTTATATATTTATATACGAATATACCTATTTGTGAAATCTAGTTTATTTCAGTTTTTAAGCTCTGTAAATATTAAGGATTAATGTGTCCTATGTATGTATATTTATTGAATTGGAGAATAAATTAAATTAAAAAAAAAAAAAAAAAAAAAAAAAAAAATATCTCCCAAACCAGTTGACCAACAGCAATCTACCAAATATGTCTGAATTCTAGATTCAATTATCTAACAAGTCATCGCCCATCGCCCTGATTATCCTGGGCGATGAGCCGGAACCGCAAAATGAAGCTTAGAATGAAAAGAAAACCAAAAAAAAATATATCACCTTTTTTTTTTAAATAAATACATATATATATGGTGCAATATTTTGAAGTAGATTTATTAATTATTATTGTTAAAACAAATATATATATATATTATAAATATTATGTATAATGCATAGCAAATTTATTTCTCAAAATAATAATGATAAATAACAAAACCCATGTGAATTGTTGTATAATTTAAACTTTACTATAACACACACAAATGTACATGAATATTTAAAACAAAATATTTATATATCCATGTACGCGTGTGTCAATATTTTTAAATAAAACAAATAAATTATTTGATTAGTTATAAAAATTGTAGTTAGCCATACATTATCTGTACCCCAGAAAAAAAAAATAAAAATAAAAAATAAATCAAATTAAATACAATATTATATAATATTTATGACAAAAAAGAAAAAAAATGTATGAATTGAACGTCATAAAAAATCTCCCCAAAAACAAAGAAGTGAATTTACAAAATTTAAGGGTGGAGGTTGAGGCAAAATTATAAAAAGTAAAATAAGATCCAAACATTTAAATGGAATATAACAAGAATTAGTAAACTAGAAAAGAAGCAAAACAAAAATTAATAAAAAGAATATAGTAATAAAAAGAAAATATGTCAAAAAGTGGTGAATTTCGTTTCTATTCCACTGAATGTGGATAGGTACAAGAGGTGAGTTCTGAGCAGAAGGAAATCGATGTAAGTACCCCACAGATGTCTCACGTTCAAATTCTTACAGGTTTATAAGGTCATTCAAATGGGTGGACAGCTTGGAGTTGGGAAAGGAAACAAAGGAAAGAACAACGTGGCCAACACTGCCAACGAAGGGTGTCACAATGGCTCCACATGCACCTGAGTGCGGTGTTACAGATTCGTTCCGTTCCATCAACCCGGAAACCTAACCTAAGTACCCAATTACCCGATTTGTATGCGAAAACAGTGCTGACATGCCTGTAGCAGCACGTATGCATAAAGCTATTGTTTTTACTAACTTTTATGAGTGCCTAAGAACAGTTGTTAAATCCAGTAACCAACATATTCAAAAAGAAACTAATGAAGTTACCTCCAAGGGGCGGTAAGTATTGCCATTGTCCCGCATCGCTGACACCGAACAACGTTCCATTCTCAGTATGTGTGTTTATGTCAACCTTCATTAGAATGACCTCATATGCGATGTCGCCAAGAACGATGCTAAGTGTCTAGGCTTCCTTAAGCGGGGCAAGAAATATTTTACCCCTTCTGATGTGATTACAATTTATAAGGCGTTTATTCGCCCTTGAGTACAACACTCATATCTGGGCCGGTGGTCCAATCACATATTTCGAGATATTACGAAAACCCGCGGTATCGGCGGTCGAGATATCGCGAAAACGTCTGCCTCTTAGTCATCGTCGTAGTGTCTCCTGTCAATCAATATTTCCACCAGAAGTGCTCAAACGAAATAGCCAGCTGCATTCCACCTTTAGAAAATTCCAACCGCAATACCCGCCATGCAAGCAGTGCCCATTAGTTTACCCTTAAGCCTGTTTTCGGACGTATAGCGAAAAACAAAGAATGTGTCATGCTCTTCCCCGCTCTGTTTTACCTACGCATTATAATTTACAAACATTTCAAAGCAACGTGCATCGGTTTCTCCTCTTTCCTTTCTACTATAACAAATCTGAGGTCCAAACTTTCAACAAAAAAATTCTCCTGTATAAATCAGATTTCGATTCCCGGTAACCCTGTAATTAAGATGTCATCAAGTATAAGGAAAAATCATCCCTTATAATAAATAAATGCAATAAACTTAATATTTTGTCATGAAAATAAAAAAAATAAACATTCTCTTATCAAAACAGCTCACGGGCCATTAGTCAGCTGTTTTTAGCTCACGCTCCCGCTCACGAGTGTGAGTCAACTCGAACCTCTCATCACAAAAAGAGCGCTCAGGGGGTGGGTTTTTACAAAACTCATGACCGAGAGCCAAAAAACATACACGACAGACGACGCAGCCAACAGCTCGCGCGCGTGCGCATTAAAAAATGCATACACATGACGCGACACGCGAGCAGCTCTGAGAGAGAAACCAAGCAGCGTGAGTAATTCGGGGAGGAAATTCAGTGTGTATTCATTTTTCGTTGGGGTAGGACGTGCCAGTGGACTGCGCGCGTATTTCGCGCGCCACCGGGAAATTACGCGTTTCGGTGATTAGCGCTCGGTTTTTTTTGGAGTTTTACTGTCTCAAATTAAACTTAATTAATTAATTAGATTAAATTAAATAAAATTTAAATTTATTCATCAATTTAATGCAATTAAAATTTTTACATTTATTTTGTTATGACTGTGGAAAAAATGAAATAATTTTTTTTTTATTGAGTCTTAGCACCTTTTGACAATTTTTTCTTCCTGGAGGGCCGCAACTGTTTCCTTTTGTGCTCCAAGAGTATTGAAAATTGATCTTAATTAAGTCCTTGCTGAATCATTTCACCAGATCCATAGGTAGGTAGGTAGGTAGGTCCATTCTTCTCCATAAATGAAGTAAGAACTTCTGACTGTTTTTCATTATTTACGAGTATTTTTAATTTGTTTTATTTTTAGTTTATTTTTTTAACGACTTGAATTACTAAACTCATGACCGAGAGCCAAAAAACATACACGACAGACGACGCAGCCAACAGCTCGCGCGCGTGCGCATTAAAAAATGCATACACATGACGCGACACGCGAGCAGCTCTGAGAGAGAAACCAAGCAGCGTGAGTAATTCGGGGAGGAAATTCAGTGTGTATTCATTTTTCGTTGGGGTAGGACGTGCCAGTGGACTGCGCGCGTATTTCGCGCGCCACCGGGAAATTACGCGTTTCGGTGATTAGCGCTCGGTTTTTTTTGGAGTTTTACTGTCTCAAATTAAACTTAATTAATTAATTAGATTAAATTAAATAAAATTTAAATTTATTCATCAATTTAATGCAATTAAAATTTTTACATTTATTTTGTTATGACTGTGGAAAAAATGAAATAATTTTTTTTTTATTGAGTCTTAGCACCTTTTGACAATTTTTTCTTCCTGGAGGGCCGCAACTGTTTCCTTTTGTGCTCCAAGAGTATTGAAAATTGATCTTAATTAAGTCCTTGCTGAATCATTTCACCAGATCCATAGGTAGGTAGGTAGGTAGGTCCATTCTTCTCCATTAATGAAGTAAGAACTTCTGACTGTTTTTCATTATTTACGAGTATTTTTAATTTGTTTTATTTTTAGTTTATTTTTTTAACGACTTGAATTACTAAACTCATGACCGAGAGCCAAAAAACATACACGACAGACGACGCAGCCAACAGCTCGCGCGCGTGCGCATTAAAAAATGCATACACATGACGCGACACGCGAGCAGCTCTGAGAGAGAAACCAAGCAGCGTGAGTAATTCGGGGAGGAAATTCAGTGTGTATTCATTTTTCGTTGGGGTAGGACGTGCCAGTGGACTGCGCGCGTATTTCGCGCGCCACCGGGAAATTACGCGTTTCGGTGATTAGCGCTCGGTTTTTTTTTTAGTTTTACTGTCTCAAATTAAACTTAATTAATTAATTAGATTAAATTAAATAAAATTAAAATTTATTCATCAATTTAATGCAATTAAAATTTTTACATTTATTTTGTTATGACTGTGGAAAAAATGAAATAATTTTTTTTTTATTGAGTCTTAGCACCTTTTGACAATTTTTTCTTCCTGGAGGGCCGCAACTGTTTCCTTTTGTGCTCCAAGAGTATCGAAAATTGATCTTAATTAAGTCCTTGCTGAATCATTTCACCAGATCCATAGCTAGGTAGGTAGGTAGGTCCATTCTTCTCCATTAATGAAGTAAGAACTTCTGACTGTTTTTCATTATTTACGAGTATTTTTAATTTGTTTTATTTTTAGTTTATTTTTTTAACGACTTGAATTACTAAACTCATGACCGAGAGCCAAAAAACATACACGACAGACGACGCAGCCAACAGCTCGCGCGCGTGCGCATTAAAAAATGCATACACATGACGCGACACGCGAGCAGCTCTGAGAGAGAAACCAAGCAGCGTGAGTAATTCGGGGAGGAAATTCAGTGTGTATTCATTTTTCGTTGGGGTAGGACGTGCCAGTGGACTGCGCGCGTATTTCGCGCGCCACCGGGAAATTACGCGTTTCGGTGATTAGCGCTCGGTTTTTTTTGGAGTTTTACTGTCTCAAATTAAACTTAATTAGATTAAATTAAATAAAATTAAAATTTATTCATCAATTTAATGCAATTAAAATTTTTACATTTATTTTGTTATGACTGTGGAAAAAATGAAATAATTTTTTTTTTTATTGAGTCTTAGCACCTTTTGACAATTTTTTCTTCCTGGAGGGCCGCAACTGTTTCCTTTTGTGCTCCAAGAGTATTGAAAATTGATCTTAATTAAGTCCTTGCTGAATCATTTCACCAGATCCATAGGTAGGTAGGTAGGTAGGTCCATTCTTCTCCATTAATGAAGTAAGAACTTCTGACTGTTTTTCATTATTTACGAGTATTTTTAATTTGTTTTATTTTTAGTTTATTTTTTTAACGACTTGAATTACTAAACTCATGACCGAGAGCCAAAAAACATACACGACAGACGACGCAGCCAACAGCTCGCGCGCGTGCGCATTAAAAAATGCATACACATGACGCGACACGCGAGCAGCTCTGAGAGAGAAACCAAGCAGCGTGAGTAATTCGGGGAGGAAATTCAGTGTGTATTCATTTTTCGTTGGGGTAGGACGTGCCAGTGGACTGCGCGCGTATTTCGCGCGCCACCGGGAAATTACGCGTTTCGGTGATTAGCGCTCGGTTTTTTTTTGGAGTTTTACTGTCTCAAATTAAACTTAATTAATTAATTAGATTAAATTAATTAAAATTTATTCATCAATTTAATGCAATTAAAATTTTTACATTTATTTTGTTATGACTGTGGAAAAAATGAAATAATTATTTTTTTTATTTAGTCTTAGCACCTTTTGACAATTTTTTCTTCCTGGAGGGCCGCAACTGTTTCCTTTTGTGCTCCAAGAGTATTGAAAATTGATCTTAATTAAGTCCTTGCTGAATCATTTCACCAGATCCATAGGTAGGTATGTAGGTAGGTCCATTCTTCTCCATTAATGAAGTAAGAACTTCTGACTGTTTTTCATTATTTACGAGTATTTTTAATTTGTTTTATTTTTAGTTTATTTTTTTAACGACTTGAATTACTAAACTCATGACCGAGAGCCAAAAAACATACACGACAGACGACGCAGCCAACAGCTCGCGCGCGTGCGCATTAAAAAATGCATACACATGACGCGACACGCGAGCAGCTCTGAGAGAGAAACCAAGCAGCGTGAGTAATTCGGGGAGGAAATTCAGTGTGTATTCATTTTTCGTTGGGGTAGGACGTGCCAGTGGACTGCGCGCGTATTTCGCGCGCCACCGGGAAATTACGCGTTTCGGTGATTAGCGCTCGGTTTTTTTTGGAGTTTTACTGTCTCAAATTAAACTTAATTAATTAATTAGATTAAATTAAATAAAATTAAAATTTATTCATCAATTTAATGCAATTAAAATTTTTACATTTATTTTGTTATGACTGTGGAAAAAATGAAATAATTTTTTTTTTTATTGAGTCTTAGCACCTTTTGACAATTTTTTCTTCCTGGAGGGCCGCAACTGTTTCCTTTTGTGCTCCAAGAGTATTGAAAATTGATCTTAATTAAGTCCTTGCTGAATCATTTCACCAGATCCATAGGTAGGTAGGTAGGTAGGACAATCCTTCTCCATTAATGAAGTAAGAACTTCTGACTGTTTTTCATTATTTACGAGTATTTTTAATTTGTTTTATTTTTAGTTTATTTTTTTAACGACTTGAATTACTAAACTCATGACCGAGAGCCAAAAAACATACACGACAGACGACGCAGCCAACAGCTCGCGCGCGTGCGCATTAAAAAATGCATACACATGACGCGACACGCGAGCAGCTCTGAGAGAGAAACCAAGCAGCGTGAGTAATTCGGGGAGGAAATTCAGTGTGTATTCATTTTTCGTTGGGGTAGGACGTGCCAGTGGACTGCGCGCGTATTTCGCGCGCCACCGGGAAATTACGCGTTTCGGTGATTAGCGCTCGGTTTTTTTTGGAGTTTTACTGTCTCAAATTAAACTTAATTAGATTAAATTAAATAAAATTAAAATTTATTCATCAATTTAATGCAATTAAAATTTTTACATTTATTTTGTTATGACTGTGGAAAAAATGAAATAATTTTTTTTTTTATTGAGTCTTAGCACCTTTTGACAATTTTTTCTTCCTGGAGGGCCGCAACTGTTTCCTTTTGTGCTCCAAGAGTATTGAAAATTGATCTTAATTAAGTCCTTGCTGAATCATTTCACCAGATCCATAGGTAGGTAGGTAGGTAGGACAATCCTTCTCCATTAATGAAGTAAGAACTTCTGACTGTTTTTCATTATTTACGAGTATTTTTAATTTGTTTTATTTTTAGTTTATTTTTTTAACGACTTGAATTACTAAACTCATGACCGAGAGCCAAAAAACATACACGACAGACGACGCAGCCAACAGCTCGCGCGCGTGCGCATTAAAAAATGCATACACATGACGCGACACGCGAGCAGCTCTGAGAGAGAAACCAAGCAGCGTGAGTAATTCGGGGAGGAAATTCAGTGTGTATTCATTTTTCGTTGGGGTAGGACGTGCCAGTGGACTGCGCGCGTATTTCGCGCGCCACCGGGAAATTACGCGTTTCGGTGATTAGCGCTCGGTTTTTTTTTGGAGTTTTACTGTCTCAAATTAAACTTAATTAATTAATTAGATTAAATTAATTAAAATTTATTCATCAATTTAATGCAATTAAAATTTTTACATTTATTTTGTTATGACTGTGGAAAAAATGAAATAATTATTTTTTTTATTTAGTCTTAGCACCTTTTGACAATTTTTTCTTCCTGGAGGGCCGCAACTGTTTCCTTTTGTGCTCCAAGAGTATTGAAAATTGATCTTAATTAAGTCCTTGCTGAATCATTTCACCAGATTCATAGGTAGGTAGGTAGGTAGGTCCATTCTTCTCCATTAATGAAGTAAGAACTTCTGACTGTTTTTCATTATTTACGAGTATTTTTAATTTGTTTTATTTTTAGTTTATTTTTTTAACGATTTGAATATTTTGGAAATAAAACAACCACCAAAAACAAATAACTAAAACAACCATTCAAAAGAAATGAATTCTGTTTCAAAATAAGAACCCAACAAACGCACAAACACAGTCTAATTGAATCACTACCTGTCGGGAGCGTAGTGAAGAATAATCAATGAAGGGTGGCAAGATAATTTAGTGTGTATTCATTACTCGGTGGGGTAGGAGGTGGAAGTGCGCGACTTTCGGAAAATTGCGCGTTTTTGTTTGATTTTCTTGTGTTTTGTTGGAAATTTTAGTGCCTCAGAGTTACCCTTTTGAATTTAACTTCCTCCTACCGCTGATATGTGACAGCCTTATATTCATGAATTGTACATTTATTTCGCAAGCATCTTTGAAAAAAATAATTAAAATGATTTTTTTGAAATATAAGAATCTGTTGCAATGGCTTTTTTTATTTTTGAAGCAATTAAGTTCCAAGAGCGTTCAATCCTTGCTGAATCCTTTCGCCAGATGAACATTTTTCTCCAATAATGAAGTAAGAACTTCTGACACTGTTTTTCATTAGTTATTTATTTTCTTTTCCATTTTTTTTAAACGTTGAACTTTGTCAATGGACTAAATATTTTTAAAAAAAATGTCCACCAAAAACGAAGGCGGGAATGGTTGTGATTTTCTACAAACGCACAAACGCCTTCCAATTGAACCACTCGACTACTTGTCGGGAGCAAAATGCAAAACCACAATAAAGGTGAAATGGTTTTTTGTGAATTTAACTTTGCATTTTAAGGATGCTTCCTTTTAATTTCCTTTTTGAGTTGCTTTGAGGGAACAACCATGTCCTACAATTGCTTCCACGGGAAGTGCATTCAGCTGGAGTAACAGCGCTGTTCCACTGTAATTGTTTAGGCCATTTGCGTGTTGACTTTTTTTAGGTTATGAAAGTGAAGTAAGCGTGTGGATTTCTGCAGTGAAAAATAAAACACAATTTAGTACATACTAACTTTCAAGTAAACAATCTTTTTTTTTGTTTTTCAAAAGATGAGTTTGAAAGTAAGTTTTTCAAAAACGATTCATAAAAATGTCTCTTTGTGAAATCCAAATCCCAGAGCACTCGGCAATGCTCCCAACGGCTCCCAGGCATCTGCCTCTTTTGGGTGTAGAGGTTGGAGACACAAGATGCCATCTCTTCATTAATGGGTGGCGTATGTTGAAGTTACCAATGGGGATACCTCCAAGTACAGCCTACACCATCGCAACCCAAGCTATCAACATAACTTGACTGAAAAATAATATAAAAGAACAGACTTCCGGGTCTTGGAACAGTTTTTAGCTTTTCGTTTTAAGTGTTGGCGTTGTTATTTGTCGAAAAAGTCTTTTGTCGTTTCGGGAGTGGTGTCGATTTTCAATCCTCATTAGACGCAGACGACCCGCCAAATTCGTAGTAGATTTGTACACGGCTAAATTGTACACATCGTAGAAAGCAGGCGAGTCGGTTCGTGAGATGCGTGCAAAATTCGAGGTGAAGAATTAATGATGGTTGTATTTCTACTAACCTAGGGGTTGTGTGGTTTCCGGTGCAAATGAATTAGCACTAAGGCAGTGCAGTGCAATAAAAGATGTGTTTTTTTCCTCAAGCGTATATACGCTATTCACTGTGCATGTCTACGCTAACTTTACCGGGGATAACTATCGCCACTAAGTCTTTAAGCGGATATAGACCAGTGCTTCCAACCACCGTTTTCTTCGTATTCCGATAACTTTTTGTCATTCAATGTCAGAGCGATGACATTTCTCACCAACTGACCAACTGAACTGTCGCATTACACATGGGCCTACATTTTACTTGCGTGTGAAGTTTCATTTTTAACAAAAATATATTGAAGTGCTGCCATTTTCAAACCACTTGCCGTACACAGGCCAACTTTACACTTTTGAGTTGTAATTTTCTTGCCCCACACGGCGGGCGGCGGTATAATTTGATTTTTAATCAGAGAAGTGTTTTTGAATTTAATTTCATTTTCAATAAACTCTTGTTTGACTGAAGAAAATTGACAAAATGTCAAATATCAGCCAGCATAGTGCTGCCAAGTCGCAGTCGAGCGCCTCTTTACTCTTTTCATTTAAGCCTCTATACGCTTGAGTAAGAAAATACACCTTGTTTGCCGCGAGGACAACTGCTAAATTTGCAAGAAAAATAGGATCCTTTTAACTAATAAAAAAAAAACAACTTCGAATCGATCGGGAGCAACAATCAGAAAAAAAAAATGGAAGACAAATTTCAACGACTACTTTATTGTACCAAAGATCTTAAAGGGTCTGCATTGGCCACTAGTGTGACGGGCGCAGGATTCTCTTGCCCCGTCAACCCAGTAACCAAACCAAACCTATTGTACCGATGGAAGAAACCTCGTCGCCTGCTTTGGTATTTGGTCAAGGCAATGCTCATCCTTGTCATCTTGGTCATTGAACAACGCGAAACCTAGAAATGTCCACATTGCTTTTGTCCTCTCCTTTATTAATCTCTTTGCTTTACGACGAAATTTGTACCGATTTTGTCGTAATGTCTCCTGTCGCTATTTTATCAATATTTCCACCGGAAGTGCTTAAACGAAACAGCTAGCTGCATTCCACCCTTAGAGAATTTCAACCGCAATACCCGCCATGCAAGGAATGCGCATTAGTTCACCATTAAGCCTGTTTTCGGACGTATAGTGAAAAACAAGGAATGTGTCATGCGTATCTAACAACTGGCATTAATAGATTTTTGTTTTAGATACAAACAAAAAAGGTAAACTTTTTGAATGTGGGTGTCCAGATGCTGCACGGTTTCTTCGATATCTCCCAAACCAGTTGACTTACAGCAATCTACCAAATATCTCTGAATTCTAGATTCAATTATCTAACAAGTCATCGCCCATCGCCCTGATTATCGTGGGCGATGAGTCGGAACCGCAAAATGAAGCTCAGTGGATTTTCGCTAGACATGGCCCATCACCATGATTATCATGGGCGATGAGCCGGAACCGCAAAATGAAGCTTAGAAGCCATTCCCAAGTCATCGCCCATCGCCGTGTTTATCGTGCGCGATGAGCCGGAACCGCAAAATGAAGCTCTGTAGACATTCACAAGTCATCGCCCATCGGAGTGATTATCCTGGGCGATGAGCCGGAACCGCAAAATGGTGTTCAGAAGACATACAGCAATCTAACAAATATGCTTGAATTATAGATTCAAGTATCTAACAACTGGCATTAATAGATTTTTGTTTTAGATACAAAAAAAACCAACAACATGCTGAACGGTGTCTTCGATATCTGCCAAACCAGTTGACCTACAGCGATCAAATAAATATAAGTGAATTCTACATTAAATTATCTATAAAATAGCATTAATAGATTTTGGTTCCAGATACAAAAAAAAAAAACAACATGCTGAACGGTTTCTTCGATATCTGCCAAACCAGTTGACCTACAGCGATCAAATAAATATGAGTGAATTCTACATTAAATTATCTATAAAATAGCATTAATAGATTTTGACAAAAAAAAACCAACAACACGCTGAACGGTTTCTTCGATATCTGCCAAACCAGTTGACCTACAGCGATCAAATAAATATGAGTGAATTCTACATTAAATTATCTATAAAATAGCATTAATAGATTTTGGTTCCAGATACAAAAAAAAACCAACAACATGCTGAACGGTTTCTTCGATATCTGCCAAACCAGTTGACCTACAGCGATCAAATAAATATGAGTGAATTCTACATTAAATTATCTATAAAATAGCATTAATAGATTTTGGTTCCAGATACAAAAAAAACCAACAACATGCTGAACGGTTTCTTCGATATCTGCCAAACCAGTTGACCTACAGCGATCAAATAAGTATGAGTGAATTCTACATTAAATTATCTATAAAATAGCATTAATAGATTTTGGTTCCAGATACAAAAAAAAACCAACCACATGCTGAACGGTTTCTTCGATATCTGCCAAACCAGTTGACCTACAGCGATCAAATAAATATGAGTGAATTCTACATTAAATTATCTATAAAATAGCATTAATAGATTTTTGTTTTAGATACAAAAAAAAAACCAGCAACATGCTGAACGGTTTCTTCGATATCTGCCAAACCAGTTGACCTACAGCGATCAAATAAATATGAGTGAATTCTACATTAAATTATCTATAAAATAGCATTAATAGATTTTGGTTCCAGATACAAAAAAAAACCAACAACATGCTGAACGGTTTCTTCGATATCTGCCAAACCAGTTGAGCTACAGCGATAAAATAAATATGACTGAATTCTAGATTAAATTATCTATAAAGTTGCATTAATAGATTTTAATTTTAGATACAAAAAAAAACCAACATTATCATGCACTATTTCTTCGATATCTGCCAAACCAGTTGACCTACAGCGATAAAGTAAATACGACTGAATTCTAGATTAAATTATCTATAAAGTTGCATTAATAGATTTTAATTTTAGATACAAAAAAAAACCAACATTATCCTGCACTATTTCTTCGATATCTGCCAAACCAGTTGACCTACAGCGATAAAATAAATATGACTGAATTCTAGATTAAATTATCTATAAAATTGCATTAATAGATTTTAATTTTAGATACAAAAAAAAACCAACATTATCCTGCACTATTTCTTCGATATCTGCCAAACCAGTTGACCTACAGCGATAAAATAAATATGACTGAATTCTAGATTAAATTATCTATAAAGTTGAATTAATAGATTTTAATTTTAGATACAAAAAAAAACCAACATTATCCTGCACTATTTCTTCGATATCTGCCAAACCAGTTGACCTACAGCGATAAAATAAATATGACTGAATTCTAGATTAAATTATCTATAAAATTGCATTAATAGATTTTAATTTTAGATACAAAAAAAAACCAACATTATCCTGCACTATTTCTTCGATATCTGCCAAACCAGTTGACCTACAGCGATAAAATAAATATGACTGAATTCTAGATTAAATTATTTATAAAATTGCATTAATAGATTTTAATTTTAGATACAAAAAAAAACCAACATTATCCTGCACTATTTCTTCGATATCTGCCAAACCAGTTGACCTACAGCGATAAAATAAATATGACTGAATTCTAGATTAAATTATCTATAAAGTTGCATTAATAGATTTTAATTTTAGATACAAAAAAAAACCAACATTATCCTGCACTATTTCTTCGATATCTGCCAAACCAGTTGACCTACAGCGATAAAGTAAATACGACTGAATTCTAGATTAAATTATCTATAAAGTTGCATTAATAGATTTTAATTTTAGATACAAAAAAAAACCAACCAACCAAAGGTGAAATGGTTTTTTGTGAATTTAACTTTGCATTTTAAGGATGCTTCCTTTTAATTTCCTTTTTGAGTTGCTTTGAGGGAACAACCATGTCCTACAATTGCTTCCACGGGAAGTGCATTCAGCTGGAGTAACAGCGCTGTTCCACTGTAATTGTTTAGGCCATTTGCGTGTTGACTTTTTTTAGGTTATGAAAGTGAAGTAAGCGTGTGGATTTCTGCAGTGAAAAATAAAACACAATTTAGTACATACTAACTTTCAAGTAAACAATCTTTTTTTTTGTTTTTCAAAAGATGAGTTTGAAAGTAAGTTTTTCAAAAACGATTCATAAAAATGTCTCTTTGTGAAATCCAAATCCCAGAGCACTCGGCAATGCTCCCAACGGCTCCCAGGCATCTGCCTCTTTTGGGTGTAGAGGTTGGAGACACAAGATGCCATCTCTTCATTAATGGGTGGCGTATGTTGAAGTTACCAATGGGGATACCTCCAAGTACAGCCTACACCATCGCAACCCAAGCTATCAACATAACTTGACTGAAAAATAATATAAAAGAACAGACTTCCGGGTCTTGGAACAGTTTTTAGCTTTTCGTTTTAAGTGTTGGCGTTGTTATTTGTCGAAAAAGTCTTTTGTCGTTTCGGGAGTGGTGTCGATTTTCAATCCTCATTAGACGCAGACGACCCGCCAAATTCGTAGTAGATTTGTACACGGCTAAATTGTACACATCGTAGAAAGCAGGCGAGTCGGTTCGTGAGATGCGTGCAAAATTCGAGGTGAAGAATTAATGATGGTTGTATTTCTACTAACCTAGGGGTTGTGTGGTTTCCGGTGCAAATGAATTAGCACTAAGGCAGTGCAGTGCAATAAAAGATGTGTTTTTTTCCTCAAGCGTATATACGCTATTCACTGTGCATGTCTACGCTAACTTTACCGGGGATAACTATCGCCACTAAGTCTTTAAGCGGATATAGACCAGTGCTTCCAACCACCGTTTTCTTCGTATTCCGATAACTTTTTGTCATTCAATGTCAGAGCGATGACATTTCTCACCAACTGACCAACTGAACTGTCGCATTACACATGGGCCTACATTTTACTTGCGTGTGAAGTTTCATTTTTAACAAAAATATATTGAAGTGCTGCCATTTTCAAACCACTTGCCGTACACAGGCCAACTTTACACTTTTGAGTTGTAATTTTCTTGCCCCACACGGCGGGCGGCGGTATAATTTGATTTTTAATCAGAGAAGTGTTTTTGAATTTAATTTCATTTTCAATAAACTCTTGTTTGACTGAAGAAAATTGACAAAATGTCAAATATCAGCCAGCATAGTGCTGCCAAGTCGCAGTCGAGCGCCTCTTTACTCTTTTCATTTAAGCCTCTATACGCTTGAGTAAGAAAATACACCTTGTTTGCCGCGAGGACAACTGCTAAATTTGCAAGAAAAATAGGATCCTTTTAACTAATAAAAAAAAAACAACTTCGAATCGATCGGGAGCAACAATCAGAAAAAAAAAATGGAAGACAAATTTCAACGACTACTTTATTGTACCAAAGATCTTAAAGGGTCTGCATTGGCCACTAGTGTGACGGGCGCAGGATTCTCTTGCCCCGTCAACCCAGTAACCAAACCAAACCTATTGTACCGATGGAAGAAACCTCGTCGCCTGCTTTGGTATTTGGTCAAGGCAATGCTCATCCTTGTCATCTTGGTCATTGAACAACGCGAAACCTAGAAATGTCCACATTGCTTTTGTCCTCTCCTTTATTAATCTCTTTGCTTTACGACGAAATTTGTACCGATTTTGTCGTAATGTCTCCTGTCGCTATTTTATCAATATTTCCACCGGAAGTGCTTAAACGAAACAGCTAGCTGCATTCCACCCTTAGAGAATTTCAACCGCAATACCCGCCATGCAAGGAATGCGCATTAGTTCACCATTAAGCCTGTTTTCGGACGTATAGTGAAAAACAAGGAATGTGTCATGCGTATCTAACAACTGGCATTAATAGATTTTTGTTTTAGATACAAACAAAAAAGGTAAACTTTTTGAATGTGGGTGTCCAGATGCTGCACGGTTTCTTCGATATCTCCCAAACCAGTTGACTTACAGCAATCTACCAAATATCTCTGAATTCTAGATTCAATTATCTAACAAGTCATCGCCCATCGCCCTGATTATCGTGGGCGATGAGTCGGAACCGCAAAATGAAGCTCAGTGGATTTTCGCTAGACATGGCCCATCACCATGATTATCATGGGCGATGAGCCGGAACCGCAAAATGAAGCTTAGAAGCCATTCCCAAGTCATCGCCCATCGCCGTGTTTATCGTGCGCGATGAGCCGGAACCGCAAAATGAAGCTCTGTAGACATTCACAAGTCATCGCCCATCGGAGTGATTATCCTGGGCGATGAGCCGGAACCGCAAAATGGTGTTCAGAAGACATACAGCAATCTAACAAATATGCTTGAATTATAGATTCAAGTATCTAACAACTGGCATTAATAGATTTTTGTTTTAGATACAAAAAAAACCAACAACATGCTGAACGGTGTCTTCGATATCTGCCAAACCAGTTGACCTACAGCGATCAAATAAATATAAGTGAATTCTACATTAAATTATCTATAAAATAGCATTAATAGATTTTGGTTCCAGATACAAAAAAAAAAAACAACATGCTGAACGGTTTCTTCGATATCTGCCAAACCAGTTGACCTACAGCGATCAAATAAATATGAGTGAATTCTACATTAAATTATCTATAAAATAGCATTAATAGATTTTGACAAAAAAAAACCAACAACACGCTGAACGGTTTCTTCGATATCTGCCAAACCAGTTGACCTACAGCGATCAAATAAATATGAGTGAATTCTACATTAAATTATCTATAAAATAGCATTAATAGATTTTGGTTCCAGATACAAAAAAAAACCAACAACATGCTGAACGGTTTCTTCGATATCTGCCAAACCAGTTGACCTACAGCGATCAAATAAATATGAGTGAATTCTACATTAAATTATCTATAAAATAGCATTAATAGATTTTGGTTCCAGATACAAAAAAAACCAACAACATGCTGAACGGTTTCTTCGATATCTGCCAAACCAGTTGACCTACAGCGATCAAATAAGTATGAGTGAATTCTACATTAAATTATCTATAAAATAGCATTAATAGATTTTGGTTCCAGATACAAAAAAAAACCAACCACATGCTGAACGGTTTCTTCGATATCTGCCAAACCAGTTGACCTACAGCGATCAAATAAATATGAGTGAATTCTACATTAAATTATCTATAAAATAGCATTAATAGATTTTTGTTTTAGATACAAAAAAAAAACCAGCAACATGCTGAACGGTTTCTTCGATATCTGCCAAACCAGTTGACCTACAGCGATCAAATAAATATGAGTGAATTCTACATTAAATTATCTATAAAATAGCATTAATAGATTTTGGTTCCAGATACAAAAAAAAACCAACAACATGCTGAACGGTTTCTTCGATATCTGCCAAACCAGTTGAGCTACAGCGATAAAATAAATATGACTGAATTCTAGATTAAATTATCTATAAAGTTGCATTAATAGATTTTAATTTTAGATACAAAAAAAAACCAACATTATCATGCACTATTTCTTCGATATCTGCCAAACCAGTTGACCTACAGCGATAAAGTAAATACGACTGAATTCTAGATTAAATTATCTATAAAGTTGCATTAATAGATTTTAATTTTAGATACAAAAAAAAACCAACATTATCCTGCACTATTTCTTCGATATCTGCCAAACCAGTTGACCTACAGCGATAAAATAAATATGACTGAATTCTAGATTAAATTATCTATAAAATTGCATTAATAGATTTTAATTTTAGATACAAAAAAAAACCAACATTATCCTGCACTATTTCTTCGATATCTGCCAAACCAGTTGACCTACAGCGATAAAATAAATATGACTGAATTCTAGATTAAATTATCTATAAAGTTGAATTAATAGATTTTAATTTTAGATACAAAAAAAAACCAACATTATCCTGCACTATTTCTTCGATATCTGCCAAACCAGTTGACCTACAGCGATAAAATAAATATGACTGAATTCTAGATTAAATTATCTATAAAGTTGCATTAATAGATTTTAATTTTAGATACAAAAAAAAACCAACATTATCCTGCACTATTTCTTCGATATCTGCCAAACCAGTTGACCTACAGCGATAAAATAAATATGACTGAATTCTAGATTAAATTATCTATAAAGTTGCATTAATAGATTTTAATTTTAGATACAAAAAAAAACCAACATTATCCTGCACTATTTCTTCGATATCTGCCAAACCAGTTGACCTACAGCGATAAAATAAATATGACTGAATTCTAGATTAAATTATCTATAAAGTTGCATTAATAGATTTTAATTTTAGATACAAAAAAAAACCAACATTATCCTGCACTATTTCTTCGATATCTGCCAAACCAGTTGACCTACAGCGATAAAATAAATATGACTGAATTCTAGATTAAATTATCTATAAAGTTGCATTAATAGATTTTAATTTTAGATACAAAAAAAAACCAACATTATCCTGCACTATTTCTTCGATATCTGCCAAACCAGTTGACCTACAGCGATAAAATAAATATGACTGAATTCTAGATTAAATTATCTATAAAATTGCTTTAATAGATTTTAATTTTAGATACAAAAAAAAACCAACATTATCCTGCACTATTTCTTCGATATCTGCCAAACCAGTTGACCTACAGCGATAAAATAAATATGACTGAATTCTAGATTAAATTATCTATAAAATTGCTTTAATAGATTTTAATTTTAGATACAAAAAAAAACCAACATTATCCTGCACTATTTCTTCGATATCTGCCAAACCAGTTGACCTACAGCGATAAAATAAATATGACTGAATTCTAGATTAAATTATCTATAAAGTTGCATTAATAGATTTTAATTTTAGATACAAAAAAAAACCAACATTATCCTGCACTATTTCTTCGATATCTGCCAAACCAGTTGACCTACAGCGATAAAATAAATATGACTGAATTCTAGATTAAATTATCTATAAAGTTGCATTAATAGATTTTAATTTTAGATACAAAAAAAAACCAACATTATCCTGCACTATTTCTTCGATATCTGCCAAACCAGTTGACCTACAGCGATAAAATAAATATGACTGAATTCTAGATTAAATTATCTATAAAGTTGCATTAATAGATTTTAATTTTAGATACAAAAAAAAACCAACATTATCCTGCACTATTTCTTCGATATCTGCCAAACCAGTTGACCTACAGCGATAAAATAAATATGACTGAATTCTAGATTAAATTATCTATAAAGTTGCATTAATAGATTTTAATTTTAGATACAAAAAAAAACCAACATTATCCTGCACTATTTCTTCGATATCTGCCAAACCAGTTGACCTACAGCGATAAAATAAATATGACTGAATTCTAGATTAAATTATCTATAAAGTTGCATTAATAGATTTTAATTTTAGATACAAAAAAAAACCAACATTATCCTGCACTATTTCTTCGATATCTTCCAAACCAGTTGACCTACAGCGATAAAATAAATATGACTGAATTCTAGATTAAATTATCTATAAAGTTGCATTAATAGATTTTAATTTTAGATACAAAAAAAAACCAACATTATCCTGCACTATTTCTTCGATATCTGCCAAACCAGTTGACCTACAGCGATAAAATAAATATGACTGAATTCTAGATTAAATTATTTATAAAATTGCATTAATAGATTTTAATTTTAGATACAAAAAAAAACCAACATTATCCTGCACTATTTCTTCGATATCTGCCAAACCAGTTGACCTACAGCGATAAAATAAATATGACTGAATTCTAGATTAAATTATCTATAAAGTTGCATTAATAGATTTTAATTTTAGATACAAAAAAAAACCAACATTATCCTGCACTATTTCTTCGATATCTGCCAAACCAGTTGACCTACAGCGATAAAATAAATATGACTGAATTCTAGATTAAATTATCTATAAAGTTGCATTAATAGATTTTAATTTTAGATACAATAAAAAACCAACATTATCCTGCACTATTTCTTCGATATCTGCCAAACCAGTTGACCTACAGCGATAAAATAAATATGACTGAATTCTAGATTAAATTATCTATAAAGTTGCATTAATAGATTTTAATTTTAGATACAATAAAAAACCAACATTATCCTGCACTATTTCTTCGATATCTGCCAAACCAGTTGACCTACAGCGATAAAATAAATATGACTGAATTCTAGATTAAATTATCTATAAAGTTGCATTAATAGATTTTAATTTTAGATACAAAAAAAAACCAACATTATCCTGCACTATTTCTTCGATATCTGCCAAACCAGTTGACCTACAGCGATAAAATAAATATGACTGAATTCTAGATTAAATTATCTATAAAGTTGCATTAATAGATTTTAATTTTAGATACAAAAAAAAACCAACATTATCCTGCACTATTTCTTCGATATCTGCCAAACCAGTTGACCTACAGCGATAAAATAAATATGACTGAATTCTAGATTAAATTATCTATAAAGTTGCATTAATAGATTTTAATTTTAGATACAAAAAAAAACCAACATTATCCTGCACTATTTCTTCGATATCTGCCAAACCAGTTGACCTACAGCGATAAAATAAATATGACTGAATTCTAGATTAAATTATCTATAAAGTTGCATTAATAGATTTTAATTTTAGATACAAAAAAAACCAACATTATCCTGCACTATTTCTTCGATATCTGCCAAACCAGTTGACCTACAGCGATAAAATAAATATGACTGAATTCTAGATTAAATTATCTATAAAATTGCATTAATAGATTTTAATTTTAGATACAAAAAAAAACCAACATTATCCTGCACTATTTCTTCGATATCTGCCAAACCAGTTGACCTACAGCGATAAAATAAATATGACTGAATTCTAGATTAAATTATCTATAAAACTGCATTAATAGATTTTAATTTTAGATACAAAAAAAAACCAACATTATCCTGCACTATTTCTTCGATATCTGCCAAACCAGTTGACCTACAGCGATAAAATAAATATGACTGAATTCTAGATTAAATTATCTATAAAGTTGCATTAATAGATTTTAATTTTAGATACAAAAAAAAACCAACATTATCCTGCACTATTTCTTCGATATCTGCCAAACCAGTTGACCTACAGCGATAAAATAAATATGACTGAATTCTAGATTAAATTATCTATAAAATTGCATTAATAGATTTTAATTTTAGATACAAAAAAAAACCAACATTATCCTGCACTATTTCTTCGATATCTGCCAAACCAGTTGACCTACAGCAATAAAATAAATATGACTGAATTCTAGATTAAATTATCTATAAAATTTGCATTAATAGATTTTAATTTTAGATACAAAAAAAAACCAACATTATCCTGCACTATTTCTTCGATATCTGCCAAACCATTTGTCCTACAGCGATAAAATAAATATGACTGAATTCTAGATTAAATTATCTATAAAGTTGCATTAATAGATTTTAATTTTAGATACAAAAAAAAACCAACATTATCCTGCACTATTTCTTCGATATCTGCCAAACCAGTTGACCTACAGCGATAAAATAAATATGACTGAATTCTAGATTAAATTATCTATAAAATTGCATTAATAGATTTTAATTTTAGATACAAAAAAAAACCAACATTATCCTGCACTATTTCTTCGATATCTGCCAAACCAGTTGACCTACAGCGATAAAATAAATATGACTGAATTCTAGATTAAATTATCTATAAAATTGCATTAATAGATTTTAATTTTAGATACAAAAAAAAACCAACATTATCCTGCACTATTTCTTCGATATCTGCCAAACCAGTTGACCTACAGCGATAAAATAAATATGACTGAATTCTAGATTAAATTATCTATAAAATTGCATTAATAGATTTTAATTTTAGATACAAAAAAAAACCAACATTATCCTGCACTATTTCTTCGATATCTGCCAAACCAGTTGACCTACAGCGATAAAATAAATATGACTGAATTCTAGATTAAATTATCTATAAAATTGCATTAATAGATTTTAATTTTAGATACAAAAAAAAACCAACATTATCCTGCACTATTTCTTCGATATCTGCCAAACCAGTTGACCTACAGCGATAAAATAAATATGACTGAATTCTAGATTAAATTATCTATAAAATTGCATTAATAGATTTTAATTTTAGATACAAAAAAAAACCAACATTATCCTGCACTATTTCTTCGATATCTGCCAAACCAGTTGACCTACAGCGATAAAATAAATATGACTGAATTCTAGATTAAATTATCTATAAAATTGCATTAATAGATTTTAATTTTAGATACAAAAAAAAACCAACATTATCCTGCACTATTTCTTCGATATCTGCCAAACCAGTTGACCTACAGCGATAAAATAAATATGACTGAATTCTAGATTAAATTATCTATAAAATTGCATTAATAGATTTTAATTTTAGATACAAAAAAAACCAACATTATCCTGCACTATTTCTTCGATATCTGCCAAACCAGTTGACCTACAGCGATAAAATAAATATGACTGAATTCTAGATTAAATTATCTATAAAGTTCATTAATAGATTTTAATTTTAGATACAAAAAAAACCAACATTATCCTGCACTATTTCTTCGATATCTGCCAAACCAGTTGACCTACAGCGATAAAATAAATATGACTGAATTCTAGATTAAATTATCTATAAAATTGCATTAATAGATTTTAATTTTAGATACAAAAAAAACCAACAAACATTATCCTGCACTATTTCTTCGATATCTGCCAAACCAGTTGACCTACAGCGATAAAATAAATATGACTGAATTCTAGATTAAATTATCTATAAAATTGCATTAATAGATTTTAATTTTAGATACAAAAAAAAACCAACATTATCCTGCACTATTTCTTCGATATCTGCCAAACCAGTTGACCTACAGCGATAAAATAAATATGACTGAATTCTAGATCAAATTATCTATAAAATTGCATTAATAGATTTTAATTTTAGATACAAAAAAAAAAACCAACATTATCCTGCACTATTTCTTCGATATCTGCCAAACCAGTTGACCTACAGCGATAAAATAAATATGACTGAATTCTAGATTAAATTATCTATAAAGTTGCATTAATAGATTTTAATTTTAGATACAAAAAAAAACCAACATTATCCTGCACTATTTCTTCGATATCTGCCAAACCAGTTGACCTACAGCGATAAAATAAATATGACTGAATTCTAGATTAAATTATCTATAAAATTGCATTAATAGATTTTAATTTTAGATACAAAAAAAAACCAACATTATCCTGCACTATTTCTTCGATATCTGCCAAACCAGTTGACCTACAGCGATAAAATAAATATGACTGAATTCTAGATTAAATTATCTATAAAATTGCATTAATAGATTTTAATTTTAGATACAAAAAAAAACCAACATTATCCTGCACTATTTCTTCGATATCTGCCAAACCAGTTGACCTACAGCGATAAAATAAATATGACTGAATTCTAGATTAAATTATCTATAAAATTGCATTAATAGATTTTAATTTTAGATACAAAAAAAACCAACATTATCCTGCACTATTTCTTCGATATCTGCCAAACCAGTTGACCTACAGCGATAAAATAAATATGACTGAATTCTAGATTAAATTATCTATAAAATTGCATTAATAGATTTTAATTTTAGATACAAAAAAAAACCAACATTATCCTGCACTATTTCTTCGATATCTGCCAAACCAGTTGACCTACAGCGATAAAATAAATATGACTGAATTCTAGATTAAATTATCTATAAAATTGCATTAATAGATTTTAATTTTAGATACAAAAAAAAACCAACATTATCCTGCACTATTTCTTCGATATCTGCCAAACCAGTTGACCTACAGCGATAAAATAAATATGACTGAATTCTAGATTAAATTATCTATAAAATTGCATTAATAGATTTTAATTTTAGATACAAAAAAAAAACCAACATTATCCTGCACTATTTCTTCGATATCTGCCAAACCAGTTGACCTACAGCGATAAAATAAATATGACTGAATTCTAGAATAAATTATCTATAAAATTGCATTAATAGATTTTAATTTTAGATACAAAAAAAAACCAACATTATCCTGCACTATTTCTTCGATATCTGCCAAACCAGTTGACCACTTGTTGCGCAAGGCAACGAGTGTTCAGAATCCTAATTATAGTTAGAATATGTTAAGAAGTTTAAGTAAGTAGAATAGGTAATTGGTAATTTGTTTTATATAAAAATATAAAATTTAAATAATGATGCCGAGTTTTATTTAATTTTCTCGAGGAACACATATGTAAGATTAGTTCGTAAAATACTTTTTAGGCCGAAAGGCAATAATTATAAGATATAGTTAAGTTTA